>JAQPPZ010017001.1:2089524-3451549 GCA_028583015.1 Wollemia nobilis | reverse complement strand
TAACCAACTTCTAACTTTCGCCTTATCAATTTTACTTATTATTTAATTTTTTAAAAAATATATAAACTTTATTCTCATAAATTAAAAGAAGCCTTCTTTTAATTAATTTAGAACACATCCATAATGTTATAAAGTCCATAAATACCATGGTATTTTAATAATCCTTTTTACTAATGTTAAACTATTAACATTATAAAACAATTAAATTGATTTATTGTTTCCCAAATAATATCACAAGCTATTATTTATTAATAGCCCCGATATTAATGTGAATTTATTATTAAATCATTTTTCTTAATAATTCCTTCCTTGGTGGATTCATTTTTTCAGATCCAAAATATAAGAAACATAAGCAACCTTCCAATACTAATAATCAAAACATTAATCAAACACAAACAAACCAAAATAAGTATTTTTCAACCTTATAAACAAAATATTTAATGATAACTCCTAGGTTATCAAATTATATTAAAAGTGTCTCCATTTCTTATGAGATATTCCTTACTAATGGTATGATTTCAAACATGTAACTAAATGTGGGTATATCCTACCTTAGAGTTATCTTCAGTTAAATTGACCATCATTTCCCTTATTTCAGTCTCTCATTCTCAGTGGCCAACTTCCTTGTCCACCTATGAGAGTACTTTATCTTGCAAAGATGCATACTATAAGTAGTACCATATCCTCATATAATATAACTAAAACAACAATTACAATTAACCATCTATAAAGCAATTAATACTAAGAATTACAAAATTCCACATTTATATATAAACCATGTTATGAAAGATACTTGCCAAGGTGGGTTGTGACATACTACCCCCTTGGACTAAACACAATCCTATGTGTTTTTCTCTACACTATAAAATACATATATTTCATTCAAATAGATAAGGAAAATGTCTTTTCATATCCTCCACTTTTTCCCAAGTGACACACTACATAGAATAGTGGTCCCACTAGACCTTGTACTATTCTAAAGTTCATTTCCTCATAATATTGAAATGAAACTCTAGAATCTTCACTGGTCTTACCTCAATAATTTATGGATCTACCATTTGTAATTTTGAAACATCCCACACATTATTAGGATTAATAGTATACTTTCTAAGTAGGGATGCATGGAAAGTATAATGGATATTTGATAGGTTGGGCAACAAGGTGAGTCTATAGGATATTGGGTTTATCCTATCAATAATCTCAAATGGCCCAACATAATGGGGATCCACCTTAGTTGACTTGATGTCACTTTTCATAGACTCTATCTCTCATAAAGAATTATCTAGGTTATATTTTTAGATAATAATAGCTCTTTTGATGATTTACAACAACCCTTAAGCCTCTACTTGATCATCCTAAGTTGTTCCTCCATTTCCTTGATAATATTTTGTCTTATCACCACCCGATACTCTATATTTTCCCAAGATAAAGATGTTCTACATATCCTACCATACAAGGCTTCAAATAGGGCCATTCCCAAGGAAGCATGATAACCATTATTGTATGTAAATTCTACTAAATGCAAAAATTCTTCCCATCAAGACTTCTAGTCCATGCAATACATGCAAAGGATATCTTCTAACACTTGGTTTACCCTCTTTGTTTATCCATCTATTTTTGGATGGTATACAAAACTAATGTTTAGCTTTGTGCCCACTACATGATGAAGAGCCTACTAAAACTCAAATGTAAATCTAGAATTCCTATCTGAAATGATCACTTTAGGAAACCCATGTTACCTAAAAATATTTTTGGCAAACCTATTTTCCACCACTAGTGCATCATATCTGATGTTTCTAGTATAAAATGTATAACCTGGGTCAATTTATCGACTACCACAAGGATTGGGTCATGTTGATACCTTTTCTTAGGTAATCCCACAATGAAATCCATGGATATAACCTACTATTTTTGCAGTGGTATATCATGTCGGTATATTGGATATCTATGCTTAGATTTTCCTTTATGGTATTCTAAGCATCTAGTAATAAATTAAGTGATATTTATCTTCATTCTAGACCAGTAGAAGGTATTTTTCATGCTCTCTCATTTTAGCCCCTCTAGGGTGGGAAGAGTAAGGATATTTATGCACTTATTGCATAATCAGTCTTTGTAAATAATCGACTTTGGGTATAGCCACCCTATCATTAAAACATAAAAGATCGTATTCTATGTTGAAATCCTTATTCTCTCTAGAATTTCTTTCCATATTGACCCAATTTTCATTATAATATTGATCTTGAGTTTACATTTTCCTAACTTGGTCCATTCAATCCACATGACTATGGGTCAGTGTTGCTATATGCCTTCTCCTACTTAAGGCATAAACAACCTTATTTTCCTTACCTTTGATATACTTTATACCAAAAGCATACTCTGTTAAGAACTTGATCCATCTTCTCTATCTAGAATTAACCATAGGCTAAGTAAAATTGTACCTCCAAATTTTATGGTTAGTCCTTAACTAAAAAGGTTTCCTAGAAAGTAATATCACCAAATTTTTAAGAGTGTGCACAACTACTGCTAACTCCAAATCACACGTAGCATAATTTACCTCATGTTTCTTCAGATTCCTAGATTCATATATTATAGCATCTTCATCTTAGGACAATAATAATTCCAATATTTCTAGTAAAGCATTTGTGCATACAATAAAATTCCTTTGTAGATCTAGTATCCTAAGTATAGGTGCTATAACCAAATTTTGCTTAAGAGTATTAAAATGGATTCACATTTTTTGGTCCACTTGAATCCTTTTTATTTCCTTTGAAGGTTAGTGACAAGATAGACAATATTCGAATAACCCTTCACAAAATTCATATAATATCCTATAATTTCCATGAAGCTCTACAATTGGTAGGTGTTGGCCAATTCAAAATACCTTCAACTTTCCTTGAATCTACAATAATCCATTTTGTAGATATGATGTACCCCGAATATTGTACTTGAGAAATATAGGAATCACATTTAGACAAATTCTTGTAAAGTTGATTCTTTCTTAGAACCTCTAACACGATTCTAAAATATCTATCATGCTCTTCCCTTGTGTGGAAATTGTAGACACCCAAAAGTCACACATTGCTATTTTTGCATATCTATAGGTGATTCTAGACATCCCTAGGATATTGTAGACTATTGTAGTCATGCGTAGACATGTGTAGACTTCCATAAGTTCACCATAGTAACGTGTAGACTTCCACAAATGGCTTTCAGGTCCAAAACCCTAATAAGCCCTCAAAACTACATTTTATGCATCAATATACCTTCATACGACAACCCGAGGTGATGCATAGCCCATTTACACTCAATTGACACCCCCATGGAGTATTAATTGGAAAAATAAATTAAAATTCAATTATCAAATTCTAATTTAATGTTGACTTCACTTAAGCCCATTTTTAGGGAAAAATTGGATTAATTAACTCTTAATTCATAATTAGTGTTAATCAAATCCTCCCACATGTGCCAATTTAGGGTTTCCTAGGGTTTTCTTTTAATCATACCCTAAAAATGCTTAAGGATTAATTAGGATTAGCACTAATCCTTCCTCACACATGTGTGAGGATAGGTTATTTACTACTTAGAATGATATGTTGCCACATAGCATCTATTAACCTAACACTAGTAATAATCAAACCTAGTTTTGGTCCATCTAACCCCCCTTGCACCTTGCATTTGCCTATAAATAATGGGTCCTAAACCCCTAATTAAGTATGATTCCCAAATTCAAAAAAGTATTGTTACTCTATAGAAATGGAAATACAATAGCACATAGTCCATTCCTAAAGCATACATATGGATTCTAACAGCACACAGAGGCACCCTAGCTACCTTAGGATTGATTCACCAAAGATATTTAACCAGAAGAGCATCACATATCAATTCGTAGCTTGACCTATGAATCCGACCCAAATTAGCGACCTAGATCACAAATTGCATCTACAATCCCCAAATCACTCTAGATTTGGGAGGTAAGCTCTATTTCAGCATGTTATTATCTTCTGCATATTTCATTTTAGTTTCTATTATAGTTTTATAGTCATTTTTGTCTTCCTAAATATGGGGCCTAACTAAGGCATGCCCCGCAACGTATTTCCCATTTATTACAAGTTTATTTCAGGTTATGTAGTATATTTGAAGGAAAGGAACACAAAAACAATAACCTAGTGGTGGCTTACATATATCAAAGCCCACCAACACTGAGGGACGCTAGAAGAAGGCATCATATTGATTATAACCTTGATAGGAATAGATATGGATAAAGGGCATCAAGACCCTCTTGTGACACATTCTCATTAATATCAATGGAATACAATTTCTCTTTTAAATGCATCATTTATGTTTATGTGTTAAATTATCAAATATTATTTTCTACCCATTTCATTCTCGCATTCCTGGTGGGACCCCCACAATGGATAGTGCTAGATTCACTTTTCTTGTAAATCTGACATTATCTTCTATTTTTATGTTTTGCAAGTACCAAAACCGTGTTTCACTAAAACCTCCAAAGTCCTGGGAAATATATTAGGCTAGTAGATCTCTAATTTGAAGCCTCTAAACCTGATTAGTGACCCACCCTGTGATTTAGGTCAAATTCACGACCTGGGTCATGATTTGAGCACAAATAGCTCAAAAACCCCCAAATCATCTTGGGTGATCTTTTCAGGGGCTAAGCAAACCCCCTTAGTATCAGAATGCAAGTATTTTCATTTTTGATACCTCTGTTGCAAATTTTTGGAAGTATAAATGCATTAATTAGTTGAATGACCATTACTAGGCCTAGTTTTGGGTTCATTGCAAAGTAGTTAAAGCATTAGGGTTTCTAAAATTTTTAGGACCTACAACTTTCTAGCAAGTGTATAAAATTTATTTCTCAAGTAAATTTGCATTTGTATTTTATTTTTACATATAGCATAAGCCTAAGTTGTTCTTCCTTTGTTCATAGCTTACATTGCTAAAAGGAATTTTACATTCCAAAGTGAAATCAGGGTTTCTAATCCCCTCTTATATTTTTGAAATTATTTTTACATTTTGAAAGTGCAAGGTTTCATAATCCCTTTTACTCCATACACATTTGGATTGCATGTTTCTATGTTTTGCAAAGTAGATTAGTTTGCTTCACAAAGGCATTTAGACTAGCTCATTTATTTACAAAGATTGTAATATATATAATAATTTGATTTTGAAAAGGCATTAGGATTAGTTTTTTTTTGAAAAGGCAAGTAGCTAGATCTTTATATTGTAAACATCATTAGCAAAAAACAAACCCACACACACTCACGAGATACCTTAAACAAGTGGTGATATTGGATTTCATCCCCAATCCATCACTTTAGACTGGTGCTGGTGGAGTTTTACCCTCCACCAACTCTCAACACCCCTAGAAACCTAGTAGCCCCACGAGTAATTTTTTGGATTTCATCACTATAAAATCCTCCACTTTTGTGATTGGGCCTTGGATTTCATCACTAGTGGTTACCTATGGAGTGGGATAGGATTAGCGCCTTCATCCACAAGGCTTGTATAATTTATGGAATTGGTAACTATCATTCTTGACTAAGTCCGCCTAAGGGTGAAGCAAAAGCATGGGTATGCCGGTAGCAGGTCTCAGATGGTGCCACCTCTTCTCATGATAAATATTGTGAACTCACTTCAGCATAGTGAGTTCCACCCCTTTAGGATACCATTTTACATCATCTTCCATACAGGTCACCATTCACATGCTGTGGTACCATTCTATCCTGTGCATCTTTGGGTGTTACAGGAGGTTTTTTATTGATGAAATTCCCAATTTTCTAGAGTATTTATTCCATTACCTGTGATTCTACATAGGGAGTATCAACATTATAACACAAAAAAAGAACATAACACTTTTATTTTCTCAACATTTAGAATTGATTCCTGTCTACCATTGTTTGCATGATCATAGACCGGTCTTAACACATCGCACTATATATTGTTTTGCTACACAAAACATGCCACTTATTTTACACTCATAGTAGACACACTTTAGTCTACATCACACAAGATTTATTCTTAGAAACCCACTTTGACACATGCCACTATGCCTGTGGTCACCTGTAGTAGAGCACGTGAGAAATCACACTCTATGGAGGAATGGCCTCCCCCTTCCTCTAGTCAGTTTACTCTTACTCCTTCAATAATGAAGGAGAGGATTATAGATACATCCAATTCATACATAGAATCCGATGCACAATTCACACACATGATGCCTCATGTTGAGACGTCAATTTTGAGTAAAATTCTCGCTACTTCACTCGTAGAGGATTATACGCACTTTACAGCCCCAACCTCACCTAATCCCTTGACCACATTATGTGACCATGTAATCTACACTACACTAAGATAGTCTCCTCTAGCCTTCACCATAGATGAGGAGGTCATGCCTACGTCACCCACCTTTGCACACCCCTTTTTCTAGAATCTATCTTAATCCTGGTTTGAGAATGATTCCTCCCTTCTAAACCGTACCCATCTTGAGGTCACATAATTTACCCCTATCATAGGAATGGTGGCGGACCCATCCTCATCCACTGTAGGAAGCCAAAATCCATTCTTCCAAACTACACAATAGATCCCTACCCAAAAAGTACCGTAAACATTCCCTCAAACCGCATGCCCATACTCTCATAAGAGTACCAACCATACTCTTCTCAAGAGCCATTCTTCACAATATCTGAGGGTACCTCCCAATAGCCTCTTGAGGAGCAAGAGATAAAAATCCAAGTAGGAGTATACAATTACACTTTCTCCTCAACCCAAGATCCTACCTCAGCAGCTTATCCCACCTTTTCAGCTGCATTCCCACCTATCTCATAGGTATACAGAGTGCATGACGCCGAAACCTTGGAGCCACATTTACCTACAACGACTTTTAGGATACCACCACCTATGCCTTTTTAGGCTTCCACTACCCATATCCATCCTACCTATGGACCGACATCAGTATTGTATGTACCTACTCAACCAAATTATTCCACATAGTTTAGCTTTCCTACTTCCTACCCTCTAGGGCAGAGATAGATCTTGTCTTTTGATACCTCATCTTGACCACCCCTAGCACTAGTAGAAATGACACCTATACCACCACCAGCTACACCTAGCTTATTTACACCTCCTCCAGTTTGGTCATTACTGCCTATGGTCCAACTAGTACAATAGGATCCAAACCAAAAAGTACCCATGCCACAAATACATGTTGCTCAGTCACAGTATTATTATCCTCAACAGATGCCTATCCCACAACCTAGTGTGCCTGTAGATACGATAACACATGTTGCCTAATAACCACCTTATCATGATCAGGAAAAATAGTATTCCCCATAATATTGTGAAGAAAAGCAATACCAATACCCACCACATCCACAAGGTTAGCCTATCATAGCCTAAAATTCAACTTCTATGACACCCAAACTTCAAATATTATGAGATGAAGTAAAAATGTTGAACCTACGCACCTCTAGATATGGGCCACAAAATCCTTGCTTTGATGAACTATATAATTAGCCAATACATCCATCAGTCACTATCCCTCCTTATCCCTATCACTTTGAAATACCAAAATTTGACAAGTATAGAGGTAAGGAAGATCCCAGAGAACATGTGAGAAACTACCCCTCGTCCTGTTAACAACTACATAGTAGTAACCCTCTTATATTTCATACCTTCTCTCTGTCCCTCACTAGGCTAGCATTGTATTAGTACAAAATGTTACCATGCCATAGCCTACACACCTTTGAACAGTTGACCAATTCCTTCTTAGAGCACTTTTCCATCAACATCAAGAAAAATACCATATTTTTTGATGTCTACGCCTTATGACAGGTGGATGACAAACCCATCACTAAGTTTGTTTCTAGATGAAGAGCTATTATTCATGATCTTGCCCATAGCCTCCCTGCATCAGAGCTTGTGACACTCTTTTCCAAGAGTTGCCACAAACACATTTCCACATCCCTTCAACTTCATCAAAGTCATACTTTTGAAGATGCTATATCACAAGAAAAAGTGATCAAAGATATTAAGGTGCAATCTGGGAAGATTAAATTGAGAGCTAAAACCAACTATAACTCCAACTTTCGCTTCAATAGACCTATACTAAATCAACCTTACCCACAACCACAACAAACCAATCAAGTCACAACTGCTATCGTAGCATTAGTACCAACTCCTCCATCCTATACACCGCAACCACAAGTACTCCAAGCTAATGCACCTGCCCCACCTCAACCACAACAATACCATGGAATGAACCCATAGGGTCCACCGCACAATGTTATACCTTTATCTAAACCATTACCAACCCTGTTCCATATATTTTATGAGGGTAACCATCTTGTTCTACCCAAAATTCACCAATTGGATCCAAATGCTCCTAAATCTCATGACTACAATGAGCAGTTCTTTTATCCCTTTCATAAGCAACATGGCCATAATATTGATTTGTATCTCATTTTGGGGGCAAGTTCAAGACCTAATCGATAGGGGCATTATTTAGGTAGAAAATCCTTTAGCCCCATAGAACCAAAACCTATGGATTTTCCAAAACCCTCTACCAGATCACAGAGGACCCAATACCCCTAGACCTCCAAACAATCCTCCAACACCCCCTCACCAAGTCAAAAATGTCCAACATGATCCTCCATCATGTGAAGTAGTAGGCATGATCAACCTTACTACGAGAAACCAACGGTGCCCATCACCCCAGACAACACCTATTGTTTCTCTGCATATCTAGTTTACATCCCCGCAAGCATCCCAAAGGCCTAACATCGTACTGCCACCACCTCAAAATATGATTACCATTCATGGTAGTCTAACCCATCAGCTATGCAATACCCCCGTGTAGCTATCCATATTCGACCTCCTACAACAATATCAACCCCATCATGAGGCATTGAATGACATCCTATGTTCCATTGACTTAGAGACACATGACACAAATGCCTTTGTCAATTTTGTAGGGAACATACCACAATGCCTTCAACATTCAATTAGATTTCACAACCATGAAATGACATAACTCATTGGTTAAGGAGCCAATCCTCCCCTCCATATACAAGCTAATATCAATGATATTACCTATAAGCGGGTCCTCATTGACATGGGCTCATCCATTAGTATCATATCCATAGTAGCCTTACATCACCTACACCTCCCTCTAGTGAATTTCACCACACTTTCCATGACCTACATGCTTTTAATAGTTCAATGAGACCTACTGTTGGATTCGTAGTGCTGCCCATTCACGTAGGCATCCATACAATTCCCATCCTCTTCCACATAATTCAAGGAGAAATTTAATACAATATTCTCCTTGGTCTCCCTTGGATCAGAGACATGCAGTGTGTCCCATATACATTGCATAATTTCCTCAAGTATGTCCACAACAGACTTGTTCATTATGTCCCAATCAATGGAGACCCCTTTAAGTTTTGTAATGTCATAAATATTCCCCTTTTGCCTTCATTCTCATCTTCCCAACTATTCCTTGTATCTTCTCACTAGTCAGTAGGAGCATCAATACCCTCTCCAATTTCCATCCCAACATCCTAGTGTTCATCAACAACACAAGTCTCGATATCCACACCATTAGTATCACATATTGGGGGACCTAAAACTGATACTATGCCTTCCCTATCACCATTCTCATGGCCTCCACAACCCTCTCAACCTATACCATTCTAGTTTCCACCTGTGGTGTTGCAACCACCATTACCACCCATTACACAACCAGCTACATTACCTCCTTCACCCTCACATATGGAAGCCCCTATCCTTCCTACACCATAAACATCACCTCTTCCATTATGATCAAAACCTAAGACATTCATGTCTCCATGCATCCATGCACCTGCATCGATGCCATAACCTACATAGAACAAATAAACTATTCAACCCACAACAACCAAACATCATGAACCTAAACAACCAACACCCAACTTAGATGAACCTTCATACCCTTTAGTTACCACCATTAGGGAATCCCAACTTTCTTCTTCCTTGTCTGACTCGGATATGCCACCCTAGTCTCCAGAGTGTGCTACACCATGCATATCCATATTCATGACAAACAATGACCTTGAATACTATAACATACATGGCACCCACGTATGTGATGACCCTATCCAATCTACCTAAGATTTTGGCTGTCCTTCAACCTCAATATTGACTATTGGAACTTTCATATAGTTAGAAAATCCCAAAAACCACACCAACTTTGTATATGTGGGAGTAGACTCTTCAATCCCCTCACCAAATTCTTCACCACCATAATCTAGCTCTTGTGATGCAATTACACACCTAGCCAACCCTTAATTTGCCTTGCACTACCTACAATGCTTTCATTGGCATGGGTTTGGGTTAGGTCATTATGAGCAAGGGCTACGTACACCCATTAACCCTCGTGTCTGCTCACCTACAAACGAAACAGGTCTAGGTTATCACCCAACCACCACCTATACATTATAATATGAGATAAAATATCTATATTTACATCCTCCTCCATGCCCAAAAACCACCTTGGAAGAGTATATTGACATGGACATCCTTGAAGACACGCCTTCGTCCACATCAACCGTCACTGTACCCTATGATTTCTTCCAAGAATCCTCTATGCCTGATACCTCCTTTTTATGTGATGTTCAGATATTGGTAGAACACTTTGCTACTTTATCTTTGGCTACACAACTAATAGAGTTGGATGCAATCCTGTATGATCCACCACCTATAAAGCTATACCCGATGTCACCTGATCCACCACTAATACGCTTTCCAGTATTCCTTCCTATACATAGATAGTTATAGAGAGTAGCCTCTCATCTTCGTTCATCACTAGTCGTCCTATGGCCTCCCTTGAGCCTTTTAGGATGTGCACAACCTATTAAAATTCCATCACTAGATTCTACCCCACCTACTTCACCTACAACATTGATTAACATGGTTGAAGTAGATTTACATTCTCCCCTTTGTTATAGCCATAAAAGAATTTGAGACGACACCCCAAACCCAAAATTTATCGATCTTACACACATTTCACACATACCAGCACCTAGAGACTTTCTTATATCTCCTCACATCTTGCAAACAACAAATGCCCCTTCCTCATATACATCACACCAAATCCCTCAAGTCCATCACATGGGTATTTACCTAGATGATGAATTCAAGTTCAACGAGGCCATCAATGACTTCAATCTCATCCCTATCCCTAAATAGTTGCATGATGGATCTTGGATTCTCATCAAGGACACGATCGACGTAGACATCAATGATGATCTAGAAAATCCACACATCCTCAAATTAGCCACTAGCCTCTCACCCGAAGAGAACATCGCCTTCACAAAATTCCTATGCAAGTATATAAAAGTGTTTGCATGGTCTTATAAAGACATGCCAGGACTTCACCCTGACGTGGCAGTGCATAATATTATACTAGATCCCAATGCCAAACTAATAAGACAAAATTTGTGATGCATGCATCCAAATATCGCATTGATAGTAAAATCTGATCTTCAAAATATCTTAGACATTGATTTCATAATATCCATCGACTATCTTGAATGGGTATCTAGCATGGTCCCTGTCCCTAAACCATCTAGTGATGTTTTCATGTGCACAAAATTTTACAACCTAAACAAAGCTTATCCAAAATACAACTTCCCTCTACCCATCATTGACTCCCTTGTTGACTCCATCGTAGGTAACGAGATGATTTTCCTCATGGACAAATTTTTTGGATACAATCAAATTCAGATCAACACAAAAGTTCCTTCACAACACCTTGGGGGACTTTTTGCTACAAGATCATGCTCTTTCACCTTAAAAATGTTGGGGTAACCTATCAACAAGCCATGACCTACATATTTCATGACCTAATGCATAAAAATATGGAAGACTATGTAGATGACCTCATAGACAAATAAAAGAAACATGTTGATCTAATCTAAAATCTTCACCAAATTTTTGATCGACTACTAGAACATAATGTGCGCCTCAATCCAAAAAAGTGTGTGTTTGGTGTTACATCTAGAAAGATACTAGGATTCATTGTCTCCCAATAAGACATTGAATTAGATCCTAGTAAGGTGAAAGCCATCATCGAGATGCCTCCTCATACCACCTTAAAGTAATTATGCAGCCTACAGGGCAAGATTACCTATATTCATAGATTTATAGCACAATTATAAAACAAATGCCAACCATTCAATCATCTCCTACAAAAAGGAGTACACTTTAAAAGGGATGAAAACTATCAATCCACATTCGATGCCATAAAAACCTACCTCACATTGCCACTGGTTATGTCATCATCACATCCATAATTACCACTAACTCTATACATCTTAGCCATAGAGCTTGTGCTAGGTACACTCCTAGCTCAAAAGAATGCTCTCAACAAAGAGTAGGCTATCTACAAAATTAGTCACACGCTAGTCACAATCTATCTACTCTCATCATGGATCATATCATATGCCACTTTGGAATCCCTCCTAAATTATTTCAAATAATGGGAAATATTTCAAAAACAAAACTTTCTAAGCCTTGTGCAATAGATTTCACATACATCATAGCTTTTAGACCCCATATTACCCTCAAGGAAATGGCTAGGCTAAGGCCTAACAAAACCATGTTAGTATCACAATGACACTGAGAGGGGGGGTGAATCAGTGTAGCTATTAAAAACTTAAATCTTCAACTATTAATGCCAAACAGAGAAAACTTAAAACTCAATAAAGTAGATATAACAAGAGAGCATTCCACAACACATGATGTAACGAGGTTCACCAATTTGGCTACTCCTCAAAAAATTACTGCTTGGATTCTCGTCCAAATCTAGCCTTTGCAAAATACCAATTTTACAATCACTTTACTAGCACCCACTGGAAGGAGCACCAATCCTTGGTTTATCTGCACCAACAAAAAGGAGCACCAACCCCTGGTTTATTTGCACCAACAGAAAGGAGCACCAAACCCTAATTCAAGCACCAACTTGAACTGCACTTTTGAAACTTTCAGATTGAAATAAGAATTCCTTCGCTTATACAAGACCCTGACTGGTCTGTTGCTAACCCAACCTCTCTCACTCTTCAAACTTTGCTTACTGCACTTTTATGGCTCTCACTACTCTGCTTAATACTCTTCTTACAACACTCTTTCACCCAATTTCAGTGGCCCTTAAACCTACGCGTAGACTACCTTTTATACCCATATTGTATTTTTGTAACTCCAGTTGTAACTCCTTCTTTCATTTCTCATGCGCAACTTGTCAGTTGTAACTCCTTTAATTTATCATGCGCCACTTGTCAGTTGTAATGCCTTCTCACTGTAACTACTTTTGTATATATATAGGGTAGGCTTTTAGTCAACCACGATGCATGTTACGAATTTACACATGTACCCCTAACATGACTGTTCGTCTTTCAATTCTGTGCATGCATGCATATTCGATTCTATTTATACGACTGTTATATTTCTCCTTCTTCGACTATTCTTTTATTAGCTGCATGATGATATTTTGAAACGGTCCCTGTAACTGTCGTATAACTTCAGTTAACTATTCTTAATTTAGCTACATGATTTTTCTTTGTAACTACCCCTGTAACTGCTGTATACCTTCAGTTAATGGTCACATATCTTATTTTGGGTGGGTTCTATTTTTAGCTCATGCCATGGTGACCTATCGTGAAATCACGACACTTTTGCCTCTTTGTCCTCTTCTCAGCTTTGCACCCAGGAAAACACAACATGTTGCGATATCACGACACTTTCACCTCCGTACTCTTCTTCTTTACTTTTGTCGTGATATCGTGACACTTCTACCTTCTTAATTTCTCTCTCCTCCTTAAGTCATGAAAATGTGACATGTCGCGATATCATGACACTTTCTCTCCTTTGCTCTTTCTCTTGCCTTCGATTCGTGAAAACCCGACATGTCGCGATATCACGACACTTTTTCTCCTGGACTCTCTGTCTTGCCTTCGGGTCGTGAAAACCCAAAATGTCACGATATCACGACACTTTTTCTCCTGGACTCTCTCTCTTGCCTTCGGGTCACGAAAACCTGACATGTCGTGATATCACAACACTTTCTCTCAGACTCTCTCTCCTGCAACTTGTCACGAAATCGTGATACTTTTTCTTTTGGACTCTCTTTCCTGCAACATGTCATGAAATCATGACACTTTTTCATCCGTACAATCTTCCTTGCATTATGTCGTGAAATCACGACACTTTTTCATTTGTACAACCTTCCTTGCAGTATGTCGCAAAATCGTGACACTTTTTCTTTCTCTACCTTCCTCTTCACTTCGGACCGCGAAAATGAAACATGTCACAAAATCATGACACATTTTTCTCTCTCCTCTTTCTCTTCGCTTTGGACCACAAAAATGAAACATGTCACGAAATCGCGACACCTTTTTCTCTCTCCTCTTTTCTTCGCTTTGGATCATGAAAATGAAACATGTTGCAAAATCGTGACACCTTTTTCTCTCTCTTATTTCTCTTTGCTTTGAATAGCAAAAATGAAACATGTCACAAAATCGCGACACCTTTTTCTCTCTCCTCTTTTCTTCGCTTTGGATCGCGAAAATGAAACATGTCACAAAATCGTGACACCTTTTTCTCTCTCCTCCTTCTCTTCGCTTTGAACCGGAAAAATGAAACATGTCACAAAATCGTGACACCTTTTCTCTCTCCTCTTCCTCTTGCAATATGTCATGAAATCATGATAGTTTTTCTTGCTTGCGCCTTCTCCCCGAACATGTCACGAAATCATGATAGTTTTTCTTTCTGGATCTTTCTCTCCAAACATGTCACGATATCACGACAACTTTCATTGCTTCTCAACATGTCGCGATATCATGACAGTTTTCTTGTTTCTCAACATGTCGCGATATTGTGACAGTTTTCTTCCTTGTGATTTTCTTTTGATTTTTCTCAAATGGGCCACTTCTATATTTTGGAAAATCATTGTACATACTCTGAAGATCCTCTTAACTCCTATCCACTGCATCAACCGATCTGTCTTACTATGTTGACAATAATGACAATACTGTTGTTGCACCTTGCTCATCAATCTCCCCCTTTGGAATTGTTGGCAACACACTTGCACATTCCTGTAATTCTTCTCCCCCTTTGACAATAATACCAAAATGCTGCTGCAGACTCCCCCTGAGTCTATGCACAACATTATCAGGCACACGTTATGACAGTTAGCAAAAATTACAAATATGAGCACATAGATAATCAAATATATAAATGCTCCCCCTGAGAATGTGATCCTGATAGCTAGTCAGTACTTGGGAAGAAGTACCACTCCCAATTTAGTGTGAAGGTACTCAAAAATTTATTTGGGCAGCGATTTTGTGAAGATATCCACTACTTGATCTGTAGTTGGGACAAAATCCAACTTTACCTCTTCTTTCGTAACTTTCTCCTTCAAAAAGTGATATCGGATAGCAATATGTTTTGTGCGAGAATGCATAACTAGATTCTTTGATATATTAATGGCACTGGTGTTATCACACTTAACTAAAATTGGCTCACTGAAGTTAATGCCAAGATCTTTCAAGGTTTGTTTCATCCATAAAACCTATGTACAACACATAGTTTCTGCAATATATTTTGCCTTTGCTGTGGATAAAGAGACTGATTCTTGTTTCTTACTGTGCCATGCAACCAACCTGTCTCCAAGATAGAATGCACCTCCACTAGTACTCTTTCTGTCATCGATACATCCTGCCCAATATGCATCTAAAAATGCAATAAGAGTGAAGTCCTTACCTCTTAGATACCATAACCCATACTCCATAGTACCCTTTAGATACCGAATAATCATCTTCATTGCTATCACATGAGTCTCCTTGGGACTCGCCTGAAATTGTGCTACCATGCAAACTTCCTGCAATATATCTGGTCTGGTAGCTATCAAGTACAATAGGCTCCCAATCATAGATTTGTACATGGTTTGATCAACATCTGGAGCTTTTTCATCCTTGCTCAACTTGCATCCTGTTGTCATGGGAGTGCTAACAGGCTTACAATCCTCCATTGTAAACTTTTTTAGCATCTCTTTCACATATTTAACTTGAGAAATAAATACGCCCTTCTCATTTTGATTAACTTGTAGGCCGAGAAAGTACAAAATTTCACCAATCATTGACATTTCAAATTCTTTTTGCATATGCTTTGCTAAATCCTTACACGATTTATCATTGCTGCTCCTAAAGATTATATCATCTACGTATACAACAAGGACAATGAGATGGCCATTCTCCTTTTTGACATACAAATTGCTATCTACCATACCCTTTTTGAACCCTTGTTGAGTAAGATAGTTGTCTAGCCTTGCATACCATGCTCTGGGTGCCTGTTTCAAGCCATACAATGCTTTCATCAACTTGCAGATGAAGTTGGGATTATCACCAAGTTGGAAACCATCAAGCTGCTCAATATAGACCTCTTCTTCAAGTTTTCCATTCAAAAATGATGATTTCATGTCCATTTGATAAACTTTGAAATTCTTGTGAACTGCTAAAGCCAAAAACATTCTGATTGCCTCTAGTCTATCCACAGGTGCAAAGGTTTCCTCAAAGTCAATGCCTTCAACTTGTGCATAGCCTTTATAGACCAATCTTGATTTATTCCTTACTACTTGTCCATATTCATTCAATTTGTTTTGAAAAATCCATTTAGTACCGATTATATTTTTATTTGTAGGTCTTGGTACTAACTCCCAGGTTTTGTTTTTCTCGATCTGATCTAATTCTTCATTTATAGCCATCATCCAACTCTCATCTTTGCTTGCTTTAGCAATATTTTTGGGCTCTATGCTGGATAATAGAGAGTAGTTACTTACTACCAATTTTCTTGTCTGAACACCAACTATGGGGTCTCCAATTATCTGCTCTCTAGGATGATTTTTTTTCCAGCTGCCTGTTTTGAATTTTTTGTTATCTTCCTCTTCTGAATCACTACTTAAATCATCAGATTCAAGTTTTTGTTTCTTTTTCGTCTCTTTTTCCTCATCTCCTTCAATGAATTCTTCATAAATTGGGTAGTTTTCTTTATAGCTTATTTTTCGTTCCCTACCTTCATCAACTTTAACATCGGCACTCTCAAAAATTTTCTTTAGCCTCTTGTTGTAGCATGTGTAGGCTTTGCTTTTTGTCGAGTAGCCAAGAAAAATACCTTCATCAACTCTATCTTCAAACTTACCAAGATTATCTTCAGTTCTTTTGATGTAACACTTACTGCCAAAGACTTTGAAGTATCTTGTTGTTGCCTTTCTACCGAACCATAGCTCATATGGTGTTTTGCTTTCATGCATCCTCAACATGCACCTATTTTGGATGTATACCGTAGTATGGACAACCTCTTTCCAAAATCTATCTACTATTTTGCTCTCAGTCAACATAGTCCATGCCATTTCCTGCACTGTCTTGTTCTTTCTTTCTACCACACCATTCTACTGAGGTGTCCTTGCTGCTGAAAACTGTCTCCTAATCCCATATTTTTAACAGTACTCTACAAACTCCTCTGAAATGAACTCTCCTCTATCTGATCTCACACATTTAATCCTTTTTTCTATTTGATTCTCAACTTGTTTTTTGAAAATCTTGAACATATCAAAGGCATCTGATTTAAGCTTCAAAAATAGTATCCATGTCATCCTGGA
Organism: Wollemia nobilis; assembly: GCA_028583015.1. Lineage (NCBI taxonomy): Eukaryota > Viridiplantae > Streptophyta > Pinopsida > Araucariales > Araucariaceae > Wollemia > Wollemia nobilis. The sequence goes on along the minus strand of JAQPPZ010017001.1, from coordinate 3,433,848 downwards.
ATAGTCATCTATGCACAACATAAAGTATTTGTCACCATTTATGCTTTGTGTTCTCATGGGTCCACATAAATCAGTATGTATTAGTTCTAATGGTTTGCTTGTGAAGTACTCTTTAGTTTTAAATGTGGCTCTAGTTTGCTTCCCATTTTGGCATGAAGCACAAATGCTATTTAAAGGTTTACCAATGGTGGGAATATCTCTTACTGCCATTTTTGAGCCGATTCTTACTAGATTGTCGAAACTGATATGACTGAGCCTCTTGTGCCATAGCCAATTTTCTTCTTCCTATCCGATCAAGCATGCTCCTTCTGAAGTCTCTGAGAGAGTATATAGGTTTCCAGATGTCCTTGATCTAGTTGCTATCAACTTTCCATGGTTTGCTATTTTGACTTCACAACCCTGCTTCTTGAAAATTACTTCATGACCTTTGTCACAAATCTGACTTACACTTAACAAATTATGCTTCAAACCAATCACAAACAGGACTTATTTTGATTTTATTTTTCCATAACTGATCTTAACTAATCCTTTGCCAACTATCTTAGCTCCATCATTATTTCCAAATTTTATAGAACCACCTTCATATTTCTATAACTCCTCAAATTGTTGTTTGTCAACTATCATATGACTTGAGCAACCACTATCAAGTATCCATGGTGTAGATTTGTTTTGTGCTTTAAATGTTGTATGCACGATCAAGGATTCCTTTTCTTCCTTGGGTTGCTCCTTTTATTTCCACTCTGGTTTGATTACAGCTTTGGTCACTTGTTTTGAATTTTCTTTGTTAGTAGCCTGTGTATGTTTTTCTGGAAATTTTCTAGTTTGTCTCAAACCATTTGGTTGAAACTTTCTTCTCTGATGTTTATTTGCTGCAAATGTGCTTCGGAAATTTCTTGCAATGTGCCCAAAATTATGACAATTATAACATTCTACTACATAATCCATCAACGGTGAAAAAACATTTCTACTAGTAAAGTTCCTTTGTCCTACATTATACTTGCAATCTGAAATCTTATGACCATAACCATTGCATTTAAAACAATAACCAGAAAAGGAATGAGTGAACCTAGGTGATGGTCTTTTCCATTTTGTAGTGGGAGCCATAAATCTTCTTCTCCTTTGATGAGTGACATCGGTGAATCCATCATTGTCAATACTTCTCTCTTGCCTGGCTTTATTGCTTTCTTTAGCATGATTTATTTTTTCTTGATCAACCCTAATCTTATCTTCATTCTTTATGGGTTCTACAATTATGGCCTTTGATCCATCTGATGATTCTCCTTCGATGAAACCTAGACAAAATTTGATGCCTATAGTCTTTTGGTTATTTATAATCTTGTTCAGCTTCACTGAACTTCCTTCAAGTTTGTGATAGCAACTCAATTTTCGATTCATCTCTTCTAGCTATATCCTTAAACCAAAAATCTCTTCTTCTAACTTACTGCACTCATCTATTTTTATGGTTAATTGTAGTTCAATATCTTCAAATATTTTCTTAAATTCATCTATCTGTACTTTTAAGCTGGATATGATATTATATCGCTCCAAATTTTTTGCACCCTTACCTTCAGGCTATAGGATCCACGCCCGGAAGGGGGATGTGAAAAGGATGGGACAATACCTCGGATTGAGAGGCCTTGCGAAGGTCCCGCCTCTCGGGGGAGGTGTATAAAGGTGAATTTTTGATGGATGGTGGGTTCACCAGGAAACTTTTGAATGGCAGTTTCCACGCCTAGGTTGAGAGAGTGTTTGATGTGTTCATTTTTATGTTTGATCATTCAACTCCTAGGTTTGGCCAAATGAATCTAAACTATTCTATATGAAATGCAGATTTAAATGAATACAAAAAATAGAATTAAACAAAAAATACAAGAAATATACTAGATTAAAAAGCCATACCTGATCCGGATGTCTGATGGAGGTTCTGATTTTTGAAGCAGTCAAGATCGCCTCTGATATGACAGGATCGTCTGAGATCAGACAAGATCGTCTGAGATCTGACGAATTCATCAGACGAATTCGTCAGAGACCTGCAATCAGAGAAATAGATACAAAATACCAGAAATGCAACTATTCCAACAGAGGGCAATGATGTAGAATGACAACAATAATATTAAACTGATAATTATAAACAAAAATATGAGTGCATTACAATGATTTAATGACAAATTATGATTTTATTATGCATTAAAACTATATGGGTGAACTCCAAGATGCAGAACAATAAGGAATAACCATAGAATTAACTAAATGCAGAATAATGCAGCAAAAAAGAGTGAAGAAATGCAAACTCTGGGCACTGATTGCCCCCAATGTTGACTACAGTCGAAATAGTCTACAGAATACGAAATCGTCTCTAATTGCAACGTGATCATCCGAGATCGTACAGGATCGTCTGCGACGATCTGAGCTTGCTCCGACTGAAAACAATGAGGTTCCTACAAGAAAACTTAGAAAGGCACAAATGCAAATGATAATTCAGGGTATTCTAACGCACACAAAGATCAAATTACAGGGGAATTCAGCCGGGGGAAAGTCAAGGGGAGGGCCTAAGATTAAATAGGCATAGGAAGGAGGTTGGGAGGTTGGAGATCATCCCAATCTGGGAGATCTCCAACGGGGAAGGTCTCTAACGGCGTAGACACGCTTTTGCCCCGGTTAGAGATGCCGTTGAAATAGAAGCTAATTTTGAAAAATTAGTTTTGGGACGAAATCATCTGGACGTTCTAATCCAGACGAATTCATCCGATCTGAGGCGATATCGTCTGATCGGCGATGATATCATCCAACGGTCACAAAAAATCCTAAAAATGGCACGAAAAACAAGGGGAGTGGGTAAAAGGCGGTTTAACGGGCAATTTGGGGTTGAAATTCAAATTTTAACATTTTATCTTTTTACTAAGGTTTAACCGTGCCAATTTTAGGGTGCTACATTTTGCCCCCTCTTTAGCGAATTTTTTGAAGAAAATGTGTTAAAGACGAGTTTTTCCCATTTTACGAGAAAGCAAAAATATACTCAATTTTTTAGACGACGATTCTTGGTCGAATCGTACGAATGTTGACTATGGTGCCCCCTCCGTGTTTTTACCCAAATCGAACGTTTGAGGTAAAAACATGAAAAAGCAAAATTAAAATGTTGTTGGTTTTGAATAAAATTAAGAAAAATAGGGAAAACCCTAATTCATTTTTACTATTCATTATTACTGTTCCAGAGGTCTGCAAAGAGAAAAATGGTGGAGACAACGCACAGAGCGACAGAGGTCCGGCACGGACTACGGGTAAGGATCTAATCCTAGTAGATTAGGTTTAATTAATCTTTGTGCAATTCTTGTGATTTAAATTTGATTGTTTGGGGCATCGCGACCATTTTTAGGCCGTCGACGTCGTCGGGACAAAATCATCCCGATTTCATCGAAATCATCGATTTCGTCTAACGACGAAATCGACGAATTAGGGGCATGATTTCGTCCAACAAGGGGTGATTCCCAAGTTGCGAAATCAGAGACGATTTCATCCTCACAAAGGATGATTTTTCCCAATGTTGGACGATATCATCCAATGGTGGATGATATCATCTTAAACTTGATTTTAAGTGTGTTTAATTTGAATGATTGAGTTATTAATGATTTTGTTATTTTATTGTTTGTTTTGTAGAAGGGATTACTAAAGAGCCAAGAATGGAAATACGATGGGCTAAGAGATGACATAGCCACACTTGACCAGGTAGAGCGTGACCGACTTGGATAGGTCGGTCTACAACATGTGGCAGAGATGCCACAAGTATCGACTGACATGGGGCTACTGACAGCCCTAGCAGAGAGATGGTATCCGGGGTCGTCCTACTTTCGGTTACCGATAGGGGAGATGGCTCCCACTCTAGAGGACGTATGGAGGATCATGAGGATCCCCATACAAGGATGGTTGATGATGCCTATGGCCAATCAGGGCCAGGCGATGATGAGGCTCACGGGAGACCCGAGCTTCACCCTGGAGAAGGGCGGAGTGAACATCGAGTCGCTACGGTAGATGCCTAGGGCATCTAGACTGACACGGGTTTTGGTAGGAGTTGTCGATGGCTTGCTGTTGTGCCACCAAAGCGGATGCAGACTACCATGGATGCTCTCAGACATAGTCTATGACATGAGAGACCACGGGCATAAATTTGCATGGGGCAGCTTTGTGCTATGTCGCTTGTATAGGATCCTGCATGGGGTCGTATACAAGGGAGGTCGATGTCTGGTTTTGACATCGTCTGTCGTAGGTTTGGTGTTTGGGAGCACATTGCGGTGCGAAGGCCGATAGGGCTTCCACTGATAGGGGTTGACCGAGAGAGGCCCCGAGTTTTCTATTGGTGGCTACAGAGGGGGTCACATCGATGGATAGATCTGTCGATGTCACGGAGGTTGCTAGACGACCTCATCCCGGACCAGATCACCTGGAGGCCATGGCGAGAGCACCCCGGGTGGGCAGAGGATGGGCAGGAGCTGGCTCGCATCAAGCGAGTCTGCTGGCTGAGGATGGAGCGAGGAGAGGTAGAGCTCCACCGCTATGACCGAGTACTATGACAGTTCGGTCTACAGCAGGGGATCCCTTCTCTCAGGGATTATGAGTACTCTCGGACTATTCGGGATAATACCACACTGAGCGGGGCTCCAGATATGCAGCGATTCTGGAGTCAGGATGCGGGCGATGCCCCCATCCAGCCAGTGGATGGTGATGATGCTAGGGTTGCGGATGGCTATGATGCTTGGTACATAGGCATCCACCCTCCTCGGATGATGAGGGTGTAGGGTCCTATGCACACGGTTGTGCGATGGATGGGGAGGCGATGGTAGGCTGCTATTGAGGCAACACGGGGTCACGGGGAGAGAGCAACGATGGATCCCATAGGAGAGATGCCAGAGGATGGCACGGGCTCCACAGAGGCCATGGGAGACAGGACGGAGGGAGGAGGGACTCCCTTCATAGCAGGGTGAGAGACCACCATCGCTTGATAAGGGCAAGGGTGTTGACATAAGGGAGAGCAGTGAGATAGTGGCTCTCCGAGCTGAGGTTGCCCGCCTCCGGGCTCAAGTGTAGACATTGTAGGATGAGGCTACACGGCTTAGAGCTCGGGGTGGAGGGGTGAGCAGGGATGATCTATCATGGTCTATTGCTCAGACCGCATTCTACCAGGGGTTATACTATCACATGGTTCCAGAGAACTAGAGGGTACCACTGCCAGCCCCTATTGCAGAGTCGGTCATGATGGGATCGGCGAGGACATCCTCACGATCGACGACGAGGACCCGAGATACAGCCCGGACCTCTATGGGACCACCTCCTCCATGACAGGGTGGGGGAGGAGATGAGGCTGAGAGCTCGAGGGCTTCTCGAGGCTAGGTGCTAGAGATTTATAGATTTTGAGAGATTTGTTGAGAGGATTGAGTATGCCAGGGTAGAGATTGTGGCATACCAATCCAGCTTTGATATGATGTATATAATTTTTTGATATATATATATGATCTTGTTTCTGATGATATGACTTGTTCATATGTTGTTATGATGCTTTAATGTTTGAATTGTTTGTTGATTGGATTGATGATTCATGTAATTATGTCGTTTGAGATAGTATAATTTGATGTCATGTTGTAAGATTTTAAATGAAATAATCTGATGTAAACAATTGGTTGTGGTGGTGTGATTTGATAAAAGAAATAAAAAGGGACTTCTAACAATAATTTCAAAGGACATTGTCACTGTTATAGACCATTTCATGGAGTCGCCGCTCACTCGGTCGTCAAGCTAATCCCAGTATAGAAATATTGTTAAAAGTAAAAGAGTGCTTAAGAGACTGTCTTAAGACTTTGTGTTGTGATGATAGAAATGATGATGGTTTGATGATTTGTTTTCAGATTTTCATAAAAAATAGTATGCATGAGATATGAAAATATGATTTTTCTAGGCATAAATTCCTAAGTGTGATAAAATTTTGAACAATTCCTTAGAATTTATACCATGGTTGCAATATTGAATTTGAACATAATGTCATGAAATAGAATAAGTGTTCGTTTGTTTGTAAAGCATAATTGTGTAACATAATGATGCAAGTCACATGTTTTGATGAATTTGTTTTTAAAATAAATGGAACATAAAATTAGAACAATGGTTTGCGCTAGGCATAGAATTATAGGTATAGACTTATACCATCATCGCGAAATCCAAAGAAGAAAATAGATTGTTTTAGTTTTATTGCAAGATTAATTTATGATTTTTGTGATAAATAATAATATGAAAATTTTGTTTGAAATTATTATTTTGAGATTTTGATTTTGTAAAAAGGTGTATGTAATTGCGTTGATACAAACAACAAATTCTGAAATAAAAGGATAAAATCATTCCGAAAAGATTCACAAAAATATTTTAAATTATCTCAAAGAGAAATATAGATTTATAAGGAATCCTCATGTGCAAATGTGAATTCATTACCGATCTTGATTTATCATAATGATACAAAATCTCTCAAATACAAATGTGTGTGCGATTGTATTATTCATTCACCAATTTTGAGCAAGATAATTTGATACAAGTAATTTGCCTTGACCAAATGAATGTTCGTTGACCATGATTTATATGCATGTAACCGTACCAGACTACTATGTAAGTTAGGTTATCAAGAGCTAGCTAATCCATAAGCTGACATAGGTCTATACAAAAGAAGGTCGCTAATGTGACGGACATATCGCCATGCTAGGGATTACCCAAGGCCAAGCGGGTTGGGCACAAACCACCTGTTATGGGGCTTACCTCACAGTTTTTGAATAATTGAGAATTCCAGGGATTCAAGCTCATTCACCCTTCTTTTCTTTTCAAGGGGTAGGGAAAGGATTTTATTGCATTTTTGCTTTTGCGTTTCTCTTTTTCTTCTTTTTTTTTTTTTTGTACTTTTGTATTTTTGCTTGATACTTGAGATAATGCTGAAATATTGTTGTGATGAAAAATAACCTTTTTCTTTTTCTCTTTTCTTTGAACTTTTTCTTTTCTTCCTATGCTAGGGATACTTGCTCGGATTAGCTGTAGAGCAAGGGATTTTTATTCTAGGTAGGGGTGAGCTTGTCCTTTTGTCAATTCTCAAAGATTCTAGACCATGTGCATGATAGGATAGCAGGGAAAACTTTTCGCTCAGGAAACCAGTTCTACTATGTAGCATCATATCGAATTTGCAATGAAATCATTTTAATGTGAAAATATATACTTAGTTCAAGTAAATAACAAGATCAGTTCTCTATGCTCAAAACTTTATTTAATTCAACCTGTGGACTTTGATATAAGAGAGATTAATAATCATACCAAATAAAATCAAGATATTTATTCATGTGAATGTGAAAGTGCGGGATTCCAAATAAATGCTAATTTATCCAAAATAACTGAAAATATAACTGCAATACTTCACAGTTTAAGAAGTACAAAACAAAAGATGTTTTTGAAGATTTTGATGATTTTGAATGTTTTTAATTTTAAGTGATGAATTAAAAGAAATACAAGATAATTGTTTTTGAAACATTTTAAAGAAGTGACTAAAAGGAAATAATATGCAAACAAATATATACAATGATGAAATGACCAATTTTTATGCATAGTAACGTTTAAGATGCATAATGTTCATAGGTTCTTTAAGTTCTTTACCATCTAAGGTAGATAATTTGTATGCTCCTGATCCAAATTTAGCGAGTGATGACATATGGTCCAAGCCAGTTGGGCTCAAATTTACCTTTAAGATTTGTAGTTGCATTAGTATTTTTTTGATTTTCTTTTAAGACAAGGTCACCGATCTCAAAGGATCGAGGATGAACTTTCTTAAGATATGCTCTCTTAAGCTTGTTTTGGTAGGCGCGAAGATGCTCCAAAGCATTGATGCACTTTTCATCTAGAAGTTCTAGCTGACTAAATCTGCCAGCACGATATTCATCCCCTACTTCAGTATCTTGAAGTAGTAGAGCTAAAGAAGGAACTTCTAATTCAAAGGGAAAAATGGCTTCAGCACCATAAACCAAGACAAAAGGTGAAGTTCCAGTGGGGGTTCGAACACTAGTTCGATAGGCCCACAAAGTAAGATATAACTGAATGTGCCAATCTCGACCGATTTTATTGACCAATTTTTTGAGAATTTTGATTAAGGTTTTATTAGATGCTTATGCTTGACCATTACCCTGAGGATAATAGGGAGTGGACCAGCGATGTTGAATTTTATATTTTTGACATAGTTTCTTGACATCTTTATTTTTGAAACAAGTTCCATTATCGAAAATGAGATTGGCAGGAATTCCAAACCTACAAATAATTTGATTAAAAATAAACTTGGAAACTTGTGTTCCAGTGCAAGAAGCTAATGGCATAGCTTCAACCCACTTCGTGAAATACTCAGTGGCGGTTATGATGAATTTGTGTCCATCGGATGACATAGGGTTGATTTTTCCAATAATGTCGAGGCCCCATTTTGAAAAGGGCCAAGGAGATGAAATAGCCTACAGTTCTTGTGCAGGCGCATGGACAAGGTCAGCATGTTTCTGGCACTTGTCGCAATGTCGCACATAATTATGTGCATCATTTTCCATGGTAGGCCAAAAATATCCTATCCGAAGGAGTTTCTTAGCAATGGCGCTACCACTAAAATGTCCCCCACAAGATCCATTGTGGGCTTCATTTAAAGCTGATCTAGATTCTTCTAGATTCAAACATCTCAATAAGATGCCTTCAAAAGATCTTCTGTACAAGGTATTACCAATAATCACAAAGCGACTTGCTTGTCTACGTAATAACCTACGCTGGTTGCTAGTACAACCATCAGGGAAGGTTCCTTTCTGCAAAAAATTAAATATATCAGTATACCATGGTGCAGGAGTTGTTTCGTTGATGAGAAACACGTCCAAAGGTTCTAAGCATGATTTGCTTGAAGCGGGTTCTTGGAGTCGATGAATAATGATGGTAGCATATTCATCATCTAACTCCAAGGGTAAAAGAGATGCAGTTGCAGCCATAGCGTCAGCCGCACGATTGCTAGTTCGAGGAATAGCTTCCAAAGTAACTTGATCAAACAAGGATAATAACTGCAAAACATATGCTTTATATGGGCATAATTTATCATCTCTGGTCTAATAAACATCATTGATTTGGTTTATGACAAGTTGGGAGTCATCGAAAACCAATAAAATTTTGATTTTCAATGCCAAGGCAGCTCGTAATCCAAGGATAAGAGCTTCATATTCAGCGATGTTATTGGTGCAAGCAAATGTTAATTTGAAGGACGAGAGGAATAAGATGTTTTTGCGGAGATATTAAAATAATACCCGCACCAGCCCCACTCATGCATCGGGCTTCATCAAAGTATAAGGACCATTGCTCTGAATGGTCTGCCTCTAGTTTAAGGCATTCATCAGGAAACTCAATGATGAGGGGATGAGTAGATTCTAAGGGTGCAGCAACTAATTGATCTGCTATGATTTGACCCTTAACAAGACTTTTGTCCTATAAACGTGAGTTCAAATTCGCTTAGCGCAAGAACCCACTTGGTTGTGCGACCAGATAAATATGGTCGACTCATGAGATATCGCAAAGGGTCGAATTTGGCAATAACATACGTTTTCGATTGAGCATATAATGTCATAGTTTTTGTGTAGAAAATATGACTGCTAGACATAATTTCTCTAATATGGTATATCGAGTTTCATAATTGATTAAGGTTCTGCTAATATAATAATTAGCACGTTCTTTCTTCTCATCATCAAGCTGAGCTAACATAGCTCCTAAGGCGGAATCAAAAGCAAAAATGTACAAGATAAAAGGACGATCAGATCTAGGTGGGGAAAGCACTGGTGGTTTGAGGAGATATTGCTTAAGGAGTTCAAATGCTTCTTGGCATTCGTCATCCCAATGAAAAGAGACATCTTTCTTAAGAAGCTTAAGAAAGGGTCCAGTTTTTTTCGCCAACTTGTCAATGAAGCGGCGAATAGCTTGAAGCTTACCTTGTAAACTTCGTAATTCTGATATATTTGTGGGTGCGGGCATATCTGTGATAGCCACGATCTTGAGAGGGTCAATTTCAATGCCACGTAAAGAAACTATAACCCCTAATAATTTATCGGACTTAACTCCGAATATGCACTTAGCTAGATTTAGTCGGATAAGATATTCCCTTAACCGATCAAATACTTTTCTTAAGTCATTTAAATGATCATCTTCTTTGATGGAACGAGCTATGATATCATCTACATAATCATGTAGGATATCATGCATCATATCATGAAAGATATAAGTCATAGCTCGTTGATAGGTTGCACCTGCATTCTTTAAGCCAAATGGCATCACTTTCCAACAAAAGGTTCCCCAAGGGGTAATAAAGGCTATTTTGGCCTGATCTTCAGGAGCTATCCTGATCTGATTATAACCGGAAAATCCATCCATTAAGGATATCATTCCGCTTCTAGCAGTAAAGTCAATGATTTGATCCATATTGGGAAGAGGAAAATCATCTTTAGGGCATGCAACATTAATGTCTCTGAAATCGGTGCAAACCCTAACTTTAGTGGCTTCTTTCTTAGTTACTAGAACTACATTTGAGATCCATTCGGCATAATCAATAGCTTGTATAAAAATGACTTTCAATAGTTTTTCTAGTTCTCCTTTGACTAGTAAGGCCACTTTAGGATGCATTTTTCTGAGTTTCTGTTTAACAGGTTTAGCATCTGGATGGACTACTAGATGATGCATAACTACAGAAGGGTCCAAACTTGGCATGTCTTCATATGTCCAAGCAAAGACATCTTCGTAGTCTTTAAGAAATGAAATGTATTTATCTTGTTTTTCTTGACTCAATTCTGATCCAATATTGATTATGTGAGGGTTATGTTCGGTTCCAATGTTAATTTTTATAACGTTTTCAACTTCCATATGTAAATCTCTCTCAAAATTAGGTGGGGCGGATGAAACACCTAATTCTTGTAATTCTTCCAAGGTTAGCTTGGATAATTCGTCTTGAGGAGTCGAGGCCTCAAGTTGGGCTATACTAGGTATAGAGCCATCAAAATAAAATTCGTTATGTAACATTTCCTCAATGGAGACATCATGGAAAATATCCCCTTCCAACTCTTCATCGGAGTCGGCAATCATTTCAGGGTAGGCTATGGATAGCATATTACAGGTAAAAGAATTATTCTTTGGGCACAAAGAATCTTGTTTATCTAGATAATCTTGATAACATACGAGATGATCATCATCCTCAAATGGAAAGGGCTGACCCTTACTAGGAAATAGGCCCACACCACATCGGGCAGGCCACGGTTCTACCTCAAAAGGTTCTTTCATACCATTTTGGAAAGGTCCCAAACCTTTCCCTTTATATCCCAATTTAAGCATTATGGGTTTAGCTTTAAGATAATCATTAGCAAAATAGCATCTAGCATATCCATCACAATGTGTCTTAATATTCCTGGGTATTCTTCCCCAATCATATCCTTTATAAATAAAAGCACAACTCCCGACTTGGTAGATACTTCCCATAGGTTGTGGGAGACCCAAGGTACGAGGAGAGGGTGGGAGTTTATTTAAAAGGAGGGAAGTCTGCATGGCAGTGTTGGCTTCTTCTGATATAAGAATTTTAGATAAATCGGGTAAGAGCTCATCAGTAAGAGCATAAGAGGTAGAAGGAACATTTCCTACATCGTCGGGTGTAGAAAGGATGCCAGTAGTGGATGTGGATGTCATGGTGATATTGACGGGTGAATCTATAGGTATGGAAGATATAGGAGTAAGACAAGAAGCATTGGTTGTCGATTTAGGATCTTGTCGAGGTCCTAATGTGGTTGGTTCAGAAGATGGTTGAGCTGTATGTATAGGTGTAGTTGAAAGAGTAGATGATGTTATGGGTGTGTGTTTCACACGTTTGGATGGATGATAAGAACTAGGATGTGTGGATGACAAGGCAGGACAAAATTGAACTCCAACAGGTTTTGCCAAAGCACACATATCAAAAGGTCTAGGATCACCATGAATGGTAACCAACTGGTTTTTAAATTCGAATTTAACACATTGATGTAAGGTGGAGGGAACCGCTCGCATCGCATTGATCCAAGGGCGACCCAGAAGTATATTGTACGATGCAGGGCAATGTACAATAAACACGGTCGTATCTAGGGTTCTAGGACCAACTTGCAAGGGTATAGTAATGACTCCACACGTTTCTTGTGTCTCGTCATTGAAGGCTTTTATAATCATATCAGTTCTTTTCATTTCATCACTTCTAAACCCGAATCGTTGGTAGAAGTCAAAAGTGCATATGTTTAAAGATGAACCATTATCAATCAAGACTCGTTTAACAACTACATCTCCAATTAGGGCAGTAATATATAAGGGGTTATCTTTATGTAAACTATGTTGCGGGATATCTTTATCTCGAAAGTCAATACAATCGACTTCTCTAGTGATGATAGTATTGGCCATGGCTTCAAGTTGAATGTTTTGTGGTACCATCATTTGGCTCAATGTAAGCATTAATTCATCCCTATGTGTAGGAGAAGATCTTAATAGGTCCAAAAGGGAAATTCTGGCTGTAGTATTGGATAATTGTTCATTAATATTGTAAGGAGGTTTAGGTTGAACATTAGATGCATAATTCCCTTTATTGGGATTTTTCAAAACAAATGGGGTTGATCCATCATTTTGAGTTTGATCTTGTTGAGAAGTTTGAGCCTGTTGTCTGGTAACGGCTCCGATGGTTCCTACAATATTATTTTGTGGATGATGAATAGGTCTTGGTCTAGCATTTATAGCTTGTTCATTAGAAAGGAACTGATGAGAGGAGGGTCGAGTAGTAACTCTTCTAGGAAATGGTTCTTCTGGAACCATAGAACTGGTGATAGGTTGAATAGGATCTGATTCATCTTCAGAACTATTCGATTGATTTGAAGTGATTTCCATGTCACTTTCAGTCTCATATTCAGTGTCACTAAGATCAAGTGTCTGAATATTATGTAGAGGTCTGGTCGTAACTATGGATAAAGTTGTGTCAAATATTTGAGGATCATGAATAGGTAATTGTCCACTAATAGTCCCTACATATCGGGTAGGAGGAGGAACATTATGATGCTCAATTTGATTGGCCACCTCTTTACCATGTTTTGGTAAAGGATGTTGAAATATGTCCAATGATTGATTGGCATTCTGATTCTGATTTTGGGGAATGCTCTTTTGAGCGTTATTGGAAGGATTTTGTTTAGGTTGGAAGGCTTGCACCTCCATCTCATTATTATCAATCAAATCTTGTATTTTATGTTTTAATATTTTACAAGAGTTGGTAGCGTGTCCAGGTCCTCTATGAAAATCACAATGTAAATCAGCTCTGTATCCGGGTATAGTTGGATCAGGTTCCCGGATAGCTGGTAATTGGATCAAGCCTCGTGCTAGTAATTGCGGGAGAATGGTTGATAAAGGTTGATTTAACCTAGTAAATTCTCGGGGTGGTTTATCAGGAGGTTTCAAGATAAACTTCTCTGTTGTTTTCGCAGTGTTAACATTAGCAATGTTTCTGCTATCAGTGACTCCGTCACCCACAACTTGTTTATTTTTGTATTGATTTCTGGATGTTTTCTCATCATCTTTCCTTTTGAGCTGACCTCTTCTAATGAGAGCATCTTCCACCCTTCGAGCTAAGTCTATAGCTTGATCGAAGGTAGTCAAAGTAGCGATTGATAATTCATAGGATAGTTGTTCTTGTAAATTATTGATAAAAATATCCAACATCTCCCGATAAGGTAACACAAAGTGTAATTTTCCTATCAACTGTCTCCATCGAGCTAAGAAGTCAGCAAAACACTCATCTTTGTCTTGTTTTAGGTTGTACAAATCTTTAATGGTTACATGCCTTTCGATATAGGCACTAAATTGATGCACAAAAGACTCAGCGGTCTCTTCAAAATTTCTCAAAGAATGAGTAGGTAATTGATAATACCATTCCAATGCCATCCCCCCTAAGCTTTTCGAGAACATTTTTAGTAATAGCAAATCATCATGTGATATGTCATGACATGCTATCCTAAACATACGAAGATGCTCTATGGGATCTTCGGTTCCTTTATATATAGGTAGGACAGGCATAGGAAAGTGTTTGGGATATGGTTGTGCTACAACTATAGGATCTAGAGGTTGACTACACATCTCTCGATAATTGTATGAGGGATGGTAGGGATCTATCTGGTCCATGCGAGAGACTAACTATTTCACCATGGCTTCCAAATTACTAGTTTGTCCACCATATTGATTCGGTGGAGCATGAATATGGGATTTGTGAGCATATGATGGCGGGACATAAGGATTAGATGCTATATTGCTATTGTGTAAAGTGTTGATAGGAAGGGTATTATGAAGAAGTTTTGAAGTTGTATTATGTTGTATCCCGGATTGTTGGAAATTGATGTTTGGCTTGTTTTTAGGTTTTTGTCGATTTGAAGCATATTGATCAATAGTTTGGCGAAATAAAGTAGTGAATGAAGGTCTCTTTTGTGTGGGAATGATTTTAGGCTCAATAACAGGTTCCTTAGGAGGTTGGGTAACCTGTTGTTTTTGCATGTTCTGAATTATAGTGGCCATATCCATATTGGATGGTCCAGCTTTATCACTTTCTTGATCAACGAAGGACAAGGGATTAGTGTGCATGTTAAATCCTTCTTCTAGGATTGCTTGAGTTTCACTAATTTGTCCCCTATCAAGATGAACTGCCATATTAAGAGCACCAATATTATTATTGAAGAATTTCCAGAAATGATCTATGTTATCAAAAGTAACAGTTCCATCTGGAGCCATTCTAGGGGATGAGGATCCTTCCTCTCTAACATTTTCTTGTTGTTCATTTTCTTCAACCAACTCATCTTCTGGCTGTTCTAGAGTTTCTCCTTCTGGAATTGGATCCTCAGGAAGGGCATTTGATTTTTTTGTTTTCTTTCCTAACCAATCTTCTTCTTCTTCTTCTTCAGTTTGTTTACCATTCCTAAGTCTAGTCATTGTGCTTAAACTTAGATTTCAGCAAATAATTATATATATATATATATATATATATATATATATATATATATATATATATGCAACAAGCTTAAGAGGTATATATTTTAATTATATACCTACTATAATACTTAAAATAAAATATTTTGATTTTGTTATGTTTTTGGTTTTTTTTTTTTGTAACAATATTATAAAGATAACAAACAACACACTAAATGCAAGAAATAATAATAATGAAAGCAATGATCTAGTTTTCTATAAACAATTTATAAATATCATTAATGGGCTCAAGTTCTTCAGGAGTCATGAAATGTTCTTCTTCAAATTGGAAATTTTCTTTCAAGAATTTGACAAAAAGTGCTATAGTGATATTATCTGTTTCAGACTTTGATTGGTAGAAGTAAAGCTCATGGCAATACTCTCGATATAACACAGCTCTAGGAACTCTCCTCCACCTTTCCCTATCTTTAAGAACGACCTCTTGATCTTCTACATGACCTAGGAATTGGTGTACAATAGTTGCATTCTCGAGGTATTCCTCGAAGGTGTACAATTCTGAAGACACAAGAGCTCTCCTATCAGCTAACCACCTATGGCAAGCTCTCTGAAGTTCATGATAAAAAATGAGTTGATGAGGATCCAGGATTCTATCTAGGACAAACCTCTTGATTTGTTTAAGCTCTGTTGACCTAGATGAAATGATACCTAGTCTCCTATCAAGTTCGTCCCACAAAAGTTGGTTTCTATCTGTTTCAGGCACACTAAGCACATAATTAATTTCTATGGCTGCTAATTGGTTTTCAACATTTATAGTAACTGCTAGTCTTTTCTTAGGAGCTACCATCTAAACATGATATGCAACTTAGTAGTTTTCTAATGATTTTAAATGCATCTATTTTTTTTTTTTGTTTTCAGAAGGTTTTAGTTTCACGTCGGGTTCACCAAAATGTATCGCTCCAAATTTTTTGCACCCTTACCTTCAGGCTATAGGATCCACGCCCGAAGGGGGATGTGAAAAGGATGGGACAATACCTCGGACTGAGAGGCCTTGCGAAGGTCCCGCCTCTCGGGGGAGGTGTATAAAGGTGAATTTTTGACGGATGGTGGGTTCACCAAGAAACTTTTGAATGGCAGTTTCCATGCCTAGGTTGAGAGAGTGTTTGATGTGTTCATTTTTATGTTTGATCATTCAACTCCTAGGTTTGGCCAAATGAATCTAAACTATTCTATATGAAATGCAGATTTAAATGAATACAAAAAATAGAATTAAACAGAAAATACAAGAAATATACTAGATTAAAAAGCCATATCTGATCCGGATGTCTGATGGAGGTTCTAATTTTTGAAGCAGTCAAGATCGCCTCTGATATGATAGGATCGTCTGAGATCAGACAAGATCGTCTGAGATCTGATGAATTCATCAGAGACCTACAATCAGAGAAATAGATACAAAATACTAGAAATGCAACTATTCCAACAGAGGGCAATGATGTAGAATGACAACAATAATATTAAACTGATAATTATAAACAAAAATATGAGTGCATTACAATGATTTAATGACAAATTATGATTTTATTATGCATTAAAACTATATGGGTGAACTCCAAGATGCATAACAATAAGGAATAACCATAGAATTAACTAAATGCAAAATAATGCAGTAGAAAAGAGTGAAGAAATGCAAACTCTGGGCACTGATTGCCCCCAATGTTGACTACAGTCGAAATAGTCTGTAGAATATGAAATCATCTCTAATTGCAACGTGATCGTCCGAGATCGTACAGGATCGTCTACGACGATCTGAGCTTGCTCCGACTGAAAACAATGAGGTTCCTGCAAGAAAACTTAGAAAGGCACAAATGCAAATGATAATTCAGGGTATTCTAATGCACACAAAGATCAAATTATAGGGGAATTCAGCCAGGGGTAAGTCAAGGGGAGGGCCTAAGATTAAATAGGCATAGGAAGGAGGTTGGGAGGTTGGAGATCATCCCAATCTGGGAGATCTCCAATGGGGAAGGTCTCTAACGGTGCAGACACGCTTTTGCCCCGGTTAGAGACACCGTTGAAATAGAAGCTAATTTTGAAAAATTAGTTTTGGGACGAAATCGTCTGGACGTTCTGCTCCAGACGAATTCGTCCGATCTGAGGCGATATCGTCTGATCGGCGACGATATCGTCCAACGGTCACAACAAATCCTAAAAATGGCATGAAAAACAAGGGGAGCGGGTAAAAGGCGGTTTAACGGGCAATTTGGGGTTGAAATTCAAATTTTAATATTTTATCTTTTTACTAAGGTTTAACCGTGCCAATTTTAGGGTGCTATAGATATCATTGGCATCCTCAATATTTCTTGAAGTTTTCTTATTCTTATTTCTAAACTCAGCTCTTTAAGTGCAGTGACCAACTCACCTTCCAAATCTACTTCAGCCTCAGCCTCAAGGTTTTTATTGCATTCCTATTTTTCTTCTATTTTTTCTTCTTCAAATGCCATAAAAAGAGCTTCACATTTTTCTTCTTCAGAATCCTCACTAGAGCTATCTTCTGAAGGACTAACATTCTTGGATATGAAACTTTTTTTCTTAAAGTTTCCTTTTCTAAAATTTGGTTTCTTCTTCCAGTCACCTCTTTCTTGGTGTGAACCTTCATCACTTTTGCTTTTCTCATTAAGAGGACATTTAGCTGCAAAATGCCCAATGCCTTCATAGTTGAAACACTTAAATGGTAGCTTTCCTCTATATTTTCCATTTCCCCTAATTAGTTTTCGAACAAAGTTTTCTTTTGCTTCATCTGATGTCTCTTCTTCCTCAGATTCTTGTTTTTCTTTTAAATTTTTATGTGCTTTAAAAGCAGCTTCTCTGTCTGTGGGTTTAGTTTTTCCTATTATCATCTCATATGTAGTTAAAGAACCATGCATCTCATCCATACTAAAAGTATTAAGATCTTTAGCTTCTTCTATTGCAAAAACTTTGGAATCAAATATTTGGGGAAGAGATCTTAGTACCTTTTTCATGACGAAAACATCTTCCATTTCCTCGTCGAGTCCTCTAATCGCATTAATGATTCCATTAACTCTCAGCATGTATGCCTCTATGTTCTCATCCTCATTCATATTTAATGCTTCAAACTAAGATCGATGCGTTTGTAGCTTGGCCTCCTTGATATTGTCATCTCCTTCATGAATGCTCCTTAGTTTGTCCCACATATCTTTTGCCATTTTACAACTCATGATATTTATCAGTTTGTTGTCCACCAAACCGCACATGATAGCGTTCTTTGCTTTAGAGTTATTCTCAAATAGTTTCTTACCAATAGCATTGGTTGGAGGAGTGGTGGGTATGGTGTATCCACTGTCTACTGATTCCCAAATGTCATATCCTAGAGAACACAAATATGTCTACATCTTGAGTCTCCAAAATGCATAATTAGTTTCGTCAAACAATGGTGCTTTGCTTGATGAGAATCCTTCACCACCTACCATTGTCTCACTTCCAAGATCACCTTAGCCGATTAAGCTTGTTCAAGAACTTGGCTCTGATACCAATTGTTAGTCTTACAATGAAACTGAGAGGTGGGGGGGTGAATCAGTGTAGCTATTAAAAACTTAAATCTTCAACTATTAATGCCAAATAGAGAAAACTTAAAACTTAATAAAGCAGATATAACAAGAGAGCATTCCACAACACACAATGTAACGAGGTTCACCAATTTGGCTACTCCTTAAAAAATGACTGCTTGGATTCTCGTCCAAATCCAGCCTTTGCAAAATACCAATTTTATAATCACTTTACCAGCACCCACTGGAAGGAGCACCAACCCCTAGTTTATCTACACCAAAATAAAGGAGCACCAACCCCTGGTTTATCTGCACCAATAGAAAGGAGTACCAACCCCTAATTCAAGCACCAACTTGAACTGCACTTTTGAAACTTTTAGATTGACATAAGAATGCCTTCGCTTATACAAGACCTTGACTGGTCTGTTGCTAACCCAACCTCTCTCACTCTTCAAACTCTGCTTACTACACTTTTATGGCTCTCACTGCTCTGCTTAATACTCTTCTTGTAGCACTCTTTCACCCAATTTCAGTGGCCCTTAAACCTATGCGCAGACCACCTTTTATACCCATATTGTATTTTTGTAACTCCAGTTGTAACTCCTTTTATTTCTCATGCGCACTTGTCAGTTGTAACTCCTTTAATTTCTCATGCGCCACTTGTCAGTTGTAATGCCTTCTCACTATAACTGCTTTTGTATATATATAGGGTAGGCTTTTAGTCAACCACGATGCATGTTATGAATTTACACATGTACCCCTAACATGACTGTTCGTCTTTCAATTCTGTGCATGCATGCATATTCGATTCTATTTATACGACTGTTAGATTTCTCCTTCTTCGACTGTTATTTTATTAGCTGCATGATGATCTTTTGAAACGGCCCCTGTAACTATCGTATAACTTCAGTTAATTGTTCTTAATTTAGCTGCATGATTTTTCTTTGTAACTGCCCCTGTAACTGCTGTATACCTTCAGTTAACGGTCACATATCTTATTTTGGTTGGGTTCTATTTTTAGCTCGTGCCATGGCGACCTGTCATGAAATTGTGACACTTCTACCTCTTTGTCCTCTTCTTGGCTTTGCACCCACGAAAACACAACATGTCGCGATATCGTGACACTTTCGCCTCCATACTCTTCTTCTTTACTTTTGTTGCGATATCGTGACACTTCTGCCTTCTTACTTTCTCTCTCCTCCTTAAGTCACGAAACTGTGACATGTCATAATATCGTGACACTTTCTCTCCTTTGCTATTTCTCTTGCCTTCGGTTTGTGAAAACCCGACATGTCGCGATATCATGACACTTTTTCTCTTGGACTCTCTCTCCTACCTTCGGGTCACGAAAACTCGACATGTCGCGATATCGTGACACTTTTTCTCCTGGACTCTCTCTCTTGCCTTCGGGTCATGAAAACGTGACATGTCTCGATATCATGACACTTTTTCTCTTGGACTCTCTCTCCTGCAACTTGTCATGAAATCGTGACACTTTTTATTTCGGACTCTCTTTCCTGCAACATGTTGAGAAATCGCGACACTTTTTTGTCCGTATAATCTTCCTTGCATTATGTCGTGAAATCATGACACTTTTTCATCCATACAACCTTCCTTGCATTATGTTGCAAAATCATGAAACTTTTTCTTTCTCTGCCTTCCTCTTCGCTTCGGACCGCAAAAATGAAACATGTCACGAAATCGTGACACCTTTTTCTCTCTCCTCTTTCTCTTCGCTTTGGACCGCAAAAATGAAACATGTCGTAAAATCGTGACACCTTTTTCTCTCTCCTCTTTTCTTCACTTTGGATCACAAAAATGAAACATGTCACAAAATTGCGACACCTTTTTCCCTCTCTTATTTCTCTTCGCTTTGAACCACAAAAATGAAACATGTTGTGAAATTGCGACACCTTTTTCTCTCTCCTATTTTCTTCGCTTTGGATCGTGAAAATGAAACATGTCGCAAAATCGTGACACCTTTTTCTCTCTCCTCTTTCTCTTCGCTTTGAACTGTGAAAATGAAACATGTCGCAAAATCGTGACACCTTTTTCTCTCTCCTCTTCCTCTTGCAATATGTCGTGAAATTGTGACAGTTTTTCTTCCTTGCGCCTTCTCCCCGAAACATGTCACAAAATCATGACAGTTTTACTTTCTAGCTCTTTCTCTCCAAACATGTCATGATATCATGACAACTTTCCTTGCTTCTCAACATGTCGCGATATCACGACAGTTTTCTTGCTTCTCAACATGTCGTGATATCGCGACAATTTTCTTCCTTGTGATTTTCTTTTGATTTTTATCAAATGGGCCACTTCTATATTTTGGAAAATCACTGTACATACTCTGAAGATCCTCTTAAATCCTGTCCATTGGATCAACTGATCTGTCTGACTGTGTTGACAACAATGACAATACTGTTGTTGCACCTTGCTCATCAAACCATCTATTCTATTCTCTCTATAAAATTGTAGTGAAGTCTCATTGGGACTAGCATAATTAGATGCCCCTAACCTTGTGGGCCTATCATGCGAGCATTCATACACCCATTGGGGCAACACCTTTTTTTCTTGTCTATGGCTAGAAGCTATCATACCCCTTGAGCTAGAGATACCCTCTTTACGGATATCCATGAAATATTTCATTAATGATGACACCACTTGCCAAGCTCATCTAGATAAACTAACACTCCTCAATGAATGTCGCATCCATGCCATCGAGCACACATGAGTATATCAATATCACCTTCATCATACCTACAATAGTAAGGTACATCAGTGCAAATATCATATTGGCAACTTGGTTCTCAATGAGAACTAGCAAATCACAAGTCAACCCTACCAGCAGCATGATAAATTCACACCAAAATGGTTGGGTCCATTTATTATCACACACAAATATAGTTCAAGAGCATATCATTTGGCAAATATTGAAGGCTTTAACAATCCTAAACCTATCAATATCTTACATCTTCATGCTTTCAATGCATGATTCATAAACACAGTCACCATCACAAGTGTCACATAGTATTAGAAATAAATCATTAAGCACATCATTGAGTGAGTCTGTTATTTCTACTTTATTATTTATGTATACATGTACATTTCAAATTTCTACCATTTTTATGCTTAGGGTATTTATTTTTACTTTTGCAAGACTTACACCATCAGCAAGAGAGCTCTATAGTGACCTCACCTACCACCATGCAGTTCCATCTATAGTCACAATAAAAACCCATTACACTGATCGATCTCACCCAACCACCAACCACCCTTCATACCAGGTGCTCCTCGTTCAGGTCATGAAAATTCACCTCGATACCATTTCTCTTACCATAAAGGTTCATCCTATTCACCACACATTAGTGATATCTAGATCACCATGTCCTCTTTTGATGACAAAGAGAAATCCATCTAACTGTAAGAACAAGGATCATCCTCCCATCTGTCTGATGATTTTAGATGTCACTATTCACATCCAAGTCATCCACAACATCCTATAGGATCTTACTACCCACATAATAGGGAATACATACCTCATCAACCTCACCTTGCATTTCTACCTAATCCCCTTCCCAATGGTGAGTCTACCTATGCTCAAGCTCTGCAAGCCCATACAACCCAAGATACTTGTTGAGTGGTGTTTTCACCCGATTGTGAAAGCACACTCTCCGGTAGGATCTGAGTCCCAAAATCCTCTGCTTGCAAAGAAAATAACTTTCTCCAAGGTTCCTGTTATGTTTAAATGATGTTGTTCAAATGAAATGCCAGGAATGTCTTAGGGTTTGCAAGTGGATGTTAACAAGGGGCACTGATGGTTTATTTAATTTGAATTTCTAGTGGACTGAAAGTGAACAAACCTATTCTAATCTTCATTTTTGATGGATTTTCAGTTTCTTATTCAAATACAGTAATTAAACTACATGAAATAAAGTAAGGGTTTGAAAAATAAAACAAAGTAAATGGAAATAAAACTAACTACGGTCGGAATGTTGTCATCAACTCGATGAAACCGAAGATATTGAGGTTTTATGCATGCAACCTAACCTAATGAACCTGCAAATTTGCACAATCCAAATAAATTAGGTGCTTGGTTTCTAGGGTTTCTATTGTAATTCCAGATTTAGGCATTCGCATGAAGCAACCAAGCACACTTGCATTAAACTTCACCTAAAAGCCTTAGAAATCTGGAATGAATGATAAAACATTAAATCATGCATGCACAAAATGACTCCTTCTTTCTCATCAATGAGATGCCAATACTCTGTATTTCGTATTAAATGATGTATCAATTACATTTACTGATTGTTCCAGGCATAAATGTTCCAGAACAAAAAGAAGGAAATTGCCCAAGTGCGAGCCCAATGGCATAAAGCCTTTGTCTCTGCAACTCTGCAAGCAACAATTTCCAACCCCCTTCTTTCAATCTGTGCTTTTGATTTTATACTAACTGAAATGGCTCTTCGATTCCCTTTGTCGCTTCGTTTCACCTTCCTGCAAGTGACCTTTCAAATTCCCGCTTTTTCCTTACTTTCAATTCATGCTGGATGCCCAAACGTGCGAAATCTTCCATTGCATGTAACGTTCCTGCAATTCCGACACCTGTACGCCACGTGTCCTACGTTTTCTGTGCCTTCTGTAACGTTTTCTTGTGCAAATCATGACAAAAACTGCAAGCGGCCTGTTCACCTTCTTAGCCGCGAAAATGCGACATGTCGCGAAATCGCGACATGTCGCGATATCGCGACGCCTTCCTCGCCCGTGCGCCCTCGACAGCTACTTGTAGCGATATCGCTACCGCTTCTATTCTGAGCCTTCCTTCCACAAACTGTAGCGAAATCGCTACCGTTTTCTATTTTGAGCCTTCCTTCCACAAACTGTAGCGAAATCGCTACCACTTTTGCCTTCGGACCTTCTTGCCGCAAACTGTCGCGATATCGCTACCGCTTTTGCCTTCGGACCTTTATGTCGCTTTCTGTCGTGATATCGCGACGTTTTTCACCTTCGGGCTCTCTCGTCGCAAACTGTCGCGATATCGCTACCACTTTTGCCTTCGGACCTTTATGTCACTTTCTGTCGCGATATCACGACGTTTTTCACCTTCGGGCTCTCTCATCGCAAACTGTCACGATATCGCTACCGCTTCCCCTTCGGACCTCTTTGGCAACTTTACGTCACAAAATCATGACCATTATCACTCTCTTGCCTTCTTTCAACAAACTATCACGATATCGCTACCGCTTCCCCTTCGGACCTCTTCGGCAACTTTACGTCGCGAAATCGTGACCATTATCACTCTCTTGCCTTCTTTCAACAAACTGTCACGATATCGCTACCGCTTCCCCTTCAGACCTCTTCGACAACTTTACGTCATGAAATCGTGACCATTTCTTCGTCCATACACTTTAGCTGCAATCGATCACGAAATCGTGACGCCTTTCCGCTTCGAGTCCCTTCGCTGTTTCCTGTCGCGATATCGCGACGTTTT
The DNA here is from genome assembly GCA_028583015.1 of Wollemia nobilis. NCBI lineage: Eukaryota > Viridiplantae > Streptophyta > Pinopsida > Araucariales > Araucariaceae > Wollemia > Wollemia nobilis. The sequence continues at coordinate 3,409,773 of JAQPPZ010017001.1, read as the reverse complement.
CATCATCCGTACGCTTCGGCAAAACACGTCGCGAAATCGCGACCATTTTCATTCTTTTCCAGCGGCATGTCACGATTTCGCGACACCTTCTCTTTTCTTCTCAGCGGCATGTTGCGATTTCGCGACACCTTTTCTTTTCTTCTCAGCGACATGTCACGATTTCGCTACACCCTTTCACTCTTTTCCAGCGATATGTCACGATTTCGCGACAACTTTCAATTTTTCTTTTCTTTCTCCTTTTCGGCAGCGATGGAGCTACATGTCACGATTTCGCGACACTTTCCTGTTTTCGGCAGCGATGGCGCGACAAGTCGCGATTTCGCGACATGTCACGATTTCGCGACACTTTCAACACTTATGCATTTTTTCTCTTTTCTTCAATTTTAGCATCTGGGTCACCGAGATTCTTCTCTGCAAGCCTGCCAAAAGGTGGGTCCCCAATTTTGGGGTGTGTTGTGGATCAACCACAACAAATGGCGACTCTGCTATCAAATGCTCTTGAGCATTTTAGTAAGAACCCAACCTGAAACATATCACAAACTCGCAAACATATGTTAGCACATAAGCAATATAACAAATGCCCAAAGATCAGAAGTACATGAATCATCAGAATCATCAAGTATTAGCTCAATGTGTGCAATGAATTTCTTTTCCTATCATTTGACATTGATCCACACTTCATTATCAGTTTTGCATGAATGCATATGTGGGATGGTGAATGATTTGTGTACCCTAATGAATGTGCTGGGAGATTTTTTTTTGCTTTTGTAAAAGGCATAGTCATTCTTCTATTATCAGGTACAAGCCTTCAAGATTGCCAAACCCTCTTAAGATCCACTAATTCATTACCTTATTGTATCCCAAAGTTGGTTATGAGTCCCTACTATCCGGAACCCATGTGCAAGTGAATGTGAAATCAGAACTTTGGGGAATCAGACTCTCAACCAACCGAGATGAGAGTTTAACCCTATCCTTACTATTCTGATTTAGAGTTCATTACCTCACTTTAAGCAAAATAATTAAACCAATTATGTAAGAAATGGTCATGCTAGTCTAACCCTCTGGACAATCAGTGGTCTTGTTTTTAGGCAAGACATGATGCCATGCATGGGCACATCTAACCCCACAATCCAAAACTTATCTTCATTTCTTTGGACCTTGGGGATGACTACCCATCCTTTGCAGAGGACAAGTAGTACAATCCTTACAATCCAATATAAATATGAGATGGGAAAAGTTTATTTATTTTTTACTTCTTGGACCTTGGGGATGACTACCCATCCTTTGCAGGGACACGTAGTACGATCCTTACAATCCAAACTTTAGGTGTAAATAGAAAATATTAATTTTGTTGCTTAGACCTTGGGGATGACTACTCATCCTTTGCAGAGGACAAGTAGTACGATCCTTACAATCCAAGACTGATTATGAAATGAGACATAAGAGCTTTGGGGAATCAGATTCTCAACCTAAGTGAGATGAGAATTTATACCCTATCCTTACTACTCCATGTGGGTCAAATCAAAGCTTTGGGGAATTGGATCCTCAACCTAAGTTTGATGAGGATTTAACCCTATCCTTACTACTCTGATTTTAGGCTTTAAGCTCTATGGAAATGGTCAAAACCACTTGTTTTAAGGATCATGTTGCATAATAGGATAGACATGAAAAACTTCTTTCGCCCAACCTTTTCCTCCAAGTTAGGTTTTGATCATTTTGCTCAAGATCCTTTTTAATATATGAGACGTGCTTGGTTCTAGATATCTCAAAACTCAGTTTCCAACCTTAGGATTTACTTACATATATGTTATAACACAACCCTAAGAGGATTTGACATACTTTAATGGCTTGTACCTAAGATGCATATGTAACTAAGATGAGATGTATGTAAGGTGAGATGGAACATGAATGCATTATTTCTTGAATTGCAAATGAAATGATTTGTCATGCAAAACTGACTCTTTCATGTATCACAAAATCAAACAATATAACTTAAAATGTTTTATGTTACTTGTGGAGCTTTTACAAGATAATTCCAATATTTCATATTCTCCTAACCTTAAGCATAAGTTGACACCTCAATTTTTTATTTATATATATATATATATATATATATTTTTTTTTTTTTTCAAAACAAAACATGTCAATTGAAATCAAATCCAGAATCAAAATCCTAACTAGACTAACAATCCTAAACAATAAAAACAAAATCTGAAAATCCCCACCAAAACCAAAAGAATAATATCAAAATCTCACAACCTAAGGGCTAAAATAATGCTTTAAAATCTGCCCATTAACCGGTAGCATGAAATCTCTCCCTTCTAAGGTTTTTAGCTTGAAGGTATTCTTCCCAAGAATCTCCGAAATCTGATATGGGCCTAACCAAAGACAATCAAACTTTTGATGATTCCCTTTTTCCTCATGTCTTTTGTCCCATAGTAATACCAAATCTGAAATTCTGAATGATTTAACTTTGGCCCTTCTATCAAACCATCTCTTGATAACTTCCTGGTGTTTATTCATGTGATTCATGGCCTCTTCTCTCTTTTCATCAAGGTGCAACAACTGGCTCAACTTTGGCTTCAACTTGATCATCTGTCCCCAAGTACTCTTGTATGAAATGTAAGGTCTGCAACTTCAAATTTGCTGGAAATATCGGGTCTTGCCCATAGACCAAATGATAGGGAGTATTCCCTATGGACTCTTTCACTCTGGTCCTATCTGCCCAAAGGGCAAACTTTAGTTGGCTGTGCCAGTCCCGAGGGTTCTTTTCCAGCAACTTCTTAATAGTATTCAACAAATTCTTATTTGAAGACTCGGCCAACCCATTTCCTTGAGGATAGTAATTGGATGCAAACTTTAAGCTCACTTTGTTATCATATGCCCAATCTGCAAATTGTGTAGAAATAAAAGCTTTACCATTGTCACTGACAATAGAGTCGGGCATTCCAAATCTTGTTATAATTTGATCCTCAAGAAATTTAATCACAACATCTGTGGTGGCATGTTTAGTAGGAATCGCTTCTGTCCACCTTGTACAGTAGTCTGTAGCTGTCAAAATGAATTTATGAGAATCAAAAGAATTTGGGTTAATAACCCCGATGAAATCTAGTCCCCACTGTGCAAATGGTCTCATTTCAACTACAAGTTGCAACGGCATGGCTGCATTTCTCTCTCTATTTGCAGCCACTTGACAGATATGACAAGATCGTACATGGGTATGCGCATCCTTGAAAATATGTGGCCAGTAGTATCCTGCTCTCAGGATTTGATGTGTTGTAGCATTGGCTGCACCATGACCAGTTCCATGTTTCCCGTGAAATTCTTGCAACACCCTGGCGGCTTCTTCTTTGTTCAAGCACCTTAGGTAGATACCTTCATGATTCTTCCTGTAAAGCACACCAGATTTTATCAGATAATTGACAGACTTAAGCCTTAAGGCTCTTCTCCGTGTTGAATTCAGATTAGAAGGACACTTACCAGTCAATAAAAATTGCACAATATCAACATACCAGTCATCCTTAGCCATGTATTATGTATTTGAGCATTGACCTGTTATTTGCGGATTATTTTCTGCGATCGCCTTCGCCAGTCCCTATCCTCGAACTAGTTTCATTGGTTGGATTTCGAGATCAAATTCTTGGATGGTTGAAATCCATTTTCCTCTCTTCTCACCTAGTTCATTCTGTAAAAACATGGTCTTGACAGTAGAATCGGGCACGATGGCAATAACTCTGCTATGTACGATGTAGTGCCTAAATTTTTTCACGAGTTTTGAAAAGTGCGTACATTTGCTTATCAAGGATTGAATACCTTAATTGAGCATCTTTCGGGGGGCACTTAAAAATGCTATGGGTTTTTCGGCACTATCCTCGCCTTTTTGGGTTAATACACTCGCAAAGGAGTGTTCTGATGCAAAAGCATAAATATAAAAAGGCTTGGAGTAGTCTGGACTTATAAGGACAGGGGCTCTGGAAATGGCATCTTTGATGTTCTGGAAGGCCGCTCTGCTTTCCTCGTTCCATTTTACATCCACATCTTTCTTTAGCATCTTGTTCAGAGGCTTGGCTATCTCAGCAAAGCTAGAGATAAACTTCCTCACAAAATTAACTTGCCCAAAGAAAGATCTCAATTCTTTCTTACTACTCGGGAGAGGTAGGTTTTGGATGGCTTGTATCCTTTCTGGGTCGATGGATATGCCCTCTTTCGAAATAATGTGACCCAACAATTTTCCTTCTGTCACTCCGAAAATGCACTTTTTGGGATTTAAGGAAATTCCATGTTCTCTGCATCTTTGAAGCACTTTCTTTAAATCTTTGACATGATCCTCTCTCTTCTTCGAGAAAATTGGGATATCATCCACATACACGATGATGCATTTGCCTATGAGCCCTTTGAATGCGTAATCCATGGCGCGTTGAAAAGTTGCACCAGCATTTAACAGTCCGAACGACATTCTCTTATATGCAAATGTCCCCCACTTGGTAGTGAAGGCTGTTTTCATCCTGTCATCTGGATGTATAAGAATTTGGTTGTACCCAGAATATCCATCGAGAAAGGACATCATTTCAGATCCATTTACCATTTGTAGAATTTCATCGATTGATGGCAGTGGATAATTATCTTTTTGAGAGGCTTTATTAAGATTTCAAAAATCTATGCACAGCCTAATCTCTCCACTCTTTTTTCTCACTGGAACGAGGTTAGCCACCCAGGTTGAGTGCCTAACAGGAAAAATGATTTTCGCTTCCAATAATATTTTAACCTCCTTTTCGATCAACGGCTCCAATAGCGGGTTAACAACTCGCTTGTCTTTGCCTAAAAGGCTTGGAGTCTTGCTTCAAAGGGATGGTATGTGTGATAATGTTTTGGTTGTAAGTCTTCAACTCATTGTAGTTCCAAGCAATACAATCTATGTAATGCTTCAATGCCTGTATTATATTGCTCCTTTCTTCCTCTGTACATGCCTTTGCTATGTACACCTCCTTTGGATTGTCTGCACTCCCTAGATTAATTGAATCACACGCATCTTTGGGGAGTGGGACTCTTTTTCTTTTCTTGTTCTTGCATTCCATGTCGAACATCTTCTCCAATGAAACCACGTCTTTAGGAATTTTGTTGGATTGATACGCAGTTTCACTTTCATCTTCTGTTCCATCCTGCCACCTTTGCTCCTCATCAATCACCTGATTTTCAAAAATACCCGAGTTCGTGACAAATTTGAAAATATGTCCTGTCACTTTCAAAAACTTGGAAATTCTTTACGTTATCAGGTATTGATGGACAAGGAACCAGTTCAATGGAAAACTTTTTACATCTTCTTATATCAACCGGGTTCAACATGCCCGCGGCGAATGCAAGAGAGTCTGCTATTCGATTTCCTTTCCTAGAAATAAGGGCTATGTTGAATGCGTCGAACTCTTCCATGAGGTCCATAACCCTAGTTCTATAAAGGCTCAGTCTTCTGTCGTGGCATGTATACTGTCCTTTGATTTGCTTGACTACCAACTCAGAATCTCCCAAAACCTTCAAGCATTTAACATGTTTGCTCAATGCTAGACGTAAACCATAGATCAATGCTTCGTACTCTACCACATTGTTTGTGCAAGGAAATTGCAGTCTGTAAGCAGCTAGCAATGGTTTGCCTCCTGGACCAGATGAGCTCGACTCCAGCTCCTGCTCCCTGTCTAGACTTTGATCCATCGAACTTGAGCAACCACGTGTAATCATTTTCTTCAGAAGAATGACCATGACACATTTCTTCTTTAAACTCTTCAGCAGCTTCCTCAACATCAAGTGCATAGACTCCTAAGTCTGGCTCAGAAAACTGAACTTCATTCGGCTTGTTAAAATCTGTTATAATCTCTTTAAGCCTCGGTTCGTTTTCCACTCTTATTTGATTTGCAATTCCCTTCCATGGTAGCCACATATGCGAGCAGTCTGTTGCAAAATAGCCATTCAGAGTTTTCATCCAATCCCTAGCAAGTAACATTCCATACCTGCTTGGGATATTAACCACCAAAATGTCTACAACCTGCTGAACCCTGGGTTCAGAATTCAATTGGATCTTGACATCATATAGAGTTCCTATCACATTTACCTCCGATCTGTCCAGTTGCAGGACTATACATTTGGATGAAACAAGTTGCAGACCTAGCATTTTACATATTTTTGCAGGCATGAGGTTGCTCGTGGCACCTGTGTCCACCAAACAGTTATGCAAATTCTTACCCGCAATTCTCAGAGTCAGTAAGAATGGCGGGACATCCCTTCTCTCCTTTCGCAAAATAAGATGGGATTCAACTCTTTTTTCCTTCCACATCGGATCAGGTGAGTTCAAAGCTCTTATCAACGCCTCCTTTTGACCAGGCAATCTAGCTGCGTCCAGGAATGAAAGGCTAGATTTGGACTTCTTCATATCCTCCACTACGTCATAGTTTGGTTTTTTGAATTTGACTGTCTTCTGGACATCATTAGACATTTCTCTTCCGAGTGGAGGGGGAGGGTTTACTTGCCTTTGTATCCGGAGGAAGAATAGAATTGTTTGGAGGTGTTGATGAGGTTTTAGGGGCTTTAGACTTACTTCTCAAATGGTATCCATGGTTCCCCTTTCTGAAATCTCGAAAAGCTTGCACCTCCTGTTCCAGAATTTCGTCTTCTTCTTCCTCACTCTCACCTTCTTGATGATATACAGTTTCCATCACCATAATATTATCATCTTGGTGTTGTGATGGACTCTCATTTGATACCAATTCCAAATCATCAACTTGTGCTTGAAGACAATGAGTGTATCTAGCAATCTCAGGACAATTCCTCTCATTGTGTTCTTTTGTGTTATGTAACCTGCACCCCCTTTCCCATGCCAAATCTGAAAGATTCAAAAGAGAATTGGATTGGCTAGGGCCTGCAGAAGCATCTAATTGATTAGCAATGGGAGCAGGAACTCCCCCATTGTTTGGCTTGGTGTTCCAGTGCCTCCCTCTATTGTTAAAATTCCGATTTGGGTGAGGGGCATGGGACTCATACTTCTGCTGTTGAACCCTGTCATTGCTCGGTTTATGCACTAGTTTCTTGAGCTCCTCGACTTCTGAATAAACATCTTTTGGTGGAATCATATTGTTGTTAACCCCCGTTGGATTCGCATAATTAATGGGGTCTTGATTCAACACTGGGGTCGGGTTCTGAGGAATTGGATTCCCGTATGGGTTGACACTTTGAATCGGGGTTGGATTTGGAAATGGAACTATGGCCTGAGGATTGGCTTGACTAGTTCCTTGCATCGTCGGTTGACTGCTCTGCAAAAATGCGGGGACAGGTGGAATGGTTGTGAGTGGTTGGATTGGAATGGGTGCATATGCGGGTGTTGTTGGATACGATTGCTGATATGAAAAGGCGTTCATGCTTGGCATTTGTGGTGCCATGAGTTGATTTTCCTGGGGAGCTTGGCCATATGGAGCATACTGTCCCACCATAGGCATCTGGGTAAACCCGTAGCCTTGTGGTGTCATTTGCTGCTCGATAATCATGGCTTCATTATAGGCCAAAGCCAACGTGGTAACTCGAGGATTGCGCCTTGCAAACATGGCTGTCATGGGGTCCAATGCCCCAAAATATATCTGCAAAGCCACTGCGGGATCAATAGCAAAGTGCCTGATTGCTCTGTTATAGCACTTTTGGAATTTCTGATTAAACATTCTGATTGGTTCCCCTTGGCCCCTTTTGCATGTAATAAACTGATTGTAAATAGTTGCAGGGTCTAAGGGTGATCTAAATTGATTAACAAAGGCATTTTCCATTTGAATCCAAGAAGTGATTGAACCAGTTGGCAAGCATATATACCACTCATATGCTATTGGATCTAAACTCATAGGGAAAAGTCTGCAGGCCACATCTTCATATTGAACTTGCAGCCTAATTAAAAAATCCTTATAAGCTTGGATATGTTCTTCTGCTATTCTTGGGCCATCTGGTTTGTATTTAGGCAGAAATATTTCAATGTTCTTGGGGATTTCATGGATATCCCCAACAATGTTCAAAGGAGTATTATTAGCTCCATACCAAGGAGCTGCTGGAGCTTGAGCCATTTGACTCAGAATTGATGAAGACAGACCTACAATAGCAGTAGAAATATTACTTACTATAGGCACACTAGGTGCAACGGATATTACTGGCGTAGGTCCACTCGATGTTCCTGGAGAAAATAGGTCTTTTGCGACTGGTGAACTTACGACTTGCTTGGTTTTACTCTTGGGAGTACCAGTAAGGTCGTGGAAAATGGTTTCCCCGGTTGTTTGGGACCTGGTTGCAATACGCCGTGGTGGGTCCAGCCTGCCCGATGAAACCCTCGGCTATTTCGAAGAAAACCTGCAATAAAAACAGTGTTGCAGTTTAGCCGTAAATGATTTCAAAATTAAGTCAAAAACAAAATATTCAGATATGAAAATCAAAATCAAATAAACCAGTTCGGGCCCTCCTTCTAGCGCCAATCTGTTGAGTGGTGTTTTCACCCAGTTGTGAAAGCACACTCTCCGGTAGGATCTGAGTCCCAAAATCCTCTGCTTGCAAAGAAAATAACTTTCTCCAAGGTTCTCGTTATGTTTAAATGATGTTGTTCAAATGAAATGCCAGGAATGTCTTAGGGTTTGCAAGTGGATGTTAACAAGGGGCACTGATGGTTTATTTAATTTGAATTTCTAGTGGACTCAAAGTGAACAAACCTATTCTAATCTTCGGTTCTGATGGATTTTTAGTTGCTTATTCAAATACGATGAATTAAACCGCATGAAATAAAGTAAGGGTTTGAAAAATAAAACAAAGTAAATGGAAATAAAACTAACTACAGTCAGAATGCTGTCATCAACTCGATGAAACCGAAGATATTGAGGTTTTATGCATGCAACCTAACCTAATGAACCTGCAAATTCGCACAATCCAAATAAATTAGGTCTTGGTTTCTAGGGTTTCTACTTGTAATTCCAGATTTAGGCATTCGCATGAAGCAACCAAGCACACTTGCATTAAACTTCACCTAAAAGCCTTAGAAATCTGGAATGAATGATAAAACATTAAATCATGCATGCACAAAATGACTCCTTCTTTCTCATCAATGAGATGCCAATACTCTGTATTTATGTATTAAATGATGTATCAATTACATTTACAGATTGTTCCAGGCATAAATGTTCCAGAACAAAAAGAAGGAAATTGCCCAAGTGCAGGCCCAGAATGGCATAAAGCCTTTGTCTCTGCAACTCTGCAAGCAACAATTTCCAACCCCCTTCTTTCAATCTGCGCTTTTGATTTTATACTAACTGAAATGGCTCTTCGATTCCCTTTGTCGCTTCGTTTCACCTTCCTGCAAGTGACCTTTCAAATTCTTGCTTTTTCCTTACTTTCAATTCATGCTGGATGCCCAAACGTGCGAAATATTCCATTGCATGTAACGTTCCTGCAATTCCGACACCTGTACGCCACGTGTCCTACGTTTTCTGTGCCTTCTGTAACGTTTTCCTGTGCAAATCATGACAAAAACTGCAAGCGGCCTGTTCACCTTCTTAGCCGCGAAAATGCGACATGTCACGAAATCGCGACATGTCGCGATATCGCGATGCCTTCCTCGCCCGTGCGCCCTCGGTAGCTACTTGTAGCGATATCGCTACCGCTTCTATTCTGAGCCTTCCTTCCACAAACTATAGCGAAATCGCTACCATTTTCTATTTTGAGCCTTCCTTCCACAAACTGTAGCGAAATCGCTACCACTTTTGCCTTCGGACCTTCTTGCCACAAACTGTCGCGATATCGCTACCGCTTTTGCCTTCGGACCTTTATGTCACTTTCTGTCACGATATCGTGACGTTTTTCACCTTCGGGCTCTCTCATCGCAAACTATCACGATATCGCTACCGCTTTTGCCTTTGGACCTTTATGTCGCTTTCTGTCACGATATCGCGACGTTTTTCACCTTCGGGCTCTCTCGTCGCAAACTATCATGATATCGCTACCGCTTCCCCTTCGGACCTCTTTGGCAACTTTACGTCATGAAATCGCGACCATTATCACTCTCTTGCCTTCTTTCAACAAGCTATCGCGATATCGCTACCGCTTCCCCTTCGGACCTCTTCGGCAACTTTACGTCATGAAATCGCGACCATTATCACTCTCTTGCCTTCTTTCAACAAACTGTCGCGATATCGCTACCGCTTCCCCTTCGGACCTCTTCGGCAACTTTACGTCGTGAAATCGCGACCATTTCTTCGTCCGTACACTTTAGCTGCAATCGGTCACGAAATCGCGACGCCTTTCCGCTTCGAGTCCCTTCGCTGTTTCCTGTCGCGATATCGCGACGTTTTTTCGCTTCCGTACACTTTGCCAAAACACGTCGCGAAATCGTGACACTTTTCATCATCCGTACGCTTCAGAAAAACACGTCGCGAAATCGTGACCATTTTCATTCTTTTCCAGCGGCATGTCACGATTTCGCGACACCTTCTCTTTTCTTCTCAGCGGCATGTTGCGATTTCGTGACACCTTTTCTTTTCTTCTCAGCGACATGTCACGATTTCGCTACACCCTTTCACTCTTTTCCAGCGATATGTCGCGATTTCGTGACAACTTTCAATTTTTCTTTTCTTTCTCCTTTTCGGCAGCGATGGAGCTACATGTCGCGATTTCGCGACACTTTCCTATTTTCGGCAGCGATGGCGCGACAAGTCGCGATTTCGCGACATGTCGCGATTTCGCGACACTTTCAACACTTATGCATTTTTTCTCTTTTCTTCAATTTTAGCATCTGGGTCACCGAGATTCTTCTCTGCAAGCTTGCCAAAAGGTGGGTCCCCAATTTTGGGGTGTGTTGTGGATCAACCACACCACTACTCAAGCTGGCCACACAAACATCCCTCTTTCTCATTCATGTCACTACCTAGGGCCATCACCTATGCCATCGATTATCAAGACACCACCTTCACCACTATGAGGCTTATCACCCAAGCAAATATTACAATCACCATAGTCATTTCATTTCGTTGCATCCTCATCATAGCCCTATCATTTTTCTACCATGCATTAAGCCATTCCATTCACCTTGGAATCCTAATCACCCCCTTATCCAATACCATCACCACCATACCATGAGATACAACATCTCATATCCCATATCAAATCTTTGGAGTTGTATATAAGACATTGTTGTTGCCACGTTCACCCACGTCAGTCTTCCATGATCCATCCATCTTCGCCACCATGCAGATCCATTCCTCGACCTCAAAATTGACCCATAATAGAACCTAGACCCATGCCTCCATTACTAGATCATCTTTCACCTAGACCTCGCTCACATCTAGCAGAGACATACGTCTATCCTATGCCTATTTCACATACACCCATTTCCAAAATATTCCATCATCTCATGCACCAGGGTCTTATTGACCTACCCAAGATTTGACCTATTGACCCCTCGTATCCTAAACCACACAATTACAATGAGAATCAATTTTACATCTACCATCGCTAGCCAGGTCATGATATCGAAGAGTACAGATCATTAAAAACCCTAGTGCATAACATGTTGCATGGCGAGCGTACCCCATCACTAGAGCATTCTTTTCTATTTAGCCTACTTGTCAATACTCCATGCCTCGTCACTCCTAGGACTTTATTACCCCATAGTACCCTAACATTGCCCACCCGTTATATTCATAATATTGCCAACTATGGTTCTAGCCACAACTCTAGCCATATCATCACTTCACCATCCCACTCTCACCCGAATCTATGCAATTTTTCCCAATAGTAGTGTTAGTTACTCGTATTCTTCTATCTCATTCTTCTACTTCTCACATATGTTGATTCATTTCTTCTCTTCTATCATTGCTAGCCATTGGTGATCCCCTTTCCTTGATTGGTTACCAATGCCTATTTCCTCTCATTTCTTCCACCTGTACATTCTACTCTCACATCGTCCTTCTTCTTGGCAACTATTACATACACTTATACAACTCATAGCTTATACATCTACTATACACACACACCCCACATGCTGGGGCAACCATGATTATAGAATCACATTTTTTATCATCATTACATACTTTACTCATCTTTAAATAGGTACTTCTAAAAATTCTCTTTCTAAATAACATAACTTTCTTCTTGTAAATATCACATTCCTCCACTTGCATCACTTACAATTAAATGCATTTAACATATCCATATGCTTTATAGTTAAAATTTTAATTCATATTTGTACATTCTCCCCCAAAATGCATCTCAACAGGAATAATACATGCACTTGTTAACATCACCACCTAGATGTCCATTTCCCATTTTCAGGATTAGGGTATACATAGGTGTCATGTTTAATTTTGACTACTATGTAGTATAGGCAATCAAGTTTCACCCATAGCTACTAAGTCTTGTACATTCTTCTTATGGTCTTTTAGGCTGGTTCAACTTCTCTCATGAATCACTCACAACAGGTTACACATTAACAATTTTGAGCCTAGAAAAGAGGACATCTTGAGTAGATATCACCATCTAGAGAATGGTATCCCCTTTTTGTTCTATCACCTGCATGGTCAACATACGACCTAGGGATAAACAAAGGAATCAAGCATAAGCAAAAGGTAAGAACAAAGCATAAAAAAACACCAATGCTCTTAGAATAGAAAAAAAATCATAGAATAGCAAAAGAAAAAAATAAAATAAAAAATAAATGACAAGAGCACTACCACAATCAGATAGGTCAACACTAGAACAGGGGCAGAAAACAAAATAAAACACCTCTTGATATCGCACATGTTATGCTTATCATCTTTGGTCCTTAGGTTCAACATAACACTATGGGATAATTCCAAAAACCTACCTACCAGTGGAATAATCTTACAGGTGACAACACATCTCTTACATTAAAATCTCGCTTTTGTAGAAATCACTATTGTGGATGTATGAGCTAGCTAGTATGGTAGCATCTACAACGGGTTAATCCTACCTCCCTCAAAATGGATAATTGAACATTACACATTCACACACATAGGTCCAAGATAAACTTTGAGCCAGTCCAATCATGTTATAATTTGCCATAAAACTTGTATAGCTAAGGGTTTGAGATTTTATTGTCATAACTATGTTAGTCAAAACCATTACACATGCTTTACATTATCCACCAACCCTAAAATCATGGAATGCAGAGCATCCATACAGGTAAATGCAATGATACGAGTGTTTCCTTAGCACATTTTAGTAAGTTCATACATGAATACATGCATCTATATAAGATACATTTGATACACATTATAGTATTGCATTCCTTCTACATGCATTTCATATCAAATTATATTTATTGCATTCGTTACTTATGCATTTAAAAATCTCATCATAGTATCGCAATTACTATACATACATTCATTACAAAATCATATTTGATATCACATCATATCACATTGGAAATACAATCATAACACTACTCTACAATCCATTTATACCACAACATGATAATAGATCTAAACCATGTCATACATGTATATCTATTCATCAGACATATCTACAAATTATGTTATGCTAATCCATGCAAACATAAACAAGAACACATTTCAAACCATCAAAATAACACATGTATATAATATCCAAAATAAAAAATGTATATATATATATATATATATATATATATATATTCATCCATGCAAAATTCTTAGAGGCTACAATCAGTAATAGCTATCCTAGCTCCCAGTAGGAGTCTACCCATCACCCTCATGGCTCACTCGTATCCTTGCAGCCTAGCTTGACTCTGCCCTAAACTCTGGCATCGGATCCATAGTAGGCTGATCCTAAACCTCAACCCTAGCACCTCTCTATCCCAATGCTAACATTGATGTGATGGTGCCCACACCTATGATTGTAATCCATATTTTACTAAAATATTACCATAATTAGGTAGAGGGATCCCGCACACCAACAAGGTAGTATCGCACATCATATTATTAGTGGCCTCGATCGCCAACTTACCATTTAGAGTATCAATCACCTAATCCTACTTAGACATAGCATCCATCATCTTCGCCATGTCTACCTCCAACTACTAAATCCATGCAACCCTTTTACATCCTCTACAACTGACCTCTCCAAAATATAACTAGGAATTTATTGTGCTATATTAGCAAATACCCCAATATCAATGGTATCATCGATACCCCCATACTGGCCACCCCACCTCCCTCAGCATAAGCTCTAATAGTTTGTTCCATCCCAACTTCTACACCCACATCCACCTCCTTTGCCCTCACACCCTAGATGCTCGCTAAGGAACCTATGCGACATCATGACCGTCATAGACAAAAATCCTCCTCAATAGTAGTTATACTCGCTCCCTAGCCGAAGTCCTCCTACTTGTCCTCCTCTTTGGTATAGATGCCCTAGTAGCATGTGCCACCCACCCATCCACCACACCTCTCCCAGGCTCCTAAGACTGTAGCGCCCACTAGGCGTCAAACTCCTGTGTCATCCCTGCATCCCCTACATACAGGATATCTATAGGAGGGTCTCTCTACCCAACCTAAGGTAGTACAATAGGGCACTCTCCTCTATCTCCTTATCACCTAAAATAGATAAAATGAGTCCCTAGAACATCCTGTCATAATCCAAACTGGTGCTATAGTTGATCAAACTAAAAATACTCAGTCTACCGAGTATATCACCCAAACAACCACCTACCCTATCATATAGCCTGAAAATGCTCATCATCCTCTCTCCAAATCACTCCACTCATCCATGGTCTCCATATAATTTTGTCAACCATCAACTTGCTAAACTTAATTCTCCACAAAACTGGATCACCCTCATGAGGCCTCTTCATACCCTACTTTGCCTCCGTACTCCACCTCAAGGTATAAGGAAGCTCCATATACTCCATGTGTACAGGCTGAGGTAACAAAGAGGGCCCTTCAATGGCTATGTGTTCCCATGCCCATACCTGTAGCAAGGGAATCACACTCAATTCCATCCATCTATCCCTAACCTCCTCATATAATTCATGATACGCTTGGGCCAAAAGTGCAGATGCCCAAGAAAACACAACCTTGTGCTCCACTAGGTCACTAACTATGTCCAACATGTTCCATCTAAATAGAAACCTAGAACTATCAGATAGGGCATAGGTAAAGATCATCATCATAGCCACATATCTTCTTCTAAGACCACAACCACTCATAGTCCATCTTGTCAGCATCAATCTCTCTCCACCCAGCCCCAAAGAATCTCTCCAACATTGCATACTTACTCCCATCTTCGACTGCCCTCACAGGAACACCCTTAATCGATAGTCGATAGATGTGATACACGTCCTCCAATGTCATGGTCATTTACCCTATAGGAAAATGAAAAGTGTTCTGGTTTGCATCCCATTGCTCACATAAGGCAGACACAAATTCCCTATTATTGAAAATGCTCTTACACTCCCACACACCATGAAAGTGTATGTCATCTAACCATTGCAATTCCTCCTCAGTATTCATTAGCTTTTCAAAAACTTGCTTAAAATTTCTCACTTGATGACGGTGTTCAAGCGACTTCACCTATTCAACACACAATACAACACAACACCCATCAGTAACCCACATAACAAATCAATCACATATAACATCATCACTCAGAATTTACAAATTAAAAACATTTAATTTGACATGCATCTCAAGACAAAATAACATACAAATAAAATGATAAAATACATCAATAAACACAATCACATATTTGGATACCCATTTTGTCATTTTATGCCAAAAATCCAAACACATATGACATACAATACATATTGGTGGCCCAAAAAACCAATAACAAACTCAACTGTATAGCTAATATGACATGCAATCCAAAACATGATCAATTAATATGACATACAAAAAACAAATCACATTTCTGGATACCCATTTGCCCACTTAATGGTAAATGTGTCGATAAAATTCAGAAACAAAGCACCAATCAACACAGATCTAATAGTCAAATCTATCCCAAAAATACCAAAATTGAACACATATCTAGGCACGCAATCCAAAAATAACAAACACATTTTTAGATACATATTTACCCATTTAGTGGTGGAAATTCAAACTGACATAAAGTACAGTCTACATCGGGCTCCCTATAGCTCATTTTTAGTTTACTACTATCTAAACCATGGCATGTAAATCAAAGGTATGTCAAATGAAGTCAACTACCAAAAAAACCAACATTTTTGGACACCCATTTTGCCCTTCTACGGTGAAAGTGTTATCAGTTTTTAAAGATTCTACCTCTAACATGGCAAATCTAATGCCCTAGAGTTCACACATTACACCTCAAACCATCGAATACCGAAATCACATCAAATGAAGTCATAAAAATAAAACAATCACATAACAGGATACCCATTTCGTACTTTAGTGGATAAAGTGCAAAAACATATCGATGTTAGTACATCGTTACCTTAAAAATGGACATTCAAACTTCACATCTACTCTACCCATTACTCGGTCAAATCGGTGATAAAACCAATCCAATTAAAAACCGATCGCACTTTTGAGTACCCATTTGGCCTGTTTATCACTACGTTTTCAAATTTTACTAAAAAGTTACAATTTTTTTTTAAATTGGGAGGAAAACCTCTCCCCTCATTCATATTTTCCCAGAAAAATAAAATATAAACAAAACAAATCCAAATATCACTTACCGGTGGGATCCCACACCTAATGCCAGCTGGTCTACATCCCTTCATCATCTTGGCTCTCACAATTGCTAATCATACTCCTTGCGTGCTGTCAACTGCTCTCCCAAGTTTCTTTCCACACATGTGCATCGTCCACATGAGCCCCCTCCATGCATATTTGGGCCTAAAAACCACTCAGCTGCCATTTTGTGATACAGGTCACGAGTTAGGTTATAATCATAAGCCAGGTCATGAATGGGATCAAAACCATAACCTGGGTCGTGAATTCAATCAGAATACACCAGAGCATACCCAAAATCCTAGGAAATCAGGGAAATGCCTTCTAAAATCCTAGGAGCCTCAAAAACTTACCTTTTAACACCACTTACAAACACATATGGCATTTTATCGATAAACTTGTCACATTCATACTTTTGGACCACATTGATCTGGTTGCAACAGCACAATCAACAATCATTGACATTCTCAAGCAACTAGTATGGCATCGTAAATGTCATACAGACACAACAAAAACATAGCATTGCATTCGCAATCATCCATTTCATTTTATTAGCATTACTTTTTATTTCTTTCCTCTTCTTCTCCTTCCCTTATTTTCTCTTCTCCTTCTTGGCTATCCAGTCAATGTTGTATGGTCATGCTTCGAGCAACTATATACCTTTGATTAGATTCCATTCTTTTCCCTTCTACCCCTAGCTATCCAGTCAATTTTGTATGGTCACACTTCGAGCGACTACATACATTTTATTAGATCCCATTATTTTCTCTTCTTACTAGAAATCATATTCATCATGCATTGATATCTTTATCAATCGTTGCATCATAAATTCACCACATTCCATTCGCCTCATTGCCGATTCCTCGTTTGAGGGGGTATTCATATCCAAATTCAGATTTACATGCAACCACAACTTCAAAAATATAAAAGCACAGTTAGTACATTTGTCTACAAATATTTTTGCTAAAGATTATCATACGATTATAATCTCAATCCCAAATAGACATGGGTTACATCAAGAGAGTTACACATTACTATGGAGAAGTCAATCTAGAATTCATGTACATCGAGTACACAATGGATGATACACTTGATCAATCCTAGCACAACATTTGGAAATGGAATTTGATACCACCCTAATATGGTCACGAGTTGATGATCCAAATGTTAAACTAGCTCATATGGTTTGACACTTGTCACCATGTTCTCATCAATCAATCAACAACAAATATTTACTTAGGATTTTGTCCTAATCATACTTTTAGACCACGCTGATCTGGTCATAAAAGCAAAGCAGTCAAAAGTTATCATTCTTAAGCAACTAATATGGCATCGTAAATGTCATATGAACATAGCAAAATCACATCATTGCATTCATAATCATTCATTTTCCCTTACTAGCATTGTTTTTATATCTTTCCTATTTTTCTTCTTTCCTTCCTCTCGTCTTCCCCTGTGGACATCCAATTGATGTTGTATGGTCATGCTTCGAGTGGCTACATACCTTCGATTAGATTCTATTCTTTCTCTTCTTTTCCTTGGATATCCTATTGATTTGTATGGTCACGCTTTGAGTGGCTACATACCCTTTGATTGGATTCCATTTCCCTTCTATCCTTTTTCCTTCTATACAAACCCTTAATATTTTTGTATTAAACTATGTTCTACACAGTATAGTACAAAAATGGGAAAAATGTAGACACCCAAAAGTCACACATTGCTATTTTTACATATCTATAGGTGATTCCAGACATCCCTAGGATATTTTAGACTATTGTAGTCATACACAGACATGCGTAGACACGCATAGACAAGCGTAGACATGTGTAGATTTCCATAAGTTCACCATAGTAATGTGTAGACTTCCACAAATGGCTTTCAGGTCCAAAACCCTAATAAGCCCTCAAAATTACATTTTATGCATCGATATACCTTCATACGACAACCCGAGGTGATGCATAGCCTAGTTACACTCAATTGACACCCCCATGGGGTATTAATTGGCAAAATCAGTTAAAATTCAATTATCAAATTCTAATTTAATGTTGACTTCACTTAAGCCCATTTTTAGCAAAAAATTGGATTAATTAACTCTTAATTCCTAATTAGTGTTAATAAAATCCTCCCACATGTGACAATTTAGGGTTTCCTAGGGTTTTATTTTAATCCTCCCCTAAACATGATTAAGGCTTAAATAGGATTAGCACTAATCCTTCCTCACACATGTGTGAGGATAGGTTATTTCCTACTTAGAATGAGATGTTGCCAAATAACATCTATTAATCTAACACTAGTAAGAATCAAACCTAGGTTTAGTCTATCTAACCCCCCATGCACCTTGCATTTGCCTATAAATAATGGGTCCTAAACCCCTAATTAAGTCTGATTCCCAAATTCAACAAAGTATTGTTACTCTATAGAAATGGAAAGCCAATAGCACACAGTCCATTCCCGAAGCATACAAACATATTCTGATAGCACATAGAGGCACCCTAGCTGCCTTAGGATCAATTCATTGAAGATATTTCACCATAAGAGCATCACAACTCAATTCATAGCCTGCCCTATGAATCTGGCCCCAATTAGCAACTTGGGTCACGAATTGCATCTACAGGCCCCAAATCACTCCAGATTTGGGAGGTAAGCTCTGTTTTAGCATGTTATTATCTTCTGCATATTTCTTTTTAGTTTCTAGTACAGTTTTATAGTCGTTTTTGTCTTCCTAAATATGGGTCCCAACTAAAGCAAGCCCCCAACATATTGAAAATTTCTTGCAAGTTTATTTTAGGTTATGCAACAGATTTTAAGGAGAGGAACACCAACAAACAATAACCCAACGATGGCCTGCATACATAGACGCCCACCTAAACTGAGGGGCGCTAGAAGAAGGCATCAAATTTATTGTAACCTTGTTAGGAATAGATATGGATAAAGGGCATCAAGACCCTCTTGTAACACATGCTCATTAATATCAATGGAATACAATTTCTCTGTTTAATGCATCATTTATGTTCATGTGTTAAATTATCAAATGTCATTTTCTACCCATTTTAGGAATATATCAAGATATCATAAAAAAATATTAGTATAAATTGATCTAGATATCTTCTAAACACACTGTTCATCAAATTCATAAAAATCATTGGTGCATTTGTTATCCTGAAAGGTAACACTATGAAATCATAGTGCCTATATTTGGTCTTAAAGGTTATCTTGTGAGTGTTTTCATGAAACTTTAGCTAATGATATCAATATTTTAGGTCAATTTTAGAAAATATTATGGTATCCTTCAATTGATCAAAGATATCATCAATTCTAGGTAGAGGATACCTATTCTTGATGGTTAATTTGTTAAGCATTCTATAATCTATGCATAATATTAAAGAAACATCATTCTTTTTAACAAAAATAACTAGTGCACCCCATGGTGACACACTAGGTTTAATCAAACATTTATCTAGAAACCCTTGAAGTTGCACCTTTAACTCCTACATCTCAATAGGATTCATCCTATAAGGAGTTCTATTGATGGGTTTGGCTCCAAGCATCAATTCAATAGTGAAGTCAAATTTATGCTTAGATGAAAGACCTAGGAGATCTTCTAGAAATACATCCCTAAATTAATGAAGAATTAGGTGTTTTCGAAACATATCTTCCTTTCCATTATCATATGTTGTATTGTTTATCTTAACAACATAGATCATTCCACCTTTCTTCATAGCTTTTCTAAGTTGCATTTCTGACAAAAATTGAGGTTGAAAAGACCCTTGTTCACTATGAATCCTTATTCTCTTCTTAGTCTCATCTGTATAATCCATCCATTTATCTTGGAAATTGATTAAGGCTCCATGCACCTTTAACCAATTCATTCCCAATATAACATCAAAATCATGTAGTGGTACTACATATAGATACCATATGGTTGAGCCATTAGGTAAGGAGATCTCAGCTATAGGTAGATGTTGATCCACTGAGTAGGTTTGTCTAGATCCATACTCAAATTTCCACCCTTGTGCCAAAAATATGTCTTTTTGGCACATCCCTAAATATATTAGTGGAAATAAAACTATTAGTAGCTCCACTATCTATTAAAACTTTAATATTTTTATCAAACAATTTACCATTCAAGAGTATTGGAGTGGCTTGCCTATCCATGTTATGGTTTCCATTTGTTGTGTAAATTTTATGGGTTTTGTTTTTCTACCCTCTTACTTGATCATGGCCCTTGAGGACATATATTCACTTAATGCAAACCACCATAATTAAAGCAACCTCCTTTAGGACCCTGGGTTATTTTCTATTTCTATTCCTCTATCCTTTTTTCTTGTGATGATTCTAACTACCTATAAGGTTGAGGATTATTGTTATTATTATTGTTATTATTATTGTTATTCATATTTTGGAATTTCTTCTTGAATTTACCTTACATTTTGTGTTTCCTTTTCTTGAAATTTAGATTACCCCTATTATTTTTATTTTGCTCTTGCTCCTACTTCATGAATCCAACACTTTTTATTTTTCTAAGTGATTGTCGATCTTCCTTTGACAACTCAACATAGTTGAAGTAGGTCTTCCTGGTTTGCAATTTGGTTTCTTTATGACAAGCCAAGTCATAGACATTTTTCAAGATCTCAAGTTTGTGTAAGTTTATCACTATTATGATCATAGGATCCACTCTTAAGATGAACTTATGCACCTTCATTATACAATTGGTCTCATATGATGGTACACTTTTCAATAACTTCACAAAATTTTGGTAATATTTTTCCACTATTCTTGTTCCTTGGTGAAGTGTAGAGAATTCCTCAAATTTCTATACATAATATTGTTCTACTAAGAACCTCTTCTTGAAGGCTTGTACAAAGCCATCCCACTAAATATTCACTTGAATCTTATGACCACATTTAAAGGTATTCCACCATTCTAGTCTTGTTTCCTATAAGTGGAGAGTAGCCCAAACTATTTGGGTTATTGAAGAGTAGTTCTTCATAGAAAAATAGATCTCTAATTCATTCAACCAAGCCTTAGCTGAATCACATCCATATTTTCTAGTAAATTTGGATATTTTAACATTTTTCATATCCTTAGCCAATTCTACCTCTATACGATCCTTGACTTCTTGTTCTTCTATAGCAATATTTCCCTCCTACCTAACCTCAAAATTTTGTTTTTGAGAACCTTGAGACACTATAGTTTCCAGCAACTAACTTTGTCGATTCATTTGTTTTTTACTAATCTAGTTGTTCTTGAAGTAAGAAAACTACAAAAATAATATTCTCCATGTCTCTATTTGAGTTTACTAAAATTTCTCCTAGGGGACTAGCTTCAAAACTATTCTACCTAGTTTATCTTGGAGTCTAGGAAGATCCTCTTCTTCCTCTCCTTAGTCTTTGTGCCATATTACCTAGCCACAAAAGGTTTAAGTTAGGTTACAATTTTCCTCCAAATTGTACTTCTAACTTCTAGTTAGTTACATCATCCATATGAACTAACAATAGAGTATTATCATCCACTGACAATATAAATAAACCCCACTTACTCCACACAAGGTGCCATTTCCCAATAAGAGACTTCATCCTTTAGGTTTTTTACACCTTGGTCTAAATTCATCCCATCAACTTGCAATACCTAGTGTACCCAATCCAAGTTAAGGTTCCTAAATTTGCAAATCTCCCCAAAGTCTACACATTAAGTCAGGTCAATCCTTAGTTCTATCTATGGAAGATTCTAGTCCTATGACCTAGAGATTTGATACCAATTGTAACACCTAATTTTTAACCAACCAAATATAGAGTAATTTTTTTATATCCTAGAATAATCTCGTACAAGGTTCACTTAATATTTATCTATTTTTAGTAGATTATATAAGGCATTACCATATTCAATAACTTATCACTAAATATGACTCTCGAATGGATAGAAGTGGCCAAACTCCCATAGGTTATCGGGTTCACATTTATATATCTCTATGATCAGGGTTATGCATAGTGGTGAATATTCACAAATTGGGCTAATATTAGGATTTCCAAAATTGGAAATTGGTGAATATGAGGACCCTTGACGTCGGCCCATTCACCTAAAATGTTTAGGATAATTTTTTTCTTAGTGTCAATTTGCTATAATATATATCCAAACATAGTCATATTTGTACTCGTTGGAAAGCTCTTTTCGAGCATGGTCTAATGGTGGTGTTTTTATGAAGTTATAAGATGATTAAATAGGTCAAAAGTGGCCCAAATTATGACCTTACATTTTAGGTCTTCAAATGCCCCAAAATTTGGTGTGAAGATTCTTGATTTGATTTGCTTAGAATTCTCAATGATTCACCTTGATTTTGATTCAGATTCACCATTTTTTTACAATTATATTTTGAGTCCAACCCCTTACGCATAACACTGTCTATGGTATAAAGGATGCTCAAATGGTCACCCTACATTCCTCACATTCTTTATGAATGAAAAGTAAATTGACCATAGCATCAAGATTATCCCTTCTCAATCATTAGAGATGCCAATTCCCTCACCCAACAGAAGTTATTCTATGTTGGTGTGTTTCAATGTAATACCTTAAAGTCTAGTTATTGCACCTTTGTAGTGGAATTAGTAATAATTCAATGCTTAACTACCCCATATTTGTGATGGGTTAACTAAGGTGATTATCACTCCATGTGATAATTTCACATGGACACTTGAACCTTCTAGTTTAAGGTGCCATCACTTAACTCAATTGCATATGGGTTCCTAACCTCTATGGTAGAAAATAATATTCAAGTTACACCACTTAGAATCTTATCAAAAATCTTCATATTTAGATAACATTAGAGCACCCCACTCTAGATTTTCCTATTGAAAAATTCTTGGGTTTTGCCTCCCCATAACTCCCTCAGGTTTGATTTTATATTAACAAAGGTTCTATCAAGGTTTTTTAATGTATGCCCTCCTAACCCTTCATAACCCAAAAGTATAACATCTCAAAATATTCACCATAAATATTTCTCTCTCAAAAGTAAAATAGGTTCACTTGCTTAAATAAGAAATGGCTTAAACATTTCTAAGGCATCTTATCAAAAGCATTAAACATATTAATATAACTACTTTCCATTAATTTTCCAAAACGTAAACTCACCCATGTGGGGTTTACATTAAGAATAACTATAATTTAATTCTTGCAAATGAATTAGAATTAACAACAATGAATACTTATTACATAAAATATTCAAGTCCTCTCATAATAAAAAACTTATTACAAAGTCTTCCTTAACAATATAACTCAATATACATTTCATCAAACCATGACTAGTCTTTAAAACTCTTTCTACATTACATATCTTAAAAAGAGATTATTTTTTGTCATATTCTTAAGCAATATGAAACCATGGTAAATACAAGATAAAATACTTTCCATCCATATGATTATCTACTAATTTTTCTTAAGATCCATTGAGAGGTAATTGGAGTAAGGGATCAAGACAACTCCTTTAATGACAATACATTCCTAAATGTTTTCA
This sequence comes from Wollemia nobilis, assembly GCA_028583015.1. Classification (NCBI taxonomy): domain Eukaryota; kingdom Viridiplantae; phylum Streptophyta; class Pinopsida; order Araucariales; family Araucariaceae; genus Wollemia; species Wollemia nobilis. Next base: position 3,385,578 of record JAQPPZ010017001.1, on the reverse strand, counting down.
TTGAATCCAATAAAATGTATAGAAATAATCATTCACATTTCTACATTATTTAATCAATACATCAAATAACCCATATAGAAATGATCCTTACATTTCTACTTATTTTTAATAAAACCAGTCATGTGGGGAACTCCATAAATTCCTCATTCAAAGGACTACACATCCATTTGAATATTCCATAGTTATTATTTTAAAAATAAACACACAATGCATATGAAACCCCATAATATCCTTATATTAAATGGGTTTCCTTACCCATTTAAATCTCAACATATCAAAACAATATAAAGCCTCTTTATACTACATTCAGTTCAAATTTAAGTAAAACTTTGTATAACAACAATAAATAAAAACCTTTAAATAATCTAAATTTATCATTCCAGATTTCTATCTCATAAAGGCAATTTAGAACATTGTCCACATAGAAAGTAATATTTCACTTATTAAATATCAATGATAATAAGCATAACAACCCATTAATTAAAACATATAACTATTCTTGCAAGAACCCTATATCTAACCCTATGAAATATACCATTTGGTCAAATTTTAAAACATGTAACAAAAGCTAGAATTCCAATTAATTAAAACCATAATATAAACCATATTGTTCAACTAATTTAATAGTCAACAAGATTAATTTACATAATTCATACTTAAAAGTTTGAAGGACGCACATATTTCCTTCAATACCATATTGCTTCCATATGGAAAAATACATAAAGTTTTGAATATATTTTCAATAGTAAGGATTTTAATACAAAATCCTTTCTTTTCAAAGGTATTAAGGATTTTAATACAAAAATAATTCTATGGCTTCCTTTAAATGAATATCCAACATGTAGACAACCCCAAATTTTAAAACAAAAACTGACACAATATAAGTATTTAAACTTGATTAAATCTTAAAAGAGGTAGACCATTATTCCAATTATGGTTATACAAAATATAAGTGAACACACAAGAAGGAAAAACCCATTTATGTTTGGCTAAGAACCTATGGTTTGGTCATGGTAAGCTCTAATACCAAATAAATCATGGTGGTAAACAAAAGAAGAACCATAAAACAAAAGGATGAGACACCCATTACAATTGGTATTAGTAGGGAACACAAGGTAACATCACTAGCATTTCATATTAGAATGGAATTAAAGAAAAAATTAAATTCAATACTCATAACCATCCCAAATATTTATCTAACTATCTATGGCAAGCAAGCTTAAGCACAAACATTTTTCATAAGTGAATATACATTCAAATTATTGCCAATATAAGAGCATACCTCTTTGTTTTAGATTTATTATCAATAAAAAGTAAATGATGGTGATTTTAGCCCTTGTCTTGCAATGCACAAGATCAACTCACCTGGTTTTTCTCCACATGATGTCCTCAAAGCCCTCTATATGTTCTCCCTCTTCTTCTTTTTTAAATAATAAAGAAGTATTTTTCCTCCTCGTAACCAACTTCTAACTTTCACCTTATCAATTTTATTGATAAAAAGTCTGGATTACATAGTACAACTGTGCTTCCAACCAGGACTCAAATAAACAACCAAACAGACTAAAACCACTAGAATTGAATGACACCTAAAAAATACAAGACTAAACCACATTAAGTATGTACATCCTTGTGGATCAACTCCCATAGGCATTGAGAGTCCCCAGATGGTAGACTCTCCCAATTGTCGATACTCCAAGGATCCAACATCTCAGAAGCCCTTTTGGCCAGGCAATCAACAACCACATTCCATTCCCTTGGAATGTGCACAAAGGATATAAATTTGAACTCTTCACTCATTTTGATAATCTGAACGACTATAGAGGTCAACTGCCAATTAACTTCCTCCACCCTTTTACTATTTAAAATATTAAACACAATTTGAGATTTATACTCGCAGATAATCCTATGCTAGCCAAGAGAAAACCCCCTTTGCAAGGCCTCAAGAATTGCAAGAGCTTCCATAAAATTGTTGGAGTGAACACCTTTATAAATGGAAAAGAAAAAATTGACACCATCAGTAGAATCTCTCCCAACATCGCCAATGCTAGCATGTCCAGGATTACCCTTGGATGATACATCAATATTAATTTTTAAGACTCCTCTAGAGTGTGGCTTCCACCTACCATCTCTCCTAACCTTCTTGCTGAGCTGAGAAATCCTAATAAGGCTAGAAGAGTTCACACCATCCCAAAAGAGACCAAGGACTTGTTGTACCTTCTCCTCCATAGATTCCAAAAGAGGGTCCACATCACATTTTATATGGATGGTTTCCTGAACCATATGCAAGATCCTTTGCCAGATCTATTGAACATTCAAATAAATGCCCTAAAATATACGTCAATTTTGTTCAAGCCAAATTTTATAGATGATGCAAGAAGGGCCCAAATTCCAAGCCACTCGAAGGAAGGGGGCTTGGTCGAAGGTCTGCCCAGCATACTCCAAAACTCCACTAGGGATAGCACATGAAAACATGGATGATTCTAGGTGCTCCACTAATGGTGCCAAATGTCTCTGGCAAAGGAGCATTGGAAAAATAAATGATAAGAGTCATCCTAATTCTTACTACAAAGGACACAAAAATATGGACCCTGAAATCCCCTCTTCCTCACATTATCCCAAGTGAGACATTTATTACGAGCTACCAACTAGAGAAAGAAGTTACATTTTTTCTAGGCAAATTTGTTCCACACATTTTTCCACCAAGTGATAGGAAGACTCCCATACTTTTGCTTATCAAGAACTTGATAACCATAGGCTACCGAGTAGGTTCCCTTAGGATCAGGGTTCCAAGCCAAAATATATTTACCCCTCAATTAAGAACAAGGCCTACCCATAATAATAAGAGAAAACACCTCTTTGTACTTGGCCAGTACCCCTGGGGCCATTCTTGTGGATATTTCCACCTGTACATCTCCATATTTCTAAAAGACTAGATTTTTTTAAAGTCCTCCACAGGAGACCAGCCTGCCTCTAAGAAAAAAATTCTTAGGGAACTTAACCTAGGATATTGATTCAAGATAGGATGGTGGACATCCCATGAATCCTCCCAAAAAAGAGCATTTGATCCCTGATTGCAAATCCAAAACAAATCTTGCTTGATTAAATTATCTCCTCTTTTTAGAGTGTCCTAGATAAATGAACCTTTCTCAACCAAGCTGACTCTAGGGATTTCAGCCTTATAAATATCTCTCAAGTATTTACAAGATAATATTTTAGCCCAAATATGATCTTGAGAGGTACAACATTTCCAATAAAATTTTACAGCCAAAGCCTACCCAAAAAGAGTTGTCTGTCGCAACCCAAGGCCTCCCTCTTGCACTAGCCTACATATAGAATCCCACCTAACCAAACTCCATTTAGATTGATCAAGTTTTCCAGACCATAAAAATTGTATTTACAAAGCATCCATGTCCTTGATGAAGTGAGAGGGAGCTATTTGTACAAAACATCTATAAATGGGTAAAGCTTGAACAATACATTGTAACAGCAACACTCTACTTGCAGTGGATAACCATCTGAAAGTCCAGTGATTCACCTTCCTTCTAAACTTATCAAGCATAGACTACAAAGAAGATCTAGGTAGAGGGTGAGATGAAATTGGAATACCAAGATAAATGAAGGGGATAGTACCAAACTAGAATCTTAGAATGTGAGCAATCCTAGCTTGAATAAGAGGAGGGGTATTGAATAAGAAAATAGAAGACTTGTCCTCATTAATCAACTGTCTAGAAGCACCAAGATATATGTCAAGAGACTATCTAATATTGCCAACTTCCTTGATAGTGGAAACTCCCAAAAAAGTAGTATCATCAACAAATTGAAGGTGGGAAAGAGGTGGCAAACTACTATCCCACTTCCACCCTTGAATGAGACCCTGCATGACTTGAGACTTGAGAAATATTCCCAACCCTTCCGCCATAATGATAAACAAATAAGAAGATAACTAATATCCTTGCCTCAATCCCCTTGAGGCCTCAAATAGCTCTGATGGCTCATTATTAACAAGAATAGAGAATGAGGAAGAAGAAACATAGCTCATCACCCATCTAATCCATTCCTCCTCAAATCCAAAAGTAGTAAGAAATTTTTGAAGAAAGGACCATCTGACCCGATCATAGGCTTTGGCCATGTCCAACTTAATGAACATAGTTTTCTCCTTAGAATTTTCCATTGAGTGAATAGCTTCTGTAGCAATAACAACCCCATACAAGATTTGTCGGCCAACAACAAACCCTCCTTGCTCCTCAGAGATGATTTTTATCAACCATATCTTCAGCCTCTCAGCAATAATTTTTGTGATGATATTATACATAACATTGCAGAGAGCAATAATCCTAAACATATCCAAGGAATTTTCTCCCTATTTTTTGGGTATAAGCACCACAAAGGTAGCATTTAGGGCCCTTAGCATCTATTTTTTCTTTTGGGACTCATGGACCACCTCCAAAAGATCAAATTTTATTAAATCCCAAAAATCTTGATAAAACTCAATCGGGAATCCATATGGACCTGGGGCTTTTCCTTTTTTCATATTGAATACAACATTTTCCAACTCCTCAAGGGAAATTGGACCCATCAAGTGCTCATTCATCTCTCAGAAACAATCACTAGAATACATTTTATAATAACCTTTTCATTTTCATCATATGAGAGGGAGTCCTCCTTAAAGAGAGAGGAAAAATACCTCTTAGTCTCTTTTGAAATATCCCTGAAATAAGAGAGCAGGGCACCCTAAGAATTCACAAGAGAGGTAATCAGGTTACCATTATGGTGAGCCTTAACTGAGTTATAAAAGAAGGTTGAGTTCCTATCCCCTTCCTGAAGCCAATCTACTCAAGCTTTTTGTTTTAAAAAAATTTCTTCCCTCAGTTCCCATTCAACAAGGTCTTTCACAACCTTAGATTCCTCAAAAAGAAGCTCCTTCGTGAATCCTTGATCTCTAATATTCCTTGAAGCTTCTTCCATCCTCCTAAGAGCTACTAGCTTAGCCAAGGAAAGGTTCCCAAAATTTAGTCTATTCCATCTCTTCAATTTATGTTTTACAAATTGTAGTCACTTCATAAAGGAATACATAGTGGTGCCATGAGGAGGTTTTCCAGTTGTCCACCAGCCTTGTATGGAATCATGAAGCTTAGGATCACAAAGCCACATAAGTTAAAACTTAAATGAGGTATTCTTTTTTAGCCCTAAATCCAAAGCAAAGAGTTTGATAGGCCAATGATCAGATCCTCTACCCTCAAGAATCATAGAACTAGCACCTCTATTATTACCTATCTAATAACTAGATATCAAAAACCTATCCAGTCTCTCTAAGATGGAAGCTTTCCCACACCTTCTATTTTGCCAAGTAAATATCCCATTATATGGCTTGATGTCAACCAAGTTTAGGGCCTTGATATGAGCACTGAAGACAGAATAAAAAGGCTCGAGATGGTCCACCCTACCATGTTTCTCCTCTATATAAGTGATAGAGTTGAAGTCTCTAGCCAAAATCCATGGGTACAAGGGAACCAAACTTATCACAAAGCAAATGTGCTTCCATAAATTCACTTTACTATTGTAATCAATAGGAGCATACACATTTGTAAATAGGATGATTTCACCAAATTCATTATCATGCCCGACCATTGAAATAGACCATCTACTGGAAATCCAAGTAAGAGGGGATATCTTAACTAGATCCCATAAACAAGCGATGCCACCAAAATATCTACATGCACCAATACACTGGCATTGCCCCCTTCTCCACAACTTGGGATCAATATTGAACATACTATCAATAGCCAATTTAGTCTCCTAAATAAACACCACATCCACATAATGCACACGAACCAAATCACGAACAACTTTTTGTCTGGGGATGCTATTCAACCCCCTTACATTCCATGAGAGGATAATCATTTTTGGGGTTATAAAAATGGGAGTCCAATGTTCTCACCAAGCTTGACTCCACCAAAGTCTCCCCCATTAACTTAATTTTATCCTGGTCCTTCTTCCGACCCACCTTCATATTATTATCCAAAAAATATTTTTTAATTATTTTTTGCTATAATCCCAACACTATAGGAGTTTTGCAGTCCAAGGATGACTGCATCAGTTCCTGAGTAGGAGAGGGCATAACTAAATTTGCACCACTTTCCAAAATATTTTCCCTTATAGGTCTAGACCACACCATATCCCCTATACTCAGATCCAAAGCCCTTTGTTCTTCATTTAAACCCCCTAGATCTGATTCCTTAAGTTCCCCCTCAAGAAGAGACATCTGATTTGGACTTGTTATATTTGCATCAGGTAGCGACATTTCAGGTTTCTCCATGCACTGATCAAGATCATCTAATATTTCAAAATGGTTGATTAGAACATCTGGCTGGCTATCCTTAAGGTCTTTTTTTGCCCTTCGTCCTTTGTTTCAGGATTTTACTAGAACAAAACCTTCCTTATCTCGTTCCCTTTCCTTTATCGAGGCTTTTCATTTTTCCAAAATTTGTCTAGACTAAGAGGACCCCAGATTTGAAGCCACATGAGAGACAAAATTAGGTCATTTTCTTTGCAGGTGGCCATATTCATGACAAATACGACAACAAAATGGAAGAGCTTCATAGTCAAGTTTTTGAACCCATGTAGTTGATCCAAATTTTATTACATAGATTACCTTTTTATCCATTGTTTGTTGTGACAGTCCAACCAACTTCCCAAGTAGAAGGACAATCTTATGTGAGATATCAGTTCTCCAGAATTCCAACGATAGCCATAGAAGCCGCACCCATACTAGAACTTGCAACGATCGCTCTTATGATGGGTTGAAACCCACATGCCAGGGTTTAAGAAAGATTCCCACTTGGTTATAGAAATAAGGACCCCCTTCAAATGCTTTGTTATGATCTACAATACAAGAGAAAACCACCATAAAATAGTTGTTCACACTCAACATCACCTCCACATCGCCTTTAGGATTCCAAGTCTTCCTGACCCAAGCCTCCACAAAGGGGAGAGAAATTTGAATGCCCAAAAATTTTCCAATAAAGGTATTTTTGGTTAGATACTCCACATCTTCCGCCATCGAGTCTTGTTGAACCACTAGAACTAGCCTGGCTTCACATCGTTCCAAAAATCCATTGTTCTTTAACAAGCGGTTCTTAACATGCACTAGAAAATCTTGTTCCTTACAATCATTTTCAAATGAAAAAATATCACGAGTGTGCACTCTCTGTTTTGGACCTGATGCCATCACGACATTCCTCTAATTTTTTAGAACTCTTTTATGTTGAGAAGCAACACACCCCCACTGAAAAATGAGATTCCATCCTCTTGAAAACTCTGAAATTCCATTTTGCAGCAGGGACCCTCTTGATCATTTTCAGGTTTAATTCCAGTTTCTGCTTGCCTGCTTTTAATGTTGTGCTTTCTCTTGTATTCTAGCTTTGATTATCCCAGACTTCACTTTTGCATGCTAGAATCATTCATGCATAAAGAAAATCTTGCACCGGTACCGAGAAAATCCAGAAAACAGTTGCATAAATTCATGAAAAATCAAACTTTCCATTTTTGGTAGTGTCGCGATATCGCGACACTTCCATTTTCGGAAATGTCGCGATATCGCGACAGGAAAATAGAAATGCAGCTAAGTCATTTTTGTGTAGCGAAATCGCGACACTTTCCATTTTTGGAAGTGTCGCGATATCGCGACATTTCCATTTTTGGAAAGCGTCGCGAAATCGCTAGGATGAGGAGAGAGAAAGCCGGGGAGAAAAATGTCGCGAAATCGTGACATGTCGCATTTTCGCGATAGGAGAGAGAAAATGCATGAAAATCGGCTAAGTGCCAAATAGGCGCGATTTCGCGACATGTCGCGAAATCGCGACGAATTTGGAGAGAGAAGAAGGCGTACGGAAGGGCGCGATTTTGCGACATGTCGCGAAATCGTGACATGTCGCGTTAGGAGAGAGAAAGTGGGTGAAGAATCAAAAATCCGCCAAGTCATTTTTGTGTAGCGAAATCGTGACACTTTCCATTTTTGGAAGTGTCGCGATATCGTGACATTTCTATTTTTGGAAAGTGTCGCAAAATCGTTGTCTGTCGAAGGAGAGAGAAGAAATCAGTACGGACCAGCGTGATTTCGTGACATGTCATGAAATCGTGACATGTCCCATTTTCGCTGAGGATAAATGATAAATTGACCAAGTCCAAAAGTTGCAGCGATGCGCTGCATGTCTCAAAATCGCGGGCTGGAGCTTGCAGCGATGCGCTGCATGTTTCGAAGTCAGGGGTGAAAAGTGGCAGCGATGCGCTGCATGTTTCGAAGATCAGGGGTGAAAAGTGGCAGCGATGCGCTGCATGTTTCGAAGATCAAGGATGAGAATGGTAGCGACGCGCTGCACGTTTTGAGGAAGTTGTACGGCCGCCAGCGAGAGGCGCGATTTTGCGACATGTCGCGAAATTGTGACATGTCGCATTTTTGCGGCCGACAGAGAGAGAAGCAGCGCAGCGCTGGAGACGTCGCGATTTCGCGACATGTCGCAGAATCACGGTAGGAGAGAGAAAGTCCTCAAAGTTGACCAGAAGTGCATTTCAGCTGAAACAGAAGGCATCCTGGGGTAGCGACACGTGTCAAAGCGTGTATGAGACAGAGCAGAGGCCGACATGCAAGCTTTTTAGCTGATTTTAATCTGATTTTAATGCTTTAAGCTTTGATTTTAATGATTTTAAAGTACTAATATAATCTTTTTGTCTTTCATGCAGGATTCCATCTGGCACTTGCGGGACAACCGGGAAAGACCATAAAGGCAAAGTTAAAGTGCGATTTGGTCAAGGACCGCCATGCTAGAGGAAAAGAAGCTCGGTAAAAGCATTCAATAGCAAATTTATGACAGAATTGATAGCATGAAGACCATTTCAACTCGGGGATGGCTTTGCGGAGATCAAATCGATGGAGAAGTGGTGACTCATCCGGCTCACCAACGAGAATTAATGGAGGCATTTATTTGCAGTTGCGGATGAATGCAAGTGGCTTTAGATTTTATCTTCTCCATTTATGGCAGCTGACTCCCCTGATTTGCCGAAGGGTTAAGTTCTATCTGGACTTTGATTTTAAATGGATTTTTATTGTAAAACCCGGGTCCTAGGGTTTAGATGTGATAATATTTGCAGTTATGAGAAGAAGATATTTTTGAAAAGATCAGGGTCTGTCCTGAGTCTATAAATACTTCTTCTCAATGTAATCGCGGGAGGCGGAGACTTAGAAATAAAAGGCTTATAAGCAATTTCTTGCAAATTTTGTGAAATCCTTTGTTTCTGGACTTGGAGTTGATGTGCTTTAGCTTTTCTGTGATAGCATGGCCAGGGAGCCTAATCTTTTGCAGAGTGTGATAAGTGTATCTTCTTTTGTTATCCGTTCCATTTAAAGTTTGTTAGATATATGTCTGTAAATCTGACATTATCAAGTTTAAATATGCTGTTAGGCTTCAGTTGTTCTCTTGTCTGCTAGGGGAAATTATAGATTTGAGGTTAAGTTTGTTCTAATTGCTCTGTCTTCACTGTGTGAGCTAGGTTGCCGGTGAAAGATACCAGTTTTAACCAGCTGCCCTTGGATTTATAATTTTTTGCTAGATCTGTTTCACTCTGCCTTGTGCTCTTAGTTGAAAGTGATCTTAGACTGACTGGACACTTTCTTCTTTGATTTGTTCTATTGTGAAGCTAGTAGCATAGATAAAATTGATAGTTTGGGGTTTTACAGTTGATGTTTGATAAACTTCTCTTTTTGCCCTACCCTACCCTCTCTTTGTTTTCGGTGAATGATCCATTTTTATTTTCTTTGTTTGTCTTTTATTTAAATCTGCTGACCCATGAGAGCTAGATCAAGAATTCAAGTTAAATCTGATTGTCAACAACTTTTGCAACTACTGAACAAGTTCAGGAACCCCCTGTAAGGTAACAGAGCAGTCCATATTGAAATCTATTCCAGAAGTGGAAAAGAGTGAATTGCCATTCGACCCAACTCTGTAACTCGCACCTTGGATAACCAGCTAGATCCTAAAGTGAGTGGGATCCGTCCCGTGGGTGTCTCCGGAGCTTCCTTGCTTCATCCTTTCTCGGGGTGTGCATGAAAGCCGGACCAACAACCTAATTGGCGCTAGAAGGAGGGCCTAGAACATCTGTTCTTAGTGCACTTGAGTTGAGAAATCTGACTGTATGTGGAACTGTAAAGCTATGTTTTATCCAAAGTCTGGTAGCCAATTTTCCCCTCCTCCTCAGCCAACAACCTAATTGGCGCTAGAAGGAGGGCCTATGAACTCAGTTCAAGTATTGTAAGAGCATAACAACAACATTTGAAGGACCCACAGTGAACTCAGGACAATTTTGTAAATTGTCAGTATAGTTTTGTAAGTTGTCAGTGCAGTTTTTAAAATTGCCAGAGAAGACCTCAAGTTAAGAACAGTTTTATCTCCACTGGCAGTTATCCAATTACAACTCAGAACATCACTGTTAGCCAAGTAATAATGGCAAATTGGTTGGGCCCCACTGCTTTGAATATCCCGGGTATAGCCCATGACTTGCCCAGAAATCTAGAAAGATATCTCCCTAGGTACAAACATGATGGGACAAGAACTGCAGAAGAACATCTGCTAGCTTTTAAAAATGCTTTAAGATTGTTAAATATACAGCATGAAGATGTTGCCTGCAGATTGTTCCCGTTCACTCTCCAGGAGGGAGCTTATGACTGGTTTTTAAACCTCACCAGCAATTCCATTACTAGCTGGGATGACCTAGAGAAAGCTTTTATATCACAATTTGGGGAAGTGATAGACCCCAATGTGTTATACCAACAATTTTCCAGCATCAAGAGAGAGTCGGGAGAAACCGTCAGGTCTTTCAATATGAGGTTCCAAAGAGCTTACGGTAGAATGACTGGCCATTACATCCCAAATGCAAATCTGGCCTTAGAAATCTACAAGAATGCATTGGATTCGGTGACCTCTATTTTCCTCAAGAGAGACATCAATATCACAACCACTGGCGGGGGCTTATAAAGAAGCCTTAATTCTTGAAAGACAGTTAGGGCCTCAAATTCTGAGCAGTCCTTTGATATCCTATGTTACACAGAACATGCCTATTCCAGACCCCATTCCACATCATGAGTTAGTGCCAACATGTCATGCTCTACCCAAGGAGACTCCGTTAACTGTGACATCCACTCAGCATGTGCAAAATACAGAGAAAGGTTCTGACAAGTTCAAAGTGGAGGTGCTTGAACTGAACAAGTTGTGATCTGGCACCACCCAAATCTGAAGTTTTTCCTGGTGAGTTAAATTTTCCTAGAGATCAAAGAAATATTGATATTTCTAGTTCACCCAAAAATAGTACAACCAGGGTTTCAGATTCTGTCACTTTTCTCGAAGAGACAGAAAGTCTTGTAGAGACTCCTACGGATGAAATGCAAGATTTTCAACAGTTCAAAATGGACAGTTATGACTTGAAATGTCAGAGTCCAGAACTTAATAATGATCCTTCCTCATCAGAGGATGATGAAAGTGAGATTCAATATCACTATGCAGAAGTAACTGAGGAGGATAACATCATTGAGGATATGAGGGAACTTAAAGCTGACATCACCCTCTATGAACTGCCTCAGATTGTTGAACAGAAGGTTAACTTGATTGAGGCTTACTCTGGACCACCTGTTGGATTTCAAGAAAAGGAGGAAAAGATAGTAAATATGAATGTGGTCAGCCAACTTGGAATTGATGAACTGTCTCAACATAAGCCTGCAACTTCTGAACATAATATCAAAGATAAGGCTATAAACTGTGTTGATGCGAGATATTGGAGTTTATAATTTGGCAACCGAGAAGGTGAGAACGATTCATGACTCTAAACCATCACAACCATGATGTTTGGACATTGCACATTGATGAGGTTAAATCTAAGCAAGGCTCGGGTGAAAAGGAAAATTGTAAGCATTCTTCTAGAGGGATAAAAATTGAAGTCCTGGATATTGAAGCGATGACAGACAACCACAAAATGTTCAAGTTGTTAAGAACCAGGGCATACAGATAAAACATGATTTCTTTCAGTTGTCACATAATTTTGAAGATGTGGTGGTCTGGGTCTGTCAAGATTTTAAGGTATTTGATCCTGGGGGTTTTTTTACATTCAGTCCTTTTGAAAGAACTCTGCAAACCCTTCAATTAGAAGCATAAACATGTTATCATATGATTTGTTATTATATGATTTGTTTAATTTGAAGGAGTTGCAGATTTGTTTTTCAAATGGGACAAGGAAGACAGTAAACACAAGTCTTTCCCAGATAGCAAATTTTTGAAGCACAGTCTGGAGTGCATTTCGTCAACAGGACCTGAAAGGTAATTTTTTTAAATTACTTGCATGGTCAAATTTTTTTAAGGCACCATTTCTCTGCTTTCCCAACTGCTGCATTTTTTGAGTATGAAGGGAAGTTGTAACATATGTATACATTGTAAATAAGCTTTGAAGTTTTTCAGTTTTATTTCTTTGTCAGTGCAGTTTTATTTCTTTGTCTGTACAGTTTTAATCTGTTTCAGTTTAATTTTAATGCTCTACAGTTCTTTTAGTTGCTTCATCTTATTTTTTTTAATCTTTAGTTGTCTTTACAGTTTTAGCTTGTGCAGTTTATTTCTTTCTTGTGCTTTTTATTTCCTTTCTTTGTCTTTTTATGTCAGCTTGTTGTTTAAGTCTGTACAGTCTTTTGTTTCAGTTTTATTTGTTGTAGTTCTTTATTGCAGTTCTTTTTCTTTGCTGTCTGTACAGTTGCTTTAAGTTATTTTCAGGTCTAGGCAGTTTTAATTGCTTTGCTTTTGTTTTAGCTTAATTTTGCTGCCTGTACAGCTGTGCTTTGCATCCTTTGTAAATAGCCTTGCAGTTTGTTTTATTCCTTTGTCTGTACAGCTGTGCAGTTTTCAGTGTTTAGTTTATTTTATTTGCAGTCTGTGCAGTTTTGATTCTGTTTTGCTTTAGAAGCCTGTGCCTGTCCTTGGAAGCCTGTACAAAGTCCTTTGGCTTCTAAAATTTTTTGTCCTTTGCCTTTGCTTGAGCAATCAATGAAAAGTCAGCCTGCTGAAAATTGTTTATTCTAAGCTGATCAATCCAGTTTCCATCCAATGCCCATGCTGTTCACCATTCTAATAGAGATAGTCTGCTTGCACTGAACAGTAGAACTATTTTGTTATTCAGGACAAAGGTAGAGAGATGATTGGATCTTGTGTCTTACTTGCCATAGTTGTTTTAATGATAGAAAAACTGCTATGCTGTTTAGTTGGAGGAACTCCCGGGGAATCCAAGAAAAGCTGGTTATGAGAGGGGACTATGGTTCATGCAATTATTTGGGTATCCACAGAGGCTATCATTGCCTAGACTGAAATAGTTCCAGATTGATCAAATGATAAAAGAAGATTGTGATTTCCCTAAAAGCATCTCAGATATTGATATATTTCAGAGGGAGAGATATAAAAAAAAAAAAAAAGAGAAAAAAGAGTTGAACAATTAAAAGAGGCAACCAATATTAGATTCTGCCCTACAGTTGTAAATTTGGGTCGTGTAAATCTAAAGGGTAACTCTGTCTAGGCTGTAAAAGGCTAAACTAGTAAACAGAGCTCTACTCGGTTTCCCCTTTTACAATCTAGAAAAGTTGATTAATCCAAGTTTATCATTCAATTCAGTCATCCTTGAAGAAAGTTCTATACCCTTTGAAATTGCACATCAAAAATCTTCCTTGAAGTAATCCAGCCTAGTATGTCCTTGGGAAATTTTAACAGCTTGCAGTTAACAGTCAATTTATTGTGAAGAATGTCTGTGGCAAGGCATGATGCATGGTCTTTTTGTTTTGAAACCAGAGTCTTGGGTTCTAAAATAGTGCTACTATTTTACCCGCAGATATCGCCATTTGTTGAGAAGCAACACACCCCCACTGAAAAATGAGATTCCATCCTCTTGAAAACTCTGAAATTCCATTTTTGCAGCAGGGACCCTCTTGATAATTTTCAGGTTTTAAATTCCAATTTGCTTGCCTCCTTTTTAAAGTTGTGCTTTCTCTTGTATTCTAGCTTTGATTATCCCAGAATTCACTTTTGCATGCTAGAATCATTCAGGCATAAAGAAAATCTTGCACCGGTATCGAGAAAAATCCTGAAAACAGTTGCATAAATTCATGAAAAATCAAACTTTCCATTTTTGGTAGTGTCGCGATATCGCGACACTTCCATTTTCGAAAATGTCGCGATATCGCGACAGGAAAATAGAAAAGCAGCTAAGTCATTTTTGTGTAGCGAAATCGCGACACTTTCCATTTTTGGAAGTGTCGCGATATCGCGACATTTCCATTTTGGATGAGGAGAGAGAAAGCTAGGGAGAAAAATGTCACGAAATCGCGACATGTCGCATTTCTGGAGAGAGAAAATGCATGAAAATCGGCTAAGTAGGCGGATTTGGACATGTCGAAATCGGATTGGAGAGAAGAAGTACGGAAGCGCGATTTTGACATGTCGAATCGACATGTCGCATTTTAGGAGAGAGAAAGTGGAAGAATCAAAAATCCGCCAAGTCATTTTTGTGTAGCGAAATCGTGACACTTTCCATTTTGTGATTTATCCATTTTGGAAAGTGTCGCAAAATCGCTAGCAGCCAGAGGAGAGAGAAGAAAGTTGTGCGGACCAAGCGATTTTGCGACATGTCATGAAATCGTGACATGTCCCTTTTTGCGAGGATAAATGATAAATGTGGCTAAGTCCAAAAGTTGCAGCGATGCGCTGCATGTCTCAAAATCGCGGGCTGGAGCTTGCAGCGATGCGCTGCATGTTTCAAGTCAGGGGTGAAAAGTGGCAACGATGTGCTGCATGTTTCGAAGTCAGGGGTGAAAAGTGGTAGCGATGCGCTGCATGTTTCGAAGATCAAGGATGAGAATGGTAGCGACACGCTGCACATTTTGAGGAAGTTGTACGGCCGCCAGCGAGAGGCGCGATTTCGTGACATGTCACGAAATCGCGACATGTCACATTTTCGCGACCGACAGAGAGAGAAGCAGCGCAGCGCTGGAGACGTCGCGATTTCGCGACATGTCGCGAAATCGCGACATGTCGCAGAATCACGATAGGAGAGAGAAAGTCCTCAAAGTTGACCAGAAGTGCATTTCAGCTGAAACAGAAGGCATCCTGGGGTAGCGACACGTGTCAAAGCGTGTATGAGACAGAGCAGAAGCCGACATGCAAGCTTTTTAGCTGATTTTAATCTGTTTTTAATGCTTTAAGCTTTGATTTTAATGATTTTAAAGTACTAATATAATCTTTTTGTCTTTCATGCAGGATTCCATCTGGCACTTGCGGGACAACCGGGAAAGGCCATAAAGGCAAAGTTAAAGTGCAGATTTAGTCAAGGACCGCCATGCTAGAGGAGAAGAAGCCGGTAAAAGCATTCAATAGCAAATTTATGACAGAATTGATAGCATGAAGACCATTTCAACTCGGGATGGCTTTGCGGAGATCAGATTCGATGGAGAAGTGGTGACTCATCCGGCTCACCAGTAGAATTAATGGAGGCATTTATTTGCAGCTGCGGATGAATGCAAGTGGCTTTAGATTTTATCTTCTCCATTTATGGCAGCTGACTCCCCTGATTTGCCGAAGGGTTAAGTTCTATCTGGACTTTGATTTTAAATGGATTTTTATTGTAAAACCCGGGTCCTAGGGTTTAGATGTGATAATATTTGCGGTTATGAGAAGAAGATATTTCTGAAAAGATCAGGGTCTGTCTTGAGTCTATAAATACTTCTTCTCAATGTAATCGCGGGAGGCGGAGACTTAGAAATAAAAGGCTTATAAGCAATTTCTTGCAAATTTTGTGAAATCCTTTGTTTCTGGACTTGGAGTTGATGTGCTTTAGCTTTTCTGTGATAGCATGGCCAGGAGCCTAATCTTTTGCAGAGTGTGATAAGTGTATCTTCTTTTGTTATCCGTTCCATTTAAAGTTTGTTAGATATATGCTGTAAATCTGACATTATCAAGTTTAAATATGTTGTTAGGCTTCAGTTGTTCTCTTGTCTGCTAGGGGAAATTACAGATTTGAAGGTTAAGTTTGTTCTAATTGCTCTGTCTTCACTGTGTGAGCTAGGCTTCCGGTGAAAGATACCAGTTTTAACCAGCTGCCCTTGGATTTATAATTTTTTGCTAGATCTGTTTCACTCTGCCTTGTGCTCTTAGTTGAAAGTGATCTTAGACTGATTGGACACTTTCTTCTTTGATTTGTTCTGTTGTGAAGCTAGTAGCATAGATAAAATTGATAGTTTGGGTTTTACAGTTGATGTTTGATAAACTTCTCTTTTCTGCCCTACCCTACCCTCTCTTTGTTTTCGGTGAATGATCCATTTTTATTTTCTTTGTTTGTCTTTTATTTAAATCTGCTGACCCATGAGAGCTAGATCAAGAATTCAAGTTAAATCTGATTGTCAACAACTTTTGCAACTACTGAACAAGTTCAGGAACCCCCTGTAAGGTAACGAAGCGAGTCCATATTGAAATCTATTCCAGAAGTGGAAAAGAGTGAATTGCCATTCGACCCAACTCTGTAACTCGCACCTTGGATAACCAGCTAGATCCTAAAGTGAGTGGGATCCGTCCCGTGGGTGTCTCCGGAGCTTCCTTGCTTCATCCTTTCCCGGGGTGTGCATGAAAGCCGGACCAACACTTTAGAAGTTGCTGCCATCCCCACAGAGCAGTTTTTCTTCATCAAACCCTAGCAGAGCTCCACCTTTATTTATTATTATTATTTAAATATAAAATTTATTCTCATAAATTAAAATAAGCCTCTCTTTTAATTAATTCATAACACACCCATAGCATTATAAAGTCAATAAATACCATGGTATTTTAATAATACTTTTTTACTAATGTTAAACTATTAACATTATAAAATAATTAAATTAATTTATTGTTTCCCAAATAATATCACAAGTTGTTTTTTATTAATAGCCATAGTATTAATGTGAAGGTATTATTAAGTCCTTTTTATTAATAATTCCTTCCTTGGTGGATTCCTTTTGCCATATCCAAAACATAAGCAACATAAGTAACCTTCCAATGATTATAATCAAAACATTAATCAAACATAGACAAAAAAAACAAGTATTTGTCAACCATATACACAAAATATTTAACGATAACTTCCAAGTTATCAAATTTTGTATGACTCCATTGCTTATGGAAACTTCGTTGCTGATAGTATGATTTCAAACATGCAATATGAAGATGCAACTATATGTGGGTATATCCTACCATGGAGTTGTCATTAGTTAAACTAACCATAATTTATCTTATTTTATTTTCTCATTCCCAATGGCCAACTTTCTCATCCACCTATGAGAGTACTTGATCTTGCAAACATGCATATCAGTGGTACCATATCCTCATATAATATAACTAAAACAACAATTACAATTAACCATTAATAAAGCAATTAATACTAAGCATTGCAAAATTCCACATTTATACATAAACCATGTTATAAAAGAGTCTTGCCAAGGTGGTTCGTGACATGTCATCAATAATTTTATCCATAGATCTAAAGAGGAAGGCTGGTATATTCATCTTTTATCCTCTCCAAAGATAGTTTAGAAAAGCAAAGTAAAAACTCCTAATAATTGTGAGCTTTGAGTCTAGTGTAATATAGCTCATAATTGGTGGAACTACTTGATGCCAAGGTTGTTTCAATGACTTCAGTGCTATCCCATTCTTGTACTAACATGGTTGATCATTAATAGTGAAAAACCTCTCCATTTACTTGACTAAAGAGTATTTTTCCCATCGAAAGCACTCTTCTTCAACAATAAAACTTGTGACTTATTCCATTAATATTGTGATGATTGTGAAGTAACAACCAAAAGCCCTAACCTTCCCTAAAAACCAAGTATTGGAAATTTATTTATAAAGTTCCTAATCATACACCTCAAATTTTTGTAGGAACTACATGAATCCCATCTTCTCCAAGATCTATTGGAATTCCTTGTCCATGTCTAAAAGTAGAGGTACCAATATTAGGTTATTATATTTCATATTTATAACTATGTGCTCAAAAACATTTACCTCTTCTTCCCAAAAAATATTGATCACTTCTAGCTCCCAAATGTTAAGATGATTTTGGGCGATAGAGAAAGTAGGAATCTCGTAATCCTTCATTATTACTATGCCATCCTACATGCATGTCTTAAGGTATTCCTATGAGAAGAATGGTTAAACGACAACTTGCATTTCTTGATTTCTCATTCCTAGATATCACTGGTATATATAGATTCATGCAACAACCCTTAATCTAATTGAGGGGTTGATATTTTTTTTAACAAACACATACAATACTAAAAACTAGCACATATATAGAGAGAGTAATACTTATCTCAATCGCTATGTACAAATACAAATATCTAAGTTAATTCTAAGTTTTAGTTGTCTATCCTTCTTTTCATCACCAACCATATTTCTAGTATCTAATTAGGATGTACCATATCCATACCATATGCAAGTCCATCTATGCAGGTATACTATATGTATTGTGATAAGCTATTAACCTCATGTATGTTAGGATTATATTATCTCCTTCAATCCATTGAAGGGTATATTTATCTATATGTCCTACATAAGTCTATCTATATGGATATATGACATGTACTACAAATAGACTACTCATATTATCCTTATGATGGGGTAGCCCAATCCTCTTATAAATAACTTATTTCAATTAAAATTGCTAGGTTGTGTAAATCTATTCAATTTTAGTTTCTTTCACTAAGTTCACCCAATATTGGTCCTAAGAGATCCCATAATCCCTTAGGTTCTTCTACTCTATTTAAAACATAAGCATTCTTAATCATCTATAGATTTTATTTAACTACTCTAAGCATTTTAAAACCATCAACATAAGAGAATAAAAATTAAGTCTATCAATTAAATAAAGCATGAAATATATTAAATAAGAGGAATATAAAAGATATTATTGAAAGAGAATAAATCTAACTAGAATATGCACAAATAAAAGGTGAATCAAATTATACAACAAAAGGTATCACAAATTACAATTAAGAGATACATTCCATCTCTCAATAAATCATTGCATAGTTTAACTATGGTAAAAATGATCCATACTTTTAAAGAATAGAACAATACATAATTAGCTAAACAAAGGTTGCTTTAATAATGTTTCATTCACAACATAAACAAGTATCTATATTTTATCTTTGATGTTCTCCTTGGTCCTTTAGCTTTCCCATAACTCAGTTAATAGTAGTAAGATATTAGGACAGTTCATGGAACTATGAATCATGCATTTTACTAGATCATAATTAAATCTAGTTCATATAAATGCCTAAATTTCAGCTACACAAACACCAAATACATCTTTACAATCATTCACTCAACATCTAGGAAGGTCATCTTTTATTTCATCATAACATCCTTTAATCACTCAAAGGTTTATGTTTGAACATAAAAGTCCTCAGATTTGATTAAAATTTTTTATTTCCTTAATTAATAAATTCCCCATAAACCTTAACAAATTAAGTACTTAAATTACCCATTCCTCTAATTAATTTAGGCCCCATAAACCTTAATCGATTAAATACTTAATCTACCATAAACCATAAATAATTCACTATCAAAATTAAGAATCATTAAACTCTCTCCCTTACTTTAATAAACAATTCTATTATTCATTAAATTCTTTCTTTTTCCATTAAGGTAAATTTTCCTTTTAATTACAATTCATTCATCTATAGAAAAGAATATAAAACTCCCTTCTTTAGGTTTCAACTCAAAATATAAAACTTCTTTCATATATGAATTTATTAATTAAACATCTATCTTTAGATCATAATTATTTCATTTAAACATAATCTATTTTGTTTAATCTATTTTAGAATTCATATAGATCACAATTATTTCATAATCTACATTACAATCTATATTCCCTCATCAAAATTTGCCTATTCTCTTTCATTAAATATAAACAATAATTCCTTCTATTTTCTTTCACTATAATAAACAATGACTATAAAAAATATTATAGTCTATATTTATTTCCATTTAAATATAAATATGATTATTTAATAATTCTTATATATCTATATTCTTATTTCTTTAATAAACAATTATTATTTAACCATTCAAATATACTACTATCTTAAGTTCTTTCCATACAACAAAATGAGGGTCCTAACCAACTGTGAAACTCACATCTGCATCCCAACCAACACATGGTGTGATTAGCGCAAAGGATGATAGATCAAAAATATTATGGCCAAGGTAAGTGTACCATAAAATGGTCCTAGCCCAACCATCAGGTGGCTCAATATTTGACCACCACTTAAAGTTTGATTGCTTATGGAGGGGCTTGCTCCCAATAAGCACTACCCAAACCCAAGCATATCCCATGTGGAATAATGCTTGAAAAAGCTTTTCAAGCCTCCTACTTGAGTGATGCTGAGCATGATTCAACGTGACCCAAACGGTCAAGGGGAGAAAAAAAATAGAGGCCTCGACCCTCTAAAACCACTCTCAGGTGCTAGGAAAACTGACTAAAAATCCAGGTCAACAATTTTAAAGAAGAAGTCATCATTGGATCCAACTAGGCTATAGTCATGAATTTGCACCAGAGGGAGGTATCGATAGTAGAAACTAGAGGACAAGGAGCAAGTTAGCATATACCAAGCTATCATAGGTCAAAACTTTCCTAAAGTTTAAGCTAAACCTCCTCTTAACTTATTTTTTAGTGCCAATGCATGGAGGAAAGTTACAAGGAAAGTTTTCAGATGATGATTCAAACTAAATACCTACCATTGATGATAGTAGTAAAATAATTGGGTTACTAAGTAAATACTTAGGAAAATTTAACAAGTAAAACTATCAATAACATCATTGCTTAACTATGGTTGCCATTCGTTCTTCAAAATTACACAGACCAAATGGCATGTAACCAAGAGGGAGGTTTAAACTATTAAACTAAATTGGTTGATAAGAGTTAACTATCCAAGATGTCTACCAAGGAGACACTATGTCTCTAGTAAAGTCATAGAAAAATTACAGTCCTAAAAGGATATACATTTTAATAAAGAATAGACATTTACTAAAACATTAAAACTAGGTTTTGTAAATGAAAGCTCCAACCTGATATAGATTGCTTCTTCCTCCAAATAGACTCCCAGATTGCTTCTCTTGAATCCTTCTAGTCTCTTATCTGGTCTCTTCTTATTTTTCTAGCTAAAAATTTGTTCTTCTTTTTATCAACCCCCCTTATTCATGCATTTTGGTCTTTTTAACATGGGCAAAGCCATATACTCAATTGGTAAATTCCTTTCCTCATCAATGCTATCCATCGCCTTAAATTCTTGGTTATCCTTGGTGGATGATATGAGAGATATTTTCATTTTTTAAAATGCTTTTTAATCACCGTCTTCACTCATGCCTCATCTAGAATCTTATAAGGCGTTTTTCATTTTTTCTTTATAATTTAAAAGGGCTCATGCCTTTATTTTTATTTTTTTTAAGAACCCTTCTTTCATTTATATAAAGGAAAGAACATGAATGTATCTTTCAAAAAGAAATATGTGCATCTATTATTTAAAAGCACTACTTTTAAAAATATTTAAATAAAATTCAAATTTTATTTAATATATATTATAAACTCTTTTTTTATTAAAATTATATATATATTCTAATAATACTTATTTGTTAGTATCTAATATATATTTAATTTAATTTTAAAAAGATAAAACTTATTTATTATCTTAAAATAATATATATATCTTATTTAATATATATATATATATATATATATATATATATATATATATATATATCATTTAATTTAAAAAAAATAACTCATTTATTATTATTTATATTATTTTTAAATTATGTACTCATACTAATATCAACCATTAGTATGGTATATACATATGAACTTGGGATAATGGACGCTCTATATCCATTAATCATTTTTTCGATGGAGTTATTTAACCAATTATTTTTTACACACAATAAACAACCAGACAATACAAATAATCAAGTGCATCAAACAAGGTGGGAGTTTTCCCTTCAACCTAGTCACCCGTTTCAGTAAAATAATTTATGATAGCTACTAGGATACCTACTTCAAATCTAGGTGGTCGACTTGTTGATGATTACTCCTAATCAATAATGCATGCCTATATGAGGGTAGTAATACATGTTACCTTGAGTTGTTTGAATCATCACTTCTCTTTTCAAGTACCCCATCCGTAGTGGGATATTTATACCTCTTCCATCCATGGGGTTACCTGGTGTTGCACATTGACAATACATTAGTAGTACCATATTCTTCAAGATAAATCATTATAACTAATGTAATAATAATTCAACCATTTTTAAACTAAGCATCCATTTATCATTTATTTGAACATAGTATATCAGGCCAAAGTTGTACCAATGGTAGGGTATGATATACTATCCCTCTTGGGTTAAACCTAGTCCTATGGGTTTCCTGTTATAAAAATTTATTACAAGTTTTCAAACAAAAAAAATATTTCTTCATCTCATCCACTTTATCCTAAGTGGTACTTCTTTTAGAATAATGATCCTACTAGATCTTACAGTGTTCTAGAATCTTTTTCCTCAAGGATTTGGAATAAAATTCTAGAATCTTCATCAACATCACTTCAATAGCCTCAGTTTGCTATTTGTAGTTTTGAAACATCCCACACATGATCAACATCAACAACATATTTCCTAAGTAGGGATATGTATAAGGTGTCATGGATCTTTGATAGGTTAGGTGGTAAGGCAAGTTGGTATGCAATAGGGCTAATCTTCTCAATTATCTCAAAGGGTCCCATAAACTGAGGATCCAACATTATGGATTTAATTACAATTTTCATTAGCTTGATCCTCAAGAACATGCTTTCCCCACAGAGTATTCTATTGGAGTCCTCTTTAGATCAACATAACTCTTTTGATGGTCAATAGCTTCCTGGAGCCATTTTCTTATTGTATTAAGTTGATCTTCCATTTTATTGACCATTTCAGGTCTGATCACAACTCACTCTTCTAAATTATCCCATGATAATGGTGTCCTACACCTCTTCCCATATAAGGTGTCGAATGGGATCATACCCAAAGAAGAATGATGTCCATTATTGTAGGATAATTCTAGACTTTTGATCCATGTAGTACATGTGAAGCACAACTTCTAGTACTTGATTTACCCTTTTAGTTTTACCATCAATATTAGGATGATATGCAGATAT
Source organism: Wollemia nobilis (assembly GCA_028583015.1). Lineage (NCBI taxonomy): Eukaryota > Viridiplantae > Streptophyta > Pinopsida > Araucariales > Araucariaceae > Wollemia > Wollemia nobilis. Next base: position 3,362,294 of record JAQPPZ010017001.1, on the reverse strand, counting down.
TATATTCATTTTTTTTCCTATAACACAATGGAAGGCCTTCCAAAATTTAATAATAAATTTGAAATCTCAATATAAAATTATCATTTTAGGAAACCCATGAAACCTGAATATCTCCTTGGCAAATTTGTTAGCCACTATCTGAGCATCATTCATGATGTTTCTTGTTATAAAATGTGCAACCTTAGTCAATCTATCAACGATTACAAGGATTGCATCATGTTGATACCTAGTCATGGGTAAACCCACTATGAAGTCCATAGATATAACCTACCACTTTTACATAGGTATATCATGTGGATATAAATTCCCTACAGGATGTCTACATTCAACCTTCACGTTTTGTCATTCCAATAACTGAGCAACAAAATCGATGATGTCCATATTAATTCTTGTTTAGAAGAAGTATTTTATCATATATTCTCTCATTTTATCCCCTCCTAGATGGGTAGAATAAGGGGTTCTATGTGCTTCTTGCATGATTAGTCTTCTTAAATCACCCAATTTTGACATGATGACCCTATATTTATAGAATAAAAAACCATTCTTGGTGCAAAAATTCCTAGTTTAATATAGGTTTTTTCTTATTTTGATCCAAATTTCATTGCAATACTCATATTGAGATTGCATTTTCCTAATTTGGTCAAGTGAATCTACATGACTTTGGGTCAGGGATACTATGCGCTTTCTTTTGATTAAGGTATCTATAGCACAGGGGGTTGTTATCTTTGGAGGGGGAGGTGATCTAGAGATATTAGAGATGATTCCTAGTGTTTTGTAACAACTTTCACCCAAATCATATAAGGTCTATGATTTATCTTGTACAATTTGTACATTTCTTAAAATTTCTTGTACGGATTGTAAATCATACAATTGTATGATCCAAATAATAAAACACCCTGGTACGTATGATTTTCCACTTAGTAAATTCATTGGAAGTCATTTTGTAACTCAAATCAATTAGTTTTGTAATTGATTTCTCTGAAACACTAGTTTTCCATATTTGGCAAGTTCCAACTATGCAATTGTAATTCCAAATGGGGTAAATGACCAGTTGTACGATTTTGTGGTTAGGATGTATAGTTTAACCAAATCCTTGCTTAATTATCCATCCATAATTTTTTCTATTTTCACACCATTCTTCTCCATAAAATATTTGGGTTATCTTTCTATTGCAATTATCAACATAATCTTGTAACATGCAAACCCTAATTCCTTGTCAGTGAATTGATATCACCATCAACATCTCCAAAATCATATGACTATCATAATAAATTTCAGAACAATAATATTTACCCATGAATTAATTATCTATTAGAACACTAAGTTATATATTCATCAATAAGGTAATTTGTATCTTCACTATTCTAACACAATGTTCTGGCCATACTTGCACAATATACACAATCTGGTTTTACTATGCACATAAACACTAGAATTCACATAACTCATAATTTGCAATGTTGTTCTCATTAATATGTATTAATATATATAATTACCATGAACAATCAATATGACTAAACTATCAACAATGAATAACAACTATCAACAATGAATAACAACTATCATCAACCATTGATGAACATGAATGAACGCCTATGAATTGTGATGAAAAACCATTAAAATTGAATTGGGATCCTTATAATGCTTTCCCAAGCCATTAAAAAGTGGTACCTAAGACAACCACTATTTACAACTACCATCCCCATAACAATCAACTTGCATTAAGGCCTTCCTAAGTCTAATTTGATTATTATAAAATTTACCTTAAATGCATATTTCATCTAATTTCACTTTAGTTTCTAATTGCACTTTTTATAAATTTGTACAGTTACACCCAATTGTACATTTTCTAAATCATCTTTGTACAATTAGACAAAACCCTACATGTTGTACATTTTGAAAAACCATACATCTAGCAAAATTGACAACTACAAAATTTTGAAAATCTAGTTTTTACTTCTTTTTCTTCTGGGAGGTGGATTTGGTGCCTACATCTGCCATCCCATTTACATCAGTCAGTGTCATCAGCAACTCAATTTTATTTGCTTTGGCCAATTTGTGTTTTTGAAAATTCTCAAGCTAAATATGAAGAGCGATAGGTTCATTTGCAATCTAGCTGCATAATGGTTAAGTTCCATAGTGATGCAGGAGCATCCGGTGGTGAAGCTGCAATCTTGCATCACCCAAAATGTATTTTTTCTTTAAGTACTAAAACTGTCGTGATATCACGATGCTTTTTGAAGAAGGGTGCCAGCGGGCCAAACTGTCGCGATATCACGACGCTTTTTGATAAAAAGGGCCAAGGTGCAAAACTGTCACGAAATCGTGACATTTTTGAGGCAACGCAGCCATGACGCGAAATGGTCGCGAAATCGTGACATTTTTGGGTCGGAGAGGTCAAGGTGCCAAACGGTCGCAAAATCATGATAGTTCCAGAGAAAAGCAACTTCAGCGCCAAATGGTCGCGAAATCACGACGTTTTCGAAGCAAAGCAGCCTTAACGCAAAATGGTCGCAAAATCGTGACATTTCTAAAGTAAAGCTGCTCGGGCACCAAATGGTCGTGAAATCACGACATTTTCGGGGAAGAGCAGCTTGGGCACCAATTGGTCGCGAAATCGTGACAACTCCGAGGCAAAGTCACTTGAGTTCCAAATGGTCGCGAAATCACGACACCTTTGAAGACAAGGTTCAAGGACGTCGCGAAATCGTGACACCTTCAAAGACTAGGTTCAAGGACATTGCGAAATCGTGACACCTTCGAGGACAAGGCTCAAAGATGTCACGAAATCGTGACATATCCGGAGGCAAGGTTCCAAAATGCAAAGTGGTCATGAAATCGCGACGCTTCCGATGCGAAGACTCAACAGCGCAAGGTGGTCGTGAAATCGCGACACTTCCGAGCCAAAGACTCAAGGGCGTGAAATGGTCGCGAAATCGCGACATGTCACGGTTTCGTGGCCTGGAACGAAGCTGTGAGTACGGAATACAAAGATGTCACGAAATCGTGACGTGTCGCGGTTTCACGGCCCAAAGGAGGAAAGCGAGTAAGAAAGGCCTAGACGTCATGATTTCGTGACGTGTCGCGAAATCGTGGCCCCAAGGAGGAGAGAGAAGCCGAACGTCGAAAACGTCGTGATATCGCGACCAAAGAGGAGATAGAAAGTATTGGAGCAAAAATGTCACGATATCGCGACCAGAGCGCTCACGACGTTGACCAACCAACGATTGCAGAGACCAGTGCAGAGGGACATGTTGCATGAAGTTACAGGTGGCCCAAGAGTATGGAGCGGTTACAGGGACTCTGGCAAGGGGACACGTGGAATAAAATTACAAGCGACTTGGTGCACTCCTATGAATGATGATATGGCGGATGGATTGACAGGTGGCCGCAGCGCACTCCGCCACCCCAGACCATGATAACACGGGGCTCCTGGCAGCATCTCGCAGGTGCAGTAGAAAATTCGTGCGGGTGGTTAGAGAAGGCCCGCACTTAGTGTAATGATGTGAAAAGGAGGTGGCGGCCGAGGATAAAAAGGTGGCACATACATTGTAAAGGGACTCTTGGCAATTTTTGAATAGGATCGCTGTGTATTCGGAGGAAGACCTCTGTTTAATGAAAATTTGCTAGAATTCGTCTATGTGTTTCCGAGCTTTGCATTGATCTTTGCTATGTGTTGTCTTAGCTCTATATCAAGTGGTATCAGAGCAGGTTGGTTCTGAGTGTGCAGAACGAACGTCGACAGTGAGGCAGTTTGCACCAGGACTGTGGTTGTGGGTTGCGAAGAAGAAGCAGGATGCCTCCATGTAGAGATCATGGTGGTGTGAGGCACAGGCGAGCAAGAAGGGAGGAGGTCGATCTAAGAGCCCTACAGAGGCAAGTTGAGGCCCTACAAGAGGAAATTAGAAGAGGAGTCGAGCCGAGAAGGGAGGAACCCAGTGAATATGAAGTGTGGGAAGAAGAGGTTCCATCCGATGCAGAAGAGGCCTTGGATCCAGCTGAGGCTAGGCTATATAGGGCCATCTCCCAGATCGAGAAGAAGCCAAAATTTGATGTCTCCACTTATTCTGGGAACCTCAACCCTGAGGAGTTGATAGACTGGATTAACGACATGGAGGAGTATTTTGAGTACGAAGAGATATTAGATCCAAATCAAATCAGGTTCATGAAAACCAAGCTAAAGGGACATGCCAGCATCTGGTGGAAAGGAGTGCAGTTGGAAAGGAATAGGAGGGGAAAGGAAAGGATCACCAGGTGGGATAGGATGGTAGAGAAACTAAAGAGGTAGTTCATCCCTGTAGATTATGAGTTGGATTTGTTAAAAAAAATGCAGAGTCTTCAACAGGCTAGTAGGACTGTCAAGGAATATACTGAAGAGTTCTACCAAATCTTGATCAGAACCGGCCATTCGGAGGCGAATAAGGAGAAGGTCGCACGTTACATCAATGGATTGCGAACCAGCATTCAAGAAGAGCTAGGGCTGGTTAGAATGAGCATAGTAGAGGATGCATATCAATTTGCATTAAAAGTGGAGGAGAAACTAAATAGGAGGTTTGATGGTAAGAAGAGAGGGAAGGACAGGGGTGGAAGAGCTGGTGGAAGAGGCAGTGGTGGAAGATACAAAGATTTTGGGAAAACTAGTGAAGCTAGCGGTAGCCAAAAATAGAAAGAAGTGAAAGAGGAGGATGACAAACACCCACGCAATCAGAGCAACAACTACCCAAGAGGAAGAGGTAGGTCTGGGCGAGGGTTTGGAAGAGGTGTCTTTAGAGGAACCTGCTTTAACTGCGAAGAGGAAGGACACAGGGCATACAACTGCCCACAGCATCAAGAGAGGCCAAATCGAAGACCTGAGGGTCAGGCCCGAGCTACTGTAGCAGACGAAGGTGTAGAGTTTGAGCTATCAGAAGAGGCAGAAATAGGAGAAGCAATGGTCATCAGAAGAGTCTTGTTAAATGAAGAAGAAAAGACAAACCAGAGGAACAACCTATTTTGAACAAGATGCAAGTGCGCAAGCAAGGTCTGTAACATCATCATTGATAATGGAAGCACTAACAATTTGGTTTCTGAGGAAATGGTTGCCAAGCTACAGTTGGAGAGGAGAAAACACCCGCACCCGTATCGAATTGCATGGTTGCAAAAGGACCATCAGGTGTTAGTAAGTGAACAATGCCTGGTGAAGTTCAATGTTGGAACTTACCGAGATGAGGTTTTATGTGACATCTTGCCTATGGATGCATGTCACCTACTACTTGGGAGACCATGGAAGTTTGATCGAAGTGTTGTCCATGATGGTCGAGCCAAAACCTATTCTTCGTCAAAGAATGGAGTTCGCCACAAGTTAAAACCCCTGAAGGAAGCAGATGGGAAAGTATGCAGCAGTGCACGAGTCTGTCTAGTGGATGGCAGAAGATTTTTAGATGGTTTGAAATAAGATCATATGTGCTATGCAATAATCCCTAGGGCTAGGGAAGAAGGATGCAAGGAAATTCCAGTGGAAGTCATGGAACTGTTAGAGGAATTCCCTGATATCATTTTTGACAATGTTCTCGAAGGTTTACCACCTGTTAGGAAGATCAGTCACCACATAGATTTGGTGCCTGGATCGAGCTTGCCAAACAAGGCTACACATCGAATGACGCCTGTGGAAACTGAAGAGTTGAATCGGCAAGTTTAGGATCTGTTGAAGAAAGGCCTGATTAGGGAGAGCCTTAGTCCATGTGCAGTACCAGCAGTACTAGCACCCAAGAAGGATGGATAATGGATAATGTGCATAGACTCTCGGGCAATCAACAAGATCACCATTAAATTCAGGTTCCCACTGCCAAGGATGGATGATATCATGGACTGCTTGAGTGGAGCTGAGTACTTCACAAAAATTGACTTGAAAAGTGAGTACCATAAGATCCGCATTAGAGAAGGGGATGAGTGGAATACAGCCTTTAAAACTAGAGAGGGGCTGTATGAGTGGTTGGTTATGCCATTTGGATTAACCAATGCACATAGTACCTTTATGAGGTTAATGAATGAAGTTCTGAAGGAATTTTTGGGCAAATTTGTTATTTTTTACTTGGATGATATACTGATTTTTAGCAGAACATTGGACGAGCACCTGATGCACATCAAGAAGGTTTTTGAGAAACTGCGGGAGGAGCAGTTACTGATCAATCTGAAGAAGTGCAACTTCATGAAGAGGGAGCTGGTATACCTGGGATTTGTTATATCAGCAAGTGGTCTCAAAATGGACCTCGAAAAAGTGAGGGCTATCTTAGAATGGCCTGTCCCAAGAAGTGTGACCGAGGTTAGATCATTTCATGGTCTGGCCAGTTTCTACAGAAAATTTATTAAAAACTTCAGTAGTATTTGTGCATCTCTTACAGAGACAATGAAGGGGAACAAGAAGGAATTCCAGTGGACATTTGGAGCAGACAAAATCTTTGATATGCTGAAGAAGAAGGTCACTGAGCAACCCGTCTTAGCACTTCTAGATTTCAATAAGGTGTTTCAGGTGGACTGCGATGCGAGTGGCAATGCGATAGGAGCCGTATTGAGCCAAGAAGGTAGGCTTGTAGCTTATTTCAGTGAGAAGCTCAATGATGCCAGGAGAAAGTATTTGGTATATGATCAAGAGTTCTACACCATAGTTCAAGCACTCAAGAAATGGAGGCACTATCTGTTGTCAAAAGAGTTTGTTCTCTATACCGACCATCAAGCACTGCAGTATATTAACAGCCAAGGAAAATTGAATCAGAGGCACCTAAAATGGGTAGAGTTCCTGCAGAGCTATACCTTTGTGCTAAAGCATCAAAGTGGAAGATCCAATAGGGTGGTAGATGCACTAAGTAGGAGGCAATGTCTGATGATAGAAATGAAAGTGGAGGTTGTAGGGTTTGCTGAACTCAAGAACTTATACCCTGCAGACCCCGATTTCATAGAAGCTTGGAAAGCCTGCACTGTGCCTGTTGCGTTGGATAGGACTAAATGGTTGGATTACCTGATTCAATATGGAATGCTATTTAGGGGGAACCAATTGTGCATTTCAAGGAGCTCAATGAGAGAGAACCTCATTAAAGAAAAGCATAGTGGGGGTTTAGCTGGACACTTTGGTCGTGACAAGACCATCTCACTGGTTAGTGAAAACTACTACTGGCAACAATTGCAGTAGGATGTGGCAAAGTTTGTGCAGAGTTGCAGGATATTCCAGATGGCAAAAGGTGTGAGGCAGCCTACTAGTTTGTATCAACCGCTACCTATACCTGAAAGACCATGGGAAGATATCAGTATGGATTTTGTGCTTGGTTTGCCTAGGACATAGAGGGGGCATGACTCCATATTTGTGGTAGTCGATAGATTTTCAAAAATGGCACATTTTATCCCTTGCCAAAAGACTAGCGATGCGGTCCATGTAGCTGGTTTGTTCTTTAAGGAAGTGGTACGCCTGCATGGGCTGCCAAGAAGCATTGTGTCAGACAGGGATACCAAGTTTGTAGGATATTTCTGGAAGACCCTGTGGAAGAAACTGAAGACAAAGTTAAAGTTTAGTTCTGCATACCACCCTCAAATAGATGGGCAGACAGAGGTGGTTAATAGGAGTTTGGGCAACCTACTACGATGCTTGGTAGGGGACAATCCCAAGGGATGGGATCTAGTTCTGCCACAAGCAGAATTCATGTATAACAGCTTGATCAATCGGAGTACCAATAAGTCACCATTCCAGATCATCTATGGGAGCAGCCCAAGAAATGCCTCAGAGTTGAGAAGGATAGATACGAGGGAGAAATGCAGTGCTGAGGCAGAATATTTTGTCGAACATCTAAAGGGAGTGCATGAGGAAGTGACAAAACACATTGCCAAGATGAATGCTCAGTACAAGACAAGGGCGGATCAAAAACGCAGAGCTAAAGAGTTCAAAGTAGGAGATTCTGTCATGGTCCATCTGAGGAAGGAGCGGTTTCCTTCCAAGACCTATAACAAGCTAAAAATGAAGAAATTTGGGCCATGCAAGATCGTTGGCAAATGGGATTCGGGTAATGCCTACGAGGTGGAGTTACCAAACGAACTTAACATCTCCCCCATGTTTAACATCTTGGATTTGGTCGAGTATCATGAAGGAGAAAGCAGTGAGATACCCAGTCCAGATCTGTGGAGCATTCCAGCAGTCATCCCAGTTGCGGACGAGATAGAAGAAGTTTTGGATATGCATGAGGGCCAAAGTACTAGGAATAGGAGTTACTCGGAGTACTTGGTCAAATGGAAGGGCAAACCCATTGAAGACGCGACTTGGTTATCAAAGGCTGAGGTTGATCACCTGGGTCTACCTCGAAAAGATCAGAAGTGAGGTCACTTCTCAAACTCACCCCGGGTGTCTTATGTAGGAGCATTCGGTGGCGAAGCTACAATATTGCATCACCCAAAATGTATTTTTTCTTTAAGTACTAAAACTGTCTTGATATCGCTACACTTTTTGAAGAAGGGCGCCAGCGGGCCAAACTGTCGCGATATCGCGACGCTTTTTGATAAAAAGTGCCAAGGTGCAAAACTGTCATGAAATTGCGACATTTTTGAGGCAACACAGTCGTGACGCGAAATGGTCACGAAATCGTGACATTTTCGGGTCGGAGAGGTCAAGGCACCAAACGGTCGTGAAATCGCGACAGTTTCGGAGAAAAGCAACTTCAGCGCCAAATGGTCACGAAATCGTGATGTTTTCGAAGCAAAGCAGCCTTAATGCAAAATGGTCGCGAAATCGCAACATTTCTGAAGCGAAGCCGCTCGGGCACCAAATGGTCACGAAATCGTGACATTTTCGGGGAAGAGCAGCTTGGGCGCCAATTGGTCGCGAAATTGCGACAACTCCGAGGCAAAGTCACTTGAGTGCCAAATGGTCACGAAATCATGACACCTTCAAAGACAAGGTTCAAGGACGTCATGAAATCGTGACACCTTCGAAGACTAGGTTCAAGGACGTCGTAAAATTGTGACACCTTCGAGGACAAGGCTCAAAGATGTCACGAAATCATGACATATTCGGAGGCAAGGTTCCAAAATGCAAAGTGGTCATGAAATCACGATGCTTTCGGTGTGAAGACTCAACAGCGCAAGGTGGTCACAAAATCACGACACTTCCAAGCCAAAGACTCAAGGGCGTGAAATGGTCGCATAATCGTGACATGTCACGGTTTCGCTGCCCGAAACGAAGCAGCGAGTACGGAATACAAAGATGTCATGAAATCATGACGTGTCGTGGTTTCACGGCACAAAGGAGGAATGTGAGTAAGAAAGGCCTAGACGTCGTGATTTTGCGACGTGTCACGGAATCGTGGCCCCAAGGAGGAGAGAGAAGCCTAACACCAAAAACGTCAGGATATCATGACCAAAGAGGAGAGAGAAAGTATTGGAGCAAAAACGTCATGATATCACGACCAGAGCACTCACGACGTTGACCAACCGGTGATTGTAGAGACCAGTGTAGAGGGACACGTGGCGTGAAGTTACAGGTGGCCCGAGAGTATGGAGCGGTTACAGGGACTCTGGCAAGGGGACACGTGGCATAAAATTACAAGCGACTTGGTGCACTCCTATGAATGATGATATGGCAGATGGATTTACAGGCGGCCACAGCGCACTCCACCACCCCAGACCATGATAACACGGGGCTCCTGGCAGCATCTCGTAGGTGCAGTAGAAAATTCATGTGGGTGGTTAGAGAAGGCCCGCACTTAGTGTAATTATGTGAAAAGGAGGTGGCGGCCGAGGATAAAAAGGCAGCACATACATTGTAAAGGGGCTCTTGGCCATTTTTGAATAGGATCGCTGTGTATTCGGAGGAAGACCTCTGTTTAATGAAAATTTGCTGGAATTCGTCTGTGTGTTTCTGAGCTTTGCGTTGATCTTTGCTGTGTGTTGTCTTAGCTCTATATCACATAGCCTTCAACCCATACTTATTGGCCTTCTCTTACATAATAGTCAATATTTGAGCTAACACCTTGTCTCATTTAGATGCTCCCTTGCATATTTTCTTTTTCAATGTAGCTTTTGTGTGAGCTACTATGGCTAACTCTTCATTCTTATCTATAATGACCTTAAGATTTTGATGTATGTCTGCTTCACAAGTTGAATTATGCTCATCCTTAGCCTAAAGTTGAGCCTTATGATGCATGATCATCTCATTGTAGCACTTGGAATCGATGGACATCTTCCCAATATTACGATCCTTCTATTATAGTTTTTCCATAGTTACTTTCAACTAATCCTCCTATTTGGCCAATTACTCTCTAGATTGCCAACTATTCTTCCAACTACTTCATACACTCTTATGCTTGTTGGGTCACAAGCTACTTCTTTTACCCTTGTGAGATTAACTTATCCTCATAAGTAATATTAATGTCATTCAATTCATATTCTACCTTTTTCAACCTCTCCTCAACATTGATCTTGTTGTGTTCTAGTTATTATTCAATCGTAGCCATTTCCTTTTGAGTAGCCTCCACTTCTTCCTTTTGCACTTCCTTGGCATGGTAAAAATGTTCAAGACCCAAGCTTATCCACTCGATCCAATATGTTCTAAAATTTAATTTTTGTAAGGTGAAGACTAATTCTCAAGGTGTCCTTCAAAATTCTATATTTGATGTATTCAATGGACAACTCTGGAATGTTACTAGATCCAAATACAACGGTGGATATACCCAATAGTTTATTTTTACTCCATCTGGTAAATCTACAATTTCTAACATTATTTTTACCTCTCCTCTAGGTAACCTCCATGGGTGTTATGTGTGAATCTGGGCTATTTATTTGGTGCACTCTTCACTACACACCCACTCCATGATCTTCTCCAATTCAGTGAAGGTTTATTTCTTCCATTTCTTTATTTGTCCCACACCACAAATAATAAATTACAATCTGGCACTAGTGAACATATTGTTAACTTGTTGGAAGAAGTGCTCCACCTATCCATATTTATCTTCTCCATCATTATTTAAAATAACAAACTGAGGTACTTCAAGAAAAAAGCATGTACGAAGGCTCTCATTCTTCTCCTATGGGGGAGTTTGTTCCTCTTCTTCCTCCTATGGATCTAAACTTCCTCCAATATCTTTGATTGTTCACTACCAAGAATTCCACCCTAATATGTTGGTTGTTCACCCATACATAGGTGTGATTATTACTAGGTTAATACGATTGTACGATTTGCAACAAGTATTCTTTATAGAATACTTTATCATGAGGTAGGATCTGTGCCAATACATTGACTCTATATTTAACCAATGTTGCTCTTAATGGATGCCTAGGTTCAAAAATTTCCCACCACTTTCAAAAAAAATCTATTGTTATATTTTTGATAGTGATATCCATGATATCCACTTGTTATTCTTCCTCCTCACTAGGAAATTCTTATTGCTCCTTCGAGGTAGTCTCTCGATGAACTTCACTACAAAGTTCCTATTAGTGTGCTCTTGGTGGTTCCATCATATCTCACTAAAATTACAATAATTTTCTTCCTCTACAACTACACAAACCTCTATGATCTCTCCACAACTTGTATCCTCTCCCTCTCCAAGGATGGTTTTTGCTTCTTCCTTATGGTTGAAATTTGCACCCTTGACCTTGTATTGAGTAGGTCTTGTTCATTCATTTGGGCCATGAATATCTCTATTGTAAGGGAACTGGTGATCCTTATATCCTAGTGTCTACAATTAAATCTAAATGAGCTCATAATTCTCACATAGAGCTCATTCTTCTCCCATGGTTGATTTAAAACCACTTTCACACAACTTGTATTCAACTCGGTAATTCAAGACAATTTCAGCACAAATAACTCCAAAATTCATACAATTGCACCCAAATCATAGAGATACCTCCAAAAATCATACACTAATTTCCAAAATCATATATGTACATTTTTAAATTGTATAACACTCTCCAAATCGTATAGTGATGCTTGAAATCATACAATTATACCCAATTTTGTATAACTTCACAAAAACATACAATTTGACCTCCAAATCATACAATTACACCTAGAATTCATACAATAAGCACCAAATAATATAATTATGCTTCAATTCCATACAATTGCATAAAAATCTATATGATTGCATAAAAATTCATACAATTACCTCCAAAATTCACAAATTAGGTCATAGTTTGTCCTGAAATCATACAATCTCTCCCAAAATCGTATAATTTCACCTCTAAATTATACAAGGTGCTCTTCAAACCTTTCCTTTACAAAAAATTCATGTTTTTGTTTGATTTGCATGATTTTTTTGGTACCCTTATACCATCAGTGTGCAATTCCTCCTTTTCGATGCAATTATGGTGGATTTATGCCAATTTTTCTCTAAACAATGCAATTCCTCAACAATACAAATTCCTATGGTAGTATGGCAATTTGATATATGGCCTAATTTTTAATATTTTCTGACATGCAAAGACTAAAATATTTTTTCCCTTCGATCGATTTTTCATGCACTAGGGTTTGTAATTTTTTCCTCCATTATGTTTTTTTTGAAAAAAACTCAAATCCTAGCAATATTTTTCTCTAATTAGGGTTTCCTATGGCAAAATTCTACCTCAAAAACCTCTTTTTCTCCACATGTTTTTACACCTGTAGTATATTTTCTAGAACAATTCTAAATTTTTAGAGCAAAAACCCTAAATGTTTGCTGATTTTATCCAATTCTAGCAGGCTTTTTTTAAAACAAGTAATTTCATTGGTGCCAAGTCATGATGGGTCAGTAAAATTCAGCTAACTGGTGATTTTAGCATACCTTTGTGGAAGAAAAATCATCATTTGCACCCTCATTGCTCCAAAATTTACTATTACAATTGTATGATTTGCTAAGTTGGTGAAAATATTCTGCATGGCACTTGCTTTTTAAAACCTACCATCCTTTTGAATGAAATTTCACCATCTCAACTCTCTTTGTATTAATTTTTAACCTTTTGGATGGATGATTTCCAACTCATCCCTTTTTGCATATATTTTTGTCTTTTTCAAGTTGTTTGTCTTTTTCTTGTCAGTTTGAATAAGGGGTTGTTAGTTCCAGTTTTCAAACCACTTCTAAAAAATGTAATAGTTTCACTTATCACACTCCTTTTGCTTTCACCTATTCCACAAATCCACTACAATTGACATCACTTAAATCTATAGCTCACACCACCTTGTGGCCTTAAACATGATCAATATGAACAACATCATCAACATGATGAGCAACACTTATCACTACCTATATCAAGGGTCAAGGGATATCATCCATTGAAAGGTTGAGGGGTAGCATCACTCATGTGTACCCTATCATGATATAGGGTGGGGTCAAGGGGTGGATCCCTCTCAAGATTTGGGGTGGAGCCCTAAAACCTCAATGGTAAAACTATGAAAACCATCATTATCAAAGTTAAATTTTTCTCTTTGATAGCACTTTGGGGTCCTTTGCTAAACCTAGTTAGAAATCTCACCATCAAGTCCATTTTGCTTCTCCTAGGCTCTAGATGACTAAATATTGGCCTTAAACTACTCTATATTAACCAATGTTGGACATTCTTCTCCTTGTACATTTTTTCTCTGTAAGGTTTTACATTGTATAATTTACTCTTGTACAATTTTAAATTGTACGATTTTACTTGTAATCATAAAATATCTACCAAATGTATGATTTCACTTACTACTTGTACGATTTGTACAAAATATATGATCACATCCATTAGTTGTATGATTTGTGCCAATTGTACAATTTCACGTAGAAATATTACAATTCCCTCTTGTAATATAGTGATGTTCTTCCTTAACCAATTATGATTGTATGATTGGTTGTTCTATTTGAACAAAATCTTCCATAACAACATCTTCCAATTGTACAATTAAATGTTCCTCTTGAACAACATCCTCCAGTTTTACAATTGGTCTACCCTTAATATCATACAATATTCTACCTCTTTTATTTCTTTGATGAGTGTCATAAACTGCATCACTAGGGATAACATTCCTCTTCACACCCTGGATTTGGGCTACATATACCTGTGGTGACGATTTTGCATCAATTTTATAAATCAAGGCATAATCCAAAGCCTCATGGTATGATATTATAGAATATGTCATCATCTTACTTTGATGCATAGGAAGGAGTCCATCTATGAACCATATCTTTGTCAATATATCTGATTTATCTTTTTCTAAATAGTTAAACAACCCACTCAACCTTCAATTGTAAGAAATAATGGACTCATTCTCTCCTTGTACACTATAAATTTTATCAGTATTGTGTGATTGAAATTATTCCACAAATGCATCATGCAATTCATACCATATTTGGAACTTATCCTATGGTAAGTCTATATAATATTCTATTGCAAATTCTTGGAATTTTGTAGGAAACAACAATCTCCAATTTACCTCATTGGTTCATTGGTTTGCCCAGTTACTTTCCACACCATGAAGCAAATCCTCCAATGTTGAATTGGATCTTCCTTCCCATATCCTATGAAAAGTGGGCACATTTGATTCCCAATATTTGTAGCTATACTAGCCATTGCTAGATTTCCTTCCTCGTCACTTGAGGAGGTATCTTTCATAATCCTAAACTAATTACTTCCTTGGGTGGGTTTTCCACTATGCTACTTTTCATAAAACATTTCTATCGGTGGTACCTTATTTTCATCAAATAGTCATCTCCAAACCTCCTATTCATCCTCACTTTGTGACCTCCTTCATTGGAATATTGACTATGGCTCTTGTTCTCCTTCTTGAGACCTTATATCCTACTACTCTAACACATGACTCTTGTCATCTACATTGCTTTGCAACCTTCATGTCACTTGTTCAGGTGTTACCATCCACTCACTATCTTCTCACATAGTTCTTCCATCAACATCTTCCCTTACATCAATGTTCTCTATGAACCTTATTGGTTATTGTGCCCCTTCTTCTATATCTACCAAAAATGTCTCCCATATTTTAGTATATCTTAGATATGATTCCAAATGTTTTGTAACAACTTTCACCCAAATTGTACAAGGTGTATGATTAACCTTGTACAATTTTCAAACTTCTCAAAACTGCTTGTACGGATTGTAAATCATATAGTTTTATGATCCAAATAATACAAAACCCCAATATGTACAATTTTCCACTTACTAAATTTATTGGAAGTCATTTTGTAACTCAAATTGATTAGTTTTGTAATAGATTTCTCTGAAACACTAGTTTTCCAAATTTGGTAATTTCCAACTATGCAATTGCAATTCCAAATTAGGTAAACAATTAGTTGTACAGTTTGGTGGTTAGGATGTACAATTTAACCAAACCCTTGCTGAATTATCCATCCACATATTTGTCTATTTTCACACCATTCTTCTCCAGGAAATATTTGGATTATCTTTCTAGTGCAATAATCAACATAGTCTTGTAACATGCAAACCCTAATTCCTTGTCAGTGAATTGATATCACCATCAACATATCTAGAAATTGTACAACTATCATAATAAATTTTAGTACAACAATATTCATCCATGAATTAAATATCTATCAACACATTGAGTTATATCTTCATCAATACGACAATTCCATTGTATCTTTACTGTTCTAACACAATATTCTGGCCATACTTGCACAAAATACATAATCCAGTTTTACTATGCACATAAACACTAGAATTCAAATAAATCACAACCTGCAATTTTGTTCTCATTAATATGGCTGAATATATAAAATTACCATGAAAAATCAATATGACTGAACTATCAACAATGAATAATAACAACTGCCATCAACCATTGATGAACATGAATGAACAATTATGAATTGTGATGAACAACCATCAAAATTGAATGGGGGGTCCTTATAATGCTTTCCAAGGATATTTCAAACTTGTTCCTGCGACAACCACCATTTACAACTACCATCCCCGTAACAATCAACTTGCATTAAGGCCTTCCTAAATCTAATTTGATTATTATCAAATTTACATTAAATGCACATTTCATCTAATTTCACTTAAATTTATAATTGCACATTTTATAACTTTGTACAATTACACCCAATTGTATTTTTTCTAACTCTCCTTTGTAAAATTAGACAAAAATATACATGTTGTACATTTTGAGAAACCGTACATCTAACAAAATTGATAACTACAAAATTGTACAAATCTAGTTTTTACTTCTTTTTCTTCTGGGAGGTGGATTTGCTGCCTACAACATCAATCACCTTATTCTATTTCCCTTTTATGTATTCTATTTCAAATTTATACTCTTCTAAGAGCTTGATCCACCTCCTTTGTATTACGTTGAGCATATATTGGGTGAATATGTATCTCAAGCTTTGATGGTCAATTCTTAGTTTAAAAAGTTTCCCTACCAGGTAATGATGTTAAATCTTTAGAGAATGAACAACTAGTTCTAGATCTAAATCATGTGTAGCATAGTTAAATTCATGTTTCTTTAGTTTCCTTGATGTATATGCTATGATAGAATCATCCTGTGATAGTACTCCTCCTAGTCCATTTAGTGATGCATCAATGCACACTACAAAATTTTCCTATGAATATAGAATCTTCAGTATTGGTGCTATGGTGAGCTTCTACTTGAGAATTACAAAAGCATCCTCACAATTCTCAATCCACTTAAATTCATTTCCCTTATTTTGGATATTGTTATTACAGTGACTATCTTGGAGTAATCCTTTATGTACCATTTATAATAACCCATCATACCCATGAAACTTCTTACTTAACTCACATTGGTAGGTTGTGGCCAATCTAAAATGACCTTTATATTTTTTGGATCTATTGTGATTCCCTCAATAGATATGATATGTCCTAGATTTTTTAAATATGGAACATAGAAATCACTTTTTGCTAGATTTTCATAGATTTGATTCTCCTTTAACAATTCTAGCACAATTCTAAGATGTTTGTCATGTTCTTTCTTATATTTGTAATAGATTAAGATGTGATCTAAGAATTTTTTGTACAAAATCTACCTTTGGTTACGTTTACACCAAAGAATTTACCAATAATGAATAATCAGGTTTAAAATAGAGATTACCTGGCTCAATCTCCAAAGTTGGCTGGTTCTTTGCTTAGTTTCTAGAACTTTTATATTCATCACCATAGATAACCTTACCTATAAGAAAGTGGTAGATGCAATGAAATCATCCTCCACCTGACTCAGTGTTTCCTTAACCTTGGCCAGGTATAGTAATGTAGGTCATGTTTTCAAGCCTATTTTATGTATATCATTGAACATCTCCTTTTGACCGTTCTATATTTTTCTTTGGATAAACCATCGATTTTGCCCGTGCCTTATTGGATTTATCTCTAGAGATATTCCACTTGTTTACTCAAAACTTGAATTTTTTTAGCAATCTTTTTTGCTTCTTCTTTATTTTTGGTAGCTTCATTGAACTTTTCTTCCCATTTCTTAGTTTCATTCTTTAGAGCCTTTTCAGTAGTATTTTTCTCTATTAGGGATACCTCTAAATATATCCTTACCTCTTCATCTCTGAGGTATTTCTCTTTGTAATACTCTGGGTTTAAGTATATAGTCCCCAAGTGGGCCTGGGCCTTTTTCCATTCATATTTCATGGGTAGATGAGTGATGTCTTCAGTGATTATCTCAGTTTGGTAATCTTCTAGAGTCATTTTCCCTTCATGTTTTTGTACCAATGGTGTCATTTTAATTGTTGAGCATTGCATATGAGGGGATCCAGAGTTGCTACCTCTTGGGTACAGGCTATATTATTAGAGGCTTGAGCGCAGTGAGATTTCCACCAGTATGAGGTTGGTTGGATTTCTTCATCTTCTTGAGCTTAGATATGGTGGGATGACTTTCAAAAGAGGAATTAGGGATGGATTGAAAGCTAGATAAATGGGCAGTATGGGGGAAAGGAATGTTGACCAAGGTGGCATCCACATTTAACAATACTACAAGGGGAATTGTGGGAATAGTTGAGGATGCTTTGGGATTAGATTAGGTTGATATGGGCGATGCCATCGAAGGTGGAGGCTTCTAGTTGGAAGGGGAGGAAGCATAATATTTATGAGTAGAATGGGAAGGGGGTTCTCTTTGGGACTAAGAAGAATATGAAGTAGAGATGATAGAAATCATACCTATAAATTTTGATAACTTTTGTGTATTTGTACCTTTAGTACCTGGTGGTTCTTCAGTAGGGACTAATCCTTCGATAGGAACTAACCCTTTGGCTGATATGTTTGGCTTCATAGTGCTTACATAATGATGTTCACGGGGATGTTATATATTTCCTTCTATATTTTCTTATACATCCCCTATTTTAAAGTCTACATTTGTCTCTTCATATATGCTTTTATTCTGATTTCCTGCTACAATTAACTCTGATTTCCTTTTTATGAAGACAAGAGGCCGATCGTCATCAAAATCTGTGTCAAATAAGGAAGGGGTGATGAATATAGGATTTATTTTTTTAGGGGCTATTGTGACCATTTCACAACAACCCCAAAATTGGGGACCCATCATAAATTTTTAAAGTTTTGGTGCCTATTTTGAATTTTTTGTTTTATTTGTTTGTTTGTTTTATTTTAGTTTATAGTTGGTGTTGTTTATTTTATTATGTTATTTTTTTATGTTGTTTGTTGGTAGTTAAGATTTTTATATTTATTTCAATGTTTTTTGATTAAATTTTAATTTTAAATGTTTAGATTTAAAAGAGTTTAAATTATTTAAATATCTTAAATTATAAAAATTAAAAGGTTTATAATTTAATATATTTAAATTAATTTAAAAAGTTTATATTGAATATGGTTTGATAAAATGTTTGTTTGATTTTACAAGTTTATTTAATGTGCCCAGTGTGGTTTACGCAACAGACCCAAAGCAGTCCGATGAAGAACAGTCAATAGTCACCATTACTAACATAATTTTTGAGGTGCACATAGAGTGAACAATTCATCAATAATTCAATAGTGAATACATGTTGATAAAGCATCCTAATAGTAGCTTCTAACATGTATGGGATAAAAAGAGGAGAGAATCCTTACATTTTTACACAAAGTTTCATTTTTATGATGTCATCTTGCCATCATTAGACTTCTCTTGGTTTCCAAAATAGTACCTAAAATAGTATAAGTCATTCAATACAGGAAGTTTATGAATGTGGGGTTGATTTTTGGTATAAAGTTGTAGTGTGAAATTATGTTCGAATAAAAATAGTGGAACAAAAACATAGTGAAGCACTCAAATTATAATAATCATATTGGTTTGTAGAATATAGGATTCTTTTGTTTGCATTGCCTTGCTTGGTTGACGTCAACATCACAATGAGCACTATTACTTTAGCTACAAAGATAACCAACAAATTCCTATGGATTACACTATGTTCAAATTCATCAGTCTAGTGGTAAATGATGGTGGTAAAATGTATAATAGCCTCTTCAATGCAATGGTAGACACTCTTATATTCACCATAAAAAATAAGGATATGATAGAATGGTGAACAACAAGCTCTTAGGTGTGGATAGGAGTAAGCCATTGATATGGTATTTGTGATCAAAGGCAGCAAATGATGAGAATGTATGAATGAACATATTCACCATTTTTTATAGAAATGCAAAGGATGAGAATGTATGAAAGAACATACACATTTTATGGAAAAGTGTGAGTTTTGAAAGCATGAATCATCAAAAGAGAGAAAATTTGATATTTTTGATATGTAGATTATGACTATTCAAGTACACGTCACTAGGTGAAATGGTAGATTAGATGGATGAAACATTTATCTAAATTCCTCATAGGCAGTATTTAACCTAGTAATGATATTAGATTTGGGATGTTGTATTTTCATGTTCACATATGAATCTATTAGTGTGGAAGAAATATTTATAAATTATGGGAATTAGAGAAATCAGTGGCACAACTTGATGATGCTTTCAGTAGTCTTGATATCCTTGAGGATTACCTAGAACTCATGATGACTTGTTGTTCTCGATGTAAACCTAAATTGAAGATAGAGGGCAAAGCAGGTTCTCAATAGTCACTGGGAATTAACACTACGAATATTCACCAATGCTGAAATAAATTTAGGTGCCACATTTATTGGAAGTAAAAATTAGATACGACAACATTTGATAGGTAGTGTGGTATTGAAGAACTTTAATTCATTTAATTGAGCCATAAATGATATTATAAATAAATTTAAATAAGTAGAATTTAATTATGTAATAAATATCTATGTTTTCCTAAAGTTTTATCAAATGATTTTAAATCATCTAGGGAATATTAAGAGGTGTTTCAGAGCAACGTGGATGAAGTTGTTTTGTGTTTAAAATATATAATACATAAGTGATATACAAGAGTCCGTAGATCTAAAGGAAACTTGGATATTGGTAGTGTACTATGATGAATGGTGTATATGAGACAAGATGCTATGGGATGTTTGGTTTCATAGAAAATAGCAGCATATGATTATGTGGAATTTATCAAACGAAGGTAGATTTCCAAAAATATGATAATGTGTTCTGAATCATGATGTAACAAGTGGATTTGCGGTGATGAAAAGGTAAACATTGACGAGAATAGTACAAATCCAAGATATAACATGATTTGTGTAAGGTTAAATGAAGATGGCCAAAAGTTTTAATAGAGTGTAAGGTGTATGATGGATGGACTAAAGTTTTGTCAGATTTAATATAAATATTTTTTGGTGTTAAATTTATCACCAATCCAAACACACCTATGGTTTTAATCAATAATATAAAGTGGTCCTGCTAACAGAAGTGATAAACTAAGGAGAATCAAGGAAGAAAATTCATTTTGAAAACTATTACAAAACTATCAGGAAACCAAATAAATGAATTGAGGAATTGAAATTTTATGATTATAAATACGCCATTATAGGACTAAATGAAGGGTCAAATATTTGGAGACAAAGAACGAGGATGGCAGGAGAAAGAAGACCATCAAAAAAATATTGATTTGGTATCAACTCCTTCCACATAGGATGGATTATATAATTTCACATATGATGTCGTTTATGCACAGAGTATTTTGTATTTTTTAAATTTATTAAAAAAATTATTTTGCAAATATATTAAAAATGTTGTGGATTTAATGCATGTTGATGACTAATCCATTTGTTATTTTTATATATTGCATTTATTTTCCTTTGAATATGGCACCGTATTAAATGTCAGATTGCATAAATATGAATCTCATTAATACTGGTTTTACAGGATATTAATGTTGCAGGGTTTATGTGAGATTTTAAAAGTTTCAACATTTTATTCTATTTTATTTCTTTAGCCCTAACTTTTTAATTTTTTTTAATTTTTCCCAATTAAATAAAAATATAAAAAAATTAAATTCAAAAGGAGAGAGGCACAGTGAGGGAATAAACTTTAAACTGCTATTTAAAGCAATTTCCATTTAATTTTGAAGCAAATTGGAAATTATAAAATTATTTATAAAATTCATATTTTTAAGGAATTTTATAATTTCAAACTTAATTTCATTTTAGGTTTTGTATTTCATTTTCAAGAAATTAATTAACTTACCTTTATGAAAATTAATTTCATTAAAGGAGGTTATTTATTTGGCATTCAAAAGGCCATTGTATTCAAGGATATAGATTAATTTCCCTTTATGAAAATTAATTTCATCAAAGGGGGGTTAATTTATAAGGGTTTTCAAAGTTATTACATTTTAAGGTTAATCATTTAGATCATTTTTATTTCATGTTTAAAGCAACATAAAATCAATTTATTCATCAATTTATTAAAGTTTTATGAATAATCAATAGCATAGCATAATAAAATATTACCAAACATACCCCTTGTTGACAGCTATTTTCAAATCACTAAGGTATTCCAAGCACTTATTTGATATATTTTCATAACATACAAACACACATTAAGTGAAGGAACCTTGGAGAAATATTTATTTCTTTACAAGAGAGGGTTTTCATTTGAAAATCCTAATTGTGATGGGGATTTTGCAATTGGGAAAAAATTCTGCTCAACAGAATTGATGCTAGAAGGAGGGCCTGAAAGGTAATATTTTTAATTTTCAGCATTTGAAATTGTTCAAATTTGTTATTTAAAAAAAAAATTGTGAAATTTTCTGATTTAAGCTACATTAATGTGAATCTGCTATAAATTTAAAAAATGGTTATGGATTCAATGGTAGAAAATTATTTACCCCATTATAAGTATGATGTAATTAATACAACAGAGGAACATATTCACACATACAAAAATATTATGGTTCATTTTTAAATTATGCATGAAGATGTTATCTGTAGAATGTTTCCATACACATTGGATGAATTTGCTCATAATTGGTTTATTAATTTACCTATAGGTTCTAACTTCTTGGGATTAACTAGAAGCAATGTTTCTTGAATATTTTGGAAAATTGATTGATGCAGATATGATATCAGATCAATTTACCTTCATTTGTAAATAACCTAATGAATCCATGAGTCAATTTAATGATAGGTTCCATAGGTTGTATTTTAAATGGAGACACATTACATCATTTCAAAAGAATTCATTCAAGTATACTTGGAAGCTTTAGACCCATGTAATTCTATAATCCTAGATAAACGTCTTAGAAATCCATTGTTGTCTAGAGCCTACAATGAGGTAATAATTGTAAAAAAATGGTGGATTTCGAAAGGGGTTGATATGGGTAAATTATCATTACTTAAATTTAAGGTTTCAAATAAGATACCACCTATGAGTCATGATACACAATTTTCTCTCATGTTAAACTATTCTTTAGGAGTTATGGATTCCAACCAATGCCAACCATCTAATTTATCACCAATATCCATCAATGAGGATTGTGGTAATCAAACCTATCAAAATGTAGAAATGCATGAGTCTTTAGATATTGGAGGAATTCTAGATCTAACTAGCATTAAAACATGTGATAGAAAAAAATATTACATAGAGTTGAATGAAATGATTAAAGTAGATGATCAAGAAAGTCAATGTGTTTCAAATAGTGACCCGCTAGAAATGATAGATTTTTATCATTTGTTCTATGAAGATAATGATTATGATGTTCAAATAGGTAAAACTTCAAAAATGAATGATTGTAGATATGATTTAATTGAAAATTTCAATGAATTACAAGAAAATAATACTCCAAGGATGAATTCAAATGACTGATCATAAAAGCTTATTGCTTGAAGATGATGAATTTTTTAAAATTGAAGATGGATTTTTTATTGAGGAAGGTGAAGCTGAAAATGACATGAAAGAAGAGATAGAATTTCACCAAATTCTTCAAATAATATGATGATTTTCTCATTCAAGATAATGAAGAAGAATAATTCACTTCTTTCATAATTTCCAAAGAATATTCTATCTCAATTGATCTGCAGGAAATTGAAAACCTGGTTTCACTTAATGATTCTTCAATACCCATACAACAATAAATTGGTGGGTCTGTACCTCAAGTGATTGATGAAGGTGAATTTGAAAAGGAATCTATAGATATATTCAAATATTACATAGAAAATATAGCTGAACTTTACCCCTTAGCTATAGAAGATAATTATTATAATGATTGGGGTATGTATGGTGAATCATTATTTTCTCACAATCCTACTGATGAAATTTCTATTTCACTTGATATGCAGGATGTTGAAACCTCTATCTCACATGAAGATCTTGTAATTTTTTTACAATAAAAAAATTATGTATTTTAGAAGTAGAGAACGTTTCAAAATTTTATCATTTTTAACATGATTTTTTAGAACACATTTCTACAATAGAAAGAGAATAAATGATAAAAATTTCTTATGATTCATCTATTTTAGATGAGGAAGAGGTAATATTTTCTCTTTCATTCTCAAATACTGAAAATTTGGGTACACGTTTCTATGATTATTTTGGAAATTCAAATGAAGAAACTCCATGGGTGGTTAACAAAGAATTAGAATTTTCTATTCATCCTAAAGAAAATATTGCTTTGTTTGATCAACAAGATCTATGGTTTGAAAAGGATGGACATATTCTTGATTGGATGCCCAATTTTGGTACTTATAAAAAAAAGGTCATTAATGAAGATAAAGGGATACAAGATGATGATGGTGATAGAGACCATTAAGAAAAATAAAATATTACAATGACTCACCAAGAAGGGGTAAATGAAAGAGTACAAAAGGTAGAATCTCATTTTTTGTGTCCAAAAATCCAAGAATTAGGTAAATGTTTGCTTAATCATTTATTGGATTCGAATGTTATTTATAATGAAATGCCATTGAAGGTTGATAAATAATTAGAGTGGATCCCTACTCACACCACAAATAATATTACTATGATAAATGAAATAGAAGTAGATATGCTTGAATTTTTTAATCAAGTTCACCAATAATTAATGAATGATTCTAGGATATAAACTTATAATGATTCTCATTTTGTAAATATCCTAGATGTTTGAAAATTATTGCATAGGTTTGATTGGCCTAAATACATGGATGATGAATTTGATTTAAAATTTTGAAAATTAGCCTCTTATTTGAAATAAGTCCTATATGCTCATGAAAATGAAAACTTAAGTCAAAGTGAAAAATCAGATTTTGAAAATTACATCTTATTGAATAAGAAAAATATAGTTGAAAATTATGTATTCAATTATAAGTTTAATGAATTAAATCCTAAATATGGAATTTATTATAAACTTGCATCAAATCGATGGGATGAAAATGACAAAATGAAGTTTGTTATATTGTTTGGTTTAATCTTCTCGTGGTTGGAGTTAAGTAAAACTTGGCATGCATGTAATAATATGTCTTTTAAAGTGTGCTAATCATGTTTGGGATCTAGGGAAGTGATAACATAAATCTGGAATCATCTTGTACATAGTGTGTATTTTTGTAAATAGTTTTTATTGGGTCTTTATGCTTTTGTTTTATTTTTGTACATAATTTGTTGTTTTGTGAAATTTTTTTATTTGCTTTTTGTTGATGTTTATGGTTTTTGTGAAAATGATGGTTGTTTTTTAATAATACTAGCTTATGCCAAATTTTGGATTTCAGTTCATATTCCATTTTTGTTGCTTAACTTGTTTAAATTTTTTGATTGAGGTATTTGGGGTAGATGCAATAAATTTTTGATGAATTTACTCAATATTTGTTCCTATTTTCACTCAGGATAAAATTACCTATTTTGAAATCATACAAAATTTGAAGAAAAGGAAAGTGAGATAGTTAGTATATATACTTATGAATTTGAATCAAGATAGTAAAAATTTGGAACATTGAAATCATTTTGCAAAAGTTTCGCAAATACTACAACACATTAAAAGAACATTCCTTGAAATCTTTAAAGATGAAGTTACGCAGTTTTGTAGATTTTAGGTGAAAATCCAATTTAACCTTACTTGATCTCTAACCCAAGAGTCAGGTGAATTTTGCAAAGTAGTATAGAATCTTAATAAAAGAAAAGCAAATATGATGGAAAGTAAAGTCAAATCAGTCACCATAGTTTAGATAATCTTCATCGGGGCTATAGATGCTTGACTGGTAGTGGAGCTATGTCTAAACTAAAATGAGAAAAAAACTACAAAAAGCAAAATTTATCTAATACTTGGGTGATTTAGATAACCTCTATCTGGGATATAAATACTATGCTTGACTGACAGTAGAGAAATGTATTAAAGAGATCAGAATTACCTTCACCAGAGCTATAAACACTTGACTGGTGGTGGAGTAATGCAGAGGTGCACTTAAAAGAGAAAATTCTATAAGCCTAGCTACAAAACTAATATTGGAAATCTGAATGGTTTTAGGAATATAGAATGAATCACAAAGCACACACCTATTAGAGGCAAATGATTTAGCTATTTCATTTTGAACTTATCTATTCATATTCTTTGGATATTATAGATGCTTATTTTTCTAAAATTTAGGTTTTTATTTTTATTTTTAGAATTGGGTTCTTAAGTCTGAAATGTTTAGGAACATTTCCCAGCAGAGTCACCATTTGTTGTGACCACTTCACAATGAACCAAAAATTGGGGACCCACCAGAAATTTTTGAAGTTTTGGTTTTATTTGTTTGTCTATTTTATTTTAGTTTAATGTTGATGTTGTTTATTTTGTTATGTTGTTATTTTTTTATGTTTTTTGTTGGTAGTTAAGATGTTTATATTTGTTTCCATGTTTTTTTGATTAAATTTTAATTTTAAATGTTTAGATTTAAAAGAGTTTAAATGATTTTAATATCTTAAATTATAAAAAATTAGAGGTTTACAATTTAGTATATTTAAATTTATTTAAAAAATTTATATTGAAAAAGGTTTGATAAAATATTTGTTTGGTTTTATAGGTTTATTCAAGGTGCTCGATGTGGTTTACGTAGTATACCCAGAGCGGTCCGATCAAGAATAATCAATAGTCACCATTCTTGACACAATTTTTGAGGCACACATAGAGTGAACAATCCATCAATAATTCAATAGTGAATACATGTTGATAAAGCATACTAATAGTAGCATCCAACACATGTGGGATAAAAAGAGGAGATAATCCTTGTGTTTTTACACAAAGTTTCATTTTTGTGATGTCATATTGCCATCATTAGACTTCTCTTGGTTTCCAAAATAGTATAAAAAACAACATAAGTCATTCAATACAAGAATTTTATGAATGTGGGGTTACTTTTTGGTACAAATTTGTAGTGTGACATTATGTTCAGATAAATGTAGTGGAATTAAAACATAGTGAAGCACTCAAATTTAATATTCATGTTTGTTTGCAAAATATAATATTATTTTGTTTGCATTGCCTTGCTCGATTGACGTCAACATCGCAATAAGCACTATTACTTTAGCTACAAAGATAACCAACAGGTTCCTATGGATTATGCTATGTTCAAATTCATCGATCTAGTGGTAAACGATAGTGGTTGAATGTATAATAACATGTTCAACACGATGGTAGATACTCTTATATTCACCATTAAAAACAAGGATACGATAGAATGGTGGATAGTGAGCTCGTAGGTGTGGATAGGAGTAAGCCATGGATATGATCTTTGTGATGTTCGAGGGGAGTAAAGGCCAATTTTATATTGTGATTGTAGGTCAAAGAGCTCATCATTTGCACTAGGCATAAAAATTATGAAGTTTCACTTGGAAGAAAGAAGACAGTTGGAACCTTATTTGATAGAAAATCAAAGGATGAGAACGTATGAAAGAACATATACATTTTTTTAGAAAAGTGTGACTTTTGAAAGCATGAATCGTCAAAAGAGAGAAAGTTTAAGATTTTTGATATGCAAATTATGATTATTCAAGTACACGTCACTGGGTGACATGGCATATTATATGGATGAAATATTTATCTTAATTTCTCATAAGCAGTGTTTAACTTAGTAATGATATTGGATTTGGGATGTTGTGTTTTTGTGTTCACATATGCATCCGTTAGTGTAAAAGAATTATTTATAAATGATACGAATCAAATAAATTAGTGGTACAACATGACGATGCTTTCAAAAATCTTAATATCCTCGAGGATTACCTAGAATTCATGATGGATTGCTATTCTCAATGAAACCCAAATTGAATCTAGAGGGTGGAGTGGTTTCTCAATAGTCATTGGAAAATTGAAAACTATGAATATTCACCAATGCTGAAATGAATTTAGGCACCACATTTATTGGAAGTAAAAACTGAATACAATAGAATTTGATGGACATTATGGTATTGAAGCACTTTAATTAATTTAATTGAGCCAGAAAGGATATTATTAATATATTTAAAGAAATCAATTTAAATTGTGTAGTAATGTCTATGTTTTCCTAAAATTTTATCAAATGATTTTAAATCATCCAAGCAATGTCAAGAGGCATTTCAGAGCAGTGTGGATGAATTTGTTTTGTGTTTAAATATTTTACAATACATAAGTGATATACAAGAGTGCACATATCTGAAGGGAACTTGGATATTGGTGGCATACTGCGATGAATGGTGTAGATGAGACAAGATGCTATGGGGTGTTTGATTTCATAGAAAATAGCAGTGTGAGATTATGTGGAATTTATAAAACAAAGGTAGATTTTGGAAAATAGGATAATGTGATCCAAATCACGATGCGATAAGAAGATTTGCAGTGATGATAAGGTAAATGTTGATGAGCATAGTATAGATCCAATATATAACATGATTTGTGCAAGGTTAAATGAATATGGCCAAAAGTTTTAGTGGAGCGTAAGGTATATGATGGATGGACTAAAGTTTGTCAGATTTAAAATAAATGTTTTTTGGTGTTAATTTTATCACCAATCCAAAAACACCTATGATTTTAATCAATAATATAAAGTGGTCTTGCTAAAGAAAGTGATAAACTAAGGAGAATCAAGGAAGCAAATTCATTTTGAAAACTATTGCAAAACTATCAAGAAACCGAATAAACGAATTAAGGAACAAAAAGTTTATGATTATAAATATACCATTATAGGACTGAAAGAAGGGTCAAAGATTTGGAGACAGAGAATGAGGATGGTAGGAGAAAGTAGAAAATTAGCAAAATATTGATTTGGGAGCATCTCCTTCGACATTGGATGGATCATATAATTTCACATATGATGTCGTTTATGCATAGAGCATTTTGTATTTTTTAGAATTTATTAAAAAAATTTATTTTGTAAATATATTAAAAATGTTGTGGATTTAATGTGTGCTGATGATTAAACAATTTGTTATTTTTATATATTGCATTTATTTTCCTTTGAATATGGCACCATATTAAATTTCAGATTGCATAAATATGGATCTCATTATTATTGGTTTTATAGGATATTAATGTTGCAAGGTCTATGTGAGATTTTAAAAGTTTTAGCCTTTTATTCTATTTTATTTCTTTAGCCCTAATTTTTTCATTTTTTTTTAAATTTTTCCAAATTAAATAATAAAAAAAAAAAAAATCAAAAGGAGAGAGGCACAGGCAGGGAATAAGCTTTAAAATGTTATTTAAAACAAATTATATTTTAGTTTGAAGCAAATTGGAAATTATAAAATTCACATTTTTAAAGAATTCTATAATTTCAAACTTTATTTCATTTTAGGTTTTGTATTTCATTTTCAAGAAATTAATTCACTTAACTTTAAGAAAATTAATTTCATTAAAGGAGGTTATTTATTTGACATTCAAAAAAGGTAATATTTTTAATTTTCAGCATTTGAAATAGTTCAAATTTTCTATTTAAAAAAAAAATGTGAAATTTTCTGATTTAAGCTACATTAATGTGAATCTGCTATAAATTCAAAAAATGGTTATGATTCAATTGTTGTAAAGGTTTTTTTCATGCATAGCCTTACATGCTGAAATGCTTTCAATGGTAGACATTTTTTTACCCCATTATAAACATGATGGAATTAATACGATAGAGGAACATATTCACACATACAAAAATATTATGGTTCATTTTCAAATTATGCATGAAGATGTTATTTGTAGAATGTTTCCATACACAAAGGATGAATTTGATCATAATTGGTTTATTTATTTACTTGTAGGTTCTACCACTTCTTGGGATCAACTAGTATCAATTTTTCTTGAATATTTTGGAAAATTGGTTGATATGGATATGATAGTAGATCATTTTACCTCTATTTGTAAAGAACCTAATGAATCCATGAGTCAATTTAATGATAGGTTCCATAGGTTGTATACCTAAATGGAGACACATTACATCATTTCAAAAGAAGAAGTCATTCAAGTATACTTGGAATATTTAGACCCATTTACTTCTACACTCCTAGAGAAACATCTTAGAAATCCATCCTTGTCTAGAGCCTACAGTGAGGCAATAATTGTAGAAAAATGGTGGATTTCGAAAGGGGTTGATGTGGGTAAATTATAATTAATTAACTTTACGGTTTCAAATAAGATACCACCTATGAGTCATGATACACAATTTTCTCTCCTATTAAACTATTCTTCAGGAGTTATGGATTCCAACCAATGCCAACCATCCAATTTGGCACCAATATCCATCAATGAGAATTTTGGTAATCAAGCCTATCAAAATGTAAAAATTCATGAGTCTTCAGATATTGGAGAAATTCTAGATATAACTAGCATTGAAACATGTGATAGAACAAAACATTTCATAAAGTTGAATAAAATGATTAAAGTAGATGATCAAGAAATTCAATGTGTTTTAAATTGTGACCCACTAGAAATGATAAATTTTCATCATTTTTTCTAGGAAGATAATGATTATGATGTTCAAATAGGTAAAGCTTCAAAAATGAATGATCCTAGATACGATTTAATTGAAAATTGCAATGAATTACAAGAAAATAATACTCCAAGGATGATAGTTCAAATGACTGATCATAAAAGCTTATTGCTTGAAGATGATTTTTTTAAAATTGAAGATGGATTTTTTATTAAGGAAGATGAAGCTGAAAATGGCATGAAAGAAGAGAGAATTTCACCAAATGCTTCAAATAATATGATGATTTTCTCATTCAATACAATGAAGAAGAATCATTCACTTCTTTCATAATTTCCAAAGAAGATTCTCAATTGATTAGCAGGAAACTGAACACCTGGTTTCACTTAATGATTCTTCAATACCCATACAACAAGAAATTGGTAGGTTTGTACCTCAAGTGATTGATGAAGGTGAATTTGAAAAGGAATCTATAGATATATTTTAATATTACATAGAAAATATAGCTAAACTTTACCCCTTAGCTGTAGAAGATAATTATTATAATGGTTGGGGTATGTATGGTGAATCATTATTTTCTCACAATCCCACTGATGAAATTTCCATTTCACTTGATATGCATGATGTTGAAACCTCTGTCTTGCATGAAGATCTTGTAATTTCTGTACAATAAAAAAATTATGTGCCAATATTTGAAATAGACAACGTTTCAAAATTTTATCATTTTGAACATGAGTTTGTAGAACACATTGCTACAATAGAAAAGGAAGAAATGGTAAAAATTTCGTATGATTCATCTCTTTTAGATGAGGAAGAGGTAATATATTCTCTTTCATTCTCAAATACTGAAAATTTGGGTATAAATTTATATGATTATTTTGAAAATTTAAATGAAAAAACTCCATGGGTGGTTAACAAAGAATTAGAATTTTCTATTCATCCTTAAGAAAATATTGCTTTATTTGATCAACAAGATCTATGGTTTGAAAATGATGGACATATTCTCGATTGGATGCCTAATTTTGGTACTTTTGAAAAATAGGTCATTAATGAAGATAAAGGGATACGAGATGATGATGGTGATAGATACCATGAAGAAAAATAAAAGATTACAATGGCTCACCAAGAAGGGGTAAATGAAAGAGTACAAAAGGTAGAATATCATCCTTTGTGTCCAAACATCCAATAATTGGGTAAAAATTTGCATAATCATTTATTGGATTCAAATGTTATTTATGATGAAATACCATTGGTGGTTGATAAAGAATTAGAGTGGATCCCTACTCACACCAAAAATAATATTTCTTTGATAAATGAAAGAGAAGTATATGTGCTTAAATTTTTGAATCAATTTCACAAAAAATTAACAAATGATTCTAGGATACAAACTTATAATGATTCTCATTTTGTAAATATCCCATATGCTTGCCAATTGTTGCATAAGTTTGATTGGACTAAAGACATTGATGATGAATTTGCTTTAAAATTTTGAAAAGTAGCCTCTTATTTGAAAGAAGTCCTATATGCTCATGAAAATGAAAACTTAAGTCAAAGTGAAAAAACAGATTTTGAAAGTTACATCTTATTGAATAAACAAAAGATAGTTGAAAATTATGTATTCAATTGTAAGTTTAATGAATTAAATTCTAAACATAGAATTACTTATAAACTTGCATAAAATAAATGGGATGAAAAAGACAAAATGAAGTTTGTTATATTTTTTGGTCTAATTTTATTTTGGTTAGAGTTAAGTAAAATTTGGCATGCATATAATAATATATGTCTTTTAAACTGTGCTAATCATGTTTGGGATCCAAGGAAGTGATAACATAAATTTAGCATCATCTTGTACATAGTATATATTTTTGTGAATATTTTTTATTGGGTCTTTATATTTTTGTTTTGTTTTTGTACATAATTTGTTATTTGGTGAAATTTTGTTATTTGCTTTTTGTTGATGTTTATGGTTTTTTTGAAATTATTGGATGTGTTTCCATTGTTTTTTTCAATAATACTAGCTTATGCCAAATTTTGGGTTTCAGTTCATGTTCCATTTTTGTTGCTTAACTTGTTGAAAGTTTTTTATTGAGGTAGTTGTGGTAGTTGTAATAAATATTTGATGAATTTATTCGATACTTGTTCCTGTTTTCACTTAGGATAAAATTTACTTGTTTTGAAATCATACAAAATTTAAAGAAAAGGAAAGTGAGATAGTTAGTATATATTCTTATGAATTTGAATCAAGATAGTAAAAATTTGGAACATTGAAATTGTGCGACCTCGAGGAGCATGCATCACACTTATGCTACTATTCTACTTGTGATATTATTGTATGAAATGAAAGAACTAAAAGCAATAGATAACATAATATGAAAATGATGAAATAAATAAAGATCTTTTATTAATAATGTCTTTGGAAAATCCTGGTTACATATCGGTCCCTCTAAGGGATACCCAATT
The DNA here is from genome assembly GCA_028583015.1 of Wollemia nobilis. Lineage (NCBI taxonomy): Eukaryota > Viridiplantae > Streptophyta > Pinopsida > Araucariales > Araucariaceae > Wollemia > Wollemia nobilis. Next base: position 3,329,664 of record JAQPPZ010017001.1, on the reverse strand, counting down.
TTGATGCAAAAAATTATAGGAGAAATAGATAACGATATAGAAGAATGATGTTCCCTCGCAAAGGGGTGGTGCACTTCCACAAGCCTCCTAATATCGCACATGAATTTTTATGAGGGATTACAAATGCCTCCTTCTACTTCTCTTGCCTTGGAGGGATCTTACGTACTGGATGCCTTGAATCGGTCCTATAAACCTGTAACCTGCATTCATAGAAATAATAGAGCACTATCAATAGTATGGTTTGCCTCTCCAGAAGAGGCTCTTGTTAGCAGATCTGATAAATAAGATAAATAAGCATGATAATATTAAAATGTATGCATAAATTAAGTGATAAATGCATATAAAACTTAGAAGTACAATATAAATGTACTAATGAAATTAGATCTAATCTAGAACTAATTAATTAATCAAATTAGTGATGGATCTAAGCTAGAACAAAGTAAAATAAGATCTAATGTCCTAAGATATGCTTATGGGTCACTTCCCGAGACAAAGGCCATGAAATAAAGCTATTCTACTCGTGGAATAGGGGCTGTAGCACTATCTTCCTTGCTCTAATTGATGTTCAAGGGTCACCTCTTATGTCTGGTACACTGATGGGTAGTGAATAATAACCAAATATAAAAGCGGGTGCATGAATGTAGCTCAGCTGATCAACACTTCTCTACTCCTCAAAGGGGGTATGGATTCACTCTCTGATCGGCCAGGGCTTCACTACACAAGATTTGAATATTCATCGTTCTCTTTGCTTACTTAGAAGATTCCCTAAGTAGACTCTTATCTATTTTAGATCTAGGTTAGTATCCTAGATTCCTAGAGAAGACAAAATCCAAATTGCATACAACTGATCATCCCGGGGAGAAAGCATCAGTCACAAATTAGCATTAAAGGGGCAGTTAGGAGGAACTTAGGGAGTTCCTCACCAAAATCTTCCTGTAAGTAATGTAAGGTGTAGTCAGACTACGTGATTCATGGATAGACTGTGCATGGTGCTAGTTTCTATTCAGAGTAGTGGCTAGGTGTGGTTATTGTAAGCTTTAGTGGCTAGATGTGTTGTGTGCTCTATTTGAGAGTGGCTAAGCTTGGATGGGCTAGAACTATCCTTTTTGAGTGGTTAAGACTACTTCTATCTCTTTGAAAGATCCAAGATGATTCATATGGTCTCTAAATGTGTCCATATAGATAGTCTCCTAAACTTGAAATATTTTAGATGTCTATAGATGCTCCTTTTTGGGATGCATTATGGGAAAAAATAGTGTAGAGCAAAAATAGACCACCTAGGGTCACATTGTAGGTTGTGTGATGATCATTGATCTGATCAACATTGGATACCCTAGTCATGAGAAAGGGTGCGCATCCTAGAATCATTACTTCCAATAGGGTGGAAGGCTTAAATTTACAAAAGCTTGCACTCATTCATCAGACAATCAAGTAGCTTTAGTACTACTATAGATCCAAAAGGAGGAAAGCTACAAACTTAACTATCATATTTGCTTTTTTCCCTAGAAAAGGGTAAGCTTGTGATAATTGTTGGTAATGATTCATAAGACAAACACAATATGGCATGATCGAGTGATCTTTTGTTGATTTTTATTATAATTGTTGATATTATGACTACCCCATCAAAAGACCAATTGATGAGGGAAGGATGATAAAATAAGCAAAAATTAATTTAACCAATATGAATGATTTAGACCCTTTTAAATATTTTCTTTGTTGTTATAGGGTAGGTCCCATCTTAGGTGTGATTTCAATAATTTTTAAGAATTGTGCATTTTTATCCAATAGAGCGGTCCAGTTGCAATGGCCTTTTTAGGGAATCAAAGTGATAGCAATTCCATTTAAGATTGTGTTGAATCACTACGTTTGAACCATGTTATAGAAGAAATAAGATGAATCATCATTCCCATGGGGTAGTCTAGCTGCCATGGCCTTCTTCAAAATTGAAGTGAAACTTCTCACTTCCACCATGACTAATTTAACCCAAGTGGCCTTATGGTAATTTACTCATCTTTTCGGATTGCATGGAGCACTAGTCACTGCAATCGCCAAGTGTATAGTGTAAATAACTAAATATGAGGCTTAGTTGAGATTTTATTATTATTTGATTTTTATAATAATTTGAATTTTGTGATGTTTTTTATTTTTGATATATTAATGCTAGGAGGTGCGATGCTAAAGAGAGTTTTGTTAGCTCTCCAATGTAGTATGTGACGCCCTCCCAGTGCTATTGCACACGTATGTGGAATGATGTCCTGGAATAAATTTATGTGATGCTACAATTTATATTGTTTTTATTTCAATTTATGTGATTTTTTTGGTATTTGTGCATGTTTTGATTTTGTTATACTGATAGGTATGATTAATGATCCATTTTTAGGTGCCTCATGGTGAGAAATTGAGTAAATTTCTCTCTATTTCCTAGTCGTTGTCAGGTCCAATGGCCAAAAAGTTTGATCCACCGACAATAGTAGTGGCCAAAGAAAAAATTGAAAATATAAAATAATTCTAGGGTTTTGACTTTTCATTATTTTCAGCTAGAAATTTGCAACTTTGAGCTTTGAGTTGAGAGTGACTGATTGTGACCTGGGACGCTATCGACTAGACACCATGGCTGAGTAGGGTGAGGCTTTGAAAAGTGGAGGAGTGAATGACTCACGGGTATCTCACAAACCCTAGCCTTTTATTTGTTTTAATGGGTAAAATGAACCTCACTAAATAACCAGTAAATAAACAAAATTAAACCTGATGGCAACGAACTAAAATCATAGGTAGGCTTAATTTTAGGTTAATTTTAGTGGGTCTAGGCTATTTTTTTAGGATTTTTTCAAATTTTTTTGTGATATTTAGTTGAGGGGGGACCCCGTTGGCATACCACCCCATGGTCATTGACTCTCAGAGTAGCCCCTAATTGGTCAAAGAGGGGTCGTTGTCACCATCAGTGACTAGCTTGAATTCCAATGGTCAAATTTTTGACTGTTGGTAGTTGGTTGCTGTCAGCTTCAACGACCGCTACGTGGCCACTCTTGGCATGAGTGGCCACTATTACAAAACTATCAGGAAACCAAATAAATGAATTGAGGAATTGAAATTTTATGATTATAAATACGCCATTACAGGACTAAATGAAGGGTCAAATATTTGGAGACAAAGAACGAGGATGGCAGGAGAAAGAAGACCATCAACAAAATGTTGATTTGGTATCAAATCCTTCCACATAGGATGGATTATATAATTTCACATATGATGTCGTTTATGCATAGAGTATTTTGTATTTTTTAAATTTATAAAAAAAATTATTTTGCAAATATATTAAAAATGTTGTGGATTTAATGCATGTTGATGACTAATCCATTTGTCATTTTTATATATTGCATTTATTTTCCTTTGAATATGGCACCGTATTAAATGTCAAATTGCATAAATATGAATCTCATTAATACTGGTTTTACAGGATATTAATGTTGCAGGGTTTATGTGAGATTTTAAAAGTTTCAACATTTTATTCTATTTTATTACTTTAGCCCTAACTTTTTCATTTTTTTTAAGTTTTCCCAATTAAATAAAAATATAAAAAAATTAAATTCAAAAGGAGAGAGGCACAGTGAGGGAATAAACTTTAAACTGCTATTTAAAGCAATTTCTATTTAATTTTGAAGCAAATTGGAAATTATAAAATTATTTATAAAATTCACATTTTTAAGGAATTTTATAATTTCAAACTTTATTTCATTTTAGGTTTTGTATTTCATTTTCAAGAAATTAATTAACTTACCTTTATGAAAATTAATTTCATTAATGGAGGTTATTTATTTGGTATTCATAAAAACATTGTATTCAAGGATATAGATTAATTTCCCTTTATGAAAAATTAATTTCATCAAAGGGGGGTTAATTTATAAGGGTTTTCAAAGTTATTACACTTTAAGGTTAATCATTTAGATCATTTTTATTTCATGTTTAAAGCAACATAAAATCAATTTATTCATCAATTTATTAAAGTTTTATGAATAATCAATAGCATAGCCTAATAAAATATTACCAAACATACCCCTTGTTGACAGCTATTTTCAAATCACTAAGGTATTCCAAGCACTTATTTGATATATTATTCATAACATACAAACACACATTAAGTGAAGGAACCTTGGAGAAATATTTATTTCTTTACAAGAGAGGGTTTTCATTTGAAAATCCTAATTGTGATGGGGATTTTGCAATTGGGAAAAAATTCCACTCAATAGAATTGATGCTAGAAGGAGGGCCTGAAAGGTAATATTTTTAATTTTCAGCATTTGAAATTGTTCAAATTTGTTATTTAAAAAAAATTGTGAAAATTTCTGATTTAAGCTACATTAATGTGAATCTGCTATAAATTTAAAAAATGGTTATGGATTCAATGGTAGAAAATTATTTACCCCATTATAAGTATGATGTAATTAATACGACAGAGGAACATATTCACACATACAAAAATATTATGGTTCATTTTTAAATTATGCATGAAGATGTTATCTGTAGAATGTTTCCATACACATTGGATGAATTTGCTCATAATTGGTTTATTAATTTACCTACAGGTTCTAACTTCTTGGGATTAACTAGAAGCAACGTTTCTTGAATATTTTGGAAAATTGATTGATGCAGATATGATATCAGATCAATTTACCTTCATTTGTAAATAACCTAATGAATCCATGAGTCAATTTAATGATAGGTTCCATGGGTTGTATTTTAAATGGAGACACATTACATCATTTCAAAAGAAGTCATTCAAGTATACTTGGAAGCTTTAGACCCATGTAATTCTATAATCCTAGATAAACGTATTAGAAATCCATTGTTGTCTAGAGCCTACAGTGAGGTAATAATTGTAAAAAAATGGTGGATTTCGAAAGGGGTTGATATGGGTAAATTATCATTACTTAAATTTAAGGTTTCAAATCAGATACCACCTATGAGTCATGATACACAGTTTTCTCTCATGTTAAAATATTCTTTAGGAGTTATGGATTCCAACCAATGCCAACCATCTAATTTGTCACCAATATCCATCAATGAGGATTGTGGTAATCAAACCTATCAAAATGTAGAAATGCATGAGTCTTTAGATATTGGAGGAATTCTAGATCTAACTAGCATTAAAACATGTGATAGAACAAAACCTTACATAGATTTGAATGAAATGATTAAAGTAGATGATCAAGAAAGTCAATGTGTTTCAAATAGTGACCCGCTAGAAATGATAGATTTTTATCATTTGTTCTAGGAAGATAATGATTATGATGTTCAAATAGGTAAAGCTTCAAAAATGAATGATCGTAGATATGATTTAATTGAAAATTGCAATGAATTACAAGAAAATAATACTCCAAGGATGAATTCAAATGACTAATCATAAAAGCTTATTGCTTGAAGATGATGAATTTTTTAAAATTGAATATGGATTTTTTATTGAGGAAGGTGAAGCTGAAAATGACATGAAAGAAGAGATAGAATTTCACCAAATTCTTCAAATAATATAATGATTTTCTCATTCAAGATAATGAAGAAGAATCATTCACTTCTTTCATAATTTCCAAAGAAGATTCTATCTCAATTGATCTGCAGGAAACTGAAAACCTGGTTTCACTTAATGATTCTTCAATACCCATACAACAATAAAAGGTAGGTCTGTACCTCAAGTGATTGATGAAGGTGAATTTGAAAAGGAATCTATAGATATATTCGAATATTACATAGAAAATATAGCTGAACTTTACCCCTTAGCTGTAGAAGATAATTATTATAATGGTTGGGGTATGTATGGTGAATCATTATTTTCTCACAATCCTACTGTTGAAATTTCTATTTCACTTGATATGCAGGATGTTGAAACCTCTATCTCACATGAAGATCTTGTAATTTTTTTACAATAAAAAAATTATGTATTTTAGAAATAGAGAAAGTTTCAAAATTTTATCATTTTTAACATGAGTTTTTAGAACACATTGCTACAATAGAAAGAGAATAAATGGTAAAAATTTCTTATGATTCATCTATTTTAGATGAGGAAGAGGTAAAATTTTCTCTTTCATTCTGAAATACTCAAAAATTTGGGTACAAGTTTCTATGATTATTTTGAAAATTCAAATGAAGAAACTCCATGGGTGGTTAACAAAGAATTAGAATTTTCTATTCATCCTAAAGAAAATATTGCTTTGTTTGATCAACAAGATCTATGGTTTGAAAAGGATGGACATATTCTTGATTGGATGCCCAATTTTGGTACTTATAAAAAAAAGGTCATTAATGAAGATAAAGGGATACAAGATGATGATGGTGATAGAGACCATTAAGAAAAATAAAATATTACAATGAATCACCAAGAAGGGGTAAATGAAAGAGTACAAAAGGTAGAATCTCATTTTTTGTGTCCAAAAATCCAAGAATTAGGTAAACGTTTGCTTAATCATTTATTGGATTCGAATGTTATTTATAATGAAATGCCATTGACGGTTGATAAATAATTAGAGTGGATCCCTACTCACACCACAAATAATATTACTATGATAAATGAAATAGAAGTAGATATGCTTGAATTTTTTAATCAAGTTCACCAATAATTAACAAATGATTCTAGGATATAAACTTATAATGATTCTCATTTTGTAAATATCCTAGATGTTTGAAAATTATTGCATAGGTTTGATTGGCCTAAATACATGGATGATGAATTTGATTTAAAATTTTGAAAATTAGCCTCTTATTTGAAATAAGTCCTATATGCTCATGAAAATGAAAACTTAAGTCAAAGTGAAATCAGATTTTGAAAGTTACATCTTATTGAATAAGAAAAAGATAGTTGAAAATTATGTATTCAATTATAAGTTTAATGAATTAAATCCTAAACATGGAATTTATTATAAACTTGCATCAAATTGATGGGATGAAAATGACAAAATGAAGTTTGTTATATTGTTTGGTTTAATCTTCTCGTGGTTGGAGTTAAGTAAAACTTGGCATGCATGTAATAATATGTCTTTTAAAGTGTGCTAATCATGTTTGGGATCTAGGGAAGTGATAACATAATTTGGTATCATCTTGTACATAGTGTATATTTTTGTAAATATTTTTTATTGGGTCTTTATGTTTTTGTTTTATTTTTGTACATAATTTGTTGTTTTGTGAAATTTTTTTATTTGCTTTTTGTTGATGTTTATGGTTTTTGTGAAATTGATGGTTGTTTTTTAATAATACTAGCTTATGCCAAATTTTGGATTTCAGTTCATATTCCATTTTTGTTGCTTAACTTTTTTAAAGTTTTTGATTGAGGTATTTGGGGTAGATGCAATAAATTTTTGATGAATTTACTCAATATTTGTTCCTATTTTCACTTAGGATAAAATTACCTATTCTGAAATCATACAAAATTTGAAGAAAATGAAAGTGAGATAGTTAGTATATATTCTTATGAATTTGAATCAAGATAGTAAAAATTTGGAACATTGAAATCATTTTGCAAAAGTTTCACAAATACTACAACACATTAAAAGAACATTCCTTGAAATCTTGAAAGATGAAGTTATGCAGTTTTGCATATTTTAGGTGAAAATCCAATGAGCTCAATTTTTAACCTTACTTGATCTCTAACCCAAGAGTCGGGTGAATTTTGCAAAGTAGTATAGAATCTTAATAAAAGAAAAGCAAATATGATGGAAAGTAAAGTAAAATCAGCCACCATAGTTTAGATAATCTTCATCGGGGCTATAGATGCCTAACTTGTAGTGGAGCTATGTCTAAACTAAAATGAGAAAAAAAATACAAAAAGGAAAATTTATCTAATACTTGGGTGATTTAGATAACCTCTATCTAGGATATAAATACTATGCTTGACTGACAGTAGAGAAATGTATTAAAGAGATCAGAATTACCTTCACCGGAGCTATAAACACTTGACTGGTGGTGAAGTAATGCAGAGGTGCACTTAAAAGAGAAAATTCTATAAGCCTAGCTGCAAAACTAATATTGGAAATCTGAATAGTTTCAGGAATATAGAATGAATCACAAAGCACACACCTATCAAAGGAAAATGATTTAGCTATTTCATTTTGAACTTATCTATTCATATTCTTTGGATATTATAGATGCTTATTTTTCTGATATTTAGGTTTTTATTTTTATTTTTAGAATTGGATTCTTAAGTCTGAAATGTTGAGGAAAATTTCCCAGCAGAGTCACCATTTGTTGTGACCATTTCACAATGACCCAAAAATTGGGGACCCACCAGAAATTTTTGAAGTTTTGGTTTTATTTGTTTGTCTATTTTATTTTAGTTTAATGTTGATGTTGTTTATTTTGTTATGTTGTTATTTGTTTATGTTTTTTGTTGGTAGTTAATATGTTTATATTTGTTTCCATGTTTCTTTGATTAAATTTTAATTTTTTTTTTTTGGTAATTATTTTAATAGATTAACAGTGGGTTTTTATAGAGGATCCCAAAACCTTATGTACAAAATCAGCCTGGCTGGAATGTGCATCATGCCTTGTGGCTGGAGGAATAAACTTGATGACAGAAACCAAAAATTGCTAATTTCCCGAAGGCTATAAGTAGGGCCCTTATGTCTGAATATCCTGGAAACAAACCACATTTTACCAAGGAAAACAAAAATACTAGCTGGAGAAATTTGACCATCGAAAGCAAAAACAGCCAAACCAAATGAATGACCTTCTGAAGTGAGGAGAACATCATGAGAGGATATCCGCATTGGCCAAACTCACCACCTCAGACGGGAAGCATGAGCGCCACACAACAGGACACATGGTCACAAGCCCTTTGTTGTCCATGTGGTCTGCCACGCGATTTCCTTCCCTAAAAATATGGCATGCCTTCCACCTGTCACGTTGAGAGAGGAGCATCCTAGCCTCAATAATGATGTTGTAGACCCTCCAAGACGGGTCTTTAGATCCTAGCAGATAGTTGACTATATTGAGCGAATCACCTTCGACTATCAAAGGCCGAGGATCCTCAGAGAGGATCTGGATACCTCAAAACACTTCTGGCTTCAGCATAGTGATTAGTCTGGGCACCCAAATCTTCATAATAATCCAGCACGAGATTCCCGTTATGATCTCTAACCACACCACCAGAACCAGCAGGGCCAGGATTGCCTTTGGCCGCACCGTCAAAGTTTAATTTAATCCAGCCCACAGGGGGCTTGGTCCAAATAACATCCCCATGCTGAGACTTAGAAACACCATCAAGAATAGGGAAAAGGCCCAAACTTTGGAAGATCGCTGCTTCACCAGGAAGGCGGGGACGGGAACTAGGAACAACTTTAGAATTCTCAATGGCGAAGGATAAGGCTCTCTGAGCGACACAGGGAGGTACTCTAGGGACCTTGCCAAAGACTCTGGAATTTCTCTCTAGCCAAATCTGCCAAATGGAGTGGTGGAAAGAGGCCTCAAGAAGGAAGCGAAGTTTAGGATTCTTGAAAGGATTGGGCCATTGGTGGAAGGCATCTTTGAGGGAGCGGGGAGTGCACCAAAGGATTTGAAAGGAAGACAGATGACGGTCTGAGGATAGAATGGGAAAAAGGACAGATGCAAAAATAAGTGGTCCAGTCGTCTCACAATCAACAAAGCACAAGAAGCACTTGTTGGGAATAGCAAAACCCCTCTTATGGAGGTTGTCGATGGTTAAGGCTTTATTATGAAAGGCAATCCATGCAAAGTAATTAACTTTAGGAATAATACCCTTCCTCCAAATCACTTTCCATCGGTGATCCATGGCAATATCGCAAGTAAGAAGGTCATAGGCAGTCTTGAAAGAGAACAGACCATCCTCTGTGCCACGCCAGATGATTCTGTCATCTCTTCTAACAGATGGAATTAAAACAGATCGAAGAATATTAGACAAAAAATTCATTTCATTGTTAAAGTCGTCCAGGACTGGCAAATTCCACAGAGGGGGAAGAGAGCTCCGATCAATGAAGTCCGCAACCTTGAGTTGGGAATTTGGATCCACCTGGGCTTTCAGGCCAGCAAGGTTCGCTCTCAACTCGAGAGCTCCATCAGTAACCCACCTGTCCTTCTAGAAGAGAATGGAGTTGCCATCACCCAAAATCTAGCGAGCACCAGAGTCGATCAGAGAGTGGGCTTGAAGCACAGATTTCCAAAAGGCAGACGCTTCAGGAGGAATCCCGACATCAAAAAGAGAACTCGATCCAAGATACTTCCTCTTAACCAGCTTGACCCACTTTTTTGGGTCATTAGTCAGGATCTTCCAAGCGTGCTTAGCGATCAAAGCAGTGTTCATGAGTCTTGATCTCCTCATTCCCATGCCACCTTGGTCCTTTCGCAAGAAAACCTTATCCCAGGCCATAAGAGGAATTCTAGATTTTTCTTCATTGCCAGACCACAGAAAGGTCCTTTGAATATTTTCAATCTTGGAATGGACAGAAACAGGCAGCATGAACACATACATGAAGTAAGTTGGGATTCCTTGGAGACAAGCTTTGGTAAGGGTGGCTTTCCCAGCTTGCGACAGGAATTTGCCTTTCCAAGTGCTTAGCTTTTTGTGAAGACGTTCCAGGATCATGTCCCACAAGCTTCCATTGGCCCGGCCATTACAAGCCAGAGGCAAACCCAGATAAGACGCAGGTAGGGAATCAATAGTGCATTCCAAAATTTTGGCTATGCGGAGCTGCCTTCGCATAGGAGTGTTAATAAAATAAATTTTGCTTTTGATGTAATTGAATTTCTGTCCGACAGCCTTTTCATAACGGGAGAGGATTCGCTTGATGGATTTGTCTTGAGTGACAGACGCCCCAGTGGAGATGAGGGTGTCATCCACAAATTGCTGATGAGAGACAGGATCGACTCTGGAGGTGGGAAAAATGCCAGAGATCTTATTCTGACGAAGAGCCTCTTTCAAAGACCAACTCAGAACCTCAGCCAGAAGGATGAATAGAATAGGAGACAGAGGGTCACCTTGTCTGAGGCCTCTGGAACTTTGGAAATACCCAGCAGGGGATCCGTTGATTAGAATAGAAAAGGAGGGAGTGGATATGCAACTACTGACAAGGTCAATCCATTGAGGGTGAAAACTGAACTTGAAGAGGACAGCACAGAGGAACCTCCTGTCAACTCGTCAAAAGCTTTATTCATGTCCGACTTGAGGAAAAGAGCAGACATTTTTGGAGCCGTGAGCGAGAATGGAGGGTTTCATGGATGGTGATGACACCATTGAGAATTTTTCTGCCTTTCACGGTGCTTCCTCGAGAAGGACCAACCAAGGAGGGAAGAAGGGACCTCAGACGGTTGGCTATGGACTTGGTTAAGATTTTATAAAAAACATTGCACAGCTAATGGGACGATAATCAGAGAAACTTTTGCAGGCGGAAGACTTAGGGATGAGAGCAAGAAAGGTAGAATTTAGTTTTGGATGGATGGATCTGGAGGCTTGAATCTCTTGAATTGCTTTGCACACATCCGAACCCACAAAATCCCACATAAATTGAAAAAAATGGGGGGGAAAACCGTCAGGCCCAGGTGCCTTGTCTGGTTGCATGGAGAACAAAGCTTCTTTAATCTCAGACATAGAAAAAGGCTCCAGAAGCTTAGAGCTTACCTCGGGAGGAACTTTGACTGGGAAGTTATCCAACAGAGATTTCTAAACCTGGAGATCACTGTCGGGAGGAACACCGAGCAGATCCTGGAAGAAGTCAACCGCTTCACTTCGGATTTCCTCAATATCCTTGGTAACGCGTCCATCCTTGCACACCACTTCCCTGATTTTGTTAGCCCCTCTGTGCCACAAAGTTGACGCGTGAAAAAAATTCGTATTGGAGTCTCCATTTCTCAACCAGAGGTCCCTAGATTTCTGGCGCCAGAAAGTTTCTTCCCTTGCAAGAATAGAATGATAATCCACCAAGAGCCTCCTTTCCTCCTCCCTGAGGCAATCGGTGTAACCTTCGAGCTCCATTCTCTCCTCCACCAATTTTAGGTTCGTAGAAATGGACCTTTTGGACTCAAAAATGTTGTTGAACACCTCCTTGTTCCATGTTTTCAAATTCCTTTTGATTAACTTGAGTTTTAAGGCCACTCTCTTGGAAGCGGAACTCCGCTACCTTCTGCTTGCCACCAGGCAGTAACCAACCCTCTAAAGTCCTTGTGAGAAATCCACATGGACTCAAATCTGAAGGGGGTTTTAAAAATAGGCCCATCAACCGTCTCTAGGACAATAGGATTGTGATCAGACCCAATCCTCGATAATGCTGAGAGAGTTGTCGCACCGAGTATGGGAATAGCCTCTTGGGATATGAAGAATCTGTCAAGATTGACTTGAATAAGATTGCTCCCAATCCTCCTGTTGCTCCAAGTGAAGGATGCCCCCTTGAGGTCAATGTCAAGCAAGTTATTGGTAGAAACAAAATCTCAAAAGTCTTCCAGACTGTGGCTAGAGTGGTCTGATCCTCCTTTCTTTTTAGATGGGTGAAGAGGACAGTTGAAATCTCCCCCTAGAACCCAAGGGAAATTACAGAACGTTTCCCTCATCTGGGAAATAGCCTTCCACATTTTTGCTCTCTCCGAGATAGAGTTTGGGGCATACACATTAGACAGGATCCAAGAAAAGTTAATGGCTTTGGAATGAAACAAAACATTGATAATCCTGCTAGAAGTTGAGAGAAGGCTGCCCTCAAAAATCTTCGGATCCCAAAGAATCATGAGACCGCCTGCCGTTCCCACCGTAGGACTGGAGAGGAATTTTGCCTTAGCCCAAATGACCTTAGCAGCTCTGGCAGAAGAGATAGCATCGGTCTTAGTCTCTTGAAAAATTAGGATGGACGGATTCATCCTTTTTCTGAGATCAGCCACCAATCTTCGTTTGGCAGCTGCATTAAGCCCTCTCACATTCCATGAGAGGACTTTCATCTCAACAGTTTGATATTCTTCTTACCTCCCTTTCCTTGCTGGAGGGGAGGTTTTGGGACAGACGAGTCACCCATCTGGGAATCAGAATCATCCTGAAAAAGCATCCGTTGAGAACCATTTGCAACATCTACCGCCGTCTCCTTGTCCCGCCTGTCTTTGTTGGGGGGACGACCTTGCTTCCTTTCGCTACCAAAATCAACACCTTGCTTTTGGATTCTCGTATTACGAGGGCTAATATTACCAGACTGCTCACCCCTTCTTCCTAGTAGGTAATCTTCCAGCACATTTTGGGACTTGGGGTGGTTATGGTCCAGGATTTTGGGTGAATCTGCCTGTGCGGTGATTGGTGGAAGGGACTGGTCCTTCTCCTCTTGTGGTCCAAGGTGAGGGCTTGCACCACACGGCTTAGAGACCGTTTGGGGGGAGACTGCTTCCACCGGGTGGGAGGATTCGGGATGGTCCCTAGACGGGCCTAGAGAATCATGCCCTTTTGCAATAGGGTGCTTTGTCTGACCTTCACCATGTTCCAAGGGGTTGCTGGAATCCCGTTTCTTCATCCCTGGATTTTGAAGAGGATAGTTGGACTGGAGGTGCCCTTGAGAACTGCACAGGGGGCAGAAATCTGGTCTGTTCTCATACACAATGGCTTGCTTGTGAATAATGATATCTCCAGACCGGAGAGTGATGGATGATGGAAGGTCAGCCTCCAAATCTGCCAAAATGCAGAATCGAGCTTGAACAAATCTGGTTCGAGATTTGGTGGGAGGGTCAATGGTAACCAACTCACCAATGGAGTGTGCAATTCCTCTGATTACATTTTCATGCCAACAGAAGAGGGGGAGACTCGGGAGTCTAACCCATATTGGAGCAATGTTGATATTTTGGGTCTCGAGGTTGAAGTCCATACCCCACTTCCTTAGAAAGAGACTTCTACGACCTAGGAACCAGGGACCACCAGCCAGGATTTTACAGTAGTCCTCCTTGTTATTCAGTCTAATCGCAAAAAAACCTCGGGATAAGGCCACCAACTCCATGTGACCAGAGGTTCGCCATTTACCTGCCGCCCACTTGCGAATGGTCTCCATGTAGGGACGGCCGCCAATAAACTTACCGATGAGGGTAAATTTTTTGAATTCCACAAAGCTTGAAAGAATTTCTGCCGGGATGTCCAACTCGTCCCCGACAGGAAACAACTCCTTGGAGAGCAGACCGCTAAGGGTTTCGAGCCGCCGCCTGAGCGTACGACTTCTGAGGTCCACCTCCCCATTTTTCTGGTGGATCCTTGTCATGACCTACATCCTCTTCGATTGGAGAGGACTCCTTAGCGCCCCCGATCTCTGACTGCCCTCCCTTCGCCCTGCTGTGCCCTTGGTTCAGTCTGTTGGCGTTCCCATGCTCTCCCGCAGAAGCTTTCCCGCCCGCTGTCATCTTGGCCGTCAAAACCCTAGCTCTCCCCTGTCCAAGTCGATTAAATTTTAATTTTAAATGTTTAGATTTAAAAGAGTTTAAATGATTTTAATATCTTAAATTATAAAAAATTAGAGGTTTACAATTTAGTATATTTAAATTAATTTAAAAATTTTATATTGAAAAAGGTTTGATAAAATATTTGTTTGGTTTTATAGGTTTATTCAAAGTGCTCGATGTGGTTTACGTAGTAGACCCAGAGTGGTCCGATCAAGAATAATCAATAGTCACCATTCTTGACACAATTTTTGAGGCACACAGAGTGAACAATCCATCAATAATTCAATAGTGAATACATGTTGATAAAGCATACTAATAGTAGCATCCAACACATGTGGGATAAAAAGAGGAGATAATCCTTGTGTTTTTACACAAAGTTTCATTTTTGTGATGTCATATTGCCATCATTAGACTTCTCTTGGTTTCCAAAATAGTATAAAAAACAACATAAGTAATTCAATACAAGAAGTTTATGAATGTGGGGTTACTTTTTGGTACAAATTTGTAGTGTGACATTATGTTCAGATAAATGCAGTGGAATGAAAACATAGTGAAGCACTCAAATTATAATATTCATGTTTGTTTGCAAAAGATAATATTATTTTGTTTGCATTGCCTTGCTCGATTGACATCAACATCACAATAAGCACTATTACTTTAGCTACAAAGATAACCAACAGATTCCTATGGATTATGCTATGTTCAAATTCATCGATCTAGTGGTAAACGATGGTGGTTGAATGTATAATAGCATGTTAAACATTATGGTAGATACTCTTATATTCACCATAAAAAACAAGGATACGATAGAATGGTGGATAGTGAGCTCGTAGGTGTGGATAGGAGTAAGCCATGGATATGATCTTTGTGATGTTCGAGGGGAGCAAAGGCCAATTTTATATTGTGATTGTAGGTCAAAGAGCTCATCATTTGCACTAGGCATAAAAATTATGAAGTTTCACTTGGAAGAAAGAAGACATTTGGAACCTTATTTGATAGAAAATCAAAGGATGAGAACGTATGAAAGAACATATACATTTTTTTAGAAAAGTGTGACTTTTGAAAGCATGAATCGTAAAAAGAGAGAAAGTTTAAGATTTTTGATATGCAAATTATGATTATTCAAGTACACGTCACTGGGTGACATGGCATATTATATGGATGAAACATTTATTGTAATTTCTCATAAGCAGTGTTTAACTTAGTAATGATATTGGATTTGGGATGTTGTGTTTTTGTGTTCACATATGCATCCGTTAGTGTAAAAGAATTATTTATAAATGATAGGAATCAAAGAAATTAGTGGTACAACATGACGATGCTTTCAAAAATCTTAATATCCTCGAGGATTACCTAGAATTCATGATGGATTGCTATTCTCAATGAAACCCAAATTGAATCTAGAGGGTGGAGTGGTTTCTCAATAGTCATTGGAAAATTGAAAACTACGAATATTCACCAATGCTGAAATGAATTTAGGCACCACATTTATTGGAAGTAAAAACTGAATACAATAGCATTTGATGGACATTGTGGTATTGAAGCACTTTAATTAATTTAATTGAGCCAGAAAGGATATTATTTTTTTTTTGGTAAGTAAGAGAATATTATAATTAACACCGGGTTTTAACTGGTTGACCCAAAACCATTTTACAAAATAGGGTCCACTGACCAACCGGACAAAGGCCAAGCCCTAAAAGTTTAAACCGACAACAAAAAGGGCCAAGACCTACTCTTCCATCGTAATACAACCAAACTAAACTATGGAAGCCTAATATTATGGCCATCAGAAAAGAAAGACGCAAAATAGAACTAACAAAGACAAAAACTAATCATGCAAGCACCATGCAGAGTAGCTTGTGCCCATATAAAAATAATAGAATATGGTCAAAAAAAAAACATCCCATAGAATGGACAGCCAAGAGGCCAAGCAGCCTTCCTTGTAGTCCTCATCTAACTTCTTATCATCCTCCTTGCCATCATCTTTAGATTTTGCCTTCGACTCCTTGTTCCCCTGGAACTGTTGGCTATAAAATAGAAGATTTAGAGAATCACACAAATCAACAACTGCACTGATGAGGCCAGACAGACTCTTCAACTAGTTGATACTGTTGGAGGTCGATGAAATTGTCATCTTCTCCAAGACTATTATGGTGGGGTCTGGTACCTCATTGTCAGGGATCTCCAACACTTTGTTATTTCTTGCTAGGGCCTTTTTGCGACATCGAATCCAAACACACCTTGGGAAATACTTGAGGCCAAAGCAGATGTTTCCCATGCATGAATTTGTAGATAAAAAACCTATATCAGTGCCCCACCAGCTGCAAAAAACACTAGTCACATGAACAAAAAAAACAAATATGACAAAAGCCATTATAAGGTTCAAAAAATATTTTTAAAAATGCCCCCATTTTCTGTCATTGATCCACTTTGAGCCTTCCAATCTAAAATTTTTCATTATCTATCACCATTGAGACTGCATGAGGAAGATTTTCAGTCCACGTGATCAAATTTGCTGCTACAATGCCTTCATTTGCCGACCTATCACCCGCCATGTTTGCTTCCCGAAAGGTATGCAAAATTATGGCCTCATGTCGATCATGAATTAGAGCCCTTGCTTCGTGGATGTAGTCATCAAATCTCCAAGGAGCTCTCTTAGTGTTCTTTAGAAGATTTATAATAATAAGAGAATCACCTTCCACCAACAGCTTCCCCGGATAATTCTCTCGCCACCTTGAGGCTCCTCCAAACCGCCCTCGCTTCACCCACATTGTTAGTTTGAGCTCCAAGATGTTCAGCAAAAGCTACAAGCACCTCACCCTTGTGGTCTCTGAGTAAGCCACCAACCCGACTTCACCTGGGTTGCCCCTAGATGCCCCATCAAAATTTAACTTAATCCACCCTAGGGGGGTGGGGTCCATGTGATCATGGTTCTAGGACAGACTTGAGAATGATTGAGGCCATCACTGAGAGGTAAGTTTAATGACTGGCCTAATGAAGCTTCAAAAGGATTTGGAGGTCTAGATGCTGCAGGCACTAAACAAGCATTCTCATTAGCATATACTAAAATTTTTGACAGGACAGAGGATGACTGAGAAACCTTATCCAAGAAGGCCCGACGATTCCTTTCCAACCATATCTGCCACAAGTAGTGATGAAGGCAGATCTTCCACATATACCTAAGATGCCTATTCAAAAATGGAGAAGGCCACTGGACAAATAAGTCAAAAATGGACTCGAGGATGGACCCAATAAATATGAAACACTTGTAATAGACCTAACAAGATTGAGACAGAAAAATTACAATACGTAGAAACAAATGATCAATAGACTCCCACTCAGACATACAGAGATAACACCTATTAACAACAATCACACCTCTTTTTATTAAGTTATCCATGGTGAGGATCTTATTTTGGATGGCCACCATGCAAAAAACCCAACCTTCCGAACAATGCTTTTGGGCCAAACTTCCAAGTGAGGGAAAGTAGGTTCATCATTATCAATAAGCATCGATAAGCAGCCTTGACGAGAAAATTCCCCATTGTCCGAAGCTTCCCGGATAAGTCGGTCCTCAAGAATGCCGTAAGGGAGTAAAGACTGTCTTAATTCATTCTCCAAAGATTATTGATGCCCCTGGTAGATCATTGTTCATTATTGGCTTCCATACCCTTCTATTGTTTGACAAAGTAATAAAATCTGCAACTTTGGTACCAAAAACTTCAATTGTCCAAGCTCTAAGGGTTGAAAGGATGGGTCCTGCAGAGAGGGGATAGTCCTTTAACCATTTGTGGTCCCATAAATCAATGTTTCTTCCATTTCCCAGCTTCCAACGTAGCCCTTTGCTTAGCAGGTTTTTAGTTTGAAGGATTGATTTCCAAAAAATTGATCCCCGGGAGGAAAGGAATAACTTAAGAATTCAGTTTCTTGCAAGTACTTTCTTCTGATTATAGTAATCCATTCTGCATTTGCATTTGTCAAAAGACGCCATGCTTGTTTGGCCAGGAGGGCCATGTTTAAATGTTGTATTCTCCTTAGCCCAATACCTCCAAACTCCCTTGGTTTGCAAACCCTATCCCAGGACACCAAGTGAAAGCGCTGCTTAGATTCAGAACCACTCCATAGGAACCTCTTCTCGGATCTGTTCAATTTTAGTGTAGACACTTGTAGGAGCTTTAAAAATAGAGAGAAAGTAGACAGGGATGCTTTGAATGGAAAACCTGGTGAGAACTGCCTTGCCAACTTGAGATAACAAATTCCCTTTCCATCCAACCAGCCTTCCTCTCAATTCTTTCAATTACATTAGTCCACATGGAATCGTAGCTCGCTTGTAAATAAAGGAAGGCCTAAGTATGTGGATGGAAGAGTAGACACTGAGCATCCAAGAATCCTAGCAATCTTAATCTGCCTCTGAATGGGAGTGTTAAAGAAATAAATTTTACTCTTTGAAAAATTTACCTTTTGCCCCGCAGCATCCTCATATAGCTCTAGAATATGTTTTATGACCTTAGCCTCAAAAATTGATGCAAGAGTTAACAACAAAGTATCATCCACAAACTGTTCATGTGTAACTGCCCGTGTTTGTGATGATGCTTTAATTCCCGAAATAAGACCAATATTACAGGAAGCTTTGATTGTCCTCCCAAGGGCTTCAACCACAATGATAAACAACATGGGAGAGATAGGGTCACCTTGCCTTAGGCCCCTTTTACTTGAAAGTATCCAAAGAGAGCACCATTAACAAGGACTTGAAAACCAAGGTTTCATAAAACATCCTTCCAAAAGCTTGATCCATTCATGATGAAAACCAAATTTCTGAAGAATGGCAGAGACAAAACTCCAGTTTATGCGGTCATAAGCCTTGTTCATATCCAGCTTGAGAGCAAAAGCAGGTTTTTTAGTCTGGACTACCGAATGGAGGGCTTCATGAACTGTTATGACACCATCAAGGATGGACCTTCCAGGGACTGAACTGCCTTGACAAACATCAATAAACATAGGAAGGATCTTCCTCATTCTATTTGCAATCGCCTTGGTCAAAATTTTATAAACAACATTACAAAGGCTAATAGGTCTAAAATCCATCATAGATCTAGGAGTAGGAATCTTTGGGATTAAAGCAATAAAAGTGGAGTTAAAACTTCTCGGAATATGCTTTGTGGACTGAAATTCCTTGATAGTAGCACATACATCAAAACCTACAATATCCCAAAAAGCCTGAAAAAAATGAGGTGAAAACCCGTCTCGGACCTGGAGCTTTATCAGGGTTCATTGAGAAGAGGGCCTCTTTGATTTCTTCATCCGTGAAAGGCTTAATTAACTCCCCATTCAAGTCATCAAAAATTAAATGAGGAATATGGTAAAGCATTGATTCTGAAGCTAAGGCAGAACTGAAATGTTCTTCTCCTAAAAGATTCTGAAAATAGGAAACTGCTTCATTTCTGATCTCATTAGGACTAGAAAGGAATGACCCATCATCTCTAACAAGTTCTTTAATTCTATTGTGGCTTCTGTTCCTTAAGGTAGATGCATGAAAAAATCTTGTGTTGGCATCACCTTCTTTTAGCCAGGTAGCTCTAGACTTTTTCCGCCAAAAAGTCTCCTCGCAGGCTAAAACATTATGGTACTCAGGGAAGGGCTTTCTTTTCATCTCGCTTGTAGGGAAGGGTCTCGCAATCCCTCTTCAAGTTTTTTCTCAATGATTGATAACCTTTCAGAGATGACTTTCTTGTTTTCAAAAATATTTCCAAAAATTTCTTTATTCCAGATCCTTAGATTTTCTTTCACCACTTTAAGTTTCTGTGCTAATCTGAATGAAGGCCTGCCCTGACAAGAATGCTGCCACCACTGAGAAATTCTGTCTCTGAGATCAGGGTGGTGCATCCACATAGATTCAAACCTAAAAGGCCTTTTGAATTTTGGAGTCTCTTCAATTTCAAGTAAAATCGGGTTGTGGTCAGACCCAATGCGAGGCAAGGACAACATATTTGCATCCCCAAAAGATTGTATTGCTTCCCGTGACAAAAAAAACCTATCAAGATTTTCCATTATAAGTTGATTTCCAGACCTCCTATTGCTCCAAGTAAATTTAGCATTTTTTAATTTGACATCCAATAAATTGTTGTTGTTGATGAAATCTTGAAAGTCCTCCATACTTCTTGCTGGAATTCCTACTCCCCCTTTTTTATCATAGGGGTAAAGAGGGGTATTAAAGTCCCCCGCCACTATCCATGGGATATCCTGAAAAGCTTCCTTGAAATGACTGAGTAAATTCCATAGATCAGCTCTCCCAGATATAGAATTAGGGGCGTACACATTTGTTAATATCCAAGAAAGGTCACTAACCTTATCCTTAAAAATAATGCTCATTACCCTTTCCCCTAATTGAATAACCTTGCCTTCCACCTTCCCTGGATTCCAGATACAAAGAAGACCACCTGAGGTTCCATTGGCTTTGCAAAAAATTGCTTCTCCATTTTTCCATATATTGAGGGCAATTTTTCTAGACAAAACTTCATCGACTTTAGTTTCTTGCAAAATAAGAATAGTGGGATCAAAATCTCTTCTTAAATATTTGACTAACCGCTGTTTAGGAAGGCCATTGAGCCCCCTTACATTCCAGGATATGATCTTCATTTGGAACTTTTAAAGTTTTTTCCTCTTCCCCCTGCCTTGGACTTGAGGGGGCTTAAGAATTTTGTTTTCTTCAAAGGGAAGATTTCCAGTTGATGGAAACAGAGTAGTCTGAATTCCATTAGCTATCTCATCTTGGACCTCTTCTTTCCATTGCTGGGCATTTGACTTTCTTCCCTTTTTTTTCTCACCTCCACAGTCAATCATGGGGGACTTCATTGAGCTTCTAGTCTGTTTCGGCTAAATTTGGTTTGGGTAACCTGTTGGATAACAGTACTGGAAACCCCTTCTCTGGATTGGGACAAAGACAAAGGTGAAAAATGTCGCTTGGAAGGGCTGATTAACTCTGAAAGCACTTTTTCTCTTTCTGGGGCGTAAAAAGACTCATCATTAGGGCATTCTTTATGGCCAACAGGAGGAGGATTGGAAGGTCCAGATTTGGTTGGGGAGTCAAGGTAAGCAGGGAGACCAAGATTTATATCCTCAACATTAGACCCTTCATTCTGATTTTCCTCTGTAATTATTTGATTTTCAGCCAAAATGTTAAATTTATTTAGATTTTCGAAAGGAGAGCATACCTTTTGTTGGTCAGTTTGTGATGTAGCAATTTTCTTGTCCTTACCATTGTCCATGTGAAGCTCAGCCTCATTCTCCATTTGCCCCAAACCAGAGGCCTTTGCCTTTTCAACATTTGGATCTTTAACCCTGTACATCCCTGTGTATTTGCCATTATTTCTGAAAGACTGCCGCTTGGAATCATTATTCCTAGGAAGGGTTTGCTGGCTTCTCAAAAAAGAGCATTGTCCTTTGAGATGGCCTTGAATATTACAGTCAGAGCAAAATGCCGGTCTATTTTCATATTCGATGACCTGTAATCTTGTTTTATTTCCATATTCTAACTCCACATGAGTAGGAAGCTCAGATTCTAGATTTGCATTTACACAAATCCTAGCATGCGTCATTCTGTGCGTGCAAGGGTTGGATTGTCAATGGCCACCAATTCCCCTATGGTCTTGGCAATACCCTGAAGAAAATACTCATGCCACCAATGAAACGGGAGATTTGGGAGACGGACCCAAATGGGGGCAAAGTTTATGCTCTGCTTTTCTGGGTCAAAATCCTCAGCCCATCTCCTAAGAAAAAGACTTCTTCGGCCCAAGAACCAAGGTCCTCCTGTTAGAATACGACTAGCATCTTCACTATTGTTAAGGCGTACCACAAAAAACCCCCTTGATAATGCAATAATCTCCATGTGTCCAGAAGTCTTCCACTTCAAGGATGCCCATCGTCGAATCGTTTCAATATCCGGCCTGCCCCCTATGAATTTGCCTACCAGAGAAAAATTTTCCATCGATATAAAGTCTGCCATTACGCTTTCAGGCACGGATACCTTCTACCCATTGGGAGTGAGAGGTGGTAAGGAATGTAAGGAAACCCTATTGCCACCTTTAAGGGCCTGTGCAAAAGACTTATTGCCCTCAGGATTCTTGATGTGGGCCTTCTTATCAAAAATAATATCAGGGGGTTCGTGTCCCTCTAATTTTTTAAAACCCTCAGTGTCCTTATCACTGTCCACCTGCTCTTCCTCAGTTGCTTCGAACCTTGCTTGTTCCCTCCTTGAGCCTCACAGCTTCCAGGGGTTTGGAAACCCTGTTTCCCACCTCCAACAGAATGAAAATCATGTTTGCAAAAATTGCACCTGCCTCCGCTCCCGCTTTGCTCCATTCCTTGTTCAAATATCCTTGATTGTGATTGAACTTTCAATATGGGATATGAAATTGCCAGAAAGGATATTATTAATATATTTAAAGAAATCAATTTAAATTGTGTAGTAATGTCTATGTTTTCCTAAAATTTTATCAAATGATTTTAAATCATCCAAGCAATGTCAAGAGGCATTTCAGAACAGTGTGGATGAATTTGTTTTGTGTTTAAATATTTTACAATACATAAGTGATATACAAGAGTGCAAATATCTGAAGGGAACTTGGATATTGGTGGCATATTGCGATGAATGGTGTAGATGAGACAAGATGCTATGGGGTGTTTGATTTCATAGAAAATAGCAGTGTGAGATTATGTGGAATTTATAAAACAAAGGTAGATTTTTGAAAATAGGATAATGTGATCCAAATCACGATGCGATAAGCAGATTTGCAGTGATGATAAGGTAAATGTTGATGAGCATAGTATAGATCCAATATATAACATGATTTGTGCAAGGTTAAATGAATATGGCCAAAAGTTTTAGCGGAGCGTAAGGTATATGATGGATGGACTAAAGTTTGTCAGATTTAAAATAAATGTTTTTTGGTGTTAAGTTTATCACCAATCCAAACACACCTATGATTTTAATCTATAATATAAAGTGGTCTTGCTAAAGAAAGTGATAAACTAAGGAGAATCAAGGAAGCAAATTCATTTTGAAAACTATTGCAAAACTATCAAGAAACCGAATAAACGAATTGAGGAACAAAAAGTTTATGATTATAAATATACCATTATAGGACTGAAAGAAGGGTCAAAGATTTGGAGACAAAGAATGAGGATGGTAGGAGAAAGTAGAAAATTAGCAAAATATTGATTTGGGAGCATCTCCTTCGACATTGGATGGATCATATAATTTCACATATGATGTCATTTATGCATAGAGCATTTTGTATTTTTTAGAATTTATTAAAAAAAATTATTTTGTAAATATACTAAAAATGTTGTCGATTTAATGTGTGCTGATGATTAATCCATTTGTTATTTTTATATATTGCATTTATTTTCCTTTGAATATGGCACCATATTAAATTTCAGATTGCATAAATATGGATCTCATTATTATTGGTTTTATAGGATATTAATGTTGCAAGGTCTATGTGAGATTTTAAAAGTTTTAGCATTTAATTCTATTTTATTTCTTTAGCCCTAATTTTTTCATTTTTTTTAAGTTTTCAAAATTAAATAATAAAAAAAAAAAAATCAAAAGGAGAGAGGCACAGGCAGGGAATAAGCTTTAAAATGTTATTTAAAACAAATTCTATTTTAGTTTGAAGAAAATTGGAAATTATAAAATTCACATTTTTAAAGAATTCTATAATTTCAAACTTTATTTCATTTTAGGTTTTGTATTTCATTTTCAAGAAATTAATTCACTTAACTTTAAGAAAATTAATTTCATTAAAGGAGGTTATTTATTTGACATTCAAATAAGGTAATATTTTTAATTTTCAGCATTTGAAATAGTTCAAATTTGTTATTTAAAAAAAAAATGTGAAATTTTCTGATTTAAGCTACATTAATGTGAATCTGCTATAAATTCAAAAAATGGTTATGATTCAATTGTTGTAAAGGTTTTTTTCATGCATAGCCTTACATGCTGAAATTATTTCAATGGTAGACAATTATTTACCCCATTATAAACATGATGGAATTAATACGATAGAGGAACATATTCACGCATACAAAAATATTATGGTTCATTTTCAAATTATGCATGAAGATGTTATTTGTAGAATGTTTCCATACACAAAGGATGAATTTGATCATAATTGGTTTATTTATTTACCTGTAGGTTCTACCACTTCTTGGGATCAACTAGTATCAATTTTTCTTGAATATTTTGGAAAATTGGTTGATATGGATATGATAGTAGATCATTTTACCTCTATTTGTAAAGAACCTAATGAATCCATGAGTCAATTTAATGATAGGTTCCATAGGTTGTATACCTAAATGGAGACACATTACATCATTTCAAAAGAAGAAGTCATTCAAGTATACTTGGAATATTTTGACCCATTTACTTCTAGAATCCTAGAGAAACATCTTAGAAATCCATCCTTGTCTAGAGCCTACAATAAGGCAATAATTGTAGAAAAATGGTGGATTTCGAAAGGGGTTGATGTGGGTAAATTATAATTAATTAACTTTACGGTTTCAAATAAGATACCACCTATGAGTCATGATACACAGTTTTCTCTCCTGTTAAACTATTCTTCAGGAGTTATGGATTCCAACCAATGCCAACCATCTAATTTGGCACCAATATCCATCAATGAGAATTTTGGTAATGAAGCCTATCAAAATGTAAAAATTCATGAGTCTTCAGATATTGGAGAAATTCTAGATATAACTAGCATTGAAACATGTGATAGAACAAAACCTTTCATAGAGTTGAATAAAATGATTAAAGTAGATGATCAAGAAATTCAATGTGTTTTAAATTGTGACCCACTAGAAATGATAAATTTTCATCATTTGTTCTAGGAAGATAATGATTATGATGTTCAAATAGGTAAAGCTTCAAAAACGAATGATCCTAGATATGATTTAATTGAAAATTGCAATGAATTACAAGAAAATAATACTCCAAGGATGATAGTTCAAATGACTGATCATAAAATCTTATTGCTTGAAGATGATGATTTTTTTAAAATTGAAGATGGATTTTTTATTAAGAAAGATGAAGCTGAAAATGGCATGAAAGAAGAGAGAATTTTACCAAATGCTTCAAATAATATGATGATTTTCTCATTCAATACAATGAAGAAGAATCATTCACTTCTTTCATAATTTCCAAAGAAGATTCTATCTCAATTGATTAGCAGGAAACTGAACACCTGGTTTCACTTAATGATTCTTCAATACCCATACAACAAGAAATTGGTAGGTTTGTACCTCAAGTGATTGATGAAGGTGAATTTGAAAAGGAATCTATAGATATATTTGAATATTACATAGAAAATATAGCTAAACTTTACCCCTTAGCTATAGAAGATAATTATTATAATGGTTGGGGTATGTATGGTGAATCATTATTTTCTCACAATCCCACTGATGAAATTTCCATTTCACTTGATATGCATGATGTTGAAACCTCTGTCTTGCATGAAGATCTTGTAATTTTTGTACAATAAAAAAATTATGTGCCAATATTTGAAATAGACAACATTTCAAAATTTTATCATTTTGAACATGAGTTTGTAGAACACATTGCTACAATAGAAAAGGAAGAAATGGTAAAAATTTCGTATGATTCATCTCTTTTAGATGAGGAAGAGGTAATATATTCTCTTTCATTCTCAAATACTGAAAATTTGGGTATAAATTTATATGATTATTTTGAAAATTTAAATGAAAAAACTCCATGGGTGGTTAACAAAGAATTAGAATTTTCTATTCATCCTTAAGAAAATATTGCTTTATTTGATCAACAAGATCTATGGTTTGAAAATGATGGACATATTCTTGATTGGATGCCTAATTTTGGTACTTTTGAAAAATAGGTCATTAATGAAGATAAAGGGATACGAGATGATGATGGTGATAGATACCATGAAGAAAAATAAAAGATTACAATGGCTCACCAAGAAGGGGTAAATGAAAGAGTACAAAAGGTAGAATATCATCCTTTGTGTCCAAACATCCAATAATTGGGTAAAAATTTGCATAATCATTTATTGGATTCAAATGTTATTTATGATGAAATACCATTGGTGGTTGATAAAGAATTAGAGTGGATCCCTACTCACACCAAAAATAAGATTTCTTTGATAAATGAAAGAGAAGTATATGTGCTTAAATTTTTGAATCAATTTCACAAAAAATTAACAAGTGATTCTAGGATACAAACTTATAATGATTATCATTTTGTAAATATCCCATATGCTTGCCAATTGTTTCATAAGTTTGATTGGACTAAAGACATGGATGATGAATTTGCTTTAAAATTTTGAAAAGTAGCCTCTTATTTGAAAGAAGTCCTATATGCTCATGAAAATGAAAACTTAAGTCAAAGTGAAAAAACAGATTTTGAAAGTTACATCTTATTGAATAAACAAAAGATAGTTGAAAATTATGTATTCAATTGTAAGTTTAATGAATTAAATTCTAAACATAGAATTACTTATAAACTTGCATAAAATAAATGGGATGAAAAAGACAAAATGAAGTTTGTTATATTTTTTGGTCTAATTTTATTTTGGTTAGAGTTAAGTAAAATTTGGCATGCATATAATAATATATGTCTTTTAAACTGTGCTAATCATGTTTGGGATCCAAGGAAGTGATAACATAAATTTAGCATCATCTTGTACATAGTGTATATTTTTGTGAATATTTTTTATTGGGTCTTTATAGTTTTGTTTTGTTTTTGTACATAATTTGTTGTTTGGTGAAATTTTGTTATTTGTTATTTGTTTATGTTTATGGTTTTTTTGAAATTATTGGATGTGTTTCCATTGTTTTTTTAAATAATACTAGCTTATGCCAAATTTTGGGTTTCAGTTTATGTTCTATTTTTTTTGCTTAACTTGTATAAAGTTTTTTATTGAGGTAGTTGGGGTAGCTGCAATAAATATTTGATGAATTTATTCGATACTTGTTCCTGTTTTCACTTAGGATAAAATTTACCTGTTTTGAAATCATACAAAATTTAAAGAAAAGGAAAGTGAGATAGTTAGTATATATTCTTATGAATTTGAATCAAGATAGTAAAAATTTGGAACATTGAAATTGTGCGACCTCGAGAAGCATGCACCACACTTATGCTACTATTCTACTTGCAATATTATTATATCAAAATGGAAGAACTAAAAGCAATAGATAACATAACATAAAAATGATAAAATAAATAAAGATCTTTTATTAATAATCTCTTTGGAAAATCCTGGTTACATATCGGTCCCTCTGAGGGATACCCAGTTTTGATACAATAAATTACAAGAGAAATAATGGTGTAGAAGAATGATGTCCCCTCGCAAAGGGGTGGTGCACTTCCACAGGCCTCCCGATCTCGCACACGAACTTGTATGAGGGCTTACAGATGCCTCCTTCTCCTTCTCTTGCCTTGGAGGGATCTTATGCACTGGATGCCTTGAATCGGTCCTATAAACCTGTAACCTGCATGCATAGAAACAATAGAGCACTATCAGTAGTACGGGCCACCTCTCCGAAAGAGGCTCTTATTAGCAGATCTGATAAACAAGATAAATGAGCATGATAATATTAAAATGCAAGCATAAACTAAGCGATAAATGCATAGAAAACTCAGAAATACGATGTAAATGCATTAATGAAATCAGATCTATGCTAGAACTAATTAATAAATCAAAGCAATAATGGATCTAAGCTAGAACAAAGGAAAATAATGTCTAATGCCCTAAGATATGCCTATGGGCCACTATCCGAGACAACGACCATGAAATGAAGCTCTTCTCCTCGTGGACCAAGGGTTGTAGCACTATCTTCCTTGCTCCAATTGATGTTCAAGGGTCACCTATTGTGTCTGGTACACTGATGGGTGGTGAAGAATAAATGGATCTAAAAGTAGGTGCATAGACGTAGCTCAGCCAGACAACGCTTCGCTACTCCTCAAAGGGGGTATGGATTCACTCTCTGATCGGCCAGGGCTTCGCTGCACAAGATTTGAATATTCATGGATCTCTTTGCTTTGCTTGGGAGAGTCCATATGTAGACTCCTCTCTATTTTAGATCTAGGTTAGGATCTTGGCTTCCTGGAGAAGCCAAAATCCAAATTGCATGCAACTGACCATCCCGGGGGAAAGCATCAGTCACAAATTGGCATTGAAGGGGCAGTTAGGAGGAACTCTGGGAGTTCCTCACCAAAATCTACCCACAAGCAATGCAAGGTGCAATCAGACTACATGATTCATGGCTAGACTATGCATGGTGCTAGCCACTATTCATAGTAGTGGCTAGGTGTGGCCATTGTCAGCTTCAGCGGCCAGATGTGGTGGTTGCTCTACTTGAGAGCGGCTAAGCCTGGATGGGCTAGAACTACCCTTTTTGAGTGGTTAGGACCACTTCTAGCTCTTGGAGAGGTCCAAGATGATTCATATGGTCTCTGAATGTGTCCATATGGGTAGTCTCCTAAACATGACATATTTTAGGTGTCTATAGATACCCCTTTTTGGGATGCATTATGGGAAAACACAGCGTAGAGCAAAAATAGACCACCTAGGGTCACATTGTAGGTTGTGTGATGATCATTGATCTGATCAACATTGGATGCCCCAGTCATGAGAAAGGGTGTGCATCCTAGAATCATTGCTTCCAATAGGGTGGAAGGCTTAAATTTGCAAAAGCTTGCACTCATTCATCAGACAATCGGGTAGCTTTAGTACTACTATAGGTCCAAAAGGAGGAGAGCTACAAACTTAACTATCATGTTTGCTTTTTTCCCTAGAAAAGGGTAAGCTTATGATAGTTGTTGGCAATGATTCATAAGATGAACACAATTTGACATGATCGAGTGATATTTTGTTGATTTTGATTATGATTGTTGATATTATGACTACCCCCTCAAATGATGAGTCGATGAGGGAAGGACAATGAAATAAGCGATGAGTCACTTGACCAATATGAATGATTTGGACCCTTTTAGAGGTTTGCTTTGTTGTTATAGGGTAGGTCCCATCTCAGGTGTGATTTCAACCATTTTTAGTAATTGTACATCTCTATCCCATGGAGCGGTCCAGTTGCAATGGCCTTTTTAGGGAATCAAGGTGATAGCAATTCTATTTAAGCTTATGTTGAATCACTACATTCGAACAATGTTATAGAAGAAATGAGATGAATCTTCATTCCCATGGGGTAGTCCAGCCGCCATGGCCTTCTTCAGGATTGAAGTGAAACTTCTCAATTCTACCATAACTAATTTACCCCAAGTGGCCTTATGGTAATTTACTCATCTTGTCGGATTGCATGGAGTGCTAGTCATTGCAACCACCAAGTGTATAGAGTAAATAACTGAATACGAGGCTCAATTGAGATTTTGTTGTTATTTGATTTTTTTGTTAATTTGAATTTTATGATGTTTTTTATTTTTGATATATTAATGCTAGGAGGTGCGATGTTAAAGAGAGTTTTGTTGGCTCTCCAATGGTGTGATGTCCTCCCAGTGCTATTGCACATGCATGTGGAATGATGTCCTAGAATAAATTTATGTGGTGCTACAATTTATATTATTTTTTATTTTGATTTATGTGATTTTTTTGGTATTTGTGCACTTTTTGATTGTTTTGGACTGATAGGTATGCTTAATGGCCCATTTTTAGGTGCCTCATGGTGAGAAATTGAGTGAATTTCTCTCTGTTTCCTAGCCATTGTCAGGTCCAATGACCAAAAATTTTGGGCCACTAAAAATGGTAGTGGTCAAAGTAAAAATTGAAAATATAAAAGAATTTTAGGGTTTTGAATTTTCATTATTCTAGCTATCAATTGCACCTTTTGAGCTTTGAGTTGAGAGTAATTGATTGTGACCTGGGATGCTATCGAAACTAGACACCATGGCTGAGCAGGGTGAGGCTTTGACAAGTGGAGGAGTCGATGACTCATGGGTATCTCTCAAACCCTCGCTCTTTATTTTTTTTATTTGGTAAAATGAACCTCACTAAGTAACCAATAAATGAACAAAACTAAACCTATTGGCAATGAACTAAAATCGCTAGGTTAGGGTTAATTTTAGTGGGTCTAGGCTAGTTTTTAGGATTTTTTCAATTTTTTTGTTATTTTTGGCTGAGGGGGGATGTCATTGGCATGATGCCCCATGGTCGCTGATGCTCAGAGTGGCCCCTAAATGGCCAAAGAGGGGTTACTGTCATCATCAATGACCAACTTGAATTCCAATGGTCAAATTTTTGACCATTGGTGGTTGGTCATTGTCGGCTTCAGCGGTCATTGCGTGGTCGCTCTTGGCATGAGTGGCTATGTGACCTTAGGATTATTTTTGAAATTTTTGAATTTTTAAGGGTTTTAATTGATTTTTTTGCAATTTTGAAGTGTAGAATTTGATATTTTTGAATGTTTAGGTGCATTTAGTCATTGTTTTTATAGCCTTAAGCTTATCTTAGATTAATTTTGCATCATTTTTGTTTTATTGCTTCTTTTTTCTTTTAAGTGCATTTAATTTAGGCATTTATTTTGCACTCTTAGATTTTGTCTGCATGGGCTCGGGACCCTAAATTGCTCATGGATCTTCTTCTTGACATGGATGACATAGACTAGGCTTGGCTTGATGCTCGTGGGCTCTAGTACGTTACTAGGCTTTCGATGATCATGTCGGATCAGGCCTACCTTACTACCTTAGCACATAGGTGGGACTCTAGGACTAACACCTTTCATCTCCCTATGGGTGAGATGACCATCACACTAGAGGATGTCTACAGGATCTTTTGGATCCCTTTTGATGGAGTCCCCATTGTTTCTTCCCCTATTGATGCTAGAGAGGTAGTCTTTTTGAGGGTCTTTGGAGCACATGCAGCTGCTACATTCTTTGATACCTAGTCTGGTGGGATTTCTATGGCTCGATGGTATTGAGAGGATGTCTTTTCTTGAAGACATGTCATTTTACTGATGGTCATATGTAATATGCTTTTGCTTGACTACTCTAGAGTGAGGTTCCCATGGAACCTCTTGGTGATGGTTTAGGACTTGATTGATAGTGTAGAGCCTATCATCATGGCTTGGGGGAGTGCACTGTTGGCTCAGTGCTATGATGAGCTCTATAGGATCCAATGGTGGGGATGAGCTAGCATTGCTTGTAGCCTACTCCTATAGATCTAGGGTTGGGAGCATATCAGGGTGGACCACCTAGGAGGATTACCTATTGAGATTACTATCATAGTTGATGTTGCTTAGTGCTATGGATCTAGGTGGCCTTGAGAGTGTGAGGAGTACAAGATTCGGTGCTATATAGGAGAGCTCTCCCACTACACAACATCTCTGACTGGCCTATAGGCCAAGGACATCATCTAGAGGCCCTATCATGATTGCCCCACCTAGGTAGAGGTAGATAAGTTTACGACTAGGACTAGGCATGATCGATGGGTTATCGATTATAAGGATGGCATTAGGGAGTTCTTCCACTACTCTAGGGTGCTCTGATAGTATGGCCTATAGTAGGATGTACCTCTTTAGCTAGTTTTGTATAGGTGGATTATTATAGAGAGGGATATTCCACTACCTCGAGTTATAATAGTTATATAGGATGATGATCCTCTAGTAGTGGATGTTAGTATTATAGATGGTGGGGTCATAGAGGCCTATACTTAGTGGTGGGTCACATATCTATGGTAGGGTGGTGGTATCTTAGGCCTGGACTGAGATGAGGCAATTGAAGGGGCAGAGAGCAAGTGGTAGAGGAGTAGGTTGCTCCTAAGGAGGAGGAGGAGTTAGCTCTAGAGGAGTAGGAGTCCCCTCTTTGGGCTCAGCTGCATCACATGGAGGTTGAGCTTCAGTCAGCTCAGATCCAGATCTTGTAGAGGGACTCTACCATTGTTGGGCTTCAGGCATAGGTTAGGAGCTTTGATGAGGAGAGGATCACTCTATAGACTCATATTGACTCTACATATATCAGGATAGATGAGCTCACTTTTGAGAGGAATGCTTCCTAGGGATAGGTTGTGCTAGCTATGCTAGTGCCTTAGGGACCTAGTGGGCTAGATGCAGATGTAGAGATCAGATGTCTACATGGACTCCTATCAGAGGACTTGGAGTAGTGCACCCTAGACAATGCTTACATCCTTGCACTAGAGCATGAGGTCAGGCTTTGAGGAGGTCATCTACTAGATAGGCCTATGGTAGGAGGGTCACACAGGATGGGGAGCACATCAGGGTAGTCATCAGTGTGGCCAAGCCATAGGACTAGGACTTAGATAGAGTAGACTATAGGGACTAGCTCCCATCATACTCATAGGGATAGAGCTAAGGGTGGAGGTGAGGCTAGAGGTGCAGGTGCATGCTGATGACTTTGATTGTACTAGCTTTATTTTTTAGTGTAAGGTCAGATGACCTACATAGTTGTAGCCTATGGGTAGTTTTGTACCCTTATGTACTTATTGGACACACATATATATGATATCTACACTTTGAGACTCATTATGTGTACTTATATGTTTTTGCTTTTATGTTTATGTGATGCAGTATTATGATTTTATGCTATATGATGTGATGTATTGATATGCATTTAGCTAGATGATAGATGTATGCTTTAGATGATATGATCTATATGTGTAGATGCATTATGATGATGGATGCATATATGGATGCATTGCTTATTGTTAAATGCATGTTTAATTTTGATCTAATTGTATGCATCTAACTTATGTTGTTATGATATGGTGAATGCAATATGCTGATGATGATCTAATGTAAATGAACCTGTATGCTTTAATCACTTAAAACATAAGGTATGCATGTGATATGAGTTTTGACAATCTAATGGGTGACACCATAGAATGTATAAAAATCATGAATAAATAATAACTCTTATAATAAGAATTAATTATTTAAACATCCAAGTGTGATATGAGATGATGTGATATGTATGTACTTTCTTTATAAGCTTCTGTAAGTTAAAATATATACCCAAAATAGTCAGTGGCCATCTAAATGTCATTGTTGACATTTATCTGGTATCTATCCTATTTCATGCACATCATTTAATGAACAAAACCTCCTAAAGAAAGTTGATGATTTGATTGATGATATGATTTGTTGCTATGAGAGGATTTTTGAGGTTTTCCATGAGACTCAAACACCCTAGTTACTCCATCAAAAGTTGTATACTGACCATATAGAGCTCTTGAAAGATAAATTTCTTGTTATGAAGACCTAGATACTCATTATCCTTGTGTGTGCAAATGAATATATTAGATAAAACATAAGCATACCCTAATGCCAGGCAGGATTCATGCAGCCCATTGTTGTATTGGGGATCCTCAAATGTTCATCCTGATCCTAAGTTGGACTCAGTTGGATTAGACCACTAGGCGATATAGGACACCTAAAGCTAGCCCTTCCACATGCAAACATTGGTCTGTACAAAAGCAGGATGCTAATGTGATAGACATATCATCATGCGTAAGGATACCACCATTTCTAGGTAGGCTTGATGCCACCAAACCTATAATGAGGATCACCTTATGGTTCATCAAATGCTGAGAACTCTAGGGATTCAAGTTCAATACTCCCTTATTTTCTTCATATTTATTTGGGATACTTGCTCATACTTAGTGATGAAAATCACTGTTTATTTTGAATTTTTGTTTTTCTTTTGAGCAAGGGATTTATGTAGTGATGATAATCACTATTTATTTTGTTTTTGAATTTTTCTTTGTTCAAGATTTTTGCTTGTTTTTATTAAAGCAAGGGATTTCTTTGGGTAGGGGGGAACTTGTCCTTTTTTCAATTCTCAACATTTCCGTACGGATTGCATATGGGGATGAGCAAGATAAAATTTTCACTTAAGGATACCTAGTACCACTTCACAACATTCATATTTCCCTTGTTCCAACTAGGATTTTAGTGTTTTGATTAGTGATAGGATTTTGAAATATACCAGGTGCTATCAAAACCAAACCTCATCTATCAAAAGCAAAGATAACTTTCTACAAAGTTTGATAAAACCACTAGGTATGGCTGAGTGACCAGAAAACCCTAGTATATTCCTTATAGCAATAGGAGGGGTTGTGTTGAAAAACATAGTTACACACATGGGTTATGGATGATGATGGATTTTGATGATGCATGATTGAGGTACAAATATGGTGTCATTTGTAATATTGTGAACACAACCTACCTAATGTAAATGCAATGGATGCAAATGCCTATATGCAATGCAACTATATGAATGCAAATGCATAATGCAAATATTTTTGTATTTTTGATGCTTTCAATTGTTTTTGAGTTTTGATTATTCTGAATGTTTTTGAACTTTTTGACTTTAAATTATTTTTGTGCTTTTATGTTTTGCTTTTGACCAAAGGGCTTATGGTGCCTTTGGGGCTTTTTGTGATGTGACCAAAGGGCTTTAAGATGCCTTTGGGGATTTTTGTGATTTGACCAAAGGGCTTTAAGATGCCTTTGGGGCTTTTTGTGATTTGACCAAAGGGCTTTAAGATGCCTTTGGAGCTTTTTGTGATTTGACCAAAGGGCTTTAAGATGCCTTTGGAGCCTTTTGTGATTTGACCAAAGGGCTTTAAGATGCCTTTGGAGCCTTTTGTGATTTGACCAAAGGGCTTTAAGATGCCTTTGGAGCCTTTTGTGATTTGACCAAAGGGCTTTAAGATGCCTTTGGAGCTTTTTGTGATTTGACCAAAGGGCTTTAAGATGCCTTTGGAGCCTTTTGTTTTTATGATTTTCTATTGTTTTTGTGATTTTGAAATTTATGAATGTTTTTGATATTTTGTTGGTTTATTTGAATGTTTTTGGTGTTTTGTTGTGCTTATGTGTGAAATACCCTTAGATGAATAATTTTGAGAGGCTCTGGCTCCTCAACTCCTTCTAGCGATGTTAGGCGATATGCCCTAGGTCCAATCTTCTCAGAGATGATATAGGGACCTATCCAATTGGTCATAAATTTGTCTCGTAGGTGCGGGGGTAGATTTGAGTTCTATTGGTTTTCTTTAAGCACAAGATCCCCAACCTTAAAGTCTCTCAAGTGGAATTTATTGTTATAATCTCATGTTAGATGATCCTGGTAAATGTGAAGATGCTCAAGAGCATTGATGCAATGTTCATCCAGAAGGGTCAACTAATCCAAGTGAGCTTGTCATGCAATGTCATCATTGATGAACTCTTTCAATGTGATGCACAATGTTGGAATTTCCAACTCTAAGGGCATAATGGCCTCAATGCCATATACAAGAGAAAATGGTGTTGCCCTAGTGGGCATCCATACGCTAGTCCTATAAGCCCATAATGCAAGGGGTAATTGTAGATGCCAATCCTTATGATTTTCTTTCACCATCTTCTTTAAGATGGCTACTATTGTCTTGTTTGAGGCTTCTACTTGCCCATTTTCCTATGGATAGTATGGTGTCACAAAACTATGTTGAATGTTGTATTTGGTCATTAAAGCTCACACATTTTTATTTTTGAATGATGGACCATTATCTGAGATTATCTTGAAGGGGACCCCAAAATGATAGATGATATTGTGAAGTATGAACTCCACAATTCATGGTCTGATTATCGAGGTTAAGGGGACCACTTCCACCCATTTGGTGAAGTACTCAATGGTCATTAAGATAAATATGTGTCAGCCCAAATATGGGGGAGAAATATTTTCGATCAGATCGAAACCCCACTGAGAAAATGGCCAAGCCACCTGAATGGGTTGTAAGGCTTGAGATGGTAAGTGCATCAGATTTGCATGATGTTGACATTTAATACATTTCTTGACATACTCATAGCAATCCTTCTCCATGGTGGGCCAGTAATAACCCATTCGAAGGATGCACTTGACAATGGCCATGCCACTGAAGTGGCCACCACATGTACCATCGTGAGCTTGCAAAATCACCCAAGCTGATTCTTGGGGCTCTAAGCAATGAAGGAGGACTCCATCATAGCTTCGATGATACAATATACCTCCTAGTAAGACATATCTTATCACTTTCTATTTAAATGCTCATATTTCGACATGCGATAGTCCCTATGGGACAATTCCAAGCCTCAAGAAATCTTGTAACTAGGATAGCCAATCCTGATAAGCTACAACCTCAATAGATAAGATGACTTGTTCCTCCTATGATTTGATGTGCACAAATGTAGATTGAGAAACAACCTTGTGGTGAATGATGGTACCATTCTCCATAGGACCCTATGAGATCAAGGACCCCCAAGGTGCCTTCTTTAAAAAGTCTTTGGCTTTACAGAACCAGTCATGGTCTAGTTCTATATGAATCATGTTGACTGATTCTTTGTTATCAAAAGCCTCATGCTGCATCATTGAGTGTGAGAGCATTTTCACATGAATGGTAGTGAAATTAGTAGATGGATTCTGAGGGATCAAGGATCCCAAAGATGCCATGGTGTCTATAAATCTATTTGATGAATGAGGGATTGCCTCGATGTCATACCATTCTAGTTGGGCTAGATAGGTGTCAACAAGCTCCTTGTAAGCTTTTAGGATTGGATCCCTACATTGAAATAGTCCCTTGACTTGGTTGACTATGAGGAGGGAGTCATCAAAGATATTTAGCCTCTTGATCTTCATAGCGATGGTTGTTTGGAGACCCAAGATTAGGGCCTCATATTCGGTGTTGTTATTAGTGCAAGGGAAGTCTAGCTTAAATGACAAGGGCATTGGAGCACCTTGTGGCATGAAAAAGATAATCCCTACACCACCTCCTTGCTCACACTTCGAACCATCAAAGAACAAAGTCATGTCAACTTTATTTTTAGGTTCTTCAAGTTTGGGTGCTTCTGATAATGTGAATATTACATCATCAGGAAGTTCTATGGTGAGGGGCCTACTATTCTGAAGAGGCACCTCAACCAGCTGATCAACTATGACTTATCCCTTGATGGACTTTTGGATGAATTCCAAGTCAAATTCTATCAATAGCATGATCCACTTTGCAGTACGTGTATTATGATATGTCTTGCTCATCATATACTACAAAGGATTTTGTTTGGATATTACATACGTCGTATGGCTCAACATGTAGTGGCACAATTTCTTGGTTGCAAAGACCACTTCTAAGCACAACTTTTCTACGTATGCATATCCTATCTCGTAGCTCACCAAGGTGTGGCTGATGTAATATATCACTTGTTCTTTATCTTACATATTCTTTTGAGCCAACATGGTGCCCAAAGAAAAATTGGTAGTGGATATATAATAAGAATGGCACGTCTAGCCTTGGTGGAGCTAGAACTAGTGGCGTTGCTAGGTACTTCTTGATTTCAGCAAAGGCTTGCTGACATTCTTCATCCCACTAGAATGGGACCCCCTTGTGTAGTAGTCGATTCATGGGTCGACATTTTTCTGATAGTTGTGCGATGAATCACTTTATGGATGCTACTTTGCCCTGTAAGCTTCTCAGCTCTTTGATGTTAGTGGGTGGGGCCATTTCTAGGATAGCCTTTACCTTTGTTGGGTCTACCTCGATGCCTCATTTAGAAATGATGAATCCCAAGAGTTTTCTAGAAGTTACACCAAAGATGCATTTCTTGGGATTCAACCTGACATTATGCTCAATCAAGTGATCGAAGACCTTTCTGAGGATCTCAACATGCTCTTCATGTAGCAATGACTTGGCCAGTAAGTCATCGATATAGTCTTCTAAGATCTTGTGCATGTAGTCATGGAAAATGTATGTCATAGCCCATTGATATGTGGCACCAACATTTTTAAGACCAAATGGCATTACTTTGTAGTAGAATGTTCCCCATGGAGTGGTGAATGTGGTTTTATGCTGGTCTTCGGGTTTAATCTAAATCTGATTGTAACCAGAAAAACTATCCATTAGGGAGAGCATCTCATGACCTGTAGTTGCATCTACAAGAGCATCTATGTTTGGCAATGGGAATGAATCCTTGGGTGTTGCCTTATTGAGATCCCTAAAATCCATGCAAATGTAGATTCTTCCATCAGGTTTTCCTATGGGCACCATGTTTGATACCCATTCTGGATAGTCGATGGGAACAATAAAGACTACATCCAACAGTTTCTGCAACTCATTCTTTACCATCAAAGCGATGGTTGGATGCATATTTTTGAGATTTTGCTTGATCGATTTCTTTGTGGGGTCTAGTGAAAGGTTGTGGACAACCAATTTTGGATCTAGCCTTGACATATCTTTGTAGGTCCAAGCAAAGAGATTTGGTCTCTCTTTCAATAGAGGAATAATGATGGCCTATTCTTCTAGAGATAAGCTTTCTCTGAACTTGAATTTATTTGGATTAGAAGGGTCATCATTGATGTCCACTTTGAAAGTCTCCTCTATTGCCATATGTGACCCCTCCTCAAGCTGGTGAGGAGTGGGGATTAAGTGGATGTCATCTTCTAGATTTATAGGTCCAACTGAATCAGAATCAAGACCAACATGATAGACATCATGTGCGTAACCTAGTGCAAAATGGAATGGTTGTAGCATCTCTTCATTAGGGAAGAAATATTTAGGCTCTAGGGGTGAATCAATGTGATCCCAATCAATAGCATCTAAGTTAAGACACAATGGTTTTGAAGGATCTATTGGGTTGTGAAGTGGAGTGGTCAAATCAATGGAGATCATGTTGATGGATGGGATGAAATCTCTAGGACCATATGGGTGAAACTCTTCATTAATGATTTACCTTCCATACCCAAGATGTGGCTCTAGGGGTATGGGGATCTCAGGATCTGGTCTATGGATAGATGATATGATGGGATCATTAGGCTATAGTAGCTCTCTAAATGTTGGTGGATCTAGGAAGACCATGTGATAGATGACATCTAGATTTGGTGGTCTTCCTAGGAAGTGAAGGTCAAGATCTATGGTGTGAAGTAACACTTCTCTTTCAACAAGTATATTGACTTGATGTAAGTGATGCTCAAGGTAAGCCATCTCGGTCTCATTCTCAAATTCATCATCACTTATGAAGAAACCCTCATTCCTACCCATTAGGATTGGGTGGTGACTTGCCTATTGATGCCTAAGATAGGCCATCTTAGTCTCATCTTCATAATCATCATCGCTTATGAAGAATCCATTGGCATTTACTATTGGCCCTATGATTTGGTATGCATGTCTTATGAAGGCCATCTCAGTTGAGTCCTCTGACTCATAGCCACTCTCATCCGAGATGTATCCACTCTCTGCATGGCTAGACCAAGTAAGGTTTTGTAGATATTGAGGCCCATGATGGGCCAAGCTAGTTTCATCTTCATCCTCACTTGAGACATATTCATATTCCTCTCACTCATATCCATGGATTGGCTCATCCTCCCATAGAATGGTTCTTGATGGGTATGCTTCAAGAGAGGAATTAGGGTGATACTCATCGGGTGGTTTGATATTGACCATAGACACCCATCCATCACCCAAGTAGTTTCTTCTAGGGGGTTGATAGGGATTCTAGTCAATGTCTTCCCTGAACCCCAAGCTTAGCCTATCTAGGGCTACTACCAAAGAATCATCATGGCTCTATATTTGATACCCTAGACCACACCTATCAGTAGGTAATTGGTACTATGACTGGAATGGAAGTTGATGCCCTTGCTCATATAGACCTAAGCCATAGCCATGCCAATGGCACTACTCAAAGTACCTTAGAGAAAACTCAAGATTTGATAAGTAATGAACATTCATGGTGAATGGTTCATCCTCATCCTCTTCAATATCAAAAGTAGTATGGGCATAATCTAAACCAGCATAGATGAAGTTGGTTTGGTTAGGGGGAACCCCTAATGGAACTACTATCCCTACTAGAAAATTTGGGACTCTTGGCCATCCCATGTCTTGTGCAGACTCAATAATAGGTATGAAAGTCATGTTCTACACAAGATATTCACCTAACCCTATGTTGGCTAAGTGAACTATCACCTATGGTGTAGATGATGTTGTTGATGAAGCAGGTGAGGCAGGTTGAGGTACCTCCTCGGCTATGTCCTAGGAATATTCCTCCTCCATGGGATTTGGAATTTTTATAGCTGCTATAGTTGGAAGTTCCTTAGGTCCTTCCTCCACTAGGGGTGCTTTTAGCTTCTGATTATCTTTTGCTTTAGATGTTGAAGGCTTCTCAGAAGTGCTAGTAGTCTTAGATGTAGGAGGTGGTGCCGATGTGGATGGGTCACCTCACACTGATTTGCTCTTGTTTTTTGGCTGTATGGTTAGGGATGAAGGCCTTATGTACAGATGTGTTGATGGAAGGACAAAGTCTCTTGAAAAGTTGACCTGATGCACGTATTTAAATGGCTCTTCATTGGATGGAACCACATGAACTTGTCCCTCATGCACATACTTGATGCATTGGTGCAATATTGAGGGAATGCACTACATGTCCCTTATCCAAGGATGCCCTAGAAGGATGTTGTATTGCATTACCCCCTCCAATATGTGACACATCATGGGGATGGTATTTTTCCCTACCTGAATAGGTAGAATGATTGTACCTACTATGGAGCATAGTGCATCATTGAAAGCCCTTAATGTGTAGGAGGTCGAGATAATGTTGGACCTAGGGATCTTTAGGTGCCCTATAGCCTTTGTCATGATAATGTTGATCGATGAGCCCATGTCGATTAGAACCCACTTGAAGGGTATGTCATTGATTGATATGATGATATGCAAAGGTGGGTCTGCTATGGTAGTAGGCACTACCTTGATTTTATGATCATAGAAATGGATCATAGGCTCTTGGCACTACTACACTTGCCCCACAAAGTGTGTGAATGCATCTGGGTTCTGGGGCTGGAGCTCGATTGATCTCAAAATCTCCATCAAAGTCTCCCTATGCCTAGGAGATTGTTGTATGAGCTCATAAATTGATAACTTGGCTGGAGTCATTTGTAGGTTTTGTTCTAGTCTACTCTAGATAGTTACCACAGGTCATGCTGGTGGACCTGGAGGATTGTTTTGCACCTATCTCTATCGAGGTGTAGTTAGGATATGAATAGGAGCTATTGGAGGCTCTGGTTGACCATATCATTGACTCCTAGTTGCCATGTTGACTATCTCAACCATTCTGATGCATCCCTGAGTGGGCGGCTCAACTTAGACTTGGTTGACTTGGGCACCCTGATCTCTAGGGGCCTCATGATTTGGCAATGGGTTCTTGAATATACCCATATCTCTATTATCGGGTGCTAATGGGTTGTCAACTTTTAGCTCACCCTTCTCAATCATGTTTTGCACAACATTCTTGAATCTGATACATGTTTTGATGTCATGCCCCTATATTCTATGATATGGGTAGTATTGATCTTCCCTATATCCCTTGGGCTTGGGATGATTAGGGTCAAGAATTTGTGCATCAAGAAATCTGATTCTTTGTGCCTCACTCAACTGATTAAATATTGATTGCATCGATTCATATAGAGGTATGAAATAGCGAGGTGGTCGATGCTCCTTGTTTTGGCCTTGGTTGTTCTTTGGGTCATAATTAGCCGATGGGGGATGAGCCTGATAGTTCTATGGTTGCTGGCCATTGCCTCCCTTTGGCATGCTTAAAATGACCTGGTTGACTTGAGTAGGCTTGGCCTACTTCTATTGATTCTTGTTATGGTTGGCATTATTCCACTCCTTGTTTTAGAGCTTGAGGTCTCCTTCATCAACCTTTATGTCCTCTATAAGCTTGGCTTGAGCCAAGGCTTCTTCGAATGATTCATACTACTATAGTTGCAATAGCAATGAGATGTGTTTGGCATAACTCTTTGTGAACATTCGGGTGAGCTCTTCAGTGGGAATGGAGAATGGTAGTTTCACCATGATTTTCCTCCATCTATTCCCATAATCCATAACTGGCTCATCATCATATTGCTTTAAGTTGGCCAGATCAGACAGGTTCACCTTCTTCTTGACATCGAAGGAGAAGCATTCAAGGAAAGCATTCACTAGTTGCTCAAAGCTGATGATGTTGTGCTTGGGAAGTTGATTAAACCATTGAGTTGCTATGCCCGATAACATCATGATGAATATTCTTAGCATTAGGGCATCATTCTACTCAAGCTGGAAGCACACAT
The DNA here is from genome assembly GCA_028583015.1 of Wollemia nobilis. Lineage (NCBI taxonomy): Eukaryota > Viridiplantae > Streptophyta > Pinopsida > Araucariales > Araucariaceae > Wollemia > Wollemia nobilis. Next base: position 3,287,186 of record JAQPPZ010017001.1, on the reverse strand, counting down.
TCATGAAATTTGTAATGTGTTCTTGTACATCTTCCTCTCCTTTAAACTTGTCTAGCCTAGGCATCTCAAAGTGCCTAGGGTATGTAGGACTCGATACTAAGGGGCATAGAGGTTGGTTATGTATTTTTCTCAAAGTTAGATTTTGCCCAATCATGTCCTACTTCTCGAGATATTTGACTCTCTCGATGAGTATTTGGTATACCTTCAAGGAAATAATATCTTGTTCTTAAAGGTTTACTCATGGTGGTAAGGGAGGTAATCCTGTGTTTGCTTGATTTGGGTGTTTGTATTCATCTCCCATGACCATGGATGGAGGTTTAGGATATGTCTATTCTTGATCTTCCATCCCTACCTGTTCCTCATTAAGTTGTGTCTATTCAGGATCTAGGTATTGTTGATGTTGTGAGCCATGGTGAGTGTGCTCATCTCTTTGTCTAGTGCATCTCTCATGCTAAGAATCAATATGTCTATCATGTTGGTATTCCTCACCACCTATGTGTAAGTCAGCCCAAGCTAGCCTATCAACTTGCTCTTCATGCTCAACCCTTTCTTCTCTCAAGCATTTCTCATGTAGGTGTAGGTACCTCTTCCTTCATTCTTCTTGCTTGAGAGTTTCCACATGCTCTCGCTCAATGTGCAATACTTCTTCTAACCTATGTATGTGGTCGAATTGACCTACTACTAAAGGTTCATGCCTCTCTAACTCTGTGAGGAGTTCTAATGGATAGGCCTCTTAGAGAGGCTCCTACTATGTTCTTGCCCTTGTCTACTAGGGTGACTTGTTCTATGTACTATGATATATGTTGTGTACCCCCATGGTCAGAAGTAGTGTATGTGCTGTGGGGCCACTTTGAAGCTTCCCCTGGTTCATTGGTGTGCCTAGTAGTTATGCTACATGAACTTCCTAAAGTAGAATGTGTGGTAGCAATGCTTCTTGGAGCTGGTCTCGAGGGAACTTGATCCAACTCATCAAGTTATCTGGTCCTCCATGGTTGATCCTATGGAGTCCCATTAGCACCAATGAGCTCATAATCTAGGGGTATCCTCCCATATTTAGGGAGGCTATAGGATGTCTTGGGTCTACGACTAGGTGTAGCCCTAATGTCTTACCCCTTAGTGGGCTGATCTATCCTAAGTGTATCATGTGAAGTTTGGGGCCTTGCAGCCCCTGCATGCCTATGTGATGATGGAGGCCTTGATGCCTCCTCATGTCTATGTGATGATGGAGGCCTTGAGGCCTGCATGTTTGTGTATTGATGGAGGCCTTGAGGCCTTTACATGTCTATGTGATGAGGGAGGCCTTGAAGCCTCCTCATGTCTATGTGATGATGAAGGCCTTGAGGCCTCCTCATGTTTATGTGATGATGAAGGCCTTGAGGCCCTCTCATGTCTACCATGAGAGGAACTAGGATATGGCTCTCTCATTGGGGTTTCTCGAGGAGTCCCTCTAAGGGTTGAGTTGTCACCCCTAAGACTTGTTGAACTTCATCTAGTGACACTATGGGTGGGTGGCTCAACATTATTGTGATGGTGAGTGTGTGAAGCATCAGTTTCTACCTTGATGTTGGATCGAGGGTGGTTGCTCCATGTGTATACCATAATGAACTATGAATTATCTTCTTATGTCAATTTCAAACCACACAAGCAAAGCAAACAAATGTTTATCTCATTTAAGGATTAATGTGTGTTCCCTAAGCTATTTTGTGTGTTTTGATGCATTGTATATAAAGAAGACCTTGTGTCACGTGTTTTGCATTTCGTTGGATGATATTCTTGTGTTCAAATGGATTTCACCTATATACTTGTAGCTCAACAACTTGGTGATGAAATCTAAGCTATGTAATCCAACCTATAATGTGTGGTAATGAAGTCCACACATGGTCAAGGAGCATAGGTCCTCTTGATCCTCACCTAGTTCACCCATAGTCAATGATATACCTCTTTGAAGAGAGATACATGCAAATTTTCCATGGGTTATGATGGATCTTGGAGCTGGTATTGGCCAATAATAATGGGTACATGGGATTTGAGGTAGTGGATGGAGATGAAAGCCACCTCATTGATCTCTACCAATGGTTGGTCATGACCTCCAACTCACTAGCGTTAAAGTGATACGTGGTGTGTGGGGTTCTTTTTATATTTTTATAATGGAAAACTATGCATTAAAGAGCATTCATGACTATTTCCCTACATGCCTAAAAAGAATGTTTGATTTTAGAAAATGCATCTCTAACTGATCTAAATGACTTTGATGCAATTTCTACTTTATGATGTAACGACCTCTAGTTGGGCCACATGCAAGCAAGCTTAAACACACAAAAGCCTAGAACGTTGGAGACTAGGGTAGACCTTGAAAATAGAGGCCTATTATTCCTAGAAGCACCTAGAGGAAAGCTAAAAAAACTCTAAGAAGCTTCAAATGCATTTTTCTTCCATATTTTCTTATATTTCCTTAATAAAAAAATGTGATTTAAGTTGTTATTTTCTGAAAATAAGTTGTAGATAGAGAAATATAGAAAATCAGAGAATGCTACCAACCTCAAATCCTTGTTTGATGATGAAAAGGCTGCCCTCTACTGTACTTTTTCTACTAGTCACTATCGACTAGAGTGGCTACTGTTGGCTGTTGACTACAAGAGCGGCTAAGATCTGTTGGTCATTATCGACTAGAGTGACCAAACCTGCACATAGAAAATATAATAAAATATTAATAAATTGATAGAAAATAAAAACTTGGTGGGGGTCCCACCATGATCACCATCTATGTGACCTCGGGAAGATGCACAACATACTTATGTTATTGTTCTACTTGCAATATTATATCAAAATGGAATAATATAAAGCAATAGATAACATAACATGGAAATGATAAATAAATAAAGATATTTTATTAATAATTTCTTTGGAAAATCTTGGTTACATATCGGTCCCTCTGAGGGATACCCATTTTTGATACAATAAATTACAAGTGGAATAATAATGGTGTAAAAGAATGATATCCCCTCACAAAGGGGTGGTGCACTTCCGTAGGCCTCTCGATATCACACATGAAATTGTATGAGGGCTTATAGATGCCTCCTTCTCCTTCTCTCACCTTGGAGGGATCTTATGCACTGGATGCCTTGAATTGGTCCTGTAAACCTGTAACCTACATGCATAGAAACAACAGAGCACTATCAGTAGTATAGGCTGCCTCTCCAAAAGAGGCTCTTATTAGAAGATCTGATAAACATGATATATGAGCATGATAATATTAAAATGCAAGCATAAATTAAGTGATAAATGCATAGAAAACTCAGAAATATGATGTAAATGCGTTAATGAAATCAGATCTATGCTAGAACTAATTAATAAATCAAAGAAGTAATATATCTAATCTAGAACAAAGGAAAATAATGTCTAATGCCCTAAGATATGCCTACGGGCCACTGTCCAAGATAGCGGCCATGAAATGAAGCTCTTCTCCTCATGGACCAGGGGTTGTAGCACTATCTTCCTTGCTCCAATTGATGTTCAAGGGTCACCTATTGTGTCTGGTACACTGATGGGTGGTGAAGAATAAATGGATCTAAAAGTAGGTGCATAGACGTAGCTCAGTCGGATAGCGCTTCGCTGCTCCTCAAAGGGGGATGGATTCACTCTCTGATCGGCCAGGGCTTCGCTACACAAGATTTGAATATTCATGGATCTCTTTGCTTACTTGGGAGAGTCCATATGTAGACTCCTCTCTATTTCAGATCTAGGTCTAGATCTTGGCTTCCTAGAGAAGTCAAAATACAAATTACATGCAACTGACCATCCCGAGGGGAAAGCATCAGTCACAAATTGGCATTGAAGGGGCAGTTAGGAGGAACTCTGGGAGTTCCTCACCAAAATCCACCTGCAAGCAATGCAAGGTGTAGTTAGACTACATGATCTAGGCCCGTATTCATGGCCAGACTATGCATGGTGCTAGCCATTATTCAGAGCAGTGGCTAGGTGTGGCCGCTGTCAGCTTCAGTGGCCAGATGTGGTGGCCTCTCTACTTGAGAGCGGCTAAGCTTGGATGGGCTAGAACTACCCTTTTTGAGTGGTTAGGACCACTGCTAGCTCTTGGAGAGGTCCAAGATGATTCATATGGTCTCCGAATGTGTCCATATGGGTAGTCTCCTAAACATGACATGTTTTAGGTGTCTACAAAAATTATTTTGCAAAATTTTGACAAATATTGTAACACATTAAAAGAACATTCCTTGAAATATTGAAAGATGAAGTTATGCAATTTTGTAGATTTTAGATGAAAATTCAATGAGTTTAATTTTTAACCTAACTTGATCTCTAACCCAAGAGTTAGGTGAATTTTTCAAAGTAGTATAGAATATTTATAAAAGTAAAGCAAATATGATGGAAATTAAAGTCAAATTAGTCACCATAGTTTAGATAATCTTCACCAGGGCTATAGATGCTTAACTAGCAGTGGAGCTATGTCTAAACTAAAATGATAAAAATCTACAAAAAGAAAAATTCATCTAATACTTGGGTGATTCAGATAACCTATATCGGGGCTATAAACGCTTGATTGGAAGTATAGTAACATCTTAAGGAGAGAAAAATTACCTCCACCAGAGCTATAGACACTTGACTAGTAGTGGAGTAATGTAGAGGTGCACTTAAAAGAGAAAATTCTATAAGACTAACTACAAAACTAATAATGGAAATCTGAATAGTTTTAGTAATACATAATGAATCACAAAGCACACACCTAGCAGAGGCAAATGATTTAGTTGTTTCATTTTGAACTTATCTATTCATATTATTTGGATATTATAGATGCTTATTTTTTTGATGTTTGGGTTTTTTTTGTTTCTAGAATTGGGTTCTTAACTCTGAAATATTTAGGAATATTTCCCAGCAGAGTCACCATTTGTTGTGACCATTTCACAATGATCCAAAAATTGGGGACCCACTGGAAATTTTTGAAGTTTTGGTGTCTATTTTGAAATTTTGGTTTTAATTGTTTGTTTATTTTATTTTAGTTTAATTTTGATGTTGTTTATTTTGTTATGTTATTATTTGTTTATGTTTTTTGTTGGTAGTTAATATGTTTATATTTTTTTCCATGTTTGTTTGATTAAATTTTAATTTTAAATGTTTAGATTTAAAAGAGTTTAAATTATTTAAATATCTTAAATTATAAAAATTAAAAAGTTTATAATTTAATATATTTAAATTAATTTAAAAAGTTATATTTAAAATGGTTTGATCAAATGTTTGTTTTGTTTTATAGGTTTATTCAAGGTGCCTGGTGTGGTTTACACAAAAAACCCAAAGTGGTCTGATCAAGCACAATCAATGCTCACCATTCTCAACATAATTTTCGAGGCACACATAGAGTGAACAAATCGTCAATAATTCAATAGTGAATACATGTTGATAAAGTATCATAATAGTAGCATCCAACACATGTAGGATAAAAAGAGGAGAGAATCCTTGTGTTTTTACATAAAGTTTCATTTTTGTGATGTCATCTTGCCATAACTAAACTTCTATTGGTTTCCAAAATAGTACTTGAAACAACGTAAGTCATTTAATACAGGAAGTTTATGAATATGGGGTTACTTTTTGGTACAAATTTGTAGTGTGACGTTATGTTCAGATAAATGCGGTGGAATGAAAATATAGTGAAGCACTTAAATTAAAATAATCATGTTGGTTTGTAGAAGATAAGAGTATTTTGTTTGTATTTCCTTGCTTGGTTCATGTCAATGTCACAATGAGAACTATTACTTTAGCTACAAAGATAACCAACAAATTCCTATGGATTATGCTATGTTCAATTTCATCGATCTAGTGTTAAACAATGGTGGTTGAATGTATAATAGCATGTTCAACATGATGGTAGAAAATCTTATATTCACCATAAAAAACAAGGATACAATATAATGGTGGATAGTGAGCTCGTAGGTGTGGACAAGAGTAGCAAAGGCCAATTTTTAGATTGTGATTGTAGGTCAAAGAGGGCATCATTGACACCAAGCATAAAAATTATGAAGTTTTTATTGGAAGAAAGAAGACACTTGGCACCCTTTTTGATAGAAAATCAAAGGATTAGAACGTATGAAAGAACATATGGATTTTTTGGAAAAGTGTGAGTTTTGAAAGCATGAATCGTCAAAAGAGAGAAAGTTTGAGATTTTTGATATTCAGATTATGACTATTCAAGTACACGTTGTTGGGTGACATGGCACATTAGATGGATGCAATATTTATCTAAATTCCTCATAAGAAGTATTTAACTCAGTAATAATATTGGATTTGGGATGTGTTTTTTGTGTTCACATATGCATCCGTTAGCGTAGAAGATATATTTATAAATAATGGGAATCAGAGAAATCAGTGGCACACGTTGACAACACTTTCGACAGTCTTAATATCCTTTAGGATTACCTAGAATTTTTTATGGCTTGCTATTATCGATGAAAACCCAAATTGAATATAGAGTGTGGAGCAGTTTCTCAATAGTCATTGGTAAATTGACACTATGAATATTTGACAATGCTAAAATGAACTTAGGCACCACATTTATTGGAATTAAAAATTGAATACAATAGCATTTGATGGACAGTGTGCTATTGAAGCACTTTAATTTATTTAATTGAGATGGAAAGGATATTATTAATAGATTTAAAGAAATCAATTTAAATTGTGTAGTAAATGTCTATGTTTTCCTAAAATTTTATCAAATGATTTTAAATCATCGAAGCAATGTTAAGAGGTATTTTAGTGCAGTGTGGATAATGTTGTTTTGTGTTTAAATATTTTATAATACATAATTTATATACAAGAGTGCACATATCTAAATAGAACTTGGATATTGGTGGCATACTACGATGAATTGTGTAGATGAGATAAGTTGCTATGGGGTGTCCGATTTCATAGAAAATAGCAATACGAGATTATGTGGACTTTTTCAAATGAAGGCAGATTTTGGAAAATAGTATAATGTGATCCGAATCACAATGCAACAATCATATTTATAGTGATGACAAGGTAAATGTTTATGAGAACAGTATGAATCCAATATATTATGTGATTTGTGCAAGGTTAAATGAATATGGCCAAAAGTTTTAGTGGAGCGTAAGGTATATGCTGGATGGACTAAAGTTTGTTAGATTTAATATAAATTTTTTTGGTGTTAATTTTATCACCAATCCAAAAACACCTATGATTTTAATAAATAATATAAAGTGGTCTTGCTAACGGAAGTGATAAAATAAGGAGAATCAAGGAAGCAAATTCATTTTGAAAACTATTGCAAAAATATCAGGAAATCGAATAAACGAATTGAGGAACAAAAAGTTTATGATTATAAATACGCCATTATAGGACTGAAAAAAGGGTCAAATATTTGGAGACAGAGAATGAGGATGGCAAGAGAAAGTAAAACATTAGAAAAATATTTATTTGGGAGCATCTACTTCCATATTGGCTGGATCAGATAATTTCACATATGATGTCGTTTATGCACACAGTATTTTGTATTTTTCAAAATTTATTCAAAATTTTTATTTTGTAAATATATTAAAAATGTTGTGGATTTAATGTGTGTTGATGGTTAATCCATTTGTTATTTTTATATATTGCATTTATTTTCCTTTGAATATGGCATCGTATTAAATATCAGATTGCATAAATATGGATCTCATTAATACTAGTTTTACAAGATATTAATGTTGTAGGGTCTATGTGAGATTTTAAAAGTTTCAGCATTTTATTTTATTTTATTTATTTTATTTCTTTAGCCCTAACTTTTTCATTTTTTTTTAAGTTTTCCAAATTAAATAAAAATATAAAACAAAATAAAATTCAAAAGGAGAGAGGCATAGGTAGGGAATAAGCTTTAAACTGTTATTTAAAGCAATTTCTATTTTAGTTTGAAGCAAATTGGAAAGTATAAAATTATTTTTTAAATTCACATTTTTAAGGAATTTTATTTCAAAATTTATTTCATTTTAGGTTATGCATTTCATTTTCAAGAAATTAATTAACTCACCTTTATGAAAATTAATTTCGTTAAAGGAGGTTATTTATTTGGCATTCAGAATGCCATTATATTCAAGGATATAGATTAATTTCCTTTTATGAAAAATTAATTTCATCAAAGGGGGGTTAATTTATAAGGGTTTTCAAAGTTATTACATTTTAAGGTTAATCATTTGGATCATTTTTCTTTCATGTTTAAAGCAACATAAAAATCAACTCACTCATCACTTTATTAAAGTTTCATGAACAATCAATAGCATAGCATAATAAAATATTACCAAATAGGCCCCTTGTTAATAGTTATTTGCAAATCACTAAGGTATTCCAAGAACTTATTTGATATATCATTCATAACATACAAACACACATTAAGTGAAGGAACCTTGGAGAAATGTTTATTTCTTTACAAGAGAAGGTTTTCATTTTGAAAATCCTAACTATGATGGGGACTTTGCAATTGGGAAAAATTTTCACTCAATAGGGGCCTCCCATTGCGCGGTGGTACTCTCTTTTCCTTTACCATGGCTCATTTTTTCGTTTCCAGTGGTAGGTATGTTCTCCTTTGGAGGGCCATTGACACCCAATGGAACCTTGTCTGCAAGAGTTTTTGACCATGTGGCTTGGTGCTTGTTATATCAAGAGAAAAAATCATGATCAGGTTTTATTATCACTTGGAAGTACTCATATTGATTTGTACTCTCATCATCCACCAGGCCAAAAAAATTATTGAAATCCACTCTAGTCCCTTCTTCAACATTCTTTTTATATCTTTTTCTTTTAATACATGTTTTGGATTATACTTGGGGTTATAATCCATCACATGTTTGTAGAAGTCATGCCACAGGGGAAATGGTTGCATCTGCTCTACCTGCCATTCCAACACTTCAGTATCTTCATTATTCTTGCCTTGTTTTTCGATCTCTCTAGCAGATAGATGAAATTGTTTGAAGAGATTTTTGTTCAAGGAAGTCTATATTTCTACAAATATGTTGAGGGGATCGTATTTCCACATTTGTGGTAGTTCCACTAAATTTAGGTTCTTCAGGGCTTGGGTAATCTGCTCATGTGCCCTTTCTTTGACACAACTATACCTTCAAATTGGAAAGGCATAGGGCATGTGCTAGTTTTACCAATCCCTATTACAAACTTGTAATTGATGTATTATGTCTGCCTTACATAATCTAAGACAAACAATCAATCAATAACATAGTGCAAGAGTTGGAAAGGTTATCCTGTAAACCCATATAGTATTATGACCACCACTTATGTCAAAATGAACCAATAACCTTCTTCTACATTTGGTGTTGCAAAACATCCCATACCTTTTGGGGAAGTTTGTGTACTTCTCCATACACAATTTTCAATGTAGGGCATATGAATTCCCTGTTGAAATGGTAGTATGATTCTCATTTTGAGAGCATGATCATCCATTCATACACCGAAAAACCTTTTCCCTTTTCATCTATGCTAACTATGGATATGAAATAAAATTCCTTGGACTAGAAAAATAAAAATATCCATACCAGATATGATGAGTACCAAAATGACACCTGGGAACCTTTTTTTATTTTGGATAATCCTTCATGTATCTATTGGAATATGAATTATGGCCAATAAAAACATATTAGTATAGTGTTCTCATATATGATATAGATGTAGAATTTAGGATTTGAGAGGCATTGAGCTACCACAATCTACCACCCATGCACTTTAGCATCTGATTCTAGGCCCACCACCATAGCTAACATAGAAAATAACTCCTTTTTCTTAAATTTTGATCGCAGAATAGGTATTTTTGGTAGAGTTTCCCTAGTAGGAGGTTCCAACAATTGGGATTACAAAAACAACTTAATTTTATGGGTGGGGGTATAGTACTTAGCCTACCTAACTAGGTCAAGCGGTATGGGTTTCACAATAGGCTTAATGTTTAAGCTAAAGACACCTGATTGCATTTAAATATTGAATAAAAATAATCTCCCTCTTGTAATTCCTAACTATTCTCTGCTTGGCATCATAAAAATTTGCCATGGATCAAATTAGCTCAGGTCAGGGATGAATGGGAGTGTAGACATACCAATAAAGTAAAGCATATAAAGAAAAAGTGTTTGGGGAAGATGGAGTCACACCTTTAGCCACTCTAGCTTCCATGCCCTTTCAAATATTTTTTGGATTTTTCTAGGTGATGATCATATTTGTTATTCTGGCATATAGATCTATAAACCTAACCTTATTTTCTTTTACCTATTGAGTTTCTATAGTAGCTTAAGAGGATCTTGCCATGGTCATTTTATTTTTGCCATGATCTAGAAGCATCCTCTCAAAGCTAAAGTTTTTAGTGAAATTGGAGATAAATTTTATAGAGAAATTATTTGAAATATCAAAGGTTTGATAAATTGAGCTTCCACAACATAAATAAGGACTGCATGCATGAATTAGGGCATCATGCAGTAATTGCAGTAGGTGGTGCACATTCTATGAATAATTTCAAACTTTACTTGGTTCTTGTTCTATGTGCCACCTTTTAAAGGCCAAAAATTATGCATTACCTTTATTTTAGGCCAATAACTTCACATAGCCTTTTGCCAACCCAATAACTTCACTTGGTGGTACATTGGATGGAGCACATTTTTTAAATTTCAAAAAATAATTTTCCCACCAAAGCAAGACATGTCACTATTTGAATTTGACTCGAGAATACCTTTATGTCGAGAAATCATGACTCCTTTTCTTTTCAATTTATTTCTTACTTCCTATTCATGATAATGAGGAGTTTCATGAAATCATGACCATTTTTCTTGAAGTGGCCTCTAAGTACCAAAGTGTCATGAAATCATGACCATTTTACTTCAGGTTGCCTTTGAGTGCCAAAGTGTCATGAAATCATGACCATTTTGCTTGAAGTAGCCTCTGAGTGCCAAAGTATAATGAAATCATGACCATTTTTCTTATTCAGGAATCTTCTTTGCTGACCAGCAAAAATTAAACAAGTTGCAAAATCGTGACCCTTCCTTTTAAGGTGTGAATTAGAAAAAATATAATATATACATATAATACAAGGGGGTGGAAGAGTCTGTGGTTTACTTGAAATATAGCTTCAAGTGGAAGCCATTAATGGGTATAGGTTGTATCTTCCTCAGTTCATATTTCAATTTAAAGTTCTATTGTTTTTTTGTAGTTATCTCAAAAGGTCCTTCCTAGAAAGCATCAAATTTTTGATGATTTTTGGGTTTCGCTTTTTTCTCGTTCCACCTTAGAACCAAGTCTCCTAATTTAAAATTATTGAGAGTAGCCCTTTTGTAAAACCATTTATTTTTTCTCCTGTATATTTCTAATGATGATTACAAGCTTGCTCTTTCTGCTATTCTAGCTGTACGATTTGTATCAATCTATTTTCCATTGGTTCTGCTTCTTCAATGCTAGTTTTATTTAGCAACTTTAGAGTGGGTATCTCTATGTGTATAGGGAGGAAAAATTATTTACCGTAGACCAATGAGTAAGGTGATGTGTTTATGGATTTATTTATATTGATCCTATAAACCCATAATGCTTGATTTATCATAGAATTCCAGCTCCTCTTGTTGTCTCTCAGAGTTTGTTTTAGAATCCTGAGTAGGTTCTTATTCATTGATTCTGCTAAACCAATTCCTTGGGGCTAGTAATTTGAAGAATTATTCAAATATATCTTGTATTTTTTGGTGAAATTAATCATCTTAGCACCTATGAAGGATGAGTTATTGTATGTGACCAATGCATCAGGGATACTAAATCTTGTTATTAAACTCTCAATGAATTCTATCACAACTTATTGATCATATTTTTTAGTAGGCACTGCTTCAGCCCACTTAGTGAAGTAGTCAGTGGTATTTAGGATATATTTATGTCTAGTATACGAGTTGAGTTCAATTACCCTAATGAAATCCAAACCCCAATACTAGAAAGGCTCTTCCACCTGAATAGGTTTTAAAGACATAGAACTGTTTCTATTCCTTCCAGTGTATCTATGACATTCTTCACAATTTCTAGTTACTTTGAATACATCTAAGAAAATATATGGCCATTAGAAACTATTTTTTATTATTTTCAAAGCTATAGTCCTTCATGAGTAATGTCCACCTGATGGACCTCCATGAAATTCTTCCAAAACCCTTTGCTTTTGATCATTTTTTATGCATTAAAGTAATACACCATCCAAAAAATTTTGTACAATCCCTCAGGTAGTAAGGTACACTTCAAATCTTAGATCATGTATCTTCTTCTCTATGAAGAATTTAAACCTACTAGGCACTTTCCAGTCTAAAAATATCTAATCAATTCATCATCCCAATCAATTCTTTCTAAGGGTTGATCATCCCTTGGGATTGTTTCTTGCACTTGGTAGGCTACATATTCTATTGAGGCTTGCTTGGCCAGTTCTTGACATAAGGCTCTACCTCTTACTAGCTTGGTCGAGTGAATCTCGACATCGTATTCTTGTATCTTTGATACCCAACTAGCTCTTTCCTTGCCAAGCTCTCCTTGTATAATAAAGTTACTGATATCAAGGTGAACCATGTACATAATGGTTCTACTTTATGAAAGGAAGTGCCTAAAATTTTTTAATGATTTCATGATTGCGTACACTTGTTTTCTATGAAGTACTTTTCTTCATGTTCCTGCATGGTTTGACTTAGAAAAGTGATAGGTCTTTCTTCATTATCACTGCCCTTTTGAGTAAGGACCACTACATAGCTCTCATGTTCTCCTACAATGTATAAGATGAAACCCCTAGAGTAATCTAGATTAACCAACATAGGTGCTTGAGCTATCTATTATTTTATTCTCTTGAAGACATTTTTTTGTAAGTTTATCCATTTGAAATTAGCATCTTTCTTGAACAGCTTAGTCATGGGCTTGACGATTTAGTCAAGGTCTACTATGAACTTGTGTACAAATTTGATCTACCCAAAGAAGAATTTTAGGCCCTTTTTATTCAAAGGTAAAGGAAATTCTAATAGTGCTTTCACTCTGTTAGTGTCTATAGCCAATCTGACTTTAAAAATGACATGACCAAGCAAGATCCCTTCTTCAACTGCAAATATGGACTTCTTGGGATTTAAAGAGATACAAAACTCTCTGCATTTATTGAAAACTCTCATAAGGTGTTGAATGTGATATTATTTATGGTGGGAGAAAATAGTCATATCATATAAGTAAATCCTATGATCTTATTTACAAGCTTCCCAAAAGCCACATCCATTGCTCTTTGAAAATTTGCTCCGTCATTGGATAATCCAAAGGGCATCCTTTGGTAAGTAGATTTTCCCCATTTGGTGGTGAATTTGGTCTTGTATTGGTCTTCATCCTTGACCCATGCCTGGTTGTAACCAAAAAAGCCATCCAATAATGAGAAGCTCTCTATCCCAACGACAACATGTAGAGTTTGGTTGATTTGTGGAAGTGGATAATGATCCTTCAATGAAGCTTTTTTTAAATTTATAAAGTCCACACATAGCCTGATATCTCCATTATTGTTCTTGATAAAAACTAGGTTAGCCACCCAAGTATAATGTTTTATAGGGTAGATGATTTTGGCCTCAAGTAGCTTCAGTAGTTCTTGTTTCATAAAGGCTTAAAATTCTGGGTTCACTAGCCTTTGTTTCTTCCTGAAGGGTTTAGCTCCCTCTTTGAGTTCAATGGTATATTGTATGGTTTCTTTTGATTATATTTTAATATCACCATAAGACCAAGCTATGATATCAGGGAATTATTTACACAGTCCTCAAATTTGATTCAAATCTTATTTTGTACAGTTTACTCCTACTTTGATCATTTTTTTTGGTTCCAACTGAGCCTTTTTGTATATGTGTTTATCGACCTTCATATTGTGACTAGTAGGTATATCATTGTTTTCAAATATACTTTCAATGGTAATCAATCCTTTAGGGATATGTTTTTTTTAGTTGGATCATACCTTCATCTTCTTCATCTTTTAATACCCTATCTCTCAAACAGTTCATTTCATGGACCAAGAAGTCTAATATTTGGTCATCACTCTCAAACACCTAACAAAAGGTATCTTTGTCTGGTATATAAGGCCTATATATTAGTCTAACTATTTTATACTTTTGTATGACATTACTTATGAAGTAGAAATTAGAACTTACCGATGCTAATAGATGAACATGAGTATTTTTTTCCCTAGGTATTGCTTTAATGTTTAGAGCTTCAAAATATTTGAGTAGATCCCAAAATTTATTTCTATAATATTTGAGGTAGTGTTGCTTATTAACACATTTCTCAATGACTTGGTTTACTATCAGTTCTGAATCTCCATAAATATGCAGTTGTTTAATCCCCAACCTCTCAGTTTTCTTAAAGCCCACACAAAGTGCTTCATATTTGACTACATTGTTGGTACAGCTCCAAGTTAATCGATAAGAGAAAACATTTTATTCATCTATTGGGGAGATTAAGACTATGCCTTCTCTAGCTCCATTCTTGCATCCGGTGCCATCAAAGAAAAGTTTCCACATTTTATTGGTAGATGGATCTACTTCATGCAAATGGGTGAGATTAATTTTCTTAGGTTTCATGATTGAATAACTTTTATATAGGGTGTTGCCCTTTATGATTATGGTTTTCTTCTCTAATCATGTTTACTTTCCATTTATGAGTCTTTTTTGCTCTTTCAACAACTATCTTCTAGACATAATGTTGATGGATCATACACAAATTTTTACCATGGGGATCATTACATGTAGAACACAAAAAGTCTAAACCTATCGAAGGTTTGGCAGGTTCACTATCATTAGTAGCGTAAAACACATTTGATCTCTCTTGGTTTTTGTCTCTTGTGAAATCTTGATCTCTTGTTACCTATGGATATATACTTGGCTAGAAACTTCTCTCTACTTATCTTCTTTCCATTGATGTCATCTTATTGGTCAAAATTTTCAAAGCTAATTACAGGTCCAATAAGGTTACAAGCTAAAGATTTGGATTCAATAAAATTGATGATACAAGCATTGCAAGAATGATGGATAGCACTAGGGGAGCAAGGGGTGCTTGTATTATAGGCATAGATGGATATCCAATTTATTTAGGGAGATCTATTTTGTATGTAGAATTAGATCTTGGGAAATTGGTATTCAATACTTATGGAAGGTCTAGAAATATGGGCATAACCATATTTGGAGGAAAACTTCCAATAGCAATGATATCTTTCTCTACTTTTTGAGATTCTTGGAAAAATTTTGGGAAGGTAAAAACTTGAGACTATCTAATAACCATGCTTATATATAAATTAAAATCTCTTAGGTAATAATACATTGCTTGTTCATTTTTCAACCTTAACCCATCATACACTCTCTACCAAGTATGATTGAATATGATATTGAAATTGATTATTTCTTCTTGACGATGTTTTTAAATAATGGTGTACTAATTGAGCAGAGAAAAGGGGTCAGCCTATTCCTTGAACTCTTTAATCAATTTACCAACAAGTTGGGCCCAGGTAGGTATAGTCTGATTAGGAAGGGTTCTATACCAATAGAGAATTTTCCCTTTCAATGATATGACTGATAGCCTTATCATTACATATTCCTCTATGATGTTGTGTATTGGTGCTAATGAGGCTACGTATTGGTAGTGTTCATAAGCCATTTTACCCATACCATTATACTAAGGCAAAGCTTTCAAAACTACTACATGGATCTAATTCTAGGCTACCATATTTAAGGGTCTTGAATGATTCCATGTAGGGTAGGGTATATTGGTTTGATTTATGGCCATTGTAGCTATGACATCGATTGATAATGCAGTAGTATGGGTATTTGTACTTAAAAATCCACTAGTAGCAGTACTAGGGAGTTGTAGGGGAAGTATTTATCGATCTTGTAGTAACGATAGAAGAAGAATTTGATCGACAAACAAGTACATGATTAGCTCTAAGGCTAATGAGGTGTAATTCAAATAACTCAATGGGTTCTTCAAATTTTTTTGCTTTAGATCTAGTTTTCATAAAACTTAATATTTAACCAACAAAATGGATAAAGGATTTTCTTAGGTTTGAACCTTTCGGATGGAGTCGCTAGGTGATTGATAAAAAATACATAGTTTAAAGAGAACCACATAACTTTGGTATATATATATATATATATATATATATATATATATATATATAAGTGGTATTGGGTCTCATCGAGCATGCCAAAAACCATTGGTGAAAAATCCACCTTTGGCTATGTTTGTGCCCAAGACTTTGCCAACATTGAATGATCGAGTTTAAAATAGAGATTATCTGGATAAATCTCTAGAGATGGTTGGTTCTTTGCTTAGTTTTATAAAAAATGGAAAGATTAAAGTGCATAAATAAAGGGAAATATAGCTATTGCTATAAACATCAAAGGGGTGCAGGTTAGACATTAACAAGGAGATGCATATAGTTTTTGCAGATAAGCATTCTTTAAATTCTCAAATAGGAACAACCAGTTCTCTGGTGTAGACTAAAACAATCACAAACCTACTAGAATCGTTAACTTTAGAACTAGTGAAACTTAAAGCACAAAAATCTAGAGATAGAATTAAAGCGATTTGCATTCAATGTAGCTTATATAGAATTTAACATTCATACATACATGATTTAAACACCATTGATCCAGAAGCCAGAATGAAGAGTATTTTATTGCTTTCAAAAGTCTGTATACATTACCTTGTAAATGTCCAAGAGACAACCCTTGATTATAGTCACTCATCCTATATATACATATTCTCATAATAGAGAAACTAAAGTTTGTTACAACAACATGATAGTTAAAACAGAGTAGTGGGGTCTTCAATAGAAAATAGTTAAGATTATTCAGTTATTGTCTATTCGTGTCAATATTTTTAGGAGATTTCATGGCCCAACTATCTTATATTTCTCCATATTAAGTTAATGGCCTGTGAAAACTAGGACGATCATGAAATCATGACTATCTTCTCACCTTCTGCTCTTTCTGGATCTCAACCTATGAAAACTAGACTAGTCATGAAATTGTAACTATCTTCTCGCCTTCTACTCTTTCTAGCTCTTGACCCATAAAAACTGGACCGATCATGAAATCATGACTATCTTCTTACCTTCTACTTTTTTTGGCTCTTAGTCCATGAAAATTGGACCGATCACAAAATTGTGACTATCTTCTCGCATTCTCTTTCTGGCTCTTGGCCAAAAAAAATTGGATAGATCATGAAATCACGACTATCTTCTATACTTATAATTTTTTTAAGAATTCTCCTCACTTCCCTTAGTGTAGTCATTTTGACCTACAATAATACGAGGACAAAATGGTCTAGATGCCTCCTGAATATGCTATTCATTAAATTCATGAATGTGACTAGGGCATTAGTTAGCCCAAAGGGCAAGACTATAAATTCATAGTGCCCGTATCTAATTTTTAAAGTAGTTTTGTGAGTGTCCTCCTCATGTATTCTTAGTTGATGGTATCTTGACTTTAAGTCAAACTTTATTAATACTGTAGCATCTTTCAGTTGATCGAATAAATTCTAAGTTCTAGGTGAAGGATATCTATTTTTTATGGTCACTTTTTTGAGCATCCTACGATTAATACATAGTCACAATGAGACATCTTTCTTCTTAACAAATAGTACCAATGAACCCCAAGGTGACACATTAGGTTTTATCAACTCTTTTTCCAACAACCCTTGAAATTATACTTTCAATTCTTGCATTTCTATAGGATTCATCCTATATGGATCTCTATGGATAGGATTAAATCCTATTATTAGATCAATCATGAAGTCAAACTCACACACAAGAGGAAGTTTGGGTAGGTATTCAGGAAAATACATCTTTCAATTCTTATATAATTGGATTTTTTCCAAATACTTCCTTCTTCTGTTCCTCCTTGACTTAATTGAGTTTTACCACATAAACTAACCCTCCCTTTCTGAGGGTCTTCTTCAATTGCATAGTGGATAGCAATTGGGATTTGAATGATCCTTCCTCACTATAGATCCTTATTATCCCATTACCCCTTTCTAAAACTTCTATCCATCTATCTTGAAAACTAATCAAGGAATTATGAGCTTGTAATCAATCCATCCCTAATATAACATCAAAGGCATGTAGTGGTGTCACATACAAGCATACTTTGATTGAATCCTTTTCTAAGGTGATTTTTAACATGGGAAACATTGATCCACTAAGTATGTTTATCCAAAACCATACTCTACCTTCCACCCTCATGCCAAATATCCTGGTCTTTCTAGGATATCCTTAAATAGAATAAATAATAATTAAATAAATAAATCTAACTAAAGTTAAAACACCTACTTTAGATGTGAGAAAGAGAATTTACACTCCTAGATCACTGATATGGTTGCTCTATTTCTATTCTGATTTCCTGTTGTTGCATGAATCCTAGAGTTTGTCGCCTTTGCCTGCATACCTGATTTTGACTTACTTGGGTAGTTAACTATATAATGTGGTCATCCATACTAGTAGAAACCTCCATTGGGGTGTATGCATTTTAACTTAACCTACTTCCCCATTTGCATTATTTGAGGTGGATTTCACTATCCTAGATTTCCTAGGGTTGAGTGGATCTTGGGGTTTGCCCCTTCTACCCAGTTACCCGGTTTTGTCCCACTTGGATAAATGGTTGTATAATGAGGGATCCCACACATGTGGCAACATTTTTTATGGCCTTTGTGCTTTTCTTGAATTTATTTCTCCATTTTCTCTACTCAGGGTGTTTTTAATTATTCTTGTTTTCCTTCATAACCAGTTTTAACTATACTTTTCTTAAGCCGAGTGGTTTCCCATTTCTTTGTTCATCACCCCTTTCCTTCTTGAGGGGTTTTTGATCTTCCTTGGGTGGATATACAATATTTAAGTAGGTTTTAAATGCTAGTTTTATTTGGCTTATTTGTTCTTTCTGTTGACTCAATAGTTCCTTTTGTTGATCTATCTGTTCTTGTAACAAGGATATAATGACAACTTGGTTCTTTACTTCCTTGCTTATATTTATTAAGATCTCAACCTTGGTCTTCCCTTTAATATTATACTAACGAGTTTTCCTTCTTAAGGTAGTATAATTCCCTCCCCTCATCCTTGATACCATTTATTTTTATCACAACCAAAAGAGTAGATTAAGTTACAAATTTCCTTCACTACACTACTAAACATAGAGTCTTATTTCTAAAGACACTCTCATCCTATGAGAGGTTGTTATCTAAATATATTTATTACTTCTATTCCAAAGTCCACACTTACTAATCGAAGGTGTTGTAGCATAAAAACTACTTCTAGGGGTCAATTTCCCCCTTCTTTGACTTTTAGCAAAAGGAAATTCTAGGTCATCCTGACTTGGCTTAAAAACTAAGGTCTGTATAGGAAGGTACTTAACTCCCTATCACAATAATAATATCTAGTCCCTCGTACCTATATCTCTGATAATAAATGTAACAAACCTTAATCTAACTGAGGGGTTGCTATTTTTTTAACAAACACATACAATACTAAAATATAGCATATATAGAGAGAGATCATTATCTCAATCAATACGTGCAACTACAAAGATCTATGTTAACCCTAAGTTTTAATTTTCTATCTTTATCATCATCACCAACCATATGTCTAGTATCTAAGATACAACCATATCCATACCACACGCAAGTCCATCTACATAGGTATACTACACGTATTGTGATAAAATATTAACCATATGTCTGTTAGGGTTAGCTTATCTCCTTCAATCCATCGAAGGGTATGTTTGTCTATATGTCCTTCACAAGTCTGTTTGTGCTAATATATAACATGTATTGCAAATAGACTACTTGTCTTATCCTTATGATGTGATAGCTCAATTATCTCATAGATAGTTTTTTTCAATTAAAACTACTAGGTTGTGTAAGTCTGTTCAATTTTAGTTTATCTCTAAGTTCACCCAATATTGGTCCTAAGAGATACCATAATCCCTTAGGTTATTCTACTCTATTTAACACATAAGAATTATTAATCATCTATACAATTTTTCTTAACTACTCTAAGCATTTTAAGCCATCAACATAAGAGAATAAAAACTAAATCTATCAATTAAATCAAGCATGGAATATAATAAATAAGAGGAATATAAAAGAGATTCTTGAAAGGGAATAAATATAACTATAACATGCACAAATAAAAGGCTAATCAAATTATACAACAAGAGGCATCATAATTTACAATTAGGAGATACATTTCCATTTATCAATAAATAATTACATAGTTTGATTATGGTAAAAAAGACATAATTTTAAAGAATATAACATTACATAATTAGCTAAAAAAAGGTTGCTCTAATAATGTTTCATTCAAAAAATAAGCAAGTACATGTCTTGGATCTTTGATGTTCTCCTTGGTACTTTAGCTTACCCGTCACTAAATTAATAGTAGTAAGGGATTAGGACAACTCATGGAACTATGAATCATGTATCTTACTAGATGATCATTAAATCTAGTACATCTAAATGTCTAAATTACAACTATACAACCACCAAATACACCTTTACAATCATTCACTCAACATCTAGGAAGGTCATATTTCATTTCATCATAACATCCTTTAATCACTCAAAGGTTCATGTTTGAACATAAAAGTCCTCCCTTAGATTTGATTAAACTTATTTATTTCCTTAATTAATCAAGGCCCCATAAAAATTAAGTAATTAAATACTTAAATTACCCATTTTTGTAATTAATTTGGGCCCCATAAACCTTAATCGATTAGATACTTAATCTACCATAAACCATAAACAATTCACTATAAATAATTAAGAATAAATAAACTCTTTCCCTTTAATAAAAAATTCTAATATTCATTAAATTATTTCTTTTTTCATAGAAATAAAGAATGTAAATCTTCCTTTTAATTACAATTCATTCATCTATAGACAAGAATATAAAACTCCCTTTATTAAGTTTCAACTCAAAATATAAAACTTCTTTCATATATAAATTTATTAACTAAACATCTATTTTTATATTATAATTATTTCATAATCTACAATACAATATATATTCCCTCATCAAATTTTGTCTATTCCCTTTCATTAAATATAAACAATAATTACTTCCATTAATATTGTCTATTTTATTTTATTATAATAAACAATGACTATAAAATATATTGTAGTCTATATTTCATTCCATTTTAATATAAATGTGATTATTTAATCATTCCTGTAAAGCTATATTTTTTCTTCTTTAGTAAACAATGATTATTTAACCATTTGAATATACTACTATCTTAAGTTCTAAACATACAACAAAATGAGGGTTCTAACCAACTGTGAAACTAACAACTACATCCCAACCAACACATGGCACAATCAGAGTAGAGGATGATAGGTCAATAGTTTGAGGGCCAAGGTAAGCATACTACCAAATGGGTCTAGCTCGATCATTAGGTGGCTCGATATTTGACCACCATCTAATGGTCAATTACTTATGGGGGGGATTTATCCTAATAAGAACTACCCAAACCCAAGCATATCTCATGTGGAATAATGCTTAGGAAGGCTTTTCAGCATTCCCACCTGAGTGATACTGAGTGTGATCCAACACATCCCAACCACTCAAGGGGAGAAAAAAGAGACCTCAACCCTCTAAAAGTACTCTTAGGTGCTAGGGAAACCAATTAAAACTCTAGGGCAACAATTTTAAAGAAGTCATTATTGGATAAAACTAGCTTAAAGGTATGCTAAAATCATAAATTCGCACCAGAGGGAGGCATCAATAGAAGAAACTAGAGGGCAAGGAGCAAGGGAGACTATACCAAGCTATCATAGGTCAAAAATTCCCCAAATCTTCTGCTAAACCTCCTCAACTTATTTTTTAGTTCCAATGCCTGGATAAAGTTACATGGAAAGTTTTTAGATGATGGTTCAAGCTAAATGCCTATCGACAATGATAGAAATAAACTAATTGAGTTACTAGGTAAATACTTAGAAAATATTAACAACAAGTAAAACTATCGATAACAACATCATTGCTTAACTATGGTCACCATTTGTCTTCAAAAGGACATAGACCAAATGGGATGCAAGCAACAGGGTGGTTTATGCTATTTAGCTAAATTGGTTGATAAGAGTTCACCATCCAAGATGTCTACCAAGAAGACGCTATGTCTCTAGTAAAGTCACAAAAAGATGATAATCCTAAAAGGATATACATTTGAATAAAGCATATAAAATTACTAAAACATTAAAACCATACTTTGTAAATGAAAGCTCCAACCTGATATAGATTGCTTCTTCCTCCAAATAGCCTTCCAAATTGCTTCTCTTGAATCCTTCTGGTCTCCTCTCTAGTTTCTTATTCTTTTGCTAGCTAAAAATTCGTTTTTTTTTTTTTTTTCAGCCCCCTTCATTCATGCATTTCGATATTTTTAACATGGGCAAATCCATTTTCTCAACTGCTAAAGTCCTCTCCTCATCAATGTTAACCATTGCCTTATATCCTTTGTGAATGGCATGAGAGATATTTTCATTTTTTTAAATGCTTTTTAATCATCGTCTTTGCTCATGCCTCATCTAGAATTTTATAACATGTTTTCATTTTTTTAATAATTTAAAAGGCCTCATGCCTTTATTTATTTATTTTAAAAGGATCCTTATTTCATTTATATAAAGGAGAGAGCATGAACGTATATTTCAAAAAGAAAGACATACATCTATTATTTAAAAGCACTACTTTTAAAAATAATTTTTAAAAAAATATTTTAAATAAAATTCAATTTTTATTTAATATGTATTGTAAACTCTTTTTTTATTAAAATTACATATATATATTGATAACACTCATTTGTTCTTACCTGATATATATTTTATTTAATTTAAAAAGATAAAAATTATTTATTATCTTAAAATAATATATATCCTAATAAAACTCATTTGTTATTATTTAATATATATTATTTAATTTTATAAAAATATAAATCATTTATTATTATTTAAATTATTTTTAAATTATATACACATATTAATGTCAACCATTAGTATGGTATATACAAACGAACTTGGGATAATGGACCCTCTATATCCATTAATCCTTTTTTCCTATGGAGTTCTTTAAACAATTATTTTTTACACACAACAAACAACCAAACAATACAAACAATTAGGTGCATCAAACAAGGTGGGAGTTTTACCATCAACCCAATCACCCGTCTCAGCCAAAGAATTTACGATAGCTACTAAGATACCTACTTTGGCTCTAGGTGGCTGACTTTTTGATGATTAGTCCTAAGAAATACTGCATGCCTATATGAGGGTAGTCATCTATGTTACCCTGAGCTATTTGAATCATCACTTTTAGTTTCAAGTACCTCATCCTTAGTGGGGCATTTCTACCTCTTCCATCCATGAGGTTACATGATGTTGCATATTGAAAATATATTAGCAGTACCATATTATTCAAGATAAATCATTATAACTAATGCAATAATCATTCAAGAATTTTTAAACTAAGAATCCATTTATCGTTTATCTAAACATAGTATATCAGGCCAAAGTTTTGCCAAAGGTGGGGTATGAAAATTCCTATGTTCTTTCCAACTATAAAAAAAAATTAGGTTTTTGTTGTGTAGGTCCCACCCATTTTACATCATGATCACATGGTGATATTATAACAAGATTTGTGTTGAGTGGTGATTTTGCCAAGTTCTAAACCACACTCATAGTTAGGATTTTGCTATAAAACCCTCTCTTGCAAAGAAGTATAAACTTCTCCAAGGTTCATTTTAATTTAATGTGTGTATGTATGTTTATTAGATGAGTGTATGAAATACCTCAATGCACTTCAAAACAACTTGTAGATGCAAATATGTGGGCCACTATGACTGCAGTAGTATTCCAATGCTTCTTTAGATCAATGTTACCTACTCCTACACACACAAAAAATAGTAAAATTGTTAGTAAACAAAAGGAGGGTTCCACCATGTGAACCCTCTGAAATGAATACTAAAACCCTAGATATGATGTAAGCTATAAATGTAAAATGCAATAATAATGAATGATAACCAAAAATAGATTTAACTTGCTTGTGAATATTCTTTGCTCCATTGTTATAGATCTGAAGTCAGATAGCATGGTGCAACAAACTTTGATTTGCATTTATATGGTTGCATCAGGATTGGATGCGCACTTGGAAGGCTCTGATGTGAGCTTCATAGGCTCTGGAGTGCACCTATTGTATACAACAGGCTCTGGTTAGCACCTGGTAATATTGGCAAGATTTGGTGTGCACCAATGGATTTGTAGGCTCTAGAGAGCCTTCGTAAGCTTCTACGGTGAGCTTGCAAAGCTTAGGATGGCATCTACGGGTGAGGGTAAATCTATAGAAGCAAATCAGAGGGGTGCAAGAGATGCGGCATATGGATGGGGTTTGTGATGATGATGGAGGATGAAATGGAGATCTATCCTAGGGTATGCTAAAGGTGCTCAGGGTATTCTTCAGCAAAGAGGCCTCAATATTCTTCAATGTTCCATTCTTTCAGTATTTTAGCCTCTAGGTTTGGGCAGTATGAGGGGCTTGTATTTATAACTTAGATTTAGGGTTTAACTTAGGGTTCTTAACTTTACACTTTTGATCGTATGTCTAATATTAAGTCATATCCTAGGGCTAAGATTAAATTATGGAAGTGGCATGGATTGAGTGGTATGGATGGTAGGGATTTAATCTGATCGAACGGTGGAGGTTAAATGAACTTATAATTATATAATATAATATTAAATAAATTAAATATAATATAAAATAGTATATAAAAATTTAAAATAATATAATATATTAAAATAAGTCCTATTTTGGTGAGAAAGATGAAAATGGGCCTTTTTGAATGCGAGAAAGGGAAAATGGGACTTTTGAAGGCGAGAAAGGGGGATGGAGGACAAGTGGAAGGTGGGATGACTAGCAAGGTGGATGAATGGCTACAATTTGGTGTCTACACAACTGTTAACAAGGGGCATGTGTTGGGGTTGTTTAATATAATATGCTAATATTATTCATGAAACAGAAACAAATGTGATTGGCCCTCATATGACCACGATGTGGGAATGAAATTCCTTTTATATTGATAGTTTTAGGAAAATTTATCTTTGTTTATTTACCAAGCTTTAACCAGTTCTATCCTTTATTAACCTTTGCTTTAGACAAGAAATAAGAGATGAAACCTACTTCCAAAACATGAATCTAAAAATGAGACTAGAATTCCTTTATGTTACTTCATTACATGAAAAAAAAGAATGATTTTGGATGATTAGCCTTGTAGCTCTAATAGCCTTCCATATGCCTGATAACTAACTATATTTAATGCAATTGGGTTTCATAAAGAGAGTTTTTTGCTTGAACATGTCCTATCAAGTACCCTATTTCAATGAAACTGTAGTTTTCATTAAGAAAGTCACTTATTGTTTTAATGTAATGGCCCATGTAGTGCCAAACAAATCATCCCCTTTCATGAAATTATCATTTTCATGAAGGAAAATCAATTTATCGCTTGTGAAACCCTCCTCCAAATCTAGAAATTTGAATCCCTTTCAAAATATGGAGTCTAAGAAAACTCGAAATTGTAAATTCTTATTAAGATACTGAACTTTGAATAGAAACAAAATTTTACAACTTTCCTAAAACCGATTCGAAATTTGCTTTAAACTGAGTTTTAAAGCTTATTTTATGAAACTAAGCTTCTGCTTTCAGATTTTAACATTTTTTTATATTTTTATATATTTTTTTGTTTTATTTTGAGTCATTAGAAAAATAAAAAAATAACAAGGCTAGAAAATGAAATAAAATAAAATGCAGTAAAACTTAAATGCTGCAATACTAAAACTTCACCAAACCCTACAAACATTAGTGTCCTACAAATGAAACCAATATTAATGGATCCATACTTACACAATTCAGCAATTAATATGGTGCGATATCCTAAGGCAACAAGTTACAAAATATTGAAAATACATAGGTGAACCAAAATCGTGCATAACACTCACTATTTTTCCAATATATTGCAATGATAATATTTTCAATACAATTTAGTCTCAAAACAAAATGTAAAAAACCCTATTATAAACTAGAATCCATGATGAAGAATGTAGATCCAACGAGATAGAAGAAAAATCCTCAAAAAATAGTGTCATTGTGCTACCCTCTTTTTGAAAGTTTCCAACCCCTTTTTTCTACATTCGATGGGCTTTTAAACCAAAAAATGGCTCCCTATTATTTCCCTCCAGCTTCTGTTACTGACAGTCTTCATAACGCTTCCTTTATAATGTCTATATTTCTCGACCTTCAAAACTGCCATATGCCTCCATGCATGTATATTTTTTTAGATGTTATAATATTCGACTGTCTCATATCACCTTTTTTGTTTATGATTAACCACCACCCTTTCACTCCTTCCTTGCCTTCATAGTAACATCCTTTTAATATGCTACGTGGTGGACTCCCTTTCCTTCAAGGATAATTTCATTATTTATATCATTTAATATGTTATGGTCAGAGTTTAATAGACATTTCATTTTACTTTCCTTTTAAATAGCCTTTTGTCAGGCACTCTTCACTTCCTCTATAGTTGATCATTGCAAATCATCCACTGTAAATTCTTGTTGTTCATCATTGTTTCATATGGCGTGTTGTGTTTCCCAATTTGACCACGATGGCCAACTCATCACAACTATTTTCAAACACCTGCAATCATTCTAATATGTATTATGATCAATTAATTTTGTTGCTTGAAATACCACCATGCCATTCTTGGCCATTATCTATGTTGTAATCGTCACCCCAACATTCTCACTATGCATTTTTGGTTTCGTTCAGGACCACGTGTGCTTTCCCTTAGCTAGTAATATTTCTCCTTGTAATGCCTATTCGACATCAATATACCAATATTTATTCCAAAATATCTCCACATTACCATCTACAGTGCCAACTTATATCAAGGCCATCAAGGTCTATTTTTCTACTACTTGTAACCATCTTTGTGTCATCGTTACCATTTCTATCACGATGCTTGAATCACTGCAAGACTTTGGTAGGAGAATTCCCTAAACTTAGCTTAAACTCTTGCCACCTATTCAATGTTATCTACCAATGTGTTGGGCTACATATTTTTTTATTGATATCATAATTCTTGCAAAATCTTCTTCATGTCGATCACTGGAGATATCCATCTACCTATCTGCATCAACATTCCAATCTAACTATCGCCTCCATGTTGCCCTTGAGGATCTATATTCGTTACCTGCATACAACCTTGTGGATATGATGATGTTCGTCTCTTTGCGTAACTTGTTGTATCATCATCAGTTCTTTCTAGAAATATTAATGTATATCTCATGCTTCTCACCTTTAGTCATGATGTCCACCTTCTGATGAAGTCACTCCTATATTCTGCATTCGACACAAATTTGATGTTGACCGAACCCCATCTTTTGCTAGCTAAACATTATCGACACTTCATCCATGTACATTTATGTTTTTGAAACTTTGATGATGTCCTCATATAGGCTTCTAGGTATTTTTGAACTGTGCACATCCACGTGATATCAAAAAATTCCAACTATGTCACTGTGCTGTTAATCCCCCTCGCGTAGGTGTCGTATCACCTATTTTACATCTATCTAATTGATTTATGCCCAAACTATGTGTGTTTCCTTGGTGTATGCCATCGACCTATTACCATATGAATTATCGATCAGTCACCATGTAGTCACCCAAGTTATGCCACATCACGCCAGTCGTAGGTTTTGTTCGACTGGACCTTATTGATGTGGCCTTATTTATCCTTTCGATATGACTTATTATCTTCATGACATTTGAGCTGATCCCTAAAATGTTGGTGATCTTCATGTGTCTATCCTCTCTTCTCTTCCATGGTGTCTTGTTGTTTACGGTCTAAATTCAGCTCGCGTATGTAGTCCATGTTGGTATTTGGTTCATCAATTATTGCTAGTGAGCATCCCAATCTACCCTGGCATCCAAGTCGCCCATTCATCTATGAACACACACACACCAAAATATTTTAGAACCATTGCCATAAGATTTATGAAATCCAATAATTAAACTATAAAGTTAAAATGAAATACTCACACCTACATGAAGATAATTATAGTTTAAAACTAGAACGAACACTAAAACTTTAAGCTAAAAAAAATAAAATAATTAAAACTAATAAAGCTTAAAAAATAAAACACAAGCGGTTGAAACTCCATGTGTATATGTGTATACACATGGAATTTTTTTTTTTGTTTATATATTTTTATTTTTATTATTATTTATTTATTTTTATATTTTTTATTTTTTCATTAAAATATTTTCTTTGAATAATTATAATTGTTCAAATCAATTCAATCTAGAACAATTAAAATTAATCGAAACAATTCAAACCTAACCAAAGTGAAATAAAGGATATAAAGGAAAACCTCAACTAACACATAAAGCACAGCTAACCTAAAAAACTAACAAATTAAACTTTGAAACACCAAATCACACATCAATATAACCTCACACCCTCATATTGACAATGGGAATAGAGATTGAAAGGACACATTTGATGGGCATTCCTATATTGCATTAATACTTAAGGGTAAGGACTTACAAAATTAGCACTCATAAAGACCGAAAACCCCAAAACACAAAATAAAAGGTGGGTCCCCAAGATTTGGGGATAGTTGTGGAGAGGCCACAACAAATGGCAACTCTGTTGGGGAATGCTCCCGAGCATTCCGGATGAAAATCTAGAATCTTCGGTTCTGAAACCCAACCAACTGAAGATTAAAATTAGAACTATTTAGCAATATCCATGGATAAGGTGGGGATAGACAATTTCAATCGAAAACACATGAATCATTGCTTTAGCTAAGTGTGTGAAAGTGTTTTCATTTTGGCATTCCTAAAAACTATTCAGAATCCATCACTTGTTTTGCATTAGGCTATAAAAATATTACTCATTAAAAAATATGCCTTTGCATTGCTCCACAACCAGTCAGGCGTTTATAGCCCCGGTGGAGATGCCTCACTCACCCAAGTGTTAGATTAGATTTGTGCTTACCTCTTTTGTAAACATTGCTCCACTACTAGCCAGGCATCTATAGCCCCGGTGGAGATGTCCTTAAGCCCTTTGATTGATTAGGATTTTTTTGTACAACATATATTTTTATTTTTTATCATTTTATTGCTTTGCAAATTTCACCTATCACCTAGGTTAGAGATCAAATAAGGTTAAATATTGAGTATATAAAATATTTTTGCCTTAATTTGCAAACCAAATAACTTCATCTTTCAAGATTCCAAGAATGCCCCTTAATATGATGTGTTCATGTGTAGCCTTAGCAAAATGATTCATGGTTCCCAAAATTCACTATCTTAGTCCCCAAAATCTAGGAGCAATTACTAAATAATTCTATCCCCTTTTTCTTGATCTACATGATATGCAATTCATCCTTCAAGAGGCCAAACATTAGTAGCTACCCCAGAACACAACCACCAATAGAGGAACCAACCCAAAACTCAAAACTTGCAAACCAAAACTTGGAAACAAACCCAAAACCTAATCTAATACAAACTTGACAAGAAAAAAAACACAAAACTCACCAAAACCAAAATTTGAAACAAAACTCAAAACAAAAAATCCAAACCAAACATGAAAAACCAAAACTTATATACAATAATATACAAGATGATGCAAAAATTTGGACCATCATTTCCTTGGGTCCCAAACACGATTAGCACAATTTGAAAGACATCTAACATGAAATGCATACCAAGCTTTACAAAAATCCAACAAAACAAGATTAGATCAAGCCATGCAACACCTCTCATCTTGCCTCTCTCACACAACCACTTTGATTCAAGTTTATTAGCAATTCCATGTTTGACATTTGATTCATTAAACTTGCAAATGAATACATGATTTTCAATAATATCTTTGCTTATTCAATGAGATGCAAATTTCAAGATTAGATTCATTTTCACAAGCATGTAGGATTTCTTCCAAATAGGAGGCTATTTCTAAAAATTTTAAAGCAACATCATCATCCATGTCTTTAGACCAATCATACTCACGCAACAATTTGCAATTATCTAGGATGTTTACTAAATGAGAATCATTATAATCTTGTATCCTAGATTCAATTGTTAGTTGTTGATGAACCTGATTTAACAATTCAAGCATGTCTACTTCTCCTTCATTTAACAAAGCAATCTCATTAGTGGTATGATCAAAAATCCACTCTAAATCTTCATTCACTTCTAGTGGTATTTCATCATAAATAGCATTTGAATCCAATAAATGATTAGACAAATTTTCACCTGAATCTTGGATGTTTGGACACAAAAGGTTAGATTCTACCTCATGCACATTTTCATTTACCAATACTTGGTGATCCATTGTGATCTCTTCTTCTTCTTCATGGGCTTCATAATCATCATCTTGTAACACTTCATGTGATGTAGCGATTTCAGCATCTTGCATATCAAATGACACAAAACTTTCATTAGTAGGAATGTGAGAAACAAATAAGTCCTCATATCTTCCCCATCCATTGTAATAATCATCTTCTAAACCCATGGGATAAAACTCTATCATGTTTTCAAATGGCATATGATTCTCTAAAGGTTTAGAAATTGTAGGCTCTTCATGCAAGATAGCATCTTTAGAGTCATGCATATGAGATGAAGAAATTTTTTTATCAGAATGCGCAAAAGGAACACATTCCTCATGTTTTCCCCAAACATCATCATAATTATCAAATTCTATCAAGGCTTCTGTATAATATTTAGATTCAACCATTGATTCACCCTCTTCAACTTCAAAGAATTCATCTTCCTCAGATTCATCCTCCTCAACTTCAAAAAATTCATCTTCCTCGGATTCATCTATTGGTGGGTCAAGGGTTTCTTCCATGGGATCCATTATTGTATTCAAACTTCTAAAGTTGTCCCAATCCTCCTTTGTAAAAAGTGACCCTAAGCCAACCTCTAGACTTTGATGAACTTGATCATCACCATCCTCATTGATGATATCTAAAGGGGTTGTAATATGTGGACATTTAACTTTATCCCCTTGATTGCTCACATTAGGTATTGTTTGATTCAGGACTACTAGGTTTGATGGTTGGTATTGGTTGGAATCCATTACTCCTGAAAAACAATCCATCATAGGAGAAGGTGGTTCCTCAACTAGATTCTTTGGTAGCATTTGATTACAAGATTTAGGGTTGAGCAATGATAATCATCCCACATCCAAACCTTTTGAAATGCACCGTTGTTCTACCGTTATTGCCTCACTATAGGCTCTAGGCAAGGATGACTCTTTAAGAATTCTCCCTAGAAATGTAGAGGTAAAAGGGTCTAAGGCTTCTAGGTACACTTGGATAGCTTCTTCTTCTAAAATGATGTAATGACTCTCCATCTCAGTGTACAACCTATGGAACCTATCATTAAATTGGCTTGTGGACTCATTAGGTTCTTTACAAATAGAAACAAACTGATTTAATATCCTATCTGGATCAATCAATTTTCCAAACTATTTGAGAAATGCTACCTCTAATTGATCCCAAGAGGTGATAGAACCTGCAGGTAAACCGATATACCAATCATAAGCAAATTCATCTAATGTGGATGGAAACATCCTACAAACAACATCTTCATGTATGATTTGCAAATGAATTAAAATGCTCTTATATCCTTGAATATGCTCTTCAGCCGATTCCATCCCATCATGCCTAAACTGAGGTAGATTACACATAATATCTATAGGCATATGATGTGAAGGCCCAGGTATATTTAAAGGACAACCTACCCTTAAAGAAGCAAGGAATGCCATTAGATAACCTCAAAGAATATGACTTTAAAACCAATTTTGTTAGTCAAAGAAATGTCTTGCAATAAGCATGAAATGACTAACAAATCTCAAAAGATATGCATCAATTAAAACATGACATTAAAGACCATTCTCCAATTTGCAAAAAGTTAGCATAAATGTATCATCAATTGGAGAACTTTCAAATCAATAGATATGATCAATAAAACCTCATTAGTCAAGATAAATGCCTTCAAATCACTCTTTCAAATAACATGAACAAGTTAGCATCTATAACAAAACAACCAAATCAGGCCCTCCTTCTAGCGCCAAAATGTTGAGTGGTGATTTTGCCCAAGTGCAAAACCACACTCACAGTTAGGATTTCATTATAAAACCCTCTCTTGCAAAGAAGTATAAACTTCTCCAAGGTTCCTTTTACTTTAATGTGTGCATGTATGCTTGTCAAATGAGTGCATGGAATACCTTAGTGCTCTGCAAAACAACTGTTAACAAGGGGCCTATGCTGGGGTCATTTTAGTATAATATGCTATTATTGTTCATGAAATTAAAAGGAAAATAAATGTGATTGGCCCTCATATGACCACAATGTGAATGAAATTCCTTTTATCTTATATTTTAGCGATTTATCTTTCTTTATTAATCAAGTTTAAACCACTTTTATCCTTTATTAGACCTTTGCTTTAGACAAGAAATAAAATATGAAACCTACTTCCAAAACGTGAATCTGAAAATGATGCCAGAATTCCTTTATGTTACTTCATTACATGAAAAATGAATGATTTGGATGATTAGCTTTGTAGCTCTAATAGCCTTCAATATGCCTGATAACTAACTATCTTTAATGAAATTGGGTTTCCATAAAGAGAGTTAGTTGATTGCTTGAACATGTCCTATCAAGTGCCCCCTTTCAATGAAATTATAGTTTTCATGAAGAAGAGTCACTTATTGTTTTAATGTAATGGCCTGTGTGAATGCCAAATAAATCATCCCCTTTCATGAAATTATCATTTTCATGAAGGAAAATAAATTTATTGCTTGTGAAACCCTCCTCCAAATATATAAATTTTAATCCCTTTCAAAATATGGGGTCTAATAAAACTCGAAATTGTAAATTCTTCTTAAGATACTAAACTTTGAATAGAAACAAAATTTTACAACTTTCCTAAAACCGATTCGAAATTTGCTTTAAACTGAGTTTTAAAGCTTATTTTATGAAACTAAACTTATGCTTTCAGATTTTTATAGTTTTTTTTTAGAGTCATTAAAAAAATCGAAAATGAACAAGGCTAGAAAATGAAATAAAATAAAATGCAGTAAAACTTAAATGCTACAATCCTGAAACTTCACCAAACCTTAAAAAAAATAGTGTCCTACAAATGAAACCAATATTAATGGGATCCATCCTTACGCAATCCATCAATTAATATGGTGTGATATACTAAGGAAACAAGTTACAAAACATTGAAAAGACATAAGTGAACCAAAATCATGCATAAAACTCACTATTTTTCCAATATATTGGAATGATAAGATTTTCAATACAATTCAATCTCAAAACAAAATGCAAAACACCCTATTATAAACTAGCATCCATGATGAAGAATGTAGATCCAACGAGATAGAATAAAAATCCTCAAAAAATAGTGTCATTGTGCTACCCTATTTTCCAAAGTTTCCAACCCCTTGTTTTTGCGTTCAATGGGATTTTAAACCAAAACATGGCTCCCTCTTCTTTTCCTCTGGATTTTGTTAATGATAGTCTTCATAATGCTTCTTTCCTAATTCCTATATTTCTCAACCTTCAAAATCGCCATATGCCTCCATGCATGTATCTCCTTTTAGACGTTATAATATCTGGATGTATCATATCATATTTTTTGTTTATGATTAACCGCCACCCTTTCACTCCTTCCTTGCCTTCATAGTGACATAATTTAATATGCTATGTGGTGGCCTCCCTTTCCTTCAAGAATAATTTCATTATTTATATCATATAATATGCTATGGTTGGATTTTAATAGACCTTTCATTTTACTTGCCTTTTAAATATCCTTTTATCAGGCGCTCTTCGCTTCCTCTATAGTTGATCACTACAAATCATCCACTATAAATTCTTATTGTTCATCATTATTTCATCTAGCGTGTTGCGTTTCCCAATTTGAACATGATGGCAAACTCATCACAACTATTTTTAGACACTCGCAATCGTTCCAATATGTATTACGATCACTTTATTTTGCTTCTCAAAATGTCATCATGCCATTCTTGGCCATTATCTACACTGCAATCACCACCCCAACATTCTTGCTATGCATTTTTAGTTTCATTCATGGCCGCATGTGCTCTTCCCATTCATTAGCTGGCAATATTTCTCCTCATAATGTTTATTTGGCACCAATATGCCAACGTCTATTCTAAAATATCTCCACATTGCCTTCTACAATGCCAATTTATCTCAAGGTCATCGAGTTCCATTTTGCTGCTACCTATAACCATCCTTGTGCCATCGTTACCATTCCTATTGTGGTGCTTGAATCATTGCCAAACTTTGGTAGGATAATTCCCTAAACTTAGCTTAACCTCTTGCCATCTATTCAACGTTATTTACTAGCGTGTTAGGCTGCATATTTTTTTCATTGATATCATAATGCCTACAAAATCTCCTTCATGTCGATCTTTGGACATATTCGTATACCTATCCACATCAGCATTCCAATATAACGGCCATCTCCACATTGCCCCTAAGGATCTATATTCATTACCCACATACAACCTAGTGGATATGATGATGTTCATCTCTTTACGTAACTCATTGCATCATCATCGGTCTTTGATGGAAATATCCATGTATATCTCATGCTTCTCACCTTTAGTCATGATGTTTACCTCTTGATGAATTCGCTCTTGTATTCTGCCTTCGACGCAAATTTAACACTGATCAAACCCCATATTTTGCTAGTTGAATTTTATCGACATTACCTCATCCTTATCCTCCCAAGTCATCCACACGTCCGTTTGTGTTTTTGAAACTACAGTGATGTCCTCGTATAGGCTGCCAAGTATTTTTAAATTGTGCACATCCATGTGATATCAAAAACTTTTGACTATGTCACTACACTATGAATTCCTCTTGCATAAATGTCGTATCACCCAGTTTACATCTAGCTGATTGATTTATGCTAAAATTGTGTGTGTCCTTGTTGTATGTCATCAAACTATTACCATTCGAATTTTCGAGTAGTCACCATACAATCACTCAAGTTATGCCACATCATGCCAGTCGTATGTTTCGTTTGACTGGACGTTATTACCGTGGCCTTCTTTATCCTTATGACTTCTTATCGTTGTGGCCTTCTGGTTGATCCCTAAAATTTTGGTGATCTTCACATGTCTATCCTCTCTTATCCACCATGGTGTCTTGTTGTTTCTGGTATGAATCTGGCTTGTGTATGTGGTCCACGTTGGTCTTTGGTTCATCAATTATTTCCAGTGAGCATCCCGATCTGCCCCCAACATCCAAGTCGCTCGTTCATCTACAAATACACACACACCAAAACATTTTAGAACCATTGTCATAAGCTTTATGAAATCCAATAATTAAACTATAAAGTTAAAATGAAATACTTACACCTACATGAAGATAATTATAGTTTAAAACTAAAACGAACACTAAAAATTTAAGCTAAAAAAATAAAATAATTAAAACTAATAAATATAAACAAAGAAAACACAAGCGGTTGAAATTCCATGTGTATATGTGTATACACGGATTTTTTTTATATATATTTTTATTTTTATTATTATTTATTTATTTATTTTTATATTTTTTATTTTATTTTTTTATTTTTCATTAAAATATTTGCTTTGAATAATTATAATTGTTCAAATCGATTCAATGTAGAACAATTAAAATTAATCAAAACAATTCAAACCTAACCAAGGTGAAATAAAGGATATAAAGAAAACCTCAACTAACACATAAAGCATAGCTAACCTAAAATACTAACAAATTAAACATTTAAACACCAAATCACACATCAATCTAACCTCACACCCTCATATTGACAATGGGAACAAATATCGAAAGGACACATTTGACGAGCATCCCAATCATGCGTCAATACTTAAGGGTAAGGACTTACAAAATTAGCACTCATAAAGACTGAAACCCCAAAAACACAAAATAAAAATGGGTCCCCAAGCTTTGGGGATAGTTGTGGAGAGACCACAACACTTTGCAATAATGCATATATCGATTCACAAGATTTGATCTTTGATCTCCTCCTTGAAAGTTAAGGAATATAAATATCTGAGCTAATGCCTTTTGATTATAGTTGGATTATTGTATATATGCAACTTTATTATTATTTATTTTTATGTATAAATTTTATATCCATTAATAATTTTTATTTGCTTGTCTTAAACAAAGATAAAAACTTCAAGTACATTATTAAATTTTTAACATTGTAAATGGTGATGTAGAGACATGGAATTCCTCACTTCTATTAACATTAATAGAATGACAACGTAATAATCTCTATACACATAGTTGAATTGTTGTGATAAATGTAAATTCTATATTTATTTCTCTCTATAAAATTTCATCTATATTAATATTTTTTTATATATTAGTATTAAATAATAAATACCATTTTAAATATGATGTCTAATTTTAAGTATAAAAATATTTAATTCACCAATAATACAAAATCAAGAACAATGTTTTTCTTCCTTTTGAGTTTCTAAAACATTCATTTTTCTTATTTTTTCCTCTTTGATTGTCACGGTGATCAGATATTGAGAACCAGATAACTGGACTATCGTACCTTGCATAGAGTGACATAGTAGGGTAGCTCAAAGAGCATAGAAAAATTTTGATCAGATTGCCTTCAAGGTTTTTACAAGGCTGGCTCCTTTTAAGATGTGATCTTTGGTCTCTTTCCTAATCTAACTTAGCGATTAGGCACACAAAGAAAAATGGAAATAAAAAGCACAGAAAATAAAAATAGCAAAAATAAAAAGATATTCTAAGCTAACCTAAGATAACTAAGGGTGATGTGGCAAGATCATAAGATTCTTCTGTATAATAATAGGATAAATAAATGCAAGTCTAATGTGTCAATAAATCAAAGTGAACACTTTATTTTCTTAGCATACAAGGTAAAAATAGATTGCATATACAAGAACCGGGGCATAAATCCAATAGTCTCAACATCTTATATATGCACATAAACATACATACACAAGAAATGATACAAAAAATCATAGTAGTCATGATTTACTATATATATGAGTATGAAAATTATAGATCATGCCAAAGGTGAGGGCTCAAAATATTTCCTACAAAACCACTCAAATTTTTTTGTCCAGACTATTACACAAAAGAAAATGAAAGGCAAGTTATAAACAAAGCTTGAGGTTTGAATAAGCAACTAATAAATCCTTTACAGTGCATAAAATTCTATTATATATAAAAAAAATGGGGAAAACTTCCCTTAAAAATTTGTATAGGATATTCTAACAAAGTTTTTCTATTGCTCCCTTGATTTGATCCTCACGTCATCTTTAGACCTTTGAGGTCTCTAGATATGGAATCATCAATTTAGAGTTGTTTGATGTTCAAATTGCACCCTAAGGATCTTGAAAATTTATTAGAAGCATCTTATATAATTAATGTTGTTAAATTTTAGATTGTTGCTATTGTTATTGCCATGCTCTTTTATTTGATAAGTTACCTACTTTCTTTGGATTACCAAATCCAATTGATGTTGATAGGTGATCCTTAAATTTACTTAGTAATGGATAATCAATTCAACTCATCTATCATTTTAAGAGCTTGTGATCCTATATTGATGTCCTACAATCCAATATTTCTTATACCTATCACTTATCCATATCTATGTTGGAATTTATGCTAGATTATCTCATAGGTAAATTTTACTAGGATCAAATATCACTCAAATAAAATCACATCCACAAGTAATACAAGTATTGCACAATAAGAAACTTCACAATAACATTCATATATCATAAAAAATTACATAAAAAAGTTACTCAAATTACATAGAATGGATCTTTGTCTCCAATACATAATAATAATAAGGATCCTATATATGTAAAATATACATGCTGCCAAAGCCATTACATATGGTAAGGCACATAGCCTGTTATCAAAAAGAAACTTTCCATACAACATTTTGGGTATACCCTAAGAAAATACACCTGCATCATAATTACAAAAAAAGAAACAGACACAGATCCTTTCCTTGAAACAATGGAGAAACAAAAATCTACATACACACATAGCAGAATACTGAAAAAACTTCCACAAGCTCTGTATTGACAATTACTCTTAATAATTCTTTGGTAATTGCTTTCTTTCGTATATGGCATGCTTTGGGACCACATCCCGTCTTGGCTAATCAGCCTTGGAGAAGTGAACCTTCTGGCTAGATTTATGGTGGTGGCTATCTGGTGGTCCACGTGGCTCTGGTTTGAAGTCTTATATTATTGTTTCTTTCTTGCCCTATGATTATCAACCAACCTCAAATTACTAAGATGACTAGAAGCCATGTTATCTAACATGTGACTGTCCCCATTAGTCTTTGTGGTATTTCCAAGCAACATCCACCAAGACTGATAGCTCGAATAATTTTTATTGTGAGTCCATTTCAAAAAAGAGACGGGAATACTCATAGCCTTCAAACTTACAATGCCTTCCCTATTGGTAAATTTGACTATCATTCTTGGCATTCTTTTTGAATAAGCTCCTCTACTTCGCTCGGGACACCGTGTTCCCATTTGAAAATTGCATCACCATTGACACCCAAATTGACCAGCTTATAACCAACTTTGTTAGCTTCCCAAAAGACATGTTGGGCTTTTATGTCATGTCTTCCTTGGAAAAGGATCCTAGCCTCTTCAACAATTGTTTTAATTCTCCAAGGAGGTGTTTTCTAATTATTGATGAGATTTATAACATGCATAGAGTCTCCTTCTATGATAAAATCATGTTAGTCTTACAATGACATTGAGAGGGGGGGTGAATCAGTGTAGCTCTTTAATCTTGAATTTACAGCTCTTAAAACAGTAGCAATTAAAACTTATTACAAGATATAGCAAGAATAACAAAAGAGCATCACACAACACAAGATTTAATGAGGTTCACCAATGTGGCTACTCCTCAAAAATGACTGCTTGGACTACCATCCAAATCTAGCCTTTGCAAAGCAACAACTTTACAATCACTTTACCAGCACCCATTGGAAGGAGCACCAACCCCTTATTTATCTGCACCAATAGAAAGGAGCACCAACCCCTGATTTACTAGCACCTATTGGAAGGAGCACCAAACCCTGATGCCAAGCTGCAACCTGGACTTGAATTATGAATCTAGAAGATTAACAGAAAGATACCTCCACTTTTACAAGACCTCGACTAGTCTGCTTCACCTTTACGATCTCTGCACACTCTTATCTCTCTGTGAAATTACTTTGCACAATCTACTGCATCATAGTCGAACGATCATCTTCTCCCTTTTGCACACCCTGATTCCTTTGTGAATTTCACACTTAGCATGATTCGATATGACTTGCACTCTGTGCTCTGCGATCAAAATTCATGCACTTTAACAACTAAAATATCCAAACAACCCTCCTTTTATAACAGAATATTTGAGATGAAAACCCTAATCTTAGTTGACTGTAAATCCTCATCTTAGTCGATTTTCATGACATCTATAAACCCTAATTTTAGTTGGTTGTTCATCGATCTTCATCGACTTCAACTTAACCACGAGAATACAACATGTCACGATATCACGACACTTTTTCTCCTTGCTCTTTCTCTTAGCTTTGGCCCGCGAAAATACATGTCGCGATATCGCGACACTTTTTCTCCATGCTCTTTCTCTTAGCTTTGACCCATGAAAATACAACATGTCGTGATATCGTGACACTATTTTCTCTCTCCTCTTTCTCTTTGCTTTGGCCCATGAAAATACATGTCGCGATATCATGACACTATTTTCTCTCTCCTCTTTCTCTTTGCTTTGGCCCACAAAAATACAACATGTCGCAAAATTGTGACACTATTTTCTCTCTCCTCTTTCTCTTTGATTTGGCCCACAAAATTACATGTCACGATATCATGACACTTTCACCTCTGTATACTTCGTATTTGCTTTTATCATGATATCACGACACTTCTGCCTTCGAAGTCTTCTTCTTTGCTTTTGTCGTGAAATCATGACACTTCTGCTTCCGTACTTAGCTCCTTTGCTTTTATCATGAAATCACGACACTTCTACTTTCGAAGTCTTGCTTTCTACTTTTGTCATGAAATCATGACAGTTCTGCTTCTGTATTCTTCCTCTCTTTCTTTTGTCGCAAAAATGCGACATGTCACGAAATTGTGACACTTTTGTTTCTCTACCAACCTGCCCTTCTTGAGTCGTGAAAATGTGACATATCGTGATATCACGACACTTTTGTTTCTCTTCCTGCCTCGCCTTTTTGAGTCATGAAAATGCGACATGTCACGATATCGTGACACTTTTTCTTTCTCTTCCTTCCTACCCTTTCCGAGTCACAAAAATGCGACATGTCATGAAATTGTGACACTTTTTCTTTCTCTTCCTTCCTATGCTTTTCGAGTCATGAAAATGCGACATGTCACGAAATCGTGACACTTTTCAAACTTACTTTCTCTCTCCTGCTTTAGTCGTGAAAATGCGACATGTCATGAAATCATGAAACTTTTCCAACTTACTCTCTTTCTTCGAATTTTTCATGAAATCGTGACACTTCTTCCTGCTTTGTCTTTTTCTTCTAACATGTCGTGAAATCATGACAATTTTTCCACTTGCCTTTTTCTCTTCCAACATGTCGTAAAATCGCAACAGTTTTTCCACTTGCCTTTTTCTTTGCCAACATGTCGCGAAATCGTGATAGTTTTTCCTGCTTCTTCTCTCTCTTCCAACATGTCACGAAATCATGACAGTCTTTCCACTTGACTTTTTTCTCTGCCAACATGTCATGAAATCATGACAGTTTTTCTTGCTTCTTCTCTCTCTTCCAACATGTCACGAAATCGTGATAGTCTTTCCACTTGCCTTTTTCTCTGCCAACATGTTGTGAAATCATGATAGTTTTTCCTGCTTCTTCTCTCTCTTCCAACATGTCACGAAATTGCGATAGTTTTTCCAGCTTTTTCTCTCTCTTCCAACATGTTGCGAAATCGTGATAGTTTTTCTTGCCTGTTGTATATGTCACGATATTGTGACACTTTTCTTGTATTTTTCTTTGATCTTTTGCAACTGGGCCACTTCGGTCTTCTTGGAAACTCACTGTCCATACTCTGAATAATATTTGAACTCCTATCTTCTACATCTGAATAGATTTTGAACTTCCTGTCCACTGAAACAACAGATCTATCTGACTGTGTTGACAATAATGACAATACTGTTGCTGCACCTTGCTCAACAATCTCCCCCTTTGGAGTTGTTGGCAACACATGTGAAATTTCTTGTAACTCTTCTCCCCCTTTGACAATAATACCAAAGGTCTACTGTAGACTCCCCCTAAGTCCATGCACAACATTCTCAGGAAAAATTTATTATACTTAGCAAAAATCATGAACATGAGCAACAAGATAATCAAATACTTAGATGCTCCCCCTGAGAATGTGATCCCTATAGCTAGTCAATCTTTGGGAAGTGTGACCACTCCCAATTTATTATGAATGTACTCAAAAACTTCCTTGGGCAATGGTTTTGTGAAAATATCTGCTACTTGCTCTGTAGTTGGAACAAAATCCAACTTAACCTCACCTTCTGCAATTTTCTCCTTCAAGAAGTGATACCTGATAGCGATGTGTTTTGTGCATGAATGCATAACTAGATTCTTGGAGATGTTAATGGCACTGGTGTTATCACACTTAATTGATATTGGTTCACTGAAGTAGATACCAAGATCTTTCAGGGTTTGTTTCATCCACAATACCTACGTACAACATGTTGTCACTGTAATATATTCTGCCTCTACTGTTGATAAAGAAACTGACTCTTGCTTCTTACTGTGCCATGCAACCAATCTATCTCTAAGATAGAATGCACCTCCACTGGTACTCTTTCTGTAATCTACACATCCTGCCCAATTTGCATCTGAATATGAAATAAGGGTGAAGTCTTTACCTTTTGGATACCATAATCCATACTCCATAGTACCCTTGAGATACCGAAGAATCCTCTTTACTGCTATCACATGAGTCTCCTTGGGATTGGCCTAAAAACATGCTACCATGCATACTGCCTACAAAATATCTGGTCTGGTAGCTGTCAGGTATAGTAGGCTTCCAATCATAGATCTATACATGGTTTGATCAACGGGTAGAGATTTGTCATCTTTGCTCAACTTGTAGCCTATCATCATGGGAGTGCTAACTGGCTTACAATCCTCCATTGTGAATTTTCTTAACATCTCTTTTACATATTTAACTTGAGAAATAAATATGCCTTTCTTACTTTGATTAACTTGCAAATCGAAGAAATATGACAGTTCACCAATCATTGACATTTCAAATTCTTTTTGCATCTTATTTGCTAAATCTTTACATGACTCATATTTGCTGCTACCAAATATGATATCATCTACATATACAACAAGAACAATAAGATGCCCATTTTTTGTTTTGACATATAGGTTACTATCCACCATACCTTTCTTAAACCTTTGTTGAGTGAGATAGTTGTCTGTCTAGTCTTGCATACCATGCTCGGGGTGCCTATTATAAGCCATATAAAGTTTTCTTCAACTTACAAACAAAGTTGGGATTATCACCAAGTTGGAACCCATTTGGTTTCTCAATATAAACCTCTTCTTCAAGTTTCTCATTCAAAAATGCTGATTTCACATCCATTTGATAAACTTTGAAATTCTTGTAGACTGCTAAAGCCAGAAACATTCTGATTGCCTCTAGTCTAGCTACTAGTGCAAACATTTCCTCAAAGTCAATGCCTTCAACCTATGCATACCCCTTGCATACCAATATTGCTTTATTTCTGACTACCTGTCCGTATTCATTCAATTTGTTATGAAAGATCCATTTAGTCCCAATTATATTTTTGTTCGTAGGTCTAGGTACTAACTCCCAAGTTTTGTTTTTCTTGATCTGGTCTAATTATTCATTTATTACCTTCATACAACTTTCATCTTTGCTTGCTTCAGCAACATTTTTGGGCTCAATGTTGGATAATAGAGAGTAGTTACTTACTACTCTTCTTCTTGTTTGAACACCAACTTTAGGGTCTCCAATTATTTGATCTCTAGGATGATTTTTCTACCAGCTGCCTGTTTTGAATTTCTTATTCTCTTTCGCTTCTGAATCACAACTTACATCATCTGAGTCAATTTTCTGTATCTTTTCAATTTCATTTTCCTCATCTCCTTCAATAACCTCTTCATAGATTGGGTAGTTCATTTCATAGCTAATTATTCATTCTTTACCTTCATCAAATGTGTTTTGCTCTTTAAGTGGACATTTAGTCACAAAATGCCCGACGCCTCCACAATTGAAACATTTAAATGGTAGCTTCCCTCTGTATTTTCCTTTTCATTTTTTTAGCTTTCTAACAAAGTTTGATTCCATTTCATCTGATGTCCCTTCTTCCTCGGACTTTTGTTTAGTGTTTTTATTTTTAAGGGCTTTAAAATCCGCTTCTCTGTCTGTGGGTTTAGATCTTCCTATCCTCATCTCATATGCAGTTAAAGAACCATACATCTCATCTATACTAAAATAATTTAGATTTTTAGCTTCTTCTATTGCTGAGACTTTGGAATAAAACCTTTGAGGAAGAGATCTTAGTACCTTTTTTACGACGGTAGAGTCTCCAATATCCTCGCCGAGTCCTCTGATCGCATTAATGATTCCATTGACTCTCAACATATATGCCTCAATGTTTTCATCATCGTTCATTTTCAATGCTTCGAACTGAGCTCGATGTGTCTATAACTTGGCCTCCTTGATCTTATCGTATCCTTCATGAATACTCAGTTTGTCCC
The DNA here is from genome assembly GCA_028583015.1 of Wollemia nobilis. Classification (NCBI taxonomy): domain Eukaryota; kingdom Viridiplantae; phylum Streptophyta; class Pinopsida; order Araucariales; family Araucariaceae; genus Wollemia; species Wollemia nobilis. The sequence goes on along the minus strand of JAQPPZ010017001.1, from coordinate 3,243,256 downwards.
ATATCTCTTTTTTCGTATTATAGTTCATGATCTTCACTAGTTCACTTTCTGCTAATCTGCACATGAGAGCATTTTTTGCTTTTGAGTTGTTTTCAAACAGTTACTTTTCATCAGCCTCTTTTGGAGGAGTGATGGGAATTGTGTATCCACTAACTACTGAATCCCAGATGTCGTAACCCAAAGCACAGAGATATTTCTGCATCTTGATTCTCCAAAACACGTAATTAGATCCATCAAACAATGGTGCTTTGTTTGATGAGAAACCTTTACCACCTGCCATTGTGTTACTTCCAAGATCACCCTAGATGGTTAAGCTTGTATAGGAACTTGTATCTGATACCAATTGTTAGTATTACAATGACACTGATAGGGGGGGTGAATCAGTGTAGCTCTTTAATATTAAATTTACAACTCTTAAAATAGCAGCAATTAAAATTTTTTACAAGATACAGCAAGAATAACAAAAGAGCATCACACAACACAAGATTTAACGAGGCTCACCAATGTGGCTACTCCTCAAAAATTACTGCTTGGACTACCATCCAAATGCAGCCTTTGCAAAGCAACAACTTTACAACCACTTTACCATTACCCACTGGAAGGAGCACCAACCCCTTATTTATCTGCACCAACAGAAAGGAGCACCAACCCATGATTTACCAACACCTACTGGAAGGAGAACCAACCCCTGATTCCAAGCTACAACCTAGACTTGAATTATGAATCTAGAATATTAACAGAAAGATACCTCCACTTTTACAAGACCTCGACTAGTCTACTTCACCTTTACGATCTTTGTGCACTCTGCTCTCTTTGTGAAATTACTTCACACAATTTGCTGCATCACATTCGAACGATCATCTTCTCCCTTTTGCGCACTCTGATTCCTTTATGAATTTCACACTTAGCACGATTCGATACGACTTACACTCTGCGCTCTACGACTGAAATTCATGCACTTTAACAACTAAAATCTCCAAATAGCCCTCCTTTTATAATAAAATATTTGAGATGAAAACCCTAATCTTAGTCACCTGTAAATCCTCATCTTAGTCAATTTTCATGACATCTATAAACCCTAATTTTAGTTGGTTGTTCATCGGTCTTCGTTGGCTTCAACTTAACCGCGAGAATACAACATGTCACGATATCGTGAAACTTTTTCTCCTTGCTCTTTCTCTTAGCTTTGGCCCATGAAAATACATGTGATATCATGACACTTTTTCTCCATGCTCTTTCTCTTAGCTTTGACCCACGAAAATACATGTCATGATATCACAACACTATTTTCTCTCTCCTCTTTCTCTTTGCTTTGACCCACAAAAATACAACATGTCACGATATCACGACATTATTTTCTCTCTCCTCTTTCTCTTTGCTTTGGCCCACAAAAATACATGTCTTGAAATCACGACACTATTTTCTCTCTCCTCTTTCTCTTTGCTTTGGCCCACAAAAATACAACATGTCACGATAGCGCGACACTTTCGCCTCTGTATACTTTGTTTTTGCTTTTGTCTTGATATCACGACACTTCTGCCTTCAAAGTCTTCTTCTCTTCTTTTTTCATGATATCATGACACTTCTGCTTCTGTACTTAGCTCCTTTGCTTTTGTCACAAAATCGTGACACTTCTGCTTTGAAGTCTTGCTTTCTACTTTTGTTGTGAAATTGTGATAGTTCTGCTTCCGTACGCTTCCTCTCTTTCTTTTGTCACAAAAATGTGACATGTCATGATATCGCGATACTTTTGTTTCTCTACTAGCTTGCCCTTCTTGAGTCACAAAAATGCGACATGTCGCGGTATCGCGACACTTTTGTTTCTCTTCCTACCTGGCATTTTCGAGTCATGAAAATGCGACATGTCACGATATCGTGACACTTTTTCTTTCTCTTCCTTCCTACCCTTTTCGAGTCGCAAAAATGTGACATGTCACGAAATCGTGACACTTTTTCTTTCTCTTCCTTCCTGTGCTTTTTGAGTCACGAAAATGCGACATGTCATGAAATCGTGACACTTTTCAAACTTACTTTATCTCTCCTATTTTAGTCATGAAAATGCGACATGTTGCGAAATCATGACACTTTTCCAACTTACTCTCTTTCTTTGAATTTGTCGCGAAATCGCGACACTTTTTCCTACTTTCTCTTTTTCTTCCAACATGTGAAATCACGACAGTTTTTCCACTTGCCTTTTTCTCTTCCAACATGTCGCGAAATCGTGACAGTTTTTCCACTTGCCTTTTTCTCTGCCAACATGTCACAAAATCATGATAGTTTTTCCTGCTTCTTCTCTCTCTTCCAACATGTCATGAAATCACGACAGTCTTTCCACTTGCCTTTTTCTCTGCCAACATGTCATGAAATCATGAAAGTTTTTCCTGCTTCTCCTCTCTCTTCCAACATGTCGCGAAATCGTGACAGTCTTTCCACTTGCCTTTTTCTCTACCAACATGTCATGAAATCGCTACAGTTTTTCTTAATTCTCTCTCTTTGAACATGTCACAAAATCGTGACAGTTTTTCCAACTTTTTATCTCTTCCAACATGTCACGAAATCATGACAGTTTTTCTTGTCTGTTGTATATGTCGTGATATCGTGACACTTTTCTTACTTGTATTTTTCTTTGATCTTTTGCAACTGGGCTACTTCGGTCTTCTTGGAAACTCACTATCCATACTCTGAATAATCTTTGAACTCCTATCTTCTGCATCTGAATAGCTTTTGAACTTCTTGTCCACTGAAAAAATAGATATATCTGACTGTGTTGACAACAATGACAATACTGTTGTTGCACCTTGCTCAACAAATTGCCTTCTAAATCTTGAGTCATTTGAAGGCCTCTCCACATATCTCTAGCTTCAGCTTCGTTGTTTGTCCTTGTTCCCAAATATTTGTAAAATACAAGCATCATATTCTAATTATGATATCGGACAATGCTTCCAGGGCTTGCTCTACAAGGATTGTCTTGATCCGCTCCATAAAAATTAAGCTTAAACCAACCCGTAGGAGCTGGGGACCACTTAACATTGGCTCTGGGGTTGACTACCCTAGGCACAAACTCATCTAACAAGGTTAAGATTAAATATTGAGAAATTGTGGTCTCATGCAGATGAGGTTTACGACTATCAAAAGGGATAAGGTTCACATTCTCGTTGGAAAAGGATAGGATCCTGGCAATGATACATTAGAAAAATATTAATACATAGTCCTAAACTTATAATTATAATAGTACTCAAAGGTACTTCAATATACCAAATAATGTAAAATATCCAACACCTACCCATATTATATTTTTTGGTGTAAATACTTTTAGTCTTAAATATTCATATTTTATCTTCATATTGTTTCCATCCATTGATTTTGCTTAATATTCTAGCATTATGTCTAGTCTAATGTCCTATTTCATGTTCTTTTGAGAAGTCAATAAATTAATCATATACTATTCTCATGGTAAAATTTGATCTAAATTTTTTTGTGGTAATCCCATTGCATCCAATACACATGTTCCATTATTGATAGATCCCATGGCTTCAATTCTATTTTGTAGATATTTTTTATATTTATTGATGTATTCAAATTTTAGAATTCTTCCTTTATCAACCAATTGAGACACTAAAATGAGGTTATTTGTTATACCCAAAACATACAATAGATCTTCAGAGTATGACAAACCAAGTGTCACATTCCCAGATCCTTGTACATGGTATACCTTATCATCTACTATCTTCAATAGAATTTTTATTTTAATTTGTATAAAATCAAAACAATCTAACTTTCCTATCATGTGGTGACTTGCATCTAAATCTATGTACCATGAATAATTATCATTTATCATTTCATGTGACCTTATCTCATGCCTTTGACAATATCTTTGAGTTTGAAAATTTCTTCTCATAAAATTTGATCCTTTAAATTTGTATGGACTTCTTGATGTATTCATTCTTTAGAATTAAATTTCCTTTGATGTAGAATTTCTTATGACTCCTAATTATTAGTTTCAAATTTCAATCTTCAAATAATTCACCAATTTCTAAATTGAATTCTATTAATCTCCTTTTCTCCTAATTTTTCAAATTTTACAAATTCCTCAAACAATATTTAAATCAATTTCAAATCACTTAATTTTATTCAATTCCTTATTTTTATTAAATCTCCCAAATTTAATTTACTTTCACAATGAATAACACAAGCTTATACTAAGAAGGGGGGGTGAATAGTATAAGCCCACTTTTTATTTTTTCTTCCAATTCAATATTATGTTGTGTATAGATATCAGTATCAATAGCAGTAATTAAAGCAATGCATAAAATACCATACACAATAGAGACACCATAATTTACATGGTTCACCCAATGTGGGCTAATCCATGAAGAAAATATTTTACTAAAACTTTCTCAATCAATCTCTTTTGGAATCACTCCATAATGTTTATGGATATCTATCCAAAGGAGATGTTTATCCCCTAATCCCAAGTTCATTGATCTCTTCCATAGTAGAACTCTTTCCCCTTCTACTCTAGTTATGTGATCTTCTAGAAGACTCTATCTCTCTACTGCACTGACTAGTGGACCTCTCTCCACTTGAAGACTCCTCACTCAGATCTTTGTTCAACTGTGTTGGTTGTTGGATATCTATCCACTAAGAATATATCCTCTATAATATTTCACCTCCAAAGATCTATCAATAGGCTCACTAAGAACCTGCTCAATAGGCTCATATAGAACTTGCTTAACAATCTCACATAGAACTTGTCAAATCTTCTCAAGCAACCTCACCAAGAACTTGCCCAAATTTTCTCTAGCAAGATCACCAAGAACTTTCCCAAATATTCTCTAGCAAGCTCACCAGGAACTTTCCCAAATATGCTCCAACAAGCTCAATAAAAACTTATCCAAATATGCTCTAGCAAGCTCACCAAGAACTTGCCCAAAATTTATCCACAAATCTGTCCATAAAGTTGTCCCAAAACTGTCTACAAGGGCCTTCCCAAAGGCTCAATCAATAATACATATAATACCACAAATATATCTATAAATCTATCCCAAATATCTTCTCAAAGACTCAACCAATCATGCTCAAGTAGCACTCAAAACGCATCCACAACTCTATCAAGGTAAAGCTCAAAGATGAACTCCACAATGAATAGCAATGTACTCTTCAATGGATGACAAAAATGATCCACAATGATCTCAAATCAACTCATAGAAGCATAAAGAGAATTTTTAGAGACTCAATATGTTCTAGGCTCAATCTCAACTCAACTCAAATCAACTCATAGAAGCATAAAGAGAATTGTTAGAGACTCAATATGTTCTAGGCTCAATCTCAACTCAACTCAAATCAGAATAACAAAATAGTTTGTTTCATAGGACTTGAACAATCACTTCACACATCACTTGACTAGGCTTATTCAACTCAACTCAACCCAAGTATTATAGAACCATAAAGAGAATTGTTAGAGACTCAATATGTTCTAAAATCAATATCAACTAATCACCACAAGGGACAATTCTTCCTCACACAACCCTAGTCCAATTATGTATCAACCAACTCAAATGTTTCCAAAAATGCTCAATTAAAAATATCACATAAAAATGCTACTCATGTTCTTTTCTAAATCATGTTCTTTCACAACCAATGGGATTCAACAACTATGCTTATAAAACAAGGTTTAAACTCAACTCTCAATTCAGAAAACCTTGAAGCATTCAACCAACCACTTTTGAAAAGGAAACCACAAACAATATTTTTTTCTCAATTAATATTTTAGAAATCAACCACCATATACAATCAATAGGAGAATGTTCCCATACCTTTTATGAACATGAAGAAACCCCTTTGTAAAATCTACCACACTCAACACACTTTGAAAATAACAAAATAACCTTCACTTGAACCCTTTTACAAAAACAAAAATATATCTTTATGTACATTTTATTTCTCCTTCTAAACAAAATAATCAAATAGCCCTCAAAATAATATTTACAATGATATATAATATGATATACTTCTAAAACAAACCTTATCTCTCCTAGGGCAACCTTAGAAAAATAAAATATTTGGAAAAATAAATAACTTGCCTTTAACCTCGGCAGGATTAGATCCCCTGTCGCTACCCCTACACCAATAAAATTGTGGTGCCAAAAACCACATGGGATAATTTTTCACATAGAAACCAAGAGTGCAAGACATCCTTCTTGTTTCCTCTGAACTTTCCCTCAAAAACCACGTGTGCAAAAGGTTATCCCTTTTTACCTTGTAAAAACCAGTGCCGATGGGATTCAAACTTCGGATCTACTGGTGTTTAAACACCTTACGCACTTTCCTATTGCACTAGGACACAAGTTCCTATGGTGATAGGTAAGGAACCTCCATTACCTTTGTTCCCTCTTCTTTTCATTGGTTTTTGAATGAATACAACACTTCTGCTCTCTTAGCACTTCGAACGGATTATCTTAATCGAGGACTTAGAGAAAATAAAAAGTTTATTAGGATATTTATATATGCCCACATTTTTATTTTGACGTCGGCTATGACTTAATATTATTTTCCTCCTCCTTTTTGACATCGAAAATATTAAAATATTAATTTAAATTTTAAATGATTAAAATTTAAACTTAAATATTTAAAATTAATTCTCCTTCACTGGGGCACATTTTTCGACAAAACGAAAAGCCAACCTAGGTTTTAATAAAACCCATTTCAAATCTACCATTGATGGTTTTAAATAAAAAAATTTATTTTGTCTACCTTGGTTTTCACAAAAACCTTGTAAATAGCCACGCTTTCCAAAATATCATAAATGCTTATTTATGAAATATTTTGGCCACCAAAACTCAATGTGATCCATGTGAAATCAATGATCCATGTGACATCAATGACAACATAAAATGCCTTAAATTACCTTAAATTTCCAACAATCTTCCCCTTTGTCATTGATGGCAACACCTCTAATGCAAATCACCATAGTCACTACAAAAACCAACTCTAAGAATCAAAGATGCTCCCCCTGACTCAATACTCTCTATGGAGGTTGCTCCCCCTAACTCAATACTCTCCCCATTACTCAAATATCTCTCCCTTTGACATCAATGGCAAAATGGACACCTATGGGGTTAAAATATATGACTCTTAATCTTAGCCCCCTCACCCCCTTCTCTTTTGAGGTGATTAATTTTGGGGTGGGAGTACTTTTACTCCCATCTCACTTTGTTTCTTTCCTCTATCAAATTACTTTCATGTTTTTATGATATACTTATCTTGATTAATTACTTGATATTCTTGTCTAGAACCTGTTGTACCTTCTTGCCTTGAACCTGTTTGGAATTGAGTCCTACACCATTTTGTAATATGCCCAAAGTTATTGCAATTGAAACACTTGATATTTTAGCCTTTGGATGGTGCCCATGTCTTGAATTCATTCTTAAAATAATTTCCATATCCATTCCTTTCCTAACCCTTCTTCTTTTGAAGTTTCTTCTATCAAAATCAAACTTCTTTGATCCATAGATCCTGCAATGTATAGCCCTGCGTCCAAATCTATTACAAGAAAAATAATTTCTTTGAAAATTCCTTTTTTCATGCCTTGGTTCTTCATATATTTCTTGAAAATTATCCTTATGATCATTTTCAACTTGTGCATTGCATCCTTGAACCTTATTTGTAGTATCTAAAACTTCTTCCATAGTTTCTTCCTTGTTTTTCTTTTCAAGAATTTCTTTTCCTTTTGAATGTGATTCTTCTTGGAAGTAAGATACAGACTTAAAATGAGTTTCCACTCTTTTTTAACCTTTTCATCTAATGTATCATGTATTTTTGTCATTACCATTAGTTCTTCATTCATCCTTTCTTCTATCCTTTTTGCATTTTGAAGCTCTTCTCTAAGATTATTTATTGTTTGAAGTAGTTTTTCTCTGATTTTGATATCTTTTCGAAACTTGTTTTCAAGATTCTTGTATTCTTCTTTTAGCCTTTTGATTTCTAATTTTTTTTTACTTGACTTATCCTCTTCATTTTCTATTACCAAAAGTGAGACTTCTTTGTTTTCACTATCATTGAGACCATTATAATCTTCTATAGCAAACAAACTCTCAAGATTTATTTAACCATGCTTGTTTCCTTGATGTGTCATCTCATCTTCACTATCACTGAAACCATTACAATATCCTAATTTGTGATCTCTTTGACCACACATAAATCATTTTTCTCTTTCACCTTCTATTCCTAGAAATGAATTTTCTTCCTTTTCATCATCTGATTTGTCTCTATCACTATGATATGAGATATCACTTGCTTCTACAATGTAGTAATATTTCTTTATCTTACGAAAATTTTCTTCTTGTCATACCTATTTTGCTTGAATATGTCATCTTTGTCATGCTTATGCTTTCCATATTCTTTTCTTCTATGATCCTATTTTTCATCATCATTGTTTTCTTCATGTGGACACTTGTATGCATAATGACCACGATCACCATACTTGTAGCATCTAACTTATATCCCTAAAATTCCTTGAGTCCTTATTCCTTTTGATGAATTTAGCTTCCTCATCATTATTTAAAACTCTATCCATCTCTAAAACTTTCCTTTTCTCTTTTTCTAAAGCCTTAAATGCAATCTCTTTTATTGCAACCTGATGCTTACTTACCCTCATCTCATAAGTTCTGAGAGTACCTTGAAATTATTTTATTGTCAACTTGTTGATATCGATTGTCTCTTCTATTGCTAAAACCTTAGAATCATATTTCATGGGAAGTGATCACAAAAAATTTTGATTAAATTTTGATTCTTTCATCTCAAAACCTAGGCCTCTCATGGTGTTATTAATCTCATCAACTTGAAGTAATAACTTTCCAATATCTTTAGAATCTTCCATTTTCAATTCCTCAAATATTTTTCTATGAGTTTGTAGTTTTGCCAACTTTACCTTGGAATCTCCTTCATAAGTATTCCACAACTTGGTCCACATTTCATTAGCTAAAGTACATACCATGACTTTTGTAAAATTTGTCTCACAAAGCCCACTCAAAATACAATTCATTGCTCTTGCATTGATCTCAACCAATTTCCTAATAGTCTTATCTACCTTGAGATCACCTTCAACCCTATACACTTTTTCAACCATTTGCCATACCTCATATCCTTGTGATATCAAGTATTTCTTCATCCTCATGCTCCAGAAAGCATAATTGTTACCATCAAACAATGGAGCCTTATTTTTAGATGATCCATTTTGTGAATCCATCTATGTTCTTGTAGAATCTTCCCTCAAGTTGTTAGCCTTTCTGAAGGAACCCAATCTAATACCAATTGAAGAACACAAGCTTATACTGAGAGGGAGGGTGAACAGTATAAGACCACTTTTTACTTTTTCTTCCAATTAAATATTATGTTTTGTATAGATAGCGATATTAAAATTCATAATCAAAGCAATGCATAAAATACCATACATATTAGAGACTTCATAATTTACATGGTTCACCCAATGTGGGCTACTCCATTGAGAAAATATTTTACTAAAACTTTCTCAATCAATCTCTTTGGGAATCACTACCAATTACAATGTTTATGGATCTCTGTCCAAAGGATATGTTGATCCCCTAATCTCAAGTTCATGGATCTCTTCCACGAGATAACTCTTTCCCCTTTTGATCTAGCTATGTGATGTGCTAGAAGACTATGTCTCTCTGTTGCACTGGCTGGTGGACCTCTCTCCACTTGAAGACTCCTTACTCATATTTGTCTTCAACTATGCTAGCTACTAGATCTCTATCCACTGAGACTCTATCCACTGAGACTCTATCCTCTGTACTCTGTCACCTCCAAAACTCTGTCAATAGGATCACTAAGAACCTGCTCAATAGGCTCACATAGAACCTGCTTAACAATCTCACACAAAACTTGTCAAATCTGCTCAAGAAAGCTCACTAAGAACTTGGCAAAATATGCTCTAGCAAGCTCACCAGAACTTTCCCAAATATGCTCTAGCAATATCACCAAGAACTTGCCCAAATATGCTCCAAAAATCTCAATAAGAACTTGTCCAAATCTGCTCTAGCAAGCTCACCAAGAACTTGCCCAAAATTTGTCCACAAATCTATCCACAAAGCTGTCCCAAAAATGTCCACAAGGGCCTTCCCAAAGGCTCAATCAATCATACACAAACTACCACAAATCTATCCAGAAATCTATCCCAAATATCTTCTCAAAGACTCAACCACTATTACTCAAGTATCACTCAAAACTCATCCACAACTCTATCAAGGCAAAGCTCAAATATGAACTCAATAATGAATAGCAACATAGTCTTCAATGGATGACAACAATGATCCACAATGATCTCAACTCAAATCAACTCAAATAAAATCATAGAAGAATAAAGAGAATTGTTAGAGACTCAATATGTTCTAGGCTCAATCTCAACTCAACTCAACTCAACTTATAGAAGCATAAAGAGAATTTTTGGAGACTCAATATGTTCTAGGCTCAATATCAACTCAACTTAAATCAGAATAATAAAATAGTTTATTTTATAGGACTTGAATAATCACTTAACACATCACTTTACTAGGCTTATTAAACTCAACTCAACCCAAGTCTTATAGAACCATAAAGAGAATTGTTAGAGACTCAATATGTTCTAAAATCAATCTCAACTAATCACCATAAGGAACAATTATTCCTCACACAACCTAGTCCAAGTATGTATCAACCAACTCAAATATTTCCAATAAGGCTCAATTAAAAATCTCACATAACAATGATACTCATGTTATTTTATAACTCATGTTCTTTCACAACCAATGGGTTTAAACAACTATGCTTATAAAACAAGGTTTAAACACAAATTTCAATTCAGAAAACCTTGAAGCATTCAACCAATCACTTTTGAAAAGGAAACCACAAAAAATTATTTTCCCTCAAATGATATTTCATATATCAACCACCATAGAAAATCAATAGGAGAATGTGCCCATACCTTTTATGAAGATGAAGAAATCCCTTTGGAAAATTTGCTACACTCAACACACTTTGAAAAGAACAAAACAACTTTCACTTGAACCCTTTTACAAAAATAGAAATATCTCTTTATGTACATATTATTTCTCCTTATAAACAAAATAATCAAATAACACTTGAAATAAGCTTTACAATGATATATAATATGATATACTTCTAAAAAAAACCTTATCTCTCCTATGGAAACCTTAGAAAAATAAATTGGAAAAATTAATAACTTGCCTTTAACCTTAGCATGATTCGATCCCTTGTCGCTGCCCCTGCACCACTCAAATTATGGTGCAAACAACCATGTGAGCTAACCTCTCACATAGAAACCAATTGTGCAAGACCTCCTTCTTGCTTCCTCCAAACTTTCCCTCAAAAACCACGTGCACAAAAGGTTCTCCCTTTTTACCTTATAAAAACCAGCACTGACGAGATTCGAACTTTGGATATGTTTGCGCTTAAACACCTTACGTGCCTTCCTATTGCTGCTAGGTGGTTATAGGTTAGTGTAGACACCAAAACAACACCGATTCGATTAAGTGACTACAAACATTGATCGCATTGACATACATAGCTTTTAGGGTAGCCCTTAGAGGTCAAACAGTGGTCCTGGCCACTTACACAGCAGTTTAGAAGGTCGAAAAAATGGTAGAGCAAAGTTGGTCGTTTTAAAGCCTTTAATCTGAAGCGAGCCTTTAACAAACTTTAAGTCTTAAGCAAGAAAGCCTCAATCAAGAGCAAAACTTCAAAAGCAAACAAGATTTAATCAAAATGGAACCTTGGCCTTAGATGTCGTGAAATCGCGACATCGTGATTTCGTGACGTCGCGATTTCGTGCATCGTGATATCACGAAACCTAAGGCCCCAAGGGAAGCCTCAGCCTTAGATTTCATGATATCGTGCGTCACTATATCACGACACCTAAGGCCCCGAGGGAGGCCTCGGCCTTAGATGTCGCAATATCGCGCGTGAGGCCTCGGTCGTAGATGTCGCGATATCGCGCGTCGCGATATCGTGACACCTAAGGCCCCGAGGGAGGCCTTGGCCTTAGATGTCGTGATATCACGCATCGTGATATCGTGACACCTAAGGCCCCAAGGGAGGCCTCAGCCTTAGATGTTGCGATATCGAGCGTCGTGATATCGCGACACCTAAGGCCCCGAGGGATGCCTTGGCCTTAGATGTCGTGATATCGTGCATCGCGATATCGCGACACCTAAGGCCCCTAGGGAAGCCTCGGCCTTAGATGTCGCGATATCACACGTCGTGATATCACGACACCTAAGGCCCCGAGGGAGGCCTCGGCCTTAGATGTCACGATATCACGCGTCGCGATATCGTGACACCTAAGGCCCCGAGGGAGGCCTCGGCCTTAGATGTCGCGATATCGTGCGTCGTGATATTGCGACACCTAAGGCCTCGAGGGAAGCCTCGGCCTTAGATGTCGCGATATCGCACGTCGCGATATCGTGACACCTAAGGCCCCAAGGGGGAGGCTCGGCCGAAGTGTCGCGATATCGTGACGTCGCAATATCACGACACTTTGACATTTTGCACATAAACAGAATTTAATCAATCGAAGACGTTAAAGCATTCAAAGATGACATGTCAGCATTCAACGGTGGACTTCATCGGTCAAAGGCAGCATTAAAGCAATTCACGCCACGTGGCATCCCTGCATGCCATTTTTAAAGAACGACGGACTTCACCAACTGCAATAATGAGACGAGCAATCTCAACAACAAATCCGGCCCGAGGCCATGCTTCATAATTACGGATGTGAGTTCCTAGCGACAATCTCAGGGCGTGCCATGCCTCATAATCATCTGACAACGGTCAAATCTCGACGGTGCCTGCAGACTTAGGGTTTGACATTAATGTTTCAGAGGCAAAATTCCTCTATAAAAACTAGCTTAATACAATGTAAAAGAAAAAAAGACCACGAAGCATTTTCGAAATACAACGAAGTGCTGTTGAACTCGATACCTGACTGCATCAGTTTGGGATTTCTCCTTCTTTACACCCAGAATCTCTTGCGAAAGAGAGGTTGGTGGGTGGTTTTCAGAGGGTGAAGCCGAACCTTCATACCCGACAGTAGACACAGTATTCTACCAATTCGACGACACCACAACCTGAGAGATTTCGGGCCCTTCCTTAGTGGATTGGCGTCGAAACCAAGCTTCAATGGGAGCGGCCCATTTGGGCATCCCACGCAAGTTTTGCGTTAAATTAATATATGCTATTTTCAAGTATATTAAAACAGTTTACGTTTTAGGTTTATGAATATATGTTGTTTTTGAATGTTTTAAAACAGTAGGCTACGTCTCATGTTCGGATATATATCTTTCGAGCAACAGTGTCCGAATATATATATATCATAAGACAGTACATTATTTTGTTAGACGCTTTATGTACTACGTTCTACGTTCTGTCTTTTAGTGCTTATTCTGATTAAACGTGTATGTCATTTACATTCGTTCTATGCACTGTTTTAATGATCTTATGCATACATCTTTCACTTATTTCAAGATTCACTTACTTCACTTATTAACACAGGTGCTACTAACGCGTTTACTGTTTCTTTGATTGCAGGAAGAACAGCAGGAACAAATATTCATCAGCAACCAGCGGCGGCAACATTTTGGCCTGCCCGTTTCAAATGTGGGCATGCGGAAGGAGATCACTATTCATCTATTGTAACTGAAAATATGTAACTGAGGAGATGTATTGTAACCGAGCCGACATCATATTAATAAAAAGGGCTGTGTTCCTGCTATTGATTTGATTACATCCGTGTTATTACATGCATTAAACTAGTTCTGTTTTTATTGCATCTTAAGTGTTCTTTTATTTCTGGAATCTCATGCTTTCAGTGGTGATCATGGTGGGACCGTTCCCAAAATTTTTAAATCACAGAAACTAATCAGATTTGCTGTGTTTTAACAGGTACTTTTTTTTTAAAGCCGAAGGTCAGAAACAACAAATCCGGTCAGAAAGAGGTAACGGTTTATAACTGTCTATGTCATTTTCTGTAACGGTTTAATTTTTTATTTTCACTTTTTTTTTTAATTATTAAAGAAAAGTAGAGGAATTTTTCATAAATTTTTCTTACTTTATTTAATTATTTATGTAATTATTTATTTAATAATTAATTTTTTTTAAAAAGAAAGGTAGAGAAATTTTTTATAAAATTTTTCTTGCTTTATTTATTTATTTAATTGCTAAAAAAAAAAAAATTTAAAATTTTTACTTGCTGTTTTTCGGTTTGTAGTGTTTCTTGCTGTCTTCCGGTTTGCATAGGGAAAGTTTCTTTTTGCTGCTCGTTTCATTTTTTAAAATGAACTCCACACACTGCACGCGGTAAATTTGAACCAAGGAGCTGGTCGTAAAACCCCAGCCCTTGAGCAAGACCAACGGTGGGTTCATCACCACCTTGGCTTAGCTTTGCATCCATTTCCCCGATTGTCACTGTTGTTAGACGTAAATCCTGATGAAAGCTAACCGAGTGTTGTTGGGGTGATTCCCATGCACGCGAGGATAAGTCTTCTATGGTAGGTGTCATTAACAGGACAATATCCCCTTCCGTACCGCCTATGTTCCACATACCATCTGCTCTCACGTACCTATAGTTTCCCTCTCGTAAGGGCGGGTATATAGAGAGGTTGGTATATCAATCCGACAATGGTATATTGAAGGGGCGACCATTTATGGGAGTCATATGAGCCAACATTATGCATTTAAATGTTCTTCCAAAATTCGACATAACAAAACATCAAATGCACTAAACCAGTTTAGGACACACTATCAAATCCTTAAAAGAGATAATCACAATTTTGTGTATGAGTGTGTTCATTTCTGCTTAGTGTAGACCAAAAGACAAATCATCATAAAACAAGATAAAATATGTTTAGAGAAGCACTACAATGGTGTACACCCGTAGCCAAGCCCAATCAAGGGCAAACGCTGCGGAAGGTGCACAAAGAGAGGGCGCTAGTCACCTTCGCTTTAGCCCTGAGGATTTGGCCATACCGCCTTGGCGGTCTAGCCTACAAGAGAGTCCATATCATACCCCATCAAAAAGAAATTATTGGGAGCCTCCTCATTGGGTTATGCCCATCCAACACAGCCCCTTTCGGGAAGACGTTGTACACGTAGATCTCAATGTAGTTAGACAACCGCCTCTTGAGACTATATTTGAATGGCCACAACATGATGAAGCGCTAGAGAGGCATACTATCCATTTGGAGAGACAACATGGATATGGCGTCTCCTATTTACCTCCCATCAGAACAAAAAGACAACATCCAGAGCGCAGGGCTCTTTACACAGGGCAAGCTAACTCCGCTCGCCCCTTTCACACCCATGAAAGGGAGTACGAGGAAGATCATCGCATTCCTAGGGAACAACATATAGCGTGGGAACCTTGTGTTTCTGCACCTGCCAGATATCATGATCACACATCAAGGCTAGAGCCTCAAGCAAATGTCGCCTACCCCGACAAAGGGAAGCAACCCATTGAAATTTTAGACCATCAAGATCGAGGCAAAACATTCAAGCCTCCTCAACAAAAGAGGGCAGACCCAGTTGACCCGACAGTCGCCAGACATGTCGCTCTCCAAGCTCGAATCATGCAGCTTGAGCAGGGTCATCAGGAGTTAGAGTACTTATACCGCTTGAATAAAGAGCACATGCAGCGCGAAGAGGATGAGTTGCGCTATAAGCTACCTGAGAGGGTGCCAACCCCTCGCACCCACAGAGAAGAACAATATGAGAGGCACAATCCTTGGGTGCAAGACAGGTCTCCATGACCTCGTCAAGTTTTGCCTCCGAGACCTTATAGACCCGAGAGGGAGGCCACTCCCCGAAAAAATGATGGGTACCCTCAACGGGGACTCAATCAAGGTCATAGGTCTCGCCCAGAGACTCCTCAAGAAGTTTATGAGGAGTACGAACCAGAAATAGAACGGGCTGAAACGCCCCATCAAGGTGGGAGGGCTGCCACTCGGCCACCCCCCCATAGGCCTCCAGTCTCCCATAACTCACCACGGGAGCAAACAAAAGAGGAAGAAATAAAATCTTCTTATGCATACAAAGCGCTATTAGAGCGTTTGGAGTCTATGGAGACAAAAGCTTCTGGGCATCAAAAGCCCACATTATGTCAACTCCATAGTCATCCAGTGCATCCCTCAGTGCCTACACCTCTTTACCCCGAACACTTCAAGTTGCCTCAATTGGCAGTTTTTAAAGGTGAAGAGGATGCACAAGAACATGTCACAAGGTTCCTATGTCAATGCTTCGGCATCCAAGATAATGATGCATTGTTGCTTCGAACTTTCATAACCACATTCGCAGGCCCTGCCTCGGATTGGTTCACACAATTACCCAAACACAGCATAAACAATCTCGATCAATTAGTAGATGCATTTCTTGAATGCTTTGCTTTCAACACAAGGAAGAAGGCGTCACTAAGTGATCTGGCCAGCCTCCGGCAATATGAGGAAGAAACAATGACAGCATACGGGAATCGTTGGAGGGATTTGCTTTCTAGGTTACCCTACCGTCCCCCTATGTCTGATCTTATGTAGATGTTCGCAAAAAGTTTCTTGAAATAAATCTCTGGTCTATTGCTGCTACAGCAATACGATAGTTTAGAAGACACTTTGGTGCAAGCCAGAGTTATAGAAGAGATTAAGATAGGCGAAGGCGCAATCGCCAAGCCTAAAAATAAAGAGTGGAATAAAACCACTAAGACTAGGAATACGCAATCACAGCCCGCTGTGGTTAATCAAGTTATGATAAATTTTCCCAAGCCTGTGCAATAAATGTAGCCCCAAAAGTCTAATTACCAGCAGTGCCTCCTAGTTATGAGAAAGATAATAAGAAACAGGAGCAGAATCAGCAGCGTCACCCTAGGTCCAAATGTCAGAAAACTGCACGTGCGTAAACAGTAAAACATCTAAAGGCACCCTAACCTAAGTCATCTTGGGTCAAGCAACTCATCGCTTTTCTCACGAAGGTCATTCCCTCATCGATTCGTCCTTGAGGGGGTAGTCACACTTAGCCACCAATCAACAAGCACACACCCAATAAATGCAATGACATGCATTCAAAGAGTCATTGACAAAGACAATCACACTCCTGCTTGGGGCAGTAAACAAGCAATCATTAAGTTGATCAAATACTTGGCATTTCCAAAGCATTAACACAAGGTTTCCCCTGTGGACAAAAGGATACGCCCTTTGCCTAATCATGACTGACCAATTTCCAAGCTCAAGTCACACCTCACCAAAACAGGTTAACACTTGAAATCAAATTCCTTAGCTCGTCAGAAGCAAGGATTCAAGAATGCATGCCCTTTACACACTTGGGGCATCAAAAGTTGGTTAGGTTACCAACAAACTCTAATCATTAGTGCTTTGGTCTTCTATTTTTGCTCAGCACTGCGTCACCCGCAACACTTCCCAAAAAGGGGCATCTATAGACACCAAAATAGCACCGATTCGATTAAGTGACTACAAACATTGATCCCATTGACATACACAGCTTTTAGGGTAGCCCTTAGAGGTCAAACAGTGGTCCTGGCCACTTGCACAGTAGTTTAGAAGGTCGGAAAATGGCAGAGCAAAGTTGGTCATTTTAAAGCCTTTAATCTGAAGCGAGCCTTTAACAAACTTTAAGTCTTAAGCAAGAAAGCCTCAATCAAGAGCAAAACTTCAAAAGCAAACAAGCTTTAATCAAAAGGGAACCTTGGCCTTAGATGTCGCGAAATTGCGACGTCACAATTTCATGCGTTGCGATATCGTGTGTCGCTATATCACGACACCTAAGGCCCCGAGGGAAGCCTCGACCTTAGATGTCGCGATATCGTGCGTCATGATATCGCGACACCTAAGGC
This sequence comes from Wollemia nobilis, assembly GCA_028583015.1. Classification (NCBI taxonomy): domain Eukaryota; kingdom Viridiplantae; phylum Streptophyta; class Pinopsida; order Araucariales; family Araucariaceae; genus Wollemia; species Wollemia nobilis. The sequence continues at coordinate 3,225,351 of JAQPPZ010017001.1, read as the reverse complement.
CCCGAGGGAGGCCTCGGCCTTAGATGTCGCGATATCGCGCGTCGCAATATCGCGACACCTAAGGCCCCGAGGGAGGCCTCGGCCTTAGATGTCATGATATCACGCGTCGTGATATCACGACACCTAAGGCCCCAAGGGGGAGGCTCGACCGAAGTGTTGCGATATCGCGACGTCGCGATATCGCGACACTTCGGCATTTTGCACATAAACATAATTTAATCAATCGAAGACGTTAAAGCATTCAAATACGTCAGCATTCAATGACGGACTTCATCGGTCAAAGGTAGCATTAAAGCAATTCACGCCACGTGGCATCCCTGCATGCCATTTTCAAAGAACGGCGGACTTCACCAACTGCAGTAATGAGACGAGCAATCTCAACAACAAATCCGACCCGAGGCCATGCTTCATAATTACGGATGTGAGTTCCTAGCGACAATCTCAGGGCGAGCCATGCCTCATAATCATCTGACAACGGTCAAATCTCGACGGCACCTGTAGACTTAGGGTTTGACATTAATGTTTCAGAGGCAAAATTCCTCTATAAAAACTAGCTTAATACAATGTAAAAGAAAAAAATACCACGAAGCATTTTTGAAATACAACGAAGTGCTGTTGAACTCGATACCTGACTGCATCAGTTTGGGATTTCTCCTTCTTTACACCCAAAATATCTTGCGAAAGAGAGGTTGGTGGGTGGTTTTCAGAGGGTGAAGCCGAACCTTCATACCCGACAGTAGACACAGTATTCTACCAATTCGATGACACCACAACCTGAGAGATTTTGGGCCCTTCCTTAGTGGATTGGTGCCGAAACCAAGCTTCAATGGGAGCGGCCCGTTTGGGCATCCCACGCAAGTTCTACGTTAAATTAATATATGATGTTTTCAAGTATATTAAAATAGTTTACATTTTAGGTTTCTGAATATATGTTGTTTTTGAATGTTTTAAAACAGTAGCCTATGTCTCATATTCGGATATATATCTTTCAAGAAACAGTGTCCGAATATATATATATATCGTAAGACAGTACATTATTTTGTTAGACGTTTTATGTACTACATTCTACGTTCTGTCTTTTAGTGCTTATTCTGATTAAACGTGTATGTCATTTACATTCGTTCTATGCACTGTTTTAATGATCTCATGCATACATCTTTCACTTATTTCAAGATTCACTTACTTCACTTATTAACACAGATGCTACTAACGCGTTTACTATTTATTTGATTGCAGGAAGAACAGTAGGAACAAATATTCATCAGCAACCAGCGGCGGCAACATTTTGGCCTGCCCGTTTCAAATGTGGGCATGCGGAAGGAGATCACTGTTCATCTGTTGTAACTGAAAATATGTAACTGAGGAGATGTATTGTAACCGATCCGACATCATATTAATAAAAAGGGCTATGTTCCTGCTATTGATTTGATTACATCCGTGTTATTACATGCATTAAACTAGTTCTATTTTTATTGCATCTTAAGTGTTCTTTTATTTTCGGAATCTCATGCTTTCAGTTAGTAACCTCCCTTACCTTTGTTCCCTCTTCTTTTCGCTATTTTTTGAACGAATACGAAACTTATGCCCCCTTAGTGCTTCAAACGGATTATCTTAATTGAGGACTTAGAGAAAATACAAATTTTAGTGGCATATTTATATATGCCCACCTTTTTCTTTTGACATCGGCTATGACTTAATATTATTTGCCTCCTTTTTAACGTCAAAAATATTAAAATATTAATTTTAATTTTAATTTTAAATTTAAATAATTAAAATTTAAACTTAAATATTTAAAATTAATTAGGTCCGAGGTGTAGACCAATTGGTTCATCCAAACCCCATAAGGGGGGTGGAGGTCCAAGGTTCAAATCTCGGGCCTCATCGGACTGAATGCTTGTCCCTTTCCTGGTGCTTTCAGCAGCGTAAAAGGTTTAAAATGATTGTGGCATGGTGGTTATAGGGGCAGACTGCATGAATATCTGTGTGGTGGCTTCTAGGGTGGACAACATAGAATACTATGGTGGCCATAAAAAACTAGACAACCTGCTCAAATTCATGGTGGCTACCGATTCCACCATGTTAATATATATATATATATATATATATATATATATATATATATATATATTTAAAATTAATTATCTCCTTCATCGGGGCACCTTTTTCAATGAAACAAAAAGCCAACCTGGGTTTTAAGAAAAACTCATTTCAAATATGCCATCCATAGTTTTAAATAAAACCTTTTATTTTGCTTGCCTTGGTTTTCACAAAAACCCTGTAAATAGCCATACCAAAATATCATAAATGTTTATTTATGAAATATTTTGGCCACAAAAACTCAATGTGATCCATGTGACATCAATGATCCATGTTACATCAATGATAACATAAAATGCCTCAATTTACCTCAAATTTCCAACACATAATTTCACCCAAATTCAGAATTATTCAAATTTCAAGAATTTAGTTTTCTTATATCTCCCATTCATTATTTCATTTCATAAATATTTCTATTATCTCCCAAGGTTTAATTTAATTATGAATATCTCCAATTTTTTCCTTAAAACCTTATAACCATAATAAAGCAATAAAGTGTTACAAAATAACTTGAATGCACCCTTAATAAAAGATCATGATACTTTACCTTATCTTTAGCTATGTCCCGTGTAAACCACAGGTGCAATCAAGCAATGGAAAAAAGCGATAAATTTGGCTATAGTCTTTGTGAAATAGATGCAAACCCTACATACAATCAAGAATTGAAGGAAGAGGGTTGTTCATAGACCATAATTTTAGTCTATGGAAAATCCTCTTCGATCAAAATAAATATCTCTTAAGGATCTTTAGATTATGGGAGGATGAACCTTTACCCTCTATTAATATTTTAGAGGATGAATTTAGGTTGGATTTGATTGATCATGAAGTCCAAAAAATTATCTACAAACTCAAGGGAAAAATACAAGTCCTGGAGGAGCTCAAAGGATACATTAAATATTGGTGGACTAGTATAGAATTCCAAGTAACTCTCCTAGCCAAAAAAAATCTTTTTGTTTCTTTTTTTTTTAATTTAGTGGATAGATATGAGGTAATGGATTATAGATATAATTGTGTTTTTGGACAAAGTGGTGTTTATATAAGACCCTTGGACTCCTAGTTTCAACCCATTTACAAAAGAAGTTATGGTTTTCCAATTTGGATGAATCTTTATGCTCTCCCTATGGAGTTTTTGGGAGAGAAGATATTCACCAAAATTTGTAATGCCATTGGTGCATTCTAGTATATGGATGCCTAAATAGAGGAAAATTTATCTAGTAAAATTGATATGAGTAAAGCAATATTGACTATTTGGATGGATGTTTCAGTTATTGGACCTTAATCCATTATTATCTCCTCAAGAAAAGGGGAATGGATCCAAAATATTGAATATAAAAACTTCTCCCTAAGATGTTATGGCTATCATAAATATGGCCATTTGAAGAAAATATGCCTAGTCATACGATTATGCTTTGATTCATCCTTGGTGGAGGAGAAGTGCCTACATGAAAATGATTCGAAATATTCAAATTTCCTAGTTAAAAAGAAAGAATCTCATCCTCTAGATGCACCAATTATCCAAGAAAAATCATGCAAGCAATAGAAGACTCAACCCCAAAAGAAAAATTTGAATAAGATCATTGATAAAATCCAAATGGTTACTAAAGACCATCCAGATGGCTCCATGGAAAATATTAGCACCTCACATGGTATTCTTGAATCTAATTATGAAATAATTTGTGATGAACATTTTTTGAAAATGAATATCCTACAAAATGTGCTAGAACTAGATATTACCTCAGGAGCTTGAAGTGCAAAAATTCATTATTAGATCTTGCCACTCTAATGGAGTAAGAACCTCTACTACAAAAAAAAAAAAAATCAAGCTAATTTCCTCTGTGATGGATAATTGTTATGTTTATTTTCCTTCTATCTATTGGATTTATGTGTCATGTAAGGGTTGTTATTGTTGTTAGTTCCTTAAAAAAAAGAGTTGATTATGGAAACTTAGCAGTTTGAGGAAGATGTAGAATATCTTTGATAGAAAGGAAAATATGGGTATGCTTTAATTAGATTTTTAGAAATTTAATGAGAGCAATGTAATGTTTTGTTTTTGTAATGGGAGTGGCCCCCAATAGAATCCACACATAGCTTATTAAAAAAAAAAACTTTCCATGTCTCAAATTTAGGGTATTCTAAACTTTATATGCTTTGCTTCTGTTATGCACACTACTAACTTTTGTTATGTGCTATACTCAATTATATTACTCTAATCACTTCTATTATGATTCCGCTCATTTTTGTTATGACTATGTTCACTTTTGTTATGAATCTTCTCAATTCTTTTACTTTGTTCACTTCTATTATGACTTTGTTCACTTCCAATAATCCTTCTAATTCTTTCTGTGCTCGAGGATTTTTGCTTCTACTCATGTTCTTCATAAATTCACTTCAACACCAAGTCTATATCATTCATAGGCTTAATGTCTTCTCACATACCATATTATTTGTCTCATAGGCTCAAACTAGACTAAACTCTCACTTGGTCCATCACATTTACCAAAATTTAACATTCTTAGGATTCCAATCCATTTATTCTCATTCTCCTCTCCTTCAACCTCCAATACTCTACTATACCATTGGCAATCTCTTCTCTGTAGACTCTCCAAAAAAAAATTCCACACTCACCTCTCTCTCCAACAAATCACAAAGCAATTCATTTTTTACTTTCAACACTCTCTCTAGTAAATATATATCGAGCAATTTATTCTTCTCCACTCATTTCTTCACATTCCAATATTCTTTCAACTCTTCCTTCTTATTAACCAATATTATTCCAACCAATGTATCTCTTCATGTTTCTCCTTTTTCAAATATTCTCCTTGTAATATCCTCTTCCAATATTCTTATTTTATCTTCACTTAGTGTGGCTCTTTGAACCAAGAAGGCTTTGTCTAAGATGGATCTAATACCATTGTTGGCAATTATACTAGATTATCTAAAAAATAAAATTTACTAGGATCAAATATCAGTCACATAAAATCATATCCACAAGTAACACAAGTATTGCATAGTAAAAAAATTCACTATTACATTCATAAATCATAAAATATTACATAAAAAGTTACTTAGATTACATAGAATGGAGATTTATCTCTAATATATAATAATACTTTTGAATTTTTATCTCCTCTAACTCCTGGGAGATTCAAATATTCACATGCATCATATTACGACAATACTCTAATAATTACTTAACCTTCCACTTTACATCTTTATGCATATTAATAAATCTTTAATTTCATATTGACACATATCACCTATGACTCTTCACTTGCATACTTGACACCTTGTACACTCACATTTGTACACTTGTATACTTTATTACATAACATATAATATCCACACTTTGACACATACATTAGATAAATATTAAACACACTCCTAAACTAATATTTATAATAATACTCAAATATACTTCAATATACCATTATATATAATTCCCAATTTGGTCACTCTTCCTTGTTGGTTGCTTCTACATTATGCTTGTATTTTTAAAGTGCTTTTATCTTCTTCTTTTGTATACACCTAAAACATGTCATGTTTATAAAACTACTCATATGGACACCTTTATAGACCATATGAATGATATTGGACCTCTCCAAGATCTAGAATTGATTCTAACCACTTATTTGGGGCAGCCTTGTCCTATTCAAGCTCAGCCACTAATGATCAGTGTGGTTGCCATTCCAGCTTTTGATGCTCATAGCAGCTGTGATCTAGCCACACCTATTGATAGTGGCTAGGAGCAACTTGCTCCTAGCCATGTTGAGTGAGAGCGGTTAGCTCTAAAATAGAATCAACATTGAAAGTTGAGCCAAATCAGTTATACCAATGATATTTTAAACTAATTTGAGTAGTTGAGGGCATGAATATTTTGGAAGGTTCCTCCCAACTACCATAGGCTAAAAATTCTTGATCTTAGCTTCTCCATGAAGCCAATATTAGAATCCGAGAGGTCTATTTATAGGCCCTCGAACAAATAAAAAATAGAGAAAATTTATGTAGCAAAGCCCTACCAAATTGGACAATGAATTGATAGCCCTTGAGGAGAGTCAAAGTGCTACCCAATTGTGGAATGACAAGCATGCAAACAACAATGGAGCTTCTAAAGGACTGAGAAGCATACACCACAAATTCACACCAATATAACATGAATCCCAATGAATTCAACCACCAATCCATATTTGGACAAGTAGGTGAACCTTGATGATCAATTATAATGAAGAATTGTGTTGCAACCCTTAATTTAAGAGGTAGAATTTGTAGTGCACGATTGCTATGTTTGATAGTGACTCACAGGCTCAGCCACCGATGACATCAGTGGCTAGAAGAACCAGTTGCTCTAAGTGACAGTGGCCAAGGTTTGATGCATTATTTATTTAGTTATTAGTGTATTTTCCCATTTATTTTTGCTTTATCAACTTATATTAGAGTAGATTTATCATTTTCAATGCATTTGTATGGTTGATTAGCATTTATTTATGCATTTTTGCTCATCTTTGTGTTTTTTCATGCTATTATCATGCTTTCATATCATTTCAAAAAAATATTTGAAAGAAACCTTATCATGAGAGGTTGCATATGCTATTTATGTGTTTTATGGTTGCTTTATGCATAGGTGATAAGATCTACAAAGTACATAGCTACATCTAATGATATTTCCTTCGAATAAGTGAGGAGGCATCAATAAGACCTCAAATAATTCATGTCAATCTAGAAGGCTTGCAAATTATACCACCCCTATTTTGGGGCTTCATACCTTTGTATTCATTGTATCAAAATTCGGTATCCCTAAGAGGGATGTACATGTAACTAATTTTCATGATGAATTAATAAAATGAGCCTTTACATTTTTCTTAATTCATTGTCATTGTATGTTTTATTATTTTATATTTAATATTATGATGCAAATATAGTAGGTGCATGCATTATAGTATTGTACATATGGCAATCATGACGGAAACACCCAAATTTTATGTTGTTTGATAATTTGTTGCATGTTTTTTTGACACAGGTGCAGCCACTCTGATCAACAACGACTAGCAGAGTCCAGCCATGCTTGAAGATAGCAGCTAGATTCAGAGCCATCCTAAGTGATAGCGATTGATAGAAAAAATTGCAGATAGTAGAAATCTAGATCATTAGTAGACTTAGATTTTAGGTGCAACCACTCTGATCAATAGCAACTAGTATATCCCAACTATGCTTGAAGACAACAACTAGATTCAAAGCTACCCTGAGAGATAGTGATCAGTAGAAAATATTGCAAATAGCAGATAGCCAGATCATCAATAGAATTGGATTTTTGTTGGTTGAAATTATCTGTATTTTTGCTTCTCTATCTATGTTTTTATTTTTTGGATGCAGTAGATGAATGTTAATTAGAGAAAATAGAGAATTTTTAAAGAAAAATTTATAATATCCCTTAGGTTTTCTACTAGCCATTGCTAGGAACAATGGTCTCTAATTGTAATCCACCCTAGTCTCCAGCGGTCTAGATTGTATGTTAGGGTTTGCATGCTTGAGGTCCAATTAGAGGATACTTTTCATAACTAGTATTGCATCCTATGAATATCATCTAGCTTTTAAATGTGCATTCTCTAAAATGGAAACATTCATTTTAAGAATTTAGGAAAATCATTTCAGTGCTCTATGATGCATTTTATTTTCATGCAATATTTAAAAAGAACCATCACACACCACATCACACTTAAACATTAGTAAGTTGGAATTCATACCCAACCACTAATAGAGACCAATGATGGTGGGCTTCATCTCCATTTGTTGGCTCACATGATACGAACCCGATTTATTGGCCAATATCAGATCCAAGAACCATCATAGCCTATGGGATAGAGCACGTATTTCTCTTCAGAGAGGTATATCATTGATCGTAGGTGAACTAGGTGAGGACTAGCAAGACCTGTACTCCCTAACCGGGTATGAACTTCATCTCCATACTTTGGTGGGTTTACATGATCAAAATTTCATTGCTAATTGTTGAGATATGAGTATACAGGTGAAAACCCCTTTAACAAAAGAATATCATCTAATAAAATAAAACACATGACATGAGATATTTTTGAAAATAAACAAATCAAAAACACACTAAAAAAGTTTTAGGACACAAATCTAATCCTTAAAAGAGATAATCATATTGTCTACTTAATGTGTTTCTTCATTGGTTGGGTAATCAACATAAGATCCTTGATCTGGGACCAAACCCTAATTTTTCAATTAAATTGATACTTTTTGATTCTGCATCCAATAAATAAAAAATTGTGCAAATCAGAGCTATAACAAAAAAGTTATGTTGGTTTTATGATTACTTTATATTTGAGTGATTTTTAAGCCAAAAATAGGGAAAAACTGCACTAAAACAGTCATAAAAAGCCCTAGACAACCCAAAAATTTGCCAAAATTGTTTTGTTATCTTAGTTTACCCCTTGTGCACCCCTCATACCATTTTTAAGGCTTAGCTACACATTTTTCCAAAAATACAAAAATTGGTCATTTTCCACAAACCCTGGTTGGCCAAATATTCCAAAAATACAAATTTTGACCCGAAAGTCATTTTTTGGAGTCATCCCATTGTGACCAGCTTGTCGTTCTGATCATTTTAATATATAACACACAAATTTTTTTGTAAGTTAAATTTCACAAGGTTATGGTCAATACACAAGGCCATCCTTAGTCCAAGATTGAGGTAGCACCCAATGCACAGAGGGCACATACCACCTTAGAGGAAACACACTTACCCCTAACATACCTGAATGAACTTTAGGTAGTCTCAGAGGAGACAATACCACTCATAGTAGATCTCACCAAGAAATATTGCTTAGGAAAACCAACACTAGATCTTCTCGTGATCTAGACGAGAATACTTCTAGACCTACCACATATCATCACACTAAGATATCAAATAAACCTAATGAGGGGTGAGATAGAGGGGGTGTGACCATTCACATACCCATTGTAATACCAAATCCTTTCGAGCATGGAGGATGTCATTTGTCTTACCATAATATTGGCGAAAGAGGTACACCTCTTGCCAAACCTTGGAAGACCCATCACCTTGAATTCTTAGATCAAGGTTCTAGAAGATCCCAACATGGGATATTTGAGCATGGAAGTATATATCGTGATCATACCCCTTATGGATCTACTGGGTCCACTAAAGAGTACATCATGGATGAAGGAACTATAACCCAGTTGTGTCCTATCCATACCCCTGGTGACCACTCCAAGAAAATACACAGTACTCCTGCAACATCCTTGCATGAGGATTGCACCCCTAGGGAAGAGCGTAATGTCAATGCCATATTGAATCATAAAGGTAAATGATTTGCTAACCTAGTTGCACAATTTGAGGTAAACAAGAACCCTCACATGGAGTTGCAAAATCATAAATCCAGCACATCAAACCAATCAGATTGGTCACATAGGTTAAATGCAATTCAAAGAGAAAAAATACTCCAAGATCAATTGGAGGATTTACGTATCGAGTGGGAATGTGTACAAAAATTAGAACGAGAAAGTGTAAAACAATAACAGTTGCACCAACAACGATTATATGAACACCAACTAGAAGAGTAGTGTCTCCTTGATCAAAAGGAGCATAAAGAGTGATCAAACATATTGTCTTGATTATAACTACCTCCCTGTAGTGAGTATAGGTAGCATCAAAATGAGAGACGTGCTACTTCACACCTTGAGTTGCATAGTAGGAGAGTAGATGATTATATTCTCCATACTTCTCAACATGCTTCTCAACCATATACATGTTTAGCACCAAATAGGCTAGAGCATAGGTAGTATGAAATATTAAAGTTGGATGACCAGGATTAGTAGTATCTTGAACCATATTCTGTAGGTTTGTACAATGAGCACAATCATCCACCTTGAACTAAAAATAATCTACCTCTACTAGCTCCACAAAGACACCTTAGAGAAGAGGAAATTTTATCCTCGCAAGCGTACAAAGCCTTAGCTAAAAAGGTAATATCTATTGAGAAATAAGGTATGACTTATCAAAAGCCTACCTTGAATAAAATTTACAATACGCCTCTATGCCCCTCAGTTCCTAGCCCAACATATCCTGATCATTTTGAGATGCCCAAGCTGGACAAGTTTTAGGGTGATGAATATGCACAAGAGAATGTAACGAGCTTCATGAACATGTGCTTCTAGATCTAAAGTAATGATGCCTTGTTACTAAGAACTTTCATAATGAACCTTTTAAGCCCAACCTTAGAATGGTTTAATCAATTAAAAATGCATAACATTACCAGGTTTGAACAATTGGCAAATGCATTTCTTGAATACTTTTATTTTTGCATCAAGAAGAAAACCAATTTGATTCACTTGGCAACTTTAAAGTAATATGACGATGAGCCAGTCATGGATTTTGGTAATAGATGGAGGAAGCTAATGGCTAAGCTACCATTCTCCACCCCCCCTACTAAATTAACTCAAATGTTTACCAAAAGTTGTGCAAAACACATCTCATTGTTATTATAACTACAATAATACTAAATATTCAAAGAGGCTTTGGTGCAAGCCAAGATCATTGAATATATCAAGCTAGAAGAAGGAGAACTAAAGATCTATAGCAAGAAAGAATGGAAAAACAAGGACATGCGACATCAACCGTAGCAGGCCAAGCCTACACATGTTAACCAGGTCATGTTAAATTTTCCAAAAGTAGCATAGATCCAACAACCATAAACTATCAGGCTCAACCTCCTCCTGTGCATTACAACTAGCACAATAAGAATCAAAGCAAGGACAAACAAAATTTCCACCTCACAACTATATGTTGTTGCCTGAATATTTGGTATTAATTTTGAATTGCCTTTGCAAGGTTGAGTCCCTAATATTACCTAAAGTATGCACTCTAGATCCTATCACCCCAAACCCAAGGGATATAGGGAATATCTCTTTTGTGTTTATCATCAACAAAATTTCCATGATACCTAGGATTGTGTTACGTTCAATAATGTAGTGAAAAATAAGAACAAATTGCAAATAGATAGCCCCTTAGATATTGATAATAAAAATATCAACATATTCAAAAATCCTCTTCCCAATCATGGGGCCAACAAAAATCAAGTTGAGCACATCAATGAGGTGCACATAGCCCTGCCTAATGAGGGTTTTATTGGTATGATCAATACTACAACATGAAGCAAGAGATGCCTTGATCAACCCAACATACCAAAAAAGTCAATTAAAGCTGAAAATCTATCTCGGTCCATACCAACATTGAATTCAATTCACTTACAAAAGGACCCTATGATTACCTTTCACAGACAGGAAATTAAGTCAATCACTAGAGATGAACCTGATCCTCCATTACACATCATAGTGAGCATCAATCAGATTCCATACAAGAGATTTTTGATTGACACTCGGATCATCTATCAACATCATCATGGTTGTAGCTTTGAAGTATTTAAATCTACCATCTTCACACATTAAGGACTCAATGTTCACTTTGAGAGCCTTCAATGATGCCACCTCCCCAAAAATTAGTACAATAGTCCTACCTATATAGGTTGGGATAAAGATGATACATACATTGTGCCATATCTTGGGGTGAAAGGTAATATAACATATTTCTAGGTAGACCATGGATGAGGGATATGGAATGTGTGCCTTCCATAGTGCACCAAAACCTAAAATTCATACACCAAGAACAAGTGTATGTGGTCCCCCATGATCCTGAGCCATTCAAGTATTACAAGAAGGTCGATGAGCCATAAGAAACTCTAGCAACATGTGAGCCTCAAAATGTTCATTTGGATAAAATCATCAAACATTTGATTGAGGCTTGCATAAAGAAATTGCTACCTTCTCCCATCACCAAAAATCATGGTATCATATTACCTATGAGGAGAAGAAAACATTAGTTAGCATGACTGATACAGAAGCACCTCAACCAGTTGATGATCTACCCACAACTGATCTGAAAGCCAAAGCACCTTCTCACGAGTTTGTGGGGATGGTCAACATTAAGTTAGAGGATCGAGTGTCTCTAAAGCAATTAAAACAATAGATAATATCATCAGATGTTGCTTCAACATTGAAGGGGCCAAAACCATTGAAATTAGTCACCCCTGATTCATTTCTTATGGTGCCCTCTCAAGAGAAAGAATAGGTTTCTCCCCCATGTCAGACTAGGGGTATTAAAACTGGCATAGTTCAACATTACAAAGTAAAACAAAAATATGAACTAAGTCAAAAACATGAGCATGTGGATACCGCTATCAAAGTGGATCATCAAGAAACATCCACAATATCTCAAATGAATGAAATGGGTGATTTGCATTTACATAAGCGTCTTGTAGCACCCACTCTCTCCCCTCCTTTAGTTGATGATGCTATTTTGATCCAGTCACTAGAAATACATTTAAGAGACTTATCAGTTTTGGAATGTATGCAAGATCACCTAACTAATCTAGAGGTATATATGGAACAATAGAATGAAGCATTACAATTTATCATTATCCATATTGAGAGCCAAGAAATACAAAAGCAACCCCGATTTGAGGTTTAACCACCTCCTATTCAACCATAGGAAAATCCTCAACCAAAGCAAGCACCATATCGGCCACTCCAACAACCTAGCAAGTATCCCCCATTGCCTGAGCTTGTGGTATCAATGTTCAATCGATTATGTGTCACAAACACCATCACCTTGCCTGAGGTTCACTAGTTAAATCTGAATCATCCAAAACCCTAGGGGTATGATGAGGAGTTACACTATCTATATCATAGACAAAATGGCCATGACATCCATTCATGTCATGGTTTCAGAGCCATAGTATACAAAATGCTTGAAAATAATCAGCTTCGGGTTGTCAACCAACAAATAATCATAGTCAACAATCCATCCCTTGCAACAAAAAAAGAAATAATAGCCCCCTAAGCAAGAAATGGAGATACCTAGGGCTCAACAAGGTCATCAAACTAATCCAGTGCGTGCTGAGCACCCAAAACACCAGTAATGCATTTGGACTCCTTTAAATGAGCCCATGTCAGATATTTTTCAAAATATGCAAGAGGCTAAGGTCTTAACCTTACCTAACATAAACCCTTTAGACCCAAATAGAGCTAAACCTAAGGGTTATAGGGAGGACCATTACTATATCTATCATCGAATAGAGGGCCATGGCATTTGCAATTGTTATGGATTCAAGAATGTGGTTCAGGATCTCATAGATAGTGGGGATTTTCCCATATATGGTTCATCCATAGTGCCTTAGCTTACCAAAATAGAGGCCACATCTTCACATGTGCACCTCCTAGGTTAATCGCATCCTTGTAGGCCTAACAAGCCACCTTAGCGAGTGGTCATATTTGAGATGACTACTACGACTTTATTTCAAAAGTTGTATGAGGCAAATGCATTCGTATTACCAGAGGTTAAACAAAGAGAACCCAAGCCTGGGTCACCTGATGAAAGCCTCTTTTGTATGTATCATCATATACATGGGCATGACATTCATGGCTGCCATTCATTCAAGAAGGTGGTCCAAAACCTTCTAGAATGAAATGAGCTCTATGTAGATGGTTCACTCGTTTTACCCCACCCAGACATGGGCACCCCACAAAGATACATACGCCAATTAGAAGAGTTGATTTATATCATTGTTTATAAGCAAGTTGATTATATTGTAGTGTGAAACATCCACACTAGGGGTCCTCAAGGTAACATACCTTCCCCACCATCCACATCAAGATCAATGAAGCAAAGTGAGAAATCCAAAGGTATCGCACCTTCCTCACTTTCATTGAGTGGCACACACACTAGGGGTACCTAAGGTAGCATACCTTTCCCCTTAAAAACCATAAAATCCAAAAAAAAAACATTAAATCATTAAATTTCAAAAACATTTGAAAAACACCAAAAAATCAAAACAAATAAAACTAATAAAATCCAAAAACATTGCAAAACATAAAAAATACAAAAATATTTACATTATATATTTTTATTTTACATATGCATTCATTTAATTGCATTGCATTAGGTATGTTCATCCATTGCACTTGCATTAGGATAGGTTGTATTTACAATCTTACAAACGACACCATGTTTGTATCTCAATCATGCATCTATTCATCATTATCATCCATCACCCTTGTGAGTAATTGTGTTTTTCAACACAACCCCTCCTATTGCTATGAGGAATATACTAGGGTTTTTCGGTCATTCATCCATACCTAGTGATCTTCTCAGATTTTGTAGAAAGCTATCTTCGCTTTTGTATATGAGGTCTAGTTTTGATAGCACCTAGCATATGTCAAAATCCCATCACTTTTTGAAACATTAACAATCCTAGTTTGAACAAGGAAATATAAACACTACAAAGTGGTCCTAGTCACCTTAAGTGAAAGTTTTTTACTTGCTCATCCTGTGATGCACATGGTCTAGAGTGTTGAGCATTGGAAAAAGGACAAGCTCACCCCTACCCAAATAAATCCCTTGCTTTCATACAAAATAAGCAAAATTCCAACATCAAAAGCAAAATCCCTTGGTAAAAAAAATGCAAAATAAATATTGATTTTCATCACTAAGCATGAGCAAGTATCCCAATAAATGTGAAGAAAATAAGAGGGTGAAGAGCTTGAATCCTTGGAATGGTCAATACTCGAAGCCATTGAGTGATCCCCAATACAACAATGGGCTGAATGAATCTTTCCTAGAATTGGGGTAGTTCTAAGTAATTCACAAATGAGCTATCTTTAGGTGGCCTATATTACCTAGTAGTCTAGTCCAACTACATCCAAACTTAGGATCAAGGTGAATATTTTGTGATCCTCATTACAACAATGGGCTGAATGAATCCCACCTAACAATGAGGTATTCTTATGTCTCATCTAATATATTCATTTTCACACACAAGGATAGTGAATATCTTGGTCTTCATAACAAAAACTTTTATCTTTCATGAGTCTTGTATAGTCATTATACAACTTTTGATTAATCAACTAGGGTGTTTGAGTCTCATGGAAAACCTCAAAAATCCCTTATAGCAACAAATCATTTCATCAAATCATACAAAATTTCCTTATGAACTTTTTTTTATTAAAGGGTGTTTGTAAAATATGTTAGATACCGAATGGATATCAACAATGATATTTAGATACCCACTGACTATTTTATGTATAAATTTTAATTTACATAAGCTTATCAGGAAATCCCATACATCTCACATCATATCACCTCACATTTGGATGCTTAAAATGATTAATTATTATGATAAGAATTACCATTTACATTTATGATTTTTATACATTCTATGGTGTCATCCATTAGTTTGTAAACACATATTAGATTCATTCCTTATGTTTTAAGTGATTAAAGCATATAGGTTCATTTGCATTAGATCATTCATCATGTAATTAATGCATCACATTATACATCATCTATCATATTATATCAAATATATTAAATGCATAAATAATTAAAACAATTTAAACATGCATTTAACAATCAACATTGCTTAGGTTCGAGGTGTAGACCAATTGGTTCATCCAAACCCCATAAGGGGGCAGAGGTCCAAGGTTCAAATCTCAGGACTCGTTGGACTGAATGCTTGTCCCTTTCTTGGTGTTTTCAATGGCATAAAAGGTTTAAAATGATTGTGGCATGGTGGTTATAGGGGCGGACTATGCAAAGATCTATGTGGCAATTTTTGGGGCAGACATCGCAGAATACTGTGGCGACCATAAAAAGCTAGACAGTCTGCCCAGATTCGTGGCGGCTACCGATTCCACCATGTAAATTCAAAAAAAAAAACAATCAACATTGCTTCCATATATGCGTACATCATCATAGTGCATCTATACATCTAGATCATAGCATCTAATCATACATCTATCATCTAGCTAGTGCATTTCATCAGTACATCACATCCATATAGCATAGTTACATCATCATCTAGGCATTGCATCCATAAATGCATCCATGGACATCAAAGCATATCTACCGGTCCATAATCATCATAAATCACAAAAATTACAAAAAAATCAAATAACATCAAAATTTCAAATTCACCTCATATGCAGTTATTTACCCTATACACTTGGTAGTTGTAGTGACTTGAACTCCATGTAATTTTACAAGATGAGTAAATTACCATAAGGTCATTTGAACCAAATTATTCATCATCGAACTAGAATGCTTCACTTCACTCCCTAAGAAGGCCTTTTGCGACAGGACTATTCCACAAGAATGAGTGATTCATTTCCTTTCCTCTATGAATTTTTCATCATATCATTGAGTGATTCATCACATGCTAAATTGAATTGCTATCATCTTGATTCCCTAATAAGGCCATTGCATTCAGATTGCTCCATGGGATAGATATGCCCAATTACTATTATTGGTTAGAATCACACCTATAACAGGACCTTATATATAATAAAAAAGTAATCATCTTAAAATTTCCAAATCAATCATATTGGTCAAGCGACTCATCACTTTCATCACTAGTTATTTTCCTCATCGACTCGTCTCTTGAGAGGGTAGTCATAATAAAAATTCATAATCAAAATCAATAATTGATAACTTAATCAATTTAATCATGTTTATATTAAATATCATTGCTAACAACTATCATAAGATTATCCTATGGCTTGGGGTAAAATAAAATATGCTAATTTAAACCTTTGATTATCTGGATTTTGGTCCTTTTCTAATGCTAAGCAATGCGACCCGAGATTCTAGTGGACTTCAAAGTTTTATGTAAATTTAGCCTTTCACACTATTGAAGGTAATTATTCAGAGATGCATACCCTTTTCATAATTGGGGCATCTAATGTTGACCAGATCAATGATAATCATGCAACCTAAAATATGGCTTTAGGTGGTCTATTTTTTCTCAGTGTTGTGTTCTCACAACACATCACAAAAAGGGTATTTTTAGACACCTAAAACACATCATGTTTAGGAGACTACTCATATGGGCACCTTTGTAGACCATATGAATGATATTAGACCTATATAAGAGCTAGAAGTGGTTCTAACCACTCATTTGGGGTAGTCTTGTCCTATTTAGGCTCAACCACTGATGATCAGAGTGGTTGCCATCCCAGTCACTAATGATCAGAGTGGCTATGATCTAGCCATACCTTTTGAGAATGGCTAGGAGCAACTTACTCCTAGCCATACTGAGTGAGAGTAGCTAGCTATGAAATAGACTCAACCCCATGAACTGAGCTGAATCAATTATTCCAATGACATTTTCAACTAATTCAAGTGGTTGATATCATGAATCTTGTGGAAGGTTCCTCCCGGTTACCACAGGTTGGCAATTCTTTATATTGGCTTCTCCATGAAGTCAAGATTGGAATTTGGGAGGCCTATTTATAGGCCCTCCCATGAATTAAAAAAGAGAGAATTTTTATGGAGTGAATCCCTATCGAATTGGACAATGAATTGATAATTCTTGAGGAGATTCGAAGTGCTACCCAATTGTGGAATAACAATAATGCAAACAATAATGGATATTTCAAAGGGTTGAGAAGCATATACCATAAATTCACACCAATATAACATGAATCCCAATAAATTCAATCGCCAATCCATATCTGTACAAGTAGGCAACCCTTGACCATCAATTCGAATGAAGAATTGTGTGTTGCAACCCCTAATTTAAGAGGTAAAATTCACAGTGCATAGTCGCTATCTTTGACAATGGCTCGTAGGCTCAGCCATCGATGACATTAGTATCTAGAATAACTAGATACTCTAAGCGATCGTAGCTAGGTTTTGATGCATTATTTATTTAGTTCTTAGCATATTTTCTTGTTTATTTTTGCTTTATCAGCTTATATTAGAGTAGATTTATCATTTTCAATGCATTTGTATGGTTGATTAGCATTTATTTATGTATTTTTTCTCATATTTGTGCTTTTTTCATAATGTTATCATGCTTTCATGTAATTTTAGGTAAATATTTGAAACCTCATCATGAGAGGTTGCATATGCTATTGACATGTTTTGTGGTTGCTTTATGCGTAGGTGACAAGATCTACAAAGGAAAAAGCTACATATAAGGATATTTCCTCCGAACAAGTGAGGAGGCATCAATAAGCCCTCAATAAATTTGTGTCAATATAGAAGGCTTGTGAATTGCACCACCCCTGCTTTAGGGCTTCATGCCTTTGTATTCATTGTATCAAAATTTAGTATCCCTAAGAGGGACGCATATGCAACTAATTTTTATTATGAATTAATAAAATGAGCCTTTACATTTTTCTTAATTCATTGTCATTGTATGTTTTCTTGTTTTATCTTTGATATTATGATGCAAATACAGTAGGTGCATGCATTCTAGCATCATACACCTTCAACTTTATTTTATCTTCAAAATTATTGTGATTCATTGACTTTCAATAAATGGTTGTTGAAACTTTTCCTTACTTCCCCATGATGGACTTTTATAAAATTTTGAGGTTGGGATAAAACTTTGTTTGAAGACTCACAAAAATATTATGTCAAACTTATTTTATATGATTAATTTTTTTAGAACTTATCCTTCCTTATTTCCTTGAGAGCTTCTTGCATTTTGTGACCCAATCCTTAAAAATTTTCTTCCCTCTTCTTTGAAACTTCTAATACTTTTGATCCTAGGAAGTTTTGTTAGCAGGGGCTATCAAAACTTTTGCCTTTCTCTTTTGGCTAGGAATTTATAAAATAGTGCCAACCTTTGATTGAAACTTTTGCTTGCATTGGTCCAATATCTCTTCCCATGCTTTTAATATTTTCCTTCATTTCATACTTCTTTCAAAAATCTTCTTAAGGTAAATATTTTTTTAGTGTAGTTAAAATTCACTATAGATCTAGTGACTCACATGGGCCTTCTTGCTTGCTAAAGGAGAATACAAAATTGTTGCCTTCATCCTTGGACATAAATTCAATATTGAAATAATGTAAAAAAAAATAGAAAATAATACAAAGAAAAGAATACAAAATATTACATAGTTGGCAACTTGTTTAATGCTTGCTTGATTTCTTCCCACTCCTCATCTAAAGGAAGCTAGATTAGTCCAAAGTGTTCATAGATTACTTCAAGCTCAAATTGATCATTGTGAGAGAAATTTCTTATGCTATTGGTGATCTTGTGTGCTTGGATCCTTAACATAGCTAAAGGTTCAATTCCCCAATAATGTCTTTACCTTAGGAGGATTTTACCATGCTTCAAAAGGAGAGGTATCTTTTGTATATTGCCTTAAAAGTTGCATGTATTCTTATTATGAAGTAATAGTACCATCTACATCCCAAGGATAGGGGAGTACCTTTTGCAACAATAAGCTAATTTGACCTCTAAGATTATCAATAGTTGTAAACAAATTAACTACTTGGTATTTGCACTACTGTGCAACTAGTTCCGTTTGGAGGAAATTCATCAATTTTCACATTGTTACCTATCTATCATGAATACCAACAAATATTAGCCTAGAGTCTAATATAATGGCTAGTTTCCCATGAAAAATTCTAGTTTCAACTATCTTTATAGATGTTTCAACTAGGCTTAAATCAATTTATTAATTCACTAAAACACTTTGAATGGTGGTTGTATTGATAAATCTAAATATTTAGAATAAAGCTATTGCTATACTAGAAATTTCACTCCAATAGATATCACTAATATATTTTACCAAGATTTTGATTTATTGGTGATGCTTAGTTTTAATTTTTTGCCTTAACTCTTCCAATTGCTTTTGGATATTTTATATATCTTGGTTAAATTTAGCTTCTTGTCCAACAAGCCTATTTGCAAGGCTTTTGACTTGTTCTTATTTTGCTTTAAGATATTTTTAAGGTTGTTCTTTCAAGTGCTTGGTGAGAATATTTACCTAGTTTTGGAAGGCTTTAGATTCCACTTGAGAGTCACTCAAGGTGTTCTTCACATGTTCTAATTCTTTGTATCAGTCCCAATCTAGCCATGTTGACTAATTATTTTTATCTTGGGCCATAGATTTAGTTATTCTACCCTTGAGAATTAGGGTTAGGTTATTATTGATTGCATCTATAAATAGGAAGAATATTTTATTAGTCTAGATCATCGAATACTTTGTATTTAACTCACATCAATGCACATAAGAGACTTTTCCCTCTCAAAGTGGCTACAAGAATTTACCCTCTCCAAGTGGGTGTGGATTTGCTATTGCATTAATTTATTTCTGGATTTGATATTTGCATATTGTTTGTGGCATTTGAATCTAAATTATTATTGTTTGCATGTTGTTAATAGTAATTCAATATTGAATTAATATTGCAGATATTATTTATTTATGCAATATCATAACAAGTGGTATCAGAGCATAATTTTAGATCCAATGGAAATTAATGAAGATATTTGGTGCCCTAAAAATAAAGCTTTCAATTTTTCATATAGAACAAACATTTTCAAAATATCTCTTCCAAAAATATATGTTTGATTTTCTGAACTAAAGTTTTTTTCTTTTTATATTCGACTCGACTCCCCTCCCTAGTTTATATTAATAATAAAATAAAATAAAATAAAATTTAATTATTAATACAGAGAATAAACATTCCCTTTTCATTTTTCTTTCCATTCTTCTCCTCACATATCCACGGTTTCAAATTTTATTTTTTAATATTATTCAACCCCCCACTTTTACATTTCATTTTATTGATTATTAAGCACCCCGTGTCATTTGTATTTCCTTTATTTTCCCCATGTATCCATGATTTCACATTTTATTTTTTAATTATTAAACCTCCTTTTCAGTTTTTTAATTATTAAACACCTTTTTTTTTTTAATTATTAAATTATACCTAACCCCATGCGCTCCCACTCTTTCTCATATTGATCTTATTAAGTAAATCCCCACTCATGATTTTTCTCATTTTTAAACCATTTATCCCTAATTAATAAAATTATTTAAATAAAATTTTATCTTAAAAAAGAAGAGGAAAGAAATAAAGAAACAAAATAATTAAAATAATAATAAGAATATAAATAAATAAAACTATATATATATATATATATATATATATATATATAGATGAGGAATACAAGAGTATCCTATATCATTGAATCCTTGCAGAAAATATAAATTTTTGGTGTTCATTTCTTCAAGATGAATATTTTTTAGGCACAAGTTATCAGTCGATTATAGTATAGTATTGCTTCAAATTATTTGTGTATGAGCAAAAAGAAGATCCAACTTAGAAATCATGGTAATCATCACAACAATCCCTTTAATATTAATAGTTTTAATCAGTGTATTCTTTCTTCCTTAAATACCATGGCTTCTCCCTCATCAAACACATTTAGTTCTTTTTCTCCTCCTCCCACTAGCCCCTACTACCTTGATATGGATTAAAATCCAATATGGTATTTTATTGATAATCACTATTATTTTATAGGCATTGCGGCCCAATATACACAAGAATCTCCAAATCGCAACAATATGCTAATTTGGGAGATTAAATCCTAACAAGTCTATCTTCTATAAGGCTAAATAATTGGTCAACTAACCACCTATTCTAGAAGCATATGTGAGATTAGGGCTCACGTTAAAATTTTATTTAAAAAAAAAACCTAGGAAATAAAAATCCTAAGGTTTTAAAAAAAATAAAACCTAAGGCTAAAATAAACCTCATCATTCCTCCCAAAAAAGGAAGCATTGGACTCCAATGCTTTTACAAAGAAGTGGGAGAGAAGATTGTAGATTAAAAATACACGCCAAACAAAAATAAAATCACAATGACAGAGTACAGAATAGTTGCACAAAAACAAACGATTTCTATTAATCGGTGGAGTTTAAAAACTCCTTTTTGAATACAACTGGGCCTGTAACCCTTTATTTGTGATACACAGTTACAAATTATGCTAGGGTTCTTCGAAACCCTAGCTGGCACGAATGGTGGCGCTTCCGAAGAACGTATCTTCAATCCCAACAGAGTGAGTGGGCTTTGTCGTATCCCTTGCTTGGACCACTCCAGCTTAATCAGCTGCCATCAATAAACTGGATCTGTTATCAAAAACCTGCACACATTAACACTATCAAGGAGTTAGAAATTAATGAGAGGGCTCCACTGCGTGAGCCCTCAGAAACAATCTAAAACCCTATAAAAATGGAATGCAGGAAATCAATAACAGATTAATACATAAAATACGGCTACTTGCTTTAAACTAATTTATACCTATTCTCTATTAACGCAGCTAGACCAGGCGACACCTGGAAGTAATGTTGTTGTCAGAATAGGCTGTGGAAGGTGCCCTGGTGCACTCGCCGAACGCCCGCGTGCTTCTGGATCTAGATTACAGACGCCGGTCTGAGTCTGTGGCTGAAGGTAAATGCCCGTGGGCACTTGTTAAACGCCCATGGGCACTTGGTAAACGCCCGTGGGCACTTGGTGAAGGGGTAAACGCCCGTGGGCACTTGCGATAGGAATGGGAGATTCTGCAGAGTGCTGCAGAAGGAATGGCGGCGAAAGCGGCGATGGAAGCGGCGATGGATGCGGCGAAAGGGTAGCGGAAGAGAGGAGATAACAGTAGAAGAATTAGAATCAGAGATAGAAGTAGCAAAAGACATAGGCGAAGAAGATAGATAGAAGACATAGGGTTTGAGCCATCAAAGTGACTCGATTTATAATCCACTCTTAGGGCACACTTTAGGGTTTTAACGACACTTTGAACGTGTGGCTAAGATTAAAGCGGATCTAAGGGTAGAGAATAAATCTTGGTTGTGGAATGGATTAATATGGATGGACGGATGAGATTAAATGAAGGATGGATGACTCAGATTAAATCACTTAAACTATTATTTAAATATATATATTAAAATATTAAAATATATATATAAATATTAATTTAAATAAATTTGGGGATGAAAAATGGCGGGAAAGGTGAAATTGGGCCAAATAATGGCGGGAAAGTGGATGACCGACATGTGGCTGACAGGAAGGTATAGATGACTTGCAAGTGGCTGGATTTTGGTGTCTACAGATGCCCCTTTTTGAGCTGCTTTGTGTGAAGACACAATGCAACACAAAAACTTAGGACACCTGAAAAGCTGGATCAGACGCAACTCTCTCTCAAGACTAAAGCACAACTTTGAAGACCAAAGAATAAAAGAATGTTTAAAATTTATCAGCTTACCCCCTCAATTGGTGAGCGAGAATGGTTCTCACAAGCCAATTGGAAGAAATTCGAAAGAAAATGAACCATTTTTGCCCCAATGGTGAAAAAAGGGGTTGGTGTATGAACCATCTGTTTATGTCCCAACAGAAAAGGGGTTGGTGTACAAACCAGAAAAGAATATGATTGAAGATGATATGAGTGATGTGAAAGATGAACCGTTTTTTGCCCCAACGGTTATAAAGGGATTTTTGCCAAATTTTAAATTCCATGATCATGTAAGATGAATTCTACTATTAGGAAAGTTAAAAATTGATAACGGATGCCCCAACTCCTATGGGTGAATCCATACTATTGATGAAATTGCCTTGTTGGCACCATTGATATGCAGAGATGCAATATGAAAGAGTCCAGAACTTCAGAGATGCTCCTAGTGACTATATGGATAATTCCTCGGGTCGGAACCAATCAACCTAGGTAGCCTTAATCTCTAGCAAGACTCAAAATAATGATGATATTGAAGATTTGTCCACGTTTAAGGCCCCATGAACTAGGCCATCAATGACAACTGTTGAGAAAATTGATCTTGGTATGAGGTCACTTGAAAAGTAGGATACCCAGAATTGATTTCCAATTTTCAAACGGTGAAATAATTGATGAGTGTCCATATGGTGGTTTAATCCTCTTACCGAATTGCATGGATGCAAATCACTGCAATCGCCAAGGTGATAGAATATACCACTAGATACGAGGTTTACTTTAATTTAATTTGGCAAAAATATGCATGATGAAAGAAGAATGAATGAAATTAACGATAGATCAGAAGAATTGATGAATGTGGTTAATTTTGTAAAGGTTTTGAACATTTTTAACCCAATTTGTAAATCAATGATGAATGATGCGCTTTTTGAGCAAAATGACAAAATTTGTTTCCAAAACTATTGTAACCTTCACAAAATGTTTTATTATGATAAGAAGAATGGATGGATGCAATTTGATGAAATTTGGAGGAGGTAAGCTTCAATTTTGTAAGTTTTGTTCTTTTATTCCATACTGACATCAAACGCCGGTATGCATTTGGAGGTGGCAGAAATGCCCGTTGGTGTTTGAATGCATCATGAAACGCCCCACTATGTCTGAATGTGCCATGAAATGCCCCACTACGTTTCAGAGTGCCAAAACCATCTATTTAAACAGTTTCAACGAGAATTTCGCTCATTTGTGCGTTCGAGCTTGAGAGAAGTGCGTCTGAGGGAGTGCAATGAAGTGAAGTGAAGTGAAAGGTTGTGTAGGAGAGTGAAGCACGCGGGAGCTATGGCGTAGATGGAAGCAGACGCGCCAGTGTAGTCAGTTGAGGTATTTGTTTATTTAAGCAAGTGCTTTTATTTGTTTTTTTTTTTTTTTATAGTTTTTTTTTTTTTTTTTTGAAACAAACTTGTAACCAATTTTTGTTTTGTTGTTTTGCAGCTTAGGGTGTTAGAGGCACGAAACCGATTCTACCCTATCATTTCGGGGATGAGGAGGTCATTGTCCCAAGAATACTGGGAGACATTGGAAGCAGTAGGGCTAGCGGAGGCAGCCTGGTTGGAGGTAGTTCGGGCAGATGAGGGGTACCTCTCGGCTTTGGCCGAGAGGTGGGATCCAGATCGGGGGACGTTCCAGATCCCAACTGGAGAGATGACGGTGACGCTTGAGGATGTATACCGCATCCTCAAGGTGCTCGTGGAGGGGGCGCGGGTGGAGGTTGGATGAGATAGGGCCACGAAGATGGCCAAGTTGTTTAGGGATGACTGGAGGGAGATCCGGACAGAGAGTGGGGGGATTCCTTACTTGGCCATGTATATGGCCAAGGAGTTGGTAGCGGTGGAGGCTCTGATGATGTTCGTATTGGCAAACATTGTGGCCCCGAACAGCATCGGGTGTAGGTTTCCATGGAACCTGATGGGTGTAGTGAGCGAGATGCTCACTAATAGGGTAGTGTATGCCTGGGCGCCCGTTTTATTGGTGCAGGTGTACCGGGAGTTGTATGAGGTTCGAAGGCGGGGCCGAAAGGGCCTAGGCTAAAGTTTGGTTCTCCAGTGTTGGGGCTGGGAGCACTTCAGAGTGGCTCGACCGGAGGGGTTGCCATGTGCTTACTGGGACATGAGCCAGGCTTATGGTAGGAGATGGCTAGTGGTGGAGGAGAGACAACCGAGCCGCCCCGTGAGATCGGGGCAATGGTATAGGAGTTTATGGGTAGACTTGACAGATGCCCAAGTCATTTGGAGGCCCTGGCGGGAGGCGAGGTGGATCGGTGATGGAGAGCATCTGAGGCGGGTGCGATAGGCTAGATGGGTAGTGGGTCGGGGCCACAGTGAGGCGGAGTACATACAGATGTCTCGAGTGCTCTGCTAGGTCGGATTGAGATAGGATGTCCCCGGTGAGCCAGTACGCTATCGGAGGCACAGATCAGAGGGAGATTTGTCGTATGCCAAGCCATGGAGAGAGGCAACAAAGGATGATGAGGACATGGAGATACTTGACGTGGATGACGTCGGGGTAACAGTTGAGTATGCAGCATGGATGGCCATAGAGCCGAGGTGGGAGCCACCATTAGTGGTTGTTGGAGCTGGAGAGGACGAGGGAACCGTAGAGGTTCCCAAGCGCAGGGAGGGTCCCCGCATTCGAGCTGACAGTCGAAGGTGAAATGGGAATATGGTGCGGCAGGCACCGGGGAACAGATATGACGAGGAGGATGATGGCGAGGGCCTAGGAGAGGCTGTTGGAGAGACTAGAGAGGTACCCCCTAGCAGGCACGAGGATGATCTGGCGTAGCTACAGCAGCAGATAGCAGAGCGTGATGCTATGCTAGCGGTCCGGGATGAGAGGATAGCTCGGCTAGAGCAATAGGTTGTAGAGCGAGATGCCCTGATAGCTGTTTAGGAGGGGAGGATGGCCCAGATGCAGGTGGACTTGGATGGAGCAACTAGGGTGCCCTAGGATGACAAGGTGACGAGACTCCAAGCAGAGCTAGCAGAGCGAGAGCGACGACACGGGATAGACATATCTAGACTTAGGTCTAGGACTCGTTACATTGAGGCTCTGGAGGTCACATTGTTTAGGCATCACATTGTGTTGCCCCGATCCTCCATCCTCTTCTGTCTCTAGGCGTAGTGAGTCTAGGCACACCACTAGGTCTAGGGCTCCTACTAGGTCACAAGGGTCCTCTTTTGATGGTTAGCTTAGTGCTTAGATGCACTCTTTATGATCCTTGGTGCTATATTGTATTTTGTAGCCTTTTGGCATTCACTGTACGTTTTGATATTTATACATATATATACATGGATTTTATTTTTAGTGTTTTACTTTCTTTTGTATGAATACTTATGTTTTTGTGATGCATGTTTTTATATGTTTTAATGCATATGTGATGGAATGGAATGCAAAGTTATAGATGATTAATGCGAGACTAAGTAAATGAAATATGCACTAAGAAGCACTCATACTTTTAGATAGTTAGGTTTAGCCAACTGTTATCATCATTGTTTAATCAGGGGCACCGAACTTGGTGGCTTGTGAATGGATGATGTATGGAATGACATGAATATGGAAGAAGATATGGAGGTTGATATGGAATAGAATATGGAAGACTGTTTTACAAAGACTCAAACATGCTAGTGGTATCAAACAAACTTACTAATACTGCCTAATTCAACTAGGACCAAATGTGTGTGCATGTGAGTTCATTAACCAAATCAGAAGCATGGTAGTGACTCTAGGCAATCAAAAACCTGTGTGTGTGCAAGTGTTTTCATTAACCTCATATTGCACAAATTAGGTAACCCTGTTATGGAGAAGACCCCAAAGCTAGTTTGTCAGTATGAGCATTCAGAGGTCTCTCTTTGAGAAGAGACATGTCGCCACGCAATGAGTATACTCCACTGCCAGTCAAGCGTCTATAGCCCCGGTGAAGGTTAACTCCATAGTCAATGTTGTTTTTGACCTTTGTAAGCCTTGGGGATGACTACCTATCCGTCTGATCGGACAAGTAGTACGATCCTTACAACTTATTTGGGATCAGTGGTGTGTGAAAAAAATGTTCATTTCCTTAGAGCTTTGGGGAATCGGATTCTCAACCGAAGTATGATGAGAATTTTACCCTATCCTTACTACTCTGTTTATATTTATATTTTGTTATTTTCTTGTGATAGTGGTAAGAACCACTATTTTATGGACTATGTTTGCATGATAGGACAAACGAGGATTACCCTGTTCACTTCGAGGCACAACCCAAGGATGGTGTTATCTCTCTTTGACACAAGATGTTTTTAAGATGTGAAAATGTGATAGGTTCAAGACCACTTTTGAAATCATTTCCCAATACTCAAGATTTTATTTAGTGTAATTTGTGATATGGCCCTAGAGAATTTTAACATGCATTTCGAAGTTTTGCTTAAAACACTAGAAATGGCTGAGTGACTGAAAACATTTTGGCAATGTAAATATGTGCAAATGGAAAATGGATGTACGAATGACAATTCGGTTTGATGGATTTTATGAAGGTGCCCCTGATTAAGGCAACATGACTTTTTCTTGACCAAATTTTATATCCAAAAGATAGAATGGTCTCTAACATGATATGCAACTATGGCTGAAAATGAAATGTTATGGTTTTCAATGAGATGTATGCACATGAAATGCAATGTTTTTGAATGAGATGTATGCAACTAACAATGAAATGCAAATTCTTTTTATTTTATTTGTTTTTTTTTTTTTTTTTACAAGCCATGTATATATGTACATATAAAATTCAAACTATGCGTAGAATGCCCTCAAGTGTATAATATTAAGTGGTTCGGGTTCTTCCTCTCCCTCTAAACTCGGCAAGTCTATAAGTTCCATTACCCACTCTTTCGAGTGACCATATATGGACCTAACCAATTAGCCACGAATTTATCTCGAAGATGCGGCAATGCATTGGTGTTTTGTTGATTCTATTTAAGGACAAGATCCCCTACTTGAAATTCTCTTAGATGAACTTTGGCATTGTAAGCATGTTTCAATCGGTCTTGATAAACTCGCAAATGCTCTAAAGCATTGATTCGTTTTTCATCTATGAGTATGAGTTGATCAAGACGTGCTTGTCTAGCAGTATCATCATCGATAAATTCCTGCAAAGAAATTCGCAAGGAAGGGATCTCGATCTCAAGAGGCATGATTGCTTCAGCTCCATAGACCAAAGAAAATGGTGTTGCCCCAATGGGAGTTCTTATGCTTGTTCTGTAAGCCCATAATGCCAAGGGGATTTGTGTATGCCAATCTTTATGATTTTCTTTAACAAGTTTCTTAAGAATAGCAATTATGGTCTTATTTGAAGCTTCAACTTGTCCATTGGCTTGTGGGTAGTAAGGAGTTGAGAAACTATGTTGGATATTATACTTTTCGCAAAGAGCTTGAACATCCTTATTCTTAAAAGACTTGTCGTTATCATAAATGATTTTAGAGGGAATACCAAAACGACAAATGATATGGTGAAGTATAAACTCCACAATTCTAGGACCTGTCGTACTGGTTAGAGGAATAGCTTCAACCCACTTTGTGAAGTATTTAGTGGCTGTAATGATGAAAGTATGTTGTCCTGAAGAGGCAGGTGAAATCTTGCCAATTAAATCGAGACCCCATTGTGAGAAGGGCCAAAGGCTTTGGATGGGCTATAAATCTTGTGATGGTATATGGATTAAATTAGCTTGTTCTTGACACTTTTTACATTGTTTAACATATTTGCAACAATCTTGTTCCATAGTGGGCCAATAATACCCCATACGTAAAATACGCTTCACAATGGCCATTCCACTAAAATGACCACCACAAGTACCATCATGGGCTTCTGCAATAGCTCTATGTGTTTCACCTGCTTCTAGACAGCGGAGGAGTACTCCATCATATCCACGTTTATACAACACATCCCCCAAAAGAACAAAATGAGTTGCCTTTTGCTTAAAACAGCGACGGGTAGTTCGAGACAAATCAGGTGGAAGTGTTCCAAACTTGAGGAAGGCTACTATCTCACTAGACCAAGGCTCATATGGATCCGAATGGATAAAGCAAACATATTTTTCATCTTTAGACTCAGCACGGACAATTGCAGACTTAGAGATTATGGAAATTATTAGGGGTTGTACCTCTCCAAGGGAGTCCTTTGGAATCAATGATCCAAGAGAGGCCATGGCATCCGCAAACCTATTAGTCGAATGAGGCAAACTAGTGATCTCATACCAATCAAACTTAGAGAGCAACTTCATTGCTACATCATGATAAAGCTTAATGGTAGGTTCTTTGGCTTGGTATTCTCCTGTAATTTGTTTAACCATGAGTTGAGAATCCCCAAATATCCGAATATGCTTAATGCTCATAGCTATGGCTGATTGAAGTCCTAAAATTAAATCTTCATACTCTACTGTATTATTGGTGCATTGGAATTCTAGTTTGAATGATAAAGGGATGGGAATCCCTTGAGGTGTATGAAACACAACTCCAGCACCCTGACCTTTCACGCACTTAGAGCCATCAAAGAATAGCGTGATGTCAACATCTTCCTCCGGAATGATGTCCTCTTCTTGTTCAGTGATAGCAAATACCGAATCATCTGGGAGCTCAATAATCAAAGGATGATCACTAGGTAGTGGAGCTTCCGCAAGTTGATCGGCTATAACTTGACCTTTAACAAATTTTTGGCTAATGAATTCAAGATCGAATTCGGTAAGCAACATTATCCATTTAGCGGTACGAGTGTTATTATAAGTGCGAGACATCATATAACGCAGAGGGTTTTCTCTAGCTATGACATATGTTGTATGGCTAAGCATATAATGACGAAGTTTCTTAGTGGCAAAAACCACTGCTAAACACAACTTTTCCACATAAGCATATCGGGTTTCATAGCTTACCAATGTTCGACTAATATAATAGATAGCTTGCTCGTGATTTTGTTCATTCTTTTGTGCAAGCATTGTCCCTAAGGCAAAGTCCGTTGCTGAGATATAAAGGTTGAAAGGGACCCCTGGACGAGGTGGAGCTAAGACTGGTGGAGATGCTAAGTACTACTTGATGTCATCAAAGGCTTTCTGACATTCATCTGTCCATGAAAATTGTACCCCCTTTTGTAGTAGGTGGCAAAATGGCCTACATTTATCAGAAAGTTGTGCAATAAAGCGACGGATTGAATTAATCTTTCCTTGTAAACTACACAACTCCTTCAAATTAGTTGGGGGACACATTTCTATAATGGCTTTGACCTTTTTTGGGTCCACCTCAATACCTCGTTTAGAGATAATAAAACCTAGGATTTTGCCTGAGGTAACACCAAAGACACATTTCTTAGGGTTTAACCTTACTTTATGCTCTAGAAGCCTATCAAAAACTTTTTCCAATACATCAAAATGCTCTTGTCGAGTTTTAGATTTTGCCAATAAATCATCCACATAATCTTCGATAATCTTATGCATATAATCGTGGAAAATATAAGTCATGGCTCGTTGATAGGTTGCACTGCGTTCTTAAGGCCGAAGGGCATCACCCTGTAACAAAAAGTTCCCCAAGGTGTGGTAAATGCTATTTTGTGTTGATTCTCAGGGTTTATTCGAATCTGGTTGTATCCTGAAAATCCATCCATGAATGAAAGCATTTCATGACCAGCGTAGGTATCGACAAGAGTATCAATGTTTGGAAGAGGAAAGTCATCCTTAGGACACGCTTTATTTAGATATCGAAAATTGGTGCAAACACGTATCCCCCCGTTAGGCTTGCGAACGGGTACCATGTTAGAAAGCCACTCAGGATAATCAATCGGGACGACAAATTTGACATCCAGAAGTTTCTGAATCTCTGATTTAACTAGGAGGGCCATAGTAGGATGCATTTTCCTAAGTTTCTATTTGACAGGTTTAGCATATTTTTGTAAGATGAGGTTATGGACAACCAAATTAGGGTCTAGGCCTGGCATGTCTTTGTAAGACCATGCAAATATCTCCTTCTTCCGCTTGAGTAGAGCAATCATTTGCTCTTGTTCCTCTGATGATAAAATTTTAGCCAGTTTCACAATTTGGGTGCCATCTTGGTCTGGACTAAGGTCTACATCGATAGTTTCTTCAATAGACATGTGGGAACCTTCCTCAAGCTGATGGGGAGTAGGGATCAAATTTATGTCATCTAAAATGTCATCAAGCTCCTGTGCCTTGCTCTCATCTATGTCTGCTCGGAAGACCTCTGGCTTAGAAGATGAAGGTGAATGTGGAGGTGAAGGAGGAATGTAGTTGGCGTGAAGCCCTTAACAATTCCTCGAAAAGGATGAACTCTGAAATAGATGGAGGGGATGAAATCCGATCCATGTCAATCAGGCTTGGATTGATCGGGATTGGCTTATCCGGATCATATGGATTATGGAGTGGTGTGAATAAGTCTTCAAAATTCATTATCAACTTATGAAAGAAAGAATATGCGGAATGGAAGGGAAAACCGGTGAAGACCTCGGAAGACCTGAAGTGCAAAACAACATAGTTTTTGAGTTTTTTTTTTTTTTTGAGTTTTTTTTTTTTTTGTTGTAGTGGTGAAAACCACTATTACACACATACAGACAGCAATAAAGTATATATATATATATATATATATATATATATATATTTTTTTTGGAATTTTCTAATTTTTTTTTTTTGTTTTTGGTAGTGGTGAAAACCACTATTTTAGTATATACATATAATACAGGTTTGGATTATGGCTTATGGATGTGGCGGAGGTGGTGGTTCACCTCGTTCTTGTGGAAGAAGCAAGAGAAATATGGCCTCTTGGAGAGGAAACAATTGGAGATAAAACTCGTCTTGTTTAGTGAGGGGAACAATGGGCACCGACTCTTCTTCAAATTCATCAACATTTGACATGACGTCAAATTCTTCATAGACTTCATCTTCGGATTCGTCGGGGTGGAGGATTTCTTCTTCTGAATTAAGATTGATGCTTTGAAAAGCTCTTTCAAAAGAAGAAAGGGATGGAAGTGGTTGGTAGCCCAGACCAAAACGCTCAGTGGGTCTCTGATATGGCATATCGATGCATTCAGTTACTCCTTGCTCGTATCGACCTAGGCCAAATTGCTGCCAATTATGTCTGTGGAAATAGTGAGAGGGAAAACCCTCCATCCTTTCGATATTGGCAGGGACTGGATGCTTGGGTTCTGGTATGGTAGTAGGACTAGAAGATGACTCTATTCCCCCATATACAAAATTAATGGAATTTGGCATAGAACCCATGTTATAAACCGATCCAATGGATAAATGTTGGTCATGTGGACGACCAAAATATTTAACTGTTTGTACATTGAACGGTGTGATGTGGAAATCTTGAATGGGATACTCACCAATACCTGCATCAGTGAGATGGACCTTGAATTGGGAGGGAGATGGACTAGATGATGGAATAGAAGAATGTGGGATAGAAGAATTGGAAGGATTTGGTTGGGTTGATGCTTCACTGACTTGTGAAACATCAGCTGGTGATGGTTGGGAAGATGGAAGAATAATAGGTGATGTTGAAGAAGGTGTAGAAGAAGGGGGTAATGATGTGGAAAGAGATGATTGGTCATGGCCACATGTGCATGTGGTCACTGATGAAGAAGAAGGAAGATTAGTTGATGAAGAAAGTGGTGAATGAGATGGAATAGCGGAAGAGGAAAATGGTTGCGATATGATGGGTGGCTCCTTAGGAATGGGAGCTTTAGAAGAAGATGGTATAGAAGAAATAGATGGGGTCAAGAAAAGATGAGTGGATGGCAACACAATCTCATAAGGATTTGAGACATAGTTGCAATGTTTGAAGGGTTTAGTGTCAGCAGGTACACAATGAACCTGTCCCTCATATACATACTTCAGACATTGATGTAGTATAGAAGGGACACATCTCATCTCCCTAAGCCAAGGCCGTCCAAGCAATACATTGTATGCCATGGTCCCTTCCAAGATGTGAAACAAGGTATGCAAAGTTCGGGCCCCTACCTCAATGGGCAAGATAACCGTACCAACCGTGGAAGATAAAGCATCATTGAATGCTTTAAGAGTAAAAGTCGACTTTGTGATAAGGGATGGTGACAGCTTTAGATGACTCAACGCCGATGTTGTAATGATATTAATTGAGGAACCGATGTCAATTAAGACTCTCTTGAATGGCTTGTTATCGATCTTGGCCATGATATGCAGTGGAGGATCTATACTTTCTGTTGACATAGGTTTGATTTCAAAATCATAGAAAGTGATGGAGGGCTCCATGCATGTTTGAATACTTTCCACAAAGTTGTTGAAGGCATTAGTATCTTGAGTTTGAAGCTCGATTTATTTTAAGATTTCCATTAATGCTTCTCTATGCGGGGGAGATTGTTGAATGAGGTCATAGATCGATAACTTGGCAGAAGCCATTTTTAAACTTGTAGTTAACCGACTACTCAATGACATGATTGGTCGTTGGCGTTGAGTAGAATGATTTAGCGGTTGTTGAGAAGTACTAGCACGTCGTTGGGTCACTGTTACCTGAGGTGGACTGGGGGTTTGTACAGGTGGCTGTGGTTCAG
Source organism: Wollemia nobilis (assembly GCA_028583015.1). Lineage (NCBI taxonomy): Eukaryota > Viridiplantae > Streptophyta > Pinopsida > Araucariales > Araucariaceae > Wollemia > Wollemia nobilis. Next base: position 3,191,541 of record JAQPPZ010017001.1, on the reverse strand, counting down.
CCTGATTTGGTTGGTTCACCCTTTGACCCCGGGTTACTACATTAATAGTACCCACAAAACCTTGGTATTGTTGTACATGGTTGACTTGATTAGGAGGAGTTACCTGAGTTACTCCCCCTGAAGTTTTTGGAGCTTCCTCCCGATGTGGAAGGGGTGTTTGAAATATACCAAGATTTTTATTTTTTTGGGCTAAGGGGCTATCCAATTTAATGGCTCCAATCTCAATAAGATCTTGGATCACATGTTTGAAAGCTGTACAATTATTGATATCGTGCCCATTTTGCCTATGATAAGGACAAAATAAGTACTCCTTGTAATATTTCCCCCTTCTAGATGGGTCTAAAGGTTTAAAATCAGGTAAAGTTAACTGATTTGTGCTATATAACTTGTTGAATATGACCGCATATGGTTCATCTAAAGGTGTGAACTGTCACTTGGGACGATTGTTTTGCCAAGGTCGAGTTTCCATGGTTGGTCCAGTATTGGGATCTGGTTGAGTAGGGGTGGGTACCGCATGATAAGCAATTGGTTGCAGTTGACTTTGCATTACTTGTTGTTGTTGAGCCATTACGGGCTGACTCGCCACCACTTGATTAACTTGGTTAACATTTGAGGTTGTACTAGCCTGTGCTTGTTTGTTTTGGCCATAATTATTATTTCGTTGTTGGCCCTTTTGTTGCCATTATTTTCTACGAGGTTTTAAAACACCCTCTTGGACTTTAATGTCTTCTATGATACTTGCTTGGGCCAAAGCCTCTTCAAAAGTCCTGTATTGTTGTAATTGGAGTAACCAAGAGATAGGTTTTAGACAACTCTGGGTAAACATTTTGGTTAACTCCTCCATTGGTAGGGAGAATGGCAATTTATTAATGATAGCCCTCCAACGGTTTCCAAAGTCATAAACAGTCTCATCGTCATGTTGTTTGAGCTTGTATAAGTCGGACAATGAAACTCTCTTTTGTACATTCAAGGAGAATCGTTCTAAAAACATATTAATCAATTGCTCATAAGCATAAATGCTATGGTGAGCTAAATGATTATACCACTGTACAACATCTCCTCCTAATGTCTGAGGAAAAGTTCTAAGCATAAGAGCATCATTATTTTGGATTCTAAAGCAAGCATGCATGAATGAGCTCACATGTTCATGAGTATCCTCAGTTCCTCGAAATTTGTCAAACTTCGGTAATGTGAAATCAGTCGGATATGGTGGTGAAGGTACCGAAGGATGAATTGGTTGATTGATCAATGACCTTAGCGTAGGTTTCTGACTAAATGAGCTAGGCGCGTTAAGCATAAGGTTGTCAATCTGTTGTTGCATAGCATGGAGTCGAGAATCTTCATGAAAATTTTGACTCGTTTGATGATTATGATGATGTAATGGAAGAGTGGAAAATTGATGAGATGGGATGAAATTGCCTGGATTAGGCGATGTAGAATGGACATGTTGTTGGTATGGATGATACCGAAAAGAAGGTGATTGGGGTAGATGATGAACTGGACTGGGTTGGGAGAAAGGTGGGGTAGGAATGGACACCACCGAAGATTGGGGTACCCAGGTGGGGCTCGAGCTAATAAAATCCGGTCGGGTAGAAATTGGTTGGGGTGTAGGTTTTAATACGACAGGTGGTTGAGCATTTTGTTGCTGTTGTTGCAAAATAAATTTGTCGAGATACTCCTTAACCTTATTAATCTCTAACCCAAGGGAGGTGGGATGATTGGATGAAGGTGGAGGGTAGGCTGCCATGGTAGTCACAGGAGACTGCATAGCAGGGGCAATGAAGTTGGGAGGGCAGGCTGCCATGGTAGTCACATGGGACTGCATAGCAGGAGCAATGAAGGTGACTGAAGTAGGCGATAGATGCGGCGAAATGGTAGCGAAAGAGAGGAGATAACAGTAGAAGAATTAGAATCATAGATAGAAGTAGCCAAAGACATAGGTGAAGAAGATAGATAGAATACATAGGGTTTGAGCCATCAAAGTGACTCGATTTATAATCCACTCTTAGGGCACACTTTAGGGTTTGAACGTGTGGCTGACAGGAAGGTATAGATGACTTGCAAGTGGCTGGATTTTGGTGTCTACAAATATATACAAGTGCCCAGAATCCTCCAAATTTGTTTAGAAAAGAAGAGATAAAGACGATGTACAAGAGCCCTAAAGTGATCACCCAACTCCATCAAAGGAATCAACATGAGCTTGAGGCAGGACAATGTTGATAAAAAATAACCCAAATCAACCAGCATGAGGTATGAAATAATCCAAAACATCCACAAAGTACCTACACAAGCTCAAAAAGGGTCCATGTAGGAATCCCAAAGGGGATCTCGAGGTCTATTGCCATGTAGGTCAGCCTCTAGCATGTAGGAGTGAACACTACTATGCTGAAAAAGGGTCTTGTCAAAATATCTTCAATATTCAAGAAGGAGCAACTCTTCACACCAATCATGTTGAACCATAAGCATGCACCCAAAACTAAGTACAAATTATTTTACCAAGCAACATCTTGTAACCATAGTCATTCGAGGAAGAGTGGAGGAAAAGGCACAAGTAGGCATGTTTTAAAGTGTAAAATTTGTGGAGTCTTCAAAAAATTATTGTCTGAAGTATCAAATATTAGTCTTTAGTAATTTTTTGTAATATAAAGCATCAAATCTCTATAGTCTTCGGCAGTGTGTTGTAGTTCAAATTTTTGAATCTCTGTAGTCTTCGACTCATGGAAGGCATGAAGTGAAGTGAATGCCTTCAAGAAGTCACAATGGGACTTCAACTCCTAGTGAGGGAGTAGTAAAAATGCCCAAGTGGGATACAATGGATGAAGTTTCAGGTACCACCGAGATGCACTTCATTACAAATCCATAAATTTTGTAAAATCCCAAAGGGGGAGGAGTAATGTGACTCCTCAAATATCCACAAATGCAAGTGGATAATAGCTATGGAAATCTAACAAGTGGTGTGTAGCCCAATACAATTTCCAATAGGACATGATGCACCAAATGATGAGTGCACCAAGTAAGAGGAGTAAAATGGATCTCCTCATATGCTTCAAATAATCTTGAAGTAGCTAAAGCAGAAGCCATTGTAGAAGCTTGATGATGTGGTGTTGCTCGAAAAAGTGTTGCAAGTCTTACTAATGAAGACATGAATGAAGCTGAAAAGTTGAAATCCACTAAGAGACACAAGCCACAAAAGGCTAAGACAACTCCAATGTGTGTGGAGTACCCATGTGATATCCAAGATCACATAAAAAGGGCCATGGTCAAAAGAAGTGACAACAACTCCAATGGGAGTACCCACGATTCCATGAAGGAATCAAAATAGAAGGGCCATGGTCATGAAATAGTCTACTTCTAAAAGTCTCAAATGATAAAAGTGTATTGAAGGAGTGTCGGGTTCAACCGAAAATGCACTCCATTTACAACACTTGTTTTTGAAGAAGGTTTCAATGACCCAAATTTTGGAGCAACATAAGATCAATAAGACCTTAAAAAACATCAAAATTATCATCCATATAGAACTGGATTGGAAAGAGCTTTCCAATGACTATATGCAAGCCTATACTTGCAAAAATATGAAGCCTCCAAAACTATGAAAAATAGTAGGTCTCTGAGAGCAAAAATCATAGTAGAAATCCATCTCGCTGCAAGCTTGTGAGTGGCGGCTCATAAAAATTTGGTCCATGCAAAATTAAATCCACCAAATTCCAAAAAAAAATGGTTGATCAATATGCCACTTGGAATGAGGCATGCATGGTCAACAACAATGGGCACCATAAGGCATGCAACGGGTAATACCCAAGTTGGGTACGCTTGAGGTAGAGACCATTTATGGATAACACATACTAGCTATAAGGCTTAGCAAATTTTATCCTTAATGAATACTTTAGAATCCTCCCACCCACATGATGTGGGACAAAACTTATCCTACGCACAAAATAACCCAAAATCAATGTTATTTGCAAATGTCAAGTGGTATACACCCGATGAATTTTTTGCATGTTTTCTCAATCACTCCCATATGATGGAATCAAAATACAATCACCACATGTCATACAAGGTTGGAATGGGTGTTAGGGTTAGATGTGGTAAAACCTACGCATGGGGGGGGTAAACTAAATAATTACCCCAACCAATTTGTGAGGGGAAATAGAACAAAGCTCTACTTGAATGCCAACAAAGACGCTACAATAGTTTTGATCAATACTATCGATAAAATTTGCCTCCTGTCCTCCATCTCCATACAAAGGGAATTATCAAATTTCATTTCCATATCACAAATGTGAGAGATATTAGATCCAATTGAATTGTACCCATCGGTAATGTTGCAGCCAAAGTATCCAAAAGTTCCCTTCGTCTCATGCACCTAATTGTATGGCCTTTCAAATCTGCATGCTCGTCAGGAGGACAAGCAAATCTATCACATAGATTTGAACTAAAAGTATTTTTATATCACATAGAGATAATGTAGTAACTAATCCTACAACACCTGTAACCATCAATGCAATGAGACAAAGAAGTAGATCAAGCAAATAAGTAGATCTACCAAAGATGGATCGATTGTTCAATGTATGTGTGACACAGGGTGCATGGAATTATTTTGCTAAAAATCATAGTATTTGATCTGCAATCAGACTGAGTGTACAAAGCCAAATAGATGTCCACTGATAGGTGGCTAAATGGAAAGGATCTATTTTTCTTAATAAGGCTGCAAGAATTCTTTGACACCATCATGAGATTTCTCTCCCTTGAGAAGCTAGATCTGCTCATACACCAACTTGGATCTCCTAGGAAATCAAGCTAAGAGGTTAGAGCAGTAGTTCAATATGGTACATAATTGACCATATAGAAATTTTTAATGATGGTAAAAGACATCAACACAAAATCACCAAATTATATAGGATAATAGATTGAGACATTACATAGGTCTCAGTGCTTGGTAGAGTCTATCAAATGCGTAGGTGATAGTAATTTACAGTAGGATTAGCACTTGCAGATATAACAAGGGTTGGCAGAAGACTAGTATACTATCAGTTGTGGGAGGTACAAAACCTACAAATTTTGTGGCATCAGATAAGGCAAGGAAACCCTTACCTTAGGTGGAAAATGCCACCACCGGGGTGATGGTCCCTATCGTCGGTGATAGTCAGCCAATTGCTTGCTCAACTTCGAGATACCCAGGTTTTAAATACCTAATAGCATTGGAGATGGCATTGCAGTGCAAGAGTTGAGGTGGATCTTCAACACTCATGTTGCTTCAAAGAGGGGGACGAAGGCCTGAAATTTTGGGCCCACGCTTTTTTTTTTACATGACACTATCAAAAATATATATATAAAGCTTTTAATAATCATTTAAAAATTCAAATTTAGCATATGACTGTAATTTTTGTCAGCACAAAAGCAGAGGGCAAAAATCCAATGAATAAGAAGAAAGTGATAAAATTTGCTTATAATCAAGCAAAAAATAGAAGGGAAAATTTTCATCCTTCAAAAATTTCTTCGAAATAGTAGCTTGAAGTAGCAGGGGTAGCAAAACCATCAAGGCAAATTCATGCAGTAGGATAGCCACCAAAGAAGGAGCATAAGGCTGGAAAAGACCCAAAGCCTCAACAATTGCTTGAAATAAAACCAAAAAATCAAAAATACGAAAGGAAGAGGAGGAATTCCCCTCACAGGTCAGGAGCCATGAGGCTCTAATACCAAATGATATGGATTAAAATCCAATATGGTATTTTATTGATAATAACTATTATTTTATACACATTGCAGCCCAATATACACAAGAATCTCCAAATCGCAACAACATGCTAATTTGAGAGATTAAATCCTAACAAGCCTATCTTCTAGAAGGCTAAATAATTGGTCAAAAAACCACCTATTCTAGAATCATACGTGATTTTAGGGCTCAAGTTAAAAGCTTATTTAAAAAAGAAACCTAGGAAATAAAAATCCTAAGGTTTTAAAAACAATAAAACCTAAGGCTAAAATAAACCTTATCATACCTCTCCAAGTCATATTCCTCTTCCTAGTAATATTGACCCTAATTTGCATCAATATCTTTCACAACAAGAACAAAAGGTTGATACCATTGTCAACATATTGAATAGAGTTAAAGGAATCCTAGTTTTATCCACTACTGCACCTCCTCTCATCCAAGGGTCACAACAAACTATCAATCCCCAACATTTTATCATTCATAAAGCACTAAATATTAATGTTCTTCCATAATAACCACCTAGTCATAATACTCTAGATTTTATCTCTTATGACCTAGGTTTTGCATTTGATATATAATCCTTAGTAGGTGAAGCTTCTAATTTATTGGAATGGCGTTATGATATTAAGGTGTAGACACCAAAATAGTGCCAATATAATTATGCTACCAAGGCATTAACAATGTTGATGTACAAAGCCCTTAGGGAATCTCTTAGAGGTCAAGCAGTGATTCTAACCACTCCCAAAGTAGTTTTGGAAGGTTTCCAGGTTAATTGGGGACTTTTTGAGGCCCAGTTCCTATTCGTACCACCCTGGTATAAATAGCAGTTTCTATTCGTCCCACACTAGAGAGAATAGTAGCATTCATCCTAGGGTGGAGTGAATAGCAGGTTTGACTGGAAAAAAGTCAAATCTAGACAAGTGGTTTCCAAAATGCCACTTACCCTACTCTTCGAAGCATGCATGTCATAACCCAAGACATGCCTATGCCAACCCTCATAAATGAGGCCATTTTGGGGAGATTCTCTTCCCCCGCCTATGCATGTCGCCCTGATGGACAAGTGGCCCCTTGGGCCTTACATGCCCTTGCATGCCCTTTGCACATTTGACCTCCTAGGTCTATAAAATGGATGACATTATCATCCAAAATATGGAAGGTTATTGCTAGGATTCATGACGAAGTGCTACCGAGTTATCACCTCACCCCTATTGCTCCTTTTTCATCCATAATTTCTCCTTAGCGAGAGAGGTTATCGGGTGGTACAAGAAGGTGCAATTTGACTCCAAAACCAAATTCATTGTTTGAATACCCACACCAAATTTTCCTAAAACACTTCCCCTATATTTTTGCATCAATATTCATTGGATTGGTGTGAAAATTTAGGAGATTTTGGTGGGCATCCCACCCCCGAGCACCCCCCAATTTGTGACAATCAAATTCATCCCACCCTCGGATGAATAGAAATTCATGCACAATTTTAGGACTTTTTTTAATTTATCATTTTTTATATGTCTATGAGATGCTTTAGTTCAAATTTCACTACTTTCTGATGCATATTGATTGAGATATTGCCATTTTATGATTTGCATGTATGCGGGTCCCACTTTTGCATGCAGGAGGATTTGGGTAGGATCTCTAGAATATGATCACATGGGTTCTCTCAAAATGTCATTTTATGCTTACTCACCAAATTTTGTAGGTTTATAACATGTTTTTTTAAGAGAATCATAGGTTAACCATGAGCGATGGGACTAAACACAGTGATTGGGAACCAATATTTCACAAAACTAGGTGATATCATCCTCAAACCATCTCTTTTATATCACTCGATTTTTCCACTATTTGGGATTATTTTTATATTTATACCTCACATGCACCTTCTTAGGCTGTGGGGATTGCATGCTTTAATATCATACACCTATGCTTTTGATTCTCTTTTGCTTTCCTATGTGTAGATTCAGGTTCCAAAATAGGATAGGAAACATCGAGGACAAGGATCACATTGACGTAAGCAACAACGACATTGAGACCTGTAGCACCCTAAAATTGGCACGGTTAAAACATTAGTAAAAAGATAAAATATTAAAATTTGAATTTCAACCCCAAACTGCCCGTTAAACCGCCTTTTACCCGCTTTCCCCATTTTTCGTGCCATTTTTAGGATTTGTTTTGACCGTTGGACGATATCGTCGTAGATTAGACGAAATCGTCCCCGATCTGACGAATTCAGTCTAGAACAGAACGTCCAGACGATTTCGTCCCAAAACCAAATTTTCATAATTAGCTTCTGTTTCAACAACCTCTCCAACTCGGGCAAAAGCGTGTACGTGCAGGTTGGAGATTTCCTTGTTGGAGATCTCCCAGATTGGGATGATCCCCAACCTCCCAAACCTCTTCCTAATCCTATATAAACTAGGATTTTTCTAGTTTATCCCCCTGCCTCCCTGCCTAATTCTTGTTGATTCTCCCTGAACCCCCAACCCCTTTGTTGACAGGATTTCATTGCAGAATTAGCTCCTTATTCCCTCGCATTATTGCTTGCATTTTGGTATTTTTGCATTTTTTATTGCAGGAACTCTACTGTTTTTCAGTCGAAGCTAGCTTGGATCGTCGCGGACGATCTCGGACGATTTCGGACGATCTCGTACGATTGGAGGCGATCTTGACTGTAGTCCAGATTGAGGGCAGTCCGAGTTTAGAGTTTGCATTTCCTTAAGCTTTTCTGCATTTTTCATATCATATCTCTGCACTATTTAAGTTATTATGTTTTATGCATCTTGGAGTTCACCTCATTTAACATAATTGCATGATAAAGTTAAAATCAATCATTAAATCTACTGCATTTCCTTATTTATCATTAGAATCTATTATTTAGGCATGTTTGTTGTTATTTCTACCATTACCCCTTGCTTCTGCATTTGCATATTTGGTATTTTGCGTCTATTTTTGTGATTGCAGGTTTTTGACGAATTCGTCAGATTTCAGACGATTCTATCTGATTTCAGATGACCTTCTGTGATTTGGGATGATCCCAAGAAATATCAGATGATAACGTACAAACTGAGATGATCTGAACTGCTACAAGACTCAGAATCTCCATCAGACATCCGGGATCAGGTATGATACCTTCTGGTTAGCATATTCTCTATAATTTGCATCCATTTCTATTTTTTGTATTCATTGAAATTAGCATTGGCATATAGAATAGTTTAGATTCATATCGGCCAAACCTAGGAGTTGAATGATCAAGCATAAAAATGAACACATCAAACACACTCTCAACCTAGGCGTGGAAACTGCCATTCAAAATTTTCCTGGTGAACCCACCATCCATCAAAAATTCACCCTTATACACCTCCCCCGAGAGGCGGGACCTTCAAAGGGCCTCTCAGTCCGAGGTATTGTCCCATCCTTTTCACATCCCCCTTCGGGCATGCGGATCCTATAGCCTGAAGGTAAGGGTGCGAAAAATTTGGAGCGATACATTTTGGTGAACCCGACGTGAAACAAAAACCTTTTGAAAACAAAAACTTTCTAAAAAAAATAAAAATAAAAAATAAAAACATAAATGCATTTAGACTTAAGAAAATTTGCATGTCATGTTTAGATGGTAGACTATAATAAAAGACGAGTTGTCACCATTAATGTTGAAAATCAATTAGCAGCTATAGAGATTACTTATGTGCTTAGAGTACCTCAAACAAATAGGGTTCAACCTTTGTGGGACGAACTTGATAGGAGATTAGATCTCATTTCATCTAGAGCAACCGAACTTAGGCAAATCAAGAGGTTTGTCCTAGATAGAATCCTGGATCCCGATCAAGTGATTTTGTATCATGAACTTTAGAGAGCTTGCCATAGGTGGTTAGGAGATAAAAGAGCCCTTGTGTCTTCTGAGTTGTATACCTTTGAGGAATACCTTGAGAATGCAGCTGTAGTACATCAATTTCTATCTCGTGTAGAGGACCAAGAGGTCGTTCTTACGGATAGAAAAATATGGAATAGAGTTCCCAGAGCTGTGTTATATCGAGAGTATTGCCATGAGATTTATTTTTACAAAACAGAATCTGAAACAGATAATATCACCATAGCACACTTTGTTGACTTCTTGAAAAACAATTTCCAATTTGAAGAGGAGCACTTTATGACTCCTGATGAACTTGATCCTATCAATGATATCTATAAACTATTTATAGAAAACTAAGCTATTATTTTATTATTGTTATTTCTTGTACTTAGTGTGTTGTTTATTGTCTTTATAAACAAAAACAAAAACACAATAAAATCATAAAAATAATAAAAAAATCAAAACATTTTCTTTTAAGTATTATAGTAGGTATATAATTAAAATATATACCTCCCAAGATCTGTTGCAAATATATTAATATATATTTGCTAAAACCTAAATTTAGACACAATGACTAGACTCAGGAATGGAAAACAAATTGAAGTAGAAGAGGATTGGTTAGGAAAAACCAATAAACCAGATGCCCTTCTTGAAGACCCAATTCAAGAAGAAGTAACCTTAAACCAACAAGAAGAAGAATTTGTGGACGCAAATGAACAAAAAGAAAATGATAGAGAGGAAGGATCCTCATCTCCTAAAATAACTCCAGAAGGAGCTGTTACTTTTGAGAACATGGACCATTTTTGGAAATTTCTCAATAATAATATTGGCACCCTTAATAGAGCAGTTCATATGGATAAAGATCAAATTAGTGACACTCAAGCAACCCTAGAAGATATATATCACACACGCACTAATCCTTTGTCCTTTGTTGATCAAGAGAGTGATCAATCTGGACCGTCCAATTTGGACATGGCTGCTATAATCCAAAACATGCAACAACAACGGGCTACCCAACCACCTAGAGTGCCTATTACCAAGCCAAGGGTTATCCCCACACAAAAGAAACCTTCATTCACTACTCTATTTCGCCAAGCTATTGATCAATATACCTCAAATCAACAAAAGCCTAAAACAAAACCAAATACCAATTTCCAACAATCTGGGATACAACATAATGCTACAACAAATCTTCTTCATAATACTCTTCCTACCAACCATTTGCATAACAACAATATAGCATCTAATCCTTATGTCCCGCCTTCCTACGGTCACAAAACCCATACTCATGTACCATCAAACCAATATGGTGGACAAACTGGTAATTTGGAAGCCATGGTGAAATAGTTAGTCTCTCGCATGGACCAGATAGATCCCTACCATCCCTCATACAATTATCGAGAGATGTGTAGTCAACCTCTAGATCCTATAGTTGTAGCACAACCATATCCCAAACACTTTCCTATGCCTGTCCTACCTATATATAAAGGAACCGAAGATCCCATAGAGCATCTTCGTATGTTTAGGATAGCATGTCATGACATATCACATGATGATTTGCTATTACTAAAAATGTTCCCGAAAAGCTTAGGGGGGATGGCATTGGAATGGTATTATCAACTACCCACTCATTCCTTGAGAAATTTTGAAGAGACCGCTGAGTCTTTTGTGCATCAATTTAGTGCCTATATCGAAAGGCATGTAACCATTAAAGATTTGTACAACCTAAAACAAGACAAAGATGAGTGTTTTGCTGACTTCTTAGCTCGATGGAGACAGTTGATAGGAAAATTACACTTTGTGTTACCTTATCGGGAGATGTTGGATATTTTTATCAATAATTTACAAGAACAACTATCCTATGAATTATCAACTGCTACCTTGACCACCTTCGATCAAGCTATAGACTTAGCTCGAAGGGTGGAAGATGCTCTCATTAGAAGAGGTCAGCTCAAAAAGAAAGATGATGAGAAAACATCCAGAAATCAATATAAAAATAAACAAGTTGTGGGTGACGGAGTCACTGATAGCAGAAACATTGCTAATGTTAATACTACGAAAACAACAGAGAAGTTTATATTGAAACCTCCTGATAAACCACCCCGAGAATTTACTAGGTTAAATCAACCTTTATCAACCATTCTCCCGCAATTACTAGCACGAGGCTTGATCCAATTACCAGCTATCCAGGAACCTGATCCAACCATACCTGGATACAGAGCTGATTTACATTGTGATTTTCATAGAGGACCTGGACACGCTACCAACTCTTGTAAAAGATTAAAACATAAAATACAAGATTTGATTGATAATAATGAGATGGAGGTGCAAGCCTTCCAACCTAAACAAAATGCTTCTAATAACGCTCAAAAGAACATTCCCCAAAATCAGAATCAGAATGCCAATCAATCATTGGACATATTTCAACATCCTTTACCAAAACATGGTAAAGAGGTGGCCAATCAAATTGAGCATCACAATGTTCCTCCTCCTACCCGATATGTAGGGACTATTAGTGGACAATTACCTATTCATGATCCTCAAATATTTGACACAACTTTATCCATAGTTACGACCAGACCTCTACATAATATTCGGATACTTGATCTTAGTGACACTGAATATGAGACTGAAAGTGACATGGAAATCACCTCAAATCAATCGAATAGTTCTGAAGATGAATCAGATCCTATTCAACCTATCACCAGTTCTATGGTTCCAGAAGAACCATTTCCTCGAAGAGTCACTACTAGACCATCTTCTCACCAAATAGTTTCTAATGAACAAGCCATAAATGCTAGACCAAGACCTATTCATCATCCACAAAATAATATTGTAGGAACCATCGAAGCCGTTACCAGACAACAGGCTCAAACCTCTCAACAGGATCAAACTCAGAATGATGGATCAGCCCCATTTGTTTTGAAAAATCCCAATAAAGGGAATTATGCATCTAATGTTCAACCAAAACCTCCTTACAATATTAATGAACAATTATCCAATACTACAGCTAGAATTTCCCTTTTGGACCTGTTAAGATCTTCTCCTACCCATAGGGATGAATTAATGCTTACATTAAGCCAAATGATGGTACCACAAAATATTCAACCTGAAGCCATGTCCAATACTATCATCACTCGAGAAGTCGATTGTATTGACTTTCGAGATAAAGATATCCCACAACATAGTTTACATAAGGATAACCCCTTATATATTACTGCCCTAATTGGAGATGTAGTCGTTAAACGAGTCTTGATTGATAATGGTTCATCTTTAAACATCTGCACTTTTGACTTCTACCAACGATTTGGGTTTAGAAGTGATGAAATGAAAAGAACTGATATGATTATCAAAGCCTTCAATGACGAGACACAAGAAACATGTGGAGTCATTACTATACCCTTGCAAGTTGGTCCTAGAACCCTAGATACGACCGTGTTTATTGTACATTGCCCTGCATCGTACAATATACTTTTGGGTCGCCCTTGGATCAATGCGATGCGAGCGGTTCCCTCCACCTTACATCAGTGTGTTAAATTCAAATTTAAAAACCAGTTGGTTACCATTCATGGTGATCCTAGACCCTTTGATATGTGTGCTTTGGCAGAACCTGTTGGAGTTCAATTTTGCCCTACCTTGTCATCCACACATCCTAATTCTTATCATCCATCCAAACGTGTGAAACACACACCCATAACATCATCTACTCTTTCAACTACACCTATACATATAGCTCAACCATCTTCTGAACAAACCACATTAGGACCTCGAAAAGATCCTAAAACTACAACCAATGCTTCTTGTTTTACTCCTATATCTTCCATACCTCTAGATTCACCCATCAATATCCCTATGACATCTACATCCACTACTGGCATCCTTTCTACACCCGACGATGTAGGAAATGTTCCTTCTACCTCTTATGCTCTTACTGATGAGCTCTTACCCGATTTATCTACAATTCTTATATCTGAGGAAGCCAACACTGCCATGCAAACTTCCCTCCTTTTAAATAAACTCCCACCCTCTCCTCGTACCTTGGGTCTCCCACAACCTATGGGAAGTATCTACCAAGTCGGGAGTTGTGCTTTTATTTATAAAGGATATGATTGGGGAAGAATACCCAGAAACATTAAGACACATTGTGATGGATATGCTAGATGCTATTTTGCTAATGATTATCTTAAAGCTAAGCCCATAATGCTTAAATTGGGATATAAAGGGAAAGGTTTGGGACCTTTCCAAAATGGTATGAAAGAACCTTTTGAGGTAGAACCGTGGCCTGCCCGCTGTGGTGTGGGCCTATTTTCTAGTAAAGGTCAGCCCTTTCCATTTGAGGATGATGACCATCTCGTATGTTATCAAGATTATCTAGATAAACAAGATTCTTTGTGCCTAAAGAATAATTCTTTTACCTGCAATATGCTATCCATAGCCTACCCTGAAATGATTGCCGAATCCGACGAAGAGTTGGAGGGAGATATCTTTCATGATATTTCCATTGAGGAATTGTTATATAATGAATTTTATTTTGATGGCTCTATCCCGAATATAGCCCAGCTTGAAGCTACGACTTCTCAAGATGAATTATCCAAGCTAACCTTGGAAGAATTACAAGAATTAGGTGTTTCATCCACCCCACCTAATTTTGAGAGAGATTTACATATGGAAGTTGAAAACGTTATAAAAATTAACATTGGAACCGAACATAACCCTCACATAATCAATATTGGATCAGAATTGAGTCAAGAAAAACAAGATAAATACATTTCATTTCTTAAAGACTATGAAGATGTCTTTGCTTGGACATATGAAGACATGCCAGGTTTGGACCCTTCCGTAGTTATGCATCATCTAGTAGTCCATCCAGATGCTAAACCTGTTAAACAGAAACTCAGAAAAATGCATCCTAAAGTGGCCTTACTAGTCAAAGGAGAACTAGAAAAACTGTTGAAAGTCATTTTTATACAAGCCATTGATTATGCCGAATGGATCTCAAATGTAGTTCCAGTAACTAAGAAAGAAGCCACTAAAGTTAGGGTTTGCACCGATTTCAGAGACATTAATGTTGCATGCCCTAAAGATGATTTTCCTCTTCCCAACATGGATCAGATCATTGACTTTACTACTGGAAGTGGAATGATATCCTTAATGGATGGATTTTCTGGTTATAATCAGATCAGGATAGCTCCTGAAGATCAGGCCAAAACAGCCTTTATTACCCCTTGGGGAACCTTTTGTTGGAAAGTGATGCCATTTGGCTTAAAGAATGCAGGTGCAACCTATCAACGAGCTATGACTTATATTTTTCACGATATGATGCATGATATCCTACATGATTATGTAGATGATATCATAGCTCGTTCCATCAAAGAAGATGATCATTTAAATGACTTAAGGAAAGTATTTGATCGGTTAAGGGAATATCTTATCCGACTAAATCTAGCTAAATGCATATTCGAAGTTAAGTCCAGTAAATTATTAGGGGTTATAGTTTCTTTACGTGGCATTGAAATTGACCCTCTCAAGATCGTGGCTATCATAGATATGCCCACACCCACAAATATATCAGAATTACGAAGTTTACAAGGTAAGCTTCAAGCTATTCGCCGCTTCATCGACAAGTTGGCAGACAAAAGCTGGACCCTTTCTTAAGCTTCTTAAGAAAGATGTCTCTTTTCATTGGGACGACGAATGCCAAGAAGCATTTGAACTCCTTAAGAAATATCTCCTCAAACATCCAGTGCTTTCCCCACCTAGATCTGATCGTCCTTTTATCTTGTACATTTCTTCTTATGATTCCGCCTTAGGAGCTATGTTAGCTCAGCTTGACGATGAGAAGAAAGAACATGCTAATTATTACATTAGCAGAACCTTAATCAGTTATGAAACTCGTTATACCATATTAGAGAAATTATGCCTAGCAGTCGTATTTTCTACACAGAAACTATGACATTATATGCTCAGTCAGAAAACGTATGTTATTGCCAAATTCGACCCTTTGCGATATCTCATGAGTCGACCGTATTTATCTGGTCGCACAACCAAGTGGGTTCTTGCGTTAAGCGAATTTGAACTCACCTTCATAGGACAAAAGTCTGTTAAAGGTCAAATCATAGCAGATCAATTAGTTGCTGCACCCTTAGAATCTACTCATCCCCTCATCATTGAGTTTCCTGATGAATGCCTTAAACTAGAGGTAGACCATTCAGAGCAATGGTCCCTATACTTTGATGGAGCCCGATGCATGAGTGGGGCTGGTGCGGGTATTATTTTAATATCTCCACAAAAACATCTTATACCTCTGTCCTTCAAATTAACATTTGCTTGCACCAATAACACTGCTGAATATGAAGCTCTTATCCTTGGATTACGAGCTGCCTTGGCATTGAAAATTAAAATTTTATTGGTTTTCGGTGACTCCCAACTTGTCATAAATCAAATCAATGATGTTTATCGGACCGAGAGATGATAAATTACGCCCATATAAAGCATATGTTTTGCAGTTATTATCCTTGTTTGATCAAGTTACTTTGGAAGCTATTCCTCGAACTAGCAATCGTGCGGCTGATGCTATGGCTGCAGCTGCATCTCTTTTACCCTTGGAGTTAGACGATGAATATGCTACCATCATTATTCATCGACTCCAGGAACCCGCTTCAAGCAAATCATGCTTAGAACCTTTGGATGTGTTTCTCATCAACGAAACAACTCCTGAACCATGGTATATTGATATATTTAATTTTTTGTAGAAAGGAACCTTCCCTGATGGTTGTACTAGCAACCAACGTAGGTTATTACGTAGACAAGCAAGTCGCTTTGTGATTATTGGTAATACCTTGTACAGAAGATCTTTTGAAGGCATCTTATTGAGATGTTTGAATCTAGAAGAATCTAGATCAGCTTTGAATGAAGCCCACAATGGATCTTGTGGGGGACATTTTAGTGGTAGCGCCATTGCTAAGAAACTCCTTCGGATAGGATATTTTTGGCCTACCATGGAAAATGATGCACATAATTATGTGTGACATTGCGACAAGTGCCAGAAACACGCTGACCTTGTCCATGCGCCTGCACAAGAAGCTGCAGGCTATTTCATCTCCTTGGCCCTTTTCAAAATGGGGCCTAGACATCATTGGAAAAATCAACCCTGTGTCATCCGATGGACACAAATTCATCATAACCGCCATTGAGTATTTCATGAAGTGGGTTGAAGCTATGCCATTAGCTTCTTGCACTGGAACACAAGTTTCCAAGTTTATTTTTAATCAAATTATTTGTAGGTTTGGAATTCCTGCCAATCTCATTTCCGATAATGGAACTTGTTTCAAAAATAAAGATGTCAAGAAATTATGTCAAAAATATAAAATTCAACATCGCTGGTCCACTCCCTATTATCCTCAGGGTAATGGTCAAGCAGAAGCATCTAATAAAACCTTAATCAAAATTCTCAAAAAATTGGTCAATAAAATCGGTCGAGATTGGCACATTCAGTTATATCCTGCTTTGTGGGCCTATCGAACTAGTGTTCGAACCCCCACTGGAACTTCACCTTTTGTCTTGGTTTATGGTGCTGAAGCCATTTTTCCCTTTGAATTAGAAGTTCCTTCTTTAGCTCTACTACTTCAAGATACTGAAGTAGGGGATGAATATCGTACTGGCAGATTTAGTCAGCTAGAACTTCTAGATGAAAAGCGCATCAATGCTTTGGAGCATCTTCGCGCCTACCAAAACAAGCTTAAGAGAGCATATCTTAAGAAAGTTCATCCTCGATCCTTTGAGATCGGTGACCTTGTCTTAAAAGAAAATAAAAAAAATACTAATGCAACTACAAACCTTAAAGGTAAATTTGAGCCCAAGCTGGCTTGGACCATATGTCATCATTGCTAAATTTGGATCGGGAGCATACAAATTATCTACCTTGGATGGTAAAGAACTTAAAGAACCTATGAACATTATGCATCTTAAACGTTACTATGCATAAAAATTGGTCATTTCATCATTGTATATATTTGTTTGCCTATTATTTCTTTTTAGTCACTTATTTAAAACGTTTCAAAAAACAATTATCTTGTATTTCTTTCAATTCATAACTTAAAATTAAAAACATCCAAATCATCAAAATCTTCAAAAACATCTTTTATTTTTGTACCTCTCAAATTGTGAAGTATTGCAGTTATATTTTCAATTATTTTGGATAAATTAGCATTTATTTGGAATCCCGCACTTTCACATTCACATGTATAAATATCTTGATTTTATTTGGTATGATTATTCATCTCTCTTATATCAAAGTCCACGAGTTGAATTAAATAAAGTTTTGAGCATAGAGAACTGATCTTGTTATTTACTTGAACTAAGTATATCTTTTCACATTAAAATGATTTCATTGCAAATTCGATATGATGCTACATAGTAGAAATGGTTTCCTGAGCGAAAAGTTTCCCCTGCTATCCTATCATGCACATGGTCTAGAATCTTTGAGAATTGACAAAAGGACAAGCTCACCCCTACCCAGAATAAAAATCCCTTGCTCTACAACTAATCCGAGCAAGTATCCCTAGCATAGGAAGAAAAGAAAAGTTCAAGAAAAAGAGAAAAAGAAAAAGGTTATTTTGTATCATCACAGCAATATTTCAGTATTTTCTCAAATATCAAGCAAAAATACAAAAGTACAAAAAAAAAAAAAGAAAAAGAAAGAGAAACGCAAAAGCAAAATGCAATAAAATCCTTTCCCTACCCCTTGAAAAGAAAAGAAGGGTGAATGAGCTTGAATCCTTGGAATTCTCAATTGTTCGAAAAGCGTGAGGTAAGCCCCATAACAGGTGGTTTGTGCCCAACCCGCTTGGCCTTGGGTAATCCCTAGCATGGCGATATGTCTATCACATTAGAGACCTTCTTTTGTATAGACCTTCTGTCAGACTTATGGATTAGCTAGCTCTTGATAAACCTAACTTACATAGTAGTCCGAGTACGGTTACATGCATATAAATCATGGTCAACGAACATTCATTTGGTCAAGGCAAATTACTTGTATCAAATTATCTTGCTCAAAATTGGTGAATGAACAATACAATCGCACACACATTTGTATTTGAGAGATTTTGTATCATTATGATAAATCAAGATCGGTAATGAATTCACATTTGCACATGAGGATTCCTTATAAATCTACATTTCTCTTTGAGATAATTTAAAATATTTCTGTAACTCTTTTCGGAATAATTTTATCCTTTTATTTCAGAATTCTTGTTTTCTATAAGAGCAATTACATACATCTTCTCACAAAATCTTAAAAATAATTTCAAACAAAATTTTCATATTATTATTTTTCTATTTATCAAAGGTAAAAAAAATTCATCTTGCAATAAAACCAACAATCTATTTTCTTCTTTGGATTTCGCGATGATGGTATAAGTCTATACCTATAATTCTATGCCTAGCGCAAACCATTGTTCTAATTTTCTTTTCCATTTATTTTAAAACAAAATTCATCAAAACATATGACTTGCATCATTATGTTACACAATTATGCTTTACAAACAAACGAACACCTATTCTATTTCATGACATTATGTTCAAAATTCAATATTGCAACCATGGTATAAATTCTAAGGAATTGTTCAAAATTTTATCACACTTAGGAATTTATGCCTAGCAAAATCATATTTTCATATCTCATGCATACTATTTTTATGAAAATCTGAAAACAAATCATCAAACCATCATTATCTCCATCATTACAACACAAAGTCTTAAGACAGTCTCTTAAGCACTCTTTTACTTTTAACAATATTTCTATACTGGGATTAGCTTGACGACCGAGTGAGCGGCGACTCCATGAAATGGTCTATAACAACGACAATGTCCTTTGAAATTATTGTTAGAAGTCCCTTTTATTTTTTATCAAATCACACCACCACAACCAATTGTTTACATCAGATTATTTCATTTAAAATCTTACAGCATGACATCAAATTATAATATTTCAAACACGACATAATTACATGAATCCTCAATCAAATAAGCAAACAATTCAAACATTAAAGCATCATAAAAACATATGAACAAGTCATATCATCAGAAACAAGATCATATATATAAATCCAAAAATTATATACATCATATCCAAACTGGATTGGTATGCCACAATCTATACCCCGGCATACTCAATCCTCTCAACAATCTCTACAAAATCTATAGTCCATAGACACCTAGCCTCGAGAAGCCCTCGAGCTCTCGGCCTCATCTCCTCCCCCACCCTGACGTGGAGGAGGTGGTCCCATAGAGGTTCGGGCTGTATCTCGGGTCCTCGTCGTCGATCGTGAGGATGTCCTCGACGATCCCATCATGATCGGCTCTGCAATAGGGGCTGGCAGTGGTACCCTCTGGTTCTCTGGAACCATGTGATAGTATAACCCCTGGTAGAATGCGGTCTGAGCAATAGACCATGATAGATCATCCCTGCTCACCCCTCCGCCCCGAGCTCTGAGCCGTGTAGCCTCATCCTGCAATGTCTGCACCTGAGCCCGGAGGCGGGCAACCTCAGCCCGGAGAGCCGTTGTCTCATTGCTCTCCCCTGTGTCAACACCCTTGCCCTTATCAGGCGATGGTGGTCTCTCCCCCTGCTATGAAGGGAGCCTCTCCTCCCTCCGCTCTGTCTCCCGTGGCCTCTGTGGAGCCCGTGCCATCCTCTGGCATCTCTCCTGTGGGATCCATCGCTGCTCTCTCCCTCCACGTCCCCATGCTGCCTCAATAGCAGCCTGCCGTCGTCTCCCCATCTAGCGCACCACAGCGTGTACTGGACCCTACGCCCTCATCATCCGAGGAGGGTGGATGCCTACGTACCAGGCATCGTAGCCATCCGCAACCCCGACGTCATCACCATCCACTAGCTAGATGGGGGCATCGTCCACGTCCTGACTCTAGAATCGCTGCATATCTGGAGCCCCGCTCAGTGTAGTATTATCCCGAATAGTCCGGGAGTACTCGTAATCCCTGAGAGAAGGGATCCCCTACTATAGACTGAACTATCATAGTACTTGGTCATAGCGGTGGAGCTCTACCTCTCCCCGCTCCATCCTCAGCCAGCAGACTCTCCTAATGCGAGCTAGCTCCTGCCCATCCTCTACCCACCCGAGGTGCTCTCGCCATGGCCTCCAGGTGATCTGGTCTGGGATGAGGTCATCTAGCAACCTCCATGACATCGATAGATCTATCCGCCGCTGTGACCCCCATTGTAACCACCAATAGAAAACTCGGGGCCTCTCTCGGTCAACCCCTATCAATGGGAGCCCTACCGGCCTCCGCACCACAATGTGCTCCCAGCACCAAACCTTTAGCAGCAATGTCAAAACCAAACATTGCCCTCCCTTGTATATGACCCCATGCAGGATCCTATACAAGCGGCAAAGAACAAAGCTCCCCCATGCAAATCTATACCCGTGGTCTCTCATGTCGTAGACTATGTCTGAGAGCACCCACGGTAGTCTGCATCCGCTCTAGTGGCACAGCAGTAAGCCACCGACAACTCCTACCAAAACTTGAGTTAGCCTAGATGCCCCAGGCATCTACCTCAGAGACTCGATGTTCACTCCACCCTTCTCCAGGGTGAATCTTGGGTCTCCAGTCAGTCTCATCATCGTTTGGCCTGGATTGGCTGTAGGCGTCATCAACCGTCCCTGTATGGGGATCCTCATGATCCTCCATACATCCTCTAGAGTGGGAGCCATCTCCCCTATCGATAACTGAAATTAGGACGACCCCAAATACCACCTCTCTGCTAGGGCTATCAGTAGCCCTATGTTAGTCGGTACTTGTGGCATCTCTGCCACATGCTGTAGACCGACCTGTCCAAGTCAGTCACGCTCTGCCTGGTCAAGCACCCCCAACCCCATGCCTCCCTTCCTAAATCTTGCTGATTTTACCTGAACCCCCAACCCCTTTGTTGATAGGATTTCATTGTAGAGTTAGCTCCTTATTCCCTCGCATTATTGCTTGCATTTTGGTATTTTGCATTTTTTATTGTAGGAATTCTACTATTTTTCAGTAGAAGCTAGCTTGGATCGTCGTAGACGATCTCGAACGATTTTAGACGATTTCGTACAATTGGAGGCGATCCTGACTGTAGTCCAGATTGAGGGCAGTCCGAGTTTAGAGTTTGCATTTTCTTAAGCTCTTTTGCATTTTTCATATCATATCTCTACACTGTTTAAGTTATTATGTTTTATGCATCTTGGAGTTCACCTCATTTAACATAATTGCATGATAACGTTAAAATCAATCATTGAATCTACTGCATTTCCTTATTTATCACTAGAATCTATTATTTAGGCATGTTTGTTGTTATTTCTACCATTACCCCTTGCTTCTGCATTTGCATATTTTGTATTTTACGTCTGTTTTTGTGAATGTAGGTTTCTGACAAATTCGTCTAACGAATTCATCAGATTTTAGATGATTCTGTTTGATTTCAGATGACCTTCTATGATTTGGGATGAACTCGAGAAATATCAGACGATAACGTACAAACTGAGACAATCTAAACTGCTACGAGACTCAAAATCTCCATCAAAAATTTGGGATCAGGTATGATACCTTCTGGTTAGCATATTCTCTATAATTTGCATCTATTTCTATTTTCTGTATTCATTGAAATTAGCATCGGCATATAGAATAGTTTAGATTCATATCGGCCAAACCTAGGAGTTGAATGATCAAGCATAAAAATGAACACATCAAACACACTCTCAACCTAGGCGTGGAAACTGCCATTCAAAATTTTCCTGGTGAACCCACCATCCGTAAAAAATTCACCCTTATACACCTCCCCCGAGAGGCGGGACCTTCAAAGGGCCTCTCAGTCCGAGGTATTGTCCCATACTTTTCACATCCCCCTTCTGGGCATGGATCCTATAGCCTAAAGTTAAGGGTGCGGAAAATTTGGAGCGATACAAGACCTCTCACCTCGAGTGTGGGCATGCGGGAGAATAGTGGATGTGCACCATATTCTTTGAGATATTGATATCTATTGGCACCCCTTTATTGTAATGGATTGTATCAAGATAATTCAAGTCCTCAAAAGGAGGTATTGTAATTCAACTTAAAGTTATCCAATAGGGAGAATGCCCCATTTTCTTTATTACTTGTTATACATTGCCTCTTGTTTGCATGTTTTGCTTTATACTTTCATAGGACTTATTAAGAATTTACATTCTATTGCTTCGGTTGAGGTGGACCATTTTTCCATTGCTACAGTGGCTATCATGGTGGGACCTAGTTCCTTTTGCTTTAGGTGATCTTCTAACTTGATTTTTCACCTTTTTTGTTGCAGGTTTTAGTCGCTCTAGACCCAGCCAAGCTCTGGACTACTATTTGTGTTGCCCTAGGATGGATTCAAATCCATCCCTCCCTAGGACGAATGCAGACTTGTAGTTCATCCCACCTTGGTATGAATAGAAAACATCAGGTCTTCTGAGCTAGATTTTAGAATTAGTAGACAATGGCAAATAAGAGGTAGGGTCTGAGCTATTTTCTTCCTATTTTTCATTTATAGAACCTTGTTTTCTGTTGATTTTCATTTTGTGTGCTTAAGTAGTAAAATTAAAAACTATCGCAATTTCTTTTTTGAAAATGTAAAATTATAAAAACATACATAAAGAATAAAATATTAATTAGGCTACATATTCTTTGGCCTGCTTGCTTGATGCTCACCTATCGATGAGTTTTCATTTAGGGTTCCTTTCCTATCTTAGTGTAGTGACTTCCATATTCCATATTTAATCTTCTAAAAGTAAAATGTTGCTTTAAAGCTTGCATTTAGTGAAAAATCATTGAATGCTCTATTGCTCATTTTATTTTGGGTTAAAACAAATAACACACACCATGATCCGCTTAAATGCCAACGAGTTGGATCTCATCCCCAACTGTTGGCAGAGTGTAAGTGAAAGTGGGTTTCATCTCCATCCACTTGGCTCAAATCCCATGAACTCGATCCATCATGCCAAGGCTGGTTCCAAGATCCATCATAGTCCATGGGTTATAGCATGCATCACCCTTCAGGGAGGTGTATCGTAGATTATGGGTGAACTGGGTGAGGAATTGGTAGGACCTATGCTCCCTGGCCATGTGTGGGCTTCATTACCACAAATTATAGGCTAGATAATGCAACCAGTAGTTCATAACTAGGTTGTCGAGCTACGAGTATATAGGTGAAATCCATTAAACTTAAGAATATCATCCAACAATTATCAAACATGTGACACAAGGTCTCTTTACAAAAAAATTGGAACATACTAAAACCAGTTTTAGGATACACATCTAATACATTAACAAAGATAAACATATGTTTGACTATGTGTTTCCCTTTATGGTATATTTTTCATAAAATTTTTAAATAAGATAAACATTAAACATTTTATAGAACATTCTTGCAATGATTTTCACCCGCAACCAAGCCCAATCAAGGGTAGATACTATGAAGAGTGTATATAGAGACACAAGTCACATCCGTTATAGCCCCCGAGATTTGGTTATACCACATTGGAGGGCAGACACTTACCCCAGTCTATAGACTACTAGGATAGCTAGGACAAAGAAGGGTTTCTGAGAGATCCCTAGACAAGATTCCCTTATGCATCGAGAGCCAACTCAGGGAGAATGCTCCCATTATATGGACACGTCAAACACTCGTCTTGATGATGACTGGCTAGTACGTAAAGATGTACATGGAGATAGGGTAGTACCGCGTATTCGCATGCCTGCCAGAGTGAAAGTGCCCACTCAAGGGCTAGATCCCCATAATGATCATTGGGAGGGGCATGATGATCACATCTTACCTTTGTGCTGCTCGATTAGGACTAGGAATCCCAGATACTAGGATGAGTATGAGGCTCATCATGCAGGTCAAGGCAATTCGGCCCTACCTTTCCTCATTCATGAGGTAATATATGAGGAAGTCCATGACATTCTTCAAGAGAAATTAACTATGTGGGGGCATAGTTAATTAACCTGCATAGTAGAACAAATTCAATAGGTGGTTGCCAAATACACATAATGCCAATCTCAATTTAAAAAACTTTGGCATGATAAGGAGCAACTAGACCACCTACATTAGCTTGAAAAGGAATGTATCCAACATCAAATAAATGAGTTCTTTCAAAAGACCCTACATGAGTGGGTTCCAACCTCGAGCACTCATAGGGCAGATATCTATCGAAGGTAACAACTCCCAGTTCAAGAGAGGTCCCCTAGACCTTATAGAGCATTTCCTCCTAGACCTCCTAGGACTGATATGGTGCGCCCTCCGTTGGTAGTCGCATAAGTTTATAGACCAGCTCCAGAGATACCTTACAAGGATTATGATGGATACAAGTTGGAATAATAATGCATAGAGATGCCATACCAAGGCAGGGGGTTCTTCCATATCCACCCTATAATAGGCCTCACATTCCTTGAAACCTACCTTAGGAATAGGATAAATAAGAGGAGATCAAGTCCTTCGATGCCTACAAGGCACTACTATATCGTCTCAAGTTAGTCAAGAATAGAACCTCCAGGCCCCAAAATCCTATGTTACGTCAGCTCTGTATTCACCCTATGCATTCATCAGTTCCTATGCCTCCCTATCTTGAATAATTGAAGATGCCATAGTAGGCCATATTTAAGGGGGGGAATAGGATGCGCATGAGCATGTCACCCATTTCCTGAGCCAATGTGTTGGTATCTAGGACAATGAGGCCTTGCTTATAAGGAATTTTGTGACCACCCTCATAGCCCCTACCTCTTATTGGTTCACATAGCTCCCAAATCACAATATACACAACTTATATTAGCTCATGGATGCATTCCTAGAACATTTTGCCTTCAATACCAAGATGAAGATGACACTTGCTAACCTAGCTAGTCTTAAGCAGTATGACAATGAGTCAGTCAACAATTATGGAAATAGATGGAGGGCCATGCTTTCAAAGGTGCCCTATCTACTCCCTACATTGGATTTGACCTAGATGTTTACTAAGATCTGCCTAAAACCCATCTCCTTGCTACTATAACTTTAGCAGTATGTGACTCTTTAGGATGCCCTGGCATAGACCAGGACCATAGAAGAAATCAAGATCCAAGAGGGCAAGATTATAAAACCCCACAAGGAGTGGACCAAGACCACTAAGACCAAAATAGCACAACCAAAACCCACCATGGTCAATAAGGTTGCCATTAGTGTCCTAGGGCCGGTACAAGCACAACAGCCTCAAAATGTAGAATATCATACCGCGTCCCCTAGGAACTATGAGAAGGAAAATTAGAGACAAGGGTAGAATCAACAACACCACCCCAAGTGGTAATTTATGCCCATAATGAAATTTATGGATTCCTTGTTTGTGTCCAATTTGGTCCACCTACCTGAGACTAGACCTATGGATCCTAATGCATAAAAACCTAAAGGATACTGGGAAGACTTGTATTGCAAGTATCATCGGCAAAAGGGTCATAACATATTTTAATGTTACAAGTTCAAGAACTTGGTGTAGGGCCTAATCGGAAATAAAGCTCTCACTGTAGATAACCCCGTGGCACCAAAAAATCAATAGATGGAAGTCTACAAAGACCCATTACTAGCCCATGGGGAACATGCCAAACCCATAACATAAGTAAATGAGGTCCATTAGGACTATCCTGAGTAGGGATTTGTTGGCATGGTGAGCATTGTGACATGAAACAAGAGGTACCCAAGCCCAGCCCTAGCTCCTACGGCTCCAAGTGATGTTTCATCAACTTGATGAGCTACATCACCCTATTAAAAACTCCCCCACCTAGGCTTGTGGCCACAATATAGACCAAAATCACTCAGATTTTGAGAACCACGTCTGCTAGGCTCTCCATATATGAGCTAATTTAGCAATCGTAGCCTCACAGGGATGCCCTAATGGAGATTCTAAAATTTATTGAGCTACAACCCTAGGAAGTTAATTTATTCAAAAAAAATTTGGGGCATGTATGCCAATGCACTGAGCCAGTCATTATGTTTAGGGAAGATGAACTAAGGACCGTTCCCACTAACATAGTGGACCCACCTTTGCACATCATCGCATGTGTGAATGGGACCCCATTTAAGAGGGTTTTGATAGACACTGGTTCATCTAGTAATATTATTACAATAATGGCACTAGAGCATCTTAAAATACCAACATCACACATTGTTGCATCCACGTACACCCTTCAAGCATTCAACGATGCTATATGCTTGATAGTTGGCACAATTTTCTAGCCCATTCAAGTCAAGAAAAAGACAAAATTATGACATTGTGTCACATACTAGAGGGTGAGATGGCATACAACATCCTATTGGGCAGACCCTAGATTAGAAACATGAAGTGTGTCCCTTCAATCGTGCACTAGTGCCTAAAATAAACATATGAAGTACAGATCCACATCGTCTCGATGGACCTAGAACCCTTCAAATACTACAACCTGGTGCAACAATTTCCTGAATCAACCCTACCATCACCTCATCTAGAATTTTAGTTGAATAAATCCCATTTGGGTCTGATTCCAGAATCACCCCCTTTGATAGAGCTATCTTCATCTTAGTCGATACCATATTCAATGTCAGCTCCTTTGTAGGCACTACCGTCATCCATGGCCCCACTACTGAAAGACACAGGGAAGAGACTCATGGAAGAGATCCCCCCAACAATTTCAATCATCTCCTCTAAAGATATGCCTAGCATTATGGAGGAACGGTTGGTCGATGAGCCCATCATGGAATGGGCCCAAGAGGCACTCTCGTTTCCCCCATCACCATGGTTTTTGATCATAGTTGATATGGTTACCACGGGTCTGGGGGAGTACATAGTCTGTAATGTCTTGGCTACACCTATAGTTGAGTTAGTATAGGACATGGGTAGACTACTCCTTCTGAGGGACACTGTTATTCCTTTAGGCCTCCCTCGTAATAAGACAATTTTTGTATATTGGGGCCTTGATTATGGCATAGAGCCCTACCAAAAGGAAGAAGAGGATGACTATCCTTTAGGGGAATGACTTGATTATTTTTCTAACCTAGACTTCATGCTGAAGTATTTTTACCTATGCAATTGGCATGGTTATGGGTTAGGCCGATATGAGTAAGGCATGTGTTCCCCCTTTTAACTGCAATATCATATGTCATATGATAAGTCAGTATTAGGGGATAAAAACCCCTTGCACCTAGATTTCCTCTTGGATTGCATGGATTTCTTATGCATAGGATAGAGAGATGATTTGGCTCAAGACCTGTACGCCAACCCGCATATTGTATACTCATTAGGGGACTATTTCTTGATATCGAACAGGATCCTTATGATATTTAGCGACATTCTCTCACATTCTAAGAGATGTGAGAGCTCGCAAGCATGTCCTCACATTTGCGATGATGGCCCCTATTATGAATGGACCTTGGGATATGAGTTTGATTATGAGCTAGCACCATATGACCCATTTGATTTAGACAATGATCATTTTTATGTCATCCCCATTGATGACAAGTAGGAGGACTTCATGTGCATGTTCCCCATAGATGACCCTATTTGGCAGTAGCTCTTGAAGAGTCGGTTCGCCCTCAAGAAGTTAGACCACCTGGTGAGGGCACCATCCATTTTCTTGAACTACTCAATCCTCATGTGCCAATGGCACCACAATATGAGAGTGAAGAAGTCCTCATCCATGATGATTATGAGGTGTGAGCATATATGGGACCTCATCAGCCTAATCACCCAATTCTTGTGGGTAGAGGTAAAGGATTCATATACGATAGTGATGATGAAGATGAGACAAAGAGGGCCTATATTGGTCCTCCTTATTTGTGTCATCATCACGAGCCCATCGACATAGATGAGGTGTATCTTCAGCTACACATTAGCCTGTGCTTAAGGGCAAGATCAGTCAATCGGGACTAGATTTATTATGTGGTCTTTCCTGACCCACCAATATATATGGATCTCCTTGAGCCCAACGATCCCATCCTACAGTCTATTCATAGATAGGATCCAATGATCCCTATTCCCCCACCACCACACATGGGGGCAAGAAGTGATATTAATGAGAATTATTTAACCTATGGTCCTGGAGAACAAACCTATTCCATCAACATGATCTCCATTGATTTGACCACACCACTCCACAATCCAATTGATCCTTCTAATCCATTGCATCTTGAACTCTATGCCATTGACTGGGACCACATTGATTCACCCTCATCACCTTCCAAGTACTAGCCATGTAGTTAGATATTTCATTTCACCCTAAGGCCTGCTTAGAATGTCTTTCATGCTGAAGAGGAACATGATGTTCTTATTTATGATTTTAACTCAAAATATGACATACACCTAATTTTGAATCTGCATCAGTTGGAATACAGATCGCATATGTCAGTTGAGATAATGATTGACCAAGATAGAAATCCCCTCACTATGCATATCCATGCAAGAATTCATTGATGATGATACTGCACAATAGGCTTGACTAGATAAACTTACATTTCTTGATGAGTGATGCGTTCATGCCCTGGAACATTTATGCATTTATTAGGAGTGACTAAAGAGACCCTACAATACAAAATTCCACCTCAGGGAATTTTAGGTTGGTGACCTTGTCCTGAAAGAGAACTAGTAAAATTCTAATTTTTCATCCCATCTAAGGGATAAGTTTGTGGTAAACTGGTTAGGTCCTTTTGTCATCACCAGTCAGATAGGAACCGAAACATATCGACTGACCTCTCTCAAAGGATTCGAATATTCTAATCCCTTGAACATCATCCATTTCAAGTTTTTCCATACTTAAAATCACCATAGTACCCCTAAATGCTCCAAGAGTGCCTTAACCCACTTAGTCAACCTAAAAATGCTCCTAGATGATCTAGAACCATCTAGGTCATCCCAAAATTCTCCAAGGGTGCCTTAACCCACTTGGTCAACCTAAAAAATCTCCTAGGTGGTCTAGAACCATCTAGGTCATCCCAAAAATTCTCTAAGGGTGCCTTAACCCGCTTGGTCAACCTAAAAATGATCCTAGATAGTCTAGAACCATCTAGGTCACCCCAAATGCTCCAAGGATGCCTACCATCCCGCTTGGTCAACCTAAAATACTCCTAGGTGGTCTAGAACTATCTAGGTCAACCAAAAAGCCCTAAAGGCATCCATAATCTCTTTGGTCCCTCCAAACACCCCAATGGCCCCCAATAAGCCCATTGGTCACATGTACATACATATATATACTAATCAAAAATTCAAAAACATCATCAAAATATCAAAAATATAAAAATATTGCATTTCATCACATTGCATCCCGTTGCATTCTATCATTGATTGCATTTAGGCATACTAACTATTTGCACTTTGCATTTTAGAGTTGCTCATGCATGTCTAGCACCATGATGGTACATCACTTATCGCTCAAAATAAATGTTATGAAAGTAATCATAGTTCAATGTTCCACTTATTATTTTCACCCACATTATCACATTCCATATTTGTATCCACTCCTTCACCTAATCATTTGTTTTAGAATGTTATTAGAGTTTTTGGTCACTCAACCATTTCTAGCTTCTCTTCGGGTTTGGTAGAAAGCCAGCTTGATTTTTAGGAGGTAGAGTCTTTCTTGGATTATGCCTTGTGTACATCATATCCCAAACACATTTTAACATTAATAATCCAAGTTTTGCACAAAGACAGATGAAATCCATGAAGTGGTATAGGTTAATTTAAGCAAAAATATCATCCTACTCATCCCCCTATGCAAATGGTTCAAGAATGTTGAGATTTGGCAAAAGGACAAGTTCTCCCCTACCCAATTCCTCCCCACAACAATAAGTGGTTTTCCCCCATTTTTTTGTCATCAAAATCCCACATTGTCACATGTTTGCAACAATCTAAATTTGCAAACCCCCACAAAGCAAAAATTCAAAGTAAAAAATACAAAAATAAAAAAGTGCACACATCAAAAAGCACAAGAAATAGTGATCCCAATCACTCAAAATTCAAATCCCTTTCTCAAAGAGAAAAATAAAAAACTCAAAATAAATAGTGATTATTGTCACTAAAAAGAGAAAAATAAATAGTGATTCTTATCACTCTATATGAGAGCAAGTATCCTGATAAAATTGAAGAAAGGAGGGAGTCAAAATTGAATCCCTAGAACTCTCGGCATTTGGAAAACCATAAGGTGATCCTCATTACAGGTTTTGTGGATAGCCTATCTGTAAATGGTGGTAGCCTCCCACATGAAGATATGTATACCACATTAGCTTTTGGGCATGCGTGTAGACCAATGTTTGCATGTGGATGAGCTAGCTTTGGTAACCTATATTTCCTAGTGGTCTAGTCATACTTAGTACGAAACCTAGGATGGTAGCATTCATATGGTGATCCTCAGTAAAAGCTTGGTTGAGAGCCTGCTTGGAACTTGTGGTATCCTTATGCATCTCATAGGAATAAACTCACTTGCACACACATGGGTATGAAGTACCTTGGTCATTCTAGAAGATTCATACCTTGTCAAAAAGTCTTGCATAGTCAGTATACAACCTTTGATCACACCATCTAGGGTATTTGAGTCTCATAAAACCTCATCTAAATTCTCCAAAAAGGTCATGTCACTTACTCCATTTCACTACATTGCACTAATGGTCTCACATTCCCATTACAAAAACAAAAAGGAAAAGAGAAACAAACAAAGAGTGTTCATGTGTTTTACAGTCCATAATGCTAAAACATGGTAGATCAAATCATTAACCACACTCATTTTTACCAACCATCCCAATAGTTCATCTCACTATGTATCCATGCATATAGATAGCTTCAAATCACATCAAATCATAGCAAATACACATGCATACATGACACCTATCCATCACCATCTCATTGCATCCATATGCATGCATGATAAGCATCTAACACATCATCAATAAATCCATACACACATTGCATTCATACAAATAAAACAATAAATGAAACACTTGATGATCATAACAAAATCTCATATATATATGGGGTAAAAATAGTACATCATAGTTTTCAAAATGCCCGTAGGCTACAATAAAGTAGGTCCTCCGACCTCACCAATACCAAAAAGGAAACCCTATCCATGTCGACCACCATGATCATGTAGGATCGATGCTATGACTAGTACTCCCACCTATGGTGTGTGACCGATAAGACCTTCAGTCGGCTTCTACCCATTTTGGCCTCCTATCGACTCCTCCTAGCCACCTCAATCCTCATCCTGGATGAAGCAGACTAATCTGTCTCACTCTTACCCCCATCCAACTCTAGAAATTTTCCCCCAAGTTAGATCACCTCTTGCTCTAGCTTAATTCTGTAGTGCTGACCATGAGCCTCATGAGCCTGGTATGTATCTGCCACCCATAGTACCTGGGCCTGTAGTGATCCCACCTCAGCCTCCAACTCCTGCACCTACACCCATAGAGTCCTAACCTCTATCAGGTCACCTTACCCCTACACCTATGCTCGTAGGATATCCCTATCCTATCTAACCATGGCTAGCTCTATTTGCAACATGACATATCAATCCACTAGCACATCTTGTTGCTCTAAAGAAATCCTTGATCACCCACATCCTCATCTCCCTCATCACCCTAATCATCCATGATAAAGAGGTCCACCTGCTCCTCTAGTATATAGTTTCACCCTATCCCCTTCTACCTCTGGCAATGAATATTATACAACTCATCGTAGATTTTTTCCAACAATGTCATCCCCCATACCATCACCAATGGGTCCTCCTTAGTGCTTGCCACCAAAGCAAACACTAGCTCCAACAGGTTCCATGGGAACCTCAATCCTGAGGAGTCAGGTAGAAGAATATTGGAGATGAGGGTCATAAGTAATGCATGCGTCACCTTCAATACCTTCTACCAATACCAATACCCAACCAGTATCCCTCCATTCAATCAGTAATCCTCTGCATCCTTTGCCTGACCATAAAAACATCGAGCCAACACTGCACCCATTAGGTCATGGTGCGTAGTCCTGATGGGTTGCCCCTCTATCAAAATCCTCAAAATTTGATAAACATCATCTAAATTCACCGTCATCTCCCCTATTAGGAGGTGAAAGGTATTAGTACGAGGGTCCCATAAACTGATCAAGGTAGTCAAGTAGGCATGGTCACCTATCACATGCTCCAACCATGTCACTTGCTTAAGGCCCAAGTCATCCAGTCACTCCCAATCTGCCTTGCTCAAGGCATCATGGACGGTCTCAAAAAGCTTTAGCTTATGATATCGACCCCTCACCACCTAATAAGAAACACCAAACAAGGTCAGTAAGCATTCCTATGCTTCACAAACTGACCTTTTTAGAGGCCTCAAAAATAAAAACAAAATAACAAAATAAAACAACAAAATTCAAAAATAGCACCAAGTACGATCGAGGAGTCAATACATACCCATGTGGTGCTAGCTCCTCTTATGGATGCTCTGGTCTACTGACTCATGGCATCATGGATCGATTTCAACAGGGCTTCACTACACACAATCACTCTCCTCCTCCTCACCACTCGAATTGCCAAAGAAAACTTGCAATAATGGCCCCACACCATGATTTTAGGGGCTTTATAGGCTATTATGGGTTGTACTCATCCTAGGGTGGGATGAGCACATTATTTTGCAATCATCACACCTTGGGATGAATATATAAATTGCATTCGCCCCACCCCGGGGTGAATACAACTCAAGATTTTTAAAATAGCCAAAAATAGCTCCAAACAGGCTACAAAAACAACATAAAAACTGCCTAAACTTGGTCGATTTTGCACCCAAGCATAATGGCACAATAAACCACCGTTGGGGTCATCAAGAGACTCTAATTTACTCCCTAAGAAGGCTAATATAGCTAGACCACTCCAAAATAACAAGGTTTTTCTCTCTCTCTCTCTCTCTTACTCAAAAAAGGCACCAAAAATGGTTTAAAACCCACCAAAAACAAGTCAAATTTGATGGAATTCATTCGAACTCAAGATAGAATTCAAAAGCACCATAGAGGTCTGAGAGTTACTCCTTTAGTCCCTAAGAAATCCTTGATGGCTGGACCACTCCACGGGAATGAATTTTTTGACTCTCTCTCCTCCAGGCAACATCTATCAGATCGGTAATATCCTCCCAAAATTGCCATAATCTTCATGAGTAAACCTCAAAGAAACTCAACAAAATTCATCTAGGTCAAGCGAATCATCAATTTTCTTGCTAAGTCATTCCCTCATCGACTCATCGCTTAAGGGGGTAGTCATACTCATACTCATAATCAAAAATTAAACACTCAATCATGCAAATTGTGTTCGTCCAACAAATATTTGACAAAGAAAATCATGCTCCTGCTTGGGAAAAAAAACAAGCACAAAAGTATTAAATTAAAATGCTTGGCATCTAGTAAGCATGTGTAATTCCAGGAAACACCCGTTTCATGACTGAATGACATCTACGATAAAGCAAACTTCTTATCGCATCAAAATTAAGGATTCAAGAATGCATGCTCTTTGCACGATTAGGGCATCTAAAGTTGGTTAGGGTACTGAGTAACCTTAATCATTGAGCACTTTGGTCATCTATTTTTTCTCAGTATTGTTCTGCACATAACACTTCTCAAAAGGGGAATCTATAGACATCAAAATAGTGCCAATCATATTATACTACCAAGGCATTGATAAAGTTGACACACAAAGCCCTTAGGGCAGCCCTTAGAGGTCAAGCAGTGGTTCTAACCACTCCCAAATAAGTTATAGAAGTTTCTTAGGTCAATTGGGGACTTTTTGAGTCCCTATTCCTATTCGTCCTACCCTGGGACGAATAGCAGTTTCTATTCATCCCACCTCAGAGCGAATAGTAGCATTCATCACGAGGTGGAGCGAATAGCAAGTTTGACTGGAAAAAGGTCAAATCTGGACAAGTGGCCACTAGAAAATACTACTTTCCCTACTCTTCCATGCATGTCATAACCCAGGGCATTCCTATGACAACCCTCATCAATGAGGCCATTTTTGGGAGATTCTCTTCCCCTGTCTATGCATGTCATCCTGACGGACAAGTGGCCCCTTGGGCCTTACATTCCCTTGCATTCCCTTTGCACATTTGACCTCCTAGGTCTATAAAATGGATGACATTCTCATCCAAAAGTTGGAAGGTTATTTCTAATTTTCGTGATGAAGTGCTACCGAGTTATCACCTCACCCCTATTGCTCCTTTTTCATCCATAATTTATCCTTAGTGAGAGAGGTTATCAGGTGGTACAAGAAGGTGCAATTTGACTCCAAAACTGAATTCATTGTTTGAATACCCACACCAAATTTACCTAAAACACTTTCCCTATAGTTTTGCATCAATATCCATTGTATTGGTGTGAAAATATAGGATATTTTGGTAGGCTTCCCACCCGTGGGTGCCCACCAATTTGTGACAATCGAATTCGTCCCACCCTCGGATGAATAGAAATTCATGCACAATTTTAGGACTATTTTTAATTTACCATTTTTTATATGTCTATGAGATGCTTCAGTTCAAATTTCACTACTTTCTGACGCATATTGACTGAGATATTGCCATTTTATGATTTGTATGTATGCGGGTCCCACTTTTGCATGTAGGAGGATTTGGGTAGGATATCTAGAATTTGATCACATGGGTTCTCTCAAAATATCATTTTATGCTTACTCACCAAATTTTGCAGGTTTATAACATGTTTTGGTAGGATAATTGCTCGTTTGCCTTTTGTAGGTTCACCACGGGTGGTGGGACTAAACGCAATGATCGGGCACCAATATTTTACAAAAATAGGTGATATCATCCCAAAACCATCTCTTTTATATCACTCTTGATTTTTGCTCCATTTGGGATTCATTTGATATCTATACCTCACATGCGCCTTCTCAGGTTGTGGGGATTGCATGCTTTAATATCATACACCTATGCTTTTGATTCTCTTTTGCTTTCCTATGTGTAGATTCAGGTGCCAAAATATGATAGGAAACATCGGAGGACAAGGATCACATTGACATAAGTGGCGGCGACATTGAGCCCGTCCACCTTGAGTGTGGGCATGCGGGAGAACAGTGGATGTGCACCATGTTCTTTGAGAGATTGATCTCTTGGAACCCCTTTATTGTAATGGATTGTATCAAGCTGATTCAATTCCTCAAAGTGAGAAATTTTAATTCAACTTAAATTTATCCAATAAGGAAAATGCCCCATTTTATTTATTACTTGTTATACATTTCCTCTTGTTTGCATGTTTTGATTTACACTTTCATAGGACTTATTAAGCATTTACATTATGTTGCTTCGGTTGAGGTGCACAATTTTTCCAGTTCTACATAATTTTACTCACATAAAAATTTACACCTTTGAAAGTATATATCCTCAAGTATGGTTTACCAAAATGGAAGGCCTTGTCCATTTACACCATACTCTAGAAATACGTTTCTCACCTTAGTAGCTTCCAAATTGGGTATCCAAGATTATCAATGGTTGTTAGGATAGATTCACCAAAATGGTGGACTTATTTTATGGCCTGAATTCAAGGAATTATTTCTTTGAAAGCTTGATAAGGGATTATTTTCATCATATGTGGTACGTATTATGCAAACTAAGCAAACACAAATAGTGGAAGACTATTACTTTGAGTTCACAAGTCCCCTCACCTATACCCAATTATTGAGTCTAGTAGTGGTGGTATCTACCTTTCACTATGGCCTCAAGGATAAAATGTGGAATAAAATCAACATGCATGATCCTTATACTCTTGATGATGCACAACGTACAACTCTAGCAACATAACAAAAACTCTAAGACTGTGGTCCTCCATATAGATGTGATTTCAACTCTCATTTTTATTAGTGCACTTTTGATCATTCCACAAGATATTTTTGTTTCAAATATTTTTCACACTATCCCAAAGATTATTATTGTTAAGAACATCATAATTTTATATTGGAACATGGAGACTCATCAGCTTTTTAGGATGAAGATTCATTACAACATAAGAAATTGATAGAACTAGGATACCAACCAACAAGAATAGATGGAGTAGAAAAATATAATGATACTATG
Source organism: Wollemia nobilis (assembly GCA_028583015.1). Classification (NCBI taxonomy): domain Eukaryota; kingdom Viridiplantae; phylum Streptophyta; class Pinopsida; order Araucariales; family Araucariaceae; genus Wollemia; species Wollemia nobilis. Next base: position 3,154,887 of record JAQPPZ010017001.1, on the reverse strand, counting down.
AATATATCTACTCATGCACGTATGGGTCTCCAATCTCACCAAATTATCAAGATATAGGGATTTATCAAATGAAAATGTGTCAATATGTTGATTGATTTAGGTAGCACACATAACTTTATAGATATTAAGACAACAAAATCCTTGGGCTTGTATATCAATACTTTAGATCAAGATAAATTTCAAGTCTTAATTGCAAATTGGGGTATTGCTCAATGTGTGGGTTGAATGGATAAAATTAGCATCCAAGTAAGAGATCATACTTGGGTGCAAAATCTCTTTGCTATGATCTTGGGAAGTTCAGATGTTATCTTGGGAGTACAATGGCTATCTCAGCTTGGTGATAATTGATATTCTCACAATGACACTGAGAGGGGGGGGTGAATCAGTGTAACTACTTAAAAACTTAAATCTGCAACTTTTAAAACTAATAATGCAAGCTTGAAACTAGATAATGCAAGTATCACACAAGAGCATCACACAACACAGGATTTAACGAGGTTCACCAATGTGGCTACTCCTCAAAAATGACTGTTTGGACTACAATCCAAATCCAGTCTTTGCAAGGATTCAATTTTTACAATCGGTTTACCAAGCACCCACTGGAAGGAGCACCAACCCCCGATTTATCTCGCTGCAATGTATAGGAGCACCAACTCCCTTTATCCAAGCACCCACTTGGATTTCAATTTTGCAAGATAAATGGACATAAAAATGCCTTCTCTTTTGCAAGACCCTTACTGGTCTACAGCACATACAAAAATCTCACAGAAGCATAGAGAGAATTGTTAGAGACTCAATATCTTCTGATCTAATCTAAAACCTTTCTCTTGAATATTCAATAGAATAGCAGGTTTTGATCTAAGGTTGTTTTCTTACAGCACCCTTACTAACTGAGACCTTTTAAAATGCACAATGAAAACACAGTCACAGTAACCTTCTCACTATGCCAATTCGATCCTTTTATTCTTGATTTCTTCGAACGGCTCGATTTCAAACGGTTTAACTTTCCCTCCAACTTTTCATGCATTCTCGGATGTAATTGACGTGTCAAATCTTTCTCTGACCTGATCCGCCTTTTAGCCGCTTTCTTTCTGACATTCTGACGTTCTGACAGCCTTTTTCTCTACACAGTCTGCATATTCTGACAGTCCTTCTCTGCATATACTGACAACCCTTCTGCGCGTTTCGATGCTCTGTTATCTCTACGAAACTGCTCTTTAAAATTCTTTTGCACTTTATTCTAAACGGTGTCAATCCTTCTATTCTACCCGTTACTTTCTTGTGAGTCAAGCACAAGCATCGAGAATACTGTATCACGGCCCTGCAACAGCCGTTCTACATTCAATGCATAGTTCCGTGGCAACTCTTTGTAACTGCCACCTTTGCCGACCATGCCGCAACACGGCCCTCGCAACAGCCGTTCTTTTCTTAATTGCAATGCTTCGTAACTTTCCTTTTAACTTCGGTTAATCTGCAGCATGAATTTCTCCTATGCATTCTCACCACTCGTCACTTGGAACTGCAGATCTGACTCTAGTTAACTTTTCGTAACTGGCGCCTTTTTGACACCTGTCACAATGCATGTATCTTTGACTTTTTCCCGCCAAAACATTACCTGTCGCGATATCGCGACACTGTTGGATTCCTGAGGCTTCTCTAGCAACTTGTCGTGATATCGCGACATTTTGGGTTTTGCTGACGTCATCCTCTAAGATGTCGCGAAATCGCGACGTTTCTGGCTTCATGAGGCTTCTCTGGAAACATGTCGCGAAATCGCGACATTTTCTGTCTTGCTGACGTCATCCGCTAAGGTGTCGCGAAATCGCGACGCTTTCGGCTTGCAACGGCTTTTCCAGCAACTTGTCGCGATATCGCGACATTTTTAGACTTGCTGACGTCATCTTCAAAGATGTCGCGAAATCGCGACGTTTCGGCTTGCAATGGCTCTTGTTCACCAAGGACTTTTTCTGCGTCATCTTCATAGTGTCGCGAAATCGCGACGCTCCTCCGTACAATTTTTACTCCATGCAGCCACGAAAACCTTACATGTAGCGAAATCGCTACACCATTGTTGCCTTAGCATTTTTCTTTTCTGCTTGCTATTGAAACTCCGACGTGTAGCGATATCGCTACACCTTTCCAACATGTGTTTCTAACCTGTAGCGAAATCGCTACACCTTCGCATTACTCACTTTTAACCTGTAGCGAAATCGCTACACCTTTTTACCTTGCACTTTCAACCTGTAGCGAAATCGCTACACCTCTGCACTATGCACTTTCAGCCTGTAGCGAAATCGCTACACCTTTTTACCTTGCACTTTCAACTTGTAGCGAAATCGCTACATCTTTCTGCCTTGCACTTTGACCATGTAGCGAAATCGCTACTACTTTTCACCTTGCAACTCGAAGCTGTATCTAAGTCGCTGCACTTTTGTCCTTAGTGTCTCAAGCTTGTAGCGAAATCGCTACGCTTTTCTTACTTGGTGCTTTTTCTTTGCTTATGCTGGCGAAACTCAGACATGTAGCGAAATCGCTACAACTTCTTCATCAACTTTCTCTCTCCTCCGATGTGTCGCGAAATCGTGACATTTTTCATCCTTGGTGCCTTTGCTTCAAACTTGTCACGAAATCGCGACGCTTTCTCGATTTGGCTTCTTTCCTTCCAGCATGTCGCGAAATCGCGACATTTTTCCTTGCACATTCTCTCTCCTCCGATATGTCGCGAAATCGTGACATTTTTCAATGCACTTTCTCCTCATGCAAATCGACGAATTTTCAATGACATTTTTCTATGCATTTTGATTGTCGCGAAATCGCGACAGGAAACATGTCGCGATATCGCGACAGTTTTCTTCCTTGTCTTTTTCTGCAAATTTCTGGATCTGGGTCCCCTCTGTTTTTCTTGAGATTTTCTGCACTTGATCTGACTGACCTCTGAACTGCTTCAACTGCATCACTCTATCTGTGTTGACAACAATTACAATCCTTTTGCACTGCTTTTGCTGCACCTTGCTCAACAATCTCCCCCTTTGGAATTGTTGGCAACACTTTGTAGCCTTGCTCAAATTCTTCTCCCCCTTTGCCAATAATGCCAAAGGGCTGCTGCAGACTCCCCCTGAGTCTATGCACAACATTCTCAGGCATAAATAACTTGAATGCTCCCCCCGAGAATGTATTTCCCATAGCTAGTCGGTGCTTGGGAAGTGTGACTACTCCCAACTTCTTCCGAAGGTATTCAAATACTTCCTTTGGTAAAGGTTTGGTGAATATGTCTCGCTACTTGCTCTGTAGTGGGAACAAACTCCAATCTGACCTCTCCTTCTGCAACCTTATCCTTCAAGAAGTGATACCGGATTGCAATATGCTTGGTGCGGGAATGCATTACCGGATTCTTTGAAATGTTGATTGCACTTGTGTTGTCACATTTGACTGGAATGGGCTCATTGAAGTGAATGCCTAGATCTTTCAATGTTTGTCTCATCCATAGTATTTGTGTACAGCATGTAGTAGCTGCAATGTATTCGGCCTCGACTGTGGATAAAGAGACTGATTCTTGCTTCTTACTGTGCCATGCAACCAATTTGTTTCCAAGAAAGAATGCTCCTCCACTTGTACTTTTTCTGTCATCAATGCATCCTGCCCAATCAGCATCATAGTATGCAAAGAGAGTGAAGTCTTTTCCTTTTGGATACCATAGCCCATACTCCATAGTACCTTTGAGATACCTAAAAATCCTTTTCACTGTTGTCACATGAGTCTCTTTTGGGCTAGCCCGAAATCTTGCAACCATGCAAACAACTTGTAAGATATCCGGTCTAGTGGTCATCAAATACAGCAGGCTCCCAATCATTGATCTGTACATTGTTTGATCAACATCCGGAGATTTATCATCCTTGCTCAACTTGCAGCTTGTTGTCATGGGGGTGCTCACTGGCTTACTATCTTCCATAGTGAACTTTTTCAGCATTTCTTTCACATATTTAATTTGAGAAATAAAAATCCCCTTTTTGGTTTGATTAACTTGTAATCCAAGGAAATATGAAAGTTCACCTATCATAGACATTTCAAACTCTTTCTCGCATTTTGTTTGCTATGTCTTTGCATGATTCATCATTGCTACTCCCAAAAATTATATCATCTACATAAACAACTAGAACAATGAAATTGCCATTTTCAGTTTTCACATATAAATTGCTATCCACCATACCTTTCTTGAATCCTTGCTTAGTGAGATAGTTGTCCAACCTTGCATACCAAGCTCTAGGTGCTTGTTTCAAGCCATACAATGCTTTCTTCACTTGCAAACAAAGTCAGGATTATCACAAAGTTGAAAACCATCATGCTGTTCAATATATACTTCTTCTTCAAGATTTCCATTCAGAAATGCTGATTTTACATCCATCTGATAAACCTTGAAGTTCTTATGAACAACTAAAGCCAAAAATAGTCTTATTGCTTCAAGTCTGGCCACGGGTGCAAAAGTTTCTTCAAAATCAATCCCCTCAACTTGGGCATATCCCTTACAGACTAATCTTGCTTTATTCCTTACCACCTGTCCATCTTCATTCAGTTTGTTTCTAAATATCCATTTAGTACCAATTATGTTTTTATTTTCAGGCCTTGGTACTAATTCCCAGGTTTTGTTTTTCTCAATTTGATCTAGTTCTTCATTTACTGCTTCCATCCAGCTTTCATCCGTGCTTGCTTCAATAATATTCTTGGGCTCAATACTGGATAACAGAGAATAGTTATTTACTACTCTTCTTCTTGTCTGAATGCCGACTGTAGGGTCCCCAATAATCTGCTCTTTGGGATGATTTTTCTGCCAACTGCTTGTTCTGTATTTTCTATTTTCATCTCTTTCTAAGTCCTCCGAATCTGATTTTTGTCTCTCTTCTTTTTCTTGATCTTCATCTTCTTCAATAAATTCTTCATAGGTTGGGTAGTTTTCATTATTGCTGATTTCTTGTTTCTTGCCTTCATCAACCTTCACATCCGCACTCTCCACTATTTTCTTAAGTCTTTTGTTGTAGCATGTATAGGCTTTGCTTTTAGTTGAGTACCCAAGGAATATTCCTTCATCAACTCTGTCTTCAAACTTGCCAAGATTGCTTTCAGTTCTCTTAATGTAACACTTGCTGCCAAACACTTTGAAGTATTTTGTTGTAGCCTTTTTGCCAAACCACAGTTCATATGGTGTTTTGCTTTCATGCGGCCTCAACATACACCTATTCTGAATATAAACTGCAGTATGGACTGCCTCTTTCCAGAACCTGTCAGCAATTTTGCTCTTCGTTAACATGGTCCTTGCCATTTCCTGTACGATTCTGTTCTTTCTTTCAACTACTCCATTCTCGCCGAGGTGTTCTTGCCGCTGAGAACTGTCTTCTTATTCCATGTTTTTCACAGAATTCAGCAAACTCATTTGAAATAAACTCTCCTCCTCTATCAGATCTCAAACATTTAATTCTTTTTCCAGATTGATTCTCAACCAGATTTTTGAAGGTTTTAAACATCTCAAAGGCTTCTGACTTCTGTTTCAAAAAGAGTACCCATGTCATTCTGGAAAAATCATCAATGCACAACATAAAATATTTGTATCCATTTATGCTTTCTGTCCTCATGGGTCCACACAAATCAGTGTGAATCAGTTCTAATGGCTTGCTAGTGAAATATTCTTTTGCTTTGAAGGTAGATCTGGTTTGCTTCCCCTTTTGGCATGACTCACAAATGTTGTTTGATGGTTTGCCAATAGTGGGTATGTCTCTTACTGCTCTTTTCGAGCTGATTTTTACCAGATTATCAAAGCTTATGTGACCGAGTCTTTTATGCCACAACCAGTTTTCTTCTTCCTGTCCAACCAAGCAAGCTCCCTCTGAAGTCTCCGAGAGAGTATACAAATTTCCAGAAGTTCTCAGTCCAGTGGCTATTAACTTTCCATTTGTTGTCTTTCTTACTTCACAGCCCTCCTTGAAAATTACTTCATGACCTCTGTCACAAATCTGACTTACACTCAGTAGGTTATGTTTCAGTCCTACCACAAAAAGAACTTCCTTAGAGTTGATTTTACCGTCACTTAACTTAACTGATCCTTTACCCACTATCTTTGCTCCATCATTGTTTCCGAATTTCACAGAACCACCTTCGTATGTCTGCAGCTTATCAAACTTCTGTTTGTCTCCTGTCATGTGACTGGAGCATCCACTGTCTAGAATCCAGGGAGCAGATTTATTCTGTGCTTTGAGAGCTGTTTGAACGATCAGGGATTCTTTGTCTTTCTTCGGTTGTCCCTTTTCTTTCCACTGAGTTTTGACAGCAGATCTGGTTACTTTCTTCACCTTCTCCCTTTCATTTGCTTGTGACAGTTTATTGGGAAATTTTCTGTACTGTTTTGATCCAGTCGATTGATATTTTCTTCCCTGGTATGTATTTCCTGCAAAAGAGCTACGACAATTTCTTGCAATATGTCCGAAGTTATGACAGTTATAACATTCTACAGCATAATCTATCAAAGGTGAAAAATTATTTCTGCTAGTGAAATTTCTTTGTTCTATATTATATCTACAACTAGAAATTTTATGACCATATGCATTGCACTTAAAACAATAACCAGAAAAGGAACGAGTGTACCTGGGAAATGGATGTTGCCATGTGGAGGTAGGAGCCATGGGTCTCCTTCTTCTTTGATGAGAGACTTTGGTGAATCCATCATTTGCAGCACTCCTTTCGAGCTTGGATTTGTTGTTTTCTTTTGCATGATACGGTTTATCTTGATCAACTCTAATCTTGTCTTTATTATTTACTGGATCTACTGTTACAACCTTTGAGTCCTTTGAGGTTTCTCCTTCATCAAAGCCCAAGCCAAATTTGATACCTGTGGGCCTTTGATTATTCAACATTTTGTTCAGTTTCTCAGAACTGTCTTCAAATTTTTGATGACAACTCAGTTTTCGATTCATTTCTTCTAGCTGCAGCCTTAATCCAACTATTTCCTCTTCCAGTTTATTGCTCTCATTTATTTTCACGGTCAGTTGAGCTTCAACATCTTCAGACCTTTTCTTGTATTCTTCAGTTTGTACTTTCAAACTTATTATTACATTGCTGGCCTCCTCAAATTTTCTTGTAATCTTTTTATTTCTTTTCCTTTCTGCACTTAACTCTTCAAGAGCAGCAACTAACTCACCTTCCAGATCTATCTCAGCCTCATCTTCTAATTTTTCTTCACACTCCCGTGTTTCCTCGCTTGTTTGTTCTTCAAAAGCCATGAATAGGGCTTCACCAGCTTTCTTCTTCCGATTCCTCACTGGAACTGTCTTCGAAGAATCGATATTCGGGAAATGAAACTCTTCTTCTTGAAGTTTCTTTTTCTAAACTCGCGGTTTCTTTTTCCGGACATTTCTTTCTGGATATGTTCCTTCATCATTTTTATTTTTCTCCTTCATTGGGCATTTTGCTCGCAAAGTGCCCGATGCCTCCACGCTTAAAACATTTGAACGACAACTTACCTCTGTACTTTCCTTTTCCCTTTACTAATTTCCTAACAAAGTTTGCTTCATTTTCATCTGCAGATTCTTCTTCCTCTGACTCTTGTTTAGATTTTACATTTTTCCGTGCTTGGAAGGTCGCTTCTCTGTCAGAGGGCTTAGTTTGTCCAATCCTCATTTCATAAGCTGTTAGAGAACCATGCATTTCATCCATACTGAAGAAGTTTAAATCTTTTGCTTCTTCTATGGCGTAAACCTTTGCATCAAACCTTTTGTTGAGAGTTCTCGAGACCTTCTTCACAACAACTGCATCTTCCATTTCTTCCCCCAGTCCTCTTATTGCATTGATGATTCCGTTTACTCTCAGCATGTAAGCTTCTATGTTTTCATCATCGGTCATCTTTAATGCTTCGAACTGGGCACGATGTGTTTGCAGCTTAGCTTCCTTGATTTTGCTGTCTCCTTCATGAATGCTTTGCAGTTTGTCCCATATGTCTTTAGCAGATTTGCAGTTCATGATGCGTATCAACTCACTGTCGACCAATCCACACATAATCGCATTCTTGGCTTTCGAGTTGTTCTCAAACTTTTTCTTTTCAGCAGCATCTGTTGGAGGAACAAGTGGGAGTGGTGTATCCATTTTCAACAGATTCCCAAATGTCATAACCCAATGCACAGAGATAGGTCCGCATTCCGAGCCTCCGGAAAGAATAGTTTGTTCCATCGAACAGAGGAGCTTTGTTAGAAGAAAAACCTTCACCACCGGCCATTGTATATCTCCCAAGAACACCTTAGCTGATTAAGCTTGTGCAGGTGCCTCGCTCTGATACCAATTGATATTCTCACAATGACACTGAGAGGGGGGGTGAATCAGATGTAACTACTTAAAAACTTAAATCTGCAACTTTTAAAACTAATAATGCAAGCTTGAAACTAGATAATGCAAGTATCACACAAGAGCATCACACAACACAGAATTTAACGAGGTTCACTGATGTGGCTACTCCTCAAAAATGACTCGTTTGGACTACAATCCAAATCCAGTCTTTGCAAGGATTCAATATTTACAATCGGTTTACCAAAGACCCACCTGGAAGGAGCACCAACCCCCGATTTATCTCGCTACAATAGATAGGAGCACCAACCCCTTTATCCAAGCACCCACTTGAATTTCTATTTTGCAAGATAAATGGACATAAAAATGCCTTCTCTTTTGCAAGACCCTTACTGGTCTATAGCACATACAAAAATCTCACATAAGCATAGAGAGAATTGTTAGAGACTCAATATCTTCTGATCTAATCTAAAACCTTTCTCTTGAATATTCAATAGAATAGCAGGTTTTGATCTAAGGTTGTTTTCTTACAGCACCCTTACTAACTGAGACCTTTTAAAATGCACAATGAAAACACAGTCACAGTAACCTTCTCACTATGCCAATTCGATCCTTTTATTCTTGATTTCTTCGAACGGCTCAATTTCAAACGGTTTAACTTTCCCTCCAACTTTTCATGCATTCTCGGCTGTAATTGACGTGTCAAATATTTCTCTGACCTGATCCGCCTTTTAGCCGCTTTCTTTCTGACATTCTGACGTTCTGACAGCCTTTTTCTCTGCACAGTCTGCATATTCTGACAGTCCTTCTCTGCATATACTGACAACCCTTCTGCGCGTTTCGATGCTCTATTATCTCTATGAAACTGCTCTTTAAAATTCTTTTGCACTTTATTCTAAACGGTGTCAATCCTTCTATTCTACCCGTTACTTTCTTGTGAGTCAAGCACAAGCATCGAGAATACTGTATCACGGCCCTGCAATAGCCGTTCTACATTCAATGCATAGTTCCGTGGCAACTCTTTGTAACTGCCACCTTTGCCAGCCATGCTGCAACACGGCCCTACAACAGCCGTTCTTTTCTTAATTGCAATGCTTCGTAACTTTCCTTTTAACTTCAGTTAACTGCAGCATGAATTTCTCCTATGCATTCTCACCACCTGTCACTTGGAACTGCAGATCTGACTCTAGTTAACTTTTCGTAACTGGCGCCTTTTTGACACCTGTCACAATGCATGTATCTTTGACTTTTTCCCGCCAAAACATTACCTGTCGTGATATCGCGACGTTTTCTACTTTGCTGACGTCATCCTTAACTTTGTCACGATATCGCGACACTGTCGGCTTCCTGAGGCTTCTCTGGCAACTTGTCGCGATATCGCGACATTTTGGGTTTTGCTGACGTCATCCTCTAAGATGTCACGAAATCGCGACGTTTCTGGCTTCATGAGGCTTCTCTGGAAACATGTCGCGAAATCGCGACATTTTCTGTCTTGCTGACGTCATCCGCTAAGGTGTCACGAAATCGCGACGCTTTCGGCTTGCAACGGCTTTTCCAGCAACTTGTCGCGATATCGCGACATTTTTAGACTTGCTGACGTCATCTTCAAAGATGTCGCGAAATCGCGACGTTTTCAATGGCCTTGCATTCGAAGGGGTTGAAACGGATTGAGGTTTCACTCGCGAATCGGCTGTGCTTTCCGGAAGACCCCGTCAATTTTTACTCCATGCAGCCGCGAAAAACCTTACATGTAGCGAAATCGCTACACCATTGTTGCCTTAGCATTTTTCTTTGCTGCTTGCTAGTGAAACTCCGACGTGTAGCGATATCGCTACACCTTTCCAACATGTGTTTCTAACCTGTAGCGAAATCGCTACACCTTCGCATTACTCACTTTTAACCTGTAGCGAAATCGCTACACCTTTTTACCTTGCACTTTCAACTTGTAGCGAAATCGCTACACCTCCGCACTATGCACTTTCAACCTGTAGCGAAATCGCTACACCTTTTTACCTTGCACTTTCAACTTGTAGCGAAATCGCTACATCTTTCTGCCTTGCACTTTGACCATGTAGCGAAATCGCTACTACTTTTCACCTTGCAACTCGAAGTTGTATCTAAGTCGCTGCACTTTTGTCCTTAGTGTCTCAAGCTTGTAGCGAAATCGCTACGCTTTTCTTACTTGGTGCTTTTTCTTTGCTTATGTCGGCGAAACTCAGACATGTAGCGAAATCGCTACAACTTCTTCATCAACTTTCTCTCTCCTCCGATGTGTCGCGAAATCGCGACATTTTTCATCCTTGGTGCCTTTGCTTCAAACTTGTCGCGAAATCGCGACAGTTTCTCGATTTGGCTTCTTTCCTTCCAGCATGTCGCGAAATCGCGACATTTTTCCTTGCACATTCTCTCTCCTCCGATATGTCGTGAAATCGCGACATTTTTCAATGCACTTTCTCTCTCCTCCGATATGTCGTGAAATCGCATTTTTCAATCTTTCTCTCCCCGATATGTCGCGAAATCGTGACATTTTTCAATGCATTTTCTCTCTCCTGCCGCGCATTTTGGTGTTTCTCTATGTCGAAATCGTGACATTTTTCTTATGGACTTTCTCTCTCCTGCGATATGTCGCGAAATCGCGACAGAAACATGTCGCGATATCGCGACGATTTTCTTCCTTGTCTTTTTCTGCAAATTTCTGGATCCGGGTCCCCTCTCGTTTTTCTTGAGATTTTTTGCACTTGATCTGACTGACCTCTGAACTGCTTCAACTGCATCACTCTGTCTGTGTTGACAACAATTACAATCCTTTTGCACTGCTTTTGCTGCACCTTGCTCAACAAGTGTTACTATCAATTTATAAAAATTATATCAATTGGATAGAGAATTTAAGGGTCATTTATCTCTAAATAATTCAACTCCCTTCATCCATGGTAGTTATTTCCAATCACATGGAAAAGATATTTATGAAGGACAGTCTTGGATTCTTTGCCCAAGTTAATTACATGAAGGTTCAATCTTCAAATCCATGTCCTCCAGCTATTTCATTGGATCTACAAAGTATTGTGGATCATCATGAGGTGGTATTTAGCGATCCAATGGATATAAATCCTAATAACATACACGATCATGCGATCCATATAATTCTAGAAATTCAACCTCCTAATGTGTGTCCTTATCACTACCCCCAACCCTAAAATTTATATATCAAGAAATTGGTCCAATAAATGTTAGAGCATGGAATAATCCATCCAATCATCAGTTTATATTACTCTATGATGGTGATGGTACGATGTAAGGATAACTTGTGGTGCATGTATCTTGATTTTTGTCCACTTAATAAGATCACTATCAAAGATAAGTTTCATGTTCCTATTATAGATGATTTATTGGATGAATTGCATGGTGCTAGATACTTCACTAAACTAGACTTGCATTCTAGTTTTCAAAAAATTAGGGTTAGAGAAGAGAATATTCCTAATATTTATTTTTGTACACATGAGGGTCATTATGAATTTTGAGTCATTCCTTTTGAATAAAATAATGCTCCTTCCACTTTTCAAAGTCTCATGAACCATGTATTTTGTCCTTTTATTTGTAAGTTTGTCCTAGTTTTTCTTTGACGATATTTTAATTTATAACAAATCTTAGGAATATTATCTAGTTCATGTTGACAAAGTCCATCTATTACAAAAGGATAAAATCTTTATCAAAAGTTCCAAATATGCCATTGGGGTCCAATAGGTAGAATATCTGGGGCATATAATATCTCATGAAGGAGTCAAGGTATTTCTAATAAAATCAAAGATATTCAAGATTGGTCCTTGCCTAAATCCCTTAAAAAACTCCATGGGTTTCTAGAACACACATGTTATTATAGAAAATTTATCCACAACTATGGAAAGATTGTCACACCTCTCACCACCCTCACCAAAAAGGATGCTTTTATTTGGATTGAAACTGCTTATGAGGTCTTCTAATCCCTCAAAGAAGCCGTGTTCCACTCTAATTTTAGCCACTTATTTTTTTAGCAAGTCTTTTTTCATTGAGTGTGATGCCTTCAAAACAAGTATTAGAGTCATTTTAATGCAAAATGGCCATCCATTGGCCTTTGAAAGCAAACAATTTTTAGGAAATAATCTAGGATGGTCCACTCATGAGAAGTAAATTCTAGCTATTTTACATGCCATTGTGAAATAGAGATATTATTTGTTGCATAGTCATTTCATCATTAAGATTGACCATAGTAGCCTAAAGCATTTATCAGAACAACGTCTCTCATACCCTGAATAAAATAAATGGATGACTAAACTCTTTGGTTATGATTTTATCATTGAATACAGTAAAGATAAAGAAAATATAGTGGTTAATGATTTATCTCACAAATGCAAGAATGTTGTGGCTATCAATGCCATATCTAGTCCTTATCCACAATGGATTTCTCAACTTGAATAAGATTAACTTGTTGATTAAGAGACTAATCAAATCATTCAAGATATAAAAATATGATCACCATTGCATTCTTGCTTATCATTCTTTGATTGAGTGGTTCACAAAAAAATTACATTTATCATATTCAATATTTGACTATTAAGTAAAAAGTTCTCCAAGAATTGCATGCATCTTCTTTAGTAGGACACTCATGATTATTGAAAATATACCAATAGGTGAAGCAATTATTTCATGGAAAGAATTAAAAGCAAACATCAAGATATTTGTGGTTGAGTGTGAGGTATGCCAATGTAATAAAGAGAAAATAGTTAAATATCCACACCCTATTGAGAAATTTTATCTAAGACCAACTATCCTAGAGCTTTTGGTAAAGAAGATAAGAACTAAATTTTAATAAATTGGTCTTTGTATAAATTTAATTCATAAAATTTTTTCATGTAATCTTGCACACTCTTCAAATCTACTCATATCATACAATTTTTAAAAAGCAATATTAAGTTGATATTCTTTTTCCTTTTGGAAATTATTTGGGGTGAATTATAATAATAAAGCTTCATGCAGTAATGGTAAACCTTGTTCATAAACATATGTCGTGGACTCATCTAATGAATTTACCCACCATTGTAATACCATGCCAACAATGTGTATAGTACACAACTCAATGATTGTGTTATTATCAAAATTATGTATTGCTTGCAAAGAGGTATAATGGTTAACCCAAATATAGATAACCTCTTGAGGATTAGGATTTCCATCAATGCTTAGAATAAATGCACCTTATTTTATGTTGAAATGGAACATAAACTTAGACTATTGTGTTGTTCCTTCAACTCTGGTCATGTTCATTCGTGGTTTAGCAGAAGATGATTATGTTTATTTTTGTTTCCATAATTTATTTTGTAGGATTTGATAACCCATAGGAGTTATGTTAATTGGCTTAGATTCTTTAGCTAATTTTATAAGGATACTTGGTTTTACCTCAGACTTGATTTTTTTATTGTCTATCTTTACTGTATTTTTCTATTCTTCTTGGAATATTTTGACTGCTGACAAATTTTCATTTACCTTATGTAATTTTGATTGTATTTATCCTAAATATACTTCCATATTATAAAAAATTTTTTTAGAATACTGACTCTAGTTGTTGATGTAATTCATTTATATTACAGATTCATACTGATCTACAATATCATAGGCATCATGTTCAAGAATGCAAGACACATCTGCTCTTACTATGGATAATTTAGTATCTGAAGTGGTTATGCAATTTTTCTCTTTAAGGGGCTATTTTCTACCTTTAAGGAATATTTTATTTTTATGATTTAATTTTAATGAAGAAGAGGAACCAAGAGAAAACATCATCATATGCATGTTATTGATAGTTTGTACATTCACTTTTGGATTTGGAAGTCAGGATAGATTGTTACATACTATAGCCCATGTGACAATGAAGCCACAATTTTCCCAATAATAACTTGGTCGAATGAAATGAATTGGCTTTCTACTAGACCATAGTATATAGATCCTGAAAAAAACTTACAGAATAATGGAGTAATTACAATTTGGATTTCTCCAAAATGTATAAAATTATATCCCTTTAATTTCATTTAAGAGAGGGAATTTAATTCAAAAGGATTGAATACTAATATTTTTCTATAGTCTTTGGTCCTATTGACCTTAATATTACTTTCAACAATTCTGAATAGCTATTTAATTTTTGGCTTGTATATATTCAGAGGTAAATATCTTCTAATACAACTAGACTCAAATTGTTTCAATAGTTTCTTCTGTTTTTCTATTTGGTATACTTATTTTTCATGTAATTTAATAATAAGTAAAGGAAAATCATAACTGCTAACGTCTAAATTTTTTAATTCTATTTCATCAATTTGACACCCATAATTTATCAAAGTATCATCCGAACCAAAATTAGATGCAAAAGGATCCATGTAAGCTGAACTTACAGATTTAATGTGTTTGGTTGTAGATGCTTTTGAGATGTGCTATCGAGTTGCTTTCTAATGGTGTTTGATTATGATCGATACCTTCTACAATTATTTATTCAATAGGTACACAAGATCATAAACTACTACAATGAATATTGATGATATGACTATCTAAATGTTTATCATTCAGACTAGCCAACACAGGGCTCTGGGATTCTAATAGGTCTCTAATAAAAAGAAATTTAGAAGAAATTTAGCTTGAGAATCTAGATATAGTATTCTTGTCTCTGCAATTAATTCCTGGTTACTAGGAAACACTAGATTTAATGCATAAAAACTAGAGAACACTTGTTGATTTGAGAAAAACAATAGTAATACTCACAAAGTGGAGTTTCCTCACCACCTCGGATGGGTTTCCTCTGACATATCACTATTGGATAGTTCTAGGAATATAGATCCTAGGTTGAACAAAGCCAGTGGAGCACTAGGGACTGCTTAAGAACTCAGACTCGCAAATGAAAATTAATAGAAGTTATTCCTCTAGGAATAGGCTAGAATATATACTCACCAGTAGAGAAAGCAATTAGCTCAACACATAAAATTCTTGATGATAAAAATGAGAATTGAGTCTCATTAAATAGATTTTACATGAGAAGAAATCTCGAGAAGAAGCGAGATATTAGAATGTGTACACCTAAGATTGGGTCAACACTAAAAGTGGTTACAAATGATAAACCCAATCTAAAAGTAGTTACAATACGTGTTGGACTAACAAACATCTAAACATGTGATATAAAAGATAAAATCAATATAAAAGTAGTTCCAACACATTTTGGACTAACAAACTTCTCAACACGTGATGAGTAACAAACTACTCAACACATGATGACTAAAAAACATTTCAACATGTGATGACTAACACACTATTCAATTATATGACAAATAACAAAATATTCAACATGTGACAACTAACAAATTATTCAACATGTGATAAACAACAAATGGTGGTCTTAACCTTATTTATGAAGTTCAGTGTCTAAATGTGACTAAAAAACAATGGTCTTAACCTTATTTATAAATTTTAGTGTCTAACCGTAGTAGTCTATGTATAATTTAATTTCTACCGGCACGTAAAATATTCATGTATGCGGCACATGTCGGTTAGTGATGCTTGGTAATCTGTATAGTTTTGAATCATACAAGCAATTGCAGCATCAATATTTGATTCCTCTAGTTGAGCATTCGGAGGGGGTTATGGAGTAGGAGGATCTAGATTGTAAACGTTTTCTTCATCTACAAAGATATAAATCTGTGGATCCTTTGTAAAATTAATTTTTACAATATGTGTGGATAAATTTCTTTGTCAAGATGAATCTAAAATAAACATATTGAAAAAATCTAAGAAGGGAGTAGACATTACCCTAGATGAATTTCTAAGAATAATCACATCGTCCAAAACTCCATTATTAAGATAGTTCTATATCATGGTTGAAGTAAACATGCTATAACGACCTAAATTGACAAACACATTAATGCGAACTACAAAATTATATACAAAATCAATGTAAGGCACATAATTTATGGAAAATATAATTTGCAATGCTTGAGGAAAGAATCCTCGTATCCTTTGATAAAAGGATTGTCTTTTAGTAGGTATTTGTAAAGTCCAGCACTGCCATGCCTAAGGATGTCCCCCAAACATATGCATATGTTCCAATTATCCAATTAGGGCATTTGGAAGAGAATTATGTTTTCCCAAAATGTACTCAACTAAAAACTGATATTGTGACAGGAGGGTCTACCACCATGCATAGCGACCACAACAGAGTTGGGTAGAAATTTTCTTACCCATTAACCATTTGAAATTTTTACTATTAGTTCGAATTATAAAGTCTTCAAGCAATACAAATATTTTGTATTTTTCTATGCCTTTTATTATGGCCATAATTTCCTTTTCTACTAGCCAATAATTCAATTCATATTTCTAGAACTGACCTAATTTGTACCTTGAAATTTTCTCTATGTCATCTCTTTTGACTAAAATAATGCATGTCCAAAACTCCTTGCTTGCATCTTCCTATAAAACATATGGCCATAAGAGTGTAGGTTCTAAATTCGATAAATTATCACAATAATATTTTAGATTGACTACTACCTTTGTTGTTGCAAAGGACCAACTGAAAGGCTCGACTTTCATACAATATTTGATGGGTTTTGTAATCATGGAGACACACTAAAAATAATCATGCAGATAGTTAATACATCCTAGAAAAAATTGACATTGGTCTTTTGAAATTAGCTGGTCAGGAAACATTGCAATATTTTCTAGAACATGTTTTTGCATTACAATTTTACCATCCTTAAGTAGAACACCCAAAAATTCCACTTATTTTACAAAAATTTGAAATTTCTTTTTATCTTTGCTACGACCTACTCTATGTTTTAACATCAATTTTTTAAACTATAGAACATGTTGCTCATGTTCTACTAGATACTGGCTAAAAACCAAATAGTCATCAATGTAATTGGCCAAGAATGATGATAAGGTTGACAAATCCTATCCATCCTCATATAAAATTGTGTTGGTGCATTCTTGAGACCAAATGTTATCACAAGCCATTCATATAAATTGTATGTGTTGTGAATGCTATTTTATGGATGTCTTCTAGTTTTATTTTAATCTTATGGTAACTAGAAACACAATAAAATTTTGAAAATATCTTCCCCTGTCCTACTCTTTGAATTAATTATTGCTTATCTGGTAAACTCCATTTTATATTCTAAGTGATAAAATTCAATGGAATGTAATTTATAACCATTCATTCCTTACCTCTTTTATTATCTGAATGTTTTCTAACAATAAAAGCATAACAAGAATAGTTAGACTTTGAGGGTGAATCAAACATTTTTGAAACAATTCTTGCATCTGATTTTGAGCCTCTTGATCATCTTCTTTATTTAGAACTATTATTTTTTTAGCAATTGGATGTTTGTGAAAATTAGGAGTTTCATCCATTGGGGACTCGATGCTCTATTTTTTAATAGAGGCTCTACACAACATTATTCCATTTTTTCTAAAAGTTTATGTATTCTATTTGGACTTACATCTATATTCAAAGCACTTAAGGAGTCTAAAAAATCCTATTGAATTATTTGTTTCTCCAATGCTTGTTCATGACTAATAATATCTTTGAGATAAGGATCATACAATTGTACCTTTAGTTTTTTAGCATGAAACACAATTGGTATTCTTGGAACTATAATTTCTTCATTATCAATATTCAGCACTAAACAATGTTGAGCAACTGTTTATGGTTGATAAGTATCTAATAATGGAATTCCCAAACCGACATCATATCCTACATCATTTATTTGTACAAAGTTAGCATATATAATTTTACTAGAGATTTGGATAGGGATATCAAATGCAAAATACTTCAAACCTCTATGTTCATTCATTGTTGATACTCTAAAATCATTTGTGGATTCTACCCAATTTTGAACTATTTTCTCATGAGAGAAATTCAAGTTACAACCAATATCTATAAAAGCAACTATTTTCTAAAAATTTATACCACCGTCTCCTGCAATCTGAATTGGACATAAAATTTGATGATATAAATGCACCATTTTGTTTATCTATAATTGAGCACTTTTATATGTTAAAGGAAATTTATGATAAACAATTTTTTGTTGTTTTTAATATTTACTGTTTTTTTTTTTAGGCATAGAGATTTTGTATCCTTTAAAGGATCATATTTGTATAAAGTCTGAGTGTCTTGAATCTCATTGTAATATGATATAGCATATGATTCAACATCTATTTCATATTTTATTTTCTCATAAGAGTAACTGGAAGAAGAAGACTCTAAAGTATTATTATAAGACTTGTACAAGGCTTCTTGAGCCTTAATTTTATCTTCATCTATTTCAAATTCATAGTCACTACAATATTCTAATTCAGGCATTATCAGATCAATAGGATATACCATAAACATATCATTAATGGATAACAATTATTGTTCATCAATCTATTCATTATATTCATAAAAAATTGAACTTTCAGTATCTAATTAAACTGTACATTTAAACACTAAAATGTTCTATTGTTTCCAAAAATATAACTGTTCTACAGTTTCACATATTTCCAATTCAGTATTAAAATTTGGGTCTACAAATAATGCTCTAACATGTTTTAGAGATTTAGATGAGCAAGAATGAGCATAGTGGTATTTCTTTCCGCAAGTAAAACAATAGACATCCTTTGGGTCTTTCTTAGGAGCTTGTCTGCGTCTTCTAAAATACTTAAAATAATTATACTTCTTACCTTTACTCCTAACAAAATTTATTCTTAGTGTTCTAAGTTTCTTGTAGGTTTTTGCACCTTCAATACTTGAACATTATTTTACTATAAGAGATTTGCTTGTTTTGGAAACCTTCTGAAATAAACAAATTTTATGACATTCCTGTCGCACTGATCCAACTATATCAATAAAATGCAAAGTATTTATGTCCACACCCTATTGAGAAATCTTATCTAAGATCAACTCTCCTAGAATTTTTGGTAAAGAAGATAAGAACTAAATTTTAATAAATTTATATTTAAATAAATTCAATTCATAAACTTTTTTTATGTAATCTTGCAAATACTCTTCAAATCTACTCATATCATACAATTTTTTAAAAGCAATATTAAGTTGATCTTATTTTTTTTTTGACATTATTTGGGGTGAATTCTAATAATAAAACCTCATGAAGTAATGGTAAACCTTGTTCATAAACCTGTGTATTGGACTCATCTGATGCATATACCTACCATTGTAATACCATACCAACAAAGTGTGTGGTGCACAACTCAATGATTGCATTGTTATCAAAATTATGTATTTCTTGTTGAGAGTTATAATGGTTATCCCAAATATTTTTTTTTTTTGGTAAGTAAGAGAATATTATAATTAACACCGGGTTTTAACTGGTTGACCCAAAACCATTTTACAAAATAGGGTCCACTGACCAACTGGACAAAGGCCAAGCCCTAAAAGTTTAAACTGACAACAAAAATGGCCAAGACCTACTCTTCCATTATAATACAGCCAAACTAAACTATGGAAGCCTAATATTATGGCCATCAGAAAAGAAAGACGCAAAAAATAACTAACAAAGACAAAAACTAATCATGCAAGCACCATGCAGAGTAGCTTGTGCCCATATAAAAATAATAGAATATGGTCAAAAAAAAAAAAAAAAAAAAAAACATCCCATAGAATGGACAGCCAAGAGGCCAAGCAGTCTTCCTTGTAGTCCTCATCTAACTTCTTATCATCGTTCTTGCCATCATATTTAGATTTTGCCTTTGACTCCTTGTGCCCCTGGAACTGCTGGCTATAAAACGAGAAGATTTAAAGAATCACACAAATCAACAGCTGCACTGATGAGGCCAGACAGACTCTTCAACTGGTTGATACCGTTGGAGGTCGATGAAATTGTCATCTTCTCCAAGACTATTATGGTGGGGTCTGGTGCCTCATTGTCAGGGATCTCCAACACTTTGTTATTTCTTGCTAGGGCCTTTTTGCGACATCGAATCCAAACACACCTTGGGAAATACTTGAGGCCAAAGCAGATTTTTCCCATGCATGAATTTGTAGATAAAAAACCTATATCAGTGCCCCACCAGCTGCAAAAAACACTAGTCACATGAACAAAAAAAACAAATATGACAAAATCCATTATAAGGTTCAAAATTTTTTTAAAAAAAATGCCCAAATATTGATAACCTCTTGAGGATTAGTATTTCCATCAATGATTAGAATAAATGCACCTTATTTCCATCAATAAATCTCTTGCTTGTAGAGAGTTATAATGGTTAACCCAAATATTGATAACCTCTTAAGGATTAGGATTTCCATCAATGATTAGAATCAATGCACCTTATTTTATGTTGAAAGGGAACATAAACTTAGACTTTTGTGTTGTTCCTTCAACTTTAGCCATGTTCATTTGTGGTTTAATAGAATATGATTATGTTTATTTTTGTTTCTCTAATTTATTTTGTAGGATTTGATAACCCATAAGAGTTATGTTAATTGTCTTAGATGCTTTAGCCAATTTTATAAGGATACTTGGTTTTGCTTCAGACTTGATTTTTTTATTGTCTAACTTTACTGTATTTTTTTGTTATTCTTGGAATAATCTGACTGCTAACAAATTTTTATTTACCTTCTATAATTTTGATTGTATTTATCCTAAATATACTTCCATATTATAAAAATGTTTTTTAGAATACTGACTCTAGTTGTTGATGTAATTCATTTATCTGACATATTCAAACTGATCTGTAATATCATAGGCATCATGTTCAAGAATGCAAGATACATCTTCTCTTACTATGGAAAATTCAATATCTGAAGTGGTTATGCAATTTTTCTCTTTAAGGGGCTATTTTCTACCTTTAAGGAAGACATTTTTTTTATGATTTCATTTTAATGAAGAAGAGGAACCAAGAGAAAACATCATCATATGCATGTTATTGATAGGTTTGTAATTCACTTTTGGATTTGGAATTCAGGATAGATTGTTACATACTATATCCCATGTGACAGTGAAGCTACCATTTTCCCAATAATAGCTTGGTCGAATGAAGTGAATCGGCTGTCTACTAGACCATAGTATATAGATCCTAAAAAAACCTTATGGAATAAAGGATTAATTACAATCTGGATTGCTCCAAAATGTATAAAATTATATCCCTTTAATTTCATTTAAGAGAGGGACTTTAATTCAGAAGGATTGAATACTGATATTTTTCTATAGGCTTTGGTCCTATTGACCTTAATATTACTTTCAGTAATTTTGAATAGCTATTTAATTTTTGGCTTGTATATATTCAGAGGTAAATATCTTCTAATACAACTAGACTCGGATTGTTTTAATAGTTTCTTTCTTTTGTCTAGTTGGTATACTTATTTTTCATATAATTTAATAATAAGTAAAGGAAGATTATAACTGCTAATGTCTAATTTTTTTTATTCTATTTCATCAATTTGATACCCATAATTTATCAAAGTATCATCCGAACCAAAATTAGATGCAAAAGGATCCATGTAAGTTGGACTTACAGATTTACTATGTTTGGTTGTAGATGCTTTTGAGATGTGCTATCGAGTTGCTTTCAAATGGTGACTGATAACTTCTAAAATGCTTTCTTCAATAGGTACACATGATCATAAACAACTACTACAGTGAATATTGATGATATGACTATCTAAATTTTTATCATTCAAACTAGCTAACACAGGGTCTAGGATTCTAATAGGTTTATAATAAAAAGAAATATAGAAGAAATTTAGCTTGAGAATCTAGATATAGTATTCTTGTCTCTGCAATTAATTCCTGGTTGCTAGGAAACACTAGATTCAATGCATAAAAACTAGAGAACACTTCTTGATTTAAGAACAACAATAGTAATACTCTCAGAGTGGAGTTTCCTCACCACATCATATGGGTTTCCTCTGACATATCACTAGTGTATGGTTCTAGTAACATAGATCCTAGGTTGAAAAAATCTAGTGGAGCACTAGGGACTTCTTAAGAACTCAGAATCATAGCTATTCCACTAGGAATAGGTTGGAATCTATACTCACCAGTAGAGAAAGCAATTAGCTCAACACAAAATTATTGATGATAAAAATGAGGATAGAGTCTCATTATATAGATTTTACAAGAGAAGAACTCTTGAGAATAAGTGAGAGATTAGAACATGTGTATGCCTAAGATTGGGCCAACACTAAAATTGGTTACAAATGATAAACCCAATCTAAAAATAGTTACAACATGCGTTGGACTAAAAAACTTTTCAACATGTGATACAAAAAATAAACCCAATCTAAAAGTAGTTACAACATGTTTTAGACTAACAAACTTCTCAACACGTGATGACTAACAAAATACTCAACATGTGATGACTAACAAACATTTCAACATGTGATGAGTAAAAAACTATTCAATCATGTGACAACTAATAAACTATTCAACATGTGATTAACTAACAAATTAGTTGACATTTTATAAACAAAAAATAGTGGTCTTAACCTTATTTATGAAGGTCAATGTCTAACTGTGACTAAAAAACAATGGTATTAACCTTATTTATAAAGTTCAATGTCTAACCGTAGCAGTCTATGTGCAATTTAATTTCTACCAGCATGCAAAATATTCATGTATACGATACATACTAGTTAGTGATGCTTGGTAATATGTACAGTCTTGAATCATACGAGCAACTACAATATCAATGTTTGAATCTTCTGGTTAAGCATTTAGAGGGGGTTTCTAGAGTAGGAGGATCTGGAATGTAAAATTATTCCTCATCTTCAAATATAGAAACCTGTGGAGCCTTTGTAAAATTGATTTTTACAATATGTGTGGATAAATTTCTTTGTCAAGATGAATCTATAATAAAAATATTGAAAAAATCTAAGAAGGGAGTAGACTTTACCCTAGATGAATTTCTAAGAATAATAACATTGTCCAAAACTCCATTATTAAGATAGTGCTATATCATGGTTGAATTAAACATACTATAACAACCTAAATTGACAAAAACATTAATGTGACCTACAAAATTATAAACAAAATCAATGTAAGGCACATAATTTGTGGAAAATCTAATTTTTAATACTTGAGGAAATAATCCTCATATCCTTTGATAAAAGGATTGTATTTCAGTAGGTGTTTGTAAATTCTAGTACTTCCATGCCTAAGGATGTCCTCCAAACATATGCATATGTGCCAATTATCCAGTTAGGGCATTTGGAAGAGAATTATGTTTTCGCAAAATGTACTCAACTAAAAATTGATATTGTGATAGGAGGGTCTACCACCATGCATAATGACCATGACAGAGTTGGGCAGAGATTTTCTTACCCATGCATAACGACCATGACAAAGTTGGGCAAAGATTTTTTCTAGAGTAGGAGGATCTAGATTGTAAACCTTTTCCTCATCTACAAAGATAGAAATCTATGGATCCTTTGTAAAATTAATTTTTACAATATGTGTGGATAAATTTCTTTGTCAAGATGAATCTAAAATAAACATATTGAAAAAATCTAAGAAGGGAGTAGACATTACCCTAGATGAATTTCTAAGAATAATCACATCGTCCAAAACTCCATTATTAAGATAGTTCTATATCATGGTTGAAGTAAACATGCTATAACGACCTAAATTGACAAACACATTAATGCAAACTGCAAAATTATATACAAAATCAATGTAAGGCACATAATTTATGAAAAATATAATTTGCAATGCTTGAGGAAAGAATCCTCGTATCCTTTGATAAAAGGATTGTCTTTTAGTAGGTATTTGTAAAGTCCAGCACTGCCATGCCTAAGGATGTCCCCCAAACATATGCATATGTTCCAATTATCCAATTAGGGCATTTGGAAGAGAATTATGTTTTCCCAAAATGTACTCAACTAAAAACTGATATTGTGACAGGAGGGTCTACCACCATGCATAGCGACCACAACAGAGTTGGGTAGAAATTTTCTTACCCATTAACCATTTAAAATTTTTACTATTAGTTCAAATTATAAAGTCTTCAAGCAATACAAATATTTTATATTTTTCTATGCCTTTTATTATGGCCAAAATTTCCTTTTCTACTAGCCAATAATTCAATTCATATTTCTGGAACTGACCTAATTTGTACCTTGAAATTTTCTCTATATAATCTCTTTTAACTAAAAGAATGCAAGCCCAAAACTCCTTGATTTCATCTTCCTATAAAACATATGGCCCTGACAGTGTAGGTTCTAAATTTGGTAAATTCTCACAATAAGATTTTAGATTGACTACTACCTTTATGGCTGCAAAGAACCAACTGAAAGACTCATCTTTTACATAGTATTTGATGGGTTTTGTAATCATGGATATTGGTCTTTTGAAATAATCATACAGATAGTTAATACATCCTATAAAACATGGACATTGGTCTTTTGAAATTAGTTTGTCAGGGAACATTGAAATAATTTCTAGAACACTACATTACAATTTTACCATCCTTATGTAGAACACCCAAAAATTCCACTTCTTTTACAACTATTGGAATTTATTTTTGTCTTTGCTAAGACCTAATCCATATTTTAACATCAATTGTTTAAATTTTAGAACATGTTGCTCATGTTCTGCTAGAGACTAGCTAAAAAAACAATCATCAATGTAATTAGCCATTAGCCAAGAACTGATGGTAAGATTGAAAAATCCTACCCATCCTCATCTAAAATTGTGCTAGTGCATTCTTGAGCCCAAATGGCATCACAAGCCATTCATATAAACCTATAGGTGTTGTGAATGCTATTTTATGGATGTCTTCTAGTTTTATTTTAATCTGATGGTAACCATAAACATAATCAAATTTTTAAAAGATCTTCCCTTGTCCTACTTTTTAAATTAATTGTTGCTTGTCTAGTAAAGACCATTTTATATTCTGAGTGATAACATTCAATGGAATGTAATTTATAACCATAAGTGACTTACCTCTTTTCTGATCTGAATGTTTTCTAACAATAAAATCGAAACAAGAATAGTTACACTTTGAGGGGTGAATCAAACCTTTCTGCAAAAGTTCCTATGTTTGATTTCAAGCCTCTTGCTCATATTCTTTATTTAAACTATTCTTTTACCAATAATTGTTTGATTGTGAAAAGTAGGATTTTCAGCCATTAGGGACTTGGTGCTCCATTTCTTTAATGGATGCTATACACAACATTATTTCATTTGTTCTACAAGTTTTTGTATTCTATATGGACTGAAATCAATATTCAAAGCACTTAAGGAGTGTAAAAAATCCTACTAAATTCTTTGTTTCTTCAATGCTTGTTCATGACTAATAATATCTTTGAGATAAGGATCAGTTCATTGTGCCTTTATTTTCTAAGAATGAAGCACAATTGGTATTCTTGGAACTATAATTTTTTATTATCAATATTCAACACTAAATAATATTGAGCAACTATGTATGGCCCATAAGTATCTAATAATGGAATTTCCAAACCAACATCATATCCTGCATCATTTATCGACACAAAGTTAGCATATATAATTTTATCAGAGATTTGAATAGAGATATCAAATGCAAAATACTTCAAACCTCTCTATCCATTAATTGTTGATACTTTGAATCCTTTGTGGATTCTACCCAATTTTGAACCATTTTCTCATGACAAAAATTCAAGTTACAACTAATATGTATGAAAGCAACTACTTTTTGAAAATTTATACCACCATCTCCTGCAATCCAAATTGGACACAAAATATGATGATATGAATACACCATTTTTTATCAATAATTGAGCACTTTTAGATGCTAAAGGAAATTTATGATAAACAATTTTTTTTTGTTTTTAATATTTACTAGTTTTTTATGATGTGTTAGAGATTTTGAATCCTTGAAAGGATCATAGTTGTATAAATATTGAGTGGCTTGAATCTCATTGTAATTAGATAGAGCATCTGATTCAAAATTTATTTCATCTTTTATTTTCTCAAAAGAGGAACTGGGAGAAGAAGACTTTAAAGTATTATTATAATACCTGTACAGGGCTTCTTGAGCCTCAATTTCATCTTCATATATTTAAAATTCATAATCAAACCAAGGTTCAAATATTGGGCCTTGCAAGACTGAATACTTATCCCTTTCCTAGTGCTTTCAGTGGCATAAAAGGTTAAAATGATTGTGGCATGGTGGTTATAGGGGCGTATTGCATGAATATCTGTGTGGCATCTTCTAGGGTGGACAATGTAGAATAATATTATAGCCATAAAAATTTAGACAACCTACCTGGATTCATGGCGGCTACCGATTCCACCATGTAAATTAAAAAAAAAATCACAATCAGTACAATATTCTAATTTAGGTATTATAGGATCAATAGGATATACCATAAACATATCATTAATGTATTGCACTTCCTATTCATCAATCTATTCATTATCTTCATAAAAAATTGAACTTTTATTATCTTGTTCAATTGTACATTTAAACACTAAAATATTTTGTTGTTTCCAAAAATCTAATTACTCTCCAGCTTCACATATTTCCCATTCAATATTAACATCTAGGTCTAAAAATAATTCTCTAACATGTTTTGGAGCTTTAGATGGGCAATAATGAGCAAGAAATATAGAAATTTAATAAATAATAAATTTCATAGAACATTGAACTAATCAAACCCTCTAAATGATAAAAGTTTAGATAGTTGTATCATCAATATTCACTGCAGTAATTGTTTATGCTCTTGTGTGCCTATTGAAGAAAGCATTGTAGAAGGTATTTTCCATGATAAAATATCATCTGTAAGTAGTCCGATGGCACATCTCAGCAGCATATATAGTCAAAGATAGTAAATCTATAAGTTCAACTTACATGGATTCTTTTGCATCTAATTCTATTTTGGATGATACTTTGATAAGTTATGGATTTCAAATTGATGAAATAGAATTAAAAAATTCAGACATGGGTATTTATGATCTTTCTTTACTTATTCCTAAATTATATGAAAAATAAGTATACCAACTAGATAAATATAAGAAACTATTGAAACAATATGAGTCTAGTTTTATTAGAAGACATTTGCCTCTACATATATATAGGCCAAAAATTAAATAGCTATTAAAATTTTCTAAAAACAGTATTAAGGTCAATAGGACCAAAGCTTGAAGAAAAATATCAGTGTTCAATCCTTTTGAATTAAAGGCCCTCTCTCATATGAAATTATAGGGATATAATTTTATACATTTCAGAGAAATCCAAATTGTAATTACTCCATTATTCTATAAGGGTTTTCCAGGATCTACCTACCGTGGTCTAGTAGACAACCAATTCACTTCATTTGGATAAGCTATTATTGGTTAAACTATGGCTTCATTGTCACATGGGATACGATATGTAACTTTTTATCATGACTTCCCATATCCATTGCAGGATGATACTTTTAGTTCCTATTAAATTCAATTCCAAGAAGAGTAAATATGTAGTGCTAGTCGGAATTTGTTATGATGAGGTAACTTTAATGGCTATAACATTTTTTTATTTTGATATTCTAAGAGAATGGGAGTTGAGTCTACACTCAGTGGATCCAATGAAATATTTTTTTGAGTATCAAATTTATGTAGCTGATGATAGATAAAAATCCAAAATCACATTTAATCAACCTCCTCTATCAAGGGCAACTTCTTTGAGAATACCTCACCCATTATATATCATCTAAAGGAGTCCAAGTTTAAGAACTCAACAATCTCAAAATCTTGTACAAAATTAAGCTAGTCAAAAAGCTACTCTTCCTTATTTAGTTTCTAGTATTCATATCTATACATTAGATCCAAATCCAAAAGTGAATGTACAAGCTATCAATAAAATGCATATGATGATGTTTTCTCCTGGTTCCTCTTCTTCATTAAAATGGAATCATAAAAAAAAAATCTTCATAAAGGTGGCAAATGGCCCCTTAAAGAGAAACATTGCATAACTACCTTAGATACTTAATTACCCATAGTAAGAGCAGATGTATCTTGCATTCTTGAACATGATGTCGATGATATTTTAGATTAGTATGAATCTTTCAAACAAATGAATTACATCAATAACTAGAGTTAGTATGCTAAAAAACATTTTGATAATATGGAAGTATATTTAGGAGAAATACAATCAAAATTAAATATGATAAATGAAAATCTGGTAGCAGTAACATTATTCCAATAAGAACAAAAAAATGTAGTAAAGACAGTAAAAAAATCAAGTCTAAGGCAAAACCAAGTATCCCTATAAAATTTTCTAAATCATCTAAGCCAATTAACATAACTCCTACAGGTGAACTACACCAAAATCCAATTGAATTATAGTTAGATGGATATTATAGAATGACATTAGATAAAATAGAACTTTTACATGCACTATAAAAAAATCTAGCATTCGAAAGTTCCCAGGAGTAGCGATGAGTGGGAAGGTAGCGATGGGAGGGCACGGGAGTGGGAGCGCTAGCACTGTGAACCTGGGCACTGGAAAGTTGGAGGGCCATAGCAAGGTGGAGGGAGGGCAGTCAGAGAATGGAGGCTCGACGGAGTTACCCGAAGATGGAGGTAGACGCCGGAAGGATCCACCTAACAAAGGGAGAGACTACCAACAAAAATTGTATGTAGAGGCAACGGCTTCTGAAACCCCAAATGGTATTTTCACTAAGGACCTCTTTTCGTCCGGGGATGAAGTGGACATATCGGAGGAAATCCTATCAAGTTTCATCGAATTTGAAAAATTTACCCTAATCGAGAAGTTTATTGTAGGGTATCCCGATATGGAGACCATCCGCAGGTGGGCGACAGGAAAATGGTGGACCTCGGGTCATATGGAGTTGGCTGCCCTATCCCGGGGTTTTTTTGCAATTAGGCTGAATAATGAGGAGGATTACTATAAAATTTTGGCTGGGGGCCCTTGGTTTCTTGGACACAAGAGTCTCTTTCTCAAGAAGTGGGGGATGGATTTTAACCCCGAAACCTAGAGTATTAATATTGCCCCAATATGGGTTAGGCTACCAAACCTTCCCCTTTTTTGTTGGCATGAAAATGTTATCAAGGGTATCGCCCATTCCATTGGTGAGTTGGTCACCATTGACCCTCCCACTCGGGCCTGAACTAGATTTTTCCAAGCTCGCTTTTGTGTCCTGGTAGATTTGGAGGCGAACCTTCCATCCTCCATCACTCTTCGGTCTGGAGGCTCTGTTCTTCATAAGCAAGTCATTAACTACAAAAATAGACCAGCCTTTTGCCCCCGATGCAGTTCCCAGGGGCATCTTCAGTCAAATTGTCCTCTTCAAAAGTTGGGGATGAAGGGTGGGGCTTCTGGCAACCCCCCGAAGCAAGAAGGAAAACAACCGAAACACCCTATAGTGACAGTGCCTGAGTCTCCAGATCCTTTTGGGGTTCTCCCCGAGTCAAACATCGTTCTGTGCAATGCAAGTTCCCAACCAAAACCTCAAGTGGAAAAGGATCAGTCTCCTTCCCGTATGTCTGCTCAGGCTAATTCCCCTATTTGTCAAAACCAAAAACCTATCGAGTCCCTATTGGAAGAGTATCTACTGGGCAAGAGGGACGAACAACATGGCAACATTAGTCCATGAAACACTAGAAGTCAGAAGCAAGGGGTGGATTTTGGCTGTGAAAGAAAATAGGGGCGACCTCCTAACAAAGAAAGAAGGGATAAGGAAATGGCAACAGACATTGCAAATGGATCCCAGTGGTTGCTTTTTCAAGAATATTCTGACTCCCTGGTGGGTGATTCACCTATCCCAAAACCTCCCATCCAGCAGGGAAAGGGAGGCAAGAAAGTCTTTAAAATGTCCAGATGAAAATCCTCTCATGGAATGTGAGAGGTCTTAACAGATTGGCCAAACATAGGGTGGTGGCCGATCTCTAAAAGAATTCTAACCCATACATCCTCATTTTGTAGGAGACTAAGTCTGATGCATCTGCCTCTGTCAAGGTTGCTAGGGTCATTTGGGCCAAGGCCAAATTCCTTTCCAGCCCTGCAATAGATTCTGCAGGCGGTATCATGGTGCTGTGGGACTCTGACAAGGTTGAGGGTAGTCTTCTATCGGCTTCCAGCAAGACTATCAATGTCCTATTTCACTCCAAGGTTGATAATTTTTCATGGATTTTGACCAATATTTATGCCTCGAACTCTGCTTCGGAGCGAGCTGAGTTGTGGAAAACCATCTCTCTAATGAGGGAAAGTTTTAGTGACTTCCCATGGGTTGTGGGAGGGGATTTCAATTGCCCTCTTCATCCCTCTGAAAAGAAGGGAGGCACTGAGCTAGCTAGCCATAGCATGGAGGATTTCAAAGACTTTGTTTCATCCAATAATCTGCTAGACATCAAACTTAAGGGGGCATCCTTCACCTGGAGCAACAGGAGGATTGGGAGCAATCTCATTCGGGTCAAGCTCGATCGGTTCCTCATTTCCCACAAATCTATTCCCTTCCTCGGTGCTGCAACTCTCTCAGCTTTGCCAAGAATCAGGTCAGACCATAATCCCATTTTTTTAGAGGCCACTAGCGGGCCTAGGTTTAAGATACCTTTCAGATTTGAGTCCATGTGGATTTCCCATAAGGATTTCAAATAGTTGGTTTCAGAATGGTGGCAAGTGACGGTGGTTGGTTCAGCGTCCAAAATACTGGCCCTAAAACTTAAGATGATTAAAAATAACTTAAAGGCATGGAATAAGGAGGTTTTTGGCAATATTTTTGAGTCTAAAATGTCCATCTCTAAGTGCTTGAAGAGTTTAGAGGAAAATATGGAGGTCGAAGGGTATTCTAAAGGCCTTAGAGAGGAGGAACGGAGCCTCCTGGTGGACTATCATTCCATTCTTGCCAGTGAGGAAACATTTTGGCATTAGAAGTCTAGGGATCTCTGGCTAAAGAGTGGTGATTCAAATTCAAAGTTTTTCATGTGTCTACCATGAGACACAGAGGGGCCAATAAGATCAAACAAGTGCTGTGTAAGGATGGGTGCACTACTAGGGAGATTGAGGAAATTCGAAGCGAAGCAGTCAATTTCTTCCAGGATTTACTGGGTGCTCCTCCTGATAGTGTCCTCCAAGTTTAGAAATCCTTGCTTGCTAATTTCCCTACCAAGGTCCCCCATGAGGCAAGTATTAAAATCCTAGAACCTTTTTCCCATTTTGAGATTAAGGATGCTCTTTTTTCCATGCAACCAGATAAGGCCCCCGGGCCTGATGGGTTCCCCCCTCGATTATTTCAAATTATGTGGGATGTTGTGGGGCCTAATGTCTACGAGGCTATCTTAGAAATCCAAGCATCAAGATCCATCCATCCGAAGCTCAACTCTACCTTCCTAGCTCTCATTCCTAAGTCGCCCGCCTGTAAACATTTTTTTGACTATCGTCCCATAAGCCTCTGCAATGTTTTCTACAAGATTCTTACCAAGACCATTGCCAATCGTCTGAGATCCCTCCTCCCCTCTTTGGTAGGTTCAGCTCAGGGGAGCATCGTTAAGGGTAGAAACATCCTTGACGATGTCATTACTATTCATGAAACCCTCCATACTACCCAATGTTCCAAGAATGCTATGCTTTTCCTTAAACTAGACATGAATAAAGCTTTTGACAGAGTGGACAGGAGGTTCCTCTGTGCTATCCTTTGCAAGTTGGGCTTCCATCATCACTAGATTGACCTTGTGAACAGTTGCATTTCCACTTTGTCCTTTTCTATGCTGATCAATGGGTCCCCCGCTAGATTCTTCCAGAGTGCTCACGACCTCAGACAAGGTGATCCTCTATCTCCTATTTTATTCATTCTTTTGGTAGAGGTCCTTAGCTGGTCTTTGAATGAAGCCCTTCGTTGAAGCAAGATTTTTGGCATTCTACCTACTTCTAGAGTTGATCCTGTCACTCACCAATAGTTTGTGGATGACATGCTCATATCCACTGGATCGTCTGTCACTCAGGCCAAATCTATCAAGTGCATTATGTCCCGATATGAGAAGGCTTCTGGCCAAAAATTTTATTATTTGAAGAACAAAATTTATTTTGTTAATACCCCTCTGCATAGGCAAATTCGCATTTCCAGAATCCTTGAATACACTATTGATTCCCTGCCTGCAACTTATTTGGGGTTACCACTAGTTTGCAATGGGCAAGGCAGTGGGAACATCTGGAATTCGATTTTGGAACAGCTTCATAAGAAACTTAGCACTTGGAAAGGCAAATTGCTATCTCAAGCTAGGAAGGCAACCCTCACCAAAGCCTGTCTTCAAGGAATTCCCACCTATTTCATGTCTGTTTTCATGCTTCTTGTGTTTATCCATTCCAAAATCGAGCAGATTCAAAGGAATTTTCTCTAGTCCGACAGTGAAGAAAAATCCAGAATTCCTCTGGTGGAGTGGGATAAGGTTTGCATCCGAAAGGACCAAGGGGGCATGAGATTGAGAAGATCCAGGCTCATGAACACTGCCTTAATTTCCAAACATGCTTGGAGAATTCTTATTAATGCATCAGTGGAATGGGTCAATATAGTTAAAAGAAAGTATCTTAGGGAAAATTCTCTCCTGGAAGTTGAGTCTCCTCATGAAGCTTTGGCTTTCTGGAAGATGGTGCTTCAAGGCCGTTCGGTGATTAATAGGGGTGCTCATTGGATCTTGGGGGATGGATCCATGATCCTTTTTTGGAGAGATAGGTGGGCTACAGATGCTCTCACTATTAATCAGAACTTGGCTGGCTTAAGGGCCCAGATTGATCCAAACAGTCATCTCAAGGTTTTGGATTGCATTGATCGGAGTTCCCTTCCCCCTCGATGGAAAATTTTGATGGTGGATGGGTTTGATAATGAGGTGAATTTCTTGTACAGTGTCCTCCAATCGGTGTTAATTCCTTCAGTCATAAGAGACGATAGAATTATTTGGAGCAACACGCAGGATGGGCGGTTTTCTGTTAAGTTTGCTTATGATCTTCTGTCGTGTGAGGCTTCTGTGGACCCCCGATGGAAAGCAATTTGGAGCAAAGGGATTATTCCTACGATAAATTACTTTTCTTGGATTGCCTTTTATAACAAAGCCCTTACCATAGACAATCTCCACAAGAGATGCCTTGCAATTCCCAACAGGTGCTATCTTTGCTTAGCTGACTGTGAAACATTTGATCACTTATTTTTGCATTGCCCCTTTTCCAATTCGGTCCTAAGCTATGTTTTGTCTTCCTTCCAAGTGCTCTGGTGCTCCCATCGCTCCCTTAAAGATGCCTTCCTCCAATGGCCCAATCCCTTTAAGAATTATAAGCTCTGATTCCTTTGTGAGGCTGCTTTTCACCATTCCATCTAGCAAATTTGGCTAGAGCGTAATGCTAGAGTCTTTGATAAAATCCCTAGAATGGCTCCCTTTGTTGCCCAGTGGGCCTTATCCTTTGCTGTCAAGAATTCAAAAACTATTCCCATCTCTCGCCCTCACAATCCTTGGGAGGCAATTATTTTCAAAATACTGGACCTTGGCTCCTCTTCCAGAGTTGACTCAGTGAATGGCCGTAGGGAGGTCACTTGGACCAAATCTCCTTTGGGGTGGATCAAACTTAATTTTGACGAGGGCTGCTAAAGGCAACCTAGGGCCCGCTGGTTTCGAGGGGCTTGTCAGGGACCATAATGGGAAGCTGATCTTGGCCTACTATGAAAATTTGGGCCCTTAGACCAATCATTTTTCTGAAGCCCATGGTGTGTTGAAAGGGTTGCAGGTCATATCGAATGATCCTAGGCCTTTAATTATTGAAGGCGATTCTCTAAACATTATCAACTACCTTCGTGGCTCCAAAGACCCATCATGGTGGGTCTTGAATATCATCCTCGAGGCTAGGATGCTCCTCTCTCGACACGCTAGGTGGGAGGGGGGGCACATCTACAGAGAAGGTAACCGGGTGGAGGATCACTTGGCCAAAAAAGGACTGATGACCATGTGCCCGGTTGTTTGGCGTTCTCATTTTCCAACCGAGGTGGACAGTTTGGCCAAGGCAGATATTCCATCATAATGAAGAATTTGTATCATAGGTCTTCTCCCAAAGTTTGTTGATATATTTTCTTTGGCTATTATTTTGTTTTAAAGTATTTCAAGATCAAGATTTCTAGGACTTTTCGCATCTTCTGGGGCCCTTGGGCATTTTGTATTTCCCTATATTTTTTATGAACTGCTCTATTTACCTAGCCATCCGGCATGAAATATCTTTTAGCAAGGCTAATTTTGTACATAAGGTTTTGGGATCCTTTATAAAAACACACAATTAATCTATTATTATAATTACCAAAAAAAAAAAAACATAACTCCTACAGGTTATCAAATCCTACAAAATAAATTAAGGAAACAAAAAGAAACATAATCATATTCTGTTAAACCATAAATGAACATGGCCAGAGTTGAAGGAATAACACAATAGTCTAAGTTTATGTTCCCTTTCAACATAAAATAAGGTGCATTTATTCTAAACATTGATGGAAACCCTAATCCTCAAGAGGTTATCCATATTTGGGTTAACCATTATAGCTCTCTGTAAGCAATACATAATATTGATAAAAATGCAATCATTGAGTTATGAACCAAACACTTTGATGGTATGGTATTAAAATGGTGGGTACATGCATCAGATGCATCCAAGACATAGGTTTATGAACAAGGTTTACCATTACTGCATGAAGCTTTATTATTAGAATTCACCCCAAATAATATCAACAAGGAAAAAAAATATCAGCTTAATCTTGCTTTTAAAAAATTGTACTATATGAGTAGATTTAAAGAGTATGTGCAAGATTACATGAAAAAAGTTTTATGAATTGAATTTACATTGAGACCAATTTATTAAAATTCGGTTCTTATCTTCTTTACCAAAATGTCTAGGAAAGTTGGTCTTAGATAAAATTGCTCAATAGGGTGTGGACATAAATACTTTATATTTTTTTGATATAGTTGAATCAGTGCGACAGGAATATCGTAAAATTTATTTATTTTATAAGGTTTCCAAAATAAAAAAATATCTTACAATAAGAGAATTTTCAAGTATTGAAGATGCAAAAACCTACAAGAAACCTATAATAGTTAGAAGAAAGTTTGTTAAGAGTAAAGGTAATAAGTATAAGCCTTTTAAGTATTTTAGAAGATGCAGATAAGCTCCTAAGAAAAACCCAAAGGATGTTTGTTGTTTGCTTGCATAAATAAAGGCCACTATGCTCATTCTTGCCCATCTAAATATCCAAAACATGTCAGAGCATTATTTGTAGATCCAGATGTTAATACTGAATGGGAAACGTGTGAAACTATAGAACATTTAGATTTTTAGAAACAATAGAATATTTTAGTGTTTATATGTACAGTTGAATCATATAATAAAAGTTCAATTTTTGATGAAGATAATAAATAAATTGATGAATAGGAATTGCAATCCATTAATGATATGTTTATGGCATATCCTATTGATCCTACAATGCCCAAATTATAAGATTGTAGTGTCTATGAATTTGAAATAGATGAAGACAAAATTGAGGCTCAAGAAGCCCTGTACATGTCTTATAATAATACTTCAAAGTCTTCTTCTTCCAGTTCCTCTTTTGAGCAACTAAAATATGAAATCGATGTTGTATCAGATGCTCTATCTAATTACAATGAGATTCAAGCCACTCAAGATTTATACAAATATGATCCTTTCAAGGATCCAAAATCTTTGATGACTGACAAAATATTAAAAAACAACAAAAAAAATTTTATCATAAATTTCTTTTAGCATATAAAAGTGCTCAATTACAAATAAACAAAATGGTGCATTCATATCATCATATTTTGTGTCTAATTCATATTACAAGAGATGGTGACATAAATTTTTTAAAAATAGTTTCTTTCATAGATACTGGTTGTAACTTGAATTTCTATCATGAGAAAATGGTTCAAAATTGGGTAGAATATACAAAGGATTTTAGAGTATAAACAATGAATGGACAGAGAGGATTGAAGTATTTTGCATTTGATATCCCTAATCAAATATCTAGTAAAATTATATATGCTAACTTTGTGCAGATAAATGATGCAGGATATGATGTTGGTTTAGAAAGTCCATTATTAGATACTTATGGACCATACACAGTTGCTCAAAATTATTTAGTGTTGAATATTGATAATGAAAAAATTATAGTTATAAGAATACCAACTGTGTTTCATGCTTAGAAACTAAAGCCACAATGGACTGATCTTTCTCGTGAATATATTATAATCATGAACAAGCATTGGAGAAACAAAGAATTCAGCAAGAGTTTTTACACTCTTTAAGTGCTTTGAATATGGATGTTAGTCCAGATAGAATACAAAAAATTGTAGAATAAATGGAAGAATGTTGTGTAGAGCATCAATTGGAGAAATGGAGCACCGAGTCCCTAATGGCTAAAATTCCTATTTTTCACAATCAGTTAGTTGCTAGAAAAATAATAATTCTAAATAAAGAAGATGATCAAGAGGATTGAAATTAGACACAAAGACTTTTACAGACTGGTTTGATTCACCCCTTAGAGTCTAACTATTCTTGTTATGCTTTTATTGTTAGAAAATGTTTAGAGAAAAAAATAGGTAAGGTGTGTATGGTTATAAATTACAATCAATTGAATATTATCACTCAGAATATAAAATGGCTTTTACAAGACAAGCAAAAATTAATTCAAAGAGTATGACAAGGGAAGATATTTTCAAAATTTGATTATGTTTTTGGTTACTATCAAACCAGAAGACATTCATAAAATAACATTTACAACACCTACAAGTTTATATGAATGGTTTGTGATGGCATTTGGCCTCAAGAATGCACCAACACAATTTCATATGAGGATGGATAGGATTTTTCAACCTTACCATTATTTCTTGGCCAATTACATTGATGACTTTTTGGTTTTTAGCCAATCCCTAGAATAACATGAGCAACATGTTCTACAATTTAAACAATTGATGTTAAAACATTGAGTAGATCTTAGTAGAGACAAAAAGAAACTCCAAATTGCTATAAAAGAAGTAGAATTTTTTTGTGTTCTACTTAAGGATGGTAAAATTGTAATGCAGAAACATGTTCTAGAAAAATTGCAATGTTTCCTAACTAGCTAATTTCAAAAGATCAATATTAGCATTTTATACGATGTATTAACTATCTACATGATTATTTGTAATATGTCTCCATGATTACAAAATCCATTAGAGATTGTATAAAAATTAAGTATTTTATTTGGTCCTCTGCAACAACAAAGGTAATAGTTAATCTAAAATATTCTTGTGAGAATTTACTGCCTTTAAAACTTGCACTCTTAGGGCCATATATTTTATAGATAGATGCAAAAAAGGAGTTTTGGGCTTACATTATTTTAGTTAAAAGAGATCAGATAAATAAAATTCTAGGGTACGAATTAGGCCAGTTCTAGAAACATGAATTGAATTATTGGCTAGCAGAAAAGGAAATTTTGGCCATAATAAAAGGCATAGAAAAATACAAAACATTGTTATTGCATGAATATTTTATAATTTGAATTGACACTAAAAATTTCAAATAGTTCATGGGTAAAAAAATCTCCACCCAACTCTATTGTGGTCGATATGCATGGTGGAAGACCCTCCTATCCCAATATCAGTTTTAAGTTGAGTACATTCTAGGAAAGGATAATTCTTTGCCATATGCCCTAACCAAAGAATTAGCACATATGAATATATTTGGAGGACATCCTTAGGCATGGCAGTGTTGGCCTTTACAAAAACCTAATGAAAGATAATCCTTTTGTCAAAGGATATGAGGATTCTTTCCTCAAGCATCGTATATTAGATTTTTCATAAATTATATTCCTTACATTGATTTTGTATATAATTTTATAGGCCACGTTAATGTGTTTGTCAATTCAAGTCATTGGAGTCTGTTTACTTTAGCCATGATACATCACTGTCTAAATATTGGAGTTTTGGGCAATGTGATTATTCTCAGAAATTCATCTAGGGCAATGTCTACTCCTTTCTTAGATTTTTCAATATGTTTATTTTAGATTCATCTTGGCAAAGAAATTTATTCACAAATATTGTAAGAATAAATTTTATGGAGGCTCCATAGGTTTCTATCTTTGCAGATGAAGAAAATTTTATAGTCTAGATCCTCCTACTCCAAAAATTCCTCCAGATGTTCAACTAGAATATTAAAAAATTGAACTACAGTTGCTCGTATGATTCAAGATTGTACAAAATGCCAAGTATCACTAACTAGCATGTGTCACATACATGAATAGTTTACATACCGGTAGAGATTAAATTATACATAGACTACTATAGTTAGACACTAACATTCATAAATAATGTTAAGACCACTATTTTTTAGTCACGGTTAGACATTGACCTTCATAAATAAGGTTAAGACCACCATTTGTTATTTATCACATATTGATGAATTTATTACTTGTCACATTTTGAATAGTTTGTTATCACATGATTGAATAGTTTTTTAGTCATCACGTGTTGAGTATTTTGTTAAGTCATCACATGTTGAGAATTTTTTTAGTCCAACACATATTGTAACTACTTTTAGATTGGGTTTATCTTTTGTATCATATGTTGAGAAGTTTTTTACTCCAACACATGTTGTAACTACTTTTAGATTTGGTTTATCTTTTGTAACCACTTTTAGTATTGGTCCAATATCATATGTACACATGTTCTAATATCTCACTTCTTATCGACAGTTATTCTCATGTAAAATCTATATAATGAGACTCGATGCTCATTTTTTCATCAAGAATTTTATGTGTTGAGCTAATTTCTTTCTCTGCTGGTGAGTATAGACTCCAGCCTATTCCTAGGGGAATAGTTTCTTTAAATATATGTTTCCTTGCATACTCAAGTGATCTATTGGATTTTTTTGAACTTGAGTTCTTGTTAGGTTCCAATATTCAAATTTTTTTTTAGTTGAATCATGTACGAGGTGTCCATTAATTTGGCTAGCTTAGGTTTATTCTATTGTAGTGCTTATCCAATTGTGTCCTTTTATTTGCATTCTTAAAATCTAAAGTTTCCTAGCAACCAGGGATTAATAGCAAAGAAGAGAAGACTGCTTCTAGATTTTAATGCGATATTGATAATTATTGGTATTAGAAACCATTGATATATTCTATACTCACCAACAGATAAAGCAATTAGCTCAACACATAAAATTATCGATGAAAAAAATGAGCATCGAGTCTCATTATATAGATTTTACATGAGAAGAACTCTCGAGAAGAATCGAGAGATTAGAACATGTGTACACCTAATATTGGGCCAACACTAAAAGTGGTTACAAAATATAAACCCAATCTAAAAGTAGTTACAACACGTGTTGGACTAACAAAATTCTCAACACGTGATGACTAACAAACTACTCAACACGTGATGACTAGAAAAAATTTCAACATGTGATGACTAACAAACTATTCAATCATGTAAAAACTAAAAATCTATTCAACATGTGACAACTAAAAAATAATCAACATGTGATAACTAACAAACTATTCTATCATGTGATAACTTAACAAACTATTCAACATGTGACAGCTAATAAATTAGTCAACATGTGATAAATAACAAATGATGGTCTTAACCTTATTTATGAAGGTCAATGTCTAACTGTGACTAATAAATAGTGGTCTTAACCTTATTTATTAAGGTTAGTGTCTAACTATATTAGTCTATGTATAATTCAATTTCTATCGACATGCAAAATATTTATGTATGTGACACATGCTGATTAGTGATGCTTGGTAATCTGTATAGTCTTGAATCATACGAGCAACTACAACATCAATTTTTGAATCTTCTGGTTGAGCATCCAGAGGGAGTTTTGGAGTAGGAGGATTTGGACTGTAAACTTGTTCTTCATTTGCAAATATAGAAACCTATGGAGCCTGTGTAAAATTGATTCTTACAATATGTGTGAATAAATTTCTTTGCCAATATGAATCTAAAATAAATATATTTAAAAAATATAATAAAGGAGTCGAAATTGCCCTAGATGAATTTTTGAGAATAATCACATCGTCCAAAACTCCATTATTAAGACAATGATGTATCATGGCTAAAGTAAACAAACTCCAACAACTTGAATTTACAAACACATTAATGTGACCTGCTAAATTATATACAAAATCAATGTAAGACACATAATTTGTGGAAAATATAATCTATGATGCTTGAGAAAAGAATCCTCATATCCTTTGACAAAAGTATTGTCTTTCAACAGGTGTTTGTAAAGGCTAGCACTGCCATGCCTGAGGATGTCCTCCAAATATATGCCTATGTGCCAATTCTATGGTGTGAGCATCTAAATGAGAATTATCCTTTGTTAGAATGTACTCAGCTAAAAATTGATATTGTGATAGGATGGTCTACCACCATGCATAGCGACCATGACAGGTTAAAATTCAGTAGTAGAGTTATTCAAATAAAAAACTTGTACCATTCAGGAATTACTCAATGTTCTAGAAATTGCAAGGTTCTTTTGATATCAACTTAGACCCCAATAGTTTTAGCTCACCTGGTGAGACACCAAAGATACAATAGACGTCTCCTTACCCATTTCTTGGCTCTAATACCAAGGAATATAGAAGAACTCTAGCTTGAGAATCTAGATGCAATATTCTTGTCTTTGTAATTAATCCTTGATCACTAGAAAACACTAGATTCAATGCATAAAAACTAGAGAACACTTCTTGATTTGAGAATAAAAATAGTAATACTCATGGAGTGGAATTTCTTCACTACGTCATATGGGTTTCCTCTAACATATCACTATTGGTTGGTTCTAGGAACAGAGATCCTAGGTCAGACAAAGCCAGTGGAGCACTAGGGACTGCTTAAGAACTCAGACTTGCAAATGAAAATTTGCAAAATATATTATTCTGGGAATAGGTTGGAATCTATACTCACTGGCAGAGAAAGCAATTATCTCAACATATAAAATTCTTAATGACAAAAATGAGCATTGAGTATCATTATATAGATTTTACATGAGAAGAAAGCTTGAGAAGAAGTGAGATAATAGAACATGTGTACGTCTAATATTGGGTCAACATTAAAAGTGGTTACAAAAGATAAACCCAATATAAAAGTAGTTACAAAATGTGTTGGACTAACAAACTTCCCAACACATGATATAAAAGATAAACACAATCTA
This sequence comes from Wollemia nobilis, assembly GCA_028583015.1. Lineage (NCBI taxonomy): Eukaryota > Viridiplantae > Streptophyta > Pinopsida > Araucariales > Araucariaceae > Wollemia > Wollemia nobilis. The sequence continues at coordinate 3,113,418 of JAQPPZ010017001.1, read as the reverse complement.
AAAGTAGTTACAACATGTGTCGGACTAACAAACTTCTCAACATATGATGACTTAACAAACTACTCAACACGTGATGAGTAAAAAACTTACTCAACATGTGATGACTAAAAAACTATTCAATCATGTGACAACTAATAAATTTGTGAACATGTGATAACTAACAAACTATTCAATCATGTGACAACTTAACAAATTATTGAATATGTGACAACTAACAAATTATTCAACATGTGATAAATAAAAAACAATGGTATTAACCTTATTTATAAATGTCAGTTTCTAACCGTGACTAAAAAACAATGGTCTTACCCTTATTTATGAATGTCAATGTCTAACTGTAGTGGTCTATGTAGAATTTAATTTCTATCGGTATGCAAAATATTCATGTATGCAGCACATGCTGGTTAGTGATACTTGGCAGTCTGTACAGTCTTGAATCATACGAGCAACTGCAGCATCAATTTTTGAATCTTCTGGTTGGGAATCTAAAGGAAGTTCTAGAGTAGGAGGATATGGACTGTAAACTTATTCTTCATCTACAAATATAGAAACTTGTGGAGCCTCTGTAAAATTGATTCTTACAATATGTGTGAATAAATTTCTTTATAGAGATGAATATAAAATAAACATATTAAAAAATCTAAGGAGTAGACATTGCCCTAGATGAAATTATGAGAATAATCACATCGTCCAAAACTCAATTATTAAGACAGTGATGTATCATGAATTGACAAACACATTAATTTGACCTGCAGAATTATATGCAAAATCAATGTAAGGCATTTAATTTGTGGAAAATCTAATCTACGATGCTTGAGGGAAGAATCCTTGTATCCTTTGACAAAGGGATTATATTTAGTAGGTGTTTGTAAAGGCCAATATTTCCATGTCTAAGGATGTCCTACAAACATATTCATATGTGCTAATTCTCTGGTTAGGGCATCTGGCAGAGAATTATCCTTTCCTAGAATGTACTCAACTAAAAATTGATATTTGGATAGGAGGGTCTGCCTCCATGCATAGTGACCATGATAGATTTGGATAGAGATTTTTTTACCTATTAACCATTTGAAATTTTTACTTTTAGTTCAAATTATAAAGTCTTTAGGCAATAACAATGTTATGTATTTTTCTATTCCTTTTATTATGGCCAAAATTTCCTTTTCTGTTGGCCAATAATTTAATTCATGTTTCTAGAACTAACCTAATTTGTACCCTAAAATTTTCTTTATATGATCTTTTAATTAAAATAATACAAGCTCAGATCTGCTTGCTTGCATCTGTCTATAAAGCATATGACCCTGAGAGTGTAGGTTCTAAAGGTGATAAATTCTCACAAGAATATTTTATATTGAATACTACCTTTGTTGATGTAGAGGACCAATTGAAAGGCTCAGTTTTCATACAGCCTCTAATGGGTTTAGTAATCATGGAGACATGTTGCAACAAATAGTTAATATATCCTACAGAATGTTGACATTGGTCTTTTGAAATCAGCTGGTCAGGAAACATTGCAATATTTTCTAGAACATGTATCTACATTACAATTTTACCATCCTTAAGTAGAACACCCAGTAATTCTACTTTTTTTATAGCAATTTGGAATTTATTTTTGTCTCTACTAAGATCTAATCCATGTTTTAACATCAATTGTTTAAATTGTAGAACATGTTGCTCATGTTCTTCTAGGAACTAGCTAAAAACAAAAAATTCATCAATGTAATTGGCTAAGAACTTATGGTAAGGTTGACAAATCCTATCCATCCTCATCTAAAATTGTGTTGGTGTATTCTTGAGTCCAAATGGTATGATAAGCCATTCATATGAACCTGTAGGTGTTTTGAATTTTTTTTTATGGATGTCTTCTAGTTTTATTTTAATCTGATGGTAACCAAAAACATAATAAAATTTTGAAAAGATCTTCCCCTGTCCTACTCTTTGAATTAATTGTTGCTTGTTTGGTAAAGGTCATTTTATATTCTGAGTCATAACATTCAATGAAATTTAATTTATAACCATACGTGCCTTATCTCTTTTATTCTCTACATGTTTTCTGACAATAAAATCAGAACAAGAATAGTTAGACTCTAAGGGGCAAATCAAGCCATTCTGAAAAAATTCTTGTATTTGATTTTGAGCCTCTTGATCATCTTCTTTATTTAGAACTATTCTTTTTCCAACAACTGGCTTATTGTAAAAAGTAGGAATTTTAGTCATTGGGGACTCGGTGCTCCATTTCTCTAATGGATGCTCTACACAACATTCTTCCATTTGTTCTACAAGTTTTTGTATTTTGTCTAGACTGACATCCATATTCAAAGCAATTAAGGAGTGTAAAAACTCCTACTGAATTCTTTGTTTGTCCAATGCTTGTTCATGATTGATAATATATTTGAGAGAAGGATCAGTCCATTGTGCCTTTAATTTCTAAGCATGAAACACAGTTGGTATTCTTGAAATTGTTATTTTTTCATTATCAATATTCTGCACTAAATGATTTCTAATTCAGTATTAACATCTGGATCTGCAAATAATTCTCTCACATGTTTTGGAGATTTATATGGGCAAGAATGAGCATAGTGGCCTTTCTTTCTACAAGAAAAGTAATAGACATCCTTTGGGTCTTTCTTAGGAGCTTGTCCGTGTCTTCTAAAATACTTAAAAGGCTTATACTTATCACCTTTACTCTTAGCAAACTTTCTTCTAAGTTTTCTAGGTTTCTTGTAGGTTTTTGCACCTTCAATACTTGAACATTATTTTACTATAAGATATTTGCTTTTTTTTGGAAACCTTTTGAAATAATTTTTTTTTATGAAATTCCTATCGCACTGATTCAACTATATCAATAAAATACAAAGTATTTATTTCCACACCCTGTTGAGCAATTTTATCTAAGACCAACTATCCTAGAACTTTTAGTAAATAATATAAAAATTAAATTTTAATAAATTGGTCTCAATATTTAATGATTTGTCTTGACCTCATTTAGTGGAGAAAGTAAATTCACTTGATGACTATGTTGGGGAGTAAAATTAGATTTCATGACCTTTTAAAGAACTATCTTTGCAAAGATATAGCTCGCATTTGTTTTTAATTATAAGAATTCGTAGGTCTAATGGCTTAATACCATTATCCTCCATTGTACTATTTTGGTCCCTTAGACATCCCAATTTTACATGAGATTCCCAAAATTATCCTTAAAAATTTGCCTAGTTATCAAGGGAGAGAGAAAACTACAAAAGAGCATTACCAAGATATAGCATCCTTGTCGTCAGTCTACAATATCAAGTTTGAAGATGTTATGTTAATATTATTGGTATTATATTTGAAATATAAGGTGCTTATGTAGTACAAAACATTGGACTATGATAGTATTAGAACATGGGAAGGTCTAGTTAAAGCCCTTATGGATGAATTTGATGATCCTAGAGACCCATTCCTACTCGTCACCCAGTTTCATTCATAAATAAGTCCCTTCAAGAAAGTATTTTTGACTTCAATGTTCATTTCAAAAGAATATGCAATAGAATTCCCCAAGAATACCAACCCTCCCACCATCAGGTACATTTGTATTATATTCATGCACTACATCCTAATTTGAGTCTCCTAATCCAATAATATATAGTTAAAGTGTTCCCACAAGTGTTTCAAGAGGCCATGAGGGTAGAAAATATGTTAATCACTATAATAAAATTACCTCCTAGAATAGTGGAACCCTCTTTCTCTAGCCCTCTATTACCCCCATCAGATAGTGAAAATGTTAAAGAAATAAAGTTGTGGGCTGAGAAAAAAACTAATTTTGGTTTGTTATCAAGTCAATGGATTAGCTCGATGATTTCCATCCAAGAGTCAAAAGAAATTGTGCAGTACTCCTAGTACTATGGGAGAGAGAATGATTTATCCCTTGATAAGATGATATCACTGAACCTTAACTCCTACCTCTATTCTAAGCCATGGCATGATGCAATTTGGGCTGAATAATAAGATGAAGGAAGATAGTGTTTGAAACCTAAAGAGGTGACTAATAGTACTAGTCTGCTTCTGATCCTAGCCCTTATTTTAGTTCAAAGAAGGAAGTGGATTTATATTATGGCTACCTAAGTAGTTTAAGAATATGTGATGCAGAGATAGAATCTCTAACAAATAATTTTGGTAGTATACATATTGTGTTACAAATTCCCATTCAAGGTGGGGGGTGCAAGTGCATATACCAAAACATATCTTGGTAGGAAAATCTCTGAATGAAATGAGGATTGATGCCCTAAGGGAATTGTATGTTACTACAATAACATTCAAGTAATGAATGGAAATGTGCATCAATTTTAAGACCTGTTTGATGAGTCATATTAGATAAAGCAAAGCTTGAGGTTAGATTTGTTGGTACATTCATGGATCAATTTTATTAAGCTTTTTTAAAGAATTTAACTAAGGAGAGTAAATAATTCTAAGTAACACTTTAGGTCTTTATGAGATAAAACACAAACCATACTATGTATAAATTGCTATAAAAAAAGGAATGGTGCACAATTGCTTAGTAAGCCTAGGAGCTGAATTACTCGTGATGTCATTCCAAATATGTAAATATTTTGGGCTAATTTTTGGGAAGATGGAACCAAAATATTTAAAATTTAAAGGGAAAATTATTAAGGTTATTGGCATTATAAAATGTCTTTTGATGATTTTGTGGGGGCTACCTGACTTATTCATGGTACTATATATCATGGTCATTGAAATTCCTTTGCTATTTGGCATTTGCTTTTCTGAATTTTTAATAGAACCTTTCAGTTTTGTTTTTGAGGAAGATATCAACAACATCCGCATATTTGGAGAAAAAATAATTTTTGATATTGTCATCCAAGATATTCACCCTTTTATAATTGAGGATTATAAGTAGCCATGCACCAATACTCCAATGATTGTATGTGATTATGTGGGAATAGAAACCCTCCTTCAAAGAGACCCATCGATAGGCTACCACTCTAATGAGGCATTGGTTAAAGAGACCCTCTTAATTACTCAAGAAGCATCAAGAAGTATTTTTTTGGGGTTTGATGACCATTATCATAAAGAAGCAATGAAGGGAAATATAAGGTTTCATGTCATTAGAGGCATGAGTGTCCTGAGATAAATCCTTCTGCTACATCCTATTAGTGGGAGAACTATTTTCAAAAGGTAGTACTTACATAGGTGGAAATTGATCTTTGTAGCATAATATATGAAGTTTCAAACTATAATTACATTCGAACAAGTAAGATCTACCAATAACATAGAAAAATATTTAAGTAAAAGTACAAGTTCAGAGCCATTTGGTCTAGATATTGCAGATTCATAGGGTAGATTTTAATCCAAGTGTAGGCACATGCACCATATTTTTTGTACATAAATGACACTTAAATAAAATGACTGGCTACAACTATCAAAATAAGGCAAGACCAGGTTCATGTGAAAGCACAAGCCCTATCATTTTGTATTATTTTTTCTAAAGAGAATGAAGGGGAGCTTCAAATTGATGACAGAGGATAACATCCAAGGTAGAAGGAATAACATCAAAGTTTTGATTTTTCGATGGTTTAAATCATGATGAGGTCTTTTGACTTAGTTAACCAATGGATAATAGACAATCAAACTAGAGGCTTGATGAAAATTCCCTAAACAATACTCTGTGTAAAATTGTCAAAGTTGACTAGGGTAAAGGACACAGTGAGAGTGTAAATTATAGATGAGGAGTTAAGTACTTTCCAGATCTAAATTTAGGATCTCCATATCATTAGTTTATGTAATGCTTTATTAGGTCTATAAAAGGAATAATACTAATTTAAAAATAGTTTAAATTTTGAGATAGGTCACAATAAATAGGCCAAATATGGCAAAGAAGATCTTGCTCAAATGGAAGAGGTATTGTTTATCCTTACTGAAGACAGTAAACAAAGGAAAGGAAAAGAGATATTTCTATTTTGGGTAATCTATCTACCTTGGAAATAATCTTTCACCTCGATGGATTATGCATATGGATCTCGCACCACAATGGATCATGCATACACATATTTGTGGTACACAACTCCCTATTTTTATGTAACTCCAATTCCCTCCACTTGTTTCCCTTCTTCTTCATTTTCCTAGCACATTAGTGTTGCTTCCTCTCATCCCCTTGTAAATATACCATATCCTCCTTCTTTTAAGTCTTTTATTTTTGTATTAAGGTGGTGGTTGCATTTTGTTTTATTCCTGGTTTGGCCCAATCACCACCATTTCATGTGTATTATGAGGTTTGTTTTACCTCACTCTACTAATTTTTGGTTTAATCCCATGTCATTTTCATCCATTTTCCATTCTCTTTTGATCTTCTTGATTCCAGGTTTATCATTCTTCCCCTTCCTTTTTGGTGGTTCCTTCCCTCCTTCATGATTGCATCATTGCTTACCTCAAATTCTACTAAAATTTTAAGTGGATAAGGCTTTAAGTTCTTTACCTTTGTGAGCAAAGTTCCCTAAGAGGCACCAAAATGTAGGCCCAAAAGGCCACATGCTTAGCAATTTTTTGTAAAATCAGGTAAGTATCTAATAAAAATCTCCTAAGCAATGTTAAACTCCACTAGGGTGCAATACCTATGGTCAACATGGTCAAACAATGCCTAGCAGAATTTAAAGTTGTAGAAGTTAGAGTAGGAACACCAGCACACAGTAAATTTCCATGGTGGAAGGATCATAAACATGTTAGTTTTAGAAAAGGAGTGACTAAGTGTCAAAAAGGTTAAAATTTGTTGGAAGCCAAAACCCACAGTCAACATAGTCAAATAGTGCAAAGAAGAATTTGGAGTTGCATATTCTAAAAATTTGGAGGGAAGGCAAAATTAAAATATGCCCAAGACCAATGTGAAATAGTAATTTTGTAGTAAAACTGGTCAAATCAAACTTGGTGGAAACTAAAGTAGCGAATTTTGTAAAGAGCCATCAAAAGCCACAATAAATACATTATGCAGTTAGCATAGTCAAACCTATATTAGTAGAATTTGAAGTTGCATATTTTGTAAGAGGATGCAAGGCACCCTAGAACATGTACTCCATGGTTAAAATAATCAAACTTGACTTGATAGAATTTAGAGTAGTGGATTCCATTAAATAGGAGAATGCAGCAAAACTTGAGGAATGCAGTGAAACCTAAGGAGTGCAACAAAAAAGACCTGAGAAGATCAAACATGACTAAAATCAAGACTTGCTTGTATTTTTAGTTGTATATCAATGATGAAAATTTTTCTCAAGAACTGAGGACAATCTAGATTGACTTGTAACCATTCTACCCATAAAATTTAATTAAGAGCCAAATAGTTTGCAGAGCTCATAAGTGCAACATTCATGGAGTACAACTTCATTCCTTTTATTGAATATCCATGAGAGGCCATCACCTTAGTATCCTATTGATCTAGAAAGAAGATCCTTGTAATTTTTTTTGGTCTTGTACTATCATTCTAAAAATCTATATGAAGAGGTTGAATCCTCATGTTTAAGGGTTGACTCTGGAGTTTTTTCCTGATATATTACTATAATTGCTATGAAATCAATAGAAGGAGCATTACTTGAATGTTTACCTATAGCTCTTATCTTCATCAATTTTTTAGTTTATTTTGTGAATGCATTTTTTTTGTCATGAATAGTCAATTCTACTGATATTGGATTGTTGATTTGGAGCACCTTGGAATGGTTCATGCCTAAAAAAATGTTGTGGAATAATTCTATTTTTGTTAGTCTAAGTGTTGATCTAATTCTACTATTTGGATTATTAGCATATTAGATGTTTGACAAAGTAATATGAGCATTTACTTATTTTAATGGTGAAGATACTGAGTTTTGATTTGTTAGTCTCAAGTGTGGTATAATAGAAACATGTGATTGATCTAAAAATTCTTGTTATTTGTCAATGTTGTTAGCTCTATCTAGTAATTATTTTATCAACCATTTTTAACCCTTATCTCATTTCTATCCCTAAACTTACACATTAGTTTGAGCTTAATTGAGTCAACACCTAAATTAGTTGACAAGGAATACAGACCTACTTTGGAGGTTGGATTTAATTGAATATCTAATCCAACTAATGTCAGGGTTTGAGCTATGATTAGCGAGTATGCACCTCCCATAATTCATATATTCATAGTTATAGCTCAAGGTTTTCTTGATGTCAATTTAGACCCTAACAGTTCTAGAACACCTGGTGGGACCCTAATTACAAGAACATTAGTTAATCCACAAAGTTTCATGTTTTTCTCTCCTAGAGGAATCAAGATTTAGTGAATTATCTTGACCTAATTAAGTAGTTAAATTTAAATTCACTTGGAGACTCCCCTAAATGCAAGAAACCATAAATTTCATTACAATAGATCAAATATTTCTATGAATACTAGGTTGTGTGTGAAAAATAATCTAGAGCCTTTTATATATTATGAACTCCCTTTAAAAATATTCACTATCATAAGAAATTTATTCTTATATTTTAATACAAAATAAGATCCAACTTGACCACCCCCTAAAGTTTATCCAAGACTACCTCTGGCAAGAATAGTATCTAGAAATATGGTAAACGTAGCCCCAAAATATCTCCTACAAAAATATGCCAATTGGAATACAGGTGGTCCTTGAGACTTGCCCATATTCATGATATCCCTCAAGTTGTATCCTAAGCTATACCAAATTATGATGGGTCAGGAAAAAATGCGTACAAGCATTGCCAAGATATCCTCAATATAGCAGTAATTCATAATATAGAAAATGAGGATGTCATTATCAGAATACTAGCCCTATATTTTAGAGGGAAAATCCTTCATTTGTTTAAAACCTTAAAATACAATAACATTACCTCATGGGCTAAATTACCTAAGCCTTTTGCTGAATAATTGAATGATTTTTTTGATCCTTTTTCTCTCCTAAACCAATTCACATCCATGTAAAAGCATCAACAAGAGTTAGTTGGGTATTTTAATCTAAGATTCAATAGAAATTGGAAAATAATTCCACCTGAATCTAGGTTCACTACCCCTCATGATTTTATGTACTATATCAAATCTTTGGAGTTAGAAATCAGATTGCAAACTTAGAAGTCTGGAGTCTACACCTTCCCCAAGTTTATAATATGACTATTCAAATTGAGAATATCCTTATCAATGTAGGAAGGTTACATCCAAAAATTATTATACCTTAATTTTCTAAGATTCATAATACCCAAATTCAGTTGACTTTATCTTCCTACATGGACTCTCCTCCCTTTTCATAACCACTCCCTCAAATGGCTCCTATTTTACCTCCTAAAATGCCATCCCCTTCCTGCCACTACCATATCAAGTTCCTCAAGAATCTACTATGCTTCTTGATATTCAGAGTACTCTCAAAAAACTCAATAATAAGATAAATTTTATGGAGAAGAAAGATATAGAAAGGTCCCAACCAAGGATATTCCCTATATTAATAGAGATTAGAAACTTGGTCCTAGTAATAGTGTAGGAATCAAAGTTAATACAAATCAATAATATCAGGAATATAATCTTAATACCAATCTAGTTAACGTGTGGTGTCTAGTATGTAATGATCCCCATGATTCAAAATCTTGTGCTATGTACAAATATCATGTGAAAAATCTATGGAAATAGCAAAAAGAAACCAAAATTGGAGATTTAACATGTTGTGGTAGTATGATCAAGTTATGATCGGATAAGATTTTCTTGAAGAATAACAAGTCTCAGTTATGACCAAGTTCGGAAAGAAAACCTTACAAGTAGACCCATAGAAGATGGGTAATTTCCAAGTGCCTTCTCAAAAAAGGATAGAACCACTGCTACAGGGGAGATTATCAATTTCCTATTTGACAAGAAGTAGATAAAAGTAATGTAGTACCTATGAGACAATATATGGATATAAGTGTTCCAAGAGGAGGTGAAAAGCAAATGAACAAAGAGCAAGAAAGTGAAAGAAAAGAAGCCCAAGAAAAGCTAATTCTCCCTTCCATTACAAAAATCCAAATAATTAAGGCTACATAACAATACAGAAATAACTATGGAGAACAAAAAAAAGGTATGAAAGACCTTCACTATTTTAGGTGGAATATAACATTTTGGATGAGTTAAAGATAGTTCCATCTAGAACAAGCCTTTATGATACTCTTTTTCTTCCTGGACAAATAGATTTGTTGAAGGTCTCTCTTCATAAAAGGTCCCAAGGAAAAGAAATCGCCACTGTTTTCAATGTGGTACAAAATAAAGATAAAATATCTCAAGCCACCTTGAAGAAAAATCCCCCTCCATTCTACATTTCACTTGGAATAGAAGGATGGGTGGTCCACAATTGTCTGATAGACTCAGGCACCTCAACAACTATTATGCTAAAAGCAGTCTATGACAATATGGGTATGGAGTATACAATATCTTGCGAAGGGGTTTTACAACTTGATGGAACCCTTGTAAATACCATGGGAGTCATAAAGGACATATTGATGAGGTTGCATAGGGTCCCAAAAATTACCATTTTTCAATAAATTATGGTGGTAGACCTAGAGCCTTTATTTTGGTATTTGTCTATCAAGGGAATTCATGGCCAAGATGGGAGGATACATGTATCTAGACTAATTTGCTATGATAGTCCTATAAAAAGGTAAAAGGATAAGAATAACCCTAGAAAATACCATGTCCTTTCATATTAGAAAAATTAAAGAAGACTTGTATAATCACTCAGTGATGGAAGATCCGAAGTTAGTGTAAATATTAGAAGATCTAGAAATATAAGATGATTTACCCTTCAAAGATGATTACAGCCTATCAGAAACTAGGCTAGGTACATATAGTCTTTTCGTAGAATCCAAGAAGAATATCCATGCCATATCTAATCAATCACTTAGGTATAAATAGGTATTGATAATGCATTTTTATGGAGCAAGATGCAAAAATGGAGCCAAATTTTGTGTAGTGTTGAAATCTCCCTCAAAAGGAGTGAAAAGTTTTTCTTTTAGATTCACTTGGGCTTGCACAAATAATGTTGTGGAATATGAAGCTCTGTTCTTGGGATTGATGCAAGAAAAAAATATGGGAATCAAGATATTAGAAATTTATGGTGATTCAAAGCTAGTGGTCAACCAAGTGACATAAAAGTGTAGTAAACATCACTATCTGAAGACGTATAGGAATAGAGTATGGGACTTAATGGAATATTTTGATGCACTAAATCTATGTTCTATCCCTAAAGAACAAAATATACTAGTGGATGCTTTGGTATTTAAGGGTTATAATTTTAATCCTTCCTCAAACCTTGGGTCAATCGCAAGTAAAAGATTCAAATTAGTCTTCAAACCACCAGTCCTAGATAGATAAATCTTCTAGCAAGCTTTTGACAATGATGAGTAGATAATCAATTTTCTAGTTAAAGAGGCTTGTCTAGATAATGTATAGGAATATATTTACCAAAAATTTGATCAAAATGATGTTAATCAGTTAAAGAATAATCATATTCCTAAAATCTTGATCACATTGAAAAGCTTGTTTGACAATGAAGATGGAAAGAAGTCAAGGACTATAAAAACTGATGGTAAAATTTGTAGTGAAATTAAACTAGAATTAGAAAAGAATATTAATATCAAAATAATATGCTCTTTAGAATAATTCAAAGGAGTTAAGGCACTATGTTTTAAATATCCAGACATTATTGCTTGGTCTTATGAATATCTCAAAGTTTATGATAATAAGTTTATTCAATATACCATTAAGATGGAACTTGATGCAAAACCTTTTAGATAGAGACAAAGGCCTGTGAATCTGAATATTGAGTCCATAATGAGGTAGGAATTTATTAAGATTCTAAAGAGAATATTATCTATCCTATTAAGCATTCCACATGGGTTTCCAACTTGGTCCAAATGAGAAAGAAGAATGGAGACATCTGGTTATGTGTGGATTTCTAGAACTTGAATAGAGCTTCCATGAAGGATAATTAAATGCTTTCCCAAATGGATCATATTATGCATATGGTGTTAGGATCAGATATTCCTCGCTAGATGTATTCTCCAAATACAACCATATTTGGGTTAGAGATGAAGATCAATTCAAAATAGCTTTTACCACTAAGTGGGACACATTTGCTTATCAAAGAATGCCATTCGGTCTATCTAATGTAGGAGACACCTTCTAGAGGACCATGGACTATTGTTTTTGTGAGTTGATCAATAAAATAATTATGATTTATTTGGATGATATGACAATGTTTTCACATAGGAAAGAATCACATCTTGAATATTTGAAGAATTTTTTTTAGAAGTTCAGAGAGTTTGGCATATTACTTAATCCAAAGAAATAATTATTTATGGTCCATAAAGGCAAACTACTAGGGAATTTAGTATCCAAATAAGGGATTACAATATACCCAGATAGAGTGAAATCAATTCTAGCCATTTCCCTTCCTTCAAACAAGAAAGGGTTGCAGTCTTTATTTGGGAAGATTAACTTTGTAAGAAATTTCATAACATACTTCACTCAAGTGGACTAGCCCATCTTAGAGCTACTTAAGAAGAATATGGAGTTCAAATAAATATATAAAAGGAAGCAATACTTTGAGGCTATCAAGCAAGTAATTACAACTACACTAGTATTGATAAATCTAGATTTTAGCAAATATTTCATTTTATATGCTTATGGGGCTAAGGAAAGCTATGCATCAGTACTCACTCAAAAGGGTGAGAATGGAGAGGAACATCCTATATTATTTTGGAGTCAAACCTTGCATGAGTATCAAAAAAGTATAATTTTATTGAAATACATGTATTTATTGTAATGAAACATTTGAAGAAATTCTAGCAGTACTTAGTCCAAAGTAAAACTTTGGTTTATGTGGTACGCCTAGATGTGAGAAACTTTATCCTCCAAGGAGAACTGGGTGCTAAAAGGGTTGGATGGATTACTAAGATATATGAGTATGACGTAGAAATAAACCCTATAAATTTGGTTAGAGGGAGAGCATTATGTCAGGAACTCATAGCTAAGATATATTTAGAATAAATATTAGCCTGTTAAGGACCAGAAGATGATGAGGAGGTCACTTTTCAAGGCAATTCTGATTGGATAAATCAATTGATAGCCTATTTCCAAATAGGGGTATGTCTAAAAGGTATCAATCCTTCATAGTTAAGGATATTCATATTGTAAGCTATGAAGTATGTATTACTCCCGAAGGAACTATACAAAAGTAAATTGGATGGAGTGCTTCTAAGATGTCTGAGAGATAATGAAAAATAGAAGGCCATCAAAGAATTTCATGGAGGCCTATCAGGTGGCCACTTTTCAAGAAGAATAAATTCCATGAAGATAATAAGGGTAGGATATTATTATCCCACTATCTTTGAAGATATTTTCAAAGCATCTAAGTCCTGTGATAAGTGTCAAAGGCATGTGGGTAGAACTAAGAATACACCATTTTTTCTCAAGGTAGAGGAATCCTTTTAGTAATGGAGACTCAAATTTTTTGGAGTCATAAGTCCAAATTCACTAGTAGGTCACAAGTTCATCCTTATTACCACTAACTATTTTACTAGATGGGTGGAGGCTATTCCAACCAAGAAATTATACCAGGAAGTAGTAATTGATTTTCTAGAAAATTATATCACAAGGTTTGAAATTCCAAAACCGCTAGTAAGTGACAATGGCCCAACTTTCATAAGTGCAAAATACATTGAATTCATAAGCAAGTATGATATAAATATTAAAAATTCTTCCAACTATTACCCTCAAGGAAATGGATTGGCAGAATCCACCAATAAAATATTGCTTAGAATTTTGAAAAGAGCAATAGAGGGGAACAAAAGGAGTTGGCATCTATTACTTGACCAAGTTTTATGGGTAGATATAATCACTATCAAAAGGTCTATTAGGATGTTGTGGTTGGTGCACATCTCACCCCAAAATTAGGGACCCACATTTAAATTTTTGGTTTTGGGAGTTTAGTTTATCTTTGAGTGTCAATTTCGTTGCCTCCAAATTTTGATTAGGTAAGGTAGTGAGTTTATATTTTCTTCCTTCTTGTTTGGTTACTTGTATTTAGATGCACGTTTGAATTTCTCTCCAGAGGTTTGCTATAGTATTTTGATTAAAATCATCGTTTGGGTTCAAATGTTGATTTTAAGTTTCTTCTTTGTGCCTTTGGATCATAATAATCCAAGCATTCAAGGTGGATGGATTCAAATCTAAAAAAATAAAAAATAAAAAATAAATTATATATATATAATTTATAAAACAATAATAAAATAAAAAATAAATAATAATATGTATATATAAGTTTTTATATGTATACATGATATTATAAATAATATGATACATGAATAAATTATAATAAAAAATAAAAAATAAAAATGAAAAGAAGTAATAATAAAGGCACATATGTTTATATATATATATATATATATATATATATTTCATATGTATATAAAAGTATGTAAACCAATTAAAATAAAAGTGTATATGTTTTGGCCGTTTATTTAGTTTGATTAAGGTTCTCAATGTTAGTTTGTTTTGCATTATTATTTTTAGGTTTTCAAATAATCTAATGAATGTTTCTTTTTGTGATCACAGGGTGCTATAGATATGTTCCAGGTCGGATGACCTAAGTGTTGATGCGGTCACATGATATGGCTATGAGTTAGTAACTTGGATGAAAAATACCCAAACATGATGCATCACCATATGGAAATGATTGGATGAGAAGACATGGACTTCCAATGATGGGGATGCATGCAACGATGGTTCACGGTGATGATTCATGGTAACACATGCAATACAGATAGTGGATATCCGAAGGTGTGATGATGTGGATTGTTGATCGTGACTACAAACACGATGGGATGAATTCATCTAGGTATTTGAGCATTATGGAGTAGACGACATGATAGTTCTAAGGATGAGTCAGTAACCAGATGTTGATTGCCTGATGTGTGACCCCCGTTGATAGGGCTGAGTGAAGATATGATTATTTCAAAGCATAGATATACTTGAGGACTTGAGTAGTATGCCAACTAGACAAAAGAGATGATGAGCAGTATAGTGAGATGGATGAACTAGGATAGCTGGTGAACTATGGAGCTATCAAGATGTATAATTTGGTGAACATTTGGCAGCAAGACATTTATGGGTGGCCATGAGATATTTGTGGGTTTCCATGGATTATGTTTCAAAAATATCCTCGATATTATTCATGACAGAATGACCAATGGAATATGGGTGATGCAGTGACTATCGAATGGATGATCAAAATGATATCATGGAGTAACAACAAGCTAAGGATAGGGTGCTTCATAGTGGTGAAGAGGTGGTGGCCTTCAGAATAGGTGGTGATGTGGCCATTATTTGGGCCAATGAATGATGTATCTAGATGAAGACCCTAGTCATAGCATTTTTTATGGGGTATACATATAGAAATATAACACAAACCCTAGTCTTAACATGTGGATGACGTGTGTAGGTGAAGTAGAAGTCACTATGCAAAGACGAAGAAGAGATATTAAAGTGGAATGAAATCCCAATAGTGAGGTAGGTATTCCCCTATGATGAATCATGGAAGTCGTCAGACATTATTATATAGAGGAATATGGACTATGTATCTAGGTTCTAAAATGATGAAGACGAGGGTAGTTTGACGATACATATATGGACATCGATAATATTCGAACATGAGCATTGATGCTATATGGTGGATACATAATGCAGTCGAGTGGTGTGATCCATCGAGATAGTGACTTCAATCCCTTTTAGACTGAGTTTCATGGAAAACAATGATTACATGGCTTCACTAGTAGTAAGGGGAGATTAGCACATACAGTAAAACTAGTTAGACTCGAACTAGATGATGTTGATTTGGATATTGCTATGGTAGTGACCTCAAAATGGAATGGGTGGTAGCTTAGACTAGATTAAATGGATTAATGTAGAGATGACCTTCACCCACTAATGAAATAATTACAACAAATAGGTTGCTCAATCCAGCTTCAAGTGTATCTATACATATATCATAGGCTTCAGTGGATATATTGGCATTGTCATGTTTTAGAGGAAAGAGTGTTTGCTTTTAGCAGCTCATGCACAACGTAGAATATAAAAAAAAATGTATAGGACCAAGGGAAACTTGCAAGGATCTCATGTTTTCAAATCACGATGGCAAGGGTAAATGTCACGTGTAGTATGGTAAAGGCCAAGCTATCAAAGGAATAAGACAATGAGGTTTGCATGTTGGTTTTCATAATTAGCATTACCATAATAGTTTTGTAGACACCCAAAAGTTGCACATTGCTATACCTACGTACTTGTAGATCCTTATGGACACTTGTAGGTTTACATAGGCCATCCTAGGTACCCCTAGGCTATCGTAGACCAGTGTAGACTATTGTAGATCATCCTAGACATGCATAGATTGTTGTAGTCATGCATAGATGATTGTAGTCATGTGTAGATCACCATAGATTTTCATAGCATCGTGTAGACTCCCATATACTACTTCATCAGATTTTAGGTCCTAAACCCTCACAAGCCTTCCAAATTACATCTGGCACATCAAAATATCATTCGATGGTCTATTCATATGCAATTGAGACCCCCATAGGGTATTAATTGGCAAAATCAATTAAAAGTCAATTATCAAATTCTAATTTAATGTTGACTTCACTTAAGCCCCTTTTTAGGGTAAAATTGGATTAATTAACTCTTTATTCATAATTAGTGTTAATCAAATCCTCCCACATGTGCCAATTTAGGGTTTCCTAGGTTTTATTTTAATCCTCCCCTAAATATGGTTAAGCACCTCCTAATTAGGATTAGCACTAATCCTTCCTCACACATGTGTGAGGATAGGATATTTCCTACTTAGAATGAGATGTTGCCACATAGCATTTCTTAACCTAACCCTAGTCAGAATCAAACCTAGGTTTAGTCTATCTAACTCCCCCTTGCACCTTGCATTTGCCTATAAATAATGGGTCCTAAACCCCTAATTATATCTCTCTCACATATTCAACAAAGTATAGTTACTCTATAGAAATGGAAAGCCAATATTAAACAGTCAGTTCCTGGTGCACACAGATGGATTTTGATAGCATACAGAGGCACCCCAGCTACCTTAGGACCGATCTACCAAAGATATTTTACAAAAGGAGCATCACAGCTCAATTCGCTACCCGGGTCATGAATCTGGCCTAAATTCGCAACCCAGGTCGCTAATTGGGTCTACAGGCCCCAAATCACCCCAGATTTGGGAGGTAAGCTCTATTTTGTCATATTATTACCTTCTGCACATTTTATTTTAGTTTATGTCATGATTTTATAGTCATTTCATCTTCCTAAACATGGGGCCTGACTAAGGCAAGCCCCCCATCACACTAATCCCCTTTTGCAGGTCTTTCATAGGTTATCTGGCAGATCTAAGGAAGAGGAACATCATACAAACAACAACCCTATGGTGGCACACATACAAAGAAGCCCACCTACACTGAGGGACGATAGGAGAAGGCATCAGATTGATTGTAACCTTGTTAGGAATAGATATGGATAAAGGGCATCAAGACCCTCTTGTAACACATGCTCATTAATATCAATGGAATACAATTTCTCTATTTAATGCATCATTTATGTTTATGTGTTAAATTATCAAATGTCATTTTCTACCCATTTCATTCTGGCACGCCCGGTGGGACCCCCACAATGGATAGTGCTAGATTCACTTTTCTTATAAATCTGACATTATCCTCTATTTTTGTGTCTTGTAGGTACCAAAACTATGTTTCACTGAAACCTCCAAAGCCCTAGGAACCATCCTAGGCCATCAGATCCCTTATTTGAAGCCTCTGAACCTGATTCATGACCCACCCTATGATTTAGGTCAAATTCGTGACTCAAGTCAGATTTGAGCATAGACACCTCAAAAACCCCCAAATCAACTAGGGTGACCTTCTTAGGGGCCAAGAAAACCCCCCTTAGCATCATAATGCAGGTATTCTCACTTTTTCTACCGCTGTTGCAAGTTTTGGAAGCAAAAAAATCCATTAACTAGTGAGATAATCATTGTTCAACATAGTTTTGTTTTCATTGCAAAGTTGTTGAAGCATTAGGGTTTCTAAAATTTTTAGGACCTGCAACTTTCCAGCAAGTTCATAAAATTTATTTCTCAAATAAGTTTGCATATGTCCTTGTATCTTGCATGTAGCACAAGCCTACGTTGATTTCATTTCACTAATAGCTTTCATTGTTAGAAAGAACTATACATGTTCAAGTAAATCAGGGTTTCTAATCCCCTCTTCTACTTCTGAAATGTCTTTGCATTCTAACAACAAATTAAGGTTCCTAATCCCTTATTCCTTTGTTTGAAAGAAATTTTTGCATTCAAAAGTTTAAATTAGGGTTCTAATCCCCTTCACTCCACACACTTGGATTGTTTGTTTCTATGCTTTCCAAAGTAGATTAGTTTGCTTTGGAAAGGCATTTAGGGCTAGAATACTTCTCTTCAAAGAATAGTATCTAATCATTTGCTTTTGAAAAGGCATTAGGGTTAGTTTCTTTTGAAAAGGCAAGTAGCTAGTTTCTTATCTTGCATACATCGATAGTGAAACACAAACCCACACACACTCATGTGGTACTTAAACAAGTGGTGAGATTGGACTTCATCCCCAATCCATCACTCGAGACTGGTGTGGATCGAGTTGCACTCTCCATCAGCTCACCCCCTAGACACCTAGTAGCCCCACATGAGTGGTTATCTAGATTTCATCACCAGAGACCCCCTACTCTTGTGATTGGGCCCTGGATTTCATCACCAATGGTTACCTACAGAGTGGGATAGGATTTAGCACCTTCATCCACAAGGCTAGTATAATTTGTGGAATTGGTAACTATCATTCTTGACTAAGCCCACCCGAGGGTGAAGCAAAAGCATGGGTATGCCGATAGCAGGTCTTAGATAGTGCCACCTCTTCTCATGAGAGGATATTGTGAACTCGCTTCAACATAGTGAGTTCCACCCCTTTAGGATATCATTTTACTACGCCTTCCATACAGGTCACCATTCGCACGTTGCGGTACCATTCTATCCTGTGCATCCTTGGGTGTTGTAGGAGGTTTGATATTGATGACATTCCCCATTTTCTAGAGTATTCACTCCATTACCCATGATTCTACATAGGGAGTATCAACATTACAACACACAAAATGAACATAACACTTTTATTTTCTCAGCATTTAGATTTGATTCCGGTCTACCATTGTTTGCATGATCACAGACCGGTCTCAACACATTACACCATATATTGTTTTGCTACACACAACATGTCACTTAATTTACACTTACATTAGACACAATTGAGTCTACATCACACAGGGTTTATTCCTAAAACCCATTCACACATGCCACTATGCCAGTGGTCACTCGTAGTAGAGCGCATGAGCAAGCACGCTCCATGGAGGAATGGCCTCCCCCATCCTCTAGTCAGTCCACCCTTACTCCTTCGATCATGAAGGAGAAGATTATAGACACATCTGATTCACACAGGGAATCTGATATACCATTCACACACATGATGCCTCATGATGAGACATCAACCTTGAGTGAAATCCTTGCTACTTCACTCGTAGAGGATTACCCACTCCTTTTAGCCCCATCCTCACCTAATCCATCGACCACCTTCTATGACCATGTTATATACACTACACCAGGACAACCTCCTCCATCCTTCACCATATATGAGGAGGTCATGCCTACATCACCCACCTTTGCACATCCCTTCTTCCAGAATCTATCTCAATCCTTGTTTGAGAATGATTCCTCCCTCTTAAACCATACCCATCCTGAGGTCACATCATTCACCCCTACCATAGGAATGGTGTCTGACCCATCCTCATCCACTATAGGAAGCTAGAATCCATCCTTCCAAACTGCACAATAAATCCCTACCCAGTAGGAACCACAAACATTCCCTCAAACCTCACACCCATACTCTTCACAAGAGTACCAACCATCCTCTTCCCAAGAGCCATTCTTCACCATATCTGAGGGTACCTCCCAACAGCCCCTTCAGACACAAGATGCACAAACCCAAGTGGGGGTGTACACGTATACTTTCCCTTCAACCCAAGCTCCTACTTCGGTAGCTTATCCCACCTTTTTGGTAGCTTTCCCGCCTATCTCCCAGGTACCTGGAGTGTATGACACCCAACCCTTGGAGCCACCTTTGCCTATGATGACCTTTAGGATACCACCACCTATTCCTTTTCAGGTTCCCACTACCCATATCCATCCTACCTATGGACTGACACTAGTAGCCTATGCACCTACTCAACCAAATTATTCCACACAATTTAGCTTCCCTACTTCCTACCCTCTAGGGCAGAGATAGATCCTATATTTTGATACCTCATCTCGACCACCCCTAGCACCAGTAGTACCGATACCTACACTACCACCAGCTACACCTAGCTTCTTTATGCCTCCTCTAGTCTGGTCATCACCACCCATGGCTCAACCCATACAATAGGCTCCAAACCAACAAGTACCTATGCCACAACCATATGCCTCACAATCACAGTATTACTACCCGTAACAAGCACCTACCCCACAACCTAGTGTGCCCATAGACATGACAACACATGTCACCCAGTACCCACCTTATCATGATCAAGCACAATAGTATTCCCCATAGTATTATGAAGAACAACAATACCAATATCCACCACATCCATAGGGTAAGCCTACCATAGCTCAGTCCCCCACTTCTATGACACCCAAACTTCAACTCTTATGAGATGAAGTTAAAAGGCTAAACGTGCGCATCGCAAGCTATGGACAACAAATGCCAACCTATGATACATTCTACAATGAGCCAAGTCATACTAATATGCCTCCTCCAACACAATAATTATATCATACTAATGCACCCCCTCCATCCAAACCGCAATGAGCCCATGGTCCCCATCCTCCATGTCGACATCGCAATTGGACTCCACTTTCTGAGCCTCTTCCTACTTTATTCCAGAGGCTATTTGAGACTGGCCATGTTACATTACCAGACATTCGACCCATCAATCCAAATCGACCCAACCCTCATGGGCACATCAAACATGCCTTTTGTGTTTATCATCGCCAGCCAGGTCATGATGTACGTTCTTGTCACACCTTTCATGATTTAGTTGAGGACCTTATCGATAATGGTACCATTCTAGTTTCAAACCTTGTCACACAAAAGGGTCAAAAGTTTCAAAAGGTTGCACCCTTTACCTTACCCTCATCAAATCAAGTCAATCACTAGGTCCAAATAGGTGCCATCCTTTTTTCAAAGGTTACACCCCGACCTTACCTTCATCATAGTTGTTTTTCCAAATGCTAGGTTTTTCCAAAATCCTCAACTAAAATTTTACTTTTTTTTGATTAGGTTTTCAAAATCCTTAGCTAAAATTTTGGAACATTCTTTTTAGAATCTTTTAGCAACTCAGTTTTTCCAAAATCCTCAACTAAAATTTTGGAACATTCTTTTTAGAATCTTTTAGCAACTCAGGTTTTTCCAAAATCCTCAGCTAAAATTTTGGAACATTCTTTTTAGGATCTTTTAGCAACTCAGGTTTTTCCAAAATCCTCAACTAAAATTTTGGAACATTCTTTTTAGAATCCTTTAGCAACCTAGGTTTTTCCAAAATCCTCAGCTAAAATTTTGGAACATTCTTTTTAGAATCCCTTAGCAACATAGGTTTCTCCAAAAACCTTAGCAAAAATCTGGATAGGTTTGTCCTAAAAACCTCAGCAAAAATAGCCTAGCCTAGCCTAGCATAGTTATAGCACACTCACAACCTAGCACATGCATAGCATTCACATACACCACTACATGTTAAACCACACAACTTTTGTCATCGCCCGAGATAATCCCCTTCGGTATATGATGAACAAAAGTTATCATAATTCACACATAGCCAAATGGATCATGCTCCTAACCGAGTTCGACCTAGAATTCATATCTCAAAAGTCTATCAAAGGATAAGTCATCACCGACCAACTGGTTGAAGCCCCTATAACTGACAATCAACCCCTACTCATTCAACTCCTCGATGACTCTATCTTCCACATAACCAAAGATGAGGAATACGTCGAACCAAAATTCATGGCTGACCTCACCATGTTCTTTGATGGGTCCAGGTGTCTCCACGCTGGGGGTGCAGGCATTGTCTTCTTTACACCTGAAGGAGAACCACTCCCATTTTCATTCAAACTAGATTTTCCTTGTACCAATAACAATGTAGAGTATGAAGCCCTAATCCTAGGACTAAAACAAGCACACTCTATGCACATCAAATGCCTCCACATCATAGGTGATTCACTTTTGATAGTCAATCAAGTGCAAGAACTTTGGCTATGCAATTGCCCAGTTCTCCAACAATACAAGAAGATCGCCCAACAACTCCTATCCCAATTTGAATGGTATTACCTCGAAGCCACGCCATGCTCATCAAACCATTTTGTAGACACCATGGCCTCCTTAGGGTCCCTTATCCCATAAAATCCAATATCCAATACAACATCTGTATCTATTCATACACTTACTCAATCTGCTATATCACCCACACCCCCTACAGATGATGGTGGTGTGTATGTGGTAAATACTGAACCCCATGATCCATGGTTCTCATAGATGAAAGACTACATCAAGTTAGGTTTCCTACCATGTGATCTACCCCATGCTCAATGTCGAACCTTTAAACAAAGAGTGATCCACTATACCTTGTTGGGGGACATCCTTTACCATCATAGCTATGATGGCATACTCTTGCGTTGCCTAGAACCACAAGAATCACAATGAGTTGTACAAGAAACCCATGATGGTACTTGTGGTGGCCATTTTAGTGGCATGGTGATTACCAAATGCATTCTCCGTATGGGCTACTACTGGCCTAAAATGGAGCAAGACTATTGTGAGTATGTCAAACATTGCATCAAATGCCAACAACATGCCAACTTAACACATTTACCATCCCAAGCACTTCAACCAATCCAGTCCATGTGGCCCTTCTCCCAATGGGGTCTGGATCTGATTGGACAAATTACACCTGCTTCCTCTAGCAGTCACAAATTTATCATCACAACAATAGAATATTTTACCAAGTGGGTCGAAGCCATCCCACTGGTCCAAACTATAGGAGCTAAAATTGCAACATTCATCATGGAGCATATCATATGCCGCTTTGGAATTCCCTCCCAAATTATTTTAGATAATGGGAAATATTTCAAAAAAAAAGACTGTCCGAGCTCTATGTAACAAATTTCACATACACCATAGCTTTTCAACCCCATATTACCCTCAAGGAAATGGCCATGTAGAAGCCACATGAAACTATAGCAGAATCTCACTGATCATCTGGCATAATCAAATACCCCTAGCCTTGTGGGCATATCGTACGAGCATCCATACTCCTACTAGGGCAACACCTTTTTCACTTGTCTATGGAGTAGAAGCTATCATGCCCCTTGAGCTTGAGATACCTTCATTATGGATATCTATGAAGGATTTCATTGATGATGACATGACTCGCCAAGCTCGTCTAGATCAACTAACACTCCTCGATGAGCATCACATCCATGCAATCGAGCACACACGAGTATATCAAGATCACCTTCATCGTGCCTACAATAGTAAGGTACATCAATATGAATTTAAGATCGGTGACTTGGTTCTCAAAGAGAACCAACAAATCACAAGTCAACCTCACCAGTAAGATGATAAATTCACTCCAAACTGGTTAGGCCCATTCATGGTTATACACAAATACGGTTCAGGAGCATATCATCTAGCTAATATTGAAGGCTTTAACGATCCTGAACCCATCAACATCTTGCACCTTCATGCATTTAATGCATGATGCACAATCACATTCACCATCACGAATATCACATAGTGTTAGAAGTAAATCACCAAGCACATTACCGTGTGAATTTGTTATTTCTACTTTATTATTTCTTTATACATGTACATTTTACCTTTCTACCATTTTTATGCTCGGGGTATTTGTTTTTCCTTTTGCAGGACTCACATCATCAGTAGGAGAGCTCTACAGCGGCCTCACCTATCACCATGCAGGACCATCTGTAGCCACAACAAAAACCCATTACATCGATCGATCTAGCCCGACCACCAGTTGCCCTCCACACTAGGCGCTCCTCACATTCATCCTATTTAGGTCATCACACATCACCTCGACACCATTCCCCTCGCCAATAAGGTTCATCTTATTCACCACACTCTAGAGATAGCCAGATCTCCCTATCCTCTTTCGATGACAAAGAGGAATCCACCCAACCCCAAGCACAGGGATCACCCTCCCATCCATCTGATGATCTCAGATATCATTACTCACCCACAAATCACCCCCATCATCCCATAGGATCCTACCACCCACCTAATAGGGAGTACACACCTCATCAACCTCACCCTACATTCCTACCCGCTCCACTTCCTAATGGTGAGTCCACCTATTCCCAAGCTTTGCAATCCTAAATGACCCAAGCTACTCAAGATGGTCATGCAAACATCCCTCTTTCTCATTCATATCACCATTTAGGGCCATCACCTATGCCACCGATACTCAAGACACCACCTTCTCCACTATGAGGCTTATCCTTTTACAATGTTTGAATCACCATAGCCTTTTCACTTCTTCCTTCCTCATCGCAGCCCTCTCCATTCTCTACCATGCCTACCAAGCCATTCCACTCACATCTGGAATCTTCCATCACCACCCTCACCAACACCAATATCACCACACCATGATATACAACATCTCTTCTCCCGTATCGAAGCTCTAGAGTTGTAAATGAGCCACTGCCATTGCCATGTTCACCCATGCTAGTCTCCCATGACCCGTACATCCTCACCTCCATGTAGATCCCCTTAGACCCTCCCACCCATACCCATAGTACGACCTTCATCACCTCTAGCAGAGCCCCATATTCACCCCATGACATTCCCACTAGCCCCATTATCAAAAATATTTTACCACCTAATGCACCAAGGCCACTTGACTCTACCAAAGACTCGACCTATCGATATCTCATGCCCTAAACCACATAACTATCATGCGAGTGAATACTGCATCTACCACCATCGACTAGGCCATGATATTGAAGAGTGTAGAAGATTCAAAAATTGGGTAAACAACATGCTACATGGTAACCACACCATCACATCACCTTCTCATACACGTCCTGACTCACATAGTTTTTCCCACCAGTAGGCCTTCTTATATCCTTCTTCCACTTCCTCATCCATATTTCTTCTAATTTCCTCACGTAGCTACATGGCCCCCTTTGAGCAATCACATACCTATGTTAATTCACTCTCCTCTTCTATCATATTTTGGACTTTGGTAATCCCCTCTTCTTTTTGGTTACCAAAGTCTATTTCTTCTCACTTCTTCCATCTGTACATTCTACTCTTACATCTTCCCTCTTCTTGATGACTATTACACACATTTTTGTAGCTCCCAACTTGTACACCCACTACACACACACACCCCACATGCTGGGGCAACCAGGATCATAGCATCATACTTTTTGTCATCATTGCACACTTTACTCATCTGTAAATAGGTTCTTCTAAGATTCTCCTCCTACACAACATAACTTTCCTCTTGTAAATATCGCATTCCTCCACTTGCATCATTTACATTTACATCCATTGCACATATTCACATGCTTTATAGTTAAAATTTTAATTCATGTTTGTACATTCTTCCTCAAAATGTGCCTCAACAGGAATAATACATGCACTTGTTAGCATCACCACCTGGATGTCCATTCCCCCTTTTCAGGATCAGGGTATACATAGGTGTCGTGTTTAATTTTGACTACTCTGTAGTTTAGGCAATCAAGTGTCACCCATAGCTACTGAGTCTTGTACATTCTTCTTATGGTATTTTAGGTTGGTTCAACTTCTCTCATGGATCGCTCACAATAGGTTACACATTAACAATTTTGAGCCTAGGAAAGAGGACATCTTGAGTAGATATCACCATCTAGCGAATGGTATCCCTTGCTCGTCCTATCACCTACATGGTCAACATACGACCTAGGGATAAACAAAGGGATCAAGCATAAGAAAAAATAAATGATTGGGTAGAAAACAAACTGCATCGCCCATACAAAAAGAGCACCACAAAAGAAACAAAAAAAAGAGAAAAATAAAAGAGACAAAAAGAGCACCACCACTATCAGTAGGTCAACATTAGAACAGGGGCAAAAAAAAAAGGAAACACCTCTTGATATCACTCATGTTATGCTTATCACCTTTGGTCCTTAGGTCCAACATAACACCATGGGATGATTTCCATCGCTAGCAATAGGCTCCAAGAGCCTGCCTACCAGTGGAATAGTCTTACGGGTGACAACACATCTCTCACATTAGCATCTCACTTTTGTATAGATCACTGTTGTGGATGGATGAGCTAGCTAGTCCGGTAGCATCTACAATGGGTTAATCCTACCTCCCTCAAAATGGATAAATGAACCTTACATATTCACACACATAGGTCCAAGACAGACTTTGAACCAGCCCGATTATGTTATAAGTTGCCACAAATGCTTGTATAGCTAAGGGTTTGAGATTTGATTGTCATAACTATGTTAGTCAAAGCCATTACACATGCCTTACATTATCCACCATCCCTGAAATCATGGAATGGATCACATCTATACAGGTAAATGCCACAATACAAGTGCTTCCTTGGCACATTTCAATAAGTTCATACATGCACCCATGCATCTATGTCATATACACTTAGTATACATAAGCATTCATCTTACATGCATTTAAAATAGCAAATCACATTCTTACATTTTGAATCACATACATCCCAAAATCAAATTACAACATTGCATTTACTCTATGTGCATTTATTACAACATCACATTTGATATCACATCACACTGCATTCGAAACATAATCATGCATACTAGGCTACAAATTCATTCACATGAAAGAACGATAATAGATCTAAACCATTCATACATATGCATCTATTTATCATACATACCTACAGATTATATTGTGCTACCTATGCAAATATAAACACAACACATTCCAAACCATCAAAATCACACACGCATATGTAACAACCGAAACCAAAAGGTATGTATATGTATCATCCATCATTCAAAACTGGGGCAACTTCACCTTGCCCTCATCAAATCAAAACAAACCACCAGGTTCAAAAGGTCGCATCCTTTACCTCACCTTCATCAAATCAAATCAATCACTAGGTCCAAAAGGTTTCACCCTTTTCCTTACATTTTATCACAAACATTCTTTTTAGAGTCTTAACACACTAGGTTTCCCCAAAAACCTTAGTAAAAATTTTGAATATACTTTTTAAAAAGCTCTTAGATTAGGTTTCCCCAAAAACCTCAGTAAAACTTTGGATAGGTTTCCCCAAAAACCTCAGTAAAACTTTGGATAGGTTTCTCCAAAAACCTCAGTAAAACTTTGGATAGGTTTATCCCAAAACCTTAGCAAAAATAGCCTAGCCTAGCCTAGCATAGCATAACATACATAGCCTAGCCTAGCCTAGCATACATATCATACATAGCCTAGCATAGCCTAGTGTAACACAACAATATTTTACAAATATTTTGCTTCCATGCACACCCTTCACAAGGCTTGAGATTGTGCATTCACCACTTCTAAAAGTAGGGTCATCTTTGGTCTAAATTTTCACCTATCAAATCATCTCCACATTTCCTAAAACTTTCACCATTGTATCGGGATTAGAAAGAGCTTTCCAACAGTATAATATTTGTCCAATTTTGACATCATTTGGTTCCCCAAACTACCAAAACACTACACATGTGTCAAACAGTTCAAAACCCTAATTCACCCCTGGGTGGCGATTTAGGTCAAAATCACCCCTCGGGTGGCAAACTCAGCTCAGACCTTCCAAAATCAACCAAGTTCCACTATGGAAATCATGCAATTCGAGTAACTACATATCTTTGATTAGATACCATTTTTTCCTTTCTCTTCTTGGATATCGATCAATGTTGTATGGTCATGCTTCAAGCGGCTACATACATTTTATTGGATCCCATTATTTTCCCTTCTCTTCTTGGCTATCATTTAATGTTGTATGGTCACACTTTGAGTGGCTACATACCTTTTATTGGATCCCATTATTTTCCCTTCTCTTCTTGGCTATCTAGTCAATGTTGTATGGTCATGCTTCGAGCAACTACATACCTTTGATTTGATCCCATTCTCTTCTCTTCTCCTTCTTGGCTATCTAGTCAATGTTGTATGGTCATGCTTTGAGTGGCTACATACCTTTGATTGGATCCCATTATTTTCCCTTCTCTTCTTGGCTATCGATCAATGTTGTATGGTCACACTTTGAGTGGCTACATACCTTTGATTGGATCCCATTCCCCTTCTATCCCTTTTCCTTCTACACAAACCCTTCACATTTTTGTATTAAACTGTGTTCCACATAGTATAGTACAAAAAGGGTAAATGTAGACACCCAAAAGTTGCACATTGCTATACCTATGTACTTGTAGATCCTTCTAGACACTTGTAGATTTACATAGGCCATCCTAGGTACCCCTAGGCTATCGTAGACTAGCGTAGACTATTGTAGATCATCCTAGACATGCATAGATTGTTGTAGTCATGCGTAGACATGCGTAGACATGCGTAGATCACCATAGATTTCACATAGCATCGTGTAGACTCCCACATACTAATGGACTTTCAGGTCCTAAACCCTAATAAGCCTTCAAAACCACATCTTACACATCAAGATACCTCATTCGAGAGGTGCTATTCATATGCAATTGAGACCCCCACAGGGTATTAGTTGGCCAAAACAATTAATAAGTCAATACCCAAATTCTAATTTAATGTTGACTTCACTTAAGCCCCTTTTTAGGGTAAATTTGGATTAAATGAACCCTTAATTCTTAATTAGCGTTAATCAAATCCTCCCACATGTGCCAATTTAGGGTTTCCTGGGATATTTCTTTTAATCCTCCCCTAAACAGGCTTAAACACCTCCTAATTAGGATTAGCCCTAATCCATCCTCACACATGTGTGAGGATGAGATATTTCTCATAAAGAATGTGATGTTGCCACATAGCATTTCTTAACCTAACCCTAGTCAGAATCAAACCTAGGTTTAGTCTATCTAACTCCCCCCCTGCACCTTGCCTTTGCCTATAAATAATGGGTCCTAAACCCCTAATTATATCTCTCTCACATATTCAACAAAGTATAGTTACTCTACAAAAATGGAAAGCCAATATTAAATAGTCAGTTCCTGGCACATACAAACGGATTCTGATAGCATACAAAGGCACCCTAGCTACCTTAGGACCGATCTACCAAAGAGATTTTACAAAAGGAGCATCACAACTCAATTCGCTACCCAAGTCACAAATCCAGCAACCCAAGTCGCTAATTGGGTCTAGAGGCCCCAAATCACCCCAAATTTGGGAGGTAAGCTCTCTTTTGTCATATTATTACCTTCTGCACATTTTATTTCAGTTTCTGTCATGATTTTATAGTCAATTCATCTTTCTAAACATGGGGCCTGACTAAGGCAAGCCCCCCATCACACTAATCCCCTTTTGCAGGTCTTTCACAGGTTATCTGGCAGATCTAAGGAAGAGGAACATCATACAAACAACAACCCTATGGTGGCACACATACAAAGAAGCCCACCTACACTGAGGGACGATAGGAGAAGGCATCAGATTGATTGTAACCTTGTTAGGAATAGAGATGGATAAAGGGCATCAAGACCCTCTTGTAACACATGCTCATTAATATCAATGGAATACAATTTCTCTGTTTAATGCATCATTTATGTTTATGTGTTAAATTATCAAATGTCATTTTCTACTCATTTCAAGTTTAAAGGGCACAATGAGAAAATATTTAGGAAAATCTCACATTTGTGGATGAAATCACAACATCAACAAGTATTGTATAGGGCATGGCCATATGAAGAATGTAGACGCCACTAGTTTGCAGAACAGGTAAACTAGAATTGCTTTGGCATACCATATACATCGAGTATGGGTGCACAATGAGACCAAAGCATAACTTATAAATATCTATCTGTAGCCTCATCATATTGACTTATACAATCATAATTTTTAGGAGAAATATGGATAAATATTCAAGGGCCAACAGTGTCATAGCCTTCAACATGAGGAGTATACAAAGTGAAGATGGGTAAAATAGATACAAACATGGGAAGACAGTGGGTGAATTGTGTGCAGTGATTTGTGATCGTAAAAATAGTTTGAGTTGGTAGCTGATGATGGACATGGTAGATGGTGCTGAAGATGATAATTAATTAGATATGTTCATCACAAATTGGTGGTTATAGATGAAATGAACATAGTCAGAATGTAGGAGTCTTTTGAAGCATGGTACAGGTAGACGAATGACTTGGAATCATAGTATCCCGATAATTTGGGACCATATGGATGCATCTACACAATTGAGAGATTCCCACATTAACACGACATGTTGTAGCACTATTTTTAGATAATTCTAGGTGAAAATTCTTAAAGGGCCATCAACACGGTTTCAAAGGGAAGGTAGAAGAATATAGGTAATGAGGGCTTTCTTGTCAGATAAAAGCATTTTCTACGAATTTTCCCACTTACATACAAAGGAGAATATGTTAACATTTCATTATTTCAATATGAGGAGAACATGTGGATAAAAATAGAGAGAGGAAAGAAAGGTAATGGAAGAGAAATACGTTACCACATTAGACATGAATGAACGCTTAGAAAAGCATTATGAAATGAAGCGAAGAACAAAAGGATAATGAAAAGATATATTAAAAGATAAGTGAAGGGTTTAGAAACCTGCATTTGGAAATGAACAGTCATAGAGAAGAGCCATTATAATCAAAATAAAAATCAAGCACAAGGGCTGGTTCTTCTTGGGACGGGCTAAATGCTGCTGGAAAGATGATGTACACAAAAATTTTATTGTTTTGATGCAAATGTTTTGTAGGATTTATGCACCTTGTGAGCAAAATAAGAGGAGAATCATTTTTGAATATTTTGGGGTTAGTTTTCATCTTTATTTTATTTTTTTTTAGGTTTATAGGTGATGTTTAATGCATTTCATGGTTGCATTGTTGAATATATAAAAATAAAGAAGTCATTTTGTTCCTTAGAAGCTTGCATCTGACTTATTTAGGGATGTGCAAATGTAGTTCTATTTAGGTTGGGTTATGTTCAGAAACTCTCATATCTCGGGTTTTGCATGATAGGGTAGCATGAAATTGCTATTAGTTTATTTTCTAGATTTTTTGCATTTTATTTCCATTTCTAGATTTTATTTTATTTTTCTAACCCTTCTTTTCATAGAATTTTTTTAAAACTTCAAGGATAAAAATAAAAATAAAAATAAAAATAAAAATAAAATGACAAAAATAAACACATGGGTGTGAAGAATGAGCTATAGTATTTCATCCGAAACAAATTTGAACTTATTTTGAAGCCATTCGATTTTATAAAAATTGTTAAAAAATAATTTTATAAGGATTTTTATAATTTCGAAATTTTATTTTTTCACATTTTGAAGGTAAATCAGATTTTTTTATTTTTACATTTTATTTGCAAGCATAAATGAACTTCCCTTTATGAAAATTACAATTTCATTAAAGGGGGTTAATTTTTATGGCATTCCATAAGCTATCATTTTGGAGCAATAAATGCCTCTCTTTATGAAATTTCTGATTTCATTAAAGAGAGATAATTTATACACTACATCAAATTTTATTGTTTTAAAGCATTAAATTATTTTTTCTTTATGAAAATTATGATTTCATTAAAGGGATAATTTATGATGACATTTTAAGGCCATTATTTTAAAGCAATGAATTGTTGTTTCTATGAAAATTAATTTCATGAAAGGGATAATTTATTAATTATATCAAAGGCTATATTTATCTTCATGATAGAAGCTACATTTAGTGAATCTATTCATAATTTTGGATTCGCATTCATAGATAGATTTTAATCTTCATTTTTATGTTCAAATTAGGGTTTAATGCAATATAAAAACTTGTTTAAAATATACTTAATCAAAAGAAAATAAAATCTATCTTAAAACATTTTAGGATAAAAGGAATCAATGCTTTACATCATGGTCATATGAGGGCCAATTCAAATTTGATTTTATTTAAGTTTTATGAACAATCATTAGTATAACATGATAAAATAAACCAACACATGCCCCTTGTTAATAGTTACTTGCAATCACTAAGGTACTCCTAGCACTTATTTGACAAGATTATAAATACACATGTGCAATGCTTACATAGCGAAACCTTGGAGAAGTTGTTTTGGTTTCTAACTTCTTTGCAAGAGAGGGTTTTGTGATCAAAATCCTAAGGGTGAGTGGGATGTTTTGGGTCAAATATCCATCAACTTTGACTAAATTCCTAATATTTTTGTTGCTTCTATTCCTTAGAGTTGTAATGTGGAAAATTTTGGAATTCCTATCTCCATGTTTAAGCCACAGAGCTCTGGACTTCTGCCTCCAATAAATTTCCTCACAAGCAAGAATGTTGTGGTATTCAACTAGAGTGTTTCTTTCCTCAATCCTAGTAGCTTCATCACAAACACCATTCTGAATTTTCTTCTCAATGTAGGTAAGTCTATCAGACATAGCTTGTTTGTTTTCAAACAAGTTCCCAAAGATCTCCTTGTTCCATACCTTGAGGTTGTCTTTGATGAGCCTTAGTTTTTGGGACAGTTTGAAGGATGGGCTCCCCTAACCAGAGTGTTGCCACCATTGGGAAATACGGTCTCTCAGATCAGGATGTTTTAACCACATTGCTTCAAAATAAAAGGGTATTCTGAAAGGGTGAGCCTTCTGCATTTCTAATAGGATTGGACTGCGGTCAGATGTAATCTTGGAAAAAGAATGAAGAGATGCATCTCTGAATACAATGATGGCTTCTTGGGATAGAAAAAACCTATCTAATATTTCCTGAATGAGTTGGTTTCCCAATATTCTATTGCTCCACATGAACTTGGCATCTTTAAGCTTGACATCCATAAGATCATTGGTATTAATGAACTCATTGACCTCGTCCATGATTCTAATGGGTAAACCTATACCTTATATTTTTTTTTGAAGGATAAAGGGGTGTGTTAAAGTACCCTGCAACAACCCAAGTAATGTTATGGAATGCTTATTTCATATTACTTAGATATTCCTACAAAATTGCTCTCCCTTGAAGAGAATTAGGAGCATAGACATTGGATAGTATCCAAGAGAAATTGTTATCCATATCATGAAATAAAACACTCAAGACCCTCTCATCGGATTGGATGACTCTGCCTTCCAAATTCCTTGAGTCCCACAAACACATTAAACCTCCTGAGGCACCTCTTGCCTGGCTGAAGGCTACTTCCCTGTGTTTCCATATTTTAGAGGTAATTTTATTTGACAACACAACATCAATTTTTGTTTCTTGCATTATGAAAATTGTAGGATTAATTTCTTTCCTTAATGAGCTAACCACTCTTTGTTTAGTTAGGCCATTTAGGCCTCTCACATTCCATGAGAGGACCTTCATTTAGAATGTTTTGAGTTCTTCCCTCTCCCCCGACCCTGGGGTGGAGGAGGTTTTTTGGTTTTGTTATCATCTTTGAGGATGTTGATAACTAAAGAGAATAAAGTCTTCTGAGTTCCATTTGCAATATCATCTGCAATCCCTCTTCTAAAATGTTCGGTCATTGAGATCCTTCCTTTATTTTTATCACTTCCACAATCAATGGGGGATTTCATTAGGATTAAATCTATATGAGTATAATGGGATAAAAAAGTGGGTTATGAAAACATTACATTCTAATTTCACAAATGCTATGAGACTAAACACATGTAAATAGATTAGAAAGTGAAAATTATGGAGAGAGAGATAGAAAATTTTGGGCATGAGAAAAACTTCAATATGAAGTGATATCATATCATAGTAGTAGCTAGGTCAAATAAGATATTCTCCACTCCCAAAAAAGTGGCCAAAAATGATCCTCTACATCAAAAAACGGTAAAGGCCATTATATTTTTACTCAATTTAACCATTAGAAAAAAGTAATACAATGGTTAAGAAAGAACAATGCATAAGTTCAAATTTAGGAGTTGAAAGTGCAAACAAAGATGGAAATTCAAATTTTAAAATAAATGAGGTGAAATATTTCAAGATTAATCCAAGTAAATCATCTTTGTTTTTCTTGAGTAGCATAAAATCCTTTTTGAATAATAAAAAAAAAAGTAGTACAAAGTGTATTTGTTTCACTTTATAGTTTCAAGAATAGCATATTATATAAATTCATATGGATGATATCCATAGAAATTTAGGATTATTAGACTATCAATAAGAAACTAATTTCTATGGAGTCATCCTTGTACTTTAAGGTTTCTAGGGAAACATAAAGAATAAACTATTTGTGAAGATCTTCCGTGCATTTTATTTTCTCTAGAATGGAATAAATATTTAGAAGATAACTCTCAGTATGAACATGAAAAAATAGAAAATATTGATAAAGAGGAAAATGTTGGTGGGAATTGAAAAAGGAGAGGAAGGTCATCAAATCAAGAGCAAATAAAAAGGAAACTCAAAGGGATATCAATTAAAGAAGCCAAAAATAAATATCATAGGTGTTAACAAGAAGTGGGAATAATCCCACTAAAAAAAATAAAAAGTGATAATAAAAATGGTATCATATAATATTAGGAGTATGAATAAGACCCCTAAAAAATAGTTAAGGAATTAATAGATTCCTATAGTCCTAATTTTATTTTAATTCAATAAATAGAATAAATTACTAAGGAATGCAAGGATGCTTTCAAAAGAATTTGGAAGATGGGTATTATTTGTATTTTCTTCTATAGGACAATTCATAGGTATTCTGATAAAATGGAACAAACACAAATATGATGGAAAATTACTAGGAGTAAAAAGTGATTGGGTTACTAGACTATTTTTTGGAAAAGATAAAAATATAAAGTTGTGGTTATAAATGTATATGCTCCAACTATAGTTATCGCTTCTAAAATATGCTACAAGGACCTTAAAATATTTTTATCATATACAATGGTAATCTATAATTGTGATATTTGCATTCTTAGATTTTACTTCAAAATAATTTTGTCTCCTTTAGGGAAGAAAGGTGGTACTCCTATGTGGTCTAAATTAATTCAATATTTTTATTTATTTGTAAATTCAATTGGCATTTAGAATACTAATCCTTTAAATTTTTAATATACACAGGATAATAAACACATTGGACAAATTCATATATAATAAATATTGGAGATTTTTGTTATTCAACATATTGTTACAAATATAGTATATAATCTCTTCAGTTATTGTATTGTGAACAAGATCAAATTGTTAACATATTTTCCAAATCCTTTTGCTTCTATGTTATGTGGCTCCAAGATCTTGATTTCTCCCATACAGTTAAGTTATGGTGGGATGAAGCAAATTTTGAAGGATCATTATAGTGCCTAGCCACTACCTTGGGATTCTTAATTTTGGAAAAGTGTAAAACAATTCAATCATCCTACCAATACCTTCCAAAATCCTTCAAATTTTGACTAAGTCCAACACAAATACTAATTTGATCAATAGACGTTGATTGGATCAGAAGTGATCCACTTGCAACATGGACAGATTGTCTTATAGAAGAAAAGTGCTCAATGTTACCTAGCAATTCACTACTAAGTTCAACTAATTTACTTCCTAGAGAAAATTGCTCTCTAGCTTGTAGAGGGTAAAAATAAAGGTGCATATCCTAAGAAAACCTTTGTAAAGCAACATTTTGTAATTTAGTGGTTCCTTAAATTGTTTTATAAGCCTTCTAATCATATTAGAGGAATGCAATATTTTTAGGTGCATCATTTTGCTAGAGATACCCCAAAATATTTACATTTGCTAGGGGTAACAGTTTCTCACCCTAGGTACACTCTAACTCTAGCTATGGGTAATCTCTAACTATAAATAGGATCCATGGGATCCAATTTAAATATTTTTTGGCCATGATAATTAAGAGCTATACTTTGTGAAACCCATATTATGCTTTGCATTTGATGATATTGGTGGGAAATTGGAAAGTATTTTTCTTTCCATCAATGGCATTGCCCTCCTAGATTTAAGAATACATAGTTATTGCGGCATATAACTTTTGATCATATTGTAATTCTCATGTGTTTATTTATTATACATTTCCTTGCTATATCTACAACCGTATTTTTATTTTAATCCCTCACATCCTTAAACTTTAAAATTTACTTTTCATGCATTTTAAATTTTATGTTTTGATTTAATATAATTAGATTAGTTTAGATTATAAATTAGCAAGGATATTGAGGATCTAACCTAAATCCTAATTTTAAAATAATACATAAACCCTTCCTTTCAACAACTTCCTCAAATGCTATAATTGGGGCACAATATTAATCAAATTAAAGTTAAACTATTTCTTGAGTTATCATAGTTTTTCTAGCATGCTTGGTGAGACCCTAGTCTTTAAATTTGGTTAAATTTCTTAATTTTAGAACCAAAATTGCAATCATCATATATGGAGTGATTGGACCAATATTGAAGGAATTTTTTCCAAGCCTTTGCATAGGCATTGATTCACCACATTTGATCCAATCACTTGAAAATATTTTAAAGTCCATTCGAGGGAGCAATTTTCTCCATTTTTCTAGCAATTCACCCCAAACCTACCATATTTATATAGGTTCAATATAAAGAAATTCCTCAAATATAGGGATTTGATTTATCAAACTCAATCTAATGCAGGAGAATCTGGTGGCGAAGCTGCAATCTTGCATCACCCAAAATGTATTTTTCTTTAAGTACTAAAACTGTCACGATATCGCGACGCTTTTTGAAGAAGGGCGCCAGCGGGCCAAACTGTCGCGATATCGCGACGCTTTTTGATAAAAAGGGCCAAGGTGCAAAAATGTCGTGAAATCATGAAATTTTTGAGGCAACGCAGCCATGACGCGAAATGGTCATGAAATCGTGACATTTTCGGGTCGAAGAGGTCAAGGCGCCAAACGGTCACGAAATCACGATAGTTTCGGAGAAAAGCAACTTCAGCACCAAATGGTCACGAAATCACGATGTTTCCGAAGCAAAGCAGCCTTAACGCAAAATGGTCATGAAATCGTGATATTTCTGAAGCAAAGCCGCTCGAGCACCAAATGGTCATGAAATCGCGACATTTTTGGGGAAGAGCAGCTTGGGCGCCAATTGGTCGTGAAATCGCGACAACTCCGAGGCAAAGTCACTTGAGTGCCAAATGGTTACGAAATCGTGACACCTTCAAATACTAGGTTCAAGGACATCACAAAATCATGACACCTTCAAGGACAAGGCTCAAATACGTCGTGAAATCATGACATATCCGGAGGCAAGGTTCCAAAACGCAAAGTGGTCACAAAATCGCGACACTTCCGGTGCGAAGACTCAACAGTGCAAGCTGGTCATGAAATCGTGACACTTTCGAGCCAAAGACTCAAGGGCATGAAATGGTCACGAAATCGTGACATGTCGCGGTTTTGCGGCCCAGAACGAAGCAGCGAGTACGGAATACAAAGATGTCACAAAATTGTGACGTGTCACGGTTTCGTGGCCCCAAGGAGGAGAGAGAAGCCTAACACCGAAAACGTCGTGATATCACGACAAAAGAGGAGAGATAAAGTATTGGAGCAAAAACGTCACAATATCATGACCAGAGCGCTCACGACGTTGACCAGTCGGTGATTGTAGAGACCAGTGCAGAGGGACACGTGGCATCAAATTACAAGTGACTTGGCACACTCCTATGAATGATGATATGGCGGATGGATTGACAGGCGGTCGCAGCGCACTCCGCCACCCCAGACCATGATAACACGGGGCTCCTGGCAGCATCTCACAGGTGCAGCAAAAAATTTGTGCGGGTGGTTAGAGAAGGCCCGCACTTAGTGTAATGATGTGAAAAGGAGGTGGCGGCCGAGGATAAAAAGGCAACACATACATTGTAAAGGGACTCTTGGCCATTTTTGAATAGGATCGCTGTGTATTCAGAGGAAGACCTCTTTTTAATGAAAATTTGTTGGAATTCGTCTGTGTGTTTCTGAGCTTTGCGTTGATCTTTGCTGTGTGTTGTCTTAGTTCTATATCAAGTGGTATCAGAGCAGGTTGGTTCTAAGTGTGCAGACCAAACGCAGATAGTGAGGCAGTTTGCACCAGGACTGTGGTTGTGGGTTGCGAAGAAGAAGCAGGATGCCTCCGCGTAGAGATCATGGTGGTGTGAGGCACAGGCGAGCAAGAAGGGAGGAGGTCGATCTAAGAGCCCTGCAGAGGCAAGTTGAGGCCCTGCAAGAGGAAATTAGAAGAGGAGTCGAGTCGAGAAGGGAGGAACCCAACGAAGATGAAGTGTGGGAAGAAGAGGTTCCATCTGATGTGGAAGAGGCCTTAGATCCAGCTGAGGCTAGGATGTATAGGGCCATCTCCCAGATCAGGAAGAAGCTAAAATTTGACATCTCCACTTATTCTGGGAACCTCAACCCTGAGGAGTTGATAGACTGGATTAACGACATGGAGGAGTATTTTGAGTACGAAGAGATATCAGATCCAAATCGGATCAGGTTCACAAAAACCAAGCTAAAGGGACATGCCAGCATCTGGTGGAAAGGAGTGCAGTTGGAAAGGAACAGGAGGGGAAAGGAAAGGATCACCAGGTGGGATAGGATGGTAGAGAAACTAAAGAGGTAGTTCATCCCTACAGATTATGAGTTGGATTTGTTAAAAAAAATGTAAAGTCTTTGACAGGCTAGTAGGACTGTCAAGGAATATACTGAAGAGTTCTACCAAATCTCGATCAGAACCGGCCATTCAGAGGTGAATAAGGAGAAGGTCACACGTTACATCAATGGATTGCAAACCAACATTCAAGAAGAGCTAGGGCTGGTTAGAATGAGCACAGTAGAGGATGCATATCAATTTGCATTAAAAGTGGAGGAGAAACTGAATAGGAGGTTTGATGGTAAGCAGAGAGGGAAGGACAGGGGTGGAAGAGCTGGTGGAAGAGGCAGTGGTGGAAGATACAAATATTTTGGGAAAACTGGTGAAGCTAGCGGTAGCCAAAAATAGAAAGAAGTGAAAGAGGAGGATGACCAACGCCCACGCAATCAGAGCAACAACTACCCAAGAGGAAGAGGTAGGTCTGGGCGAGGGTTTGGAAGAGGTGTCTTTAGAGGAACCTGCTTCAACTACGGAGAGGAAGGACACAGGGCATACAACTGCTCGCAGCATCAAGAGAGGCCAAATCAAAGACCTAAGGGTCAGGCCCGAGCTACTATAGCAGACGAAGGTGTAGAGTCTAAGCACTCAGAGGAGGCAGAAAGAGGAGAAGCAATGGTCATCAGAAGAGTCCTGTTAAATGAAGAAGAAAAGACAGACCAGAGGAATAGCCTATTTCGAACAAGATGCAAGTGTGCAGGCAAGGTCTGTAACATAATCATTGATAATGGAAGCACTAAAATTTTGGTTTATGAGGAAATGGTTGCCAATCTACAGTTGGAGAGGAGAAAACACTCGTTCCCGTATCAAATTGCATGGTTGCAAAAGGACCATCGGGTGTTAGTAAGTGAACAATGCCTGGTGAAGTTCAATATTGGAACTTACCAAGATGAGGTTTTATGTGACATCTTGCCTATGGATGCATGTCACCTGCTGCTTGGGAGACCATGGCAGTTTGACCGAAGTGTTGTCCATGATGGTCGAGCCAACACCTATTCTTTGTCAAAGAATGGAGTTCACCACAAGTTAAAACCCCTGAAGGAGGCGGATGAGAAAGTATGCAGCAGTGCACGAGTCTGTCTAGTGGATGGCAAAAGATTTTTAGATGGTCTGAAACAAGATCATATGTGCTATGCAATAATCCCTAGGGCTAGGGAAGAAGGATGCAAGGAAATTCTAGTGGAAGTCATGGAAATGTTAGAGGAATTCCCTGATATCATTTCTGACAATGGTCCCGAAGGTTGACTACCTGTTAGGAAGATCAGTCACCACATAGATTTTGTGCCTGGATCGAGCTTGCCAAACAAGGCTGCACATCGAATGACGCCTGTGGAAACTGAAGAGTTAAATCGACAAGTTCAAGATATATTGAAAAAATGCCTGATTAGGGAGAGTCTTAGTCCATGTGCAGTACCAGTAGTACTAGCACCCAAGAAGGATGGAGAATGGAGAATGTGCACAGACTCTTGGGCAATCAACAAGATCACCATTAAATACAAGTTCCCACTGCCAAGGATGGATGATATCATGGACTGCTTGAGTGGAGCTGAGTACTTCACAAAAATTGACTTGAAAAGTGGGTACCATCATATCCACATTAGAGAAGGGGATGAGTGGAAGACAACATTTAAAACCAGAGAGGGGTTGTATGAGTGGTTGGTTATGCCATTTGGATTAACCAATGCACCTAGTACCTTTATGAGGTTAATGAATGAAGTTATGAAGGAATTTTTGGGCAAATTTATTATTGTTTACTTGGATGATATACTAATTTTTAGCAAAACATTGGATGAGCACCTGATGCACATCAGGAAGGTTTTTGAGAAACTGCGGGAGGAGCAGTTACTGATCAATCTGAAGAAGTGCAACTTCGTGAAGAGGGAGCTGGTATACCTGGGATTTGTTATATCAGCAAGTGGTCTCAAAATGGACCCCAAAAAAGTGAGGGCTATCTTAGAATGGCCTGTCCCAAGAAGTGTGACCGAGGTTAGATCATTTCATGGTCTGGCCAGTTTCTACAGAAAATTTATTAGAAACTTCAGCAGTATTTGTGCATCTCTTACAGAGACAATGAAGGGGAACAAGAAGGAATTCCAGTGGACAGTTGGAGCAGACAAAAGCTTTGATATGCTGAAGAAGAAGGTCACTGAGCAACCCGTATTAGCACTTCCATATTTCAATAAGGTGTTTCAGGTGGATTGCGATGCAAGTGGCAATGCGATAGGAGCCATATTGAGCCAAGAAGGTAGGCCTGTAGCTTATTTTAGCGAGAAGCTCAATGATGCCAGGAGAAATTATTCGGTATATGATCAAGAGTTCTACACCATAGTTCAAGCACTCAAGAAATGGAGGCACTATCTGTTGCTGAAAGAGTTTGTTCTCTATACCGACCATCAAGCACTGCAGTATATTAACAGCCAAGGAAAATTGAATCAGAGGCACCTGAAATGGGTAGAGTTCCTACAGAGCTATACCTTTGTGCTGAAGCATTAGAGTGGAAGATCCAATAGGGTGGCAGATGCACTGAGTAGGAGGCAATGTCTGATGATAGAAATGAAAGTGGAGGTTGTAGGGTTTGCTAAACTCAAGAACTTATACCCTGCAGACCCCGATTTTGTAGAAGCTTGGAAAGCCTACACTGCGCCTGTTGCGTTGGATAGGACTAAATGGTTGGATTACCTAATTCAAGATGGAATGCTATTTAGGGGGAACCAATTGTGCATTCCGAGGAGCTCAATGAGAGAGAACCTCATTAAAGAAAAGCACAGTGGGGGTTTAGCTGGACATTTTGGTCATGACAAGACCATCTCACTGTTTAGTGAAAACTACTACTGGCCGCAATTGCAGTAGGATGTGGCAAAGTTTGTGCAGAGTTGTAGGATATGCCAAATAGCAAAAGGTGTGAGGCAGCCTACTGGTTTTTATCAACCGCTACCTATACCTGAAAGATCGTGGGAAGATATCAGTATGGATTTTGTGCTTGGTTTGCCTAGGACATAGAGGGGGCATGACTCCATATTTGTGGTAGTGGATAGATTTTTGAAAATGGTGCATTTTATCCCATGCCAGAAGACTAGCGATGCGGTCCATGTAGCTGGTTTGTTCTTTAAGGAAGTGGTACGCCTGCATGGGCTACCAAGAAGCATTGTGTCGGACAGGGATACCAAGTTTGTAGGATATTTCTGGAAGACCCTGTGGAAGAAACTGAAGATAGAGTTAAAGTTTAGTTCTGCATACCACCCTCAAACAAATGGGCAGACATAGGTGGTTAATAGGAGTTTGGGCAACCTACTACGATTCTTGGTAGGGGACAAGCCCAAGGGATGGGATCTAGTTCTGCCACAAGTAGAATTCGCATATAACAGCTTGATAAATCGGAGTACCAATAAGTCACCATTCTAGATCATCTATGGGAGCAGCCCAAGAAATGCCTCAGAGTTGAGAAGGATAGATACGAGGGAGAAATGTAGTGCTGAGGTAGAAGATTTTGCCGAACATCTAAAGGGAGTGCATGAGGAAGTGACAAAACACATTGCCAAGATGAATGCTCAGTACAAGACAAGGGCGGATCAAAAACATAGAGCTAAAGAGTTCAAATTAGGAGATTCTATCATGGTCCATCTGAGGAAGGAGCGGTTTCCTGCCAAGACCTATAACAAGCTGAAAATGAAGAAATTTGGGCCATGCAAGATCGTTGGCAAAAGGGATTCGGGTAATGCCTACGAGGTGGAGTTACCAAACGAACTTAACATCTCCCCCATGTTTAACATCTCATATTTAGTCAAGTATCATGAAGGAGAAAGTAGTGAGATACCCAGTCCAGATCTATGGAGCATCTCAGCAGCCATCCCAGTTGCGGACGAGATAGAAGAATTTCTGGATATGCATGAGGGCCGAAGTACTAGGAACAGGAGTTACTCAGAGTACTTGGTCAAATGGAAGGGCAGACCTATTGAAGATGTGACTTGGTTATCAAAGGCTGAGGTTGATCACCTGGGTCTACCTTAGAAAGATCAGAAATGAGGTCACTTCTCAAACTCACCCCGGGTGTCTGATGCAGGAGCATCCGATGGCGAAGCTGCAATCTTGCATCACCCAAAATGTATTTTTTCTTTAAGTACTAAAACTATCACGATATCGTGACGCTTTTTGAATAATGGCGCCAGTGGGCCAAACTGTCACGATATCGCGACGCTTTTTGATAAAAAGGGCCAAGGTGCAAAACTGTCACAAAATCATGACATTTTTGAGGCAACGCAGCCGTGACGCGAAATGGTCATGAAATCATGACATTTTCGGGTCGGAGAGGTCAAGGCGCCAAACGGTCGCAAAATCATGATAGTTTCGGAGAAAAGCAACTTCAGTGCCAAATGGTCACGAAATCGTGACGTTTTCGAAGCAAAGCAGCCTTAACGCAAAATGGTCACGAAATCATGAATTTTCTGAAGCAAATCCGCTCGAGCACCAAATGGTCACGAAATCATGACATTTTTGGGGAAGAGCAGCTTGGGTGCCAATTGGTCATGAAATCATGACAACTCCGAGGCAAAGCCACTTGAGTGCCAAATGGT
Organism: Wollemia nobilis; assembly: GCA_028583015.1. Classification (NCBI taxonomy): domain Eukaryota; kingdom Viridiplantae; phylum Streptophyta; class Pinopsida; order Araucariales; family Araucariaceae; genus Wollemia; species Wollemia nobilis. Next base: position 3,069,989 of record JAQPPZ010017001.1, on the reverse strand, counting down.
CACGAAATCGTGACACCTTCGAAGACTAGGTTCAAGGACATCACGAAATCGTGACACCTTCGATGACAAGGCTCAAAGATGTCACAAAATCGTGACATATCCGGAGGCAAGGTTCCAAAACGCAAAGTGGTCACAAAATCGTGACGCTTCTGGTGTGAAGACTCAACAGCGCAAGGTTGTCACAAAATCGTGACACTTCCGAGCCAAAGACTCAAGGGTGTGAAATGGTCGTGAAATCGTGACATGTCGCGGTTTCGCATCCCGAAACGAAACAGCGAGTACGGAATACAAAGATGTCATGAAATCACGACGTGTCACGGTTTTGTGGCCCCAAGGAGGAGAGAGAAGCCTAACGTCGAAAACATCGCGATATCATGACCAAAGAGGAGAGAGAAAGTATTGGAGCAAAAACGTCGCGATATCGTGACCAGAGTGCTCACGACATTGACCAACCGGCGATTGCAAAGAACAATGCAGAGGGACACGTGGCATCAAATTACAAGTGACTTGGCACACTCCTATGAATGATGATATGGCGGATGGATTGACAGGCGGCCGCAGCGCACTCCGCCACCCCAGACCATGATAACACGGGGCTCCTGGCAGCATCTCGCAGGTGCAACAGAAAATTCGTGCGGGTGGTTAGAGAAGGCCCGCAATTAGTGTAATGATGTGAAAATGAGGTGGTGGCCAAGGATAAAAAGGCGGCACATACATTGTAAAGGGACTCTTGGCCATTTTTGAATAGGATCGCTGTGTATTCGGAGGAAGACCTCTGTTTAATGAAAATTTGTTGGAATTCGTTTGTGTGTTTCCGAGCTTTGCATTGATATTTGTTGTGTGTTTTCTTAGCTCTATATCACAATCTCAAATTGACCTTAACTTTAATATCATTTTAATTTTTTTTCTAATTTTTTTAGGTACTTTATGAATGATGAGTTCAACACAAACTTTAGAATCTTAAAAATTTTATGATCAGTTAAGACAACATTAGAATTATATCAAACCTTATGTTTGACTCCAATTATGTAATTTTTCATGGTAAATAATAATTTTTAATATATTTTGAGAGTTTTTTCCAAAGATAAAATCATCTAGCAATTTATTCCATTCAATGAGCAATTTGTTCTAGAATAGTGATTTTTCTTCCAAGTTGAATCTAAAGAGTGATTAACTCAAATTTTGTGAAGTGATTTTCTCAAAAGATAAACTCTTCCACAATCCACTTTGGATAGTGATTAAATCTAGTTTTAAAGTGATTCACTTAGTTCCCTACCTACAAAAATTTTCATAGTTAAATTTTAGCTAGCAAATTGCTTGAGTTTTCTAATTGTTTGCTCTAGTTTACTGGCAAATTGGTCTATAGACCAAATTTTATAAATTTGTATATTTTAATCCTAAAAATCTATCCATGTAGGTATATACAATATTATAAAAAAAATAACACTTGAAGGCACAACTATTTGGAAAAAAAACATTAGTCAGTCGAGCTAATTAAATACTATTAAAAGAATGCAAAAAGAAAAAGTAAGAAATAAATTACCACATGAGTACATCAAGAAAATGAGATTGAGGATATTTAAATATCTAATCATGTTTATTCAAACTAAAATATCCCACTGGTCAATCCTATTATTCAAAATCCCACATTCCAAAAAAATGGTTTTCTTGGATACCAAATGAGTTATTCATTTGCTCTCATAAACTAAACTTGGGTAAACATTGGTCCTACCTTCACCAACACAAATCCTCTTTATGGGATTTCATTTTCTATAAATAATCCATATTATGAGTCTTATCATAATGTACTTAATGAAAACCAACCTTCTACATATGACGCTCAAATTACACTTATTGCTAGTATGATTTATCTCAAAATCCACCTAGATCTATCTTGTCTAACACATCCCTTATTTCTTTTAGACAATTTGTAGCTCCAAATATAGAATCCTTAATATAAACCTTCCGTAATCAAAGTTAGGGCCTTGCTTAAAATGTTGACTCCACAAGTGGGGATGTAAGAAACCTAAGGATACCCTTAGGGATTGATGCTATCTCCAATCAAATATAGCCAAACACATAACAATGCTTGCTTCCTCTAAACTAATATGTCCCAACACAAGGCTTGAAATACCCTCATCTATTCTTAAATTTTAATCCTTATTCAAATTGATAATGGGTTATTAGAACTCTTTTCTCCCTCCTATCCAAATACTAAACCCTCCTTATAAGAACTTTGTCTTACTAATCCCTATACCAATATCCTTTAATACCACTATACCAACATAAAGGTTATGTGATATATACTTATACACTACCTCAACAATAGTATGACCAACCTCCTCAACAAAATAATTTGATGACTCCACCTAGGTGACGGGGACGGGAAAACCAGCACCTTACAAATTCAACTTTTCATTAAAATTTCGAAAAATATTTACATGCATTCCAAAATAAAACAGCCCGCAGGCATACATTAACCAGAGGTGCTCTGGTATTTTCGACCCTCTGTCTCTTCCCTGTTCTCCCCGTCCCCCTCCATTACAAATTTTCAGGTTTTTATCGAGGCCCCGTTCCTCTAGGCAATCAATGCCTCCACCTAACAAAATTCAAATTCGAAATTCCCCCCTCTTCGAACTTTCAAATTTCTTTGTCATAAATGGGCCACTGCCCGATCTACTGAGAGTTTGCATTAATGGCTTCCACACCCTGCACCCGCCATTTTGATCTGACTGTCCTTAAGTACCGCTGTCTCTGCCATTATGTCTATCACCTGTAACTACGGTTCTTTCAGAAACAATAATAAAAGATACATATGCAGGGTCGACATCTTTATCTTTCTCTTCAGACTACGTGGCCCTCACCCTTTTGGCCTATTACCTGTACGCTTTCGCGTGTCAAATTCCACCCTACCCCCAACTGGTGGCGTCGCCTTCAACACACGTGGCAGCCACGTGTCGATTCCGCCCTGTCCGACCATCCACGTGTTCGCTTTTAGTTTGACTATTCTCCGGCCGTGATATCATGACATGTCATGATATCATGACCCAACTGTTTCCCCGCTCTCAAATTTGAGACAATGTCGCAATATCGCGACGTCGCGATATCGCAACGTCGTGATATCATGACAAAATACGCCCTGCACTTGCCACTGCCTTTGAGGTCATGAAATTGCGACATGTCACGAAATCATGACATGTCACGATTTCGCGACCCCACCTCCGCCCTTTGCCATAGCTTCAATATGGTCGCGACATCGCGACGTCGCGATATCACGACCCCTCCGCAACTTCCGCCTCGGCCAACATAACCGTCGTGATATTGCGACCCCTCCGCAACTTCTGCCTCTGCCAACATAACCGTCGCGATATCACGACGAAACTCGCCCTGCCTTTGCTGCAGCCAATGAGGTCACGATTTCATGACCCCACTCCAACCTTTGCCTTAGCTCTTCTAACAACTTCCCCTTCGGCTTTGCAACATCTTCCCTCCTCCGAAAAAGAAACAAAATACATCAAAATACAAGAACTTAAAGAAAATTTTGAAGGATGCAAGATTGCCCACACTGTCACCAGATGCTCCTGCATCAGACACCCGGGGTAACAAGAGAAGTGACCTTCACTTCTTTGTTGTTCGGTCTGTGTCCTTTGTAGCAGCCCCAAACACTCATCAGCCTGCTCAAGTCCCGTTCCCTGGCAAAAATTTTTGCCTTCTACTAGACAAATTCTGGCATTGCTGCACACCTTCTCATCCACTGTCTGCAATGGCTTCAACTTGTGCCACACTCCATCTTTCACCAAGGAGTAAGTATTTGCACGACCATCATGCACTTCACTCTGATAAAACTGCCATGGCCTTCCCAACAACAAATGGCAAGCATCCATGGGGAATACATCACACAGGACTTCATCCTGGTATCTCCCAATATGGAACGTGACTAAACACTATTCTCGAACCCATGCTCTGTGGTCCTTTCGCAACCACGCAATCCGGTATGGGTGCGGGTGTCTCCTCCTTTCCAGCTACAACTTAGAAACCATCTCCTCGAAAACTAAGTTGTCTGTACTCCCATTGTCTATAATAACATTACAGACTTTGCCTGCACTTTTGCATCGGGTGCGGAACAGGCTTCTCCTTTGTTCAGATTTGTCTTCCTCCACCAGCATGGTCCTCCTCACAATCATTGCTTCTCCTTTTTTAGCTTCTTTAGAATGTTCTGAGTCAGCATCTTCAACTGCCACAACTGCTCTGGTAGGACCCACTTGTTTCTTGTTTACTCTTTCTCGGTGTTGTGGACACTCAAATTCTTGATGTCCTTCTTCTTCGCAGTGGAAACATGTTCCTCGAAACACTCCTCTTCCATACCCGCGTCCAGATCTACCTCTTCCTCTCGGGTAGCCATCATTCTAAACTTGCGGTTTGGGTTCTTCATCTTCTTCTTTCTGACCTCGGCTGCTGCTCTCCTCTTCTTTCTTCTCTTCCTTTCCTTCCCCTTTTCTTCCACCGGTCTTTCCTCCCGGTCCTTTTACTCTTTGCTTGCTCTCAAACTTCCGGTTCAATTTTTCTTCCACCTTTAAAGCAAATTGGTAAGCATCTTCAATGGTGCTTACCCAAACCAAGCTCAACTCCTCCTGAACACTGGGCCTCAACCCATTAATGTAACGGGCCACTTTTTCTTTGCTTGCTTCTAAGTGCCCGGTTCTGATGGAGATTTTATAAAACTCCTCCGTATATTCCTGGACAGTTTTATTCATCTGTCTCAAACTCTGCATTTTACGTAGCAGGTCCAGTTCATAATCTACGGGGATAAACTGCCTTTTCAATTTCTCCACCATTCTGTCCCATCTTGTTATTCGCTCTTTTCCTCTTCGGTTCTGCTCCAACTGTATTCCTCTCCACCAAATGCTGGCATGGCCCTTTAACTTGGTCTTAGCAAATCTAACCCAGTTAGGGTATTCAACCTCCTCATATTCGAAATACTCTTCTAAATCATTTATCCAATCTATTAACTCCTCTGGATTCAAGTTCCCAAAATATGTAGAAACTTCTAACTTCGACCTCTTCCCGATCTGAGATATGGCCTTGTATAGTCTGGCTTGTGCCGGATCTACATCTTCTTCCTCTTCTTCAAACTAATTCTCCTCTTCATCAACTTCATCTTCACTGTCTGCATCTCTTCTCGGTTCGTGCCCTCTACGTAGCTCTTCTTGCAGGGCCTGAACTTGCCGCTGCAAAGCCCAAAAATCTTCTGCTGCCATGCCTCTGCCACCCACCGGGTTTCTTCTCGGAGGCATCTTCACCTGATCTCAAGCCCTCCCACAGGTCTTGGTACAACTGCCTCTCCTTCGGCGATCTACTGTACACTCAGGAACTCCCACTCTGATACCACTTACGAGGATGGGAAAACCAGAACCTTACAAATTCAACTTTTCATTAAAATTTTGGAAAATATTTACATGCATTCCAAAATAAAACAGCCCGCAGGCATACATTAACCAGAGGTGCTCTGGTATTTTTGACCCTCTGTCTCTTCCCTGTTCTCCCCGTCCCCATCCATTACAAATTTTTGGGTTTTTATCGAGGCCCCGTTCCTCTAGGTAATCAATGCCTCCACCTAACAAAATTCAAATTTGAAATTCCCCCCTCTTCGAACTTTCAAATTTCTATCATAAATGGGCCACTACCCGATCTACTGAGAGTTTGCATTAATGGCTTCCACACCCTACACCCGCCATTTTGATCTGACTGTCCTTAAGTACCGCTGTCTCCGCCATTATGTCTATCACCTGTAACTATGGTTCTTTCAGAAACAATAATAAAAGATACATATGCAGGGTCGACATATTTATCTTTCTCTTCAGACTACGTGGCCCTCACCCTTTTGGCCTATTACCTGTACGCTTCTGCATGTCAAATTCCAATTCGAACTTTCAAATTTCTTTGTCATAAATGTGCCACTGGCCGATCTACTGAGAGTTTGCATTAATGGCTTCCACACCCTGCACCCGCCATTTTGATCTGACTGTCCTTAAGTACCGCTGTCTCTGCCATTATGTCTATCACCTGTAACTATGGTTCTTTCAGAAACAATAATAAAAGATACATATGCAGGGTCGACATCTTTATCTTTCTCTTCAGACTACGTGGCCCTCACCCTTTTGGCCTATTACCTGTATGCTTCCGCGTGTCAAATTCCACCCTACCCCCAACTGGTGGTGTCGCCTTCAACACACGTGGCAGCCACATGTCAATTCCGCCCTGTACGACCATCCGCGTGTTCGCTTTTAGTTTGACTTTTCTCCGATCATGATATCGAGACATGTCGTGATATCGCGACATGTCGTGATATCGAGACATGTCGTGATATCGCGACATGTCACGATATCGTGACCCAACTGTCGCCTCGCTCTCAACTTTGAGACAATGTCACGATATCACGACATTGTGATATCGCGACGTCGCGATATCGTGACAAAATACGCCCTGCACTTGCCACTGCCTTTGAGGCCATGAAATCATGACATGTCATGAAATCGCGACATGTCGTGATTTTGTGACCCCACCTCCGCCCTTTGCCATAGCTTCAATATGGTCATGACATCGCGACGTTGTGAGATCGTGATGTCGCGATATCACGACCCCTTCGCAAATTCTGCCTCAGCCAACATAATCATCGTGATATCGCGACCCCTCCACAACTTCTGCCTCTGCCAACATAACCGTCGTGATATCACGATGAAACTCGCCCTGCCTTTGCTGCAGCCAATGAGGTCACGATTTTGTGACATGTCACGAAATTGCGTCATGTTGTGATTTTGTAACCCCACTCCAACCTTTGCCTTAGCTCTTCTAACAACTTCCCCTTCGGCTTTGCAACATCTTCCCTCCTCCGGAAAAGAAACAAAATACGTCAAAATACAAGAACTTAAAGAAAATTTTGAAGGATGCAAGATTGCCCACACTGTCACCAGATGCTCCTGCATCACTAGGCCTTATAACCAACTTCCTCATTGGACTTATCAAGGGCTATTAAATCTACGAGTCTATTATATTATCCCACATGTTTCCATGAAAGCATTACCTACCTTTGATGGAAGTGTAATAATATAATATTGGATCACCTCATAAAGTTGTCTACATTCAAATTTATTCATCATATTTAGGAGGATATTATCGTATACTTACTAATTTATTCTTAATGTAAGAAAGCTATATTATGTATAGGGGTTTACTCGATAAATATATTACTAGTTGGAGATCGATCATAGAACTATTTATGTATAGATTTATTAGTATAGGTAATGGTTATCATATCTAATAATGGAAGAGTTACAACACTATCAATTTTGATTGTGTTATCCATTGTTGATTGGACCTAGGTTTTTGACAAGGATTCATAACACCTTAGAACAACATCTAACATCACAAAATAGCCTCTAAGATTCGAAGATTAGACATTACAAAATATCCTCAAAATAACATCTAACATCATAAAATAATTTTATTATCCCACATGTTTCCATAAAAGCATTACCTATCTTTGATGGCAGTAGTAATAATATAATATTGGACCACCTTATCAAGTTGTCTACATTCAAATGTATTCATCATATTTAGGAGGATATTATTGTATACTTACTAATTTATTCTTAATGTATGAAATCTATATTATGTATAAGGGTTTACTCGATAAATCTATTACTAGTTTGAGATCAATCGTAGAACTATTTACATGTAGATTTAGTAGTATAGGTAATGGTTATTCTATCTAAGAATGTAGGAGTTGCAACACTATCAATTTTGATTTTGTTATCCATTTTTTATGCTTAGACCTAGGTTTTGGACAAGGATTCATGCCACATAACACATTATCCTTTACATGCTTAGATCCTATAGGAATTGTGACTATTTACAATTTTTCTAGAGTTATTTATCTTAAGATATTATGCTTCTTCCTTTTTTGGTTTCCTCTAATTTTGCTTATTATTTCCTGGTTTTTCCATGAATTTAATAGACTAAATTGAGCCAAGAAATAAAATACCTAATATTTTGGTAAGGTTTTTCTCTTTAGGCTTAAATTGGGGTTTGGTCACCTCTAAAGTCCTATCATGGCAATGGTGGTGAGGGATATCACTACCCTAAAATTCTCATTATAGGATGTTACCATGATGAATACATACATACTCAAGAACAATTACCATTGATCATATTACTTTTTCTCACTACCTCCTCTATTCTATCAATAAAAACTAGAAAATATAACCAAATATTTGAAAGCAAGGAGGCCACAACCATCCCATCAAAGTAAAAATGGTTACTTTTGTAATGTCCCCTTCTAATCAGCTAGTGGGAGCACATAGAGACTAGCCTATACACGGGTTCTCGTAGGCTATGTCATATGGATGAGAGCCTTTGGAGATATTTGAGACAACTTTTGAATTCTTAGAGCTCAGTTTTGGTGGTCGTTCGGGGTCAAACGCAGCTAGGATGCTAGAATTGCTATTTTTAGCAGTGTCGGGTTTTAGGGTTTCTTGCCGAGCGGACAGGGGGATGTTGTTCTACAACGAAATGGGTATCCGAAATAGGTTTCAATTGGTCATTCGGAGTTTCATAAGGCAGAGTTTTTAAAGCGCAAAGCTTGGCTTTATTAAGTGAATTATTAAATTCATTTTATAAAGTTAAAACTTTATATTATAATTAAAGGGGAAGAAATATGTTTATCCCACATTGAGCACGAAAAAGAGAGTTTGCCAAGGAGGAGCCTATTTATTCAGTGACTTGGTCTCATTTTAGATATTCTGGATTTTAGTTATTTCCTCTAGAGTTTGAGGCCAGTGGCTGAGACTTCTTCTCCGAAGGGACGAAAACCCCAACGGTGTGGCTGAGGACGAAACCCCTCAGATTTTTGGAGCTGGACGAAACCCCAGTTCTCTGTTGGTGAATTCACACAGGATTCACGCTTTGGTGCTTCAACGATTTCAGAGGTACTTTGGTATTTGCTGATTTAGTATATTTCAAGGGTTTGCAGACATATTGTGGAAAGATTATATTTTTAAAATATTGTAATCTGAACCCTATTTTGAAAGAAATTTGAAAAATAAAATTGTTAGTTATTTCCTGTTTCTTGGAGTTGTATTTTTTGATTTTAAGAAACAGTATAGTGTCCCAAATATTAAAATATCAGAATAGGGGGGGACATTACAGTGGTATCAGAGCTGGTTTTTCCTACCAGCCTGTTTAGGGTTTGCTGAACATTTCAGAAATGATTTAAGTATTGTGTGGAAAAAAAAAATTCAGCTGTCGTGAGTATTTTTTAGACTTGGAAGTTAGGGTTTGGTTGTCGTTTTCAAATCTAGGGTTTCCAGTTTCTGGGTATTGGTGATTTGAATACCCATTTGGTTGATTTGGGCTTTAAGAGTTCTGGGTATTGTTAATTCAGAGCTCAAGCTATTCTTCCAGCTTGTGGAAGCCTAATTAAATTTTAGATTCATGGAGTCTTATAATGATTGTTCTAGGAGACAACGTGATTGGGATAGGACTCAGAGTGAGATACAAAAATCCATCAGTCAATTAACTGCAATGATGCAAATTTCTCTACCTTCAGTTTTTCCTCAGGATAAGGTTGATTTTTCATTCATAAAGTTGCCGAAGAAAGTTGGAGTTGAACAAAATACTTTACAAGATCCTAAAATTGCAGCTAATATTGCGGCTAATAAAGTTGAGCTCGTTGTCCCAGAAAAGTTGGAAAAGCAGTTGACAGTAGCTATGTCACCTAAGTCAGCACCTATGGTTCCCTCTAAGGCTAAGGTTGAGCATCACACATCCAATAACAGAAAACAAATTCAATCTGTAGAACATTTCAGTAAAAGAATGGATGTAAGTTGTAAGCTCTACGCTTTGGGGAAACAACTTGAGTCCCAAAAATTGTCAAAAGATGTTCTTCTTGACAGTCTAAAGGAAATGGATACATGTCTAGTTGAACTAGATCAATCTGATCGTGAGGTTTTGAATTGGGCAGCGAAAGTACCTATAATTGCATTAGGCCAGCATTGGATTATGAGACATGCAGATAGGGACGTGAGACTTGCAGTCACCTCTTGTCTCAGTGAGATCATAAGGATTACAGCTCCGAAAGCACCCTACAATGATGACATCATGAAGGAGGGATTACAGCTAATGGTTGATAGTTTTCATGGTTTGAATAACATCAGGGACCGATCCTATGGTAAGAAGGTTAGAATTTTGGAAGTGATGGCAAAAATTAGAATATATGTCTTTTTGCTTGATTTAGATTGTGCTGATCTTAGTCTCCAGATGTTTCAACATTTTATGGCTTCTATCAGTGAAGATCATGAAGACATTATATCCTCTTACATGCAAACCATCATGGTACGCATCATTGAGGAAAGTGATGACTTTACCCAGCCCATCTTGCCCAAGTTGATGGTTGTTTTGAGGCAAGGACAGATTACCTCTTCAACTGCACGTAAATTAGTTGACAATGTTTCCAAGAAGTGTGAGAAGAAGCTGAAACCTCTCTTGGTACAGGAGGAACAGGAGAAGGAAAAGAGACCAAGTGACTTACAGATTCCAGGACTACCTCTCAAAAGCAAGAATCAGTTGAGAAGAGAACAACGTTGCTTCACTTGCCAAGAAGAGTGGTCACTTGGACATATATGTGGGCCTATAACCCACAAGTCCCAGGACAACTATAGTACCGAGGGTAATGACAGGACAACAGTTGTGGAATTGCTTCCAGAGCAATCAAGTGAGGTTTGTGAGACCTTGGACATAAGGTATGATGAGCCTTGCATTTTTCCTAGCAACAGTTCATTGTTGCATGGTGTTTTTTTTCATGGTGAAGACTCCAAATTTGATGAGGAGATCAATGTCGATGAAGATGTCTTCTGGTTAAAGTTAGAAATAGAACAGACCAGCAAGTGGTTGGATGGTGGCTTTCCTGATGAGTTGGAGAGTTATGTTGATGAAGTAAATGAGAAGATTGATAGAGACAAATTTCCTTTTGATCAAGGTGCTGACTTGAACATTCAGATTGCTGAAATTCAAAATATAAACATGCCACCTCTTCAAGAAACTTGTGTGGAAGTACAGGAGGGCAAAATTGATGAAGATGAAGTTAATTCATCTTGTGGATCTCATTTTGGTGAGGGGCATAATGAATTTCGTGATAGTGGTGAGATCATAGAGCAAGCTGATTTTGACATTGTTAAATCAGCAACTGGTGAGGATGTGCATGCAGTTGATAATTCTTGGGTTGAGCATGAGTCAGTCCTAACTTCAGGTGCATGAAGTTGGAGAGTGTAGTGTCAAAAGGAATGTTGATTATGATCATTATGCCAAAGATGGTAAATCAGAAACTTTATTGTGTGCTGCTGATCACAATCCAGAACTTGATACAATGCAAAGTTGGAAGGATAAGTTGCAGGTTACAGAAGAGAAGATTGTCCAAACATTAACCCATTTGGATAGCACACACAACTTTGTTGAATATCTTCTGTGGACAGCTCAGCTCAAAGATAGGCAGATAGGGTTGATTGATGTCTCCTCTATTGAAAGCGTGCAAACTATTAAGGTAGAAACTATCAAGCATGCTTTGGAGAAAATAAAATCTGATTACTTGCAATTGTTATCCGATAGGGATTTGGCTATCCAAACTGCAGAAAATATGTACCAAGAACTCACCAAAAAGGAGAAGATAATTAACAAACTTAACCTTGAGTTAAGTTTTGTTCACAAAGAAGAAAATTGGTCAATTGTTACAACCACTTTGAAGGAACAAACCGAGTATGATGTTGATGCAGGTTCATTTCCTTGTGTTATGATTGGCGAAACATCTCCTGACTTCTGTGTGCAGAATGTTGAGAGTTGTAGCACAGGTGATTGTATAGACCCTTCCATGGAACCAATTGGTGAAGTTCAGATGGACCGTATAGTGAGGTATGCTCATAGTTTTTCTTTCAGTCCACATGTTGATGATTTGACCATGTCATATATGAATGGGAAGAAGGGTTGGTATAAGGAGTTATATGTATCACCTTGGCATGAGGTGCTCTTCCCTATAGTTGTAGAATCAGTTTCTTGTTGGGTTCCTCGTTTGTCGGTCCAGAATGGGTTCTCCTTTGAGCTGCAGAATAATTCAGTTGTAGTTAGAGTGGCACAACAGAAATTATTAAATTTTGGGAATGACAAAATCCCTATTTGGCTATGGGATCCAGGAATTCCTCTGAGGGATGGATTGTTTTATAGAGTGGCAGAGCTCGACAGAGTTATCGGGACTGGTTGTATCGGTTTGGTGACAGAGCTTGACAGTGTTTTCAGTTTTTGGGATGACAGTTCAAGGCAGTGTCTTCATCATGAGACATTCTTCAGATTTATTTGGGATCCTGGCATACAGATCATATTGCTTGAGGACAAGCAATATTTGGGAAGGGCGGACTGTAATGTCCCCTTCTAATCAGCTAGTGGGAGCACATAGAGACTAGCCTATACACGGGTTCTCGTAGGCTATGTCATATGGATGAGAGCCTTTGGAGATATTTGAGACAACTTTTGAATTCTTAGAGCTCAGTTTTGGTGGTCGTTCGGGGTCAAACGCAGCTAGGATGTCTGGAATTGCTATTTTTAGCAGTGTCGGGTTTTAGGGTTTCTTGTCGAGCGGACAGGGGGATGTTGTTCTACAACGAAATGGGTATCCGAAACAGGTTTCAGTTGGTCATTCGGAGTTTCATAAGGCAGAGTTTTTAAAGCGCAAAGCTTGGCTTTATTAAGTGAATTATTAAATTCATTTTATAAAGTTAAAACTTTATATTATAATTAAAGGGGAAGAAATATGTTTATCCCACATTGAGCGCGAAAAAGAGAGTTTGCCAAGGAGGAGCCTATTTATTCAGTGACTTGGTCTCATTTTAGATATTCTGGATTTTAGTTATTTCCTCTAGAGTTTGAGGCCAGTGGCTGAGACTTCTTCTCCGAAGGGACGAAAACCCCAACGGTGTGGCTGAGGACGAAACCCCTCAGATTTTTGGAGCTGGACGAAACCCCAGTTCTCTATTGGTGAATTCACACAGGATTCACGCTTTGGTGCTTCAACGATTTTAGAGGTACTTTGGTATTTGCTGATTTAGTATATTTCAAGGGTTTGCAGACATATTGTGGAAAGATTATATTTTTAAAATATTGTAATCTGAACCCTATTTTGAAAGAAATTTGAAAAATAAAATTGTTAGTTATTTCCTGTTTCTTGGAGTTGTATTTTCTGATTTTAAGAAACAGTATAGTGTCCCAAATATTAAAATATCAGAACAGGGGGGGACATTATAACTTTGTTCTTGAGTTGGATGATGCTCAAGTGGTGGAGATTTATCTAGACTATATTTAGAGCTTGATACTCATGCTAACTGAGAGATCTTTTTCTTACAAATTTATGGGTATTTGGCCTATCCCAACAACCATTCAAATATGGATCACCTCTTCTTGTGGATCTAAAATACCTATCTATGAATTCATGATGGTAGGGATATGATATTTCATGGTTATTTTCTCCTCCATAGAGGAAAGATATGTAATATTTTAAGGCCCATGGTTTCTTAGATCAAGCTCTCTTAGTCAATTTCAACCAATGAGTGGAATAAATAGAAGAAGTATCAATTTAGGTAAGACTAACAATTTTACCCCTATATTTTTGGAATAAACTAAATATTGAGATGATAGGTAACTCTATTGACCCATTTGTAGGCTAGTCTCCTTTGAAGGCCAATAATGCAACTTGTACTAGGATTTTTGTTCAAGTCAATATAAAAAAAGGGCTTCCTAAAAACATAGGTATCAAAGTCTTGGATTGGATCCATATCTAACCACTAGATTATGATCACATTCCTTTTAAATATATTACCTATCATCAATATGGTAACTTATTAAGGAATTATCCCATTAAGGTACAACAAGAGACAAAGGAGGAAGATAAATAATTCAAACTAATAAGAAAAAAACAACAAATAAGATCTAGAATTAGGAGGTTTAAACCATAGCTATAAAGTCAAAAGAATTATAATTTCTCTATTTTATCACAAAATTAGGAAGAGGAACATCCAAGGACATTTAAAAAATGGGAAGATCCATGAAGTCCTAAATCAAAATATAAAGTGGCAGAAAATTAAGACACCGAAGAAAACCTTTAGGAAGAGGATATTGAAGAAATAGAAGAGACTTAGTTAGCAACAACAATGATTCTAGGAGGCATCCCAACCACCAAATATTCTACTAGAGGGAGGAGATTTAATCAAGAGGTAATAAAAAAATAAACAAATATAGAGATTCAAAAGAAATCACAAAAAACCTTAGGCTTTAGCAAGGCTAAGAAGCCACTTAAGAAATTAATATTCTATTATGGAATGGAAGGGAATTGGGTATTCCCCTAAAAATAATTACCTAATTCAATTAATAACCCAACATAAACCAATTATTATTTGTATTCAAGAAAATAAATTGATAGAGCAGTTAGTAAGAATAGAATGGAAAAATATATGGAGTTCCCCAGACCTATAAGCAATAGCTTTTTTGGGCTTGGGGGGTTTCTCCTTGTATGGGATCCATAGGCCTTGATATGTATTAAAAAATTATACACTCAAATTGGATAGCAACTTCTTTCTCCTCTCCATAGGGATAAACTCATACCATAGTCAATTTTTATGGACCAAATAACTTAGTCCTAAAACAAGATACTTGGAAAAGTCTTCAACACTATATTCATCAAAAAACACCCCAAATTTAATTATATTAGGGGAATTGAATGTGTATTGAGCCCAATAAAAAAAAAAAAGGTAGCATTCCCTAAAAATACCCTTCTAAGGACTTGGTTATGCAAATTATAATTGATTAGAAACTTTAGAACATAATCCCCCAAAATAGAAAATTTACATGGACAAACTAAAGAGTTGGAATTAAATTTATTACAAAAATATTAGATATATTCTTGATAAAAAAAGATATACTATTTAGGTATCCACTTGTATCAAGTGACATAATTCAAATTTCAGTCTTAGATCATAATCCTATCTATTTGGATACAAACGATAGTGCTCTTGGAAAAATAAAGATTCCTTTGAAATACAATAAAAAATGGATGGAGCATAAGGAGTTTTCACCTTTAGTAGAAAGTGTCTAGAAGTAGCATGTCTATGAAAACCTAAGAGGTTTGGAAAATAAAAAATTCTAATCTCAACAAAGACATTAAGGACTATATTGCTAATATGACTAAAGTTCAAAATAGGTCAAGCATATTTCTAAAACATATGGAGGAAGAAAAGAAAAAGATAAGTGATCAACCTCCAACCCCTCAATAGGAAGAGAGAAGACTCCAGTTGAACCCAAAAAATGGATCAAACTTTTATAAAAAAAGAGGCACATTGAAGACTTCAATCAAGAATTATTTGTCTCAAGAAAGGAGACAAACACAAATTAATTTTATCTAAGAAAAATGAAATTTAACCAATGAAATACAATTAGAGAAATTCATAAAACTGAAGAAATTTATTTCCAATAAGGTAGTCATAAAGAAACTAGAAATAGATCATTACTTGGACCTTCTCACAAAAATAATAAATTAGCAAGCTCATGCCACTCTCCTTAACAACATTCCTCCTTTGTTAAAAGTAGATATAGATAAGATCTCTCTTTAGGAGTAATCAAACAACATTCGGAAGAAGCAATACATTCACTATGCAAAGATAAAGTTGTAGGACCATACGGCTTCACCAATAATTTTTATAAATAGTTTTATAAAATTATAAGAGATAACCTATTGGCAATGATAGAAGAGACAAGGATAAGAGGTAATCTATATGGGAAAATTATCTCCACTTTCTTAGATTTAATTACAAAGGAAACAATATAGTTAATTTTGATATATTTTGACCTATTTCTTTGTGTAATTTCTCTTATAAGATAATGACTAAAAAAATATATATATCATTACAAGGAATATTGATGATTTGATAGATAAAAAAAAAAGGAGTTTTATTTTAGGAAAAAAAGTATATGATATCATTAAATGATTCATGAATCCCTACACTCAATTTCCAATTCCAAAAATAAAATAATATCCATTAAACCTTTTCCTATACTTGAGGTTTCAAGGACCTTCTGGATAGTGCTAGGTGCTCCTTCCATCATGAGGGGGGAATTATCAAGGACTTTGACCTTCTATTATACGATATATGTAGGATTCACGGTGACCTTCATCTGGTCGATGCCTTGCTTCTCTATCAATTCTAACATAGGGTTCTCCCTCATTGCTTGGGTGGCTTCTAGTAAAAGGGGGGCCACAAATTCTACTAAAATCCCTCTAAGGAAAACCAATTCCTACGGGTACTCATATGCTTTATGTATTTGGGAATTACCCCTTTTCTCGAAGGGATACTTATTCCATACAATTTGTATATCTTTCCCTATTTTTATAGCATCCAACAATTCTTCTTCATAATCATCCTTCCTAAGCTTGACCCGGGCGTATTCCCTATTTTTTATTAATTTTTCATACTTTCCCTCTAGATTATAAGGCCTCCAAGTTATTTCCTCAAAATCCATGGTATCCAAATCAAACATTCCCTTGAGTAAGGCTGGGTATCCCATGAACAAGTAACTTCCAAACCTGCAAGGGACACTAAGCCATGGAACCCTACCATGTTTCTTCACTAGCCTCATTTTAGCCTCTTCGACCACCTATCTACATATTTCTATGGCAGCGAGAGATAAGGGATAATACATTGGCAACATTTTTGGGGGAATTTTAGCTCCATAGAGTCGTATATACGTGAACCCTTCTAAGAAGAAATAGTCTCCTATATTCTTTTCTCTTATGAAGGCTCTCACTCTAGGCCCTAGTCTCTCAGGGAGAAAACCAGTAAAATTCCAGTGAAATTCCACCATGAACACATCACAAAACCAACCTAAGTGGGAATGACCTTCATGTATCTTCTATAAACTAGTCTGGATATAAGTACTCTCAATGGCCCCAACTCTTTTTTGGCTTTCTTATCCTAATTGTCCTACCAAAATGTGTATGAGGATGGAGTAATTAGAGAAAACAAGGATCTCCTATTTTCATTTTAGGATTACCTCTTTCAAATATGTCATTTGTGAGTGCATTTGATTGCTCAAGGCTTGCTCCCATGCATAGACTGGAGTGCCTATTACTCGATTACTGTGTGCTACTAAAAGTAACACTCTCCTACCTACTACACTGAGGTATTGTACTCCTAATACAATGTTAATCATATCATAGAAGTCTTGAACCCATGGTATGAGAACAGTTTTAACTATTGGAAACTTATCAACCACTTTCTCATGTGCTTCAAAAAATGATTTAAAAACATCTAATTTAGTTAACATTTGAGATTGTAGTTTGATTATCATTTTCACCAATCGAGTATTGATGGGTGCTAGTTTAAAAACCTGATAGATGTGTTTGGGAGTGATACTGAATACTGGTCTATCTTTGTTGTCTCAAAATTTTTTGGTATTCTCGTCGTATGCTATGGCTAACTAGGCCAGCAAGTCGGGATAGTAGTGCACCTTTGGACATATTATTTTTCCAAGGTTACTGGTCCATCTAGTGCTCTTGGTAAAACCTTTATGTTGTAGTCTCCTTGATTTGTGGAATAAATATACCATCATCCAAGGGTGTTTATCATCATTTTTCATTATACGAGTGAAACTTTTGATGCAGGTATTTTCCATTTCATATTGCTGCATGGGAGTGAGATTTTTTCTTGGCCCACATTTCTAGGTAAACTCATACATGGTAGTTCATGGTATAGTTGGTCCAAGGAGTTTAGTGTATGGTAGTTGGTCTATGATAAATCTCACTACCTCATCTATGTCTTTGGGCACAAAATTAGTTCCCTAAGCCTTCATCTCATTCTTTGTAATTACTTCAGTCTACTGAAATGAGGTTCTCAATTCTCTGCTCACCTTTTACTCTTTTGAACCACACATAAATTCTAAAGAAAGCACTTATTAGTTGATAAATAAGAATCATGTTTTATTAACTAAATATAATATGGATGATAATATAGATTATTTAACAATAATAATTAACTTAGAAAGAAAGGATGTTCATGAATTAAAGGTATGGGACTGTAATTCGTTGAACAAGGAATTGATTGTAATCAATCAAGAAGAACGAATTTGGAATTCATTCTTGAGGGAATTTATAGGATTCCCTCTAATTTTGATAAGACTTCTCCAAAATATGATTCCAATGATTATCATAAACATATGTAAGATATTATAAATATGGCTTAGAGAAAGGAATTAGTAGATTCCTTAATTGCATCATGAATTTTAAAGGAACAAATGGATTCCTTAATGGTATGAAAAATACTTTAATGATATAATGATGACTTAGAGAAAGGAATTAGGAAATTACTTAATTGCATCATGAACTTGAAAAGGAAAAATTGTATTCCTTGACTTGTATACTTGATTGAAAGGGATCCATAGTGGACCTTCTATACCTATAATATTTAACATCTTAAGTTTATGAATATGAGGAAAGAACATATTTTTGAGGCTGGGTTTATTCCCCATGAGGGTCCCCAAGATAAATAATGTGTCACTCTAGTTGTGGTTTGACCTAATGATTATTGTGAATGTTGCCTTTATTTTCAAAATGAGAATGTTATAAGGGGATGTGATGTTAATTACTTTGATAAAATGAACCTGCAATCTTTAAACCAATGTGAAAATATTTACATTCATGGACTACTATTTTATTTTTAATGTATGCTTAACTTTATTTTTTTGTTGATTTGAAGAGTTATGATTATGCCATTTACTTTTTGGAATGTTATGTGTTAAATGAATTATGAATGATGTAGTTAGCTAGTTAGCACTTGACATATTCAATGGTTGAATAGATTCAAAAAATATATTACAATGGAATATATATACCTTGCTCAATTGAATATCTCATGAGTTGTTTAATTTACAAACTCAAGGATTAATTGGATTATGTTGAACCATTCATGGATGGTATAACCAGAAACACTACAAAAAGAAAAGATAACAAATAATGGATTAATCTGAGTTGGAACTCAAAGTGTGTTGAAACTAAAACTAAGTTAGACCTTACTTTCTAAATTGATATTTGAATGTACCTAGGGATTAGGTGCTCCCACGATGGTCAAATAATATCCTTTTGTAATGAACTTAATTGATTCATGTACTTAACAAAAGGGATGCCTAAAAAAAAAAGGATGGACAAGTAAGCCTTAAGAGGTATAAGGAAATATAATCATGCTTAAGATAATATTATAAGGATTATGTAAGTTTGTTCACATATAGTGAATTTTTTATCTTAGTGACCCCATCGAGAAGATGTGGGTTGGATCTAAGATTTATGAATAACCATTGTTAAGGTTATTTCATTTATGATGGTTTTCCATATTCAAGGAATTCACCTATATAGGGTGATTTTCATTTTTATGAGGGATGAAACCTAACACTTTGGCCAATGTTCTCATACCCGAGTGGTATGAGGGTTTCATAGAAGCTAATCACTTCTACTCAAGAGTGACTCTGATCAAGTATTAATATCTCTTGATAATATTTTCCTTGATAACTTACAATACGAAATGGAATGATTCTATCTTAGATCATGATTATATCCCTTGCCTCATGAAATATAAATATATATAAAAAAATTATGGATAAGAAGTGGTAACAATTGGGGTTGTTATAAGGTCACACAATAATCTGCTATGTAGACGGTCTCAAAAAGCCACTCAAAATAAAATAAAAAATAAAAAATAAAAGCATCAAAAAAACCCTAATGATCATTTTATTATGAATTTCCAGTTCACATAGTCATTCGCTATGTAGACAATCTAAAAAAGCCACATGTGCAAATAAAAGATCATCAACAAAATTCATGTGCACCAAAAAGCAAGAAAGTAAACTAAAAAAGGGTTCATTTTATTACAAATTGAATAAGTTGTGGCATTTTTTACATACCAACCTTGCAACCCTAGTTGCTCCACCACCTAATGCCATCACTATATCTTTCCATGCAAAATCGTAAGCCCTCTAGGTCCATTTCTTCATCACACCTTAACTCTCCACCTTTTTCTCATCTACGATAAGTGAAAATGATGGGTTGTGCACCCCACTTTGCTACTTATAGTGTGTGATGTACAACCATATAGGATGGTTGTGTTGCGCTTATCTTGGATGGTTGTGTAGATTAAAGATACAACGCCAAACAAAAGATAAAGAAATCACGATAAAAAGTAATACAGAACACAGTTGTACAAAACAAACGATTTTTATTAATCAATGGAGTTTAAAAACTCCTTTTGAGTACAACAGGGCCTGTAACCCTTTTCGTGATACAAAAATTACAGTTTGTGCTAGGGTTCTCCGAAACCCTAGCTGGCACAATGGGGTGGCGTCTCCGAAGAATATATCTTTAACCCCAACAAGGTGAGTGGGCTTTGTTGTATCCTTTGGCTCGGACCACTCCAGCTTAAACAACTGCTATCAACACACCAGATCTGCCATTAAAATCCTGCACACATTAACACTATCAAGGAGTTAGAAATTAATAAGAGGGCTCCACTGTGTGAGCCCTCAGAAATAATTTAAAACCCTAGAAAAAATAAATAGAATGCAGGAATTCAACAATAGATTAATAAAAGAAAAGAAGTTACTTGCTTTAAGATGATTTATACCTATTCTCTATTAACGCGGCTAGACCAGGCGGCACCTGGAAGTAATGTGGCTATCAAATCGGCTGCAGAAGGCGCCCTGGTGCACTCGCTGAACGCCCGCGTGCTTCTGAATCAGGGTTTCAGACGTCGGTCTACGTCTGTGGCTGCGGGTAAACGCCCGTGGGCACTTGCGACAAGAATGTGGAATTCTGCAGAGTGTTGTAGAAGAGATGGCGGCGAAGTTGGCGACGGATGCGACGATGGATGCGACGAAAAGGATGCGGCGATGGATAGCTGAAGATATAGATGAAATAGAAGAGATAGGTCCAATAGATAGCAAAGATAGCAAAGATAGTAGAAGAAGATAGGGTTTGAGCCATCAAGGTGACTCAATTTATAATCTACTCTTAGGGCACACTTTAGGGTTTTAACGACACTTTGAACGTGTGGCTAAGATTAAAGTGGATCCAAGGGTAGAGAATAAATCTAGGTTGTGAAACGGATTAAGATGGATGGACGGATGAGATTAAATGAAGGATGGATGGCTTAGATTAAATCACTTAAAGTATATTTATATATATATTAAAATATATTAAAATATTAAAATATATATATAAATATTAATTTAAATAAATTTGGGGATGAAAAATGGCGGGAAAGGTGAAATTGGGCCAAATAATGGCGGGAAGGTGTGGATTTGGGCCAAATAATGGCGGGAAGGTGTGGATTTGGGCCAAATAATGGTGGGAAGGATGGATGATTGACACGTGGCTGACAGGAAGGTATAGATGACTTACAAGTGGCTGGATTTTGGTGTCTACAGATGCCCTTTTTGAGCTGCTTTGTGTGAAGACACAATGCAGCACAAAAACTTAAGACACCTGAAAAGTTGGATCAGACGCAACTCTCTCTCAAGACTAAAGCACAACTTTGAAGACCAAAGAATAAAAGAATATTTAAAATTTTTTAGCTTACCCCCTCAATTGGCGAGCGAGAATGGTTCTCACAAGCCAATTGGAAGAAATTTGGAAGAAAATGAACCGTTTTTGCCCCAACGGTGAAAAAAAGGGGTTGGTGTATGAACCATCTGTTTATGTCCCAACAGAAAAGGGGTTGGTGTACAAACCAGAAAAGAATATGATTGAAGACGATATGAGTGATGTGAAAGATGGACCGTTTTCTGCCCCAACGGTTATAAAGGGATTTTTGCCAAATTGTAAGTTCCATGATCATGTAAGATGAATTCCACTATAGGAAAATTAGAAATTGATAACGGATGCCCCAACTCCTGTGTGTGAGTCCATACTGTTAATGAAATTGCCTTGTTGGCGCCATTGATATGCAGAGATGAAAGATGCATGAAAAGAGTCCAGAACTCAGAGATGCTCCTAGTGACTGTATGGATAATTCCTCGGGTCGAAACCAATCAACCTAGGTAGCCTCAATCTCTAGCAAGACTCAAAATAATGATGATATTAAAGATTGTCCATGTTTAAGGCCCCATGAACTAGGCCATCAATGACAATCGTTGAGCAAATTAATCTTGGTATGAGGTCACTTGAAAAGTAGAATATCCAAAATTGATTTCCAATTTTCAAACAGTGAAATAATTGATTATGATAAATGGTAAGTGTCCTTATGGTGGTTTAATCCTCTTATCGAATTGCATGGATTCAAATCGCTGCAATCGCCAAGGTGATAGAATATACCACTAGATACGAGGTTTACTTTAATTTGATTTGGCAAAAATATGCATGATGAAAGAAGAATGAATGAAATTGACGATAGATCAGAAGAATTGATGAATGTGGTTAATTTTGTGAAGGTTTTGAATATTTTTAACCCAATTTGTAAAACAATGATGAATGATGCGCTTTTTGAGCGAAATGACAAAATTTGTGTCCAAAACTGTTGTAACCTTCACAAAATGTTTTATTATGATAAGAAGAATGGATGAATGCAATTTGATGAAATTTGGAGGAGGTAAGCTTCAATTTTGCAAGTTTTGTTCCTTTATTCAATACTGACACCAAACGCCGGTCTGCATTTGTGGTTGGCAGAGACGCCCGCCGGTGTTTAGGCGCTCTGCAAATGCAAGACTACGTCTAAATGCGCCATGAAATGCCCCACTACGTTTCAGGGCACCAAAACCAGCTATTTAAACAGTTTCAGTGAGAATTTCGCTCATTTGTGCGTTCGAGCTTGAGAGAAGTGCGTCTGAGGGAGTGGAGTGAAGTGGAGTGAGAAGTTGTGAAGCACGCGGGAGCTATGGCGGAGATGGGAGCGGACGCGCCAGTGCAGCCAGCTGAGGTATTTGTTCATTTAAGCAAGTACTTATTATGTGTTTTTTTTTTTTTTTTTTTTTTGGAAAAAATTTGTAACAAATTTTTGTTTTGTTGTTTTGCAGCTTAGGGTGTTAGAGGCACGACACCGATTCTCCCCTATCATTCCGGGGATGAGGAGGTCGTTGTCCCAGGGAGACTGGGAGATATTGGAGGCAGTGGGGCTAGCGGAGGCAGCCCGGTTGGAGGTAGTTCGGGCGGATGAGGGGTACCTCTTTTGATGGTTAGCTTAGTGCTTAGATGCACTCTTTATGAGCCTTGGTGCTCTATTGTATATTGTAGCCTTTTGGCATTCATTGTACAGTTTGACCTTTATACATATATATATACATGGCTTTTATTTATTTGGTGTTTTACTCTCTTTTGTGTGAATGCCTATGTTTTTGTGATGCATGTTTTTATATGTTTTAATGTTTTTGATGCATATGTGATGGAATGGAATGCAAACTTATAGATGATTAATGCGAGACTAAGTATATAACATACAAATCTATGGATGATTAATGCAAGACTAAGTAAATGATATGTAAATCTATGGATGATTAATGCAAGACTAAGTAAATGAAATATGCACTAAGAAGCACTCATACTTTTAGATAGTTAGATTTAGCCAACTGTTATCATAATTGTTTAATCAGGGGCACCGAACTTGGTGGCTTGTGAATGGATGACGTATGGAATGACATGAATATGGAAGAAGATATGGAGGGTGATATGGAGGTTGATATGGAAGACTGTTTTACAAAGACTCAAACATGCTAGTGGTATCAAACAAACTTACTAATACTTGCCTAATTCAACTAGGACCAAATGTGTGTGCATGCGAGTTCATTAACCTGGTAGTGACTCTAGGCAATCAAAAACCTGTGTGTGTGCAAGTGTGTTCATTAACCTCATCTTGCATAAATTAGGTAACCCTGTTATGGAGAAGACCCCGAAGCTAGTTTGTCCGTATGAGCATTCAGAGGTCTCTTTTTGAGGAGAGACATGTCGCCACGCAATGAGTATACTCCACTGCCAGTCAAGCGTCTATAGCCCCGGTGAAGGTTAACTCCATAGTCCATGTTGTTTTTGACCTTTGTAAGCCTTGGGGATGACTACCTATCCGTCTGACTGGACAAGTAGTACGATCCTTACAACTTATTTGGGATCAGTGGTGTGTGAAAAATGTTCATTTCCTTAGAGCTTTGGGGAATCGGATTCTCAACCGAAGTATGATGAGAATTTTACCCTATCCTTACTACTCTGTTTATATTTATATTTTGTGATTGCTTGTGATAGTGGTAAGAACCACTTTTTTATGGACTATGTTTGCATGATAGGACAAACGAGGATTACCCTTTTCACTTCAAGGCACAACCCAAGGATGGTGTTATCTCTCTTTGACACAAGATGTTTTTAAGATGTGAAAATGTGATAGGTTCAAGACCGCTTTTGAAATCATTTCCCAATACTCAAGATTTTATTTAGTGTAATTTGTGATATGGCCCTAGAGAACTTTGACATGCATTTCAAAGTTTGCTTAAAACACTAGGAATGGCTGAGTGATTGAAAACATTTTGGCAATGTAAATATGTGCAAATGGAAAATGGGTGTACGAATGACAATTCGGTTTGATGGATTTTATGAAGGTGCCCCTGATTAAGGCAACATGACTTTTGCTTGACCAAATTTTATATCCAAAAGATAGAATGGTCTCTAACATGATATGCAACTATGGCTGAAAATGAAATGTTATGGTTTTCAATGAGATGTATGCACATGAAATGCAATGTTTTTGAATGAGATGTATGCAACTAACAATGAAATGCAAATTCTTTTTATTTTATTTGTTTTTTTTTTTTTTTTTGTTGTACAAGCCATGTATATATGTACATATAAAATTCAAACTATGCGTAGAATGCCCTCAAGTGTATAACATTAAGTGGTTCGGGTTCTTCCTCTCCCTCTAAATCGGCAAGTCTATAAGTTCCATTGCCCACTCTTTCGGTGACCATATATGGACCTAACCAATTAGCCGCGAATTTATCTCGAAGATGCGGCAATGCATTGGTGTTTTGTTGATTCTCTTTAAGGACAAGATCTCCTACTTGAAATTCTCTTAGATGAACTTTGGCATTGTAAGCACGTTTCAATCGGTCTTGATAAACTCGCAAATGCTCTAAAGCATTGATTCGTTTTTCATCTATGAGTGTGAGTTGATCAAGACGTGCTTGTCTAGCAATATCATCATCGATAAATTCCTGCAAAGAAATTCGCAAGGAAGGGATCTCGACGAGGCGGAGCTAAGACTGGAGGAGACGCTAAGTACTGCTTGATGTCATCAAAGGCTTTCTGACACTCATCTGTCCATGAAAATTGTACCCCCTTTTGTAGTAGGTGGCAAAATGGCCTACATTTATCAGAAAGTTGTGCAATAAAGCGACGGATTGAATTAATATTTCCTTGTAAACTATGCAACTCCTTCAAATTAGTTGGGGGACACATTTCCATAATGGCTTTGACCTTGTTTGGGTCCACCTCAATACCTCGTTTAGAGATAATAAAACCTAGGAGTTTGCTTGAGGTAACACCAAAGACACATTTCTTAGGCTTATCCGGATCATATGGATTATGGAGCGGGGTGAATAAGTCTTCGAAATTCATTGTCGACTTATGGAAGAAAGGATGGGCGGAATGGAAGGGAAAACCGGTGAAGACCTCGGAAGACCTGAGATGCAAAACAACATAGTTTTTGAGTTTTTTTTTTTTTTAGTTTTTTTTTTTTTTTTTTTTTTTGTAGTGGTGAAAACCACTATTTTAGTATATACATATAATAGAGGTTTGGATTATGGCTTATGGATGTGGCGGAGGGGGTGGTTCACCTCGTTCTTGTGGAAGAAGCAAGCGAAAGATGGCTTCTTGGAGAGGGAACAATTGGAGATAAAACTCGTCTTGTTCAATGAGGGTAACAATTGGCGCCGACTCTTCTTCAGATTCATCACCATTTGACATGACGTCAAATTCTTCATAGGCTTCATCTTCGGATTCGTCGGGGTGGAGGATTTCTTCTTCTGAATTAAGATTAATGCTTTGAAAAGCTCGTTCAAAAGAAGAAAGGGATGGAAGTGGTTGGTAGCCCAGACCAAAACGCTCAGTGGGTCTCTGATATGGCATATCGATGCGTTCAGTTACTCCTTGCTCGTAGCGACCTAGGCCAAATTGCTGCCAATTATGTCTGTGGAAATAGCGAGAGGGAAAACCCTCCATCCTTTCGATATTGGCAAGGACTGGATGCTTAGGTTCTAGTATGGTGGTAGGACTAGAAGATGACTCTATTCCCCCATATACAAAATTAATGGAATTTGGCATAGAACCCATGTTATAAACCGATCCAATGGATAAATGTTGGTCATGTGGACGACCAAAATCTTTAACTTGTTTGCACATTGAACGGTGTGATGTGGACATCTTGAATGGCATACTCACCAATACCTGCATCAGTGAGATGGACCTTGACTTGGGAGGGAGAAAGACTAGATGATGGAATAGAAGAATGTGGGATAGAAGAATTGGAAGGATTTGGTTGGGTTGATGCTTCACTAACTTGTGAAACATCAGCTGGTGATGGTTGGGAAGATGGAGGAATAATAGGTGATGTTGAAGAAGGTGTAGAAGAATGGGGTAATGACGTGGAAAGAGATGATTGGTCATGGCCACATGTGCATGTGGTCACTGATGAAGAAGAAGGAAGATTAGGAGATGAAGAAAGTGGTGAATGAGATGGAATAGCGGAAGAGGAAGATGGTTGCGATATGATGGGTAGCTCCTCAGGAATGGGAGCTTTAGAAGAAGATGGTATAGAAGAAGTAGATGGGGTCAAGAAAAGATGAGTGGATGGCAACACAATCTCATAAGGATTTGAGACATAGTTGCAATGTTTGAAGGGTTCAATGTGAGCAGGTACACAATGAACCTGTCCCTCATATACATACTTCGAGACATTGATGCAATATAGAAGGGACACATCTCATCTCCCTAAGCCAAGGCCGTCCAAGCAATACATTGTATGCCATGGACCCTTCCAAGATGTGAAACAAGGTATGCAAAGTTCGGGCCCCTACCTCAATGGGCAAGATAACCGTGCCAACCGTGGAAGATAAAGCATCATTGAATGCTTTAAGAGTAAAAGTCGACTTTGTGATAAGGGATGGCGACAGCTTTAGATGACTCAACGCCGATGTTGTAATGATATTGATTGAGGAACCGGTGTCAATTAAGACTCTCTTGAATGGCTTGTGATCGATCTTGGCCATGATATGGAGTGGAGGATCTATACTTTCTGTTGACATAGGTTTGATTTCAAAATCATAGAAAGTGATGGAGGGCTCCATGCATGTTTGAATACTCCCCACAAAGTTGTTGAAGGCATTAGTATCTTGAGTTTGAAGCTCGATTGACTTTAATATTTCCATTAATGCCTCTCTATGCGGGGGAGATTGTTGAATGAGGTCATAGATCGATAACTTGGCAGAAGCCATTTTTAAACTGGTAGTTAATCGGCTACTCAATGACATGATGGGTCGTTGGCGTTGAGTAGAATGATTTAGCGGTTGTTGAGAAGTACTAGCACGTCGTTGGGTCACTGTTACCTGAGGTGGACTGGGGGTTTGTACAGGTGGTCGTGGTTCAGCCTGATTTGGTTGGTTCGCCCTTTGACCCCGGGTTACTACGTTAATAGTACCCACAAAACCTTGGTATTGTTGTACATGGTTGACTTGATTAGGAGGAGTTACCTGAGTTACTCCCCCTGAAGTTGTTGGAGCTTCCTCCCGATGTGGAAGGGGTGTTTGAAATATACCAAGATTTTGATTTTGTTGGGCTAAGGGGCTATCCAATTTAATGGCTCCAATCTCAATAAGATCTTGGATCACATGTTTGAAATCTGTACAATTATTGATATCGTGCCCATTTTGCCTATGATAAGGACAAAATAGGTACTCCTTGTAATACTTCCCCCTTCTAGATGGTTCTAAAGGTTTAAACTCAGGTAAAGTTAACTGATTTGTGCTATATAACTTATTGAATATGACCGCATATGGTTCATCTAAAGGTGTGAACTGTCGCTTGGGACGATTTGTTTGCCAAGGTCGAGTTTCCATGGTTGGCTCAGTATTGTGAGCTGGTTGAGGAGGGGCGGGTACCGCATGATAAGCAATTGGTTGCGGTTGACTTTGCATTACTTGTTGTTGTTGAGCCATTACGGGCTGGCTCGCCACCACTTGATTAACTTGGTTAACATTTGAGGTCTGAACTAGCTTTGTGCTTGTTTGTTTTGGCCATAATTATTATTTCGTTGTTGGCCCTTTTGTTGCCATTCTTTTCTACGGGGTTTTAAAACACCCTCTTGGACTTTAATGTCTTCTATGATACTTGCTTGGGCCAAAGCCTCTTCAAAAGTCCTGTATTGTTGTAATTGGAGTAACCAAGAGATAGGTTTTAGACAACTCTGGGTGAACATTTTGGTTAACTCCTCCATTGGTAGGGAGAATGGCAGTTTATTAATGATAGCCCTCCAACGGTTTCCAAAGTCATAAACAGTCTCATCGTCATGTTGCTTGAGCTTGTATAAGTCGGACAATGAAACTTTCCTTTGTACATTTAGGGAGAATCGTTCTAAAAATAGATTAATCAATTGCTCGTAAGCATAAATGCTATGGTGAGGTAAATGATTGTACCATTGTACAACATCTCCTCCTAATGTCTGAGGAAAAGTTCTGAGCATAAGAGCATCATTATTTTGGATTCTAAAGCAGGCATGCATGAATGAGCTCACATGTTCATGAGGATCCTCAGTTCCTCAAAATTTGTCAAACTTCGGTAATGTGAAATCAGTCGGATATGGCGGTGAAGGTACCGAAGGATGAATTGGTTGATTGATCAACGACCTTAGCGTAGGTTTCTGACTAGATGAGCCAGGCATGTTGAGCATAAGGTTGTCAATCTGTTGTTGCATAGCATGGAGTCGAGAATCTTCATGAAAATTTTGATTCGTTTGATGATTATGATGATGCAATGGAGGAGTGGAAAAATGATGAGATGGGATGAAATTGCCTGGATTAGGCGGTGTGGAATGGACAAGTTGTTGGTATGGATGATACCGAAAAGAAGGTGATTGGTTTGAATGATGAACTGGACTGGGTTGGGAGAAAGGTGGGGTAGGAATGGACACCACCGAAGATTGGGGTACCCAGGTGGGGCTTGAGCTAAGAAAAGCTGGCTGGGTAGAAATTGGTTGGGGTGTAGGATTTACTACGACAGGTGGTTGAGCATTTTGTTGTTGTTGTTGCTGAAGCAACTTGTCGAGGTACTCCCTAACCTTATTAATCTCTAACCCAAGGGATGTGGGATGATTGGATGAAGGTGGAGGGCAGGCTGCCATGGTAGTCACAGGAGACTGCATAGCAGGGGCAATGAAGGTGGCTGAAGTAGGCGGTACACGGGAAGAAACAATAGACTGTGCCCCAGGTAGGGTGAAACCATAAATGGTTTGGGAAGAAGAGGGTTGAAATTGGTCATGGCTAGAGGAGGTTCCACCAGCCTCATAGAGAGAATTGGTGTACACCCGGGTAAATGGAGGAGAAAGTGGTCGGGAAGACACTACATTTGTCTCCAAAGGAGGACAATTGAGCATCTGGGAAGATGTTGGAGATGAAGCCGGCTGAGCAGATACAACATTAGCCTCAAAAAAAGGGTTAGTGTAGACCTGAGTGAAACCAGCGGGTATGGTTGATGCAATATCCTGCTGAAAAATAGAATCTTGCATAGGGGAATCTTGGATTGGCTCAAGGACATAACCAGTGCCATCTCTTAAGTGAGTTTGCACTTGGGCCATATCAATGTGGGTAATATGACAGGAATTGTCTTCCTCCATGGGCATGGCCATGCGATAGACGGTAGAAGGACGTGAAAGACCTGCAGGTGAACCTGCCTGAAATTCACTAGGATAAGTGGTCATGTTGGTGGTGGGGATGTTCTGTGAATTACCCATTTGATTATTTAGATTTAACATTTTAGATTGATTCCTTGTTAAGACCATAACGCAATAAATCTAAACAAATTCAGAAAAGAAGAATGCAAAACTTGAATGATAAATTTACACTAAAGAAATTATCAAAAAACAGTCACAACCTAGGTTTCAACCAATATGTCTTACCTGCGGTTAATTAATTATTTTCTGATCTTAATCTGTAGTAAATTTTAAGTGTCCGGTTTATGAGTTTTGCATGTGATCTAATCTTGAATTATTCACAAAAAAGGTAAAAACTATGGCTAGGAAAGGACAACGAGATTCTTACTAGGTGATGAAATCCAACAAGTTTGCTCGGGGGTGACCTATGGTGTCTAAGGAAAAAGTTTAATGGATGGAGATGAATTCCACCGTCACTAAACTTCAAGCAATACCTGGTGATGAAATCCGGATATTACTGTTTTAAATGCAATATGAAATGCAGTGAATTTTATTTTAAGTGTTTTAGTTGTCTAATGTATACATACAAAGCTATAAATCAAAAGTTCTAATGATCTAAGCAAGAGGCTACTAAAAATATGCCATTTCCTCTGAAGAAGTGGAGTACACCGTTTAAAACCCCCTGCCTACCAATGATATCAAATATCAAAGGAGCAACCGGAAGGTTCGTCCACTTCTCTGCCTGGAATCACCCAATGGCAGGAGTACTATTGACATCCAATCAATAGTCCTACTTAGATAACTAAAACAGATAATTCGTAGCTATTCTAATATGCAGCTAGGTATGCAAATTTTTTTTTTTATGCAAGCAACAACCAATAATGCAATGCAAAAAAAATGTAACTAAAAATAACTGTTCTTTTCCAGATTACTTAGTTTTTGTTCATTTTAAAGCAATGATCTGAAAAAAGAAACAGAATACGATAGAAAAACCAAAAACGTAAAAAGTACAGCACTTACTTGGAAGCCTACGCTTTTTCTGTAAAACTGCCTTCAAACGCCCAAGGGAGTCTGCGCAGGCTGAAACGCACCTCTACGTTTCGGATTGGACTTCCAGACGCCGCTCTGCGTCTGCTGCAGTTTCTGCAAACTCCTCAGAAACCCTAGTTCGTTGGAACAATGAATTTCACGATTTTTGGAACCTGCAAAATAAAACAAAAATAGGAATAGATCAGTAAAGCAAGTATTAAAAACATGAAACCCTAGGGGGTCCCACCGTGATCGCCATTTGTAGATTAAAGATACAACGCCAAACAAAAGATAAAGAAATCACGATAAAAAGTAATGCAGAACAGAGTTGTACAAAACAAACGATTTTTATTAATCAATGGAGTTTAAAAACTCCTTTTGAGTACAACAGGGCCTGTAACCCTTTTCGTGATACAAAAATTATAGTTTGTGCTAGGGTTCTCCGAAACCCTAGCTGGCATAATGTGGTGGCGTCTCCGAAGAATGTATCTTTAACCTCAACAAGGTGAGTGGGCTTTGTTGTATCCTTTTAGCTCGGACCACTCCAGCTTAAACAACTGCTATCAACACACCGGATCTGCCATTAAAATCCTGCACACATTAAAACTATCAAGGAGTTAGAAATTAATAAGAGGGCTCCACTGTGTGAGCCCTCAGAAACAATTTAAAACCCTAGAAAAATAGAATGCAGGAATTCAACAATAGGATTAATAAAAGAAAAGAAGTTACTTGCTTTAGAGATTTATACCTTTCTCTGTTAACCGCTAGACAGGGGCACTGGAAGTAATGTGGCTATCAAATCGGCTGCAGAAGGCGCCCTGGTGCACTCGCTGAACGCCCGCGTGCTTCTGAATCAGGGTTTCAGACGCCGGTCTGCGTCTGTGGCTGCGGGTAAACGCCCGTGGGCACTTGCGACAAGAATGGGGAATTCTGCAGAGTGCTGCAGAAGAGATGGCGGCGAAGTTGGCGACGGATGCGGCGATGGATGCGATGAAAAGGATGCGACGATGGATAGCTGAAGATATAGATGAAATAGAAGAGATAGGTCCAAAAGATAGCAAAGATAGCAAAGATAGGAGAAGAAGATAGGGTTTGAGCCATCAAGGTGACTCAATTTATAATCTACTCTTAGGGCACACTTTAGGGTTTTAACGACACTTTGAATGTGTGGCTAAGATTAAAGTGGATCCAAGGGTAGAGAATAAATCTAGGTTGTGAAACGGATTAAGATGGATGGACGGATGAGATTAAATGAAGGATGGACGGCTCAGATTAAATCACTTAAACTATATTTATATATATATTAAAATATATTAAAATATTAAAATATATATATAAATATTAATTTAAATAAATTTGGGGATGAAAAATGGCGGGAAAGGTGAAATTGGGCCAAATAATGGCGGGAAGGTGTGGATTTGGGCCAAATAATGGCGGGAAGGTGTGGATTTGGGCCAAATAATGGCGGGAAGGATGGATGACTGACACGTGGCTGACAGGAAGGTATAGATGACTTACAAGTGGCTGGATTTTGGTGTCTACAGAGTTGATTTATTACGATCATCACAGAAAATCATGAAATTAAAAAAAAACAACAAAAACAAAACCAATCCAAATAAGTACAAAGTCAAAGCATCCACATCAATGATATCACTTCATCAAATTTATTAGATCAATTGTCTCATCGCCATAATTCAATTTGTCTTTCATTGACTCATCACTTGAGGGGGTAGACAATAAAAACTTTTTACCTCAAAAAAATATCAATATGCAAGCACTCATTTTTGGAATCACTGTTTGTTCAAGGATATCGTCAACAACTAATCATACGCCCTACTCTATTGGTTTTAAATGCAAAGACCTTAATCAAATAAATATGGCAACACCCTAATTCAAGGTCAGTAAGGGTTCATACACCTTTTTTTGAATCATGGTGGCAAAATATATAAGCCCACAATGCAAAGTTATTATGGCATTAGGAGAACACTTACCAAAGGACTAGCTCACTTGCCAAAAACCCCAAAGCACTCTTCAATTTTTCAAATACAAGATTCGAAAGATATTCATTGCCTCCATCACTGGGGCATCCCACATTGACCTCAAATTGGGGTAATTAAACGTCAAACCTCTTCAAGCACAAGAGTCAGCACATCATTCATTCATCATCCATAGGTGTCATTTATTTTTGCATCACATTGTGTTTTCACACAACACGATATAAAAGGAGGATCTATAAACACCTAAAACTAGCACATTAAATATTTCATGATTAATTAATATATTTAATATTAATTAAAACTAATTAATATATTTAATATTAATTAAAACTAATTAATATTAAACATTCATTGCCTAAGTATTAATTTATTAAATAATTAATTAATTAGTGCTTAGATTGCATAATTATTTACCCCTCTCTATGGATGCATTGACCCTCACATGTACCCATCCACATCATCCCTGGCACTGGTAGTTCCACCTCCAATTATTCGATCGATCATGTGCACGAAAAATATCCTCATCCAAAAGTGAACTCAAGATACTAGTAGTTCCACCTCTAAGCCACAAAGGAAGGATAATCATGCACCTAGTTAACTAAGTCAATTAACTAAACATGCACAATATGCACACAATCAATAGATATGCACATAATGCACTTTCACTTAAAAATACATATTTAAATTAAATAAATATATTTAATTTAAATATAAAAGCAAATTAAATCTAAACATGCTTATTTAAATTAAATAAAATATATTTAATTTAAATATAAAAATCAAATCAAATCATGCACATCTAGTTAACTGGCCAAGAAAAGCTTATCCATGTGCAATCCTATAATTAAGAAATCAATGCAAGGAGATAGCTCTCAGTTACATGCACTTAACTGATTGAGCCACCTCCTTATCCCTCCACCTTGGGAAAATTATAAATTGGACCTCACCTTCCTTTTAAAATATGAGGATGGACATTATAGCAAAGCCCTAATGAATTCTTGAGCAACCATAATAGTCATACTCCTAAGATCTCAACATTCTATCATCCCTAACCTATGTATAACCTGTTCACATCCTTTTGTAGGCCCAAATCCACTCTCAAATACATTTTGAACCCTATAGGTCATGATCATCCCACCTTGGATGGTCTCAACCTACGATCATCCAACCTCATATGGTTGGATCCTAGCCTACATAAGAAGCCTACTAATATAGCACATTTCAGTCATGAAGTAGCAGCATCCCACGTGCAATGCAATGATATAGACAACAACAATAGTGGTTTGTATAAGGTAAAAAGCAAGCTCATTCTATTTCACTTATACATGTTTATCACTTTGTTAATACTTACATTGATATTATATTATTTTTAGTTGGGCCTCACTTAGGGAGGCCTAATAGATATTACTGATAATTTATAGGTTTGTATGTGTGTAGTTCTCATAGGTATGAACCAGGTCAAAAATAGAACCGTATAGTAGTTGAAAGCTACCCAAGCCCATGGATTTGCCATTCCTTGGTTGTAGAAATACACACAACATGATAATCTACCCATAAATTATCAACAAATATGATCATTCAACCTTATATGAACACCATCCAAAGAGTCATCTATCCTATATTTGGTAGACATAGGCCCAAGCATTGATCTAGAAGCACCACACATGACCCCAAATGCATCCTATGAAGTGGTGGTCACAAAAACATCTACCCAAGAACTTGCTATAGTTTCAAGAGTATCGAAGCACCATATGTATTTGCACAAGGGCATCATTCTCTCATATTATTTTAAACCTTGCATGGGTAAATAGTGTAAAATAATAGACGAAGCGCAACAACATTTCAAAGTTTAATATCATATTCATTGCTTTTCATTTTATATTGCATGGTGCGTACTTTTGCTATCTATACTTATATCCCTAGAAATGAAAATCATGTGGTAAATTTATTGGCTATGAATGCATCTGGTGTAGATTGCCCTAAAATAGAGACAAGTTTTCCACTATCTCTTTTTATCACCCATTTGTGTCAAATAATATTGTGTACTTGCAAGTTTTCTAGGATGATATTGACATTAAAGATTTTATGCCCATGTAAAATCACTATGCTGACATCTTATGTGATGAATAAGATTAGGATAAGTTAAAAGACATCATTGGAGAACCTGTAGAAGTGATACAAATAAAGAAAAATAAAATACTAAGAGGATTACTTTCTTTGGAGAGTCCATTTGATGATTTTGATAGAGCTCATAGGCCTATTCTTCAAGAATCAAAGTGTTGGACATTTTGAGCTCATTCAGTTGTCATTGATGTCAAGGTGAAAAGTTATCATTAAAGGTTTTTTGTTTAGACATTGTGATGGTAGAATTAAGGTTTTTATTAAAACCATGGTGGCAGAATAATCTTCATCAAATCAATGGAGTACAAATTAAAGGTTTAAATTTTATCCCAAGGAAGGCTTTAATTTTTATTAAAGTCAAAGGTTTATAAATATAATTTATAAAATTTAAATTCTTTTAGAATTTAAATAATTTATAAATTATAAAAGGTTTTAAAAAATGTCGACGTCATCAAACTTAGTGGAGCACCAACATCTATGGAAAAAGGGGAAATCGTGTATAAATACCATGCCAAAGAACATTAGAACTTACCTTCTTCGATTAAATTTTATGCGACCAAAGAGAAAGATAATTCGTGCAATCATTGAGGAAGAAGACAAACTCGTGTTGTCTTTTAGCGCCAGGAAAAATATGAAAAGGGGAGGAGAAGGCCTCACTCCCATTGGATAGGGTGGTCCATTGGCAGTGCATGTTTTGTGAGAGCATTGGGAGTGGAAGTGACCACGATCGATTCGCATGGTGGTTAGTTTGCGTGTTCGTCTTGAGCGCCAAGGGGAAAGCCTTTTGGCATGCACTCGTTTTGAGCACCAGACTTAGGAGAAAGAGCACGAAGTGCTCCTAAGATTTCAAGCGTGCGTCTAGCGCACGCGGTGGTCAAGCCCGCGATTGGAGCGCTCGTGGAGGCAGAGATTGTGGGTTCGAATCCCACTAGTGGCAAAGGTATTTTTAATTAAAATTTTATTTGCCTAATATTTTCTATAAAGTGTTATTTGGAGTTATAAGGGTTTATGAAAGGTTGTTTGATTGATAATTGATTTATGTTATTGGAGTTATAAGGAAAGTAGATTTGATTTTTGCCAAAGTTCTTTTTGCCATTAAATCTGATTAAAGAGGTTTTGAGTTAATTTTGGTGGATGTTGAATTTATTTTTAATTGGGAGATTATAAGGTGTTATTGGATAAATATTTTATGTATGTTGATGGTTGTTTTGAAAGATGGAGTGATAAGGTGTAATTGAGTTTTTACATTACATTGTGAGAAATATTTATCTTCTAACCTCTTTGAGCTTGGCATAGAAGTGTTTGTGGTTGTGACAGATTTATGAGATCCCTTCATCATCAAGAAAAATGTATGAGCACATTCTTCCATAGTTGAGTTGATTGATTGGTTTTCTAGAAAATAAGTTTGGAGTGAAAAGGACTTGATTAGGGTTTCCTATTGAGTGTGTTGAGTTAATGCTTCAAGGTTTTCTGGAATAAATAATTGTTGTTAAAACCTTGTTTTATAAGCATTGTTGTTGAAGTGAGTTATTGAGTGAAGAACTTGAACTAGGGTTTGAAAAGATCATGAGTATCATTGTTATGTGAGATTTGTTGTTGAGCATTGTTGGAAATATTTTGAGTTGGTGTTTATATGCTTGGACTAGGGTTTGTGAGAGAGGATTATTTCATTGAGTGATTGGTTGAGTAGAGTTGGTTGAGCCTAGTCAAGTGGATGTGTGAAGTGATTGTTCAAGTTCCATAAAACAAACTATTCTATATTCTGAATTGAGTTGAGAAAGTGATTGAGCATTGAGTTGAATTTGAAGCATATTGAGTCTCTAACAATTCTCCTTATGTTTCTAAGAGAGTGATTGAAAGTAATTGAGCATTGTGATTAGTATAGAACATATTGAGTCTCTAAAAATTCTCTTTATGTTTCTATGAGATTGGACAAGTTCTATGTGGACTTGTTGAGCAGATTTGAGGTAAGTCTTTGAGGAGACTTGTGGACTAATTTTGTGTGAGCTTTTGTGGAAGCTTACAATACATATTTGGATAAGTTCTTGAGAGGACTTATTGAGTATATTTGGACAAGTTCTAGAGAGGACTTGTAGAGTAGATTTGAGAGCAAATTTTGGTGCATATTTGAGGATAGGTTTGTGCTAGACCAGAGATAGAGATTGAGCAGAGTTGTACTAGACCAAAGGACTATGTTTAGTGCAGATTTGAGATAGAGCTTTGGAGGTGATAGAGCAGAGAGGATAGTAGTCTCCAGTGGATAGAGATCCATTAGCCAAGGTAGTGAGGATAGGTCTTCTGAGTGGGGACAAGAGTCTTCAGTGGAGAGAGATCCACAAGCCAGTGTAGTGGAGGCAGTAGTCTTCTAGAGGATCACCAACCAGAGCATAGGAGAAGGAGTTCTCCTGTGGATAGAGATCCACGAACTTGATTTAGGGGATTGGTGTCTCCTTTGGATAGAGGTCCATAAACATTGTAGGGAAAGGATTCCCAAGAGAATTTATTTGAGAAAAATTTATAAGAAATATTTTCTCCGTGGAGTAGCCCGCATTGGGTGAACCACGTAAAATCATGTCTCTCATGTGTGTGATGCTTTATGTGATGTTTACTACTTTAATATTGTTGATGCTATTATTTGGATTAAAAAGCAAAAATATTTATTGTATACTATTCACCCCCCCTCTCAGTATAAGCACATGTTCTTCAATTGGTATCAGAGTGGGTCCCTCCATGAAAAGACTAACAACTTGGAGGAGGATCCATCAGTAGCACACATGACTTCAAAAAATGAAGAAGAGACTATGTTTGACATAAAAGAAGAATTCTTTGCTGCTCTCAAAAAATTGGAAAGACTTAGAGAGAAGAATTCAAGCTTGAAGGAACAAGTTCAAGAAGATGAAGAAGCAAGGATGGAACTTATACAAAATCTCACAGAACTCAAGATTAGGGTGGAAGAAGGAAAGAAAATTGAGCAAGACATGACAGATCTATTGAGATCTAGGGAAACATAATGTGAAATATTAGAAGCAAAAATTGTCCACCTAAGGAATGAAGTTGAAAGGACCAAGGTACTACAAGATGCAGAATATGAGAAATAGAAAGAGGAATCAAGTCTTCAAAAAGTAGAAACCTCAAACAAGGATAAGCAAGCAAAGGATATAAGAAAGGAAGAAAGCAAAGGAGAACCCTGGATAAGAGTTAATCACAAGAGGAATATTACTTCACCACAAACTCCAAGACATCCAAACAGGTTACATAATTTCTTCCATGGTCATTGCTTTTCTTGTAATAAATATGGTCATAGAGTTGTACACTATATTCATCATGCAAGAAACAATGTCAATAGAAATTTCAATTCCTTTGCACCTCTCATGGATGATGATATTATATGTTACAAATGCAATAATTTTGGGCACAAGGCTAGATGGTGTAAAATGATGCTTCCTGAGTCTAGAAAAGAAATTTCAACAACTAGGAAATATGGAAGGGAAAATGTTAAGGCTAGATCAATGTTAGTTCAAACAACCCTTCATGCTCAGGATAAAGAAGAACAATGGTATCTTGATAGTGGTTTCTCTAGTCACATGACAGGAGACAAAGACAAATTCATTGTACTAAAAGAAACAAATAGAGGATCAGTAAGTTTTGGTGATAATGGATCAACAAGGATTGGTGGAAGAGGAACTCTAAGTTTAGATAATGGGAAAACAAAAATAGAAAATGTATTGTATGTTAAAGGGTTAAAACACAACCTGCTGAGTATAAGTCAACTTTGTGATCAAGGGTACATGGTTACTTTCCATCCAGATAGATGTGAGATAAGAAAATCAAAAACTGGAAAAATCATTGCCAATGCAAGAAGAACCCCTAACAACTTATACATGCTCAATGAGATCAAAGGGGAAAAGTGCTTTCTATCACAAGAAGATGAGAGTTGGCTATGGCATAGAATATTGGGTCACTTGAATTTTGACAACATAGTCAACATAAGCAATAAACATGCGGTCAGAGATTTACCCAAAATAAGAAGACCTCAAAACATAATCTGTGCACCCTATCAACATGGAAAGCAAACTAGGACAACCTTTAAGTCAAAAGGATATATGTCATCTAAGCCATTGAGCCTAATACATACTGATCTATGTGGTCCTACTAGAACACAAAGCATTCAGGGTGAGAGCTACTTTATACTATTTATAGATGATTATTCTAGAATGGTTTGGGTAGCCTTCCTAAAAGAGAAGTCAGAGGCCTTTGAAAAATTCAAAGCATTTAAGGAATTGATTGAAAATGAAACTGGCAAAAGGATTAAGTGTCTGAGATCTGATAGAGGAGGAGAATTTACTTCAAATGAATTTGTAGAGTTTTGTGAACAACATGGGATCAAGAGAGAGTACTCAGCAGCAAGAACTCCTCAACAAAATGGGGTAGTTGAAAGGAAAAATAGGACTGTTGAAAACATGGCTAGGGCTATGTTAAATGAATCTAAGCTATCAGATGGTTTTTGGAGAGAAGCTATAAAAATATACATAATCACTAGGGCTCAAATGAGGGTAAATCATCACAAGACTCCATATGAGCTTTGGAAAGGAAGACCTGCCACTATAAAACACTTCAGAATTTTTGGAAGCAAATGTTACATAAGATGGGAAGATCAAAACTTAGGCAAGTTTGATCCAAGATGTGATGAGGGAATTTTTCTTGGTTATTCCACAAGGAGTAAAGCCTACAGATGCTTCAACAAAAGAACATGCACTATGGTGGAAAGTATGAATGTAACAATTGATGAGAAGATAGATTCAAGAGAACCAGTTCAACAAATTGTGTATCAAGAAGATGGATGTTGTCAAGAAGAATTTTGTGAGGAATCAGATAAAGAAGAAGAAGAAACACAAAGACTTCTTCCCAAAACTCCATCCAGGTATGTACAGAAGCATCATCCAAAAGAGCAGATCATCGGGAATCCAGATGAAAGACAAACAAGGAGAAGAATAATAAAACCATCTCAACAAGCAAATTTTTCTTTGCTATCTAAGATTGAGCCAAAAGACTTCACTCAGGCAAGTGAGGATAAATTTTGGATTAAGGCAATGGATGAAGAATTAGAT
The DNA here is from genome assembly GCA_028583015.1 of Wollemia nobilis. Classification (NCBI taxonomy): domain Eukaryota; kingdom Viridiplantae; phylum Streptophyta; class Pinopsida; order Araucariales; family Araucariaceae; genus Wollemia; species Wollemia nobilis. Next base: position 3,029,714 of record JAQPPZ010017001.1, on the reverse strand, counting down.
CAGATAGAGAAAAGCAAAACTTGGGAACTTGTTCCATGACCAAAGGACAAAAATGTGATTGGCACAAAATGGGTATTCAGAAACAAGTTAAATGAATATGGACAAGTGGTCAGAAATAAAGCAAGGTTAGTATGCAAAGGTTATGCACAGGTGGAAGGAATTGACTTTGATGAGACATTTGCTCCAGTTGCATGGCTTGAAGCTATAAGGATGTTTTTAGCTTTCTCAAGTTTCAATAACTTCAAGGTATATCAGATGGATGTCAAGTCAACATTTCTAAATGGTGTTCTAGAAGAAGAAGTTTATATTGAACAGCCAGAGGGATTCATACTAGTAGATAAACCAGATCATGTATGCATATTGAAAAAGGCATTGTATGGTTTAAAGTAGGCTCCGAGAGCATGGTACTCAAGATTGGATAAGTATCTTCAGGAATAGGGATTCAAAAAAGGAATAGCAGATAGTAATTTATATATAAAAAATGAAGGGAGTGATCTACTAATAGTGGTTGTTTATGTTGATGACATAATTTTTGGGGGAAACAATGATAAGATGTGTAAAGAATTTGCTAAGAACATGCAAAATGAATTTGAGATGTCTATGCTTGGTGAATTATCCTTCTTTCTTGGACTTCAGATTTCACAATCAGAAAGAGGGGTGTTTCTCTCACAAGCCAAGTATATAAAAGAAATGTTAAAGAAATTCAGGTTAGAAGATTGTAAACCAGTAAGTACCCCCATGGTCATAGGATGCAAGTTGAGCAAGGATGATGAATCTCCAGAGGTAGATCAGAGATTATACAGATCTATGATTGGTAGCTTATTGTATGTTACAGCTACAAGACCAAACATAGTATAGTCAGTGGGATTAGTGGTAAGGTTTCAGGCAACACCTAAGGAAACACATGTGGCAGTAGTAAAAAGAATTTTTAGGTATCTAAAAGGGACTATGGATTTTGGGCTTTGGTATCCCAAAAGTGATAGTTTCACACTGACAACATATACATATGCAGATTGGGCCGACAACATTGATGATAGAAAAAGCACAAGTGGAGGAGCATTCTTTCTTGGAGACTGCTTAGTCTCTTGGCTAAGTAAGAAGAAGGTTTAAGTATCCTTATCTACAATAGAAGTAGAATACATTGCAGTAGTATCCAGTTGTACACAGGTGTTATGGATGAAGAGAACTCTAGAAGATTTCAAGATAAAGCATGACCATCCTATTCCCATACTATGTGATAATACAAGTGCTATAAGTATCTCAAAAAATCCAGTGATGCACTCCAGGACAAAGCACATTCTGATTAAGTACCACTTTCTGAGAGAACAGGTGATAGATAAACAAGTCAAGTTGGAATATATTACTACAAAGGAACAGATAGCATATATTTTCACCAAGCCACTTTCAAAGGAAACCTTTGAGTATCTTCGAGAAAAACTAGGAGTGAGACTCCCACCCCAAAATTAACCACCTTGAAAGAAGGTGGGGGAGGGGCTAAGCTAAGAGGCTCATTCTTAGCCCCGAGCCCCAAAGGTGACCCTTTGCCATTGATGTCAAAGGGGGAGAGATTTGAGTAAGGGGGAGAGATTTGGTATTTGAGAGAGCATTGAGCTAAGGGGAGCAATGTCCCAGGGGGATTAGAACAAAGGAAAGGTCAAGTTTTTAATAAAAATAATTTGGGTTGCCATCAATGACAAAGGGGGAGATTGTTGGACATTTTGAGCTCATTCAATTGTCATTGATGTCAAGGTGAAAAGTTGTCATTAAGGGTTTTTTTTAGACATTATGATGGTAGAATTAAGGTTTTTATTAAAACCATGGTGGCATAATAATCTTCATCAAATCAATGGAGTACAAATTAAAGGTTTAAATTTTATCCCAAGGAAGGCTTTAATTTTTATTAAAGTCAAAGGTTTATAAATATAATTTATAAAATTTAAATTCTTTTAGAATTTAAATAATTTATAAATTATAAAAGGTTTTAAAAAGCATCGATGTCATCAAACTTCATGGAGCGCTGATGTCTATGGAAAAATGGGAAATCATGTATAAATACCATGCCAAAGAACATTAGAACTTACCTTCTTCGATTAAATTTTATGCGACCAAAGAGAAAGATAATTCGTGCAATCATTGAGGAAGAAGACAAAATCGTGTTGTCTTTTAGCTCCAGGGAAAAATATGAAAAGGGGAGGAGAAGGCCTCACTCCCATTGGATAGGGTGGTCCATTGGCAGTGCATATTTTGTGAGAGCATTGGGAGTGGAAGTGACCATGATCGATTCATGTGGTGGTTAGTTTGCATGTTCGTTTTGAGCACCAAGGGGAAAGCCTTTTGGCACGTGCTTGTTTTGAGTGCTAGACTTAGGAGAAAGAGCATGAAGTGCTCTTAAGATTTCAAGCATGTGTCTAGCACATGCGGTGGTCAAGCCCATGGCTAGAGCGCTCGTGGAGGCAAAGATTGTGGGTTCGAATCCCACTAGTGGCAAAGGTATTTTTAATTAAAATTTTATTTGCCTAATGTTTTCTATAAAGTGTTATTTGGAGTTATAAGGGTTTATGAAAGGTTGTTTTATTGATAATTGATTTATGTTATTGGAGTTATAAGGAAAGTAGATTTGATTTTTTCCAAAGTTATTTTTGCCATTAAATCTAATTAAAGAGGTTTTGAGTTAATTTTGGTGGATGTTGAATTTATTTTTAATTGGGAGATTATAAGGTGTTATTGGATAAATATTTTATGTATGTTGATGGTTGTTTTGAAAGGTGGAGTGATAAGGTGTAATTGAGTTTTTACATTACATTGTGAGAAAGATTTATCTTCTAACCTCTTTGAGCTTGGCATAGAAGTGTTTGTGGTTGTGACAGATTTATGAGATCCCTTCATCATCAAGAAAAAGGTATGAGCACATTCTTCCATAGTTGAGTTGATTGATTGGTTTTCTGAAAATAAGTTTGGAGTGAAAAGGACTTGATTAGGGTTTCCTATTGAGTGTGTTGAGTTAATGCTTCAAGGTTTTCTGGAATAAAGAATTGTTGTTAAAACCTTGTTTGATAAGCATTGTTGTTGAAGTGAGTTATTGAGCGAAGAACTTGAACTAGGGTTTGAAAAGATCATGAGTATCATTGTTATGTGAGATTTGTTGTTGAGCATTATTGGAAATATTTTGAGTTGGTGTTTATATGCTTGGACTAGGGTTTGTGAGAGAGGATTATTTCATTGAGTGATTGGTTGAGTAGAGTGGTTGAGCCTAGTCAAGTGGATGTGTGAAGTGATTGTTCAAGTTCCATAAAACAAACTATTCTATATTCTGAATTGAGTTGAGAAAGTGATTGAGCATTGAGTTGAATTTGAAGCATATTGAGTCTCTAATAATTCTCTTATGTTTTTAAGAGAGTGATTGAAAGTAATTGAGCATTGTGATTAGTATAGAATATATTGAGTCTCTAAAAATTCTCTTTATGTTTCTATGAGATTGGACAAGTTTTGTGTGGACTTGTTGAGCAGATTTGAGGCAAGTATTTGAGGAGACTTGTGGACTGATTTTGTGTGAGCTTTTGTGGAAGCTTACAATACAGATTTGGATAAGTTCTTGAGAGGAATTATTGAGCAGATTTGGACAAGTTCTAGAGAGGACTTGTAGAGCATATTTGAGAGTAGAGTTTGGTGCAGATTTGAGGATAGGTTTGTGCCAGACCAGAGATAGAGATTGAGCAGAGTTGTACTAGATCGAAGGACTATGTTTAGTGCAGATTTGAGATAAATCTTTGGAGGTGACATAGTAGAGAGGATAGTAGTCTCCAGTGGATAGAGATCCATTAGCCAAGGCAGTGAGGATAGGTCTTCTGAGTGGGGACAAGAGTCTTCAGTGGAGAGAGATCCACAAGTCAGTGCAGTGGAGGCAGTAGTCTTCTAGAGGATCACCAGCCAGAGCAGAGGAGGAGTTCTCCTATGGATAGAGATCCATGAACTTGATTTATTGGTTGGTGTCTCCTTTGGATAGAGGTCCATAAACATTGTAGGGAAAGGATTCCCAAGAGAATTTATTTGAGAAAAATTATAAGAAATATTTTCTCCGTGGAGTAGCCCACATTGGGTGAACCACGTAAAATCATGTCTCTCATGTGTGTGATGCTTTATGTGATGTTTACTACTTTAATATTGTTGATGCTATTATTTGGGTTAAAAAGCAAAAATATTTATTGTATACTGTTCACCCCCCCCTTAGTATAAGCACATGTTCTTCAAAATTTTGATGAAATCAATATAGGGACATAATAGGAACCCAGGATACTAAAAATTAATAGAGCTTTATTGAAAAAGAAAGAAATTAGTACATATTTTTCTCAAGAAGAATATGGAATATTTTTCTTGGAGTTATACAGATCTCAATATGATTAACATCGAGGTGATAACTCACATTATCCCCCTAACATAAGGTACCAAACCTCATAGGAAAAAAAAAATGAAGTTCAATCCTACATTGCATGTAGTGATGAAAAAGAGGTCCAAAAGTTGCTAGATGCAAAAATTATTAGAAGAGTCAGATTTTCCTCTTGGATAGCTAATTTAGTACCTATAAAAAATAATAATAGTGATATCAGGTTATGTGTGGATTTTATAATTCTAAACAAGAACTCCTTGAAAGATAACTATCTCCTTCCAAATATGGAGTAGTTGCTACATGCATTTGTGGGATCGGCTAGGATATCTCTGTTAGATGTATTTTTAAGGTATAATTAGATACGGGTCAATCTAGAGAATAAGTATAAGATAACCTTCACTACTCCTTTGGGAAATTTTGAATATCTAAAAATACGATTTGGTTTGATGAATGCAAGTGCAACATTTCAAAGAGCCATGGATTTTACCTTCAAGGGACTTATGTTTAAAATAGTAGTGGTGTGTCTTGATGATATAAAAATATTCTTGAAATATATAGAAGATAATTTCACACATTTGTCCTAAATATTTAAAATGTGTAAGTAGTTTTGCATTTATTTGAATCCTAAAAAGTGCATCTTTGGAGCTACACAGGGCAAGTTGTTGGGACATGTGGCATCTAGAGAAGGAATCAATATTGACCCTCAAATAACTGAAGCCATTGCAAAGATTCCCCAACCAAAGAATTTAAAAGGAGTGAGGTTAATTTTTGGAAAAAGTAACTTTGTTCAAATGTTTGTTCTAAATTTTTCTCAGATTTCTAAGCCAATCAATGAAATTATTAAGAAATATGGGAATATAAAGTGGATTGAATATAACATGAAAGCTTTCCAAAAAATAAAATATGCAATTACACAAGACCCTATGTTGACGTGTCCTAATTATTCAAGAGATTTTAATACATACTCCTTCACCTCAAAAGATACTCTTGTTGATGTGTTATCCAAAAAATATCAAGAAAATAATGAAAGGTCCATAGCCTTCATGAGCACTAAAATGAAGGGAGCCCAGTTGAAATATACTATGATAGAAAAATAGGATTTCTCTTTTGTGAAGGCTTTGGAGCACTTTAAAGGTATATTTGGTTCCAATAAAGTGATATTATGTGTTCCATTTATAGTATTCAAGGATATTTTCACACAAACAGAACCCACAGGTAGTTCAACAAGGTGGATGATTAAGTTGTAGTAGTATTATGTAGAGTTAAAAATAGTAAAGACCATTAAAGGGCAGGACTTAACCAAGTACATGGCCTCTAAAGGAGGAGAAGATATTAATAATACAATCATGGTGGGAAATGTGTAGCAAAATAGAAATATAGATAGCCTTGAAAAATAATGGTACAAAGATGTTTTTTATTTACAATCACTTTCATTTCCATTAGTTTTTTCACAAAGTAGAATGAGAAGCATCAAGCAACAGGCTCAAAAATATTACATTCATGATGAAAAACTATATTGGAGGTATCCCAATGGTGTGTTGTTGCTTTTCCTATTTCAAAAATAGGTTCTAAAAGTCATTAAAGAATCCCACACTGGTTTTTGTGGAGGATACTTTGTTCCAAAAGCAACAACAAACAGTATTATGAAAGTTGGCTATTATTGGCCCTCTATATTTAGGGATGTATATCTATTTGTTAGAAAATATCAAAATTTCCAAATATTTGATGGTAAAAAGAAATTTTTTGCTATATTCTTAAATTTGGTAGTAGTTGAGGCTCCATTTATTTAGTGGGGAATAGATCTAATAGGTTAGATCAATCCAAATTCCTCAAGAGGCTACAAATAGATAATCATAATAAAATATTACTTTACTAAGTGGGTAGAGGCTACCCCATTAATGAAATCAATGAATAAAGTAGTCATCATATTTATAAAGGAAAATATCCTAACTAGATGGGGTACCCAAGAAGCTAATACTTAATAATGGTAAGTATTTCTCCTCTTATGATATGGTAGAATATTTTGCTAATCATAGCATAGAACTAGCCTATTCTACCAATTATTATTCTTAGGGCAATGGTTTGGTTGAGTCCTATAATAAGAACCTTATTACCAAGATTAAAATATAACTTGGAAAGAATAAGAGAAGTTGGGACAACCAATTAAAGTATGCTTTATGGGAATACAGACTGGCTATTAAAAGAGCTATATGAAAAACACCATATGAGCTAGTCTACGGAGAGAAAGCACTTCTATTTCATTAGGTAGAGAGAGCTACTTTGGTCTTGCTTCTTCAAGACCATGAAGGGCTATATGCTTTAAAAATAAGACTAGATTAGATAATTAATATAGAAGAAGACAAAAGAGAGGCTTTGGAAAGAATAGCTCAAGAAGCCTGAAAGATAGCCCAGTTGTTTAATAATAAGGCAAAAGGAAGGCCATTTACAAAAGGAAATATGGTGTTGTACTAGGATCCCAAAAAGCCTAAATGGTTAGGTCCTTATCAGATTTCTTAGCATATTCATCAACACACCTACAAGTTACAATATATGAATGGCAAAAAATTTCCCATACCAATGAATGGCCAACATTTAATTATTTTCAATCCTCATATGAGGATGTAAGAGGCTAAAAAATTACACCTCTTTTTACCCAAAAATAAAAATAAAAAAATAAAACAACTTTTGTCATGTCCTTTAGGTGATAAGGTAGATGAATTTGTTTTTTTTTTGTCTACTTCAATGTATTAATAAGTTATTAAGAAAAGTCAATTTTTAGTTTCAAAGTTAGTTATTAATTTTATTCTAAAAAGAACTAAGTGGTTGAGATATGTTATAGATTTCATAAAATATAATATTATATTCCTAGGTGGTTAAGAAAGGTCAAAGGAGTATTCAACCAAGATATTCTAGAGTCCTCAAGAGAATTCATAAGTCTTAAGGATTATTCATGTCCCCTGTCCAAATTAGAGCCTGTTTTAGATTACGAAATTCCAACTTAGTCTGCACCCCAAATTTTTTAAATCTATCAAGGTCAAATATCTAGGTGATTATAAATAATGTGGTTCATTCTAATGAGTTGTAGGTTTGCAAAATTTGAAATTATATTTTGATAGCATGTAATGATGGAAAACATTATCCCTAAGGGTCCTTGACATCTTAAAGGAGTCCAAGTTATAGTCCTTGTCAATAGTCCCCTTTCATCATCTCACTTAATTTTATCATATCCCCTATGTATTTTCATTTATATCACTCATTATCCTTTCCTCATTCCATCATAATTCATATTTTTTATTTATACCATATCATATTCATATAGGTCTTCATCCGTTCTCATAAATAAAATAAAAAAAGTTTTTTCCTTGCAAGTCTATGAAGTTTGATCATCTAAAGTCTTAATAAGCCTTTATTAAAATCTTCATTATAATAACATTATTACCAGGATTAAAATATCACTTGGAAAGAATAATAGGAGTAAGGACAACCATTTAAAGTACACTCTATGGGTATACAAACTAGCTATTTAAAGAGCTATAGGAAAAACACCATATGAGGTAGTCTATGGAGAGAAATAACTTTTGCCTCCTTAGGTAGAGAGAGATGCTTTGGCCTTACTTCTTTAGGACCATAAAATTCCAAATGCTTTATAAAGAAGACTGGATTAGATTTTTAATCTATAAGAAGATAGAAGAGAGGCTTTGGAAAGAATAGCTCAAGAAGCTCGAAAGATAGCCCATTTGTTTAATAAGAAGGTAAAAGTAAGGACATTTGTAGAAGGACATGTGGTGTTGTACTGGGATCCCAAAAATGATAAGCATGGTAAGAAGAAAAAATTTGAGCCTAAATGGTTAGGTCCTTATTATATTGCTTAGAAACTTGGTCAACACCCCTACAAGTTACAAGATATGAATGGCAAAAAATTACCCATACCAATGAATGGTTAGCATTTGAAGATTTTCAATTCTCACCATGAGGGCTAAAGGATTACACCTCTCTGTACCCAATAATAAAAATAAAATAATTTTTATTATGTCCTTTAGGTGATTAGGTAGATGAAGTTATTTTTGTTTTGGTTACTTCAATGTATTAATAAGTGAATAGGCAAATTTAGTTTTTATTTTTCAAAATTAGTTATTATTTTTTTTCTAAAAATAACTAAGTGGGTGGGATATGTTATAGAAATCATAAAATCTAATATTATAGTCCTAGGTGGTTAAGAAAGGTCAAAATAATATTCATCCAAGATATTATTCATGTCCCCTATCCTAGGTAGAGCCTATGTTGGATTACAAAATTCCAACTTACTTTACAACCCTAATTTTTCAAAAAAATTCAAGGTCAAATGTCTAGGTGATTATAAGGAATGTTGGTCATTGTAATGAGTTGTAAGTTTGTAAAAGTCCAAAGTATATTTTGATAGCATGTAATGATGGAAAAAATTAGCCCTAAGGGTCCTTAACATCTTAAAGGAGTCCAAGTTATAGTCCTTGTACATAGTCCCATTTCATCATCTCACTTCATTTTATCATATCCCCTATATATTTTCCTTTATATTCACTCATTATCCTATCCTCATTCCATCAGAACTCATATTTTTCATTTATACCATATCATATTCATATAGGTCTTAATTATTTCTCATAAATTAAAAGAAATGGTTTGTTCCTTGTAGGTCTATGAATTTTGATCATCTAAATTCCTATATGAGACATTATTAAAATATTCATTATCCCTAAGGTATCCACCATTTTCACCCATAATCACAACCCACTTCATCACTAAGGTCTTCATAATGGTCTAATTTCAATATTAGTATCCATACAAAATCACAATATTATCATTCTCAAGTGATAAAGTCTTCATCGCTGATGATATATCTCCATCATTGGTCAATAGACAACAACATTGGTTAATTGGCAATGATTTCTCGCTCATAAATAATGATAAACCTCCATCGTTGTTGCATCAATAATAGTGCAATATGATCAGCGATAGGATTTATTCTTAAAATAACTTAAGGTTCTAGGTATTGTGTGTTATCATTTCCCCCATTTTATTTTTTTCAAGGACCATTCCTCATCATCCTTGAGTCTTAAGCATCACAAATATGGGGTCTCGAAGGTCTATAAATAAATTCTTGTTATTGTTCTCCATGAGCTCTAGTTTGATGATTTCTTAAGTTGTTTTTGCATGTCTATAAAGGTCTTCAATATAGTCTTATATATATATATATATTAATTTTTCAAGTCTGTAATGTCCTCAAAGGTATATATTTTCCATTATCGATGCCAAGCCTCTATTTTTGATGCATCAGTGATGATGATGGTAAATTAGTGAATAAAATTGGTCAAACCCCATTGAACCCCTTACTAACTTATGGTCAATCCTTTATAAGCCCACAAAATACACTAAGTCTTAGTGCTAAATTCACCTAAATTCCTTTCATCACTAATATTAAGCCTCCATCATTGATGTATCAGTGAATGTGTTTGTTAATCAGTGATAGCCTCAATCAATGAACAATGAAGCATACCGCTATAGGACATCATGCCCATATTACACCTCCACTTAAGACCTAATTTTTAGGTCTAGGTGAGTTCATAAGAGCTCACAATAAATATTCATTGTCATCCACCCCCATCATGGACCCCCATACCTCATGTGTCTAAAAGTGCTTTCAAAATTCTAACTTCATTAAGTCCACCATTAGCCACATATATTAGTCTTGAGTCTTCATCATCGATGTAATATCTTTGTCATCAATATATTAGTGACACCATTGGTTAATCAGTGATAGCCTGGTCAACCATTGATGAATTCTCCTTATCATTAATCCAAATCCTCCATTTTTTATTCATAAATGATAGCACTAGTGGATAAGCAACAAACTCCTACCAATGGCCCATCAAATCCATAAATTTTTTAATTGGCCTAGAATAAATGGTATGAGATCTTAAAATGGCCACAATATGGATGATGTGGTTTTCCTTGAGGATTGAAGAGTAATGATTATTGATTGGCTTAAAATAACAAAGATAATAGCTCAAAGCATGCATGTATTCCTTTAAGGATTGATAAGATTAGAAAAGTGCTCATAGAGATATCAAAGGTAGTATTCCTAGGAGAGCACAAATGACATGGCATCAATGAGAGTCCCACATGAATATTAGTAGATATACCAAGCCAATAATGGTACTAAGTCATCATGACAATATCATTTTCTTCATTAAAAAATGTGAAATGACCACGATTACAAGGGACTAGTCTAAATGTGGTAGTTGAATTAGAAATTAAGGCACTTCATGTGAGAGTTCACATGCTATTTTAAATACCACACTTTAAATACCAGAAGCATCACCATTACTAAGTGAAACTACAAAATTTTTAAGGAAATAACTAGGTAAGAGAAGATCAAATTTTTATCTCCTATAGATTTCATAGTTTTCATAATTAGAGTCATGGCATCTTCTAGTTCACCTAATATGCCCACCATTGATATTATAGATAGAGTTTTAAAATTTACCATAGCCTACCCTTACAAATAACTCTTTGGTAAAACAATCAAGAAAAATAGAAGTATATACTGGTACAGTCAAGGCCAGGTCAAATAATGCCTGAAGAACAATGATAGGATTTCAAGGATACAACCATATACTAGCTTCAAACACACTAAAAAAGATTATATGTAGCATCAAACATTGCTAAAAGACCTCTTTAGAAGATCCAAGAGGGATAGATATGAAGATATCCCATTCTTCAACAAATGGAATAGCAACCTTGGAAAGATAATTTATCCTAGAGTGTACCACTCATCTAATCTCTTATCTTGGTTGGTAGTAGAGTAAGACCCAAGATCTAAACCCATCATCAATCATAAGGACCAGAAAGTCTTCAAGATTATGAAGGAATACATACAAAAATTCTTTTGACTCTCTCCAACTAAATAGGGCTTGAATGCCAAGGTAATTTCATTGTAATCTTCCTTCATGCTTAATACCACCTTCTATCCTAAAATGTTTGGTTTTTATTATCAAGTGTTATATGAATTCCAAATAAAAAATATTTCCTTTAGAAAATGGGATAAGGACTATGTTGATATTATTAACATTGTACTGGGTATAAGAGACCCAGACAATGTCAATAAGGAAGTGATGTACCTAGCCACATAGCTGAAAAAAATGGGAAAAATACCAATGTATTTGTAGGAAGACTTCATAGAGGAGAATTTACATAGGTAGCTCTCTACATTGCACTAGGCCATCAAAAAACATGAAGAGATGATGTCAAAATTCATGTGTTACTCTTTCCTCATTCATATCATCATAGGAAAGTTATACACTCAAAAAATTTAGGCCTTAGGGGGAGTATACATAAAATTAGTCCAAGAAAGACTACATTGGATTCACGAGGGCTAGTATAGTTATAGTGAATTCATTGCTATATTTTCAACTATTATCCATAATGAGTTATGCAAATAGAATCCACCATGAATCAGTACTAGAATAACAAATTTTTTATGCCAAATAAAGACAATAAACTTCTTTTTAACAGAGAAATTTACGTATATCAGGCTATATGGGGTAAAACTACCGCCAAAAGCACTCTTGAAGTACTACCCCATATCTATAGTTGCACTAGATATCACCAAAAAAATACTTGCAAAAGTTAAAATGAGGGCTAATAGGAGGAAATCAAGATTCCCTTGGATCAAGTTACCTTGTTGACTAGGGCATTATATTATAAATGTCATTACAGCCTTCTCAAAGCTATATGGAGAATGGATGACTATGGTTTTGCTTAAATTACTTGGAGGGATTATGACCCAAAGGGAGACTATGACAAATATATACAAAATGTGATCAAATTACATATGGGGCATGAAGAAAATAATTTTGAATATGCCTTGTAGATAGCTATCAAGTATAGAGAGAATTTAATAGATGTATGGAAGATAAAAGAAAGACCTTACACTCAAATAGAAGAGAGTGGAAAGTATAGGGCTGATTTCAACATACTTAGGATTATCATTTTTAGGGAAGTTAGAACCAAGGAAGTTCAAACGATATTTTTTATAATAATGAGCTCCTTTTTGGAGAAGTTAGAGCCAAGGAATCTCAAATGATAATTTTGATAATAGTTTTGGGATAGGTGGTAGTTTTTCCAATTCTTGATAGCATGTGATAGCTCAAGTTTTGTTGTAATGCACCCAAAGAAATAAATGATAATGGTAGGCCCAAGTAAATACATCTACAACACACATCTATAACAAAATTCTAGCATTTCAAATTATAAAACAGGCATCTAGAGCCAAAACCATCATCAAGAGGTATTCCTATGTGTCTTCCCAATCAATTGTATTTCTCTTTGTGTCTATCTTAGTTTCCCCATATCTTATTTCTTCCCATAAATATGTAGATATTACTAAGAGTTGGTCCAATCTACTGAGGATATTCCCATGAGCTAGATTAAGAAGTTGAAGGTTCTATGTCACTTTTTTTAGGATAGAGAATTAAATTCTCCTGTTACATCATTTGAACATGATAAATATTGTATTACATTTCTAAAGATACTTGAGCACTTTACTAGGATCTGTTATGTAATTCTAAGAAAAATTATAATACAAATCAACTTCTCTTTGGAAATTCTATGTTCATTGTGTGATATTTTATTCATTCATATATTACATAATTTGAATGTATGGATGATGTTTTCTTTCACTGGATAAATATTTATATCTATTACATAATTTTAATGAATGTAAACATCCCATTTTATCCTTTCTTCTTTATAAAACATGAATTCATTGATATTTTCTATAGTTACCCAATGGAAGATACATCGATCTACTACTTGAATCTAAGGCTGGGAGTGTTATAATTATCTTGGTCCTTATACAATCTATATTAATTCCCATCTAATCTGGTTAAGCACTAGATATAAAATTTCAATCACTAATTAAGCTCATATTGGGGTATCCTGATCCAACCTGGTATATTTAGAATTTATTATATTTAGGGTAAAGAGGCAAGTGCACCAGAGCTTGCATTTATCATTATGATCTAGAAAATTTAGGTAGCATGACACATAGGCTATGGATGCTTAAATTTTCCACAAGCTCCACATTATACTTCTAGATTTCTATTTGCTTATTTTAATGGGAAATAATGAGTTGGTTTGGGATAAATCAAAATATAGTTGATACTCAATCCACATGGGATACAAGGATAGACCAATTAAAATTTTCTACTCCCAAATATTTACCTTGAAAGAATGCTTTGTCACTTGAGACCATTCCTAAGGCCACAAAATTCATTTGATTAAGATTCCAAACACAAAATAATATATCATGGACCTTTTAGGTGTGCCTTGTGTAAGAACAATCTAGAAACATCAATCATTTACTTCTTCATTATCACTTTACTTACACCAAATTAGGTTGTTTTTCAAAGAAAAAAGAAAGAATATATTGGGTTGCTCCATAAACATTGAAACTATTGATGAAATGTTAGATTATTATTTCAACGCTAAATAATTATGTATTTTGTGAGGAATTGGTCCCGTCATTATTTGTTGGAATATTTGGATTCAAAAGAATAATAGAATTTTTAAAAATATATACATCAAAATAATGCCCAAGTTTAGAATTATATTATTGTCTCTCTTGTAGAATGTTAATAAACATGGTTCTCTTCATGTAAAGTCTCAAGTATGAAAAATAGGTTCTTGCCTCCTAGTTATAGGATTTGAATATACATAAAAGAATCATTTGCAACAACGGAGTTAACACAAATACTTGTGTCAATCTATAGTAAAATGAAAATATCCTAAACTTGGATTTATTTATTCATTTTGACCTAGATATTCTTAAGGAACTTCAAGGGAAGTTGGTGGATATAGTTTTTTTCAAAATAATGAAGATCAAATTCTCCTCAATTACTTAGAATATGAAGCTTTTTCTAGAAACTCAACTCTACAAGGGACCTAGAGTTTTGGCAAAGGTCTTGGCTACCTTTATGACTACCTCTATGATTGCAAGGATGCCTTTCCTACTCCACATGGGTCCTATTATTATTCTTTCTATTGATATAATTATTACATGGTGGGAAGGATTATTGCATGTATTTTCCTCCCTTATATGTCTTTCTTTTATTTCTTCTTTTCACATTTGGTTCTAGATCAGGTTGGCATCAACCTTATCAAGAGTAAGTTACATAGAAAATTAAACTCTATTCTTGTTGGCATTGGTCTTGTGCCACTTCTTATTTAAACTCTAATAGATTTATTCCTAGGTTGAAATATACACCAATGGTTGAAGTTCTCTCAAAAAATATTCTATATTATATTTCTACCCTATATGACCGCACCTTGGTTAGAAGGTTCATCTAAATTTGGCCAAGCCTAATTGCTATGGAAAAGTGGATATTTATATCCTCGGGGGATAAGATATCTAATTAAAAACTTATACTTTATAGAAGAGGATACTTCATGGTCCTCCTAGAATCCAAAGAAGAACATGATGCTATATTTCAAGGAGGGCCCTAGTTTATGGGATCAAGTGCCTTATTTTTTAATTTTTGGACATCCCACTTTGAACCTCAAGTAGATGTGCCTAACAAAGTACCTATTTGGGTAATATTTATCTTTATTCACCTCAATATTTGGAATAAATCCTCTCTAGATCTCATTGGAAATAATATTGGCAAGTTTATTGACTAGATTCCTCAAAAGTTTTGGAATGCTTCCTATGCCTATATTTGTGTTTAAGTTAATATAAAAAATGGATTAATTTAATCTATTGGTATTAAGGTTCTATTTGGATCCACACAGGTTTTAGATTGAGTTTTTACCTTTCAAATGCCTATCATGCCATGAGTATGGCAATTTTTTCAAATATTACCTGCTTAATCAAAAACATAGAATAAGAAGGATAAAGGTAACAATGAAGGCTTCCAACAAGCTCAAACCAAGAAGAAGAATAAGAGGTCTAGAAGCCAAAATCCCAAACCTTCTAATTTCAAACCCTTTAAAAATTTTAATAAGTATAATTCTCTAAAATCAACTAAAAATAAAAAATATCCAAATAGACTCTAAACACAAAGAATAAAACCATGAGCAAGCCTCTCTTGATGCATAATTGATAGACCATACTCTACAAGAAAGCATCAATGAATAACCTATTGAATAATTCATCAAAGGAAGTTAGATTTAACTAGGGAAAGACATCATACCCCCTACATCCTTCCTTGAACCTATTATAACATGATCATCTTGTAATTTTGGAAGGAAATCAAACTAGGAAATAAGAACTAAAAAAGCAAAGAAAAATATTGTAGCTAAGCCTCAAGTTACACTAGAGAGTATCTCCAAAGGAAATAAACCAACCAAACAATGAAAATGCTCTCCTAAAATTATAGAGGATTGGGTGGGCCGTTATGAAAATCTACTTTAAGGGTTTGATAAAGGAATTTTTTCCTTATTTTATACGAATTTAGGAAGCAAATTCAAATCAGAAAGGTGCTTCTAAAGCATGGATATCTATTTGGAGCAGATTCAAAATTGATGTTGTTTATACCCTAGGAGCATATGGTGGCCTTATTACTACATGGGAATCAAATCAAACTCTAGATGTCTCATTTTGTTTATGCTAGAGGTTTCTCTTTCACCTATTTGAATGTGTATGCATTTAACTCCCCAATTGCTAAGAAGTAATGTTGTCTTTCAATTCTTTTCTACATTGAATAAATTAATTCAAATAATTTTTTAAGTGGGTATTTTAACGTAGTAATATTCTCTATAAAAATATGTGGATCTAGTAATAGAGATCCTTTCCATGAGTATGTGGAAGATATCTTCTCTTACTAGTCTTCAAGATATCCAACATTCTAAATGTCTCTATAGTTAAATTAATTGAAGAGCAGGAAATCATTTCATTATCAAAATAATTAATAAATTCTTGGTATATGAATATATTCTTACATTATTTCCTTCAAAAACCATCAAAATCATCTAGATCATAGTCTCTGATCATAAGACTATCCTTTTGGATAGTGGAAAAAATAAAATTTTGGGTCTTATTCCCTTCAAATATAACCTAGCTTGGGTTAACTTGAATGGATTTTCAAATAAATATGAGCATAGATGGAAATTTTTATGTCCCTCCCATAATGCAAGACAATTGGAAGATCAAAATTTCTAGACTAAAAATCTATCTTAGATGTTGGACCAAATTACATCATAATTTTGACAAATCTAATCAACTCCTTTTTCGTAATTTGGTATAATTAGAGAAGTTTTTAGAGCTATAACCTCCCAATGAAGCACTAAAACCTAAGATATATTTCATTGTCTCCTATCTCTATATGAAAGCTATGCAAGGAAAACAATTTTAGAGACTCAAATATTGCATAAGTTGAATGGAAAAAAGGATATTCCAACACCATGTTCTTTCATTTTAAGTCTCATAAAAGATATCAAAGAAATATGACTCATTAAATTTGTCTTGAAAATGGTGACATGGTATCTAATTTTTTGAATATTAAAGAAATTATGTTTAACCACTATGAATCCTTTTATCAAAAATTATATGGAAATCATGTTTCTCAAGTTGTTCTACTTAAAAATATTCCTAAGGTATTAACTAAGGAAATAAGAAATTATCTTTCCTAGGTAGTCACTTTCAAAGAACTTAAGGATATAGTATTTATCTCTAAAAAGGATAAATCTATTGGTGTGTATGGATTCACTAACACCTTCTACCATCAATTATATGATCTGGTAGCTATGGATCTTCTCTTGATTATTGAGGATGGTAATAAAAAAGGTAAGTTTATTTGTGCTATTAAGTCTACATTTTTATCTTTGATATCAAAGGAAAATAAAGCCTCAACCTTTAGTATATTTAGGCTTATTTCCTTGTGTAACTTTTCATTTAATTTATGACCCAAATCATAGCCATCAAAATCAAAAATCATCTGGATAAACTCATCTCTAACAAGCAAGGAAGTTTTATCCCTAGAAAGCAACTATATGATAACATTGTAATTGTCCACTAGACCTTACATACCAATAGTAAAGAATGAAAAAAATTATCATTGTTAAAATTGACATGGACAATGATTTTGATAGAGTGGATATGGATTTTTTGGCTAAGGTGCATAGTTCTTTTGGATTTTCTTTTTCTCTTTCCAAGTGCATTTTTGATTGCATCATAGATCCTTGGGTTGTTCCTATCATTAATGGTTCTTTAATAATATTATTTAGATATTATATATTTTTTCACCAAGGCTACCCCATATCTCCTTATATTTATATTATTTTCATTACATATTTGGGTACATCTCTCTCTATTGAAAGAAGGGATAACAAGATAATTGGAATTAATATTGTTGCTTGGTTTAAGGAGATCGCTCACACCCAATTTCTTGAAAATACTATAATGATAGGTAAATCCCATAATATAAATGTTAGAATAATTAAAGTATGTCTAGACCTCTTTCTTAATTCCTCTAGAGCCACTATTTATATCAATAAGTGAAGGTTTTACACTATCAAAACTTCTCCAGATAAAAAAAGGAACTTTGCTCAAATTCTTTATTTTTCTCATGGTGGAATATATCCCTTAAATATTTAAGTATGCCTATAAGTTTCAATCTAAAAAAAAATGATTTTTGGTCTAATTTTATAGAAATTTTTTAAGGAGAATATTAACCTACAAAAATGGGTAGCTTAGTCTTGTTGGCAAATTGGTTTTTATTAAATCTATCATTTCAACCTTTCCTATATACTAGCTTATTATTTACCATGCTCCTAGATCAATCCTCTGGGAACTTGAAAAATAAATTATAAAATTTCTTTAGCATGGATGAAGGCAATATCACATGAAGAAATTACATCTTGTCAACTAGATTTAAGTGATAAAAGAAAATTTTCAAAGGGGCTTCGATATCTGATCTACTTATATTATAAACAATGATATTGGATCCAAATTGGTTTAGAACTTTCTAAATTCTCCAATTACTCTTTGGAAACAACTTCTTACTCACAAGTATGGTGAAGGTAATCACGACATTGTATTGCTCAAAGGTATCTATCAATAACTAGGCATTTCTAAAATTTATGTGTTGATTATTAAATTGGTCTAGATTATTAAGGATAACATCTCTTGGTGCTTGTGAAATGGTAATAGTATTGGATGTTAGGATGAACCTATTATGGATAACAAAATCTTAATTTCTTTCATTTATAAGGATTTTCTTCACTTCATGATTCAGGTTAAGATTGAAAAACTTTTCCATATCATCACTTGGAAAGGAAATTAGCTAAAATGGATTCAAATACATAGGTTGTATGTAAAAAAACAAAGGGAGTAGTCTTGGGTCTAGAAGAAATTCATTGAAATTCTTCCCATAAACTTGGATAGTGAACACTATTTTATTTTAGGAAAAATCAACTCTTCAAATAGCTATTTAGTCAATATTGGTGGCTATCTCTAAAGAAGAGAGAATTTGGAGAAAATTTTGAATTATTTTTAAGGCCAAAATATCACTCCCAAAATAAAAAAAATAAAATTCAATGGTTGGTTCAGCAAAACAAAATCCTAACTAGTAAAAACCTCTCTAAAAGAGGTATTTTAGACCCAAAATTTGTTCTAGTTGTTTTGAAGGTTGTGAAACGTAAGCCTATATATATTTTAAATGTGATGAAGCTACTATGATATATATCTCTCTTGCTCTTAGCTTTGGATTCTAAATTAGAATTAGATTAAATATTGGGTCTTTTAGTGAAATCTAGAATAAAAATTATCACAAATTCTTTCAATATAAGCCTCTCATAAACCTTTTGTGGTCTTCAATTCCTTATTTTTTCATGTGGTATATATGAATGGATGGGAACTATCAAATATTTGAAGATAAATCAAATCAAAGGGTTTTTTGCATATGCAATATTAATCATGTTATCAATGCCAAGGATCATTTTAAAGCTAAGCAATCAAAGTGCTCTTTCTAGAACTGGGTTATATATCCTAAAAAATTAGAACATTTAAGATCTAACCAACACTTATATTGCTAGTAGATTGATGTCTCAAATGTGTTTCAATTTTTTCGCTGTATTATTAAATGGAGCTTTGAATAATAATCCTGCAATAGCTATTATTGGAGGATTTTTATGGTCAAGATCGCACTCTAGGATTCTTGTTTTTTATCTAAAATTAGGATAGATCAACAATAATGCAACTAATTTGATGGACTATAAATTTGATCTCTCTTATGGCAAGAGAAAAAATCAAAATCCTTTTAGTTTATTAGGAATATAAGATCATCATATAGTTTCTTTTTGGAAAACAAGAGGTCAATTCTATTATACTTTGGCTACTACAAAATTAATTCTATAATATTTTGGGAAAAAATGATCAGATTAATTGGCATCACATTCCTAGGAATTAAAACCATATGGTGGATAGAAAAAAATAATGTCGATATTCTTCTAATACTTCTATAGGTCACATAAGAAAGTTTAAAACCAATAATTCTAATAACATAAGGGGTGATCACATAGACTAAGCATGTTGTCTCTATTTATTTTGCAAATATATGAACTACTACAAACCAAGGATTTGTTTGTTTTGTTTCTTTCAACTTTACTAAGGAAGAGATTTTGTTTTAATCAACATTCTTGCCCTTATGGAATTCTAGCATAGGCTACACTTAAAACTATAATATTTTAACTATGGTGCATGAAGCACACATATAACATGGAGCATTGTAAGTGTTACACATGCTAAATAAGAATTCTTGGTTGTCTATGATACTAGTAGCACCTAGTCAGCATGTAGCATTGCAAGAACTGCAAATTAGTTTGTATGCTCTCTACATGCTTCAAGATAAGTAATATTTTTATTATAATAAATAGTATGAAGCCTTTTTCTTTAAAAATTTTCCCTTTTTATTAATAGGTTAAGAAGGAAATTGAAAGGGTCCCATCCCTTTATCATAAACTTTCTTACAAGTAGATCATAAAAGATGAAGAAATCAGAGTGCCAAGTCTATTTGTACTATCAACAATAATAAAGAACCAACCTAAAGCACACAATAAAAAAACACACAAATTACACTACCAATAAGAAGACTAGCCAAATAGTAGTTGACTTTACATACATAATTGCCTACTATATATAGACCAGGTCGCCCATAATAATCTACCCCAAGAGCTAATACCAAAGATTTAGCTTCTTATAACTAGAAATTGAACATCATTGGGCCACTTTGTCTTCCCCTTGGCCATAAATTAAATAAGTTGAAGTGGGAAATTATCTTCCCATACAATAATATCCTAAGCATCCATTCCCAACAAATTTGTAGCTCCATTCCCCTCTCGATAAACATGCTTCAATTAAAGGTTATGAAAATATTATGGGGTCTCTTTCATCTCAAAAACCATATTTGCAATGCTCCAACTAGCTTCATGTATTCATTTAAAAATATTTATAAGGTTTAGGGAGTCACCTTACACAATAATATTTCTATAATGATCTTATTTGATTAACTTAGCCCCTATGAAAAAGGCTTGAGCCTCAATGAAATTGTTGGATTGGATAAATAGAGGTTCATCAAAGGCTTGCATAATCATCCCCATATAATACCTAAAAACACCACCCACATCAACACGTTATAGGATCCCTTTTACAACACCATCCACATTTAATTTGATCCACCCATTTAGAGGTTGTTCCCTTTTAAATTCCAATATTAAATACCTCAACAGATTCACACATATTAAAGGCTTCAAGTTATAAGGAACAAAAATGGCTTTCTAGAGTGTACTTTTAGCTACCTAAGGAAAGGATAAGGTCTAATAATTCTCCATAGCAACATTGAGGATACAAAAAGAAACCATAGAAGCCTCTCTTTTCCTATTTTCAAAAGCCCTATTATTTTGCTCCTTCCAAATTCCCCAAAGAAAATGGGGGAGACAAAACCTCTAGAGATATTTCAATATACCACTATTTAAAGGAGGATTCCACTACACACAAATCTCCTATACTAGTTGGGAAGACCCAAGAAACATCAAAGGGTTCCAAAAAATTCTTTAAAATATATCTAGAAAAGGAACATTTAAGAAAAATATGATGAATTTATTTCAAAATCTATTCACACAAATAACATCTATTTACAATAGGGATGCCTTTTTATGTAAGTTATCAATCATTAATATTTTATTTTGAGCCACCAACCATAAGAATAAAGCTATTTTAGGTATGAGCCCTTTAATCTAGATTTTCCTTATTGGAAAACAACCTCTACCTTATGTCTCAAACAAATGATAACCAAAATCAACAGAGTAATTTCCATTATTTTACTCCTTTCAAATGATTGAATCACTAAAATTGGAGGATATAAAGGATAAAAATGAAGCCATATTTTTAGATTTTTAATATTACCAACCAAATTTGGGTCTAAATCTAAAGCAGATTAATATTTCCAAAAAAAATCACTATTTTTTTGTTGTAATATAATCAACAACTTTGATACCAAAATTAAGGCACATAGCAAGTTCCTAGGCACAAATATTTGGATCCTCCAAGAGGGGAATGTCCTCTAGAAAATTATTTTTCCAAAATCTCATATGATTGCAATCTTCAATACACCATTGAAGCCCTTTACATAACAAATTTCTAATATCCATAATACTGTTCCAAAAGGAAGATCTGACTGGCAAGTCATTGGAGTATAAAAAATTTCCCATTTCATAAATACTTGGTTTTTAGGATCTTAACCCACTAAAACTGATTATTTTGTAGTAATTTCCATCGTATCTTCCCAAAATTCTTCATTCATCTATTTTACCCTTCTAAAGCCTAGTCTTGCTACATATTTAGTAGAACATATTTGATCCTAGGCAACTAGGGGAAAGCACCTTCTATCTTTTTATCCATACCAGAGTAAGGATATTTGAATTTACTCTATTTTAATCCTTATTTTATTTGGAAACTTGAAAAGGGACATAAAATAAATGGTAATACTATGTAAAGAAGACTGCACAGGCTAAGCTTTACCTACCTGGATGAGAAGACTTCCTCTTCAACCTATTAACTTTTTTTCTAGTATATCTAGACCTAGATTCCAATTATATGACTTCATCCTACTTTTGAACATAGGCATACCCAAATTATTGGTTGGGAATTCTCCACTATCACAACTAAATATCCTTATGATATTTATTTTTTTGCTTGTTGAGGTGTTGATAAAATAAACTTTACTTTTTAAGAAGTTCACTTTTTGACTAGTAGCTTCTTCATAGGACACTAAAATACTTTTTAACTTATATTGATGGATAGAGGAGTAGAATATCAATAAAGTATCATCAACAAAGTATTATTGAGAAATAGGATGTGAATTTGAGGTTGGTTTGAAATCATCTACTCACCCACTTTCTACAGCCTTCAAAATAGATCTTTGCAATACATCAATAATAATAATATGGTGATAATGGATCCCCTTGGAAAAAAACATGCTGATTTCTAAAGTAGCCAATAGGGGATCCATATAACAAGACTAAAAACATAGTAAATGAAAAACACTTTTTAACCAACCCCACCCGTTTATTCTAAAATCTATGTTTTAATAAAAATTTGGTCAAGAAGTCCCAAGAAATCCAATTTTAAGATTTGTTCATATCTATATTTAGAAGAATACCATCGCCCTTACTTTTTTCCATAAAATGAATAACCTTGTGAATGGTAATTATGCTATCCAAAAAAATTTGATCTTTAACAAAACCACCTTGCTAATCTACCACAATAAAAGGTATAACTCTCTTTAACCTGTTGGTAATAGTCTTGGAGAAAATTTTATATATTGTTTTGCACAAACTAATAGCCCTAAAAGTTTTAATATGTCTTTATCCTTAAATTTTTAGGATCGGAGTAGAATTAACATCCTTAGACAGGTATTAGGTTCCTAATATCTCCTTGATAGCCTCAATAACATTTGATCATACAATATTCTAGAACTTTTGGAAGAAAATAGTCAAGAAACCTTCAGGTCCTAGGGCCTTTTCCCCACCTAGATTAAATGTTGAAATTCTAATTTTCTTATTCATAAAGTGGACCACAAGAGAGGAATTCATCTAATCAGTCACCAAATTTGGAATATTAAGAAACAATTTTCTTTTAGCTTCACCATTCACTACCATAGATCCTCCTAAGAGGCCTAAAAACTACTTGACAACTTCTATCTTGACATCCTTGAGTTAAAATACCACTGATCCATTATCCCTAACCAAATCCTTTATCTTATTACTATCTCTATGTATTAGGGTGGACACATGAAAGAATATAGTGTTTCTATCACCTTCTTTGAGCCAAACTAGCCTTAATTTGTATTTCCAAAAGACTTCCTTGCAAGCCAAAATATTATGATAATCAGCTAAGATATGGTATTCAATCCTTCTTCAATGTTCATCTAGACCAATTTGGTTTACGTACTTTTCAATATTTCCAAGCTTCAGCTTTAGATCCTTTTTTTGGGTAAATAGATGCATGAAGACTCTTCTATTCCATTCTTTAATATTGGCTTTAATCCAACTCAATTTACAAGAAATTTGAATTATTTTAGGGTCCTTAAAAATATTTTACCACCAATATTCTATAATGGATCTTAAATTTTCATTCTTCATCCATATCAATTCAAATTGAAAGGGGCTCTTATGCAGT
Organism: Wollemia nobilis; assembly: GCA_028583015.1. Lineage (NCBI taxonomy): Eukaryota > Viridiplantae > Streptophyta > Pinopsida > Araucariales > Araucariaceae > Wollemia > Wollemia nobilis. The sequence continues at coordinate 3,005,619 of JAQPPZ010017001.1, read as the reverse complement.
TTTCTTCCACTATCTATCTCCCAAATAATAGGATTGTGGTTGGATCAAATCTTGGGGAGCACCATAATTGTAGTGTCTTCAAATAATATTAGACCTTCTTGAGAAACCAAAAATTGGTCTAGATTTATCTAAATCAGTTGGTCACCCAATATTCAATTACTCTAGGTATACTTAAACCATCTAAAATTGATATCCATTGACTCATTATCACTCAAAAACTTTCTAAATATTTCATTCTCTTTGATAGAATTGGAGAGTCTCCCTTATCATACAATTAAAGTGGTTTATTAAAGTCATATACCGACACCTAAGGAAATTCTTTTAACACTTCCATAAGACAACTCAGATCTTTCCATAAAGAACATATTCCACTCACTGGGTTAGGGGAATACACGTTAGTCAAAATCCAATTTTGGTTATATTTTGGACTATGAAAAAACATAGAGATAAAACTGCTATTATTTACTATAATTTGGCCTTCAATATTCTCCTTATTCCATAAATGCATAAGCACTCTAGAGGATCCATTGGATGGCTAATCAGTCAATCTACTTCTCTCCATAAAAAATATTTTACACTTTGAGCCTTTTGCACAAACATTTTGGATTCCTGAAGCATTAGCATATCTAATAGTTTTTTTATTTCTTAGCATCAAAATTCCTCAGTATTTCAAATGGGCATTCAACCCCCTAATATTCTAAGAAATATTTCATTTTTTATTTTTTATGGGGGGATTTTTCCCCCAAAATTCAAAACTCTTTAAGATTTATTCACCATTTCCATGGTTGTTTTCTTCTTCCATATTTCAAACTTTGATGGGCAGCCCCTTTGGGTCTCAAAACCAACATTATCCTCTCTTTTTTTAACTTATAGTGATTCAAATAAGAGTTTTGAGTCATTCCCTCTAAATTAAAGCAAGATCCACATCTTTCCCAAGGTCATGATCAATAGGATTAAAAATTCTAGATTCATCCAAAAAATACATTGTAGTAGATAAAAACATGTATACTAGCTTGGAAGATCCAAAATTCTCTATCATAGATTTATCACAATCTAAAACTTGAATACAATCAAATACATTCCTACATTCAACACCAACATCATAAATAGAGGCAATAACTAGTGGAATATTTACCTCTAAGCACTTTCCATCGATTTCATCTATGACAAGGCCTTCAACTGCACTAGCATCCAAGCTCTCTAGGGGAAATTTACTAAAATTCTTGGGAGAATCATCAAAACCTTTCCTATCCACCCTTAACTTAGATGCCAAAAAACCTAGATTTGGGATATTCTTCCTTTGCCATACATTTTTCCATTTGTTGGATTTTTGAGATAGAGCATAAGTGGAGTTGGGATGACCAAGATTCTTACATACTGAGTATTTTCTAGCTATGTTATCATATTTCAAATATTGGGTTCAGATCATAAACTTAGAATTGATTTAAATTAACTTTAGGAGTTCCTTATCGAGCATGGCATTGACATAGAATTTGGCATACAAAAACTTGAATCTAGCAATGATAATAGGATCTATTACCACCGAATATCCTACTTTACTTGTAATTCCAACTAGGATCTTCTCATTACACATATACAAGGGAAGACTAGGAAGGTGAACCCACACTATATCTTGGTAAATGCATTAAGAATTAGGGTTGAAATTGAGTGCCCACTTTCTTAGGAATAAACCTCTATGCCCAAAGAACCATGGACCACCTTGAATAATCTTATCACAGTCCTCCAAACCACTAAGCCTAACCAAGAAAAACCCCGTAGGTAATATAGTAATCTTCATAGAATCCTTAAGATTATATTTGAGATTAACCCACTTTCTAATAGTATCTAAATCAATCTAGATGGACCCCAATGAATTTCCCAATAAGTGCAAAATACCTATGGGAAGCAGCCATATTTACAATATGGTCCAAAACCATAAGTCTTCCTAAGAAAGAAAGGATATAAAACCCAAGGCTCACTACTTTTTACTTTTCCTTAAGCACACTAATCCAATATTGGTCCCCTAAGACAAAAGGTTGATGAAATGGCTCATGTTTGGGACCATTTTTTTTTACCACCATCGTTCATCATAGTCAAATCCCCTATGCTTCATTTGTCTTCACCAACACCACTCCCCACAAATTTACCACTTTTACAAATGAACCCTTACCACTAGCATTGTCTACTTCTTGACCATCATTTATCTCGTGCTCTAACTATTACATCTCTCCTCACCCCACTCATCACTATTGGGTACTAAATTGCATCAAGATTTACTCAAACCTATGGTTGTCTATATTCCTACTTTTTGTCTAGGATTGCACCTGATAGCTACAACTCAGCAGTCAATATTGGATGGACCAAAATAGAGTTTTCGATCCAACCTCCAAAGTAGGCTGGTTCCTTGTCAACTTAAATAGTATGTTGACATAATTATGCTCACTTAGGGTTTTGAGATTAGGGTAAGAAAATTTTAGGGTTAGAAATATTTGAACAGTAGCGGACGGATAGGCTAACAACATTACACTACAACAAAAATATCCAAAAAAACAAATTAAAGATACATTAGTCAAATCAACATTATCTCAAGTTAAATGTATTTTCATTCATTAATAAACAGTAGATAAATACTACAGAGAGCAATTTTAATATCCAAACAATGATAATCCAAATAACAGAATTCACTAGTATCTAGATTTTAGAAAAATGTGCTCCTTAACAATAAATATCAAACTCATAAGCATATTTCAATTAACCTAGAAGCTAGTAATCCATTAGTTTAGCACAAACTAACCATTCAAGTATTCACAAAAATACAACTTAAGAATTCAAACCTATGATATCAAATATGAAGAAATAAACTTTGAGGTGAATATAAATGTAATGCTCCTTTCATTAGTCCTTAGGAATATTTATAGTAGCACAAGAAAAAATACTAGAGCGAACCCTTAGAAATGAGGGTTCGACCTCTATTTATAGTTTTACAAAATTAAAATTACAAGGAAAATTACAAAGATTTAAATTTGATAGCTCAATAAAGAGTTCTTGTTGGTATTCTCCTATTGGTTCATCCTCTAAGAAATATGCTGCAAGTGGACCACCATGGCAGCTCGAACTATCTGCAACTTGCTGGTCGTTCGATAATAACAGGAGTTTTGGCCATTGGAGAGTGTATATGCATTGTTGATCCTTCTTGGAAGCCCTCTACCATCGTTGATCTATAACCGTCTCTAGTTCTTTCTTCTTGAAACCCTCGACACTCTGGCTTCCTCATCCAACTGATTTTCATATCTTTGGTGAGAGTTTATTTTTATACTCTTCATATTTCTTAGTAAAATCTCCATCATTGATCTCCCACATCGTATGACTACGATTTAATATGATATAAGATTTTTACAATGGTGGGGTAGAACATAGTGCCATTTCACTTTTAAAAACTAATGATGTCATATTTTATACCTCAAAAACTGTGGAACACCAATCCGGCATTAAAATGCTCTAAAAGTGAAGTGGGATGAAATCCACTCTTTATCCTTTGTTTTCCTTCTTTGGCGATGAAACATTCGCCAATCCGCACAAAATTTTTGATGATGTCATATCTCCTTTGAAACTTCTACGGATTCCATTCTAGACCGAAGCAAGTACATTGGTCAATGAACACCATTCTGGGCCTATTGCAATGCAAAATGACTCTTTCTCTAATCCACACTAACTTTAGAGTACATTATTGCTTGTTGTCATTTCATAAAAGAGTTAGTCAAAATATGCTTTTTCATGAATCCACATCTTCTATGCTTAGATTTTCACCTTTTTTCACCATTTAAGGTAAAAATATTCCTTACACTCTCTAAAATCAAGTTTTCCAACACTTAGCCACTCACAAGGTACTCAAAATATCAAGTGGTCACCAATCCACACGTATTTTACATTGACGTCATCCTTCTTCAAACGTTTTGTGGATTTGGGATGCATCACTATTCTGGATCCAAGAACAAAAGAAACTTTACGGAATCGCTCCAAGTGCAAAAATTTACCAAGTGTTAGATGAACTCATGGCATTTGTTGCAGATCCACTCCAAAATACACTACAAAGTGTGCAGATTGATAACTTCATGACTTAGGTAAAATTTTCAAAATTTTCCTAAGTATGTGGCCATTTTGGGCCTACATTCTAGCACCTCCCAAGTGGATTTGCTTGTAAAGCCATATAAATTAGATTCTATTGGTAATTTGAGTTATTTTATGTTGTCATTGATGTCACATGAATCATTGATGTCATATGGATCACATTGAGTTTTTATGGATAGATGATATTTTCAAAAGCATGGATAAATTCAAGGTTTTTGTGAAAACCAAGGTAGGAAAAATAAAAGGTTTTATTTAAAACCATGGATAGCATATTTGAAATGGGTTTTTCTTAAAACCTAGGTTGGCCTTTTGTTTTGTCAAAAAATGTGCCCCGATGATGGAGATATTTAATTTTAAATATTTAGTTTAAATTTTAATTATTTAAAATTTTAATTTTAATTTTAAAATTAAAATTAAAGTTAGCACAAACGTCTAAAGAAATATGGAAAATAAATAATGTGTCGACATCAACGAAAATGAGAAGAAGACTATATAAAGAGGGATCCTAAGGTTCATTTTAAATTAATCTTTGCTCGTGTTAATTGTTCGTTAAGCATCCAAAGAGAGCTCGTGCAAAAATCATTTTTGAAAAGGGAGACAATGAATAAATCTAAGGTTGGTCTAAAGCCCAAGACATTGTGGGCATAGTGGCGCATTGGCAATTGGATTTTTGTTAAAGTGTGTGGTAGCATTTTACGTCAGGGTTCGAATCTCCTTGACTGCATTCGAAGGCATTAGAATGAAAGTGCTCAAAGCACTTTTGGTTTGCGTGGAAGGGAGGAAGGACTTAAGGCATGTCGTGCCTTTTCCTTTCGAATGACCAGCTAGCTCATGTGCCAACCTTCATCATGTCTAAGGCACTCGTAGTGTGTGCAAGTTGGGGGTTCGAATCCCCTTGAGGAGGTAATTACATTTTGCTCTAATTAATTTCTTTGATGTCATAGGATAGGAGTTATAAGGTGGTTAAGAAATAATTAAATTTTTTAATTAAACTTTATTTTTATAAGGGCTATGATTATTATTTCAGAGGTGGATGAGTTGATTTATTTTGATATTCATGAAATTGAAAAATTAAGATTTAGGAGAAATAAGGAGTTGTTATAAAATATTTTTGAGAGCCTTATTGATTATTACTTTTGATAAGGGTTTTATTAAAGAGGACTTTGGTGGATGTGTTTATTAAGTTGGAGTAAAAATGTGTAAATTGAGTTATGCTTATCTTGTGATTATTATTTGAAGTCCACTAACCCTTATTGAGATTGGAAAGAAAAGTTGTATTTAGTGTGGCATATTTTGTGGACAACTTCTTGGAATCAAAAAGGTATGGACACATTCTCCTATTTATTGTTTATGGTGGTTGATTTCTGAAATATCATTGGACTAAAAAGGATTGATTGTGGTTTCCTTTTTGAAAGTGGTTGGTTAAATGCTTCAAGGTTTTTTGGTTTGAGAGTTGTGTTTAAACCTTATTTTATAAGCATAGTTTTTGAAGCCCATTGGTTGTGAAATAACTTGAAAAGAACATGAGTATCATTGTTATGTGAGATTTGTGGTTGAGCATTGTTGGAAACATTTGAGTTGGTTGATACATGCTTGGACTAGGGTTTTTGTGAGAAATAATAGTCCCTTGTGGTGATTGGTTGAGTTGAGTTGATTGAGCCTAGTCAAGTGATTGTGTGAGGTGATTGGTCAAGTTCCATGAAAAAAACTATTCCATAATTCTGATTTGAGTTGAGATTGAGATTATAACATATTGAGTCTCTAACAATTCTCTTTATGCTTCTATGATTTGACTTGAGTTGAGTTGAGGTTAATTTGAGTTGAGTTGAGATTAATTTGAGTTGAGTTGAGTTGATATTGAGCATAGAACATATTGAGTCTCTAACAATTATCTTTATGCTTCTATGAGTTGATTTGAGTTGAGTTGATTTGAGATCATTGTGGATCATTGTTGTCATCCATTGAAGAGTACATTGCCATTCATTGTTGAGTTCATATTTGAGCTTTGACTTGATATATTTATGGATGATATTTGAGTGCTACTTGAGCATGATTGATTGAGCCTTTGAGAAAGACTTTGTGGAAAGTTTTGGGACAGCCTTTGTGGATAGTTTTGGGACAGCCTTTGTGGATAGTTTTGGTATAATTTTGTGGAAATTTTTGGGACAGCTTTGTGGATAGTTTTGGGATAGCTTTGTGGATAGTTTTGGATAGCTTTGTGGACAGCTTTGTGGAAAAATTTAGGAAAAATTTGTAGAAATATTTGAGCAAGTTCTTGGTGAGCTTGCTAGAGCAAATTTGGTCAAGTTCTTGGTGAGCTTGCTAGAGAATATTTGGATAAGTTATTGGTGAGCTTGTTAGAGCATATTTGGGCAAGTTCTTGGTGAGCTTGCTAGAGCATATTTGGGAAAGTTCTTGGTGAGCTTGCTAGAGCATTTTTGGACAAGTTCTATGTGAGCTTGTTATTCAGTTTTGGACAAATTATTTTGAGCTTGTTATTCATATTTGGACAAGTTTTGTGTGATCTTGTTATTTATATTTGGACAAGTTATGTGTGAACTTGTTATTTAATTTTGGACAAGTTATGTGTGAGCTTGTTATTCATATTTGTACAAGTTCTATGTGAACTTGTTATTGCCTAGATTTGAACAGATCAAAGAAAAAATTGTATTGGATAAGGATCCTTATTTTTGTATGAAATATTATAAGGAGATTATCTGGTGGAGTACCCCACATTGAGGGAACCACATTAAATCTTGTGTCTCAATTGTGTGTGTTGACTTGTGCTCTTGCTTACTACTGCTATCTGAGTTATTAATGCACACTGCTACTTTTTTTATTATAATTAAGGAAATTAATTGATATTGATTTGGAAAGAAAGTAAAAAGTAGTCTTATATTGTTCACCCCCTCTCAGTATAATCTTGTGTTCTTCAATTGGTATAATATCGGGTTCCTTCAAAAAGTCTAACACCTTAAGGGTAGATTCTACAAAAACACAAATAGATTCACAGAATGGATCATCTACAAATAAGGCTTCATTATTTGATTGTAACAATTATTCTTTTTGGAGCATGAGGATGAATAACTACTTGATATCACAAGGATATGAGGTATGACAAATGGTTGAAAAATAGTATAGGGTTGAAGGTGATCCCGAGGTAGATAAGACTATCAAGAAATTGGTTGAGATCAATGCAAGAGAAATGAATCGTATTTTGAGTGGGATTTGTGAGACAAATTTTGCAAAAGTCATGGTATGTAATTCAGATATTGAAATGTGGACCAAGTTGTGGAATAATTATGAAGGATATTCCAAGGTAAAGTTGGAAAAATGACAAACTCATAGAAAAATATTTGAGGAATTAAAAATAGAATATTCTAAAGATATAGCAAAGTTTTTACTTCGTGTTGATGATATTAATAACACCATGAGAGGCTTAGGTTTTGAGATGAAAAAATTAGAAGTTACTCAAAAGGTTTTGAGATCACTTCCCATGAAATATGATTCTAAGGTTTCAATAATAGAAGATACAATGGATATCAATAAAATAAAAATGGAATAATTGCAAGGTACTCTCACAACTTATGAGATGAGGGTAAGTAAGCATCAGGTTCCAATAAAAGAGATTGCATTAAATGCTTCAAAAAAATAGAAAGGGAAAGTTTTAGAAACAAGTAGAGGTTCAGATAATGATGAAGAAGCTAACTTCATCAAAAGGAATAAGGACTCAAGGAATTTTAGAGATATAAGGAAAGTCATATGCTACAAGTATGGTGATCTTGGTCACTATGCATACAAGTGTCCACATGAAGAAAATAGTGATGATGAAAAACATGGTCAAAGAAGAAAATAATATGGAAAGCATAAGCATGACAAATATGACAAATACAAGCAAAACAAGTATGAGAAGAAGAAAATTCTCATAAGGTAAAAAAATATTACTACATTGTAGATGCAAGTGAAAGTTCATATTATAGTGATAGAAACCAGTCAGATGAAGAAGAATATACATTCTTTGGAATAAGTGAAGAAAGACAAGAACACCTATTCCTAGGTATTGAAGTTAAAGAATAGGATATATCTATTGCAGAAAGATATGAAGAGCTTGCCATAGCCATTGAGCAAGAAAATAGGTTCAAGAAAGGTCTAAGGATATTAAAATGATTCATATGTAGATATTTTGGGCATATATATGATGATTGCACGTACTATAACAATTACAAGGAAATTTTATTTGTTGAAAAATAAAGGAGTACTTCCAGTAATAGTTCTAGCAGCAGTTCTAGTGACAATTCTAGAAGCAATGATGATGAAGAAGAGGATTCCACAAAAAAATAAAATAAAATAAAATCAAGAGGCTTGAAAATAAGGTTCATGAAAATGAAAAGTTCAATATGATGCTCAATCAACACATTCAAGATTTGGAAAAAGAGCTTCAAGAAACAAAAGAGCTCAGCATCACTATTTATGAGAAATTGAAGGTAAGAAAAGAAATATGTAATCAGTTAGAAGAAGAAGATCAAAAAATTTTGGGGACCTACATAAATGAGTTAGCATGATTTCAAAGAAATTCAAAAACTTTGGATAATTTTTTGGATTCACAACGAGATCCATTTATAAAAACAGGGCTTGGTTATGAATAAGGGAAATAAAAAATAAATACACAAGGACCTATATTTATATTAGGAGGTTTTGTTTTAGAAATATATAAGGAAGAACCCGTTTCCAAAGAAAAAGAAGCAATAGAAATGGATACTTGCATCTCAGAGGCCATAGAGATGTGTGCCAATTTGCTACTTGACACAAATAAAGAGAAAGAAGAGGAAAATTTCAAAGCACCAAAGGTTTCATATTTTAGGTTTGGGGAATCACACTCAAAAGGAAAGTAAGTTCTAAAATATAAAAGCAAGGAAGCACCTAAGATTTGTGAGGAAAGTTCCAAAGTTCCTATGGCTCTAAATATTCATTTTGGATATTGTTTTGAGATAGGTGAATCAAGTTCAAAATAAAAAGAAATTATTGAAGAGGAAAGCAAGGAAGAAACTAAGGAAGAGGTTTTAGATACTACAAAGAAGGTTCAAGGATGCAATGCACAAGTTGAAAATGATCATAAGGATAATGGTCAAGAAAGATATGAGGAACCAAGGCATGAACAAAGGGCTTTTCAAGGACATTGTTTTTCTTGTAATGGATTTGGACATAGGGCTATACATTGCAGGATCCATGGATCAAAGAAGTTTGATTTTGCTAGAAGAAACTTCAAAGGAAGAAGGTATAGTTTTCAGGGACATTTCTTCTCATGCAATAGGATTGGTCATAGAGCTTTTCAGTGCAAATGAAATGAGCAACATGGTTTTTGTTTTAGAGCTTCACAATTCAAAAGTCATGGTCATAATGGTCATGAAAATAGAGCTTCACAATATAGGGTTCAGGAAAGGAATGGATATGTAAATTATTTAAAGAATGAATTCAAGATATGGGCACCATCCAAAGGCTACAATATCAAGTGTTTTAATTGCAATAAATTTGGGCATATTGCAAAATGGTGTAGGACTCAATTCCAAATAGGTTCAAGGAAAGAATCTCAAATGGGTTCAAGGTAAGAAGTTCAAATAGGTTCATGAAAAGAATATCAAGTAATTCATAAAGAGAAGGATATCATAAAAACATGGAAGAAAATTTATAGAGGAAAGAAACAATGTGATATGGGAGTAAAAGTACTCCCACCCCAAAATTAATCACCTCAAGAGAGAAGGTGGTGACGGGGCCAAGTTTAAGAGTCATATATTTTATCCCCATAGGTTTCCCTTTTGCCATTGATTTCAAATGGGAGAGAAATTTGAGTAAGAGGGAGAGCATTGAGTTAGGGGGGCAACCTCCATAGAAAGTATTGAGTCAGGGGAGAAACTTTGATTCTCAGAGATGGTTTTTGCAGTGATTGTGGTTTTTGCTTTAGAGATGTTTCCATCAATGACAAATGGGGATATTGTTGACTATTTGAGTTATTTTATGTTGTCATTGATGTCACATGAATCATTGATTTCATATGGATCACATTGAGTTTTTATGGGCAGATGATATTTTGGAAAGCATGGATAAATTTAGGGTTTTTGTGAAAACCAAGGCAAGCAAAATAAAAGGTTTTATTTAAAACCATGGATGGAAAATTTGAAATGGGTTTTTCTTAAAACCCAAGTTGGCCTTTCGTTTCGTCGAAAAAGGTGCCTTGGTGATGGAGATATTTAATTTTAAATATTTAGTTTAAATTTTAATTATTTAAAATTAAAATTAAAATTTTAAAATTTAAATTTAAATTTGAATTTTAAAATTTAAACTAAAGTTAGAATTGACGTCTAAAGAAAGAGGGAAAATCAATAATGCGCAGACATCATCAAAAATGAAGCGAAGACTATATAAAGGGGGATCCTAAGGTTCATTTGAAATTAATCTTTACTCATGTTAATCATTGGTTAAGCATTTGAAGAGAGCTCATGCAAAAATCATTTTTGAAAGGGGAGATAGTGAATAAATCCAAGGTTGGTCAAAAGCCCAAGACATTGTGGGTAGAGTGGTGCATTGGCAATTGGGTTTTTCTTAAAGTGTGTGGTAGTGCTTTACGTCAAGGTTTGAATCTCCTTGACTGCATTCAAAGGCATTGGAAGGAAAGCAATCGAAGCGCTTTTGGTTTGCATGGAAGGGATGAATTACTTAAGGCACATCATACCTTTTCCTTTTGAATGAGTGGCTAGCTCGTTTGGCAACCTTAGCCGCAACTAAGGTGCTCATGGTGTGTGCAAGTTGGGGGTTCGAATCCCCTTGAAGAGGTAATTATGTTTTGCTATAATTAATTTTTTTGATGCCCTAGGATAGGAGTTATAATGTGGTTAAGGAATAATTAAATTTTTTAATTAAAATTTATTTTTATAAGTGTTGTGATTATTATTCCAGAGGTGGATGAGTTGTTGATTTATTTTGATATTCATGAAATTTAAAATTAAGATTTAGGAGAAATAAGTAGTTGTTATTAAATATTTTTGAGAGCGTTATTGATTATTGTAGACACCAAATTACAGCCACTAAACCTCCATCCTAACCATTCCACCACCCACTTGTCTTCCATTCCACCTTCCCACCAATTATTTGGCCCAAATCCACCTTCCTCGCCATTTCCTAGCCTAATTGGGATTATTTTAATATTATTTTATAATATTTTATATTTAATATAATATTTTATTATATTTTAATATATTTATTATAAAATATATATAAATAAACTCAATTAACCTCAACCATCCGATCAGATTCAATCTCCACCCTCCATATTCATTAATCCATGTCACATGCAAAAAGTAATCTCAACCTTAGGATCTAATTTAATCTTAGCCACATGATCAAAAGTGTAAGGCTAAAACCCTAAGAAAACCCTAAGGTTGGATTATAAGTAGGGGCATTTGCAAATGCCCAAACCCTGGAACTAGAACCCTCTGAACTTGGACATTAGACTTTGCATTCTGAAGAGATTATTGGTGAAGCCCTAGCATAGAATCCTGAAGATCTGAAGCCCTAGTCCACCAATAATACTTCTGCTATTCTAGCCACCATCCATCCATCCTCCCTCACCACCACAACCATCCTCCATCCATCACCTCCATCGCCATCCCCCTTGATCTATTTTTGTAGATTTACCCTACCCTGTAGGCGCTGTTTCGAGCTTGCAAAGCTCACTGTAGAGCCTACCAAGCGCTCTCCAGAGCCTACCCTATCTGCAGGTGCACGCTAGAGCCTACCAAGCTCACTGTAGAGCTTTCCAGGTGCTCTCTAGAGCCTACCATAGTCCCAGGTGCGAACCAGAGCCTACGAAGCTCACGTTCGAGCCTGCCATCATCAACGAACTACATTCTGAAGTTGTTGCATCAACAGATCTAAAATGCCATCTGCAATAACTGGTCAATAGCAAGGTAATAGCAAGGTAAATCTTATTTGTGTGTATTTTATTTAGTAATTTGTTGATTCTGCATGCTCTTTTATTTTATTAGTAAACTAGGGTTTTATTAATGTCTGAGGGCCTCACACTATGGAGCCCTCACAGGTATTACTAACTCTCTTTGTTTTATTTTGTGTATGCAGATCTACAAGTTCTACATTTTATTTGATGGTTGTTGAAGCTGGAGTGGCCCAATCTTGGATATTCGAAGCCCACTCAACTTGTTGGGATCAAGAGCACACCCGAATCTGAAGACACTTCCATTGCTACTAGCTAGGGTTTCGGAGAACCCTAACATCATTGTAATCTATTGTATCAAATAGTTGTACTGAACAAGGATTGTAATAAAGGAGTTTATCGGCTCCCCCCATCTTATTGAATATACATTCTTTTGTGCAATCTTTGTGTCTCACTACATTATTTGATTTTTGCTATTTTATTTTAAGTGTCGTGTTCTTGCATCTACAAATGGCGATCATGGTGGGACCCCACAAGGGTTTCATTATTTGATAGATCTACCTTGCTAATTTACTATTATTGTTGTTTGTTGTAGGATTTTTAGAAAATGTAAAAGTCATCGCGTTCGTCGCTAGGGTTTCTGAAGCATTCTGCAATAGTTCCAGAGATCACGTAGGTGCTCTTCCATGTTACGTAGGCATCCTTCCACGTTATGCAGGTGCTCTCCTATGCCTATGTAGGCACCCGACTACGCTTGGCATTAATTTGAAGCAGAGCTAAGGCTTCCAAGTAAGTTTCGTAACCCTAGGTTGCCATTTAGCAATTTACGTATTCTGTTTCCTGCTACTATTTTTCACTATTTCTGTGTTCACATTAAGGAATCTAGGAAAGAATTTGTAGCAAGTTACATCTAGGGTTTGTGTGTGATTTATGATACAAAATATACTTCTTGTTCTGAAATTGCAAGTCTAGGTGATTTGTCTGCATTTTTGAGTGCATATAAAACAGAAAAGCATCTTAGAGTTGCATTTTAGGGTTAAAAATTATTTCAAACTTGCATATCTAAATAGGAACAACATTTAGAAGCATAAAGTAATCCTGCCCTAGGCTGGCCCCTTTGGCAGAGAGGTGGACGAACCCTCCGATGCTCATGTGATTTTTATCATTTGTAGGCAGGGATTTTAAGGGTGTACTCTGTGCTCTATCGATGAAATTTGCATCTTTGTGTTGGATTCTAATTTAGATTAGTGAGGTTGGTAATTTTTAATATTGCTTGCACACTATAGAGAATAAGAATATTCAATAAAAATCAATCACACACTTGCACGTTGCACTTTTTAATAGTAATAGTTGGATTTCATCACCAACTATTGCTTGAGGTTTGGTGATGGTGGCATTCATCTCCATCCATCAAATCTCTACCCCTAGACACCATAGGACTACCCCCGAGCAAACTTGTTGGAGGTCATTACCAACAAGAATCTCGTTGCCTTGGCCAACCATAGCTTTTACCTTTGTTTTTCATTAAACAAGATTAAGTTACATCAAAACACACAAACCCAACAATTTTAAAAAGGAACTTCACATTAAGGGAAGAAAATAATTAATGAACCTGAGGTAAGCCACACAAGGTGAAACTTAGGATTGGTTGTTTTCTTTGCTTTAAATTTTGAAAAAAAAGTTGTTAATTTGTGTGGTTTAGATAAGCTTTGAATCTTTGGTTTTATTACTTTATGGTGCTAACACGACAACAAAAGAAAATGATAAACCAAAGTAGTTTAATGGAAAACAATTCTCATGAGCCCGCTACTTCAGTAGCCCCATCCAATATGGTTCAGACTACTTTGTCTGGATCATCCCATCCACCCCACTCTCAAGAGGAGTCCCATTCACTTGATGTGGAGACAACCACCACCTACATAGACATGGATAGAGTTCAGGCCATTTACAAGGCCTCTAACTATGTCTTAGAGCCCCTTAGCCAAGATGGTTTTGAAGAAGCTGAATTGGCTACCACCTACATTGCCCAAGGATATCCTAATTCAAGATATGAATATGGTATGCCTTCCTCCACAAGCCAACCACCCCAAAGCCCAAGTGTTCAAAACACTTATTTCACATCCACCTATACCAACCCCTTGTATGAGGAGCATGTCAATGCTGCCTCGCAAGTCCCTAATATTCAAGTTGCAACATCAAATGCAACTTGCACCATACCCATGTCCTCTCATCCATCATCATCCACACCTCCATCATCTCACTTAGCCAATATCACCATGTCATCCATTCCTCCATCATCTCACTTAGCCAATATCACCATGTCATCCATTCCTCCATCATCTCACTTAGCCAACATGACCATGTCTAATCATCCATCATCATCAACCCAACCATCATCTCATCCAACCTCAACCCCATCATTCGACACATGGTCAAATCAGGAACTTATGGATACATTAGGGCTCATCAATAGATTGCTTTCACAATGAACAAAAGGAAAGCAACCAGTTAACACAAACCCTATGACCCAAGGAGTTCCAAATCAACCTCCACTCATCAATCAAAATTTGGCATGGGTCCCTCAATATTCCATAGTGACCATCCCTAATCCACCACCACTCCACACATCCACCATACCAATCAACATTGCCACCAATCAACAATCCAATCCATTCCTCCATCATCATCATCAATCATCCCCATCCTTCAACCATCCATATTCTCCGCATACCCAACCCAATTCATTCCACAACACCATGTTGGTCACACCCCAACATCCATCATCCAGCCCATCAACCAACCACCACCTAATCCAGGGTCCTCACATTCCAGCAGAAGACCTTAGACTTCAGGCAATGCAAAAGCAAATCGATCAGTTGATGCAAAATTCATCAGGAACAATGAGCCAAAAACTCACATTAAGCCAACTGATCCATCAACCAATCCATCCATCGGTACCATCACCGCCATATCCGACAGATTTTATGATACCAAAATTTGACAAGTTCAGGGGAACTGAGGATCCCAAGGAACATGTGAGCTCATTTGTCCACGTATGTTTTTGGATTAGTGATGATAATGCTCTTATGCTCCGAACGTTTCCTCAAACATTAGGGGGAGATGCCATTGAATGGTACAATCAATTGCCCACACATAGTATATACACTTTTGATCAATTGATAGATCTATTCTTGGAATGCTTCACCCTAAATATTAAAAAGAAGGTGTCCTTATCAGATATCTATTATTTGAAACAATGGGATGAGGAACCTATCTATGACTTTGGAAACCATTGGAGGGCGGTCATAACTAAATTGCCATTCTCCCTACCAATGGAAGAAATTATAAAACTTTTTACCAAGAGTTGCTTAAAACCCATCTCTTGGATGCTACAACTAAACACTTATAGAACATTCGAAGAAGCTTTAGCATAGGCTAGTGTCATTGAGGAGATAAAAATCCAAGAGGGTGTCATTAAGCCTAAAAAGAAAGAATGGCAAAATAAGGGCCAATACCAAAATAATCAATCTGGCCAAAACAAATCTACACAAGCCTCAATGGCTAACACAACAAACCAAGTCAATCAAGTGGTGATGAGCCAGCCCGTAGTGGCTCAAAAACTAGTGCAACAACAAATCTCCTATCATGCGGTCCCATCAGTAACCCAAGCACCAATGGTACAAAACACAACACCAACTGTGGAACAACCTACCCACCACCAATTCAATCACCCACAAAGACAATACACTCCGTTAAACGAGTCGTATTCATCCCTATTTAGAAGGTTGTATGAAACCAACAAATTAGCCTTGCCAGACATTAGGCCCGATGATCCCACCAAAAGGCCTAAGGGTTATAGAGAGCACTTGTTTTGCCCATACCATCGACAAAATGGGCATGATATCAATTCCTGCCATATGTTCAAAAACATAGTGCAAGACCTTATAGACTTAGGGGCCATTAACGTGGATAACCCCTTAGCTCCACAAAATCAAAATTTGGGCATATATCAGACACCTCTACCTAACCATGGGGAGGTCCAATATAATGTAGGGGGTAACAATCAACAAGCACCCCCTAACCAAGTAAATCATGTCCAACAATATCAAAACTTTGTAGGAGCGGTCCATGTGGTCACTAGAGGGCAAAGGCAAAATCAACAAAAAATGTTCAACAACCTTCAAACCCACCTCCCATCCAAACATCACCAAATCCATCTCCGCCAATCAATCTATCCAATTCATCCAATCCACCTATCCTTCATCCAATAAGGCCAGTGGTAACCTTAACCAGCCGGTTAACCACTAGTTTGAAAATGGCATCGGCCAAACTTTCTGTATATGAGCTTATCCAACAATCCCCTAGGCATAGAGAAGCTTTAATGGAAATACTCAAGTCAATTGAGTTAGAATCCCAAGACTCTAATGCCTTCAACAATTTTGTAGGGAGTGTTAGAACGTGCATGGAACCATCAATTACCTTCTATGACTTTGAGATAAAACCAATGAGTTCAGAATCGGTGGACCCTCCATTGCACATAATGGCCTTAATAGACAGAAAGCCATTCAAAAGAGTATTAATCGATACCGGCTCATCAATCAATATCATTACTACCACTGCCCTTATCCATCTCAACTTACCTCCATCCCACATTTCCAAATCATCACTCACCCTCAAAGCATTTAACGATGCTTTGTGTACCACAGTTGGCACTATTGTTTTACCTATAGAAGTAGGGGCCAAAATGTTGCACACCATGTTTCACATCTTGGAAGGTGCCATGGCATATAATATACTCCTTGGTAGACCTTGGATGAGGGAAATGAAATGTGTTCCATCAATTCTCCACCAATGCTTGAAATATGTTCATGATGGACAAGTCCATTGCATCCCCGTGGATGTTGAACCTTTTAAGTATTGTAATTTCATTTCAAATCCTTATGAATCCATGTTACCTTCCACCCATTTATTCTTGGCACCATCATTGAATCCATCCACGTCATCCCTCAATCCATCTTCTTCTTCTAATCCACCTCCATCTTCTTCTAAGGCTCCCATCATAGAGGAGCTACCCATCACATCACCTTCTCAAACATCCATTTCTTCTTGTACATGTAATTACGGTCAATCTTCCATTAACACATCGTACATCACAAAAACTCCTTCCACTACAACCACTTCTTCTATTCCATCACATCATCCCACATCGCCATCTCATCATGCCATGCCACCATCCAATCCAACTCCATCAGCCGATGTGTCACAAGTCAAACTTTTTGATTACGACATATTTAACTCCTCACCATCCACAACCAATCCAGAGCCATCCGAGCCTTCACCATCCACCTCATCAACCCAAGTCAAATTCCACATCACCAATCCTGGTATAGGTGAGTATGTGGTCCAAGACGTCACCATCACCCCCTTAGCCATTCCAATAGCCAAGGATTTTGGACGTCCCAAAGACCGTTCTCTATCCATAGGTGTTGTCTATGACATGAGTGCCACTCCAAATAGCATTAAATTTGTTTATGGAGGATTGGATTGCTCAACTAGGGCAAACCCACCCGAAGAACCGAAAGAGCCTAGGCATGCCAATATACCTAACGTAGAAGAGTTTCCAGCCAGATACTTTAACATGTTCCATTGGCAAGGTCAAGGTCTAGGTTCCCATGAACAAGGAATGCATGATATCCTAGATGTCCCATATAGAGGTGCCCATGATCATTCTAGATTAGGCTATACCCCATTGTCCTCCATCACTTCTCTTGAGCAAGCCTTCAAAAATCTTAGCCTCAATGATGAAGAGCCCTCCATCCATCCATTGCCATCGACATCCTCTCTTGAACAAGCCCTTCAAGAACTTCGCATTGATGAAGTAGACGAGGATGATCCCATCAATTTCTCCTATCCCATATTCGATTCCGATGATGAAAGTTATGAAGAGTTTGAGGTTATGTCAAATGCTTCTGATGATTCTAAAGAGGAGTCACACCCCATTGTCCCCATCACCCAATAGGAAGAGTTTTACCTCCGAATGTTCCCCATCCATCATCCCATTTTCTGCTTGCTTCTTCCACAAGAGCAAGATGATCCACCTAGAAATCTACCTTGAGCCCCACATAAGCCAAGAATTGTAACATATGTACATACAAAAAAAAACAAAAAAAAAAAAAAAAAAAAAAAAATGTTGCTCTGATGTTTCACGTTCACTATTATAGGGATACCATACCTCGACATCGGTTTCGATTCAATTGTTCCATCCCCACATCCAATCCATCTTCCCTTCCACTAAGTCAATATGAATCCTATTGACTTATTCACCCTACTCCATAATCCATACGATTTGGCTAAGCCAATTCCAATTGACATCAGCCTCATTGACTTGGACCGGATTTCCTCTCCACCCTCCTTCTCGGAGTTCATCCTATCCGAGGAATTGCTAAGGGCTTCAGCCTATTACATTCCTCCTTTACCTCCATCACTTTCTACCAGTAGTTATGAGGTCTTTCAGGCAGAGTTAGGCAATGATAAGCAAGAAGAATTAGATGACAGCCTAGACTATCTCGACTGGCTCTCAGGCCTAGTACCCATTCGTAAGCTTAATGGAGCGACACACATTTGTATTGATTTTTGACACTGGTATTAGCTCTTCCTTGTCTGGGGGTACTTGGCTAGGCATTCTATTGTTAAAGGTAACACTTTATATGTATATATACATGGCTTAAAAAAAAAAAAACAAAAAAAAAATTGCATGCTTTCACATAGGCATTACCACATTGCATTTTCATTTACATTTAGGCATTTAACATGCATTTTAATTCTACATCATACATATTCCATTGCATTGTACAAAATCCATTTGCATATCAACACTCCATTGCATTAGGCATATACATTTGCATTCATCCCATCCCATGTTCAATGATCTGGCATAGTAATGATGATATGGCCATAAACAAAAAGTCAAGTTATAGAAATTGGGGGTACCTAATTTGATATAATCATGCAACTTTCACAAACCTCATAAGCCAACAATACCACATGTCAAAATCACAAAGCCTAAAATTTTCAGTCACTCAGCCATTACTAGTGTAGAAAGCAACCTCCAAGTGGATGTCCGATTTTCTTTAGGACCAAAAAACACATCTTACACACTAAGAAAGTCTTGAGCATTGTCAATTGATTCCAAACACAATCTTGAACCAATCACATTCCATCAAATCTTAAAAACATTATGAGTTAAGGAGGGTTAGTACCATACTTGGGTAGTACCTTGAAGTGAAAAGGGATAATCCTCGCTTGTCCCATCATGCAACATAGTCCAAAGAAAAAATAGTGGTTTTCACCACTACCTCAATTACTCTTCAAACATAAGCATAAAAACATAGAGTAGTAAGGATAGGGTCAAAATTCTCATCACACTTCGGTTGAGAATCCGATTCCCCAAAGCTCTATACAAAATTAACAAATAAAATCCCAAACACCCTTGATCCCTAAAGTCGTAAGGATTCATACTTCACATCCCTAGCATGGATGGGTAGTCATCCCCAAGGCCTAAAATATCAAATCCCATTGGACTATGGAGTGAATCTTCATCGGGGCTATAGACGCCTGACTGGCAGTGGAGTAAGCTCATGCGGGGCGACATGTCTCCTTGGCAAACAGGAAGACCTCTGACCGCACATAAGGACAAGCTAGCTTTAGGTCATCTCCATAATAGGTCATGCCCAATTTACTCATAGTGGGTCAATAAACTTCACATGCACACACACTGGTTCTTGATTGGATAGGGTCATTGTCACACTCAAGATTTGGTAATTAAACCTCACTTGCACACACATTGGTCCTAAAGAAAGTTAGACAACCCAAGTGAGTTTGGTTGATAACACTAGTATGTTTGAGTCTTTGAAAATTCTGCAGTACTCATTCCATATCAACATCCATATCTTCTTCCATATCAAATTCCATATTTTCTTCCATATCAACATCCATATCTTCTGTCATGTCCACATCCATGTCTTCATAGTAAGTCAAGTTGCAAAACACCACCAAATTTGGTACTACCGATTGTCAAACAATGGACAACAAAAATGGCCAATAACATTTTTGAACTATAATAGATCATATGAACAACATGCATTCCTATCATGTAAGTTTGCATTCATTAATCAACCATAGAGGCATTTGTCATTGCATTCATTTAGCATTAGCTTGCATTAATCATCCATAACACATCATCATAAGATTGCATATAGTTTACATTCTTCATACATTTACTTGCATTAATAACTCATACTCATTAATAACACATCATTAGCTTGCATACATCATCATAAACATTAAATAAAGCATTGCATAACACATAAAAACATCCACACAAAAAGATAACACACATATATGAAAAAGCCATGTATATATATAAGTGTCCAATATACAATCAAGTGCCAAGAAGGCTACAAAAGGGAGCACCAAGGCTCACATGTACAAAAGAGTGCATCTAAGCACTACATCAACTATCCATGAGAAGACCCCTGAGACCTAGAAGGAGCCCTCGACCTAGTGCTCTGCCTCGACTCCGTGTGCCTCGATGGCTCGGCCATAGATGAAGAAGGAGGATCTGGAAATGTGATGTGATGTTGCATACACACATCCTCCAAGGAATGTGCATATGCCTCACTAGCTCGAAGTCATTATAAGTCCTTCTGATGTCATCGCTCCTTCACCAAAATCTCTTCTTGGAGCCTCGTCACTATCTCTTGATCCCCAGCTATAGCCGCTGCCCACTCCATCTCTAGTCGAGCTATAGTCACCCTAGCCTCCCTCTAAGACTCTAGCATAATCTCTCGCTCCTCCTATAGTTGCTCTAACTCTACCCATAGCCTAGCCACCTCAGATATCTCACCCATATCCTCATCATCCTCCCTCTCCCCCTCTACCAAATCCACCTTCGAAGCCTACTGGGCTGCTCCCCTTGACTACCTCCGACCCATCGATCATTGAGGCCTCATCCTCTTTGGAGTCGACCTTGACCCCATAGCTATCGCATCCACACCTACAACCTTTGGTACCCATACTGGCTGGGCACCAAACCACTCCACATACTCTGGAGTCACCTCAATATCATCCACGTTGGCCACCTCTAACTGCTCATCATCCTCCAGTGGCACCCACCATGGTTCTGGATAGGGCAGTGTCACCTCATCTCTCCGATGTCGATACAACACCGGCTCATCAGGAACTCCCTGAGGTAAACCAAACTACCTCAATACCCATGAGTACTAGAAGTACTCCACCTCCTCATCCCTCCACCCAACTATCCATCGAGCCTACCACACCCGACGTAGCTACCTCCTATCTCCATCCCATATAGCTCCTCACCATGGCCTCCACCTCACATCTTCCCGAGTCAAGCCTGACCACATGTCCCGGTACCACTGCCTAGTGTGTCATAAAATCAACATTCCATAATTCTTCATCATCTACTTCATCATCCCACCCAATTTTATGCATATTGGAATTGATTTGACTGCTAAATCACTCATTTATAACATAATCAATCAATTCCATAATCAACAAAATCATCATTGCATCAAACATTCTTCCATCATCATCGTGCATATATCATTCATCATTTTTATTTTGTCCAGGTCATCCAAGCGAACCTCGTATCTAGTATGTTATTCTATAAACTTGGTGATTGCAGTGATAATAATCCATGCAATTCGGTAAGATGAATAATCTACAATAAGGACACTTGCTCATGATCATAATCAATTATCTCATCATCAAAAATCACAATCACATTTGGCACCTCACATTTTGAATGCAACCTTGCCAAGAACAATTTTCTCGTAATCAATCATTGATGTCCTTGTCTATGGGGCAAGAAAACATAGATAAATCACAATCACAAACACTCATTCATTTGACAACAACCATAATGCAGGACACCGGTAAGTTTGATTGGTTCCATCATGGAATTGGCGAAGAAATTTCCACAGTCAATACCCAACCCCTGCATTGACTTAGTCAACCTGCATCTTCATACTTTGCACACTCAATGATGCCATTGCTTATTCAACAAGCATCGAATCATCCCAAAATTTGGGGCAACCACATTACATTATGATTTTCCCATGATAGGATACATCTCGCATGATCATAACATCTACACTGGACAAATACCCCTCTCAACCGTTGGGGCAAAAATGGTATCGTATTTTACATCATTCATATAATCTACAAACACATGGTATTATACACCAACCCCTACCCACCATTGGGGCAAAAATGGTATCGTATTTTACATCATTCATATAATCTACAAACACATGGTATTATACACCAACCCCCTTCCCACCGTTGGGGAAAAAATGGTATCTCATTTTACATCATTCATATCGTCCACAATCATTTGCATTTCACATATTTCATTCATCAATTGCACAAATTCACTACATCATTCATTTTTCAATTGGCTTGTGAGTTACATTCATAACTCATTCACCAATTGAGGGGGTAAGCTATGCAAAATTCTAAAAATTCTTTATTCTTTTGTCTTCAACATCAGTGCTCAAATCCAATGATAGAGAGAAGCTGCTTCTACGCCCATAGCCCAAGCAGGTGTCTCATATTTTTGCACCATATTGTGTTTCACACAACATGGTACAAAAAGGGGCATCTATAGACACCAAATTACAACCACTAAACCTCCATCCTAACCATTCCACCACCCACTTGTCTTCCATTCCACCTTCTTGCCAATTATTTGGCCCAAATCCACCTTCCCGCCATTTCCTAGCCTAATTGGGGTTATTTTAACATTATTTTATAATATTTTATATTTTATATAATATTTTATTATATTTTAATATATTTATTATAAAATATATATAAATAAACTCAATTAACCTCAACTGTCCGATTTAATTTAATCTCCACCCTCCATCTTCATTAATCCATGCCACATTCAAAAAGTAATCTCAACCTTAGGATCTAATTTAATCTTAGCCACACGATCAAAAGTGTAAGGCTAAAACCCTAAGAAAACCCTAGGTTGGATTATAAGTAAGGGCATTTGCAAATGCCCAAACATGGGAACCCTCTGAACTTGGACATTAGACTTTGCATTCTGAAGAGATTATTGGTGAAACCCTAGCATAGAATCCCAAAGATCTGAAGCCCTAGTCCACCAATAATACTTCTACTATTCCAGCCACCATCCATCCATCCTCCCTCATCGCCATAACCATATTCCATCCACCACCTCCATCGCCATTCCCCCCAATATATTTTTACAAATTTACCCTACCCTGTAGGCATTGTTTTGAGTTTTCAAGGCTCGTTGTAGATCCTGCCAAGTGCTCTCCAGAGCATTTTCTATCTATAGGTGCACGCCAGAGCCTGCCAATATCACTGTAGAGCTTGCCAGACGCTCTCTAGAGCTTGCCATAGTCCCAAGTGTGAACCAAAGCCTATGAAGCTCACGTCCGAGACTGTCACCATCAATGA
The DNA here is from genome assembly GCA_028583015.1 of Wollemia nobilis. Classification (NCBI taxonomy): domain Eukaryota; kingdom Viridiplantae; phylum Streptophyta; class Pinopsida; order Araucariales; family Araucariaceae; genus Wollemia; species Wollemia nobilis. The sequence continues at coordinate 2,982,032 of JAQPPZ010017001.1, read as the reverse complement.
ACTGCATTCTAAAGCTGCTGCATCAACAGATCTAAAACACCATCTACAATAACTGGTCAATAGCAAGGTAATAGCAAGGTAAATCTTATTTGTGTGTATTTTATTTAGTAATTTGTTGATTCTGCATGCTCTTTTATTTTATTAGTAAACTAGGGTTTTATTAATGTCTGAGGGCCTCACACTGTGGAGCCCTCACAGGTATTACTAACTCTCTTTGTTTTATTTTGTGTATGCAGATCTACAAGTTCTACATTTTATTTGATGGTTGTTGAAGCTAGAGTGGCCCAATATTGGATATTCAAAGCCCACTCAACTTGTTGGGATCAAGAGCACACCCGAATTTGAAGACACTTCCATTGCTACTAGCTAGGGTTTCAAAGAACCCCAGCGTCATTGTAATCTATTGTATCAAATAGTTGTACTGAACAAGGATTGTAATAAAGGAGTTTATCGGCTCCCCCCACCTTATTGAATATACATTCTTTTGTGCAATCTTTGTGTCTCATTGCATTATTTGATTTCTGCTATTTTATTTTAAGTGTCATGTTCTTGCATCTATAATTATTATTTTTGATAAGGGTTTTATTAAAAAAGGACTTTGGTGGATGTGTGTATTAAGTTGAAGTAAAAAGGTGTAAATTGAGTTATGCTTATCTTGTGATTATTATTGGAAGTCCACTAACCCTTATTGAGATTGGAAAGGATATTTGTATTTAGTGAGGAATATTTTTTGGACAACTTCTTGGCATAAAAAAGGTATGGGCAAGTTCTCCTATTGATTATTTATGGTGGTTGATTTTTGAAATATCATTGGAGTGAAAAGTATTGATTGTGGTTTCCTTTTCAAAAGTGGTTGGTTAAATGCTTCAAGGTTTTTTGGTTTGAGAGTTGTGTTTAAACCTTTTTTTATAAGCATAGTTGTTGAAGCCCATTGGTTGTGAAAGAACTTGAAAATAACATGAGTATCATTGTTATGTGATATTTGTGGTTGAGCATTGTTGGAAACATTTGAGTTGGTTGATACATGCTTGGACTAGGGTTTTTGTGATAAAGAATAGTCCCTTGTGGTGATTGGTTGAGTTGAGTTGATTGAGCCTAGTCAAGTGATTTTGTGAGGTGATTGATTAAGTTCCATGAAACAAACTAATCCATAATTCTCATTTAAGTTGAGATTGAGATTAGAACATATTGATGTTGGCAATTTTGGGTTTGAGATCCTAGCTTCTTGTCTATGAGTTGTCATTGATGTCAAAAGGAAATGGCATTAATGTTAAGAGGATGTGTTGGCTTCAAAGGTGGAAGATTCCAAGAGAATATTTTTAAGAGAATCCGGAGAGATTCCATTGGCAAGGGTTTTTCATTAAAACCAAACCGGTTTTTATTAAAACCAAGTTGGATAGGGTTTTTATTAAAACCAAGTTAAATGGTTTTTATTAAAACCAATGGAGGTTCTCTTTATTATTTATTTAATTATTATTTAAAACCCTTCAAGGTTTTAATTAATTAATTATTTAATTAATTAAGGGAGAAATTATTTTTAATTTATTAAAAATACTTAAAGGTTTTTAAACCTTTTTTATTCTTAATTTATTAAAATTATTTAAGGGTTTTTAAACCCTTTTTGAAAAGACTTTTGATTAATTTCGAAATGGTCTTTATTTCCATCGACGTCAAGGTGTCTTCGAAGAGACTATTTATTCTCCAACTCCTAAGGTTGGAAGGCTAATTAATTCGAAATTCCCCGAATGCAATTTGCGGTGTTTGTGCTCTGTATTCGTTGCGATCGAAGGAAGACTTAGAAGCACGTGCGGTTGAAAAGTCTTCGGGAGTTTTTTTGAGGGTGAAGTGGAGGGAAGTTCACTTGTGAACTTCATAGCCCGCGTGGGCTAGTGGCAGCGAAGGTTGCTATTGGGCGCTGCATTGGCGGAGGTCACCGTTTCGAGTCTCGCGGGGGTGCTTTGCTAGAGTAACACACGTTTTTATTAAAACGTCTTTATGCCACGAAATTCGGAGTTTCTTGGACAGCGATTTATAAGTTTGAGAGTTGTGTGTGGTGACAGCTTGAAGGTTCAATTATCTTCTACTCCAATAAGGTATGGGCACATTCTTCTTATGAGTATGATTGGTGTATGTTTTCTGAAATAAGGTTGGAGTGAAAAGGTATTCTACTAGGTATCCTTTGGCTAGGTGTAAATCCTATTTTCTGGTTTGTTGAAGACTACTTATGCATTGTTATCCTTAAGGAGAGTTTTTGGTGAATGCATAATTTTTGGTTTGAGATAGTGGAAGCTTTGTGCACTAGGGTTTATATTTGTGAGTCTAGCTACTTGCATTGAGTTGGTGGAACCCTTGGTTGGTTGTTTTGAGTTTGATGGTTGAGTTGCTTCCATAGAGGTTGTTTGATCAAGTTATTGCTTTACTTGATTCATGATATTGGGCTTACTCCATTGAGTTGATTTGAGCAAGTTATTCTTTGCATTTGGTGATATTGTGTTGGTGGTTATTTTGTTCAAATATCTTTGGAGGGAAAAGGATTTCTACTTGTTTCCTTTTCTTGTGATGATTGGTTGAATGCTTCAAGGTTGATGTTGAGTTGAATGGTGTTGGTTGACTAAACCTTGTTTGATGAGCATTGTTGTTGAAACCCTAATTGATGGTGAAAAGAACATGAGTATCATTGTTATGTGATTCTTTGCATAGTTGGCAATTGTTGGGGTTTCATGTTCTTGAAAGAAAACATTCTATCCTATCCATTTCAGATATTGAGTTGAGTTTTCAGATTTGAGATTGAGATTGAGCTGAGTTGATTTGAGTTGAGTTTTGAGATTGGGATTTGAGTATAGAACATATTGAGTCTCTAACAATTCTCTTTATGCTTCTATGAGTTTGACAAATCACATTGGGTCTCTAACAATTCACTTTGTGATTTCCTACTAAGAAAGTTTTTCTTGGTGAGCTTGCTGAGTTTTTGGACAGGTTCCAGTGGGGACTTGTGAGCAGTTTTTGGACAGGTTCCGGTGGGGACTTGTGAGCAATTTTTGGACAGGTTTCGGTGGGGACTTGTGAGCAGTTTTGGACAGGTTTCGATGGGGACTTGTGAGCAGATTTGGACAGGTCCTAGCAGAGGACTTGTGAGCTGAGTTTGATAGTTCTATCAGAGAACTTGAGGACAGAGGTGCATTGGTTCTATGAGAAGAACTTGAGGATAGTTGGCAAGTCTTTGAGAAGGCTTGTATGCAGAGGATTGATTTGTTCAAGAGTTGGACAGATCTGATAGATAGAGGAAGACTTGTACTAGACCGATTGACTATGTTTGGTACAGAGTTGTTGAGCTGCTGTGGACGTGATCATAGAAGGCGAGAGGTCTCTTAGGCTAAGCATTGAGGACAGGAGGTCTTCGGTGGAAAGGAGTTCCACGTGTTGGCAAGAGGTAAAGGCAGTTGATCTTCTGAGGGATCATTTCTAGAGCAAAGGCTCATAAATTCTAATTGGGGGAAGGTATCTCCTTTGAGCAGAGGCTCATAAATTCTGATTGGGGGAAGGTATCTCCTTTGAGAGCTCATAAATTATTGGGGAAGGTATCTCCTTTGGGTCGAGGCTCATAAACATTGTAATTGGGAAGGATTCCCAAAGAACTTTGAGATAACTTTTAGAGAAAAGTTTTGTGGACGTAGCCCAGCCATTCTGGGTGAACCACGTTAAAATTGGTGTCACTTTGTGGATGATATTGTGCATTGCTTTGATATTGCTTTGGGTATATTGCTTTACTATTTTGAAGTATAAAGGAAAAAGTAAAAAGAGGTCTTATACTTGTTCACCCCCCTCTCAATATAAGTTTGTGTTCTTCAATTGGTATCAGAGAGCAGGTGCCTTCGAAAAGTTTAACAACTTGAAGGAAAAGCTAGTAAAGAACACAATGGATCATTCAAGTGGCAATGCAGCACCTATTCTTGATGGGTCAGATTTTGGTCTTTGGAGTGCAAGGATGAAGGTTCATCTAATGGCACTTGGGAATGAGGTTTGGGAAGTGATTGAAGATGAGTACACTATTCCTGAACATGGTCCTAATACTAAAGAAGAAAGGCTCCTACATCACAGCAATTCAAAAGCAATGAATGCAATCTTGAAAGGCTTACAGAAAGCAGATCTCACCAAAGTGATTCACTGCAAGACAACTAGTGAAATGTGGAAACAGTTGAAGGTGGTTCATACAGGTGATACAAATGTCGGAAAGGCCAAGTTGAGACACTTCAAAGGTATGTTTGAACAACTCAAGATGAATGATGATGAAAATATTAGTGACTACATGCTTCGTATGGATGAGGTTGTTAACTCCATGAAAGACTTAGGTCTTGAGCTTGCTGAAAATGATGTTTGTGATAAGATTTTAAGATCTCTTCCTAATAGATTTAGTGAAAATATTTCTGCTATTGAGGAAGCTAAAGATTTGGATAAGTTGAAAAAGGATGAGCTCCATAGTATACTTGCAGCATTTGAGTTGAGAACTCAAGTGAAGGTTGATGTCAAGAAAGAGGCGACTTTCAAGGCTACCAAGAATTCCAAGGGTAAACAGCTTCAAGATAGTGATGAGTCTTCTAGTGATGAAGAGGCATATTACAGCAAGAAAGGCAAGTTCTCTAGAAAGCACAAAAGTATGAAAAATATAAGATGTTTCAATTGTGGAAAGTTTGGTCATTATGCTACTAATTGTACTGTTCCCAAGAATGAAAGTGATGAAGATAAACAGGATTCTAAGAGCAAGGATTCTGAAAAGCACAAGCATCACAGGAAAAACAAAGATGAGCACAACAATCAAGGAAAGAGGTATTCTCACAAGCACAAGAAGAGTTTCTACCTAGACAAAGCAAGTAAGTGTTCTAGTAGTGATAGTGAAAGTTCTTCAAGTGATAATGAAAATGAGATGTTGTTCATATGAGAAAAAGAGGAAGAACCGAAACATAGATTCATTATCATGAAATGTCTTAGATGTGGAAATTTTGGTCACCTTGAGGATGATTGCACAAATAATGATTTGGTTTCTAGTATGTATGAGGATGCTTCAAAAAACTATAAGGAAGATGCATGTATGGTTTTTGAAAAGGGTAGCACCTCTAGTGATAAGAAATCTGAAAAAGGCTTTGATGATTCAAAAAGCAAACAAATAGAGGAAGATATAGAGGAAGGTGAAGTAGATCTTGAAGGTGAACTTATTAGTGCTCTTAGTGCTTTGAAAAAGGAAAGAAAGAAGAATGCTAGACTCAAGGATAAGTTAGATGAATGTTGTATGGAGAGAGATGATCTTATAGAAAGTCTTGACTTCTCTATGGCTAAGACACAAGAACTCAAGGATGAGTTAGAGTCTAAGGTTCTTGAGTATAGTGAGTTAGAACAGAAAATGGCTTCTTTGAAAGAGGAAACTAAAGAGTACAAGGATAAGCTTTACAGGTTTCAAGATAGCTCCAAAAAGGTTAAGTCACTCATCAAAGGTCAAAGAAAGACAACAGATAAAACAGGCCTTGGTTTTGTTAAGCCACACAAGGAACAAGTTGGAGAGTCTAGTAAGAGACTCCAAAAGGAAGAGAGTTCTGATGAGGAAAGTATTTCAGAAAAGGAGTCCTTGAATGATAGATGCACAGAAAACAGAATTCAGAATGAGAAGAAGAAGTTTTCAGAACCTAAGAGGTCAATTAAAGGAAAGTTTCAAGGCAGATGTTTTGCTTGTCACGAGGTTTGGTCACATGGCTTCACATTGCATGGCTCAAGTGAAGGAGGTAAATGAGAGTTTCAGAAGTGCTAGTTACTTTCAAGGGTATTGCTACTCTTGTCAACAGTTTGGGCACAAGGCAGTTTATTGCAAGGCAAATAACGAGAACAGGTTTGGTCGAATAGGTTTGGCCAAATAGGTTTGGTCAGAACTGGTGGATTCAAAGATCAGGTTTACCTCAGAGAAACAACATCGTCAAGTGTTTCAAGTGCAACAATGAAGGTCACACAATCGAGACAGTGTAGAGCTGAAATTCCAGAATACAGGAACAGGAACAGGAACAGTGGCATGATCAGGTCCAAGGATCAAGGCATGGACAAGAACAGGGATGAGAACAAGAACAAGAACAGTGACAGGAATAGGAATATGGACAAAGAGTTCAAGAGAAGGCCCGACAAGGAAGTTATAGACGCTGATGATGATCGAGTGCCTAATGGGAGTTTTACTCCCACCCAAGAATTAATCACCTCATCGGGAGGTGGGGGAGGGACTAAGCTAAGAGGCTCATTCTTAGTCCCGAGCCCCAAAGGTGACCCTTTGCCATTGATGACAAAGGGGGAGATATTTGAGTAAGGGGAGGAGCCTCAAGACAGGGGGAGCTGTTTATGTTGAGTTTTTGTGTTGTTGAGAAGCATGGTTTGCCATCAATGACAAAGGGGGAGATTGTTGGCAATTTTGGGTTTGAGATCCTAGCTTCTTGTCTATGAGTTGTCATTGATGTCAAAAGGAAATGGCATTAATGTTAAGAGGATGTGTTGGCTTCAAAGGTGGAAGATTCCAAGAGAATATTTTTAAGAGAATCCGGAGAGATTCCATTGGCAAGGGTTTTTCATTAAAACCAAACCGGTTTTTATTAAAACCAAGTTGGATAGGGTTTTTATTAAAACCAATGGAGGTTCTCTTTATTATTTATTTAATTATTATTTAAAACCCTTCAAGGTTTTAATTAATTAATTATTTAATTAATTAAGGGAGAAATTATTTTTAATTTATTAAAAATACTTAAAGGTTTTTAAACCTTTTTTTATTCTTAATTTATTAAAATTATTTAAGGGTTTTTAAACCCTTTTTGAAAAGACTTTTGATTAATTTCGAAATGGTCTTTATTTCCGCCGACGTCAAGGTGTCTTCGAAGAGACTATTTATTCTCCAACTCCTAAGGTTGGAAGGCTAATTAATTCGAAATTCCCCGAATGCAATTTGCGGTGTTTGTGCTCTGTATTCACTGCGATCGAAGGAAGACTTAGAAGCACGTGCGGTTGAAAAGTCTTCGGGAGTTTTTTCGAGGGTGAAGTGGAGGGAAGTTCACTTGTGAACTTCGTAGCCCGCGTGGGCTAGTGGCAGCGAAGGCTGTTGTTGGGCGCTGCATTGGCGGAGGTCACCGTTTCGAGTCTCGCGGGGGTGCTTTGCTAGAGTAACACACGTTTTTATTAAAACGTCTTTATGCCATGAAATTCGGAGTTTCTTGGACAACGATTTATAAGTTTGAGAGTTGTGTGTGGTGACAGCTTGAAGGTTCAATTATCTTCTACTCCAATAAGGTATGGGCACATTCTTCTTATGAGTATGATTGGTGTATGTTTTCTGAAATAAGGTTGGAGTGAAAAGGTATTCTACTAGGTATCCTTTGGCTAGGTGTAAATCCTATTTTCTGGTTTGTTGAAGACTACTTATGCATTGTTATCCTTAAGGAGAGTTTTTGGTGAATGCATAATTTTTGGTTTGAGATAGTGGAAGCTTTGTGCACTAGGGTTTATATTTGTGAGTCTAGCTACTTGCATTGAGTTGGTGGAACCCTTGGTTGGTTGTTTTGAGTTTGATGGTTGAGTTGCTTCCATAGAGGTTGTTTGATCAAGTTATTGCTTTACTTGATTCATGATATTGGGCTTACTCCATTGAGTTGATTTGAGCAAGTTATTCTTTGCATTTGGTGATATTGTGTTGGTGGCTGTTTTGTTCAAATATCTTTGGAGGGAAAAGGATTTCTACTTGTTTCCTTTTCTTGTGATGATTGGTTGAATGCTTCAAGGTTGATGTTGAGTTGAATGGTGTTGGTTGACTAAACCTTGTTTGATGAGCATTGTTGTTGAAACCCTAATTGATGGTGAAAAGAACATGAGTATCATTGTTATGTGATTCTTTGCATAGTTGGCAATTGTTGGGGTTTCATGTTCTTGAAAGAAAACATTCTATCCTATCCATTTCAGATATTGAGTTGAGTTTTCAGATTTGAGATTGAGATTGAGCTGAGTTGATTTGAGTTGAGTTTTGAGATTGGGATTTGAGTATAGAACATATTGAGTCTCTAACAATTCTCTTTATGCTTCTATGAGTTTGACAAATCACATTGGGTCTCTAACAATTCACTTTGTGATTTCCTACTAAGAAAGTTTTTCTTGGTGAGCTTGCTGAGTTTTGGAGGTTCGGTGGGGACTTGTGAGTTTTGGACAGGTTCAGTGGGGACTTGTGAGCAAGTTTTTGGACAGGTTCCGGTGGGGACTTGTGAGCAATTTTTGGACAGGTTTCGGTGGGGACTTGTGAGCAGTTTTTGGACAGGTTTCGGTGGGGACTTGTGAGCAGATTTGGACAGGTCCTAGCAGAGGACTTGTGAGCTGAGTTTGATAGTTCTATCGGGAGAACTTGAGGATAGAGGTGCATTGGTTCTATGAGAAGAACCTGAGGATAGTTGGCAAGTCTTTGAGAAGGCTTGTATGTAGAGGATTGATTTGTTCAAGAGTTGGACAGATCTGACAGACAGAGGAAGACTTGTACTAGACCGATTGACTGTGTTTGGTACAGGTTGCTGAGCTACTATGGACGTGATCATAGAAGGCAGAGGTCTCTTAGGCTAAGCATTGAGGATAGGAGGTCTTCGGTGGAAAGGAGTTCCACGTGCTGGCAAGAGGTAGAGGCAGTTGATCTTCTGAGGGATCATTTCCAGAGCGAGAGGGGAAGGTATCTCCTTTGAGCAGAGGCTCATAAATTCTGATTGGGGGAAGGTATCTCCTTTGAGCAGAGGCTCATAAATTCTGATTGGGGAAGGTATCTCCTTTGATAGCTCATAAATGGGGAAGGTATCTCCTTTGGGCTGAGGCTCATAAACATTGTAATTGGGAAGGATTCCCAAAGAACTTTGAGATAACTTTTAGAGAAAAGTTTTGTGGACGTAGCCCAACCATTATGGGTGAACCACGTTAAAATTGGTGTCACTTTGTGGATGATATTGTGCATTGCTTTGATATTGCTTTGGGTATATTGCTTTACTATTTTGAAGTATAAAGGAAAAAGTAAAAAGAGGTCTTATACTGTTCACCCCCCCTCTCAGTATAAGCTTGTGTTCTTCAATTGGTATCGGAGCGGGTGCCTTCGAAAAGTTTAACAACTTGAAGGAAAAGCTAGTAAAGAACACAATGGATCATTCAAGTGGCAATGCAGAACCTATTCTTGATGGGTCAGATTTTGGTCTTTGGAGTGCAAGGATGAAGGTTCATCTAATGGCACTTGGGAATGAGGTTTGGGAAGTGATTGAAGATGAGTACACTATTCCTGAACATGGTCCTAATACTAAAGAAGAAAGGCTCCTACATCACAGCAATTCAAAAGCAATGAATGCAATCCTGAAAGGCTTATAGAAAGCAGATCTCACCAAAGTGATTCATCTGCAAGACAGCTAGTGAAATGTGGAAACAATTGAAGGTGGTTCATACAGGTGATACAAATGTCAGAAAGGCCAAGTTGAGACACTTCAAAGGTATGTTTGAACAACTCAAGATGAATGATGATGAAAATATTAGTGACTACATGCTTCGTATGGATGAGGTTGTTAACTCCATGAAAGACTTAGGTCTTGAGCTTGCTGAAAATGATGTTTGTGATAAGATTTTAAGATCTCTTCCTAATAGATTTAGTGAAAATATTTTTGCTATTGAGGAAGCTAAAGATTTGGATAAGTTGAAAAAGGATGAGCTCCATAGTATACTTGCAGCATTTGAGTTGAGAACTCAAGTGAAGGTTGATGTCAAGAAAGAGGCAACTTTCAAGGCTACCAAGAATTCCAAGGGTAAACAGATTCAAGATAGTGATGAGTCTTCTAGTGATGAAGAGGCATATTACAGCAAGAAAGGCAAGTTCTCTAGAAAGCACAAAAGTATGAAAAATATAAGATGTTTCAATTGTGGAAAGTTTGGTCATTATGCTACTGATTGTCACTGTTCCCAAGAATGAAAGTGATGAAGATAAACAGGATTCTAAGAGCAAGGATTCTGAAAAGCACAAGCATCACAGGAAAAACAAAGATGAGCACAACAATCAAGGAAAGAGGTATTCTCACAAGCACAAGAAGAGTTTCTACCTAGACAAAGCAAGTAAGTGTTCTAGTAGTGATAGTGAAAGTTCTTCAAGTGATAATGAAAATGAGATGTTGTTCATATCAGAAAAAGAGGAAGAACCGAAACATAGATTCATTATCATGAAATGTCTTAGATGTGGAAATTTTGGTCACCTTGAGGATGATTGCACAAATAATGATTTGGTTTCTAGTATGTATGAGGATGCTTCAAAAAACTATAAGGAAGATGCATGTATGGTTTTTGAAAAGGGTAGCACCTCTAGTGATAAGAAATCTGAAAAAGGCTTTGATGATTCAAAAAGCAAACAAATAGAGGAAGATATAGAGGAAGGTGAAGTAGATCTTGAAGGTGAACTTATTAGTGCTCTTAGTGCTTTGAAAAAGGAAAGAAAGAAGAATGCTAGACTCAAGGATAAGTTAGATGAATGTTGTATGGAGAGAGATGATCTTATAGAAAGTCTTGACTTCTCTATGGCTAAGACACAAGAACTCAAGGATGAGTTAGAGTCTAAGGTTCTTGAGTATAGTGAGTTAGAACAGAAAATGGCTTCTTTGAAAGAGGAAACTAAAGAGTACAAGGATAAGCTTTAGAGGTTTCAAGATAGCTCCAAAAAGGTTAAGTCACTCATCAAAGGTCAAAGAAAGACAACAGATAAAACAGGCCTTGGTTTTGTTAAGCCACACAAGGAACAAGTTGGAGAGTCTAGTAAGAGACTCCAAAAGGAAGAGAGTTCTGATGAGGAAAGTATTTCAGAAAAGGAGTCCTTGAATGATAGATGCACAAAAACAGAAAACAGAATTCAGAATGAGAAGAAGAAGTTTTCAGAACCTAAGAGGTCAATTAAAGGAAAGTTTCAAGGCGAGATGTTTTGCTTGTCACGAGTTTGGTCACATGGCTTCACATTGCATGGCTCAAGTGAAGGAGGTAAATGACAGTTTTAGAAGTGCTAGTTACTTTCAAGGGTATTGCTACTCTTGTCAATAGTTTGGGCACAAGGCGAGTTTATTGCAAGGCAAATAACAGGAACAGGTTTGGTCGTAATAGGTTTGGCCAGAACAGGTTTGGTCAGAACTGGTGGATTCAAAGATCAGGTTTACCTCAGAGAAACAACATCGTCAAGTGTTTCAAGTGCAACAATGAAGGTCACACAATCAGACAGTGTAGAGCTGAAATTCCAGAATACAAGAACAGGAACAGTGGCATGATCAGGTCCAAGGATCAAGGCATGGACAAGAACAGGGATGAGAACAAGAACAAGAACAGTGACAGGAATAGGAATATGGACAAAGAGTTCAAGAGAAGGCCCGGCAAGGAAGTTATAGACGCTGATGATGATCAGTGCCTAATGGGAGTTTTACTCCCACCCAAGAATTAATCACCTCATCAGGAGGTGGGGGAGGGACTAAGCTAAGAGGCTCATTCTTAGTCCCGAGCCCCAAAGGTGACCCTTTGCCATTGATGACAAAGGGGGAGAGATTTGAGTAAGGGGGAGAGCCTCAAGATAGGGGGAGTTGTTTATGTTGAGTTTCTGTGTTGTTGAGAAGCATGGTTTGCCATCAATGACAAAGGGGGAGATTGTTGGCAATTTTGGGTTTGAGATCCTAGCTTCTTGTCTATGAGTTGTCATTGATGTCAAAAGGAAATGGCATTAATGTTAAGAGGATGTGTTGGCTTCAAAGGTGGAAGATTCCAAGAGAATATTTTTAAGAGAATCCGGAGAGATTCCATTGGCAAGGGTTTTTCATTAAAACCAAACCGGTTTTTATTAAAACCAAGTTGGATAGGGTTTTTATTAAAACCAAGTTAAATGGTTTTTATTAAAACCAATGGAGGTTCTCTTTATTATTTATTTAATTATTATTTAAAACCCTTCAAGGTTTTAATTAATTAATTATTTAATTAATTAAGGGAGAAATTATTTTTAATTTATTAAAAATACTTAAAGGTTTTTAAACCTTTTTTTATTCTTAATTTATTAAAATTATTTAAGGGTTTTTAAACCCTTTTTGAAAAGACTTTTGATTAATTTCGAAATGGTCTTTATTTCCATCGACGTCAAGGTGTCTTCGAAGAGACTATTTATTCTCCAACTCCTAAGGTTGGAAGGCTAATTAATTCGAAATTCCTCGAATGCAATTTGCGGTGTTTGTGCTCTGTATTCACTGCGATCGAAGGAAGACTTAGAAGCACGTGCGGTTGAAAAGTCTTCGAGAGTTTTTTTCGAGGGTGAAGTGGAGGGAAGTTCACTTGTGAACTTCGTAGCCCGCGTGGGCTAGTGGCAGCGAAGGCTGCTATTGGGCGCTGCATTGGCGGAGGTCACCGTTTCGAGTCTCGCGGGGGTGCTTTGCTAGAGTAACACACGTTTTTATTAAAATGTCTTTATGCCACGAAATTCGGAGTTTCTTGGACAGCGATTTATAAGTTTGAGAGTTGTGTGTGGTGACAGCTTGAAGGTTCAATTATCTTCTACTCCAATAAGGTATGGGCACATTCTTCTTATGAGTATGATTGGTGTATGTTTTCTGAAATAAGGTTGGAGTGAAAAGGTATTCTACTAGGTATCCTTTGGCTAGGTGTAAATCCTATTTTTTGGTTTGTTGAAGACTACTTATGCATTGTTATCCTTAAGGAGAGTTTTTGGTGAATGCATAATTTTTGGTTTGAGATAGTGGAAGCTTTGTGCACTAGGGTTTATATTTGTGAGTCTAGCTACTTGCATTGAGTTGGTGGAACCCTTGGTTGGCTGTTTTGAGTTTGATGGTTGAGTTGCTTCCATAGAGGTTGTTTGATCAAGTTATTGCTTTACTTGATTCATGATATTGGGCTTACTCCATTGAGTTGATTTGAGCAAGTTATTCTTTGCATTTGGTGATATTGTGTTGGTGGCTGTTTTGTTCAAATATCTTTGGAGGGAAAAGGATTTCTACTTGTTTCCTTTTCTTGTGATGATTGGTTGAATGCTTCAAGGTTGATGTTGAGTTGAATGGTGTTGGTTGACTAAACCTTGTTTGATGAGCATTGTTGTTGAAACCCTAATTGATGGTGAAAATAACATGAGTATCATTGTTATGTGATTCTTTGCATAGTTGGCAATTGTTGGGGTTTCATGTTCTTGAAAGAAAACATTCTATCCTATCCATTTCAGATATTGAGTTGAGTTTTTAGATTTGAGATTGAGATTGAGCTGAGTTGATTTGAGTTGAGTTTTGAGATTGGGATTTGAGTATAGAACATATTGAGTCTCTAACAATTCTCTTTATGCTTCTATGAGTTTGACAAATCACATTGGGTCTCTAACAATTCACTTTGTGATTTCCTACTAAGAAAGTTTTTCTTGGTGAGCTTGCTGAGTTTTTGGATAGGTTCCGGTGGGGACTTGTGAGCAGTTTTTGGACAGGTTCCGGTGGGGACTTGTGAGCAGTTTTGGACAGGTTCCGGTGGGGACTTGTGAGTAGTTTTTGGATGAGGTTTCGGTGGGGACTTGTGAGCAGATTTGGACGAGGTCCTAGCGAGAGGACTTGTGAGTTGAGTTTGATAGTTCTATCGGAGAACTTGAGGACAGAGGTGCATTGGTTCTATGAGAAGAACCCGAGGACAGATTGGCAAGTCTTTGAGAAGGCTTGTATGCGAGAGGATTGATTTGTTCAAGAGTTGGACAGATCTGACAGGACAGAGGAAGACTTGTACTAGACCAGTCGATTGTGTTTGGTACAGGTTGTTGAGCTGCTGTGGACGTGATCATAGAAGGCGAGAGGTCTCTTAGGCTAAGCATTGAGGACAGGAGGTCTTCGGTGGAAAGGAGTTCCACGTCGTTGGCAAGAGGTAGAGGCAGTTGATCTTCCGAGGGATCATTTCTAGAGCGAGAGGGGAAGGTATCTCCTTTGAGCGAGAGGCTCATAAATTTTGATTGGGGGAAGGTATCTCCTTTGAGCGAGAGGCTCATAAATTTGATGAATATCTCCTGGGGAAGGGAGGTATCTCCTTTGGGCCGAGGCTCATAAACATTGTAATTGGGAAGGATTCCCAAAGAACTTTGAGATAACTTTTAGAGAAAAGTTTTGTGGACGTAGCCCGACCATTCCGGGTGAACCACGTTAAAATTGGTGTCACTTTGTGGATGATATTGTGCATTGCTTTGATATTGCTTTGGGTATATTGCTTTACTATTTTGAAGTATAAAGGAAAAAGTAAAAAGAGGTCTTATACTGTTCACCCCCCCCCCTCTCAGTATAAGCTTGTGTTCTTCAATTGAGTCTCTAAAAATTCTCTTTATGCTTTTATGAGTTGACTTGAGTTGACTTGAGATTGAGCTTAGAACATATTGAGTCTATAACAATTCTCTTTATGCTTCTATGAGTTTATTTTAGTTGAGTTTAGTTGATATCATTGTGGATCATTGTTGTCATCCATTGAAGAGTACATTTCCATTTATTGTTGAGTTGATCTTTGAGCTTTGCCTTGATATATTTATGGATGAGATTTGAGTGCTACTTGAGCATGATTGATTGAGCCTTTGAGAAGACCTTTGTGGAAATTTTTAGGACAACCTTTATGGAAAATTTTGGGACAACCTTTGTGGACAGTTTTGGGATAGCTTTCTGGATAGTTTTGGGACAACTTTGTGGATAGTTTTGGACAGCTTTGTGGACAGTTTTGGGACAGATTTGTTGACAGATTTGAGCAAGTTCTTGGTGAGATTGATAGAGCATATTTGGGCAAGTTCTTGGTGAGCTTGCTAGAGCATATTTGGAAAATTTATTGGTGATCTTGTTAGAGAATATTTGGGCAAGTTCTTGGTGAACTTGCTAGAGCAGATTTGGGCAAGTTCTTGGTGAGCTTGCTAGAGCAATTTTGGACAAGTTCTGTGTGAGCTTGTTATTCAGTTTTGGACAAGATCTGTGTGAGCTTGTTAGTCAGTTTTGAACAAGTTCTGTGTGCACTTTTTATTCATATTTGGACAAGTTTTGTGTGAACTTGTTATTCAGTTTTGGACAAGTTTTGTGTGAGCTTGTTATTCAGATTTGGATAAGTTCTATGTGAACTTGTTATTTCCTAAATTTGACCAGATCAAAGAAATAATTATATTGGATAAGGATCCTTATTTCTATATGAAATATTATAAGGAGATTATCTGGTGGAGTACCCCACATTAGGGGAACCATGTTAAATCTTGTGTCTCAATTGTGCGTGGTGACTTGTGCTCTTGCTTGCTACTGCTATCTGAGTTATTAATGCACACTACTATTTTTTGTTCTTACAATTAAGGACATTAATTGATATTTATTTGGAAAGAAAGTAAAAAGTGGTCTTATACTGTTCACCCACCCTCTCAGTATAAGCTTGTGTTCTTCAGAGTCTTATCCATTGGGCCTTAGGAGTCAAAAATGTTCATCTTCAAAAATATTCTTTAAATAATAACCTCCATACAAACATTACCCTCTGAAAAATCTAACTTGTTTAGAGGATAAAGGCTCATATAGATATGATGACAAAAACATCTTGACTCATCCAATTATAAGGAGATTATACCCAAAATATAGGCATGTTGCCATTATCTTCAAAAATCAGGCATAACTCTACTCCTTTTATAAGGTCTTAATGCAAAAAAATACCTTCACAAAAAATTTGCTGCTCTATGTGCCTCTCTAGGCTTCATGCATTTTTTTCTTATTTTTGACAATTGTTAGAGAAAAAAACAAAAATATAAAACTTGTGCATATGTACATAAAATAAAAACAAACTAAGTGTGGGTCCCTTCTGGACCTATAATAGCTCCATCTTGGTCTTGCTCTTCATGGGCCTCTTCCTTAGCCTCTTCTTCATTCTATTCTTCTTCTTATTATGGATAAGGTTCCTTTTGATGCCTTCCTCTAGAAGAATCACCAAACAACTGAATCATCAATTCCAAAGATTTTAATGTTTCTAGGTTGCTTCAAAGGGGTTTGATGTCTCTTTGAGCTGCTTATAGACATATTATAATTCTCCAATGTCCTCATAATTAGCAACATTACCTATATTCACTATATCTTCCATAAGATCTCTTAATATGGCAAAATTAACAATTAATTAGACAACTTGCTCTTGGAGTAGTGGCTCTTTAAGAGAATCAATTCCAGATCCATCCTACAAATTTTCATTGATGTTTTTTTGGATCTCTTCCATGGATAACAAGTTGTGATCCTCCATCCATAGGCTTTTGAATCCAACTTGAATCATTTATTTATTCATATCAACAACATACCTAATCACTCCCTCAATATTATCAAACAAAATCTAGGCTTTTTGAAGTACCCTATGATTTTTAACCATGATTCTAGAAGTAAATCTGGCGAGATTCCATTCTTTATTGGGGATTGGTTTAGTAGAATCACTAAGTTTGCTATCAACCAACTTGTACATTTGCTCCACATGAATCACCATAGGATACAACTCTCTAGTGATATGATCTAGCTCTCTCTAAACATTGGAGAGTAAGCGACTAGCCTCATCAAGATAGTCAATCATGAGCTAAATCCTTGGACATTTCTATTGGACTTCAGAGAGCATCTCTTTTCTAATATTATTTAAATTGGCCTTGGAAAATCCATAAGACTTAGCTTTCTCAAGTTGAAGCTAATATCTCAAACTTTGAATTTATTTTGCTTGTTCTTCATTCAGCTTCATTTGCTCTCCTAGTTGATCCTTGAGCTTATTGGCCTCTTGGAATTTTTCTTTCTAGTCCTTGACCTCTTTTTTAGAGCCTTTTCTACTTCCTTCTTATTGCTCAGATTCTTCTGAATATTTTCAATATGCTACTCAAGTTTGCTCACCTTCTCTCTGAATATATCATTTTTTACATAGAATGTGTCTAAGTGGGCTCTGGCTATGATCATCTCATCTTATTCAGGAAGCTTTTCAATATCTTTTGTGAGCTCCTCCACTCAATAATCTTGGATAGTTATTTTAGTTTGAGGATTATTTACAAGTGGAGTCATAGATCTAGATACTCTCTAGTGAGACACTGGATCAACATACATGCTTCTTATTCTAACAACCATCTTACTAGAAGGCTTATAAAGCTTCTCTACCCAAAAATAATTTGCTCTCTATGTGGTTGCCTGCTATTTTGGCAAAGTGACAGGACTTAAAAAACTACTAGCCATGGAAGATGAAGATACCAAAAACGAAAGGGTGGGCTGAACTACTGACAATGGAGGTGTGGGAGTACTCACAACAGTATCTATAATGACAGTGGACTCTGTAACTACTACTGTTGTTGCTATTGGTAGACTCATAGGAATTGACCACAAGACTAACAACTGAATGAATAGTGGTACTTAGAATGTGGTTTTCCTTTGATGGTGGTGGTAATAATTAAGATGAAATTATGGGATATGATGAAGTGGTAACTTTAGATGCTGGAAGTGGGATTTGGGGTGACTCTAGGAGAACAAAGGTAACTTGTGCTTCAATGAAAACCAAAGAAATATGGGGTGGACTATGATAGGGAGAAGGTACCTTTGTCACATTCTCTTGACCAAAAATGGAGGGAGACTTCTTTAGGGATTCAAGAGGATGTAGAGTAGAAGAGGGATTATAAACCATACCTTCACCTAAAAATTTAGGGTAATCTTTCTCCGCATCTATTTCCTACTACTGCTCTTCGTGATTCAATTCTTCTATAGTAGAAATAGCTACCTCTTTTGCAATATCCTCCATATCCAATCTCTACTTATTTTAAACCTTATTTTCCCTTTTCTCTAGGGATTTTTTAGTTCTTCTATGGATAAATTGAATGGAATCCATCTCACTCCGAAAATCTTCTTCTAATACATCTCCTTGTACTTCTCTATAAATCAAGACTTGCTCAAAAATATGTTGTAATTCTACTGATGCTATAGGGGTAAAAGAAAGGGAAGTGAACCTAAAAATCTCATCCTTCTTCCTTCAATCAATATCTATGTCTGGAGGCTAACCCCCTAGAGTTAAGAGTTTAGGCCTAGACACTACTTCGATGACTGGAGTACTCATAACTTTTTCACTAGAATATTGCATTTTACTTAGAATTTGTGCTCCTTTAGGAAACTTCTCCACTTGTTCAGTGGTAGGATGAAATTTTTTGAAGACCTCAACTATTGTCAAAGGAGTTTCCTACTCCTCTATAGGGGATTCCTGATTTATGGGTGGAGATAGATATTTAGAACCAACTTGGGACCTTTCAACTATCAACACTATGTTTCTAATGTCCTTCTGCTTCCAAGTTCTGATATTTTCATTATATTTCTTGGAAAACTCTTTATCAATCTTCATGCCAAACTTAGAATTAGGTTTTCTAATTTCAATTATCATTCTCCACAAATTTGATATCTTAGCTACATTCCATTGCACCTCTTTCTTATATTCTTTGGTAGCATCCTCCTCGGGTTGAGGGTCCTTTTTCTTTGACGTTTTTCCTTCAATTTCATGAATGGTGGCTTTTGTAAGCCTATGACTCTTCTTCTGGTCAGGGTCATAATAAAAAAATTTCTCATAGAAATCCAACCATAGAGGTAGTTAATCCATGTTTGACACATTCTACTCTAAAAGAGTGATCTCATCACTATTTATGCCTTGTTCAAAATGAGCCCTAGGCCTCTTTTCAAATTTATAAACCTTCTCTCCATTTAGGGCTACATTTCTTGTATTGAAGATACCATTAGGTACATAACTCCATATTTGGAGGATATAAAATAGACATAACCTATCAAGGTATTGGTCAATTAGCTGACTCTACCCCTTCTTTGTGATGGTAATGTCCTCCTTAGTACGATGTGTAAGCAGAGATTTTCTCTTTCTTCCAGAACTATAATTCAAATCAATGTATTCTACCTACCTTAAATATTCTAAGGCAAAGAGATTTTCTATGACAAAATGAGGCAGGAGGAAATTTTTACCCATGAAACCATACAATCTGATAAGTATGCCCTCAATTAAAAAGTATCAATCCCCTTCCTCAACACCCTTTATTCTTAGAATTTGTTTTTCCAAGGGTGGAAATCTAGGGCACTCTCCATACATTATTTTCAAGGTAGGTCCAAGAAATTCTAAGTTGAATCTATAAAAAGACTCACTACTTCTCAAATGACTTGTCTAGTAATAAACCAACAGGGGTTCTCCATCACTAGTTTTATACTTGACCAGAATCCAAGACATATGGTCCTTAATGGCAGCATAAAACATCCATACCAAACTTAAGAAATGCTTGAAAATAGGAGCATCAGATCCCCTTTTCATTCTTACCAACTATTCATGTATCCTCTATGCAATAAAAGCTAGCCAATCAAAATAAATCACCCTAGTCCCTTTTTCCTCTACACCTTTCTCATACATTCTTTCATTGGAAATGTAGTAGGCTGCAACAATTTGCCAAGGATACATCCATATATCAAAATATAGACCTTCCATACAGGCTAATATAGATAATAGCTCAGGGTTTGAAAATTCATCAATATGAATAGGAACTTTAGGCATTTCATCTTCCTCTCTTATCCTTTTGAAATTGAGATGAAGTCATTGTTCTATAGCCCTCTTATTTTATGATGTTACTAAAATGGTATAAGCCCTTACTAGCTCCAATATGTCAAATGGTATGGTTTTCAAAGATAACCTACTCCTACGGTGAATAGTTCATGGTAAAATTATTTGGTAATTGAGAATAGGGGAGTGCCTTCAAAGGTTTTTATGACTCTATTTTTAGAATCATAGAATTGGATCATAGCAGAAACTAATTCAGGAAAATGATGTGTAGAATCATAGATATAGGAGAAAAAAAAAATTATAGCTATGGTACCTTGTCGTTGCATTAGCTTCCCTCCAAAGTATCTAAATTTGAAACCCATCCTTAGGAGGGTCCTCCTTACTCTTGTCATTACTACGTCTATGATTCGCCTAGTATAATGCACATGATCATGAACTTTGCTCTTGTCTATTATGGAGGCAGTACCATCATCTCCAAATTTTTGAACTCTTGGACATCCTCTAAACCCATATTGGTAGCAACCAAACTTTTCTCCCTCTGTAATTTATAGAAAAATCTTAGAGTATTGTTTCAATATTTATCATTCTGTGGATGCAATTAACTACTGAATGAACATTGTGTGTGCTTTTTGCTTCTTTTATTTCCTAGAGTGCATGTATCTTCTATAATTAATGCAGTTGCTATGCAATCTACCCACTAGAAAAATTTAAAACTTCCACTCATTCCTCTCGGTAGCTCAATGGTGGCATTCTAATTTTTCATTGATAAAAAATTCAAACTACACTGCCACCTCACAACGTCTCTTCAGCTACTCTTTTTTTTCAAGTGTGAGTTCATTAGCATTGAATGCAGGATAATCCTTTCCTCCCCACATGGCATGGTTGTGAAGTTACTGCTTGGCTCTACCTTGGTTTTAAAACTAAAAAATAAGAGAAGTCATTAATTCTGTTGACATAGCCAATTCCATGCATAATTTTTCACCTTCGTTCTGCTCCGCTACACTTTAGCTTGGAAAATCATCATATTGGAAACCCTTTTGTTTCTTTTGATACTTGATACTCTTATTTACATAGGAAAATTATGCTTGCACCATTCCACTAGGATTTTAGTACATTTTG
The DNA here is from genome assembly GCA_028583015.1 of Wollemia nobilis. Classification (NCBI taxonomy): domain Eukaryota; kingdom Viridiplantae; phylum Streptophyta; class Pinopsida; order Araucariales; family Araucariaceae; genus Wollemia; species Wollemia nobilis. The sequence goes on along the minus strand of JAQPPZ010017001.1, from coordinate 2,961,305 downwards.
ATGTAGATTCATAAGTGCTTGTCGTTCCACTAGGATTTACATGTATTTGAGTACAAGATGGAACCTTGCCGAATACTTTTCAACACTTAGCCATTTTTTCAAGAATTTTTATTTGAACTTGTACAAAGTGCAGAAATAAAGGGAAATAATAATACAATGTATATACATATGTTACAATGAGCTCATATTTTACACATAGTAGATCTTGAGATGAAAACCATTTACTGGAATCGGTTGTATGTTCCCTTCAGGATCTTCAAGCTAGAACACATTGGACTCCTTGGCCTCTACTATTTTTAATTGGCCATCCCAAAAAGAATCAAAATTTTCATGCTTGCCCAGTTTTTCTCTATCAACATTCCATCTGAGAATTGCATCTTCAACCTAGAATTTTTTGAATCTAGCTTTCTTATCAAACCATGTTTTGATATCTGAGGAATGCTTTTGAAAAAAATTATACACTTGAGCTCTATTTTCTTCCAATTGCAGTAAGTGAGTTAGCCTTGTTTTTATTGTATCTTCTTCTGATTCCTCCTTTGTATTGACAAGATTAAGTGCTGGAATGTCCAAATGGATGGGTAACACTGACTCTTTTCCATATACTAGTGCATAAGGGGAAGTCTTAACAGACTTATTTATAGTAATCCTATCAGCCCACAAATCTTGGTCCAACAATAGATGCCAACTTATTTTATTTTCTTCAAGTGATTTTCTCAAAATCCTTAACAATTTTTTGTTGGTAGATTCTACAAGTCCATTACCTTATGGATAATAATTTGAAGTATTTTTAATATTAATTCCATACTTACTGGAAAACTCAATATACTTGGCTCTTATGAAATTTGGGTCGTTGTCACTCACCAAGGTTTCTGGAACCCCAAACCTTGAAATTAAATTTTCCATAAAATTGATCACAACTTCTTGATCTGATTTTTTGGTAGGAATAGTATCTATCCATATGGTAAGATAATTTTTGGTAGTTAGGATAAAATTATGATTTTCTAAGTAATTAGGGTTAATAACCCCTATAAATTCTAGTCCCCATTATCGAAAAGGTTCTTCAACTTGTATGGGCTTTAGGGGAAATGAAGAATTCCTTGTCCTTCCAACATATCTCTAATATTTGTCATAGGCCTTGGTGATCTTGAAAGCATTAGTAAATATAGTATGCCAATAATAGCCTACCCTTATGATTTTAAAATCTATAATCCTACCTAAGTTATGTCGATCAGCTCATCCTCCATGGAAATCTGCAATGACCCTCTTTTGATGATCATATTTTAAGCACTTTAGAAGAACTCCAACCAAATTTATTTTGTACAGGCCTTATGGTAGTAATACATATTTCAAAGCATAAAGCATGTATCTCCTCCTTTGGTATTTATTTATATTGGTGAGCATATTCTAGTTTCTAAATATTTGATCATCTAGTCTACCCAATCAGAGTTTTCAGTTTGTACTCCTTCCATTTGATATTCTACTGATGATGATAAGCTATCACTTTTGCTAATGTTGCAGCCTTTTTTAGACCTAGGCATAGGGCTTTGCCTCTCACTAAATTGATGGGATGTATTTCTACATCATGTTCTTGAATTTTGGTGATCCAACCAGCCCTTTTATCTCCTAGTTCACCCCGTAGGATAAAACTTCTTACATCTGGATGAACCACATATACTAGGGTCTTGCTCTGTACCATGTACTGCCTAAAATTCTTTAGTGACTTCATCACAGCAAATACTTGTATTTCAATAAATTTGTATTTGAACTAGTAGTCATGTAGTGTCTGGCTTCAAAAGAATATAGGATGCTCTTCACCTTGATCATCCTTTTGAGTAAGCACTGAAGCATAACTTTCTTCAGCTCCATATGAATAAAGGATAAAATATTTACTAAAATATGGATTTACAAACATTGGGGCTATTGAAATGGAATTATTGATAATATCAAAATATTTTTTCCTAATTTCATTCCACTTGAACTCAACATTCTTCTTGAGTAACTCAGATATATGCCTGACTGTCAATGCCAAGTTAGAAATGAATTTCTTGACAAAATTGATCTAGCCTAGAAAAGACTGCAAAGTCTTCTTGTTTGTAGGAATGGAAGAGAAAGAATGGATCTGATTCTATCTATATCTACTGCCATACCTTCCTTTGAGACCACATGACCTAGCAGCTTTCCTTCATGAATTGCAAAGAATAATTTTTTAGGATTGAGTGAAATACCAAACTCTGTATTTTTGAAAATCCTGCTCTAGGTGTGATAGGTGATTTTGCTTATCATGGAAAAACACAATCATGTCATCCAAGTAAATTAGAATGAATTTCTTGACCAGTGCTCTAAAGTTATAATCCATGGCTCTCTGAAATGTGGCTCCCACATTGGACAATCCAAAAGGCATTCTCTGGTAGGCAAATGTACCCAATTTTGTGGTGAATGTTATCTTATACTGATCTTCATCTTTCACCCAAATATTATTGTATCTAGAGTAGCCATCTAGTAATGAGAACCTCTCAGACCCTATCACTACCTATAGAATTTTATCAATCTGAAGGAGGGGATAGTGATCCTTAAGGGATGGTTGGTTAAGATTTTTTAAATCTACACATAAGCGTATATCACCTTTTTTTCTCACGGGTACCAAGTTGGCTATCTAGGTTGAATGTTTTATTGGATATATGATCTTAGCCTTTAATAACTTTAATAGATCCTCTCTCATAATGGCTTCAATCCTTATATTTACATGCCTTTGATTCTACCTAAAAGGCTTGGCATCAAGCTCTATCTCAATAGTATGTTGGATAATCTTTTTGTCATACACCTTAAGGTCTTCATATGACCAAGCCACAATGTCTTGATATTTTAGGCACAAAGTTTTGATATCTTCAACTTCCCCTGGTGAAAATTAGACTCCAACATTGAGCTTATTTTTAGTATCAACTTTGACTTATTTATAGATTTTTCACTAAATTTCATGGCTTTGGTCTTTTTTTGTCTTCATTATCAAAAAAGCTCTCAAGGGTGACTAGCCCTCTAGGGATGTGATTGTTATTTAGTTGGATAATGTATTGTTGATCATTTTATTCTGAATATTCTTCTTGGACAATGGAGAGACATGCTTTTCTCATCAAAAAGTCAATTATTTGTTCATCACTTTCAAAAACTTGCCAAAAAATCTATTTGTCTGGTATTGTAGGTCTAAAAATTATTTTTATTCCCTTGGATTTTTTGATTCCAAAGTCTACAGAAGGGTTGAAGTTAACTCCCTTTGTTTCTAAAGAATCATCTAGAGTATTATTTTCATAGGAACAAAATTTATATTCAAGGCATCAAAGGACTCCATCATATCTCATACCCTATTTCTAGAAGCTTTTAGGTAATGGTTCTTACTACTACACCCATTCCTTACTTGATTGACTATTAACTCAAAATTATGATATATGTTCAAAATATTAATGCCTATGCTTTCTACTTGTATCAATCGAAGGCACAAGGCTTCATATTCTACAGCATTATTTGTACATGACCATGTTATTTTGTACGTAAAATTCTTTTTCCCCTCTAATTGGGATTGTAAAACCACACTAGCTCCTACACCATTTATACATTTAGCACCATCAAAGTACATTATCCATATTTATTTATCTCTGAGATATTGATTGGATATAGCAAGGATTTTCTTCTCTGATTTCATTGAGATATTGTATGTTCCTATTGGAGCCAAATTTGACTCAACTTTGAAACCCCCAAATTTAAATTTTTGGTTTCAATCAAAATATTCATAATACTGGTCACTTCTTTAGTTGGTGTGAGTTACTTGAGTTTTCATTGGTTGGTTTGATGAATTCTAACCTTGGTTGTTAATAATGTGTCCCTATTTTTATTACTCAAGTATCTCAAAAGTGGATAGGGCAAAATTTTATTAATCAAATTCTTAAAGCCAAACTCTGAACCTCCTAAAATAAGTTTCCCTTGGGTCAAGTCAAAAGATAAAAATTCAAAACCCTAAGGTATTCTAGAGTAAGGAGAAATACAAATTAAATACCTTGGTCTAAAGTTCAAAAAGATTAAGTTAGCATTAAGGTCTTTTAATTAAAATCTTGAGGGCATGCACCCCATCAAAAGAAAATTTGAGCACCTTAGATCTAATACGAGGGTCATGCTTAGTTCAGGTTTAATCGAACTGTTGCACTTTGATAAGTTAACTGAAGGTTAGGTAAAATAAATAAAAAAATTAAAAATGTTATAACCTAAGGTCAAATATGATTAAAATTAATAAAGTCTATGCAACTCCATCAATCTGGATGGATGTGATTGAGCCAAGCCTAATCCGATGGCTGCGCACACCCCAAAGAGTCAAAAATTTAAACAAGTCAACATGGGTTAAAGCTTTAAGTTAAAAAACAATCTAATCTGATAGATCATATGGCAGTGCTCGATCATAATCTGATTCGACGATGGTGCTCTTACAAAGATGCATTAAAAGAGGTAAAACCCCATGTGATTAATTAAAATTACTAAACAAGGTTAACAAGGGTTTAAACACATTGCTAATCACTCCCCTTTTTGGCTTAATCAAGGTTTAAACATTATATGCCCCGAGGTAACTAACCCCACAGGTTGAAGAAAATCAACGGTCGTGCCAACACCAATCGAGATCTGATGGTCATGCTAAAATATAAATCTAAAAAGGTGAATGGTAATGTATCTGGAAAAGAAAATGTAAAGTTAAAAAATTAATTATGTAATTAGCAAGGGTATAACAAATTGGATAATCATTTCCCCTTTCATCTTAATCAAGATTAATTAAATCTAATGATGCGTCCTTTTGGTTATTAAGTATATAGTTACAGGAGATCTAACGACTGCACTTTATTTAAAATGAGATCGGATGGAAGCACTTAAACATGATAAAACAACCCGACAAAGATCGACAAGAGATCCAATGGTAGCGCTTCATCGATATTTGATCCAATGGTGTGTGTTGTAAAAAAGTGATCAGATATTAGTCTTAAAGGTTTCCTCCATCGAATGATTAATTAAATTGCATGATCAAGGCTAAAAATAGTGCTTCATCAACGTTTGATCCAACAGTACCAAGACATCAATGGTTGTACTAATCCTTTCTAGGATCGAAAGGTAGCACATGAATCAAATACCAAAGTATTAAAGCAATACCAATAATCCAACGGTAGTGCTCTATCAAGGTTAAAAATATCCAATGACATCAAGCAAATGGATTACAAACGAAATTAATCCATAGGGTATCTTTCAATGGATCCAGTGGATGCACTTCATCTCGAATCAATCCAACGATAGTGCGTGCTCTAAAGGTAAACCAAAAAGTAAGCTTAAATTAACACTTGATTAATTAAATTCTAAAACACAGTCAACAAAGCTTTAAACCCATCATTAATTACCATCGTTATTGGTTGAAATTAAAAAAATTTGAGCATGTCTTCTTTCGAAATAACTAACCTGCAAGTTGTAAAAATATCCAAGGTTGTGATAGAACAAAAGCACATCCAATGGCTATGCTTGATCATAGTTGACTTAGGGAAGCTAAGGGCATTCGATATAATAATGACAGACACTCACACCAAGAACTAAATCTTGTGAAGATCCTGAGGTGATTGTTGCCTAAGTAAAATATAATCAATCCCCAAGATTTAGTTATTTTTTGGGGCTGAGGTGGCACGAAATACAAAATGGAATTCATCCCCATTACACATCCTAGTTCCACATTAGATAAAAAGGGTTCCAACGGAAAATAGCAAAATTTTTAATGATTACAGGTACACAAACCAAAATACCCTAGGACACGTAGGATGAAGAACATTACCCGTCATTAATGCTCAACTCGAGAAAGGGACGCATTAGCAAAATTTCTTTGGCCAATTTAAAATAGTATTTGGTAGCATCGTATTTATGACAAAACATGTAAAATTATCAAACCCATTTCACCACCCTGTATATGAGCTCACAAAAATCAGTCAAGATTATCACCCTAGCAAGTTAAGAGCGGAGATTAATACACAAGAAGTACAAAGAGAAGAGGATTTTTGAGCTTCACTATCACAGAAGTACCTGGCCTACTACATTGAGATCAATGGCATCATGGGGAGATGTTTTTGTACTCGAATACACTAGGGAAGCCATAAAATTCATCATAGATAGGTCACCATACTCTATGATCTCTAGACCGCTTGTTCTCGATAGCACACTGTATGAATTTGCTTAGAAGTGGAGCTGATAAAAGACTTATCCCAACACAATAGTACAATATCAATAATGCATGTATCAATATTTTTGCTCGTGTGATAAAGAACGATGATTGGACCCCATGGATAATGGCCGATTTGTTTCACAAAGCACCGATGTTATAGTATAAAGGTTTCCCTAGAAATAATAGATGGAATAGTAACCTTGGAAAGCTGGTATGTATGAAAGTTCACTTCTTCATATATTTGAAGGCTTGGTTGGTGGTGGCATATGAAGAAAGAATGAGGACATTTTAAGACTAAGTATTGGCCCGTATTCAGTATTAAAATTGAACACATCCAGAAGGTTTTCAAGTTAATGGAGTATACCACATTTCTGGTAGACAAGGTAATCAAACATCAATCTCGAATTTTTATAGATATGGAAGTTTTTAAAACCTTGTTTGATACACATGAGAAAATAGAAAAGGAATTCCCAATTAGGAAAAATGCTTTTAGGCCATGGGTCCAAGATTTTTATGATATGATAAACATAGTTTTGGGAGTACATGATCTCAGTATAATAACTAAAAGGGTTTTATATTTAGCTGCACATTGCAATAGGGCATATAACACCCCAATATATGCCTAGGAATTAGATTTAAGTACCCAGATGCATAAAGAAATTGTAGAGTTAAGAAAATTTGTTTTTGAACAAAGGCAAGAGATGCCCCATTCTTTTCAATATTCAATTTTTATCCATCTGATAGCTGGTGAATTGGGAGAAGAAGCCAGGAAATATTGAAATCCATTGACAACCCCTATGTCCAAAATAGTTTTTGGAGAATACAGGAAGGATGAACTTACTTTGGCTGGTTCTGTGACCACTTCCTAGTGGAAATCCATTGGGTTTTAACTGGCACGGTTCCTGAGAGATTAGGGCCAGGAGTAAGGGCTTTAATCAAAGAAAAGGAGATTGGGGTTCTTTTTCATAGAAGGATTTACATATATTAGACTATATGGGGCTAAAATTCCCCCTAAGATGTTACCAAAGTATTGCCCATTATCCCTAGTAGCTTTGGAATTATGCAAGCAAGTGGCCGAAGAGGCTAACATGAGGTTGGTGAAGAAACATGGTAAAGTCCCCTAGCTTGATGTTCCCTGTCATTTTGGAAATTTTATATTTATTGGCTACCCTTCCCTGCTCAAGGGAATGTTTGAATTGGATAACAAGGAATTCGATGAAATAACTTGGATATTTTATGATCCAAAAGGGACATATAGCAATATGATGGTAAAAAGGGAATACGCTCGAATTATGTATTGTGAAGACATTTTTGAGGAAATCTTATTAGAATCTATGGAAAAAGTATTGGATTTGTAGGGAGTATGGGATAATTTCCCTCCCAAAAAGAGGGGCAGCACACAGGTTTGTGAGGCCTATGATTACCCCATAGAATTAAGGAGGCTTCGGGAAGGTTCAGTAGATGATGTAGCTCCTATTTTTCTAGGATAAGGCCAAACAATTAGAGAATACCTCTTGTTGGAGTTGATAGAATAACATGACATCGATCTAGTGGAGGTCACTATTAAAACTACAGATATAGTAGAGCAATAGGTCAGGCCTCCTAGAAGTGCTCATATAAAAATAGAATCAACACCAAGCACTCCTCAAGAAGTTTCCTAAGAACCCAGTGCAGGTAATGGGAAAGAACTTGTAATCACATATGCATAGAAAGCTTCACCCATAGAGAAATTTGTAGATCTTATTTTTGATAGAGTATTAGCTGTAACTAGTGTAAAGAAATTTTCACCCATGGCCATCCCTGTCTCTTTGAGCATAAAGGGATAGGATATTAAAATTCCATCGATAATATAAATGAATATTAGAACTTATGGATTTTGTGATCTATTTCGAAGTCACCTAGTAAGAAATAAAATAGAGATAACTCCTATATAAAATAAAAAGACTAGATTATCCTTACCCTCTACAAAGGTTGTTTTAGAAAGAACAGATGAGCAGAATACCTTCACTATTGCAGATGAACAAGAATTATAGTGAATAGCAAGGATGGGAAATATAGGAGAATATTTTATAGAAGAGTCACAATTAGAAGTACCTTTATCAGATATAGCAGAGATAAATATACCTGCTCTGCAAGGCCCACTAGTCTTCAGAATCAATGAAGAAACATGGGGCTCATCAGTACTAGGGAAATAAGGTGAAGTGGCCAATACAAAATCAAGCCATATACCAATTCATTTGGAAAATTGCAGAGCTATTGAAACAATTGGAAAAGGAGGAGAAGGAAAAGGTAGAATTGAAATAATTAATAAGTAAACAAGAATAATTGGCCAGAAGAGATACCTCAAATACACAACCCCTTTAGTGGTGAAGATTCAAGATCATGTCTATTATATGAATGCAATTAAGAAATACATGTTAATAAAAATAAAATCTCATGCCAGTGGTTTTTCTAAGATGTTTAGGCAGATGAGGGTGATCCGAGTAACTGCTCAAGAAATTCTAATATTATTACAAGAAAAAGAAGAATATTTTGAAGTCATCCACCCTATCCTAGATTTTATAGGAGACCATTTTGAATAACTTCAAGGACAAGAGATAATAATAGATTATGGCCACAAAATTCAACTCAGTTTTGAGTTTTTCAAAGCAGCTTTGTTTGTAGCAAACCAAAAGAAGTGGATATATGTTCTAAATGAAATCGATAATCTGATCAAAGATGCAATAGAAAGACTAGTAGATATTGGTCTCTCCTTAGATCAATGCTTAGAGGCCTCTGATATAGAAGAAGTATTCAAGTTTACCATAGAAATATTTGAATGTGAATCAGGTGATGAGGCCAAAATGATTAGACAAACTACTCTTGTGGTGAATATTGTGGAAATATTACTCTTTCAATATGAAATGAATAGTCTCATTGTTGCCACATAGAAAAATAGAATTTTATAAGAGATGAATATGTTGAGGATTGCAACAAAATTTGATAGAGAAGTATGGATATTAATATCTGAGAAAATAAAAAAGTTGCAAAAATCCCAAAAAGGGAAAGGAGTTAAAAATCATGATCAATATATGGAAGCAAGTTCATCACAATAAAATTCTGAGCCAAAAGAAAAAGTCTTAGTAGTAGTTGACAGAGAAATAATACATGAGGAAGTAAAATAAAAAGGTTCTCCTAACCCCTCCATTGATGAGGGTCGTTGTTCATTCATCATTTAATCATTATGTGTGTCAATCCAGGGCGATGTCCAAAGGCTGTATACGATAGAAGGTGTCACAGTTGCAGGTTCAATTCATTTAAGAACAGGGTTTTATTGGTGGATCAGTTAGCATTTTGGGGGTTTTGTTGTGACCTTTAACTCCTAAAAAATGAAATGAACTCCTATTTACTTTTGCAGAAATAGAATTACAGGAAATGAAATGACAGAATCTGAAATTGCAAAAAATGAAATATTGCTAAATTGAAATTGTCAGAAAGGCAAATTGCAAAATTGAAATCACACACAGTTGCAGAAAAATAAACTAACTACAATTCTCTGAGCATGTTCTAAATCTAGAAATTCAAACTAACATCTATTGCAAAACTGGAAATGTCACAAATCTAGAAATTGCGGTAAAATGACAGAAAACTGGAAATTCTTGCAAATCTGGAAAATGATAGAAAACTTGAAGTTGCTGCAAATCTGAACAAAAATGTTGAAATTGCATGGAATGATGGAAAAATGCTGTCAAGACTAAAATCTGAATTTAAAGCTGCTAAAGAAATGAAACTGGCAGAATTCTGCTAACCTGCTGCAACAAGGAATTAGCAATGTATTCTGTCAGAAGATGCCTTCCTCTGGTCCTGCAAGTGGCCCTTGCTTCCAGAACTAGATGAAGGTGAAGAGTTATGCTAAGAAAACCTAAATACTAATAATCAACTCAACATGCCAATTGAGAACTAAAAACTGCACCTTTTTATTCAATCTAGAAATGCATTATAGTAATGCAGGAAAAACCTGTAGATTACTGTTCTGCTACAAAAACAACTGCACTCTCTATTTCTCTATGTCTCCTATATGACTATATGCCTATATTCTATATGCTCAACCATGCTGGGAGCTCTCTTATTTATAATATTATGCTGATATACTTGATTACTGATTTGCAGGGATTTACAACTATTTGCACAACTGTTTCCTAGAATGCATGAGCTTGCTTTGTCAAACTTGATCTATTCAACCTTATTAAGCTGCATTCATTGAGGAAATCAGTTAACATGAGCTGGGACAACTTTTTGGTCAATTGTCAATACTTTCCTCTATCGATCTGTCACTTTTTGACCATCTTCTGTTGTTCCTGCGCTATTCCCTATTCCTGCGCTATTATTCCTGCACTGCTACGAAATAACAGGAAGTGACATTTAGTTATTATTTCATGCTCCAAATGCGTAGGGAAGAAGTATTTGACCACCTAGAATGTTTTCCTTTATCTTGTACATCCTTTTTGCATTGGTGGCACGTGCTGGAGTGACTGTTTCCAAGCCCTATTGTAAATGTACAGCTGGTTGGAACTGTCACAGTCACAGTCTGTTTTCCTGCATAGTCAGCTACAGGGGACAAGGTCTTTGGTGCCTTTTGCAATTGAATTAGTTCAAACAGAGGAATATTACTATTAAGCACCAAACATTCAACAATTACTACTGATTCTGAATCACTACTGATAAATTAGCTAAAAAATAGGTGAAACTGCAGAAAGAAACAGTAAAACAGAATATATGCACTTATCATTTCAGAATATGCAAATATCAGTACATAATGCATTTTACCCAAAATTAGCATAGAAACATAATAAAAAGGGTGATTCAAATAATTAGAATGTATCCAAAAAGTGTTCATAGATGAGGCAATTCCTGGCCTCATCATTTTCCTCCCAACTTATGGTAATGCATGTCCTCATGCATTTTGTGCAGCTACTGAGGCACATAGGTCCAGATCCAGACATCTTTCATGAAATTTTAACAATGCACCACCAATTTTGTAGAATCCACTGACTGTTTTTATAGACTGAAACCATTGTTGGAAGTGCTCATCAGGCTGTGGATCATTATCAAAGAAATAGGGGACAGGAGTGATGACTATGGGCATTCTGTATCTTAGCCCTATCCAATGTTCTTTGATTTCTGAAATAATGTGTATAATACCTTCTACCCTTCTCCTTGACCAAAACAGGTTAGTGGGAGAAATTGGCTCCCGTTTCTGTAGGGAGATAGACAATTCACCCCATCTGTTCTTACATGCTGCCACAACATCATCAAAGAAATCTGCACAAAATTTTTGAAATTGAGTTATACCTTTTTGCAGATTTCCTAGATAAAGTTGTCTCATTCTAGGATCCCTCATGAAGGAATAGTGATTGCTGGTACAGTCCCTATGATTGAGAGGAGCAGGCCTGACAAGTAAAACTACCTATGATTCTAAGTCCTTAGCTATCTTCTTCTCTGAGTCCCAATAAATATGATTTTGTAAGGTGGACATAAAGGCCCTCAGTTGTAAATCTCCTGTATACAGGTGAGGCAGAAACATACTCTCTATTGGCAAAAAGAAGTTATGTAAGAATAACTCACATATTAAGTTCTGCTGCTCTGTTGGACTCTGCACAAAGGCTTCCACAAATTCTGTAGGAGTGGTCAACTGGTGAGGGAGCTCAGAAACCAGTCTCATAATCTGCCAACGTAGGTACCTCTCCTTGAGTAGGAGGCTATAGAACCTAGGTGGTCTTCTGCACTGTATTGCATACTCTGCAATTTGACATACATCTTTTACCTATGTTTTCAACCTGTTGACTTCTGTTTCTTTCTCTGCTAGTTTGGTTGTGGCAGAGTTCAAAGTTGCAATTTTCCCCTCTAATTGATGACACTGAGTCATCCAATAGGCTAGGTCTTCATTGTACCTAGTCAAGGGCACTGTGTTTGGGGGCCTCAAAATTGGTTGCATCTGTGCCACTATGTTGACCTGTACACCAACTTCCATAGTTGATGTTGCTATTGGCAAATCTGTCTGTGTCCCCTGTTCTGCTATAACTATAGTGATTGGACTTTCATGAGGAAGCATTTGTGCTAGAGGAGAGAGTGTGGACACTTGTTTCGGAGCTGCAACTATTTGGTCCTGCATAGGAAATGTTTGAATGTCCTGCTGAGGGGAACTGTCATTCTTCATCAAAATTTTAGATGGATTTTCTTGCAAAAGCATATCATCAGATGTTTCTACTCCTACTGCATCTGCAATAGGTGATTCCTATGCCTGTGCTATGTCATATTCTAATTGTCCAACCAAATCTAGGATAATTTGAGCCCATTCATCAGGTACTATTTTTGTCAACCCTGTAGACTGATTTTCCAACTGCAACAATTTGTTTTGCAATTCTTGAACTTGCTATTGCAGCAAAAAAATTTGTTGATCTTTTTCTTTCATGGCCTCTTCAGCATGATCAATCCATTTGGTCTGGGTTTTAATAACACTCCTTGCAGCATGCAACTGAGTGTGGATGTCAACTTCCTCCTTAGATTCAGACCCAGAATGTGTCTGAATTGAAGCGTCTGGACTGACAAGGTATATTTTTCAAATTTGGAATATTTGTTAGACGTAGAATACATGGGAGTATGCTCCTCAATCCTAGTTGGTTCAACATTGAAGTCTAAATGCTCCTCAGACTTAGATTTAGTATAATCAACCAATGGATGGATAGGGCTTATTACAGTTTCTTCTATTGTTAGGTCAAATTCCATTGGTTGTATTTTGTTTCTGTGGGCTTCTGTGAACTTTTTCCTAATTTCTTCTTCTACAAATTGATTGGGTTTGCAATATGTACTGGTGTATCTAATAAGGTTTTTTTTTTTTGAAGTCTTGCAGACCTTCTCAACCCTGTAGGTTTTGGATGTTCCTGAGCAGATGCAGCTTCTGCTTGTTTTAGAGCAACTGTAGATTGTTCTGTTGGGTCAGGAATAGACATGGGTTCTGTTGTTGATTCTAGAGTAGATGCCTGCTCACTAGAACCCCCAGTTTCTCTTGGGCTGTACATTGTCTACAAATGTCACCCTTCTTTTTATCTAGGATTCAGATGTTGATGCATGTTGTCTCCTAATTTTGGAAGATGGGGGTTCGGTGAAGGGGAATTTCTATGTTAGAGGGTTCGTGAGGATTTTCTTCTGCATCTTCCTTTGTTTCCTCTCCCTGGTGCTGAGTTTGCATCATTAATTTCTACCTAGGGAGAGAAAAAATGTTCAAAGTTCCTAGGGTTTCCCCTAAAATGGTATTTACAAATGAGTTTAATTAGCCCATGATGTTTAGGGCTTCCCTTCCCTGCTTGGTACTTTAGGGCCATGGCTTTAAGTTCTTGGTAAAGATACAGAGGAATGTTGACCCTACATTCGTCTAGCTGCTCCATGGCACAAATGGTTGAGGATTCGGAGGTGTGGGCCAGACACAATAGGAAACTGGTCATCACAGGTAATGTACCGCATTACCCACATTGCGACATCATCCCAAGGAGACTACAAACTGGACCTCTTTACCCCTTTACATACATTTTTATTCATCAAAAATTTGATTTGCCTATCCCCTTCTTTCGTAAATTGATTCACTAGGTCTAGTAAAGTATTTTTGCTGATTTTAACAATTTGCAAACCTTGAAGGGGAAATTCAGTAATCTAAGTAAGTATTTTGGGGGTTACCTGGATAAACATCCGAGCAATATGTACTCTATCATTTCAAAAGGTGCGTGCGAATTCTGCCACTAGGCCCTCAGAATAACCGTCGAATTTGCGTAGAAACGGCAAAAATCCTCCATTGGTAAAAATTTGCAGGGATGCAACATCTGTTTCCAGGTAGCTGATGTTCTCAGGTTCTGCTCTAACCTTATTTCCACCCATGGTATCTTCTGCTACTTTCTATGTGTCGATGGCTGTAAATTTTTACGACCTACGTCTGTGTTCTCTATTTTTAGGGCTTTTTAATCTTCAGCGTCGAAACTGCTTTGAAACATGCAGAATGTCGTGGCAGTGTTTACGACATCGTCAACCCCTAATTTTTGCTTGATTTTGTTATGGTTGTCAACTTTCACGTGCTGCACGGAATCCAAGACTTGAACTTTCCATTTTCCACCAAATAAATCACCGTAGGACACGTGTCATAAATTTTTACATGAAACCCATTCCTGCCCTTAATGACTTATTCTTGCGCTTAGTGATTTAAACAGTTCATTCCTACGCTTTGGGAATAAAATAGTCCATTCCTACGCTTTGGGAATAAAACAGTTCATTCCTGCGCTTTGGGAATAAAACAGTTTATTCTTGCGCTTTCTGTTTGCTGATTCCGGTGTAGTTTTCACTTTTGCATTCTAGAGCAGAATTAGGCAGAGGCATTTGTAAAACACTTTCTACTTTTGATTCCCCTTTTTACATGCTTTATACTAATCAAGGATATATACACTTATATACTAATGATTTACTCTATTCAGAAAATGAAAAGACACATACCTGTTAAAACCATTTTATCTACATTTTAGGATGCTCCTGCTGAAATTTCCAGCAAATCAATCTTTGAACTAAGGCAGGTGCAATCTGAAAATAGATGAAACAATGGTCATGGAACAATGAGGGTGAAACCAACTAGGTAAACATGTCGAAACCCCGGTTTTCATGTAAACCCAACTCAGGAGCGCCTCAAAGAGGTTTTCACTTTCTGAGTTTTTATTTATTATTTTTTTTTCTCTTTTTTTTTCCTTTTTTTTTTATAATTTGTATCATTCTGCTGAATTCGAGATGGAAGAAGAGCTTTCTTCCCAAATGTGTACATCCAAACTTCCCAATTGCTTGAGAAATTCCTCCTTGTTTTGTGGTTTATGGTACATACGAAGATGATGTCCATTTACCACCAATTTGCATTGTGAGTCATCGATAGGTGTAAGGCGAATAACTCCATTGTCAAACACTTCCTCAATTTGGTACGGCCCAAGCCATCTGGTCTGCAACTTTCCAGGGAAGTCCTTGTATTGTGAATCAAACAACAAGGCCCAGTCACCTTGCTGAAATCTTCATTGCTGAATGTGACTATCATGCCACATCTTTCTTTGTGCTTGGATCATCTCCGTCTGATGTAGGGCATCCATGCGTAGTTCATCCAATGCATCAAGTTGCAGAATGCGATCTTCTTGTGCCTGCGACAGATCAATACCTACTTCCAGAGCAGTTCGAAGAGTTAGTAATTCAAACTCAATAGGCAAAAGCAGTTTTTTTCCATAGACCAATTCATAGGGCGTAAATCCAGTGGTAGATTTCCAAGTGGTATTATAAGCCCAAATAGCTTCTAGTAATTTGTCCAGCCAATTTCTTTTATGGACTGCTACTGTTTTGGTCAGAATTCATTCTAATTCCCTATTGGTCACTTCAACTTGGCCATTGGCTTGTGGATGATAAGGTGAGGATTTTCTGTGTTTGACTTGATAGAGTTGAGTGAAGGCTTCAACAACTTTTGAAGTAAATTGGGGTCCTTGATCAGTTGTGATGGATTGTGGGGCTCCAAAATGCAGAAAAATCTGTGAATACAGAAAATCAGCAACTTTTTCTTCTCTAGCATGCTTAAAGGCACGAGCTTCTACCCATTTGGTAACATAATCAGTACATACCAAGATATGCACTTTGCCTTGGGAAGAGGGATTAATGGGTCCTACGAAATCTAAACCCCATATTTCAAATGGTTCTGTTCCTATTTGAGGTTGTAATGGCATTTCATTAGTAAAGGTAGGTTTTCCCATTCTCTGGCAAGCATCACAATGTCTAATGTACTTCTTTACATCTTTATGCAAAGATGGCCAATAATATCCGGTTCCCAAGATTTTGCGAATAGTACTTTTGACTGAATAATGCCCTCTTGATGGTTCATCATGGCATGCCCGTAGGATATCATATATTTCATCCTAGTGGATACACCTACGTAAAACATGATCAGGACTGCATTTAAACAGTAAGCCCTCTATCCATTGAAAAGAAGAACTTTGCTTAATTAACTGTTTCTTTTGTTTGGGGGTAAAGTGAAGAGGAATCTTCCTTGTAGCCAAGTAATTAGCTATGTCTGCAAACCATGGAGATTGTACAGAAATAGCAAACAACTTTTCATCTGGAAAGGTATCTTCTACAACTTCCCCTGTATCTGCATTTGGTATTCTTGACAAGAAATCTGCAACTACATTAGATTTCCTAGGCTTGTTTACTATGGTAACATCAAATTCCTGTAATAGAATCAACCAACGAATAATTCTTGCACTAACCAATGGTTTATTCATCAAGTATTTGATTGCAGTATGATCTGTATGGATGAATACTTGGTACCCTGTGATGTAGTGTCAGAATTTGTTAATAGCATAGATTACAGCCAAGAATTCTTTTTCGGTAGTAGTGTAGTTTTTCTTAGCTCCTATCAAGTTTTTATTGATATAGTAAATAGCATAATGCTCCCCATTGTCAATCTGTCCTAACACAGCTCCTATAGCGGTATTGGAAGCATCAGTTTGAATATGAAAAGGTAACTCCCAATTAGGACCTCTTAATACAGGTGGAGTGGTTAACTTTTCCTTCAAGTCTTCAAAAGAAGTTTGACATTCGGAAGACCAAACAAATTCAGAATCCTTCATGAGTAAAGCAAACATAGGATTTGCTATAGTGCTGAAGTTAGCAATGAATCTACGATAAAAACCAATGTGCCCTAAGAAACTGCGTACATCAGTTTGAGTTTGTGGAGGAGGGAGATTTTTGATGACTTCAACCTTCTTAGGATCAACTTTGATTCCAAAAGAAGAGATATGATGTCCAAGGACAATTCCTTCCTCCATCATTAAGAAGCATTTCTCAAGATTCAGAGAGAGGTGGTATGTTTCACAGTGAATCAACACTTTTTCAAGTTGTTCTAATGCATATTCAAAACTATTTCCAAACACCGTGAAATCATCCATATAAATTTCAACACTTTCATTGGTTAAATCAGAAAAAATTGCTAAAATAACTCTCTGAAATGTTGCTGGAGCATTACATAAACCAAAGGGTAAAACCCTATAAGCAAAAGTTCCCCAAGGACATGTAAAGGTAGTCTTTTCTTGGTCTTCTGGGGCAACTTGTATCTGGTTATATCCGCTGAAACCATCAAGGAAACAGAAAAATTTCTTTCCAGCAAGGGTATCCAATACTTGGTCTATGAATGGTAATGGGAAATGATCCTTATGTGTGGCCTTATTCAACTCCCTATAATCCACACATACTCTCATTTTACCATTTTTCTTTGGAACAATGACCAGTGGTGAAACCCATTTACTGTCGAAAATTGGATAAATGAATCCAACATCTAAGAGTTTTTCAATTTCCTCTTTCACAATTTCCTTTAGAGTAGGGTTCAAACGTCTCTGAGGTTGCCTTACTGGTTTTACGTTTTCTGTGTATATCCTATGTGTACATACCTCAGGATGAATGCCAGTCATGTCTTTATAATTCCATGCAAAAGCTTGAACATGTTTTTGTAAGACTGCAAACAACTTGGCTTCCTGGTCCTCAGTTAGCCAGCTATTAATGTTCAAAAATTTACCTGGCTGGATTTCAATTTGTTTGATCCCTGGATAGATAGAACTAGCTGCTTCATAGTTACTGATTAATGCATTTAATGGACAATGGTGTGGTTGTAGAGTATGAAATACTCTAGAATCTATCTCAAAAATGATACCCGATGGAATCAGAGGACATTTGAAGGTGTTAAGGAGATGATGATGCCATCCATGTGGTAGAATGAATGATCTTTCTTGATTAGGCATGGATGATAGAAGTTCAGAATTTTGTTCCTCCTCTTGCCACAACAACCGATGAACAAGAGTTTGATCATCAGTTAGTCCTTCCGATTGTAATGTTTCAATTAGGACAGTTTCACTCTCAAATATTTCTCTCCCAGGTGTTGTGATTTCCTCAATATGTTCTTTTACTACAACTGTAGCCAAAGTAGCAATGGTTTCCTGTTCTTCATCAGATTCAGGATACCAAATTTGTCCAAAAAATTTAGTTGAAGGTTGAGCTGGTGGATACAAATAAATTTTCTTTAGGTCAACACCATTAGAAATGGTCATTTCTCCTGACCTGCAGTCTATAAAAGCAGCTGCAGTAGCCAACCAAGGTCATCCTAGAATGATAGGGTATCCATTGACTGATTTCCTAGGCTGCAACACTAAGAAGTCTACAGGATATTCCCAAGATGAGACTTCAATGGCTACATCTTCTAGGATACCTTCAGGTTTAGCAACTGACCTATCTGCCATTTCCAAAACTGTGGTAGTAGGACTGAGATTCTTGAGCTACAATTTTTGCATTGTGTCCTTAGTCATAACATTAATTGCAGCTCCAAGATCAATTAGCACATTAGGAATTTGCATTAATCCAATAGTAATTGTAACTATTGGACTACCGGGGTCACTATATTTAGGAGGAACTAGTTTCCCGGACAATAAATCAGCTAATTTTCCTTCTACCTGAACAGTTTTAGGAAAGGCCTTCTTTTTACCAGGTTTCTTGATACATAACTCCTGAATAGTTTTTTTGAGTGAAGGCACATCCCTTATTGCCTGCAACAAAGGGAGAGAAATTGACATCTTTTTAAGTTCTGTCACTAATTCTGATTCGAGGCAGTATCAATATGATCAAACCTTTCGGGGTATGGTAATGCTACTGGAGAAGATTCCTGCATTTTTTTTGTTACTTCATCTTTTTGTTTTTGTTGCATTGTCTCCTGATTTGGAGGTTCTTGTTTCTCACTTATTTCTTCAATGGTGGGTGGAACAGGTTCAGGTAAAACCTTCCCTGAACGCAGCTGGATGTTACTACATTCAAGTACATGAACTACAACAGAATCTTCAGACTCAACCTCATAAACAGGGGCTGTTTGTCTGGTATTATTTGGGTTAGTCACAGGTTGAGTTGGGAGTGGAGGTTGTTTTACTGGTTGCATTTGTTGATGTTGTGTTCTTCCCTAAAAATTTGGATTAGGAGTTGGCAGCAAGTTTTGAGTTTGCCCTTGATACCTTTGTTGTCCTTGATATGGTGGATATTGTTGTCCCCATATTTGTCCTTGTTGTGTCCACTGTGGATGAGTTGCATTCCACGGTGGATTCATCCATCCAGAATGTGACCAATCTGGAGAAGCTATCCAAGGTTGGTTCCAAGGTTGTGCAGGGACTTCTGCATGTCCCCATGGCATGTTCATATTCCAAGGAGATTGTCCCCAGTTTGGAAACCGAGGAGCATTGGGATATTGTGTATAGCCACCACCGGATCTCTGCCCAATAGCATTAAGTTCTTCTGTTTGGGTGCCTAAGATAGATTTTAGATGAGGCAACAAAGGACATCTATCTGTTGAATGTTCCTTGGAACAAATTCCACAAATAGAAGTTTTGTTAAAAGGACAATCCTGCAGGGCATGCTTATTCCTGCATCTTGGGCAATAAATTGCCAAAGGTGGTGTAGAATTGGATTTTGTGTTTCTCTCACCTAATGCAGAATTGAGTTGAACAAGGATATCAGTTTTTAAATTAGCCATTTCCTCCATTAACTCCTTTATGTCATTATTGCTAGAATTCCTTTTCTTTCTCCGTTGGTGAGTGCGGGAATAGTTTCTACATAACTCCACAATATCTTCAAGGTCAAGTTGATCTATGTCTCCTTTTCCCATTAAATCTAACACTTCCCTAGATTCATCCTGCAATCCTCTTAAGAAGATAGGCTTTAAGAAATCAGGTTCTACAGGACCACATCTCTTTTGGACAAAGGCAAAGCGATCAAGGTAATCCTCTAAACTTTCATCTTCTTCTTGCTTGATCCGAAACAACTCATCTTTTCTGTTTCGTACTCTACAATAATCCTGATATTTATGTAAGAATGCAGTCTCCATGTCATCCCAACTACGGATTGAATTAGGTTCAAGATTACTCATAAACCATCGGAGAGCAACATCCTTAAGTGTAGAAGGAAACAATTTCAATTTTTGATTATCATTTATGTAGTCATAAGTCTGACATAACACTTTGAATTCAAACAAAAATTGATCAGGATCTTCTAAAACAGTTCCCCTAAAAATTGGCAATATGGATGGAGAAATAGTTTTCATGGGAGCATCTAAAGCTGGATCCAACCGTATGGGATATTCAAAAGTCTTAGGAGGATCATCAGCATACCCACCTAGTGGTGGTAGTGGTGCTGCCATAGTTGTTTTCTTTCTTGAGTTTGATGTGGATGGTTCAGACTTAAGGGAACGTTTAGCAGAAAGTGCTACAAAAAGTTCTTGCTCTAATCTGTCCAAAGCTTCAGTTGGTGAAGAAGGTATTTCTTGCTCTAGAAATTCTTCATCTGATCATGAAGAACACCTTGGTGGTTCAGAACTAGTCTTGATAAACCTCCCTCTTTCGTCTCTTGGCCTATGCATTCATGCCTATTCACTAAATAAACTGAAATGCAGTAATTCAAAAATTGCAACACAATTCTTGACCTGTTTCACTTTTCCTAACAACACCGATTGTTCCTCGACAATGCCAAAAATGATGAGGGTCATTGTTCATTCATCATTTAATCATTATGTGTGTCAATCCAGGGCGATGTCCAAAGGCTATATACGATAGAAGGTGTCACAGTTGCAGGTTCAATTCATTTAAGAACAGGGTTTTATTGGTGGATCAGTTAGCATTTTGGGGGTTTTGTTGTGACCTTTAACTCCTAAAAAATGAAATGAACTCCTATTTACTTTTGCAGAAACAGAATTACAAGAAATGAAATGACAGAATCTGAAATTGCAAAAAATGAAATATTGCTAAATTGAAATTGTCAGAAAGGCAAATTGCAGAATTGAAATCACACACAGTTGCAGAAAAATAAACTAACTACAATTCTCTGAGCATGTTCTAAATCTAGAAATTCAAACTAACATCTATTGCAAAACTGGAAATGTCACAAATCTGGAAATTGCAGTAAAATGACAGAAAACTAGAAATTGCTGCAAATCTGGAAAATGACGAGAAAACTTGAAGTTGCTACAAATCTGAACAAAAATGTTGAAATTGCATGGAATGATGGAAAAATGTTGTCAAGACTGAAATCTGAATTTAAAGCTGCTAAAGAAATGAAACTGGCAGAATTCTGCTAACCTGCTGCAACAAGGAATTAGCAATGTATTCTGTCAGAAGATGCCTTCCTCTGGTCCTGCAAGTGGCCCTTGCTTCTAGAACCAGATGAAGGTGAAGAGTTATGCTAAGAAAACCTAAATACTAATAATCAACTCAACATGCCAATTGAGAACTAAAAATTGCACCTTTTTATTCAATCTAGAAATGCATTACAATAATGCAGGAAAAACCTGCAGATTACTGTTCTGCTACAAAAACAACTGCACTCTCTATTTCTCTATGTCTCCTATATGACTATATGCCTATATTCTATATGCTCAACCATGTTGGGAGCTCTCTTATTTATAATATTATGTTGATATACTTGATTACTGATTTGTAGGGATTTACAATTGTTTGCACAACTGTTTCCTAGAATGCATGAGCTTGCTTTGTCAAACTTGATCTATTCAACCTTATTAAGCTGCATTCATTGAGGAAATCAGTTAACATGAGCTGGGACAACTTTTTGGTCAATTTTCAATACTTTCCTCTACCGATCTATCGCTTTTTGACCATCTTCTGTTGTTCCTGCGCTATTCCCTATTCCTGCGCTATTATTCTTGCACTGCTCTGAAATAACAGGAAGTGACATTTAGTTATTATTTCATGCTCCAAACGCATAGGGAAGAAGTATTTGACCACCTAGAATGTTTTCCTTTATCTTGTACATCCTTTTTGCATTGGTGGCACGTGCTGGAGTGACTGTTTCCAAGCCCTGTTGTAAATGTACAACTGGCTGGAACTATCACAGTCACAGTCTATTTTCCTGCACAGTCAGCTATAGGGGACAAGGTCTTTGGCACCTTTTGCAATTGAATTAGTTCAAACAGAGGAATATTACTATTAAGCACCAAACATTCAACAATTACTACTGATTCTGAATCACTACTGATAAATTAGCTGAAAAATAGGTGAAACTATAGAAAGAAACAGTAAAACAGAATATATGCACTTATCATTTCAGAATATGCAAATATCAGTACATAATGCATTTTACCCAAAATTAGCATAGAAACATAATAAAAAGGGTGATTCAAATAATTAGAATGTATCCAAAAAGTGTTCATAGATGAGGCAATTCCTGGCCTCATCATCCATCACTGGTTAGATTGAATTGTTGTTGAAAAAGTCAAATAAGAGAGTACAACCAAAACAACAAGAGTAGTGGAAGCCATCTATACCAGTTTTGAAGTTCAATCAGATGCTGACAAGTGTAAGGTCAGAGATGAACCAGAAATAATAGAATCAAGAACCAACAACTATAAAAGGAAGCAGTTATGGTCAAGTTATGCATCAAGCAATTAGAGAATAGCATTTTTTCTAAGAGGTATACTTGAGTGCCCTATTATTTGTGTTGTTGTATCCCCTTCTGTGTCTATTTTTATTTCTCATTTCTTATTCTTCCCTTTGCTTTGCAGGATTGTGATAGGAAAGTGTTCAAGAAGCTGAGATCATTTCCTACCTTTTTGAGCCTAAGATTTAGAGACTCTGTTGTTACCATATTGGAACAAGGAGAGTAGGAGAGACCTGTTACATTATTTGAATAGGATATTTTCATTGTATTGATATATTTTTCTTTGAGAAAAATATAGTTAAATGGAATTCTTCCCACTCTACATGTAAACTTTATGAAATCAATACAATTTTGAGTCTCTTTTCTATTATATATTTTGTCTTAGCTCTGTGTGTCACTGTGTAATGGGTTACATTATTTGAACACATTATATACGTTTCTCTCGTTGGTTAACTCTTGGTTTTATTGTGATATTTGAATAATATTAAGAACACCAATTTTTCTCCTCCCCTTCTTTCTATTTCATGATAGAATTGTTGTTAAATTGCTATAACAACCCAATGAATCTAGGCACCGGTCTACATAAGGCATAACAAATGGTTATTTTCTATCTTGGTCATTTTAATACATATAGTATTATATTAATCTGGAGCGTGTAATTAGAGTTTTAGTCATAGAATTACCACTGGGTTTTCCTTACCCATTTTGTAGTTTTCTTTAGCAATATTTGTGTTTAACAGAACAATGAGGCAGGTCGACCAGAGCTTGTAATAGCTCATTGGTTTCAAATGGATTCTTGTAGCATGATAATCGAAATCCTATGGATGCAAGAATTGGTTCCAACAGTTTTTTGGCACCGTTGCCAGGGAGAATTTTTACATTCTAAGCCTAGATTTTATGACATTATTTTTTAATCAATGGGTGGCCAGTTAGAATAAAGAACGTTTGTTTTAATTTTTTACATTTTCTACGTTCTTTATTTTACCCGTGTTTTTCAATTTGGTTTCTTTACGTTTCTTGATCTTCTTGAAATTTATTTTTCTTGATCTTCTTGAAAATTTTGGTTTCTTGATTTTCTTGAATTATCCCAAGAATCGACTCCTGTGAGGATGAGTGGTAATATCAAGCATTCTTGATAAAAGCATACGTTATTCTTTCTGCACCCCGGTGTTGGTGACTCTGCTTGGATGAACCCAGAAGAAAAAAATAAAAAATGAGAGAACAAAATGTGCTGGAAAACACCAGGAGAAGCGATAAGGAGCTATTTCTAGAACTTGATAATCTAGAGGTATTTATACATACCCAAAAAACTCTACTTTTCAAGAGTATTGTTTATAATAGTAGATCAAATTCTAGTAGTAAAAAGTACATAAAGAAAAATCAGAATATTATTACTATAGATGAACGTTTAAATTATGTTATAGAAGATATATGTGATTATTCTTATAATAGTAATACTGAGGTAAATAACCCATTAGATCATATCCAGATTACTCAACCTCACATTCTTGTAAGTATTACTACTGTGAATCTAAATCCTACAATAGCAATGGCCCAGGTTAATGTTCATTTATGGAGGACTAACAGATATAGGCATTTTGTATTACCCATCAATTTAAATTTCTTACCTAGTAAAGCTCACAAATACCTCCCTAAATTTTTAAGAAACAGTGTAGTAACTAGAGAAGATCATATCAAAAGTTTCTTGTATGCAATGGATAGTCTGGAAGTTGAACATGAAGATGTAGTATTAAGACTATTTTTACAAACTTTAGAAAAATATGCTAGAGAGTGGTTTAATTCCCTTCCTAACAATGATATCCCAAACTTCACCAAAATGGAAGCTATGTTTCTAAAGAAATATGGTGAAAGGAAAAATGAACAATCACTGTTAACTGAGCTAGCCACTATGAAGAAAAAAGAAAATGAGGTTGTTAGTGATTTCAACATAAGATTTTCAAAGACTAGGAACAAAATCCCTGCCAACCTTAGACCTAGTGATATTCAGTCTATTTGTTTTTATAAGAATGCTTTTCAAGGAGAGTTTAACTATGAGTTAAGGTAAGAACAAGCCACTACCATTGATGGTTGTATGGAAAAAGCAATGGATATAGAAATAAATATGCTTGACAATGGTAAGATGAAGCCCTATTCTCTAGAAGTCAACCTACTTGAGAGAAAACCCAAAAGGGTGGCATTTGATATACAAAGAAGAACTAAAATTGATCCAATGGAGAAATTGACTAGTCAAATGATTGAGATATTCAATAACATGAACAACAGGTTAGCAAGAATTGAAATAAATGGAAATAATGGTGAATCTTCACAAACAGAGTGACCTCATGTTGACAACCATCCTCCCTTCAAGAAAATTTTCAATAGGAATTGGGGAAATAACAATGGTTTTGAAGAAGGAAATAGGAGTAGAGGTAATAGGAACAATAACTAGAAAAATAGAGATTATGATAGGGATCAGAACAATGTTCCTAACCCTATACCATATTCTAATGTAGTAAAAGGGTTTCCCTATTTTTTCTCTACTTGTGATGCACCCCATAACCCTAATGCATGTGGAATTCACCTAAGTGATCAACGTAATGTAGATATGCATGCAGAATCAAAAGAGGATATAAGAATCAATGATTGTTGGTCTATTGAAGATGAATCCAGAGAAAGGTTGTTTGAATAATATATTGATAAATATGCTTCAAATCATCATCCTCAAATTTTAGTAACTGAAGGATTTGGATTAAGACCCAACTCGCCATGCTGCTAGACAAAATCAACATGATACAAGATCACCATCTTCTTTCAGACCCTTCTATGTGTCATTAAGATATAATTTAGATGAAGGGGAAATATATGTGATTCATAATTGCATGCTAGACAGTGGAGCTTCACATAATATCATGCCTAAGCTAATAGCTGACCAAATGGGATTAATCTGTACTAGAGATTCTACCCTTATTTCTGTAATGGATAGTAGGCAAATTCCTTGTGTAGGGGTGATAACTGGATTGTTAGTTTTCCTAGATCAACACCCCAAAAATGGCATTGTCATGGATGTTGTAGTAGTTGATGTTGACCCATTTTTCTCATTATTACTCAGTAGACATTGGGCAGAACAACTGGGAGGATCAATTCAATTGGATTGGTCCTATGCTACAATCCCAATATCAGATAAGGAGAATATAATTTTGAGAAGGGAACCGTTCAACAAACACTCCATAGAGTTAATTCAAATAGATGAAACCATGATTAACTTAGTAAACTCTATGGAAGAAAAAGGGATGGGAGTTTATTCAATATGGCACAACCCATTCCTAGTGGAGGTACCAGAAGCAAAGAACATGGATCCAGAAGATATAAAAATAGTAGATGCTGAATCAGATAGAGTTTTGACTCAAGAAATGTGGACCATGTCTTTTGATGGAGCTAAATCCCAATCTAGAGTAGGTGCAGGTGTTAATCTGACTGATATAAAAGGAAATTACCTTGGTATTCCTTACAGACTATAATTTCCTTGCACAAACAATGTAGCTGAGTATGAAGCTTTACTACTAGGGCTAAGGAAAGCAAAAGAGCTAGGCATTAACTACTTGATTGTAATAGGGGATGCAAAGCTTATTATACTACAGATCAAAGGTAAATATCAGACTAAACATCCTAGGCTTAAGCAATATAGAAATGCAGTGTTGGAAGAAATTGATAAATTCTTAGCTTTCAATATCTCATATATTCCTAGAGAACAAAATCATGTTGCAGATATTTTAGCTGTAAATGCCTTAGGTCTAGATCACCCAGAGATAACTACAGAATATATGGATAGATTCCCAACTATTTCAGTTTATAAACCTTCTGTGCCAGATAACATAGTATATCTACAGGTCTTTCAGGATGACATAGATATTAAAGATTTTATGACTCTGCAAAATCAGTATGCAGATGTAATCTATGATGAAAAAGATGAAGAAAAGCTAAAAGACCAAATAGGAGAGCTAGTAGAAGTAATCCAATTGAAAACTAATAGAATACCCAAAGGATTGGTTTCTCTAGAAAGTCTATTTGATGATTTTGACAAAGCCTATAAACCTTTACACAGAGAAGTGATATCTGAAGATATTAATATTGGTTCAATGAAAGAACCCAGAATAGTGAAAGTAGACATGGCCTTACCTACTAAAGAAAAAGTTGGATATATCAGTTTCTTGAAAAAGAACAAAGAACATTTTTCCTGGACTTATGAAGATCTAAAAACATTCAAAATAGATGTAATGACACACATAATACCCCTGAAAGAAGATTCCAAACCATTCAGACAGAAATAGAGGAAATACAATCCAACTCTGCACCCAATAATGCAAAAGGAAGTACAAAAATTGTTGGATTCCAAAATAATCAGAAAGGTAAGATTTTCTTCATGGATATCCAATTTAGTACCAGTCAAAAAAAGAATGGGGATATTAGACTCTGTGTAGATTTTAGAAATTTAAACAAGAGTTCATTAAAATATAATTACCCATTACCCAACATGGAACAATTATTGCAAGCAATAGTTGGCTCAACAAGATTGTCTCTGTTAGATGGATTTTTAGGGTACAATCAAATTTAGATAAATCCAGAAGATAGACATAAGGCAACATTCACTACACCTTGGGGCACATTTGAATATTTAAGGATACCTTTTGGACTAATGAATGTAGGTGCTACTTTTCAAAGAGCAATGGACTTTGCCTTTAAAGGATTAATGTTCAAAATTGTAGTTGTATACTTAGATGATATCACTGTATTTTCAAAAAACCTAGAGGATCATCTAGAACACTTAACTACAGTTTTTGCTCGATGCAAGGAATTTGGAATTTCTTTAAATCCCAAGAAATGCATATTTGGGACTACACAAGGAAAGTTGTTAGGACATATAGTTTCAGAAAAAGGAATAAGCATTGATCCAGACAGAATTGAAGCCATTTCCAAAATTCCCCCTCCCAGAAATTTAAAAGGAGTCAGGTCATTCTTTGGCAAGATAAATTTCATCAGAATATTTGTCCCAAATTTTGTAGAGATGACCAAACCCATAAATGACATGGTTAAGAAAATTGGAGAAATAAAATGGACAGTGGAAAATATGGAAGCCTTTAACAAGATTAAAGAAGCCATATCAACCACTCCAGCCCTAAGTTGCCCGGATTATGCCAAAGATTTTAACATCTATTCTTATGCATCTGAACATTCTATAGCTATAGTTCTTTCACAGAAGGATGATGAAAATAATGAAAGGCCAATAGCCTTCATGAGCTCAGGGCTAAAAGGAGCACATATTAAATACACCTTGCTAGAAAAACATGCTTATGCAGTCATCCAATATTTAGAACACTTCAAAGGTATATTTGGCTCAAATAAGGTTTACTGTTGTATTCCTTTTATAGCAATAAAGGATATTTTTTCCCAATCAGAGCCATTAGGAAGACCAACAAGGTGGATGGTAAAGCTTCTGCAATATGATGCTGAATTCAAAATAGTTAAAACTATCAAAGGGTAGGGTTTAGCTAAATTGTTGGCCAAAAAAGAAGAAGAAGGATTTGAAAATGTTCTCACAATAGATGAGGCATATGATGTTAGAAGAATCAATAATACTGAATGCAAATGGTATGAAGAAATATTGTCATACTTACAAACTCTGTCATTCCCTAAAGATATGTCAACAAACAGAATGAGGTCAGTCAAGCTTCAAGCTCATAAATATTACATACAAGATGGTGTGCTATACTGGAAACACCCTGATGGAATATTATTAGTCTGTTTATATGAAAGTGAAGTCCCAAAAATAATCAATGAATTTCATGATGGTTTCTATGGAGGACATTTTGCTCCAAGAGCTACAACTAATAAAATTATGAGAGCAGGATATTATTGGCCTTCCATTTTTAAATATGTATATAAACATGTTAGGAACTGTCATAACTACCAGGTTTTTGTAGGAAAGAAGCATTTGGCTGCCATGCCCCTCAAGCCAGTAATCATTGAAGCGCCATTCACACAATGGGGTATTGACCTAATTGGAGAGATCAAGCCTAATTCATCTGGCCAACACAAGTGGATCATAACTGCAACATATTACTTCACCAAGTGGGTAGAAGTTGCACCCTTGAGAACATCCACTACTGCCACTATCATCAAATTCTTGGAAGAAAACATTCTGACCAAGTTTGGGGTTCCTCAAAAACTGGTTACAGATAATGCACAATATTTTGTTTCATATGAAATGGTAGAATTTTGTGCTGAATATGGAATTGAATTATCCCATTCTGCTAATTATTACCCCCAAGGAAATGGTCTTGTTGAGTCATCAAATAAAAATGTAATAACCAGAATAAAAAGGTCATTAGGTAAGAACAAAAGAGGGTGGGACAGTGAACTTAAATTTGCTTTATGGGCTGATAGGTTGTCTATTAAAAGAAACACAGGAAGAACCCCCTATGAGATGGTTTATGGAGAGAAAGCCCTATTACCTTCAAGAATAGAAAAATTGGCACTTTCCCTCTTATTGCAAGACCATGAAAACCCCAACCCCATACAGAGAAGGCTTGACCAAATTGTCCTATTGGAAGAACAAAGAAGAGAGACCCTTAATAGAATGATGGAACAAACTCAGAAAACCATGAAATTGTTTAATAAGAAAGCCAAGGGTACTCCTTTTTCTCAGGGAGATATAGTCATCTATTGGGATCCTAAAAATGATAAACATGGTGAAAAAGGTAAATTTGAACCCAAATGGATTGGTCCATACCAAATAGCCCATGTTATCAGCAAGAATACATACAAGTTGCAGACCTTGCAGGGTGAAATGATGGCTATCCCTATTAATGGCCAACACCTCAAAATGTACAATCCCTATTGAAGGTGAATAAAATAAAAGAAAAAAAAAATGAAAAGAACAGAAAACCCCAAAAACAGAGTGCTTTACTTTTTAGCTTTTCTTTTCTTGTTTAGTTTAATGCTGAGTTTACTGTACACATGATATTCTTAGTTTGATGAGTATACATTACTGTTGATTCCACCAAAAATGATAAGGAAAAAGGAGATTTATTTTAGATTTTGATGAGTTTTACAATTTTCAAAATATGAGTGTTTATGCAATAGTTGTTTGATATGAGATAAAACAGAAGGAAAACAAAGCTGATTGAAACATCATGTCAAAGCCTCACATTACAAATGATACTTAAAGTGACTTCAAAGGTCCAAAGAACCAAGTTATCTTTGAGAGGGTGGTTAAGCTAAAAATCATTACACTCATCCTTTTATCCAGAAACTAATCCTCAACTCAGGCATACTCGTTGCACAATTTGCTTATATATCCAAGTACTTCTCTCACGAGAAAGAAAAATAAAAAAACAAAGTTAAATTGAGTCACTGCCTGAGATATCTTGGAAAACCTCTACATCGGGCTATAGACGCTTGACTGGTAGTAGGGTAAAACCATATGGGATTAGAAGCAACTCCATCGGGGCTATAGATGCTTGACTGGCAGTGGAGCCCTGCAGAATGGTGAAATTTTTTAAGAGTGAAATCACATATTAGGCTTAATTATTTTGCTCAGATATGGCAAAGTTCTGAAAGACTTAGAAATCAAAATGAATACACAAACACACACATGGGCTTAAACATGATGAAGTAAAAGGTTTTGAAAAATTTTGTGTAATCATATCTTATAACTTAGCTAGAACAAGCATTACAATAATCTCAAAAGCTCATCTGTTTCTAAAATTTTGGCCCTACTTTTCTAGAAAGTGAATGAAAGGAAATTACAGTTTTTCAATACTCTCAAACCCTGATGTCCGGTCACTAGTATAGTTTTTCAGTTTTAAAAATTGTAATGTTTTGTTGTTTTTAAGTTTTGCTTATCAGCCTTAAAGTTTTTTATTTTTGTTCATTTTTTGCAAATAAAACTAGGAGATTCTATGGTTCTCAAGTGCCTCATGTTTTCAACACTTTGTCCCAGTCAGAGCCTATGTTGGAGCCAAATTTGACTCAACTTTGAAACCCCCAAATTTAAATTTTTGGTTTCAATCAAAATGTTCATAATGCTGGTCACTTCTTCAGTTGGTGTGAGTTACTTGAGTTTTCATTGGTTGGTTTGATGAAGTCTAACCTTGGTTGTTAATAATGTGTGCCTCTTTTTATTACTCAAGTATCTCAAAAGTGGATATGGCAAAATTTTATTAATCAGATTCTTAAAGCCAAACTCTGAACCTCCTAAAATAAGTTTCCCTTGGGTCTAAATCAAATGATAAAATTTAAAACCCTAAGGTATTCTAAAGTAAGGGGAAATATTAATTAAATACCTTGGTCTAAAGTCCAAAAATATTAAGTTAGCATTAAGGTATTTTAATTAAAATCTTGAGGGTATGCACCCCATTAAATTAAAATTTGAGCACCTTAGATCTAATCCGAGGGCCATGCTCGATTCAAGTTTAATCGGACGGTTGCACTCTAATAAATTAATTAAAGGTTAAGTCGAATAAATCAAAAATTTAAAAAGGTTATAACCTAAGGTCAAAAATGATTAAAATTAATAAATTCTATGCAACTCTGTCGATCTGGATGGATGCGCTTGAGCCAAGCCTAATCCGATGGCTGTGCACTCTCCAAAGAGTCAAAAATTTAAACAAGTCAGCATGGGTCAAAGCTTCAAGTTAAACAATGAGCTAATTCGACAGATCAGATGATAGCGCTCGATCATAATATGATCCGATGGTGGTGCTCTTACAAAGGTGCATTAAAAGAGGTAAAAACCCCATGTGATTAATTAAAATTACTAAATAAGGTTAACAAGGGTCTAAATGCATTGCTAATCATTCCCCTTTTTGGCTTAATCAAGGTTTAAAATTATATGCCCTTAGGTAACTAACCCTGCAGGTTGAAGAAAATCAATGGTCGCATCGACACCAATCGAGATCTAACGGTCGTGCTAAAATCTAAATCTGAAAAGGTGAATGGTAATGTATTGGGAAAAGCAAAGGTAAAGTTAAAAAATTAATTATGTAATTAGTGAGGGTATAACACATTGGATAATCATTCCCCCTTTTGGCTTAATCAAGATTAATCAAATCTAATGATGCATCCTTTTGGTTATTAAGTATGCAGTTACAGGAGATCTGACGGTTGCGCTCTGTTTAAAATGAGATCGGATAGATGCGCTCAAACACGATAAAACAACCTGACAAATATCGACAAGAGATCCAATGGTAGCGCTTCATCGACGTTTGATCCAATGGTGCACATTGTAAAAAGTGATAAGGTTAGTCTAAAGTTTTTGATGATTAATTAAATGCATAAAGGCTAAAAATAGCGCTTCATCAATGTTTGATCCAATGGTCCTGGGACATCAATGGTTGTGCTAATCCTTTTCAGGATCTGATGGTAGCACATGAATCAAAGATTTAAGTATTAAAGCAATACCACTAATCAAATGGTAGTGCTTCGTCAAGGTTAAAAATATCCAATGACATCAAGCAAGTCAAAGTCAACATCATGGAATACAAATGAAACTAATCCATAGGGTATCTTTCGATGGATCCAACGGATGCGCTCCATCTCAAATCAATCCAACGATAGCGTGCACTCTAAAGGTAAACCAAAAGGTAAGCTTAAATTGACATTTGATTAATTAAATCTTAAAACATATTTAACGAGGCTATAAACCCATTATTAATTACCATCCTTATTGGTTAAAATTAAAAAGTTTGAAAGCATGTTTTCTTTTGAAATAACTAACCTACAGGTTTTAAAAATATCCAAGGTTGCGATAGAATAGAAGTACATCCGATGGCTGCACTCGATCATGGTTGACTCAGGGAAGCTAAGGGCATTCGAGATAATAATGGTAGGCACTCACACCAAGAACCAAATCTTGTGAAGATCTTGAGGGTGATTGTTGCCTAAGTAAAATATAATCAATCCCCAAGATTTAGTTATCGTTCGGGTCTGAGGTGGCATGAGATTCAAAATGGAAGCCATCCCCATTACACATCCCAGTTCCACGTCAGATAAAAAGGGTTCCAGTGGCAAATAGTAGAAGTTTTAATGATTACAAGCACACAAATCAAAAGGCCTCGGGGCACGTAGGATGAAGGACATTACCCATCATAAATGCTCAACTCCAAAAAAGGATGCGTTGGCAAAATTTCTTTGGCCAATTTTAAATAGTAGTTGGTGGCATCGTATTGATGACAAAATGTGCAAAATTATCAAACCCATTTCACCACCCTATATATGAGCTCACAAAAATCAGTCAAGATTACCACCCTGGCAAGTTAAGAGCAGATATTAATACACAAGAAGTACAAAGAGAAGAGGATTTTTGAGCTTCACTATCATAGAAGGACCCGACCTGCTACATTGAGATCAATGGCATCATGGGGAGACGTTTTCATACCCGAAGACACTAGGGAAGCCATAAAATTCATCATAGATAGGTCACCATACTCTGTGATCTCTGGACCACCTATTCCCAGTAGCACAATGTATGAATTTTCTCAGAAATGTGGAGCTGATAAAAGACCTACCCCAGCACAATAGTACGAGATCGACAATGCATGTATCAAGAGTTTTGCTCGTGTGATGGAGAATGATGACCGGACCCCATGGATAATGGCTGATTTGTTTCACAAAGCACAGAGGTTACAGTATAAAGGTTTCCCTAGAAATAACAGATGGAATAGTAACCTTGGGAAGTTGGTATGTCCGAAAGTTCACTTCTCCTCAGATTTGATGGCTTGGCTGGTGGTGGCGTATGATGAAAGAACGAGGACATTTCGAGACAATAAGGATCGGCCCGTGTTCAGCATCAAAGTCGAACACATCCAGAAGGTTTTCAATTTGATAGAGTATACCACCTTTATGGTAGACAAGGTAATCGAACATCAATCTCGAATGTTTATAGATATGGAAGTTTTTAAAACCTTGTTTGATACACATGAGAAAATAGAAAAGGAATTCCCAATTAGGAAAAATGCTTTTAGGCCATGGGTCCAAGATTTTTGTGATATGATAAACATAGTTTTGGGAGTACAAGATCTCAGTAGAATAACTAAAAGGGTTTTATATTTAGTTGCACAATGCAATAGGGCATATAACACCCCAATTTACTCCTGGGAATTAGAGTTAAGTACCCAGATGCATAAAGAAATGGTAGAATTAAGAAAAGCAGTTTTTGAACAAAGGCAAGAGATGCCCCATTTTTCTCAATATTCAATTTTTATCCATCTGATAGCTGGTCAATTGGGAGAAGAAGCCAGGAAAAGAGTGAAAGCCATTGATAACCCCTATGTCCAAAATATTTTCTGGAGAATACATGAAGGACGAACTCACTTTGGCTGGTTCTATGACCACTTCATGGTAGAAATCCATTGGGTTTTAATTGGTATGGTTCCTGAGAGATTAGGGCCAGGAGTAAGGGCTTTTATCAAAGAAAAGGATATTGGGGATTTCTTTTTCACAGAAGGTTTTACATATATCAGACTATATGGGGCTAAAATTCCCCCTAAGCTGTTACCAAAGTATTGCCCATTATCCCTAGCAGCTTTGGAATTATGCAGGCAAGTGGCCGAAGAGGCTAAGATGAGGTTGGTGAAGAAACATGGTAAAGTCCCCTGGCTCGATGTTCCCTGTCATTTTGGAGATTTTATATTTGTTGGCTACCCTTCCCTACTCAAGGGAATGTTTGAATTGGATAATAGGGGATTTGATGAAATAACTTGGAGATTTTATGACCCAAAAGGGACATACAACAAAATGATGGTAAAAAGGGAATATGCCCAAATTCTGCATCGTGAAGATGCTTTTGAGGAAAGCTTATTAGAAGCTATGGAAAAAGGATTAGATTTGTAGGGAGTATGGGATAATTTCCCTCCCAAAAATAGGGGCAACACACAGGTTTGTGAGGCCTATGATTACCCCATAGAATTAAGGAGGCTTCGGGAAGGTTCAGTAGATGTTGTAGCTCCTATTTTTCTAGGAGCAGGCCAAGCAATCAAAGAAGACCCCTTGTTGGAGTTGATAGAAGAACAGGGTATCGATCTAATGGAGGTCACTGTTAAAACTATAGATATAGTAGAGCAACAGGTCAGGCCTCCTAGAAGTGCTCATCTCAGAATAGAATCGGCACCAAGCACTCCTCAAGAAGTTTCCCAAGAACCCAGTGCAAGTAAGGGGAAAGAACTTGTAATCACATCTGCTCAAAAAGCTTCACCCATAGAGCAAGCTATAGTTCCCATTTTTGATAGAGTATTAGCTGTAACTAGTGTGAAGAAATTGGCACCCATGGCCATCCCTACCTCTTTGAGCATAAAGGGACAGGAGATTAAAATTCCATCGGTAATACAAATGAATAGTAGAAGAACTAGTGGATTTGGTGATCTATTCCGAAGTCACCTAGTAAGAAAGCAAATAGAGATAACTCCTATAGAAAAGAAAAAGCCCAGATTATCCTTACCCTCTACAAAGGTTGTTTTGGAAAGAATAGATGAGCAGACTACCTTCACTGCTACATATGAACAAGAATTACAGTTAGTAGCAGGGATGGGAAATATAGGAGAACAGTTTATAGAAGAGTCACAATTAGAAGCACCTGTATCAGATATAGCAGAGATAAATCTTCTTGCTCTACAAGACCCACTAGTCTTCAGAGTCAATGAGGAAACAAGGGGCTCATCAGTACTAGGGAAAGAAGGTGAAGTGGCCAAAGTTGTCAAGGCAATGCAAAATCAAGCCATAGACCAATTCATTGGGAAAATTGTAGAGCTAAGGAAACAATTGGAAAAAGAGGAGAAGGAAAAGGTAGAATTGAAAGCATTAATAAGTAAACAATAGGAAGAATTGGCCAGAAGAGATACTTCAAGTGCACAACCCCCTTCAGTGGTGAAGATTCAAGATCATGTCTATTATCTGAATGCAATGAAGAAAGACATGTTAATGAAAATAAAAGCTCATGCCAGTGGGTTTTCTGAGATGTTTAGACAGATGAGGGTGATCCGAGTAACTGCTCAAGAAATTTTGACATTATTACAAGAAAGAGAAGAAGATTTTGAAGTCATCCACCCTACCCTAGATTTTATAGGAGACCATTTTGAAGAACTGCAAGGACAAGAGATAATAACAGATGATGGCCACAAAATTCAGCTCAGTTTTGAGTTTTTCAAAGCAGCTCTGTTTGGAGCAAACCGAAAGAAGTGGATAGATGTTGTAAATGAAATGGATAATCTGATCAAAGATGCAATAGAAATACTGGTAGATATTGGTCTCTCCTTAGATCAATGCTTAGAGGCCTCTGATATAGAAGAAGTATTCAAGTGTACCATAGAAATATTTGAATGTGAATCAGGTGATGAGGCCAAAATGATTAGACAAACTACTCTTGTGGTGAATACTGTGGAAATGTTACTCTTTCAATATGAAATGAATAGGCTCACTATTGCCACACAAAAAAATAAAATTTTGCAAGAGATGAATATGCTGAGGATTGCAGCAACATTTGATACAGAAGTATGGAGATTAATAACTGAGCAAATAAAAAAGCTGCAAAAAGCCCAAAAAGGGAAAGGAGTTAAAACTCATGATCAACAGCTGGAAGCAAGTTCATCACAACAGAAGTCTGAGCCAACAGAAAAAGTCCCGACAAGTAGTTGACAGAGAAACAATACATGAAGAAGTAGTAGAAAAAGAAAAAGGTTCTCCTAACCCCTCCATCACTGGTTAGATTGAATTGTTGTTGAAAAATTCAAAGAAGAGAGTACAACCAAAACAACAAGAGTAGTGGAAGCCAACTGTACCAGTTTTGAAGTTCAATCAGATGCTGACAAGTGTAAGGTCAGAGATGAACCAGAAATAATAGAATCAAGAACCAACAGCTATAAAAGGAAGCAGTTGCGGTCAAGTTCTACATCAAGCAATTAGAGAATAGCATTTTTGCTAAGAGGTATACTTGAGTGCCCTATTAGTTGTGTTGTTGTATCCCCTTCTGTGTCTATTTTTCTCTCTCATTTCTTATTCTTCCCTTTGCTTTGCAGGATTGTGATAGGAAAGTGTTCAAGAAGCTGAGATCATTTCCTACCTTTTTGAGCTTGAGATTTAGAGACTCTGTTGTTACCAGATTGGAACAAGGAGAGTAGGAGAGACCTGTTACATTATTTGAACAGGATATTTTCATTGTATTGATATATTTTCTTTGAGAAAAATAGAGTTAAAAGGCATTCTGCCCACTCTGCATGTAAACTTTATGAAATCAATACAATTCTGAGTCTCTTTTCTATTATATCTTTTTTCTTAGCTCTGTGTGTCACTGTGTAATGGGTTACATTATTTGAATGCATTATATACGTTTCTCTCATTGGTTAACTCTTGGTTTTATTGCGATATTCGAATAATATTAAGAACGCCAATTTTTCTCCTCCCCTTCTTCTCGTTTCATGATAGAATTGTTGTTAAATTGCTATAACAGCCCAATGAATCTAGGCACCGGTCTACATAAGGCATAACAAATGGTTATTTTCTTGCTTGGTCATTTTAATACATATAGTATAATATAAATCTAGAGCGTGTAATTAGAGTTTTATTCATAGAATTACCATTGGGGTTTCCTTACCCGTTCTGTAGTTTTCTTTAGCAATATTTGTGTTTAACAAAACAATGAGGCAGGTTGACCAGAGCCTATAATAGCTCGTTGGTTTCAAATGGATTCTTGTAGCGTGACAATCGAAATCCTATGGATGCAAGAATCGGTTCCAATAGTTCCCATACTAGTTCCAATTTGATTGTAATCCTCTCTAAAAGGCAACTCATCCTCAATATCCAACTCTTCAATGTTTTCCACAAGCTCAAATTCTTCAAGGGGATTAATATTACACATGTCTTCTTCAATATTTTCAATATGATAAGCTACCAAGTTTTCAAGTGTTATTCTTATTCTCTTTCCTTTGAAAGGAATTACCATACTAGAATAATCCATGTACATACATCCACCTAGTTTCGCAGTAAACTCCCTTGAAAGTCATAATCCAAAGTAGGGTTCTAGATCAACCAAAAATATTTATTGTACTATTGTTACCTCAAGGGATTTGTGTAGCCTCATTAACACATATTTTATGAATCCAATTGTCTTAACAGGTGTCCCATATAATTGTAATACTCCAAGACAATATCGGGTATACTCCATATCGATTTCTTCATAGACTACTTTAGGCATGACTACAGTTGATGCTCCTAAATCAATCATACAATTTTAGACTACCCAACCTTCCATCCTTATGGATATATAGAAAATATGGGGCTTATTATTTAAAATAACATGTGAAATTTCTTTCTTTTTTGATGGCATACTAAGGATTGTAGTGGCCTACCTATTTTGTGGATACTTTTTGAGGGAAGCCTTAAGCAGATCGATCTGACCAGGAATGAACAGAGTGTCATATAGGATGGCTTTTGATGGAATCTTTTTCATCTCTTCAAAAATATTATACTTAAATTTATTTAGGGAAGGTCTTTCAGGCCTTCTTTCTAGCTCACCATATCTCCTTTTATACTGTTGAGTAGCTTCTACTCTCTACATTTTGGTAATATAGGGGAATATGAGCCTTTCTAGAGCCTCATCCTTAGATTTTATATGGTATCTTTCATTTTACTTATCCAACCTCCTAGGAATACTATCTATATTTTATTTACCCTTAGCTTGAGGGATGGAAAAAGTATCACTACTTTGAGGAGGGGAATCAGTCCTTTTTTGAGAAGGTACTTGGAATTGCCCCATATTTTGGGGATCTACTTGTAAGGCTTTCTTTCCAGACCTTGTCATAACAACAATTGGGTCTTCTTCATCCAAATATTTTCCAACAATGATTTTATCAGACTACTATAATCTTTTTACTCTCCTCTTTTGATTTCTTTCAGCTTGATCCATAACTTTTTGTACATGGTGTTGGTGCATCATACAATACTATGATTCATGGGGATCATTGCATACTAAAAATAAAATTTTAGCAAGATTAGTATATGAAGAACATTTTGGATCCTCATATGGAATATTTTTCATCTCTTCAACAATATTATCCTTAAATTTATTCAAGGAAGGTCTTTCAGGCCTTCTTTCTAGCTCACCATATCTCCTTTTATACTTTTGAGTAGCTTCTACTCTCTACATTTTGGTAATAGAGGGGAATATAAGCCTTTCTTGAGCCTCATCCTTGGATTTTATTTGGTCTCTTTCAGTTTCCTTATCCAGCCTCCTAGGAATACTGTCTATCTTTTCTTTACCCTTAGCTTGAGGGATGGGAAAAGTATCACTGCTTTGAGGAGGGAAATCAGTCCTTTTTTGAGAAGGGACTTGGAATTGCCCCATATTTTGGGGATCTACTTGTAAGGCTTTCTTTCCAGGCCTTGTCATAACAAAAATTGGGCCTTCTTCATCCAACTCTTTTCCAACCATGATTTTATCAAACTACTAAAACATGTTTACTCTCCCCTTTTGATTTATTTCAGCTTGATCCATAGCTTGTTGTACATGGTGTTGGTACATAATACAAGACTATGAGTCATGGGGATCATTGCATTATAAAAATCAAATTTTAGCAAGAGTAGTATATGAAGAACATTCTGGCTCCTCATATGTTGCATTTACTCTAACCCTAGTACTATTACTAGGACTGGGTCTTTAATACTTGTTCACATATGGAAACCTCCTTTATTGTAACATTTCTTGGTATATATTTTCCATTTTATTCATTTTATTACTCAGATTTTTCAGAGTATTTTTTATATCAAGAATAGTAGAAAACTCCTAAGATGGTTGAGAAGGAAGGGGAGGAAAAGGAGCTACAAAGGATGTTGTATTTGGTTGAGGGATTGAATTTATTTATGGATATGGAGATGATAAAGAAATGGGATCCATATAAGAAGGGTTTGTAGTTTGAATTTGGCTACTAGTGGTTTATGTGTTATAAGGTAGCACAGTTTTGGGGGTGAGTCTTCCCACATTAATTAGGATGTTCGTAGCATGAACTACTATATTATAAAATTGGGGGAAGATATCTACTCCATATTGCTATGTTTGTAACCCTAGATCTAATCCAAGATCTTGGATATAATACATATATGCCAAACATGTAGCTGGTCTAGCTATGGGGGGAATTATTTTCCATGTTCTACTAAATCTTAAATTGAAATTTGAGATAGTTTCTAGCTGAGTTTTCTACATGGATGTAAACTAGTTAAGCAGGGAGAAGAGGTTAGCAGATTCATTTAATTATTTTACAAAAGGCTCAGCCAATGCTTGCCATGAAGTTATGGTATTATCCTCCAAGGTTCTAAACCAATGCAAAATATTTCCTTTGAAGGATAGGGTCAAGATTCTTACGATAAGATCCTCTTATTTTATGTAGTGAATTGCTACCAGGTTTAAAATATCCTAATATTTCTCATAGGCTATCTTTCTAGATCCATCATAAATGGGGATAGCCTTGGATACAGCCTGGAAATGGCATTCATTTGGGCTAATCTCAGGGGACCAATTGTATTCCAACTAGGGTATTTCTATAATGGCTAATTAGGGGCCACATTTTTTGCCATATTTCTAGGTACAAATCCTATTGGAGGGACTACTAGGTTAACTATAGGTTTTTCTTCAAGAAGCTCCTCTTATGATAGGAAGTCTTGATTCAAAATTCTAATAATCGTAGACCCTCTATAAGGTAATTCATAATAAAAATAGGAGTCATGGTTATTCCTTTTGAAAGACCTAGTAAACATGAAAGGACACTGGTCTACAGGGGTAATTCTTTTTTTAGTTTTAAGGACCAGAGATTCACCATGTAAATTTTCTATTCTCCACTTATAAGGTCAAGAAAATTCACCAAATCTTGATTTCTTTGGGTAGAGATAAACAATAACTCATATGATGGATTTCATGTTCCTTGTGAATTGGTCCCGCTGGGTGTGCCAAAAATTGTTGGGTACTAAATTGCATCAAAATTTACTCAATACTACGAATGTCTATATTCCTACTTTCTATCCAATATTTCACCTAATAGCTACAGCTTAGCACTCAATATTGGATGGACCAAAACAATTTTTTTGATCCAACCTCCAGAGTAGGTTGGTTTCTTTTCAACTTAAACAGGATGTTGAAACAATTATGCTCACTTGGGATTTTGAAATTAGGGTAAAAAAATGTTAGGGTTACAAATATGTGAATAATAGTGGATGGATAGGCTAACAACATTGCACTACAACAAAAATATCTAAAAAATCAAATTAAATATACATTACTCAGATCAAAATTATCTCAAGTTAAATGTATTTTCATTCATTAACGAATAGTAGAGAAATACTACAGAGAGCAATTTAAATATCCAAACAATGATAATCCAAATAAAATAATTCACTAGTATCTAGATTTTACAAAAATGCACTCCCTAAAAATAAATATCAAACTCAGAAGTAGATTTCAATCACCTTAGAAGCTAGTAATCCAATAATTTGACACAAACTAACAATTCAAATATTCATAAAAATACAACTTAAGAATTTGAACCTCTGATATCAAATATGAAGACACAAGCTTTGAGGTGAATACCAATGTAATATTCCTTTCATTAGTCCTTGGGAATATTTATAGTAGCATAGAAAAACACACTAGAATCGACCCTTAGAAATGAGGGTTCGACCTCTATTTATAGTTTTACAAAATTAAAATTACAAATAACATTACAAAGATTTAAATTTGATAGCTTAGTAGAGAGTTATTGCTAGAATTCTCCTACTGGTTCATCCTCTAGGAAATCCATTGCAAGTGGACCACCATGGTAGCTTGAACTATCTACAACTTGTTAGTCATTCGATGCTAACTGGAGTTCTGGCCATTGGAGAGTGTGTATGTGTTGTTGATCCTTCTTGGAATCCCTCTTCCATCATCGATATGTAATTGTCTTTGGTTCTATCTTCTTGAAACCCTCGATGCTTTAGCTTCCTCCTCTAATTGACTGTCATAAATTTGATGAGAGATTGCTTTTATACTCTTTAGATTTCTTAGCAAAATTTTCATTATTGATCTCCCCCATATGGCTATGATTTAATCTGATATAAGCTTGTTACAATGGCAGGGGAGAACACAGTGCCATTTCACTTTAAAAAACCAATGACATCATCTTTTATGCATCAAAAACTATAGAATGCCAATCTAGCATTAAAATACTATGAAAGTGAAGTGGGATAAAATCCACTCTTTATCCTTCATTTTCCTTCTTTGGTGATGAAACATTCGCCAATCTGCACAAAAAATTTGATGACATCATATCTCCTTTGAAACTTCTATGGATTCCATTCTGAATCGAAGCAAGTACATTGGTCATTGAACAACATTCCAGGCCTAATGGAATTCAAAGTGACTCTTCCTCCAATCCACACTGACTTCAGAGTACATCGCTGCTTATTGTCATTTCGGAAGAGAGTTAGTCAAAAATATACTTTATCATGAATCCACATATTCTATGCTTAGCTTTCTACCTTCTATCACCATTACACTCTCCAAAATTGGGCTTTCCAACACTTAGCCACTCACAAAGTATTTAAAATATCAAGTGGTTGCCAATATGCACTTATTTTATGTTGACGTCATCCTTCTTCAAAAGGTTTTGTGGATTCAGGATGCATCACCAATTTGGATCCAAGAACAAAAGAAACTTTGTGGAATCATTTCAAGTGTGAAAATTTACCAAGTGTTGGGTGGACTCATGGCCTTTGTTGCAGATCTGCTCCAAAATACACTACAAAGTGTGCATATTGAGAACTTCATGACTTAGGAAAAATTTTCCTAAGTATGTGGCTATTTTGGGCCTACAATAACCAATATCCATACCTTAAACTCCATCGCTCCCCACACTGTCTACTCCACTACTTCCATCTTAACCACTATTCAAACCCTACAAACTTTCCTTACCTTCTTGACTTGAGTTCTCCATATTTAAACTCAGCTTCAAACCCTTCAACGTATCACTACCTAACTTAGCTATGGATGTTGATATGGATTCAAATCTAGCTTCAAACCCTTCAAAGTCATCATCACTTGACTTAGCTATGGATTTTGATACAAATTCAAACCTAGCTTCAAACCCTTTAAATATGTCTACCTAACTTAGCTATGGATATTGATATGGATTCAAACCTAGATTTAAACCCTTCAAATTCATCATAATTTGACTCAACTATGGATTTTGATATAGATTCAAAACTAGCTTCAAACCCTTCAAATTTATCATTACCTAAGTCATTTGTGGATGTTGATACAAATTCAAGTCTAGCTTCAAATATTTTAAATCTACTACCACCTAACTCAACTATGGATGTTGATATGGATTCAAATCCTTCAAATTCATCATTGCCTGACTCAGTTGTGGATGTTGATACAGATTAAAACCTAGCTTCAAACCCTTCAAATATTTCATTATCTAAATTAGACATGGATGTTGATACAAATTCAAATCTAGCTTCAAACCCTTCAAAGTCATCATCACCTGATTCAACTATGGATGTTGGTATAGATTCAAATCTAGCTTCAAACCCTTAAAAGTTGTCGTTGCCTAACTTAGTTGTGGATGTTGATACAGATTCAAATTTAGCTTCAAACCCTTTAAATTTATCATCTAAATAAACTGTGGATGTTGATATGGATTCAAATCCAGCTTCAAACCCTTCAAAGCCATCATCCTTTGAAAAAATACTAAAAATCATAGTGAATTTAACTAATAACTATATAGATGCCAGATTATTTCATATAGGGATCAAAATTATGTTGGAAATTTGGGTAATTTGAGGCATTTTATGTTGTCATTTATGTCACATGAATCATTGATTTCACATGGATCACATTGATTTTTGGTGGCCAAAATTTTTCATAAATAAGCATTTATGATATTTTGGAAAGCATGGCTATTTACAGGGTTTTTGTGAAAACCAAGGTAGTCATAATAAAAGGTTTTATTTAAAACCAT
Organism: Wollemia nobilis; assembly: GCA_028583015.1. Taxonomy (NCBI): domain Eukaryota; kingdom Viridiplantae; phylum Streptophyta; class Pinopsida; order Araucariales; family Araucariaceae; genus Wollemia; species Wollemia nobilis. Next base: position 2,917,532 of record JAQPPZ010017001.1, on the reverse strand, counting down.
AGATGGAAAATTTGAAATGGGTTTTTCTTAAAACCCAGGTTGGCTTTTCGTTTCATCAAAAAAGGTGCCCCAGTGAAGGAGATAATTAATTTTAAATATTTAAGTTTAAATTTTAATCATTTAAAATTTAAATTAAAATTAATATTTTATTATTGTCGATGTCAAGAAGGAGGAGGCAAATACTATTAATTCATAGCCGATGTCAAAATAAAAAGGTGTGCATATATAAATATGTCACTAAACTTTTTATTTTCTCTAAGTCCTCGACGAAGATAATCCATTCGAAGCACTAAGGGAGCAGAAGTGTCATATTCGTTTCAAAATCAGTGAAGAGAAGAGGGAACAAAGTTAAGGGAGGTTCCTTACCTATCACCATAGGTTCTTGTGGCCTAGTAGAAAGATGAAGGCACATAAGGTATTTAATTGCCAGTAGATCCGAAGTTTGAATCCTATCGGTGCTGGTTTTTGCAAGGTAAAAAGGGAGAACCTTTTGCACACATGGTTTTTGAGGGCAAGTTCGGAGGAATCAAGAAGGAGGTCTTGTGCTCTTTGTTTCTATGTGAGTGGTTGGATCACGTGGTTTTTGGCATCATAGTTTGAGTGGTTCAAGGGCAGTGATAGGGGATCAAATCCCGTTGAGGTTAAAGGCAAGCTATTAAGTTTTCCAAATATTTTATTTTTCTAAGGTTGCCCTAGGAGAGATAAGGTTTGTGGTGCATGTTGTGAAAAAGAAATATTTCTGGTGATTTTCCTTTTAGAATTATATCATATTATATATCATTGGAAAGCTTATTTCGAGGACTATTTTATTATTTTTTTTATAATGAGAAATAATGTGTACATAAAGATATATTTCTATTTTTGTAAAAGGGTTCAAGTGAAGTTTGTTTTGTTCTTTTCAAAGTGTGTTGAGTGTGGCAAATTTTACAAAGGGGTTTCTTCATCTTCATAAAAGGTATGGGCACATTATCCTATTTATTGTCCATGGTGGTTTATTTTTGAAATATCATTGGAGGGAAAAGGATTTTTTGTGGTTTCCTTTTTGAAAGTGGTTGGTTGTGAAGTATTCGGACCAGGTGGAAATATTAAATTAAATCTTAATATTAAATTCGTGCAGAGCTAAATTACAACACTCAATCATAGGAAATGCCCATAATATATACGGAGAGGATAGGGAGGAAGTCGACGGAGAGGAAAGGAAGGGAGGTTGGAGGAATAAGGGGAAAGGGAGTTGGAGGGATAAGGAGGAAGAGGGAATAATGGAGGAAATGGAGGGATAAGGGGAAGAAGTTATTGATTTTAAATAAAAACCTGCCGACATTATAAACTTGCCGACAATGCTAACCTAACCTAACCACTAAAGGTGTTCACATTTGCTACATTCTCCCCCTTAAAGTTGAGAGGTCTGACAATACAGTCTCTCAGCTTTACAAATTGAGCTTTAGCCGACGCCTTGGTGAAGATGTCCGCAACATTCTCCAAAGTGGGGCAATAGTGAAGCTCAACAGTTTTAGTTTCCACCATATCTCTGATGAAGTGGTACTTCATATCAAAATGCTTGGATCTACTATGGTGGACAGGATTGTATGCCAACTGAATGGCACTAATGTTGTCACAAAATATCCTTGTTGGACCACTTTGCTGCTCTCCAAGTTCTTCTAATACCTTTCGTAGCCATAGAGCTTGAGTACTAGCATGAGTGACCGCTATATACTCAGCTTCTGTTGAAGATAGTGCTACTACTGTCTGCTTCTTGGAACTCCAAGTTATTAGTCCTGATCCCAGACTAAAACAGTTCCCTGAGGTTGATTTTATGTCATCAATGTTACTACCCCAATCACTATCACTGAAGCCTACAAGCTTGATAGTGTTACATTTCTGGTAATGGATTCCAAAATCCCATGTACCCTTTACATATCTAAGAATTCTCTTAGCTGCCTGCAAATGCAACTCAGAAGGGTTAGACATAAATCGAGAAACAAGAGAAACAACATACTGAATATCAGGTCTGGTGTTGGCGAGAAACATCAAACTCCCAACCATGCTTCTGAAAGTGGTCACGTCAACTTTTGATGCTCCATCATCTTTGCTTAATTGGATCCCATGTCCAACTGGAGTTGCAACTGGTTTGCAATGCTCCATAGCAAACTTCTTAAGCATGTCCCGAACATACTTATGTTGACGAGATGAAGATCCCCTGTATCTGACTGATGAACCTCCATTCCAAGGAAGTAGTGCATTAAGCCAAGATCCTTCATCTCAAACTGCTCCATCATGGAGTGTTTGAACTTCATATTCAGTTTTTCATTACTACCCATGAATATGAGATCATCCACATACAAGCAAACTATGAGGATGTCATTTCCTTGTTGTAGGTAGTAAAGAGTGGGTTCATTTCTACTTTTGGTGAACCCAAATTCTTTGAAGTACCCATCAATGCGTGAGTACCAAGCTCTTGGTGCCTGCTTGAGGCCATAAAGTGCCTTCTTCAGTTTGTAAACAAGATGTTCCTTGTCTTTCTCTTCAAATCCTTGTGGTTGCTCAACATACACTTCTTCTGTCAAGTAACCATTTAGAAATGCACTTTTCACATCCATGTGTTGAACTTTCCATCCCTTATTTGCAGCTAAGGCAAGAACAGTTCTAATAGTCTCCTGTCTGCTACAGGAGCAAAAGTCTCTTCATAATCAATTCCATATTTCTGAGTGAATCCCTTTGCAACTAGTCTCGCCTTGTGCCTTTCAATGCTACCATCAACATTAAACTTGGTCTTGTAGACCCACTTACATCCAACACATTTCTTGCCTTTAGGAAGCTTTACCAGCTCCCAAGTGTCGTTGTTTTTTATAGAGGTTATCTCCTCTTTCATGGCATCTTGCCATATTTTTTGATTACATGCCTTCTCATAACTAGAAGGTTCAAGTTGTGCACTAGTTAACAAAGCATAGTTAACTTGATCTCCCCTAGGTTCCTGCTGGGAGACATCATCACCATACAAGTGCATACTTTCTAATCTGTGTAAAACAGATTCCATTTCACTAGCTTGACTCCTAGTGTATCTTCTTGAAAAATTTTTATCCAACATCTGAGATGATGGATGATACTTGTAGAGTTCTCTTACCTTTGGATGGAGAATCAATGTCCATTGGTGAGGAACTTACTGATCGCTGTGGAGAAGGACTTGGTGAAGAAGTTGAATCAGAAGATGGACTTGGAGGATTTGTGGGAGGAGACTGCTTTCCTTTCTGTGGTGTCTGCGGTTGCACCTGCTGAGCAACTACATCAGTGGCCTCAACATCATTGAATATTTGGGGCTTACCCCATTCTCCCCCTTCATCAAAAATCACATCCCTGGAAATCACAAGCTTTCTAGTCCGGGGATTATAGAGTCTGTAAGCTTTTGTATTCTCACAGTATCCGACAAAGATACATGCCTGACTCTTTGGATCGAGCTTCTTCCTAAGCTCATCAGGAATGTGAGAATAGGCCAGCGAGCCAAACACTCTGAAATGCTTAACATTTGGCTTTTTACCATACCATGCTTGGTAAGGTGTCTGTCCTTCCAAACTTGAAGTAGGACTTCTGTTCAAGATATACACGCTGGTCCTGATCGCATCTGCCCAATATGAATTAGTCAAATGCTTCGTCTGAAGCATAGACCTTGCCATCTCCACAATAGTGCGATTCTTCCTCTCTGCGACACCATTCTGCTATGGAGTGTAGGCAGCAGTGAACTGCCTCTTAATGCCATGTTGCTTACAAAAATTCACAAACTCATTAGAGGAATATTCTCCTCCCCTATCTGATCGAAGACATTTTACAAAATGTCCACTTTCACTTTCAACTCTTGTTTTGAAATCAAGAAAACATTCATATGCTTCATCCTTATGTTTCAAAAAATATATCCAGCACATTCTAGTATAATCATCAATAAAGAGTAGAAAGTAAGAGTTGTTACCCAGACTCTATGTCTGCATCGGACCACAGATGTCGGTATGCACTAGCTGGAGTGGATAGCTGGCCCGCCATGCTTGTCCATGAGGAAACTTTGATCTGGCATGCTTTCCAAGAGCACACCCTTCACAGACTTCTTTACCATCCTGAACTTTAGGAAGTCCAGTGACCATGGCTTGGGAAGTTAGCATTTTCAAACTAGAAGAATTCAAATGGCCATATCTCAAGTGCCATAGAACACTTGGATTGGAAATAGCAACACTTGCTAACTTATCTCCCCCTGGTTGGCCAAACTTTAAAGGAAACAATCTATTCTTTGACATTGGCACTTGAGTAATGATTCTATTATTGTTATTTTTATCAAAAATAGTGCATTTACCCTCATCAAAAAGCAACTTGTAGTTCTTTTCTAACATTTGTCCAACACTTAAAAGATTATGTTGGAGATGGGGTGTATAATAGATATCACTTACTTGTTTGACTCCTTCTTTAGTTGGAACTGCCATAGCTCCAATGCCTTCTACTGCCAATGATTTATCATCTCCCAATTTGATGCTGGATTTGTAGGAGGAATTTAGAGTAGCAAAGAGCTCTTCTTTGCCACTCATATGGTTTGAACACCCAGTGTCCAAGATCCATGTATCATTCATGTTCTGATCTGCTTGACCATATGAGAGAAAGAGATTTGTGGCCTCTTCCTCTTCTCCAAAGTTTCCAAACCGACCGCTCTCGGTCGCTACTAGCTCCCTGTGAAGTCTTAGTCCAACAAGTCACGAGCATAATGGCCAAGTTTGCCACAATTGTAGCAAGATTGTTTTGACTTATCTCCTCCTTTACCTCTGCCTGATTGTTTCCCTCTATTTTGTTGTCCTCCTCTATTCTATTGTTGTTCACTGTTGTTTGAGAATCCTCCTCTGTTCTGATTTCCTCCTCTGTTAGGAGTTCCACCTCTCTGATTATTTCTGCCTCTTCCTCTAGACTTTCCTCTGCCACGACCTCTACCTCTACCTTCTTGAGAAGCAAAGGCTTTATCATCTCCTCCATAACTTGTGGAAGGAGATGGCTGTAATCTCTCCTCATGTGAGAGAAGTGAGCCAATGAGGGTTTCAAAAGACAGAGAAGTTAGGTCTTTAGATTCCTCTATAATGATGGCTACTGAATTCCACTTAGGAAGAAGTGTTCTCAACACTTTCTTCACTATAACTTCAGGCTTTACATCTTCTCCTAAAGTGACTATCTTATCTACTACGGCTTTCACACGCATGCAGTAATCACCAACCTTTTCATTTTCTTGCATTTTAAGAGTTTCAAACTCTCTTTTCAAGGTTTGGAGTTTAACTTGTTTGATTTGGTCACTACCCCTATAACTGTCTTGTAAAGCTTTCCAAGCAGATTCAGCAGTTTTAAAAGAAGCTATTCTAGGGAAAATACTTTTATCAAGGGCGGCGTGAATGTGATAAAGGGCAAAAGAATTATTCTTCTGTGCTTCTTTTCTAGCCCTTTTATCAGCACCACTCAAAACTGCCCACTCAGCAGCTGAAGGTTCAGTATATCCCTCTTCAATCACATCCCAAAGACCTTTGCCAATCAACAGAGTTTGCATTTTAATTGACCAATACTCGTAATCACTACCATTGAATTCAAGGATTGGTAAACTAGTATTGGAAGCCATTTTAGAAAGCAACTTTTATTTCAACTTCAAACAAGTTGTACAAGAAGTACAAAATAGATTACTGATTTACTGATTTAAATCAAATCTAGCTTTCTTAAAATTCTCACTGATTTGGCATTCTTCTTCTTGAGGATCTCCCAAAACTGGAAAGGTGAAGTTGTCTACCTCGTCGTCACTGATGATAATGACTTCTTTTGCTACTGCTGCTGGCTCAAGACGCCTTTTGAGAACAACTCGTTCTTCAATTGCAGGTTTCACCTCCACTGGTTCTTTTTCCTCTGCTTCTGCTTTGCTTCTGGTTCCGGATCAGGAGAGCGAGGTGTATAGCTCTCACTCGTTTCAACTTCGAGCACTTGCAGGAGTATAACTGTCACTTGATTGTCCTTCAGGTACTGTTTCAACCGTCTCGGATTCAACTACTCTTTGCCCGAAGATATTATCTTCTGAATCTGCCTCGTATCCAGAATCTGGTTTTCCCTGATGTGCAATTACTTGGTTTTCCAACTGACAAAACACAGTATGAAGTCCACTCTGCTGGACTTTCCTGTCAAAGGAATCAGGAGTCTCTCTTCTCAACAGAGAGAGCAATGCATGATAGCATCCAGATGACCGAATCATCTACCCACAAATTTCACCGCATGCACTGGGTTACAATAATTATGCTAAAAAAAAACTTTTCACCTTTTTTTTTAAATCAATTTTCCAAAATTTATTTTAATAAAGCCTTTTAAAAATTTTAACAATTTTCTATAGATATTTTAAATTAGTTTTTTAAATAAAGGTTTATTTAAAAAAACTTAATTAAAAATATAAATAAAAATTATTAAATATTTTAAAAACTTTAATTAAAATTAATAATGAAAAACTAAAAATAAAAAAAACTTTTAAAAAAACCTTTTTTTTGTTCGTCGCGACCCTGACGGGATTTGAACGCAGGACCTCCGGGTCCTACCCGCAGCCTTTAGCCGCTACACCACGCGGAACCAGTGAAACCAAATGGGACGGTCGTCGTATTAAACTCCCCGCCATCTGAAATTTTTTTAAAAAAATAAACAAAATTTTGTTTTTTCTCCCCGGTAGGAATCGACCTCGGGACCTCTCCTCCGCAAGCCAAAGACTCAGCCGATTGTGCTATGCCCATCGGCTAGAGTAGAAAGGAACGGGAAGTTCCTTAAACTATAGGCGGGCAAAGTTTTTTTTTTAAAAAAAAGAAGTTTTATCCCACATGCAGTGGGAAGAAGGCAGAGAAGCCTTCAAATATGCGTGAAGGCAAATAAACTATCGATTGCCTTCGGGCAATCGCTCCTCACCACGATGCTTGCTCCTCGGCCAATCCGCGATCGCCACGTGTCACTTCTCAGACGAATCCACGTCCGCCACGTGGACAAACAAGTTTTTGCCACCGCACACGCTCTGCTTGCCACGTCGACCACCATGTCAGTGCCACGTCAACGCTCTGTCAGCACTCGCCACGTGTCGACTGCCGCCACCTCAGCACCTCGATCCACGTGTCCACGTCAGCTGTCGCTCTGCCTACCATGTGTCACCTCGAAATCCATGCACCTCAATCCGATCGCCAGCTCCTCGGGATGCGTGCCCAACACGCTCGCCAGCCAGTCACCGTGCGTCCTCGAGAATCATGCCCATGCGTCCTCGGGAAACGTGCCCGTCCGATCTCGAGAATCGTGCCCGTCGGCTCTGATACCAAATGAAGTATTCGGACCAGGTGGAAATATTAAATTAAATCTTAAAAATAAATTCATGCAGAGCTAATTACAACACTCAATCATAGGAAATGCCCACTAATATATACGGAGAGGATAGGGAGGAAGTCGACGGAGAGATGGAGGGGAGGTTGGAGGAATAAGGGGAAAGGGAGTTGGAGGGATAAGGAGGAAGAGGGAATAATGGAGGAAATGGAGGGATAAGGGGAAGAAGTTATTGATTTTAAATAAAAACCTGCCGACATTATAAACTTGCCGACAATGCTAACCTAACCTAACCTCTAAAAGGTGTTCACATTTGCTACAGGTTGAATGCTTCAAGGTTTTCTGAATTGAGAGTTGTGTTTAAACCTTGTTTTATAAGCATAGTTGTTGAATCCCATTAGTTATGAAATAACATGAGTTATAAAATAACATGAGTATTATTGTTATGTGATATGTGTGGTTGAGCATTGTTGGAAACATTTCAGTTGGTTGATACATACTTGGACTAGGGTTGTGTGAGGAAGAATTGTCCCTTGTGGTGATTAGTTGAGATTGAGTTTAGAACATATTGAGTCTCTAAAAATTATTTTTATGCTTCTATGAGTTGAGTTGAGTTGAGTTGAGATTGATCCTAGAACATATTGACTCTAAAAATTCCTTTTATACTTCTATGAGTTGATTTGAGTTGATTTGAGTTGAGATCGATGTGGATCATTGTTGTCATCCATTTAAGAGTACATTGTCATTCATTATTGAGTTCATCTTTAAGATTTGCCTTGATATATTTGTGGATGAGATTTTAGTGCTACTTGAGGATGATTGATTGAGCCTTTGAGAAGGCATTTGTGGATAGTTTTGAGAAATCTTTGTGGATAGTTTTGGGGCTGATTTATGGGCAGATTTATGGACAAATGTGGGATAGTTTTGGGCAAGTTCTTGGTGATATTGCTAGAGCATATTTGGAAAATTTCTTAGTGAGCTTGTTGGAGCAATTTTGGGAAAGTTCTTGGTGAGCTTTCTAGAGCATATTTGGACAAATTCAATGTGAGCTTGTTATTCAGTTTTGGATGAGTTCTATGTGAGCTTGTTATTCATATTTGGACAAGTTCTGTGTGAGCTTGTTATTCAGCTTTGGATAAGTTTTGTGTGAGATTGTTATTTAGATTTGGACAAGTTCTGTGTGATCTTTTTATTCAGATTTGGACAAGTTTTGTATGAACTTGTTATTGCCTATCTTTGAGTAGATCAAAGAAATCATTGTATTGGATATTTCTGTGTGAAATATTATAAGGATATTAGCTTGTGGAGTACCCCACATTGGAGGAACCACGTTAAATATTGTGTCTCAATTGTGTGTGGTGACTTGTGCTCTTGCTTACTACTGCTATCTAAGTTATTAATGCACACTGCTATATTTAGTTATTACAATTAAGGACATTAATTGATATTGATTTGGAAAGAAAGTAAAAAGTGGTCTTATATTGTTCACTCCCCCCTCTAAGTATAAGCTTGTGTTATTCAATTGGTATCAAAGTGGGTTTCTTCGAAAAGGCTAATAACTTGAGGGCATATTCTATAAGAACACAAATGGTTTCACATAATGGATCATCTACAAATAAGGCTCCATTATTTGATGGTAACAATTATGCTTTATGGATCATGAGGATGAAGAACTACTTGATATCACAAGGATATGAGGTATAAAAAATGGTTGAAAAAGAGTATAGGGTTGAAGGTGATCCCGAGGTATATAATACTATCATAAAAATGGTTGAGATCAATGCAATGACTTGTATTTTGAGTGGGCTTCGTGAGATAAATTTTGCAAAAGTCATGGTATGTACTTCAGCTAATGAGATGTGGACCAAGTTGCAAAATACTTATGAAGGAGATTCCAAGGTAAAGTTGGCAAAACTACAAACTCATAGAAAAATATTTGAGGAATTGAAAATGGAATATTTTTAAGATATTGCAAAGTTCTTACTTCAAGTTGATGATATTACTAACACCATGAGAATCCTAGGTTTTGATATGAAATAATTAGAAGTTACTCAAAAGTTTTTGATATCACTTCCCATGAAATATGATTCTAATATTTTAGAAATAGAAGATACAATGGATATCAACAAGTTAACAATGGAAGAATTGCAAGGTAATCTCACAACTTATGAGATGAGGGTAAGTAAGAATCATGTTCCAATAAAAGAGATTGAATTCAAGGATTCAGAAAAATATAAAGGAAAAGTTTCAGATATGGATAGAGTTTTATATAATTATGAGGAATCTAACTTCATCAAAATGAATAAGAACTGAAGGAATTTTATGGATATAAGGAAAGTCAGCTGCTACAAGTGTGGTGATCTTGGTCACTATGCATACAAGTGTCCACATGAAGAAAATAGTGATGACAAAAAATAGGGTCACAAAAGAAAAGAATATGGAAAGCATAAGCATGACAAAGATTATAGATTCAAGCAAAACAGGTATGATAAGAAGACAATTCTTTGTAAGGCAAAGAAATATTACTATATTGTAGATGTAAGTGATAGTTCAAATTATAGTTATAGAAACCAGTCAGATGAAGAAGAATGTACATTCTTTGTAATAAGTGAAGAAAGGCAAGAACACCTATTCCTAGGTATTGAAGTTAAAGAAGAGGATATATCTATTGAAGAAATACCTGAACAACTTACCATAGCCATTGAGCAAGCAAATAGGTACAAGAAAGGTCTAAGGATACTAAAATGCTTCATATGCAGAGATTTTGGGCATATAGATTATGATTGCACATACTACATCAATTGCAACAAGAAAAGTTTATTAGTTGAAAAAGAAAGCAGCATTTTCAGTAATAGTTCTAGCAGTAGTTGTAGTGAAAATTCCAACAACAGTGATGATGAAGAAGAGAATTCCACAAAATAAGAAAATAAAATTAGGATGTTGGAAAATAAAATCAATAGACTTCAAAATAAGGTTCATGAAAATGAAAAGGTCAATATGATGCTTAATCAACACATTCAAGATTTGGAAAAAGAGCTTCAAGAATAAAAAGAGCTCGGCATCACTATTTTCTGAGAAACTAAAGGAGAGGAAATAAAGATGTGATCAGTTAAAATAAGAAGATCAAAAAAATTTGGGGACCTACATAAATTATTTAGCATGATTTCAAAGGAATTCAAAAACTCTAGATAATATTTTGGATTTACAACGAGATCCATTTATAAAATTAGGGCTTGGTTATGAAGAAGGAAAATTGAAAATAAGTACACAAGGTCCTATATTTATATCAGGAGGTTTTGTTTCATAAATCTATAAGGAATAACTAGTTCCCAAAGAAAAAGAATCAGCAAAAATGGATAATTGCAATTTCAGAAGCTAAAGAAAAAGAAAATAGAGCTTCACAATATAGGGTTTACGAAAGGAATGGATATGGAAATTATTTTAAGAATGAATTCAGGATATGGGCACCACACAAAGGCTACAATATCAAGTGTTTTAATTGCAATAACTTTGGGCATATTGCAAAATGGTGTAGGACTCAATTCCAAACAGGTTCAAGGCAAGAAGGTCAAAAGCAAGAAGGTCAAACAGGTTCTATACAAGAATATCAAGTAATTCATCAAGAGAACGATATCAAAAAAACATGGAATGAAATTGATAGAGGAAAGAATCAATGTAATATGGGAGTAAAAGCACTCCCACCCCAAAATTAATCACCTCAAGAGAGAAGGGGGTGAGGGGGCTAAGCTTAAGAGTCATATATTTTAGCCCCATATGTGTCCATTTTGCCATTGATGTCAAAGGGGGAGAGATTTGAGTAATGGAGAGAGCATTGAGTTAGGGGGAGCATCCTCCATAGAGAGTATTGAGTCAGGGGGAGTAGCTTTGATTCTCAGAATTGGTTTTTGCAGTGACTGTGGTGATTTGCATTAGAGGTGTTGCCATCAATGACAAATGGGAAGATTGTTGGAAATTTGGGTAATTTGAGGCATTTTATGTTGTCATTGATGTCACATGGATCATTGATGTCACATGGATCACATTGATTTTTGGTGGCCAAAATATTTCATAAATAAGCATTTATGATATTTTGGAAATCATGGCTATTTACAGAGTTTTTGTGAAAACCAAGGCAGGCAAAATAAAAGGTTTTATTTAAAAATATGGATGGCATATTTGAAATGGGTTTTTCTTAAAACCCAGGTTGGATTTTCGTTTCATTGAAAAAGGTGCCCCGATGAAGGAGATAATTAATTTTAAATATTTAAGTTTAAATTTTAATCATTTAAAATTAAAATTAAAATTAATATTTTATTATTGTCGACGTCAAGAAGGAGGAGGGAAATAATATTAAGTCATAGCTAACGTCAAAAGGAAAATGTGGGCATATATAAATATGTCACTAAATTTTTTATTTTCTCTAAGTCCTCGATGAAGATAATCTGTTTGAAGAGCTAAGGGAGCAGAAATGTCGTATTCGTTCGAAAACTAGCGAAGAGAAGAGGGAACAAATGTAATGGAAGTTCCCACATATCATCATAGGTGCATGCCACAAGAGTAAGGTGCATAAGGTGTTTAAGAACTAGCAGATCAAAAGTTTGAATCTCACCGATGCTAGTTTTTGCAATGTAAAAAGGGAGAACCTTTTGCGCACGTGGTTTTTGAGGACAAGTTTGTAGGAAGCAAGAAGGAGGTCTTGCACTCTTGGTTTGCATCTGAGTGGTTGGATCATATGGTTGTTGGCACCATAGTTTGAGTGGTGCAGGGGCAGCGACAGGGGATCAAATCCCACTGAGGTTAAAGGTAAGTTATTAATTTTTCCAAATATTTTATTTTTCTAAGGTTGCCCTAGGAGAGATAAGGTTTGTGGTGCATGTTGTGAAAAAAATTATTTTTGGTGATTTTTGTTTTAGAAGTATATCATATTATATATCGTTGGAAATCTTATTTCGAGGGCTATTTGATTATTTTGTTTAAAAGGAGAAATAAGGTGTACATAAAGAGATATTTCTATTTTTGTAAAAGGGTTCAAGTGAAGGTTTTTTTGTTATTTTCAAAGTGTGTTGAGTGTGGCAGTTTTCCAAAGGGGTTTCTTCGTATTCATAAAAAGTATGGGAACATTCTCCTATTGATTGCCTATGGTGGTTGATTTCTGAAATATCATTGGAGGGAAAATTATTGTTTGTGGTTTCCTTTTCGAAAGTGGTTGGTTGAATACTTCAAGGTTTTCTGAATTGAGAATTGTGTTTAAACCTTGTTTTATAAGCATAGTTTTTGATGCCCATTGGTTGTGAAAGAACATGAGTTAGAAAAGAACATGAGTATCATTGTTATGTGAGATGTGTGGTTGAGCATTATTGGAAACATTTGAGTTGGTTGATACATACTTGGACTAGGGTTATTGTCCCTTGTGGTGATTAGTTGAGATTGAGTTTAGAACATATTGAGTCTCTAACAATTCTCTTTATGCTTCTATGAGTTGAGTTGAGTTGATTTGATATTGAGACTATAACATATTGAGTCTCTAAAAATTCTCTTTATGCTTCTATGAGTTGATTTGAGTTGAGTTGAGTTGAGATAATTTTGGATCATTGTTGTCATCCATTGAAGAGTACATTGTCATTCATTATTGATTTCATATTTGAGCTTTGCCTTGATATATTTGTGGATGATATTTAAGTGCTACTTGAGCATGATTGTTTGAGCCTTTGAGAAGGCATTTGTGGATAGTTTTGAGAAATATTTGTGGACAATTTTGGGGCAGATTTATGGAGATATTTGTGGACATATTTGGAACAATTTTGGGCAAGTTCTTGGTGATCTTGCTAGAGAAAATTTGGACAAGTTCTTAGTGAGCTTGTTGGAGTAGTTTTGGGCAAGTTCTTGGTGAGCTTGCTAGAGCAGATTTGGACAAGTTTTGTGTGATCTTGTTATTCAGTTTTGGATGAGTTATGTGTGAGCTTGTTATTTAGATTTGGACAATTTCTATGTGATCTTGTTATTTAGCTTTGGACAAGTTTTGTGTGATCTTGTTATTCAACTTTGGACAAGTTCTATGTGAGCTTGTTATTCAGATTTGGACAAGTTCTGTGTGAACTTATTATTGCCTAGCTTTGATCAGATCAAAGAAATCATTGTATTGGATATTTCTGTGTGAAATATTATAATGATGTCATCTTGTGGAGTACCCCACATTGGGGGAACCATGTTAAATCATGTGTCTCAATTGTGTGTTGTGACTTGTGCTCTTCCTTACTACTGCTATCTGAGTTATTAATTCATACTACTATATTTTGTTATTGCAATTAAGGACATTAATCGATATTGATTTGGAAAGAAAGTAAAAAGTAGTCTTATACTTGTTCACCTCCCCTCTCAGTATAAGCTTGTGTTCTTCAAATTATTATTGAAAATATAGTATATATTTCAATTAGGTTCATTCACAAATTTCATTAATGTTATAAAGAAGAGAGGAAGTAGAAATTTGATCAAAAATAACATTATTTTTTATGCCTATCACTATTATTGAGGGTAATATCTTAGAAATGTTATATTATCTATAGAGAAGAAAATAAAATTTAGTCAATTGAGGTGTTGATCTGTCTTTAGAAACTTTTAAATTTTAGAAAGTAAGTGATAAAGCAAGGTTTTAAATCTTAACTAAAATGATATGAGGATTTGATAGAGGAAATATCAATTTGAATGAGATGAAGAATATATTTCATAGAAAGGAAATTTGGATAATTTCTAGTTGACCTTATAGCAGATAATATGTTTTGATATTTTGATAGAGTGGCCTTAATAGAAGCCAAATATAACTTATTTGACAACAAGTTTCCTAAAATAGTAATAGTAAGGGATTGTATTCATGAACCTTAAAATATAAGTCCAAGACATTGTGAAGTGACAATAAATAGGATTGAATTATACAAATACAACCCAAGATCAAATCCTACATTATAATAGACACATCCATGATAATTCAACCCATAATAATATTGTAATATCGCTATAATTATATTCCTTGAAATACGGTTAGGATGTAATAAGTAAGTCCTATTTCAACCCATTAAACCAATTAGAACACAAAGTAATACAATTAAAACAAATATTAAAACTTTAGATGGTGTATTTCTACTCTATAAAAAGAGTCTCAATAATGATTTAAAGAGATTGTGTTAATTATATAAGTGGTTTTATTTATAAAAAAAAATTATGTTATGTATCATTTCTAAAAGTTACTTTTTTATTAGTATGTTAAAGATCAACATTTTTTTTAAATTTATAATAAATAAATAAACCTTGATATTTAATAGGTTGGGAGTGAGTGCAAGACAAGAGTGAGTAGGAATCATGATCAGGTAGTAAGAAGCAAAGTGTAAGAAAGGAGAAAGCATGACTTCTTGTTTTTCTATATCTTAAAAGTAATGATTCCCTAGTTGGAAGTAAGGATGCCCTAATGATAAGTATGGATGCCCTAGTTAGTGATAAGAGGAAGATAAAATCTATGGAAAATCCTATTTAGGTATAAAATACTACACCAAAAGTGATTAAGGATGAGATGATAAAGCATGATATAATGGTTCTTGAAACCAAATGATTAATGTGTGAGTTCCATGGAGACTAGCTAGGTTTTTATAAGATTCAAAATTAGATCAAGTGGAAGTGAGGATTAAATTCATATTACTTCATGAATTTTCTTTCAAAAGGATTTTTCCTCATTATCTTGTCCACTTCAAAAATAAGGAATAAAAAAATGGATTGTCACCCTTGGTTTAGGAGCAAATATGCTATGTATTTTTTAGACCATGGAGTGAGAATTTTTGTATGGATACAAAGACTATTAGAAGGCTTCTAATGTGGATTAGGATTTTTGGACTTCTTTATGAACTCATCAATATAGAGATTTTAAATAATATTGGTGATACTCTAGGGGATTTCATCAAAGAGGGATCAACTACTAAGGAGAGAAGGTATGTTGTATGCACTTGAATATGTACTAACATGGATATTCTAAAACCCTTACCACAATCCACTATGATTAAATATAAATCAAGAGAATAGGATCAATAAGTGGATTATGAAAATATTTCATTATAATACTATAAAAGTCATGATATCAAACACATGGCAAGAGGTTGCAAATAAAAAATTATGGAAAATGCAATGTAAAATTTTAGGCATGATACAAAATTCAATATAAAACAAGATCATGAAATGTAAAAGGCTATTATACTTCACTCAAATCAACCATTAGAAGAAAAATGATACAAGAGATGAGGAAATACAAAACACAAATTCAATTACAGATGGATTTAAAGGTGTAAAGGAATATGGGGAGAAATTTTTTAAAGTGAATGAGTTGGGGAGGTAAATTTTAAAGAAAATAATGTGAAGAAGGTCAAGGTTAATCCTAGTAAATCATCTTCATTTTTATCAAGTAGCATTAAACCTTCTCCTTGAAATAAAAATGATTGTATAGAATGTATCCATTACACTTTTGGATTTCAAGTATAGCAATAATAAAAAGTACATATGGAGGATATCCATAGAAATTTAGGGTTTTCACAATGGAGGATCATCCTTGCACTTTAGGGTTTCCAAAGAAACATAGAGAATAAAGGGTTTATGAGGTTATTCCTTTAATTTTAAATTATTTAGGGAAACATAAATCTTAAGAAGATAACTATCATTATGACCAATATGGAAAATATAAAATATTTACGAAGATGGAATTGTTGGTAGGAATGGTAAAAGGAGAAGAATATCATCAAAGCCTATAAAAATAAAAATACCATAGGTGTTAACAAATTTTGGGACTAGAAATTCAATCTTACTATAGTTGTAAGGGCTTTGGCATTTCTTTGGAAGGTCCAAGGTTCAAATCCCACTCACCATGAGGAGACTAGGATCCCTCATAAAAACCTATGTAAACTAATTGAAAAAACAAAGACTATGACTAAGACCACTAAAAAAATAAAAAGTGATGATGAAAATGATATCGTGGAATATTATGGGTATTAATAATACCTCTACAAAGGATTTATTAAGGAATGAATAGGTTTCTATAGTATTGAGTTTATTTTTTGTATTAGATTAAGAAAAGAGGGTTTTGAAAGGAGACCCTCAAACTTTTACAAAAGCTCCAAAAGGAGCAAGCCACACAAGGAACATCCACTGGTCATCCTAATACTAGAACAAACCAAACAAAAACTAAAATTGAGATCCAACCATCCTACAAACCTACCCCTTGGAACACTAACTATTCAAATGTAGATAGAAAAGAAAATAAACCAAATGCAGCAAAAACCCCAACAAAAAGTAGGCACAGATGAGCAAGAAGAAAGCACCAGAAGCTAGGGATTTTTTACCCTATTCTTGGGTGCATTCTTACCTGAAGAAGGTTCCTCCAAAATATTACCCACAAGGTATTTCACCTCCTTAGTAAATTTTACAGTGATATTCAGAGTTTCCAGGTTGTTATAGTATTGAGTTTATTTCAATACAAGAAACAAAATTAATAGTGATGAATGTAAGGATGCTTTTAAAAATATTTGGGAGATGTGTGATTGTATAAAAATTTCTTCTATATAAGCTTCATGGGGTATTGAAACAATATAAAAAAACAAAAATGGTATGGAAAATTATTAGAAGCAAAACTTAATTGGGTTGTTGGGATTATTTTGCAGAAAAGAGGAAAATATTAAAGTTGGATTATAAATGTATATACTCCAACTATAGTTATTCCTTGTGAAAGATGTTGGAAGGACATTAGTAGATTTTTTTCAAACATAAATATTATTAAGGTGTAATCTATAGAGATAGCAATGTTTTAGGTATAACACTAATCCTTTATCAGTTGGCTACTTCAATATGAACACTATAAACTCATAATAACATAGGATGGAGATAATAATGAAAAACTATTAATGCACAGAGCAATAAAATGATATAAATGTCATAGTAAAATAGTGATAAGATAAATTTGAGCATACAAAAGGAGAAAATATTGATGATAGAAATGTTAATGAGGTAGCCTAATACACCAATGCTTTTTCCAAAGGTTGTTTAACAATGGTTTTTGAGCTTATGTAACACCAAATGATAACCTATAATAAATAAGAACGATACAATATTCTATGGGAAATAGCAAATGGCATTGGTATTTATGGGGACTACCAATATGTAGACACGTGAGGTATACCCTTAGAAAAACAACCAATCCCTGGTTCCCTTTATAGTAGATGAGAAATCAATGAAATGTGACTAAATATGGAAGCATAAAAGGCCTCAAAATGCATATAGATGAATAAAAATGAGCATAAAATACATATTGAGTACTCAAGTGATTGGTTAGATGCTAGTTGAAATAAGATCAACAAATGATTGCAAAGTGTGAAGTTTCAATGACTCATCTTGTTATTATATCGTGATAGGCTAGCACTTGAACTCACAATTGGAGATATTGAATCAATCAGTAGCTTGTTTCATTAGTTTGGAAAGTATTATGCATTAAAAATTCTATCTGATTATCTATTTTTGTGGGATGGCATTTATAAAATGTATTTGAGTCTTGTCCATTTTAGACCAATTTAGAGGATATATCATTTAGAGCTAATATGTCACCTACCTCGAATCACGGTGACTATTCTACGATAGATGAAAGTGACAAGTGTTGTAGGCTAGTCATTATGTTTTGACATGGTTAACATAGATTAATCTATTAGTTCAAGCATGTTATCTTTGTATAATAAGAAAGTAATTTAAATATTTTAAGGGAAGCATTTAGGAACTTTCTTGAAATGTCTAGGTAGGAAGATCTTAGCCAGTATTTTAGTTTGAATTGCTTATGCAGGGATGAAAGACATTAAATTTTGGTTGCAATAGTAGTGCACTAGTTTATAAATGCAGTAGTCCCATGTTGACACTATTTCTTGATACACCCTATCACCTATCAATCTAAGAGGTGTAAGGAAAAGGTAGGAATGCATGCACCACAAGACAAGTCAACGAGCAAATTTGACAAGTGGGTTTAGATTTTATAATACTTGCTATGTCATCACATTGGCAGATTGTAGAAGAGAAAATTTTATTTTATGTTAGAGTGTTTGTATCCCAAACTTGTGTCTCAAAGGCTTTTCATAGCCTTGGATGTTTTTTCACACTTCAATGGTTAATCCAAGGAATGGAGTACACAAATATATGTAGATGTGTTTGTCAACATGGATCTAATAGATTCTAGTTGGATAGGCACAGACCTAGCATGGGTAGCTTTGTGGATTTCAAAGAGAAATGATTTATTTTACCCCAAGGTTCCTAATTCTAAGGTTTAAGGCATGTGGAATTGGGTATCCATATTTTACTCTTTTTTATGTGTGCATTTAATATAAGTGTACACATCAAAAATTATTTTTATTTATGCCCCAATTCTATAAAACATACGGTTAAGGCTTTTGACTAGTGGATTTAATCTATTATTTAATCATGTCACAATAAAACATATGCAATTAAATACAACATGGTAATTAGATACAACATACATAACATTAAATAATGGATACCCAAGGCTATACCCCCTTGAGTTTGTGAGGGAGAATTTCTAAACAAACTCAAAAAGGAGCAATAAAATAGTGGTTTGAATATGATGAAGAAAATTAGATCTGGTAGAAACTAACAAGGGAATGGTGTGAAAAACAAAGTGGGTAGAGAATAGTACATGACCAATGATGAATAAACACAAGGATGTGGAAGAACTTAATATAGGTAAAATCATGTGGAAATTTGTTAGGGTATGTAAAATAAGGTAAGTAGCAAGGAAATCAGGGAGAAAATTTAGAGATATTTTGAAGGACAAAGAATGAGGAAAAGCATGAACAAATAAAGGACACATCATAGGCATGAGTGGAAAGGTTTAATGGTATAGGAAAAATGAGGTTGCATGGGGAATAGGGCCATAATGTTGAAAAGGGAAGAAAGGGGTGATCAATAGTAGATAATTAAGAATAAAGGTGCAAAAAGAATGGCAACAAAGGTAAACCAATGGGAGTCAACAAATATTGCAAAGATACTAATGATTAAAAAGTTTTAAGTAGTAATGGAGAAGGTAGACTTTATGGCATAATAACATCATATAATAGGCTACAATGATGATATTCCAATATAATTTACCAAAAAAAGTGAGATGGGCACAATCAGGTGCATAGTTTAGAGATTGATGCATCCAAAGAAACTATAGCATGGGTGATGGGTCTACAGATAGGAGAGATATTTTTTGTGCTTGACATAATGAGTCCATGAGGAATTATTCCTATTTTAGGAGTGTAATTGTTGTGAATTGTTTGATTATGGAATGAATATGAGAACATCACTACTAGATTCATACAACACCATTGCTTTGTATGTGTTGAATTATTTTTTAGGTGATGGGTGGTTCTCAATTGTCATATGACAAGTAGGGTAAAAAGGATAAGAGTATAAGATGAACATGCCATATTATCTAGCATAAGTGTTGTAGTGACCCTAAGGAAGTGGTGCATCATCCACTACTCTATTTTCAAATACTATTTGATTTATTCATACTTAATCATGCATTAAATGAAGGATACAAAAGCAGATACAATAGAAATATGAAGAAATGAATGAATGATTCACTTTATTTATTTTTCTCAAATCCAATTACATATAAATACCTCTAATAAATTCCCTTCATTTGATACAAATTTTACAAAATAGGGCAGAATATGTATGATATCCCCTTGCAAGGGGTGATGCACTCTCACAGGCTTCCCAATGATGCACACAAAACTGTATGAGGGATTATAGATGCCTCCTTCTCTAGGTATGGATCCTAGAGGGATACTTTTACTTTCGTATGTTGATAACTTTTCTAGTGAACCTATAGTCCTACAAGAATGAAAAACAATAGCAAACACTTAGTTGTCCAGGATGGCCTCCCTGGATGAGGTTGTTAGAAAAAACCCCAATGATAATAGAAATATGCTTAATGACAATATAAACTTATTCTATGAATGCAAGTAAATGTGATAAACCAGATCTATGCTAATGGCGTAAAACATGTAATAATCTAAACAAAGGAAACTAATGATAAGAACCCTAGACTAGGCCTGTGGGGGCCGCTAAGATGAAAACCTATCTCTATTGCTCCAAGGCTATGGATCTAGGATTATTGCTAAAGTTGAAATGATTGTTGTTTATGCTCGATGTGTTGAATATCTTGCAAATGATAACCTCTCAATCGAACAATACTTCATTTCTCCTACAAGGTGCTCTCTCTCCAATATGATAGGGCTTCACTACAATAAAATCTCTCCAAGTCTCAAAAATCTCTTTGAAAAGTCTCTGAATTCCCTAGTGCCCTTAGGTTTGCACCTGATAATTTTTTTGAAGCCCTAGGTCAATTTCTAAACCCTAGGACTGAATTCTACATGCACACTAGATGTTAGCATGAGAATTTTTGTCTTTTTATGTGTTTGAAGGCCAGTTAAACTGATGTCTAAACCTGGACTTGAGTCTCTCATGTAGACCAACTATGAGGGGGAATGCAAAGTTATCTCCGCTCAACCTTATTACATGCAAACTACCACTTCCACCTGATATTAGGCTATTTTTATGGAAAATTGCTATTTAGGGCTTAGTTTATATCATTTGTAGCATCTAGGATTGGCCACTCTGAGCTTCAATGGCCAGAATCCAACCACTCTGGTTCATAGCGGCTAGGCTTAGATGGGCTAAGACTACCCCAAATGAGTGGTGAAAATCATTTTTAGCACTTGGAAGGTCCCAAGGTTTAGTCACATGGTCTATGAATGCGCCCATATGAGTAGTTCTCCTAAATATGACATGTTTTAGGTGTCTATAGATGCCCCTTTTTATGATGCATTTTGTGGGAAAAATACAGTGCAGAGAAAAAACATAGACTGCTATGTTTGTAGGGTGTATGATGATCATTGGTATGATCAATGTTGGATGGCTTGGCCATGCAAGATGGCATGCATCCCTAAATTATTGCTTCAACCTGATTGAAGGCTTAATTCTGTAAGAAGCTTGCACATGTTCACTTGCACTCATTCCTCAAATGCAATCGGGTATCTTATGTAACTACAATAGAACCGACCAGAGGAGAGCTACAAATTGGCATGTTATATTTTGCTTATGAACCCAATAAACGAGGGAAGTTCTATGATAGTTGCTTGCAATGATTCATAGGATGAATGCAATTTTGACATGATTGAGTGATCTTTGGTTGACTTTGATTATGATTATTTGAATATATGAACTACCCCCTCACACAATGAATTGATGAGGGAAAGGCAATGCATGAAGCAACAAGTCGCTTGACCAACATGACTGACTTGGTTTATTTCTAGTGTTTGTTATTTTAATGGGCAATCCCCCATCCAAGTGTGACTTCACTATTTTTTATAATCATTCATCCCTATCTCGAGGAGTGGTCCAACCATAAATAGCCTTCTTAGGTAATTAGGATGATTGATTCTATTTAGGCTCATGTTGAATCACTTGGCTCAGTGTTGTAATGCCATAAAGGAATTAATATGATTCTATATATGGAGCAGTCCGACCATCTTGGTATTCTTAGGGATTGAGGGGGAACATCACAATTCCAAAATTATTAATTTACCCTAATCATCCCTATGGTAACTCACTCATCTTACCAAATTGCATGGAGTGCAAATCCCGGCAACCGTCGAGTTGATAGAGTAAGTAGCTGGATACGAGGATTACTTGATATTTTGTTTTTATGTGAATTTTTTATTATTTTGATCATCATGATGATTATGAACCATCAAATGTGCTTATTTCATTTTTTATCATCCCTCCTAGAAGAAGATTTTTTTTGTATTTGCATTTTCTGCTAGCCGCTATTAGATCTAGTGACCCCCAAATGCCTATTTATGGCCACTCTCAAATTTAGTGACCAAGAATTTCATGACTCTGATGACCGTAGTAGCTAAGGCATAACTTGGGAAATATAAAAGTAGCCTAGGGTTTTGACTTTTCACTTTTCCTATCTGGAAATTTCCTCTTTTGAGCTCTGGGGTGAAAGTGACTTATTGTGACTTTGGAGAGCTTATCAAAGAGGACCATGGTTGTGCAAGGTGAGGCATCTATGAGTGGAGGAGCTAGAGCTTCTCGAGTACTATTTGAAACCCTAACATTACTCATTTTTAATAAAAATGAACCACACTAAGTAATCGGTTAACGAACCTCACTAAACTTGCTGGTAACGAACCTAACCTATAGAAAGACTTAGTTTAGGATTTGTTTTGGTGGTATTGCCCATTTTTTGTTGTTTTTATAATTTTTTTGATGTTTTTGACCTAGAGCATATGTGTTTGTCATGTTGCCCATTGGCCACTACTGCATAGAGCAACCATTTCATCCCACGGCTTGGCTGTTGTTGATGGCAGTGATCGATTCAATTCTCAACGAGCAAAATTTTGATCATTGGGGTTTGGCCACTACTAGCCTCAGTGACTGATTTTTGGCTGTTGTAGATGAAAGCGACTAAGAAGCCTTAGGAATTTTTTTTATTTTTTCTATATTTTGTGATGATTAATTGATTTTTTTGAATTTTTGTGTTGCTTTTCTAAAATTTACAGCATGATTAGGTACATTTATCCCTCTTTCACTTAGACTTTGGATAGTCTATCATTATTTGCACCTATTTTCATTTTTTAGTATGATTTATGCCTTAGATGCACTATAGTTATACCTTGATTTTTATCCTTAGATTTTTTCTTCTCGGGCTTGGGATCCGAAGCTCTTAAATGACCTCCTACCACATATGGATGATTTAGACTAGGCATGGTTTAATTCCTATGGATTATAGCATGCGACTAGGCTACCCCAGATTATTTCAGATAAGGCCTACCTCATGGCCCTAGCTCATAGATGGGATCCCAAGACTAATACCTTCCACCTTCCTACTGGTGATATGACTATCAAACCAAAGGATGTATATAGTATTTTCCATATTCAATTTGATTGAGTGGCCATCGTTTCTTCGACCACTAATGACCATGAGATAGTCTTTGATTAGTTTTTTAGAAGGTATGATACAGCTGCCTTCAAGGACACTAAATCTGGTAGTGTATATATTATGCAGTGGTAAAGTGCAAGGGTCTTTTTTGAGAGGCATGCGATGTTGCTGATGGTCATCAACAACCTTCTTCTTCTAGATTTCTCAGGCTTGAAGTTCCCTTGGAACCTCCTTGCGATGGTTCAAGATTTTTTGGATAGTGAGGAGCCTATCATCTACACATGGGGGAGCACTTTTCTATAATAGTGCTATAATGAGTTGTATCGCATCCATCAGTGGGGTCATGCTAGCATCACTTGCATATTGCTTAATATATGGGGATGGGAGCACATCCGCATAGATCATCCTAGAGGGCTTCCCATAGATATCATAGATATTTATGATTCAATGTAGTGCTATGCCACCAGATGGGCTCGATAGTGTAAGAAGCACAAGAGCCACCCTCATGCAGGAGAATTCCCCTATTACATTACTTATTTCACTAGATTGTAGGCCTAAGATATCATATGACACCCATACCATGATTGCCCAGTCTGGTATAATCTAGCTAGATTTATAACTAGGATGCGATGCGAGCAATGGATCATTGGCCACAAGGTTGATATAAGAGATTACTTCTTCTACTCTCGCATCCTTCATCAGTATGGATTACAACGGGATGTGCCACTTGCCCAAATATTTTACAGATGCATCACAGTAGAGATATACCTTCCTCCACCACACATTACAAAGCTTATTGATGAGGAGGATGCCAAAATAGTTAATGCAAATGTTAATGGGGGAGTCATAGAGGCCTTCATGTAGTGGTGGGGGGATCAATTATTGCATGGTGATGGCAGCCTAGGCTGTGAGGGTGATGGATTTGATGAAGGAATAAATCTAGTAGGGCAGAGAGTTTGAGCTAGGACTGAAGGATGGGGCTAGCCAATAGAGCAGGTGGTAGCAGAGGAGCATGAGGCTTTTATGGAGGAGGAGTTAGATCTCGAGGAGATATATTCTCCTCTTAGGGATTAGCTGCATGAGGTAGATGTTGAGCTCCAGTTGGTCAATATCCAAGTACAACAATGAGATGCCACTATAGCACATTGAGATGCCACTATAGCACAGTGAGATGCCACTATAGCATAGCTCATGACATAGATATAGGCATTACAGGCTACTATTAGGAGTGTTTCCATTGGGATGTAGCTTGATGATGTTCCTTGTACTCCACAAGGTCCTATAGGGGAAGATCTAGGGGAAAATACTAGGCATCTATAGAATTTGTTGGATGAGTGTGATGCAAATATTTTTTATGATGTAGCATACATTACCACTCTCCAGATGCAAATCAGGAGGCTAGGAGCCATTCCTAGGGAGAGGACAGGTGTAGGTGGATCATAGGTTATTAGGAGCTCTACCTCAGGGTAATATTATATTTGGCCTATCCAGAGGACCCAGACTCATATATATATACCAACAGTCTCACATCATTCTACTCAAGATCCAGCCATAGGGGGTAGTGACATAGGGGGTGTAGGCTCAATTTGATTCATGATGTACTTTGGCTTTTATTTTTGAGGTCAGCTGACCTACATAGCTATAACCTATAGGTATTTTGTACATATATGTATTTGACACACACATTTATATGAGATATTTGCATTATGATTCATTATGTCTATCCTTTATTGCTCATGTTTTTGTTTTATTTATGCAATGTGATGATGGAATTATGATGAGTTGATGTATTTGTCATATGATAGATGATATTTATGATGATGTGGATGTTTAGATGGATGCTTATGTAGATGTTCATATGATATAATTATTGTGATATGATATTATGTATCATGAGTTGCTTAACGATAGATTTATGATTGTATGCATATGTGGATTATGATGTATGCATATATGGATGCTTATGGGATTTTACGTGTTTTAGTTATGGCTATATGATGTGGTGCATATGGATATTACCTTCATGAATTTATTATTTCATTATAATGTAATTCATGTGGATGCCATGATGTGATCTTAGATGTAAATGGATGATTTATGAACTATGTATTTATGGTTGCAATGTTATTGTTAACTGCATGTTTACTTTTTGCTTTAGTTGTATGCATTTGACTTGTGTTATGTTATGGTAAATGCAATGTGTAATGCATTATCTATATGGTGTTTTATTTAATATGAATGATCCTATATGCTTTAGTCACTTAAAACATAAGGAATAAATATGATATGATTTTAACAATCTAATGGGTGACACCACAAAAAGTATGATAGTCATGAATGTAAATAATCACTCTTATTACAAGAATTAATTATTTAAGCATCCATATATGAAATGTATGTACTTTATTGATAATATTTTGTAATTTAAAAGATTCAAAATAATTAGTGGCCATGTAAATATAATTTCCAAAATATTTTCGATATCTAGCCTTTTTTGTTAATATCCCTTAATTCACAAAATCTCATAAAGAAAATTGATGATGTGATTGATGATATGATTTTTTGCTATGTAGGAAGTTTTGAGGTTTTTCCTGAGACTCAAACACTTTAGTTACCTTATCAATAGCTACATACTGACCATACAAGACTTTTGAAAAACAAGGATTTCATCGTGGGCCTAGATATTCATTATCCTTGTGTGTGTAAATTAATATATTTATATAGGACTCAAGCATTTCCTCTGATTTCAGGTGGGATTCTTTCAACCCATTTCTAAGATCAGGGATCCTCAAGTGTTCATGTGATCCTATGTTGGACTTAGTTGGACTATACCAATCAACAGTATTGGGTTACCCAAAGATAGCTCATCCACATGCAAACATTGGTCTACACAAATACAAGATGCTATTTTGATAGATATTGTGAAGACGAAAACATGACACTTAAACAATAAAGAAATCAAATGACCCAAATAAACATAAGATTGCATAAAATATATATATTTATTCAATAAGAAGGGGAAGCCAATAAACTTATTTTGATATAATCTGTACTCAATGAATATTTGATACAAATATTTACAAAATGCTAGGGTTCTCTAAAACCCTAGCTACAACAATGAAGTGTCTTCAGATAGTGTGTCCTCACTTCCAATAGAACGAGTGGGCTTTAGGTATCCTATGATGGACCACTCCAACTTCAACAATAATTCAATAATATGTAGAATCTACAGATTTGCATACACAAAAATAGAGTAAGGGATTAATAACACCTGTGAGGGCTCCACAATGTGAGACCCTCATATATCATTAAAACCTAACAAAAAATAGATCAAATGGCATGCAAAATATACAAATCATGTAACAAAATAAAACCAATAAAGATATACCTTGTGTAGCACCCTAAAATTGGTGTAGTTAAACCATAAATAAAAAGATCAAAAATTTGAATTTTAACCCTGAAATCGCTCGTTAACCGCTCACCTTGTTTTTTGTGCCATTTTTAGAATTTGTTTTTACCGTTGGACAATATCATCGCTGATCTGATGATATCATCCTAGATCGGACGAATTCTTCTGGGACAGAACGTCCAGACGATTTCATCCCAAAATCAAATTTTCATAATTAGCTTCTGTTTCAACAACCTCTCCAACTCAGGTAGAAGCATGTCTGCACGGTTGGAGATTCCTACGTTGGATATCTCCTAGATTGGGATGATCCCCAACCTCCTAACCTCCCCCTAATCCTATATAAACTTGGTATTTTCCCAGTTTATCCCCTTGGCTGATAATTTCCCTCCAACTCTAGTTTTGTGTTGTATTAGAACATCCTCGCCCCTATCATTTGCATTTGTATTTGCAGGTTTTATTGTAGGATTTTACTATGTTTTAGTCAGAGGAAGCTCGGATCGTCATAGGTGATCCAGCATGATTTTGGACGATCCTAACGAGATCGACGATGATCTCGTACGATTGCAGATTATTTCTACTATAGTTTAGATTGGGGGTAACCAGAGCCTTGAGTTTGCATTTTCTACCTTTATCTCTTATTTAATTATGCATTAGATCAATTTATTTTTGTTTTGCATCCTAGAGTTCACCTCATTTAGCATATTTTCATGATAAAACTTAAAATAGGTTATTAAAACAATGCATCCCATTTGATTTTCTATCTGGATTCATTATTTAAGCATTTATACTATTATTTCTATCATTTTACATCATTCTTGCAATTGCATTTTTGGTTGTTGGTGTCTGTTTCCATGATTGTAGGTTTCTGACGAATTCGTCTGGTCGTCGATGATCTTGTCTGATCTCAGATGATTGCCTATGATCTGGGATTATTTTGTATAGTTATAGATGATCCTATCATATCTAGGATGATCTAAACTACTACAAGCTTCAGAATATCCATCAGACATCAGGAATTAGGTGTATTCCTCTTTATTTCATATAGTCTCTGTATTTAGGATTCATTCATGTTTTATGTCTTCATATAAACCCAAAATTTCATATAGAATAGATTAGATTCATTCTGGAAAACCTAGGAATATGAATGATTGAATATAAAATGAACACATCAAGCCTATTATCAACCTAAGCACTAAAAATGCCACTCAAAGTTTTCTGGTGAACCCCACCATCCATCAAAAATTCACCCTTATACCCCTCCCCCAAGAGGAGTGACCTTCAAAGGGCCTCTCCATCCGAGGTATTATCCCATCCTTCTCACATACCCCTTCCATGGCATGGATCCTTTAGCCCAAAGTTAAGGGTGCAAAAAATTTGGGCGATACATTTTTGGTGAACCCGACATGAAACTAAAACACCTTTTGAAAAAAATCCAAAAAAAACACATTATTAAGAACATCTAGAATCATTAGACAACTGTTAAAATTGCATATCATATTTAGATGGTAGATTATAATAGAATATGAGTTGTCACCATAAATGTTGAAAATCAATTAATGACCATAGAGATTACTTTCGTGCTTAGAGTACCTCAAACAAATAGATTCCAACCTTTGTGGGACAAACTTGATAGGAGATTGGGTATTATTGAATCCAAATCTACAGAACTTAGGCAAATTAATCCTAGATAGAATCCTAGATCTCGATCAAGTGGCTTTGTACCATGAACTTCAGAGAGCTTGCCATAGGTGGTTAGAAGATAAAATATCACTTGTGTCTTTAGAATTGTACACCTTTGAGGAATACCTTGAGAACGCAGTTGTAGTACATAAGTTTATATCTCGTATAGAAAATCAAGAATTCATTCTTACAGATAGAAAATAATGGAATAGAGTTCCTATATCTATGTTGTGTCGAGAGTATTTCCATGAACTTTATTTTTACAAGTCAAAGTCTAAAGTAGATCATATTACCATAGCACACTTTGTCAAGTTCATGAAAAACCATTTCCAATTTGAAGAGGAGCATTTCATGACTCCTGATGAACTTGATCCTATCAACGATATCCATAAACTATTTATAGAAAATTAAGTCATTCTTTTTAATATTGTTACTTCTTGCAACTAGCATGTTGTTTGTTATTTTTATACTTGTGAAATAATAATATAAAACAAAACAAAAAAGCAAAAAAAAAACAACAAAACATTCCCTTTTTTTAAAAGTATTATAGTAGGTATATAGTTAAAATATATACCTCTCAACCCTATCGCATATATATAAGTATATATATTTTCTAAAACCTAAGTTTAGCATCATGCCTAGACTTAGGAATGGAAAAAAAACCGAAGAATAAGAAGATTGGTTAGGAAGACCATTATTTGACCAAAATGTCCCTCCTGAGGACCAAGTTTAGGAAGAAGAAATCCTAGACCAACAAGAAGAAGAGCTTGCTATAGAAAATGAACAAGAAGAAATTAATAAAGAGGAAGGAACCTCATCCCTCTAAAATGTCTTCGGAAGGAGCTATCACTTTTGAAAACATGAAACAATTTTGGAAGTTCATTAACACAAATATAGGTGTTTTTAATAGAGCAGTCCATATGGACAAGGATCGAATTAGTGATACTCAAGCAACCCTAGAAGACGTATTTCACACACGCATTAATCCATTGTCCTTTATTGAACAAGAGAGTGATCAAGATGGACCATCCAATTTGGATATAGTAGCTGCAATTCGTAACATGCAACAACAACAAGTTACCCAACCATATAAGGTGCCTGTTTACAAGCCTAGGGTCATTCCTGCACAAAAGAAACCATCATATACTACTCTATTTCACCAATATATTGAGAAACATACCTCAAATCAACAAAACCTAAAACAAAACCAAACACCAATTACCAACAATCTAGGATACAACATAATACTATTACAAATCCCCTTCATAATACTCTTCCTACCAACACTTTGCATAATAGCAATATAGCATCTAATCCTTATGCCACACCATCATACACTCATAAATCCCATACCTATGTCCCACCGAACCAATATGGTGGACAAACTAGTAATCTTGAAATCATGGTGAAATAGCTAGTTTCCCGCATGGACCAGATAGATCCCTACCGACCCTCGTATAATTATTGAGATATGTGTAGTTAGCATTTAGACCCTATAGTTGTAGCACAGTCGTATCCTAAAAATTTTCCTATGCCTGTCCTACCCATATATAAAGGAACAAAAGATCCCATAGAGCATCTTCGTATGTTTAGGATAGCATGTCATGATATATCACATGATGACTTGTTATTACTAAAAATGTTCCCAAAAATATTGGGAGGAATGGCATTAGAGTGGTATTATCAATTACCCACTAATTCTTTGAGGAATTTTGAAGAAACTTCCGAGTATTTTGTTCATCAATTTAGTTCGTATATCAAAAGACATGTGACCATTAAATATTTTTATAACTTAAAACAAGACAAAGATGAATGCTTTGCTGATTTCCTAGATAGGTGGAGACAATTGATAGGAAAATTGCACTTTGTGTTGCCTTATAGGGAGATGTTGGACATCTTTATTAATAATTTGCAAGAGCGACTATCTTACAAATTATCAACTGCTACCTTGACCACCTTCGATCAGGCTATAGACTTAGCTCGACGAGTGGAAGATGCTCTCATTAGGAGAGGACATCTTAAAAAGAAATATGATGAGAAAACATCTAGAAATCAATATAAGAATAAATAAGTTGTGGGTTATGGAGTCACTGATAGCAAAAATATTGCTAATGTTAATGTTGCAAAGACAGCGGAGAAGTTTCTACTGAAACCTCCTGATAGACCTCCTCAAGAATTTACTAGGTTAAATCAACCTTTATCAACTATTCTACCACAATTATTAGAATGAGGCTTGATTCAATTACCAAATATTCAAGAACCTGATCCAACTATACTCGGATACAAAGCAGATTTACATTGTGATTTCCATAGAGGACTTGGACACACTACCAACTCTTTTAAACGATTAAAACATAAAATACAAGACTTGATTGACAACAATGAGATGGAGGTACAAGCCTTTCAACCTAAGAAAAATCCTCCTAATAACACTCAACAGAACATCACACAAAACCAGAATCAAAACGCCAATTAGTCATTGGACATATTTCAACATCCTTTACCAAAACATGGTAAGGATGTGGCTAATCAAATTGAACATCATAATGTTCCTCCTCCTACCCGATATGTAGGAACTATTAGTGGACATTTACCTGTTCATGATCCGGAAACATTTGACACAACTTTATCCATGGTTACAACCAGGCCTCTATATAATATGCAGATATCTGATCTTAGTGATATAGAATATGAGACTGAGAGTGATATGGAAATCACATCAAATCAATTGAATAGCTCTGAAGATGAATCAGATACTATTCACCCTATCACAAGTCATATGGTTCTAGAAGATCCATTTCCAAGAAGAGTCACTACTAGACCATCGTCCCACCAATTACTTTCTAATGAGCTATCTTTAAATGCTAGACCAAGACCCATTCATCATCCATAGAATAATATTGTGGGTACCATCGGAGTTGTTACTAGACAACAAGCTCAAAATTCTCAACAAGATCAAATTCAAAATGGGGGATCAACTCCATTTGTTTTGAAGGTTCTTAATAAATGGAATCATACACCTAATGTTCAACCTAAACCTCCCTATAACATTAATGAACAATTATCAAATATTACAGCTAGAATTTCCCTTTTGGACCTCTTAAGATCTTCTCCCACACATAGAGATGAATTAATGCTCACATTAAGCCAGATGATGGTACCACAAGAAATTCACCCTCAAGACATGGCCAATACTATAATAACTCGTGAAGTTGATTGTATTGACTTTCGGGATAGAGACATACTACAACATAATTTACATATATATTACCACCTTAATTGGAGATGTAGCAGTCAAACTAGTTTTGATTGATAATGGTTCATCTTTAAATATTTGCACTTTTGACTTCTACCAAATATTTGGGTTTAGAAGTCATGAAATGAAAAGAACTGATATGATTATAAAAGCTTTCAATGACAAAACACAAGAAACGTGTGGGGTTATTACCATTCCATTGCAGGTTGGTCCAAGAACCTTGGATATGATTGTGTTTATTGTACATTGCCTTGCATCGTACAATATACTCTTAGGTCACCCTTGGATCAACGCAATGTGAGTTGTTCCCTCAACTTTACATCAATGTGTTAAATTCAAATTTAAGAATCAGTTGGTTACCATTCATGGTGATCCATGACCCTTTGATATGTATGCTTTGGTAGAACCCATTGGAGTTCAATTTTACCCTACGTTGTCATCCACACATCCTAATTCTCATTATCCATCTAAACATGTGAAACTCACACCCACAATGTCATCTACTTCTTCTCCATCAGATGCACCTTCACATATAGCTCAACCATCTTCTGAACAAACCGCATTAGGACCTAATAAAGATCCTAATACCATAGCCAATGTCTCTTATTCTAATATTATAACTTCTATACCTGTAATAGACCCATCTATTGACACCTCTACACAGTCCACACCCACCAAAGCCATATTTTTTGCATCAGAAGATGTATAAAATTTTCCTTCTATCTCTTATGCTCTTACTGACGAGATCGTACCCAATCTATCTAAAATCTTTATATCAGAAGAAACAAATTTTCCTATGCAATATTCCCTTATTTTAAATAATTTGCCACCATCTCCTCATACCTTGGGCCTCCCATAGCCTATGGTAAGTATTTACCAAGTCAGGAGTTATGCCTTTATGATGTAGGAGCATCCAGCGACAGCAGGGCAATCTTGCATCAACCAAATTTTTTTCTTTCTCTAAGTATTTTGTTTTATTTCTTTTCTTTACAAGGCAGAAGTTACAAGGTAGAAGTCTGTCACGATATCGCGACATCGCGATATCGTGACATCAAGAAGTTACAAGGCAGAAGTCCGTCGCGATATCGTGACATCGCAATATCGTGACATCAAAAAAAAAAAAAAGAAACCAAGGCAAGGCAGAAGTTACAAGTCGAAAGTCCATCGCGATATCATGACGTCATGATATCGTGACATCAAAAAGAGAGACCAAGGCAAGGCAGAATTTTGTCGCGATATCGTGACATCGCGATATCACGACATCAAAAAAAGGAACCAAGGCAAGGCGGAATTTTGTCGTGATATCACGACGTCGCGATATCGCAACATTAAAAAAAAGGAACCAAGGCAAGGCGGAAGTTTGTCACGATATTGCAACATCGTGATATCGCAACATCAAAGAGGGACCAAAGCAAAGGCAGAAGTTTGTCATGATATCATGACCAGAAGAAGGCAAATAAGAAATGGACACGCGGACGGCCATGCGCACGAAAAAAGAGGCAACAGTCACAGGTGAACATTCTGACAAAGCGGCAGTTGCAGGTCATGGACAATATGGATGAGACAGCAGTTCAGAAGAACAGTCTGACAAAATGACGGTTGCAGGTCAAGGTCTCTTTAATGCATGCTTTCATGGCGGATCGGGGCAGTTGCCCATTTATGGAAAGAAAATTGAAAACTCGGTCGAGGAAGCCGATTTTGGAGGTTTTTGTAATGTTTTCTGCTAGGTGGGTCATTAATGGCCTAGAGGGTCGAGACCTCGATAAAAACTCAGAGACTGTAAGGGAACGGGATGGTGAGTTAGAGATTGAGAGGGGGAAGAATTATGTCGGTGGGCGGTATTGTAACACTGTTGTAAGAAAATTACAGAGAAATAATATCAAGTTTGACTGTGTGAATCTCGGCTCGCCATCAAGTGGTATCAGAGCCGGAAGTTCCTGAGTGTGTAACAGATCGCCGGACGTGAGGCAGTTACACCAGGATCTATGGAAGGGCTTGTGAGAGAGTGAGCAGAATGCCTCCAAGAAGAAACCCTATTGGTGGGAGAGGCGTGGCGGCAGCGGAAGATGTCCGAGTTTTGTAGAGGCAAGTTCAAGCCCTGCAAGAAGAGCTACGCAGAGGGCACGAGCCCAGAAGGGAAGAAGGAAGTGAAGACGAAGTTGATGAAGAAGAAGACCAGTTTGAGGAAGAAGAAGAGGTTGTGGATCCTGCACAGGCCAGGTTATGCAAAGCCATCTCCCAGATTGGAAAGAAACCAAAAATGGAGGTTTCTACATATTCTGGAAACCTAAATCCAGAAGAGGTGATTGACTGGATAAATGATCTAGAAGAATATTTCGAATATGAGGAGGTTGAAGACCCTAATCGGGTCAGATTTGCTAAGACCAAGTCGAAGGGTCATGCCAGCATCTGGTGGAAGGGAATACAGCTGGAAAGGAACAGAAGAGGGAAGGAAAGAATAACAAGATGGGATAGAATGGTGGAAAAGCTGAAAAGATAGTTTATTCTTGTAGATTACGAGTTGGATCTGCTAAGGAAAATGCAGAGTTTGAGACAGACAAGCAAAACTGTCCAAGAATACACCGAGGAGTTTTACAAGATCTCTATTAGAACTGGCCATTTAGAGGCAAACAAGGAGAAGGTGGCCCATTATATCAATGGGTTGAGACTCAGTATCCAAGAGGAGCTGAGCCTAGTTCGGGTAAGCACCATTGAGGATGCTTACCAGTTTGCCCTAAAGGTGGAAGAAAAGCTGAATAGACGGTTTGAAGGCAAGCAAAGAGGAAGGGGCCATGGTGGAAGAACTGGTGGGAGGACCAGTGGAGAAAAATACAAAGATCTGAAGAAGACTGGTGAAACAAGTAGTAACCAGGATCAAAAGGAAGAGGATATTTATCAGCCCCGTGATCAGAACAACTACCCAAGAGGACGGGGTGGATCTGGACGAGGGTTTGGAAGAGGAGTATTTCATGGGACCTATTTCCACTGTGGCGAAGAAGGACATCGAGCATTCGAGTGTCCACAACACCGAGAAAGGGTGAACAAGAGACCTGAGGGTCCAGCCAGAGCTGTTGTAGCAGATGAAGATGCTGAATCAGAACATTCTGAGGAGGCAGAAGGAGGAGAAGTTATAGTAACAAGAAGAACCCTGTTGAATGAAGAGGAAGGATCAGACCAGAGAAGAAACCTATTTCGCACATGATGTAGAAGTTCGGGTAAGGTCTGTAATGTCATTATTGATAATGGAAGTACTGATAACTTGGTCTCTGAGGAAATGGTTACCAAGTTACAGTTAAAGAGGAGGAAGCACCCGCATCCATATCGGATCACGTGGTTACAGAAGGACCATAGGGCTTTGGTCAGTGAGCAATGCTCCGTTAAATTTAATATTGGGAATTATTGTGATGAGGTCTTGTGTGACATCCTGCCTATGGATGCTTGCCATCTGTTGCTGGGAAGGCCATGGCAGTTCGATCGGAGTGCAGTGCATGATGGTCATGCCAACACCTACTCAATGACAAAGAATGGCATGCGCCATAAGCTGAAGCCTATGAAGGAGGTGGATGAAAAGGTATGTAACAGTGCCAGAATCTGTTTAGTTGAAGGGAGAAAATTTTTGGATGGTTTGAAGCATGAGCATATGTGTTATGCCTTAATTCCTAGAGTCAGGGAGGAGGAATGCAAAGATGCCCCAACAGAAGTCCTAGACCTGTTGGAGGAATTTCCAGATATTATATCTGACAATGTGCCTGAGGGTTTACCCCCGATGAGGAAAATCAGTCACCATATAGATTTAATACCAGGGTCTAGTTTACCCAATAAAGCTGCACATAGAATGATGCCTGTAGAAACTGAAGAGCTAAACAGGCAGGTCCAGGAGTTGCTGGAGAAGGGACTAATTTGGGAAAGCTTAAGTCCATGCGTAGTACCTACAGTGCTAGCACCAAAGAAATATGGAGAGTGGAGAATGTGTACAGACTCTCGAGCCATCAACAAGATCACAATAAAATACAGATTTCCATTGCCAAGAATGGATGACATAATGGACTGTTTGAGTGGAGCCAAGTACTTCACCAAGATTGACCTCAAGAGTGGTTACCATCAGATCCGTGTCAGAGAAGGAGATGAGTGGAAGACAACCTTCAAGACCGGAGAGGGTTTGTATGAATGGTTGGTCATGCCATTTGGGCTGTCCAATGCACCAAGTACCTTCATGCGGTTGATGAATGAGGTACTGAAAGAGTTTTTAGGCAAATTTGTCATTGTCTATTTAGATGATATATTAATATTTAGCAGAACCCTGGAGGAGCACCTGGCGCACATCAAAAGGGTTTTTGAGAAGCTACGGGAGGAGCGATTATTAATTAATCTAAAAAAGTGTAATTTTGTAAAGGAGTTAGTATACCTGGGATTTGTCATCTCAGCAGAAGGTCTAAAAATGGACCCAAAAAAGGTGAGAGCTATCATCGAATGGCCTACCCCGAGAAGCACAACAGAGGTAAGATCATTTCATGGTCTAGCCAGCTTTTACAAAAAATTCATTAGAAATTTCAGCAGCATTTGTGCACCCCTCACAGAAACAATGAGAGGGGATAAGAAAGAATTTAAGTGGACCTTAGGGGCTGATAGGAGCTTTGATGTATTGAAGAAAAAGGTCACAGAATAGCCTATTTTGGCACTTCCAGACTTTAACAAAGTATTTCAGGTAGACTGTGATGCCAGTGGTAGTGCAATAGGAGTTGTACTGAGTCAGGAAGGCAAGCCTGTTGCTTACTTTAGTGAGAAGCTCAATGATGCTCGAAAAAAGTATTCAGTTTATGACCAAGAATTTTATGCTATAGTTCAGGCTCTAAAGAAGTGGAGGCATTATTTGTTGCCAAAAGAGTTTGTTCTATTCACTGATCATCAGGCCTTACAGTACATTAACAGCCAAACAAAACTGAATCAGAGGCACTTGAAGTGGGTTGAGTTTCTCCAAAGCTATACCTTTGTGTTGAAGCACAGAAGCAGAAAATCAAACAGAGTTGCAGATGCCTTAAGTAGAAGGCAGAATTTGCTGATTGAAATGACAATGGAAGTGGTAGGATTCAAAGAACTGAAGGGTCTGTACCCTAAAGATCCTGATTTTGCAGAAGCCTGGATGGCTTGCTTGGCACCTGTTACTTTGGACAGGACAAAATGGTTGGATTTTCTAATCCAAGATGGAATGTTGTTCAGAGGAAGTAAATTATGCATTCCAAGGAGTTCCATGCGGGAGAACTTAGTCAAGGAGAAACACAACGGAGGACTGGCTGGACATTTTGGTCGGGATAAGACCATTGCCCTGGTGAGTGAGAACTATTATTGGCCACAACTGCAGCAGGATGTGAAAAGGTTTGTGCAAAGTTGCAGAATATGCCAGATGGCAAAAGGCATGAGGCAGAACACAGGATTATATCAGCCGTTACCTGTACCTGAGAGGCCATGGGAGGACATCAGCATGGATTTCATTCTTGGGTTGCCGAGAACACAGAGGGGAAATGACTCCGTATTTGTGGTGGTTGACAGATTCTCCAAGATGGCACATTTTATTCCCTGCCAGAAAACAAGTGACGCGGTTCACATTGCAGGGTTGTTTTTCAAGGAAGTGGTGCGACTTCACGGTCTACCAAAAAGCATAGTTTCTGACAGAGATACAAAGTTTGTTGGGTATTTCTGGAGAACATTGTGGAAGAAGTTGAAGACAGATCTGAAGTTCAGTTCTGCATACCACCCACAGATCGATGGACAGACAGAGGTGGTAAATAGAAGTCTGGGTAATTTATTAAGATGCTTGATAGCAGATAAACCCAAGGGATGGGATTTGGTTTTGCCGCAGGCGGAATTTGCATACAACAATTCTGTCAACAAGAGTACAAACAAATCTCCATTCCAAGTCATATATGGAAACAGCCCAAGAAATGTTTTTGAGCTGAGGAAATTAGATAAAGGAGAAAAGTGCAGTGCCGAGGCTGAGGAATTTGTGAAACAGATGAAAAGCCTGCATGAAGAAGTAAAGAAGCAAATTACAAAAATGAATACTCAGTATAAGACAAGATCAGACCAAAAGCGACGGTTCAAAGAGTTCGAAGTGGGAGATGAAGTCATGGTCCATCTCAAAAAAGAAATATTTCCTGCCAAAACTTATAACAAATTGAAGATGAAGAAGTTTGGGCCATGCAGAATACTGGAAAAACGGGAGTCAGGCAATGCATATGAAGTGGACTTGCCAAGTGGGCTTGACATTTCGCCTATTTTTAACATATCAGATTTAGTGGAATACCATGAGGGAAACAGTACAGAGGCACCAAGTACAGAATTGTGGAGCACTCCAGAGTCTAACCCAACCACAGACGAGATCGAGGAAATATTAGATACTCGTGAAGGCAGAAGCACAAGGAACAAATAGTATTCTGAATACTTGATAAAGTGGAAGGGCAGACCTGTAGAAGATGCAACTTGGTTGTCAAAAATAGAGGTTGACCACCTGGGTCTTCCCCTAATAGAACAGAAGTGAGGATCACTTCTCAATTTACCCCGGGTGTCTGATGCAGGAGCATCCGACGACAACAGGGCAATCTTGCATCAACCAAATTTTTTTCTAAGTATTTTGTTTTATTTCTTTTCTTTACAAGGCAGAAGTCCGTTGCGATATCGCAGTCGGATATCGCGACATGGAATGGAACAAGGAAAGGTCGATATCGCGATGCTCGATATCACGACATCAAAAAAGGAACCAAGGCAAGGCGAAAGTGAGTGTCGTGATATCACGACATCGCGATATCGCGACAATCAAAAAGAGAGACCAAGGCAAGGCGGAAGTTTGTCGCGATATCGCGATGTCATGATATCACGGCGATATCGCGACATCAAAAAAAGGAACCAAGGCGAGGCGAAAGTTTGTCGCGATATCGCGACGTCGCGATATCGCGACATTAAAAAGAGGAACCAAGGCAAGGTGGAAGTTTGTCGCGATATCGCGACGTCGCGATATCGCGACATCAAAAAAAGAACCAAGGCAAGGCGAAAGTTTGTCGCGATATCGTGACATGTCGCGATATCATGACCAGAAGAAGGCAAATAAGAAATGGACACGCGGACGGCCACGCGCACGAAAAAAGAGGCAACAGTCACAGGTGGACGTTCTGACAAAGCGACAGTTGCAGGTCATGGGCAATATGGATGAGACAGCAGTTCAGAAGAACAGTCTGACAAAACGGCGGTTGCAGGTCAAGGTCTCTTTAATGCATGCTTTCATGGCGGATCGGGGCAGTTGCCCATTTATGGAAAGAAAATTGAAAACTCGGCCGAGGAAGCCGATTTTGGAGGTTTTTGTAATGTTTTCTGCCAGGTGGGTCATTAATGACCTAGAGGGTCGAGACCTCGATAAAAACTCAGAGACTGTAAGGGAACGGGATGGTGAGTTAGAGATTGAGAGGGGGAAGAATTATGCCGGTGGACGGTATTGTAACACTGTGGTAAGAAAATTACAGAGAAATGATATCAAGTTTGTCTGTGTGAATCTCGGCTCGCCATCACTTTATATATAAGGGATATGATTGGGGTAGAATACCCAAAAACATCAGAACTCATTATGATGGATATGCTCGATGTTATTTTACTAATGAGTATACTAAAGCCAAACCTATAATGCTTAAATTGGGATATAAAGGGAAAGGTTTGGTACCTTTCCAAAATGGTATGAAAGAACCTTTTGAGGTAGAACCATGGCCCGCCCAATGTGGTGTGGGCCTATTTTCTAGTAAGGGTCAGCCATTCGAGGATGATGACCATCTTATATGATACCAAGATTATTTAGATGACCGTGATGTTTTGCGTTTAATGAATAAGCCATTCGCATGTAATATGCTATTTATAGCTTATCCTGAGATGATCATTGAATCCGATGATGAGTTGGAGGGAGATATCTCCCATGATGTCTCCGTTGAGGAATTATTACATAACGGATTTTATTTTGATGGCTCTATACCTACTATAGCCCAGCTTGAGGCCATGACTCCTCAAGATGAATTATCCAAGCTAACCTTGGAAGAATTATAGGAATTGGGTGTCTCACCCGCCCCACCTAATTTTGAGAGAGATCTACATATGGAAGTAAAAAATGTCATAAAAATTAACATTGGAATCGAGGATAACCCCCACATAATCAACATCGGATTAGAATTGAGTCAAGAAAAATAGGATAAATACATTGCATTTCTTAAAGAATATGAATATGTCTTTGCTTGGACATATGAAGATATGCCAGGTTTAGACCCTTCTGTAGTTATGCATCACCTAGTAGTCCATCCGGATGCTAAACCTGTTAAATAGAAACTTAGAAAAATGCATCCTAAAGTGGCCTTACTAGTCAAAGGAGAGTTAGAAAAACTCCTTAATGTTATTTTTATACAAGCCATTGATTATGCTGAATAGATCTTGAATGTAGTTCCAGTAACTAAGAAAGAAGCTACTAAGGTTAGGGTTTGTACAGACTTTAGAGATATTAATGTTGCATGCCCTAAAGATGATTTTTCCCTTCCCAACATGGATCATATCATTGATTTTACTACTGGGAGTGGAACGATATCCTTAATGTATGGATTTTCTAGTTATAATCAATTTAGGATAGCTCCTGAAGATCAGGCTAAAACAACTTTTATTACCCCTTGGGGGACCTTTTGATGAAAAGTGATGCCATTCGGTTTAAAGAATGCAGGTGCAACCTATAAACGAGCCATGACTTATATATTTCATGATATGATACATGATATACTACATGATTATGTAGACAACATTATAGCTCATTCTATTGAACAATATGATCATTTAGATGACTTGAGAAAAGTATTTAACTGGCTAAGGGAATATCTTATCCGATTGAATCTAGCCAAATGTATATTTGGAGTTAATTTCGATAAATTATTGGGGGTTATAGTTTCTTTCCATGGCATCAAAATTTACCCTCTCAAGATTACGGCTATCACTAATATGCTCACACCCACAAATATATCTGAATTACAAAGTCTACAAGGTAAGCTTCAAGCCATCCGTTGCTTCATCTATAAGCTAGCGGATAAGACTGGACCCTTTATTAAGCTTCTTAAGAAGGATGTTTCTTTCCATTGGGACAACGAATGTCAGGAAGCATTTGAAATCCTCAAACAATATCTTCTTAACCCACCTGTACTTTCACCACCTAGACCTGATCACCCATTTATCTTGTATATTTTTGCTTCATATTTTGCTTTAGGAGCTATGTTAGCTCAACTTGATGAGAAGAAAGAGTGTGCTAATTATTACATTAGTAGAACATTAATTAGTTACGAAACCCGTTACACAGCATTAGAGAAGTTATGTCTAGCAGTCGTATTTTCTACACAAAAATTACACCATTATATGCTCAGTCAAAAAACATATATTATTTCTAAATTTGATCCCTTACGATATCTCATGATTCAACCTTATTTATCTAGTCGCACAGAAAAGTGGGTTCTTGCACTAAGCAATTTTGAACTCATGTTTATAGAATAGAAGTCTTTTAAGGGTCAAATCATAGCAGATCAATTAGCTGATGCACCCTTAGAATCCACCCATCCCCTCATCATTGAGTTTCTTGATGAATGCCTTAGACTAGAGGCAGATCATTTAGAGAAATGGTCCTTATACTTTGACGGAGCCTGATGCATGAGTGGGGCTGGTGCAGGTATTATTTTAATATCTTCACAAAAACACCTCATACCTCTATCCTTTAAATTAACATTTGCCTGTACTAATAACACTGCTGAATATGAGGCTCTAATCCTTGGATTACGAGCTGCCATGACACTGAAAATTAAAAATCTATTAGTTTTTGGTGATTCTCAACTTGTTATAAATCAAATTAATGATGTTTATCAGACCAGAGATGATAAATTGTGCCCATATAAAGCATATGTACTACAATTAATATATTTATTTGATCAAGCTACCTTGGAAGCTATTCCTAGAACTAGCAATCGTGTGGCTGATGCCATGGCCGCAGTCGCATCTCTTTTACCCTTGGAGTTAGATGACGAATATGCTACCATCATTATTCATCGACTCTAGGAACCCGCATCAATTAAATCATGCTTGGAACTTTTGTACATGTTTCTAATCAATGAAACTACTCCTGAAGTTTGGTACACTGACATCCTCAATTTTCTATAAAATGGAACCTTCCTTGAAGGTTTTAATAGAAACCAGCATCGGTTATTGCATAGACAAGTAATTCACTTCGTAATAATTGGCAATACCTTATATAGGAGATCTTTTGAAGGTATCCTACTAAGATTTTTGAATCTAGAAGAGTCTAGATTAGCTTTGAGTGAAGCCCATGATGGATCTTGTGGGGAACACTTTAGTGGTAATGCCATTGTTAAGAAACTCCTTAGGACAGGATATTTTTGGCCTACCATGGAGAATGATGCACATGATTACGTGCACCATTGCGACAATTGCCAAAAACACACTGACCTTGTCCATGCGCCTACACAAGAACTGTAGGCTATTTCATCTCCTTGGCACTTTTCAAAATGGGGCTTAGACATTATTGGAAAAATCAACCCTGTGTCATCTAATGAACACAAACTCATTATAACCGCCACCGAGTATTTTACGAAGTGGGTTGAAGCTATGCCCTTAGATTCTTGCACTGGAACTCAAGTTTCCAAATTTATTTTTAATCAAATTATTTGTAGGTTTGAAATTCCTGCAAATCTCATCTCGAATAATGGAACTTGTTTCAAAAATAAATATGTAAAGAAACTATGTCAAAAATATAAAATTCAACATCATTGGTCCACTCCCTATTATCCTCAGGGTAATGGCCAAGCCGAAGCATCTAATAAA
Source organism: Wollemia nobilis (assembly GCA_028583015.1). Taxonomy (NCBI): domain Eukaryota; kingdom Viridiplantae; phylum Streptophyta; class Pinopsida; order Araucariales; family Araucariaceae; genus Wollemia; species Wollemia nobilis. The sequence goes on along the minus strand of JAQPPZ010017001.1, from coordinate 2,874,941 downwards.
ATATTAATTAAAATCCTCAAAATATTGGTCAATAAATTTGGCCGAGATTGGCACATTCAATTATATCCTACTTTGTGGGCTTATCGAACTAGCGTTTGTACTCCCACGGGCACTTCACCTTTTGTTTTGGTTTATGGTGTTGAAGCTATTTTTCCCTTTGAATTAGAAGTTCCTTCTTTGGCTCTGCTACTTCAAGATACCAAAGTAGGAGATGAATATCATGTTGGTAGATTTATTCAGCTGGAACTCCTAGATGAGAAGCACAGAGCATATCTTAAGAAAGTTCATCACCGATCCTTTGAGATTGATGACCTTGTCTTAAAAGAAAATAAAAAAATACTAATGCAACTAAAGACCTTAAAGACAAATTTGAACCTAACTGGCTTGGGCCATATGTCATCACTGCTAAATTTGGATCAGGAGCATACAGATTAGCCACCTTAGATGGTAAAGATATTAAATAACCTATGAACATTATGCATCTTAAGCACTATTACGCATAATTCTGGTAATTTCATCACTGTATATATTATACATATTGTCTCATATTAGTAATTCATATAAAAATTTCAAAAATAGTAATATTATGTATTCTCTCAATTCATAAATCAAAATCAAAATCTAAAAAAAAAATCAAAATAATAAAAATCTTCAAAAACATCTTTTATTTTTGCACCTGTCAATTCTTGAAGTATTACAGTTATATTTTCAGTTATTTTGGATAAATTAGCATTTATTTGGAATCCCTCACTTTCACACTCACGTGAATAAAAATCTTGATCTCATTTGGTATGATTATTAATCTCTCTTATATCAAAGTCCACAGTTGAATTAAATAAAGTTTTGAGCATAGAGAACTGATATTGTTATTTACTTGAACCAAGTATACCTTTTCACATTAAAATGATTTCATTGCAAATTCAAAACGATGCTACATAGTAGAAGTGGTCTTTTGAGCAAAAATTTTCCCCTGCTATCCTATCATGCACATGGTCTAGAATCTTTGAGAATTGACAAAAGGACAAGCTCACCCCTATCCAAAATAAAAATCCCTTGCTCTACAGCCAATCCGAGCAAGTATCCCTAGTATAGGAAGAAAAAGAAAAAGAAAATCAAGAAAAAAATCATGAGAAAAAGAAGCATTATTTCAATAGCATTTTGTACCATCTCAGCAATATTTCAGCATTATCTTAGTATCAAGTAAAAATACAAAAACAATAAAGAGAAAAGAAAAGAAAAAGCAAAAAGCAATAAAATCCCTTCCCCTACCCTTTGAAAAAAAAAGAAGGGTGAATGAGCTTGAATCCCTGGAATTCTCAATCATTCGAAAACTATAAGGTAAGCCCCATAACAAGTGGTTTGTGCCCAACCCGCTTGGCCTTGGGTAACTCCTAGCGTGGTGATATATTTGTTACATTAGCGACCTTCTTTTGTACATACCTATGTCTGATTATGGATCAACTAGCTCTTGATGACCCGACTTACATAGTAGTTTGGTATGGTTATATACATATAAATCATGGTCAACGAACACTCATTTGGTTAATTCAAATTACTGGTATCAAATTATCTTGCTCAAAATCGATAAATGAACAATACAATTGCACACACATTTGTATTTGAGAGATTTTGTATCATTATGATAGATCCATATCGGTAATGAACTCACATCTGCACATGGGGTTCCTTATAAATCTAAATTTTGTCTTTGAGATAATTTAAAATATTTATGCACATCTTCTGGAATAATTTGATTTTCTCACTTGAGAACATCTATAAAGTCACGTTTATATATTTTCGACTTTCACAACGATGGTATAGTTCCTAAACCTAAATTGGAATTTTATGCCTAGTGCAAGTCCTCATCTTATATTTTATGTTTATCTTAAACTCAAAAATCAATTATGCAATAAAACTATTATATCAATTTCTTCTTTGCATTTCGCGATGATGGTATAAGTCTATCCCTAAAAATTCTATGCCTAGCGCAAATCATCATTTTAACTTTATTCTCCATTTATTTAATCCATAAAAGCATATGGCTTAAATCATTATGTTACACAATTATGCTTTAAAAAGAATGAAAACCTTTTCTATTTCATGTTATTATGTCAACATTCAGTTTTGCGATGATGGTATAATTCCTAGGCAATTGTTCAAATTTCTATCACACTTAGGAATTTTATGGCTAGAAAAAATCATATTTTTAATATTTCATGCATAATATTTTTATGGACATCTGAAAAAAAATCATCACCATCATCATTTTTCTCATCATCACAACTCAAAAGTCTTAAGAAAGTATCTTAAGCACCCTTTTACTTTTAGCAGTATTTCTCTACTGGGATTAGCTTAATTACCTAGTGAGCGGCGACTCCATGAAATGGTCATGTAACAACGATAATTTCCTTTGAAATTATTGTTAGAAATCACTTTATTTTTTCATCAAATCACACCACAACAACCAATTTGTTTACATCAAATTATGTCATTTAAATTTTATGGCATGACATAAAATTATAATATTTTCAAATGACATAATTACATGAATAATCAATCAACAATTAAAATATTAAAGCATCATACAACATATGCACAAGTCATATCACAAAAATAATATATATATATATATATATATCAAGAAATATATGTACATCATATCAAAATGGATTGGTATGCCACAATCTATACCCTGGCATACTCAATCCTCTCAAAACTATACAAGTCTACAGTCAATATGTAGCTAGTCTAGAGAAGCCCTCAAGCTCTCTGCCTCATCTCCTCTCTTGCCCTAAGGTGGAGGAGGTTGTCCCATCAGAGTTTGTCCTGTGTTGTGGGTCCTTGATGTCGATCATGATGATGTCCTCGATAACCCCATCCTGACCGGCTCTGCAATACCGACTAGAAGTTGTAACCTTTGGCCCTTTGGAACTAGCTAGAAGTATGCTCCTTGATATAACGTGGTCTAAGCAATAGCCCGCACCAACTCTCGCATGCTCACCCCTCCACTCTGAGCCTTGAGTCATGTAGCCTCATCCTATAGCATCTACACCTAAGCTCGTAAGTGGGCATTCTCCACTTGAAGAGTCACCATCTCACTTCTCTCCCCCACCTTGATACCCTTGCCCTTATCAGGCGATGGTGGCCCCTCCCTCTGTTGATAAGGGAGACCCTCCTCCCTCCTCTCTGGCTGCTATGGTCTCTTCAAAACCTATGGAACTCTCTGGAATCTCTCTTGAGGAGGTTGTTGTTGATCCCTCCCTCTATGACTCCTCGTTGCATCGATGGCATCCTGGAACCACCTCCCCATTCATTGCACAACAATGTGCATCAAACCCTGTGCCCTCGTCATCCGAGGAGGGTGGATGCCTGCATACCAGGCATCATATCTATCTGTTACTCCTACATCATCCCCATCCACTAGTTGAATGGGGGCATCGTCAGCATCCTAACTCTAGAGCTGCTGCATGTCTGGAGCCTCACTGAGTGTAGTGTTATCCCAGATAGTCCAAGAGTACTTGTAATCCTTGAGAGAAGGGATCCCTACTATAGACTGAACTACCTCAAAACTTGGTCATAGCGGTGGACCTCTACCTCTCCCCACTCCATCCTCAACCAATAGACTCACCTAATGCAAGCCAGCTCCTATCCATCCTCTCCCCACCCTGGATGCTCTCTCCATGGCCTCCAGGTGATCTGATCTGGGATGAGGTCATCTAGCAACCTCCGAGACATCGACAGATCTATCCACCACTATGACCCTCTTTGGAGCCACCAATAGAAAACCCGGGGTCTCTCCTAGTCAACCCCTATCAATGGAAGCCCTACCAGCCTTTGTACAGCAATGTGTTCCCAACACCAAATCTATATTAGTGATTTTAGTACCATACATCGACCTCCCTTGTATACGACCCTGTAGAGGATCCTATACAAGCAACATAGTACAAAAATACCCCAAGCAAACCTGTAACCATGGTCTCTCATGTCGTAGACCACATATGATAGGAGCCATGGTAACCTACATTCGCTCTGGTGGCATAGAATTAGGCCACCCACCACCCCTTCCAAAACTTGGGTCAATCAATATGTCCCAGGCATCTGCCTCAATGCCTTGATGTTCACTCCGCCCTTCTTTAGGGCAAAGCTCGGATCCGTGCACAGTCGCATCATAGCATGGCCTTGATTGGCCTAAGGAGTCATAAATCGCCCATGTATGGGGATCCTCAAGATCCTCCATACATCCTCTATATTTGGAGCCATCTCCCCTATTAGTAACCAAAAGCAGGATGATCCTGGATACCATCTCTCTGCTAGGGCCGTCAATAGCCCCATGTCTGTAGGAATCTGTGGCATTTCTGCCACATGCTGCAATCCAACCTCTACTAGCCTGTCTTGCTCGGCCTGATCGAATGCAGCTACATCATCTGTGAGCCCCCCGTATTTCCATTCTTGACTCTTTAGTAATACTCTATAAAATAAATAATAAAACAACAAAAATCATTAGTATATAATCATTAAAATCAATTAAAATTAATTTCATCTCATAAAAAATGATATCACCCATTATTGGACAATATCGTACCAAATTTAGCAAAATCGTCCTTAATAGGACGAAATCATCTTTGATTCATCAATTTGGGAGTTGCCCCTTATTGAACGAGATGGCCCCTATTTCTTCGATTTCATCCTCAGATGAAATCGGTGATCTAGGGACGATTTCATCCCGCGATCGTCGACGGCCTAAAAACGGCCACGACGCCCAAAAAAAATTAAAATTCAATTAAAAAATTAAACAAATTAAGCTAAAAACATAATGTATCAAGTTTAGAACCTTACCCGCAACCCGTGTTGGACCTCTGTCGATTTGTGTGTTGTTTCCACCATTTCGCCTGCAGATCTCTGAAACAGTGAAAGTGACCAGTAAAAATGAATTAGGGCTTTACCCTAATTTTCTTATTTTTATTTAAAAACAACATTTTTTTTTTTTTTAAATTCGTGCTTTTACCTCAAACATTCGATTTGGGTGAAAAATCAGAAGGGGCACCATAGCAAGCAGTTGTAGGTTTCGACCTAGAATCATCATCTAAAAAATTGAATAATTTTTTCTTTCTCGTAAAGCATGAAGAACTCGTCTTTAACACATTTTCTTCGAAAAATTCACTAAAGAGGGGGGAAAATGTAGCACCTTAAAATTGGCATAGTTAAACCATTTGTAAAAAGATCAAAAATTTGAATTTTAACCACAAAATCGCCCGTTAACCGCTCACCTTGTTTTTCACACCATTTTTAGAATTTGTTTTGATCGTTGGATGATATTGTTGCTGATTTGATGATATCATCCCAGATCGGATGAATTCATCTGGGATAGAACATCCAGATGATTTCATCCCAAAATCAAATTTTCATAATTAGCTTATGTTTCAACAACCTCTCCAACCAGGGCAGAAGCATGTCTGTGCGGTTGGAGATTCCTACGTTGGAGATCTCCCAGATTGGGATGATCCCCAACCTCCTGACCTCCCCCTAATCCTATATAAACTTGGGATTTTCCCAGTTTATCCCCCTGCCTGATCATTTCCTTGCAACTCTAGTTTTGTGTTGTATTAGAACATCCTCACCCCTATCATTTGCATTTGTATTTGCAAGTTTTATTGCAGGATTTTACTGTGTTTCAGTCGGAGGAAGCTCGGATCGTTGCAGGTGATCCAACATGATTTCAGATGATCCTGACGAGATCGGCGATGATCTCATACAATTACAAATTATTTTGACTGCAGTTCATATTGGGGGCAACCAAAGCCCTGAGTTTGCATTTTCTACCTTTCTCTCTTATTTAATTATGCATTAGATCAATTTATTTATGTTCTGCATCCTGGAGTTCACATCATTTAGCATATTTGCATGATAAAACTTAAAATAGGTTATTAAAACAATGCATCCCATTTTATTTGCTATCTAGATTCATTATTTAAGCATCTATACTATTATTTCTATCATTTTACATCATTCTTGCAATTGCATTTTCGATTTTTGGTGTCTGTTTCCATGATTACAGGTTTTTGACAAATTCGTCAAGTCGTCGACGATCTTGTCTAATCTCAGACGATCACCTATGATTTGGGATGATTCTGTATAGTTACAGATGATCATGTCATATTCAGAAAGATCTGGACTCCTACAAGATTTAGAATCTCCATCAGACATCAGGAATCAGGTGTATTCCTCTCTATTTCATATAGTCTCTGTATTTAGGATTCATTCATGTTTGTTGTCTTCATATAAACTCAAAATTTCATATAGAATAGATTAGATTCATTCTGTCCAACCTAGGAATATGAATGATTGAATATAAAATGAACACATCAAGCCCATTCTCAACCTAGGCACGGAAACTGCCACTCAAATTTTCCTGGTGAACCCCACCATCCATCAAAAATTCACCCTTATATCCCTCCCTCGAGAGGCCCGACCTTCAAAGGGCCTCTCCATCTGAGGCATTGTCCCATACTTCTCACATCCCCCTTCCAGGGCACGAATCCTTTAGCCCAAAGGTAAGGGTGCAAAAAATTTGGGTGATACACCTTGCTTGTGATGATGCCTCATTTCGTTGTTGCACTTTTGATAGCAGATGGCATGATGCACACATGGAAGGCTCTGGTGCAAGCTTTGTAGGCTATGGAGTGAGCCTGCAATGCAGCAGGTGTAGGCATGTACTTGGAAAGCTCTACAACAAGCTTCACAATCTTGGGAGAGAACCTATGATGAGGATAAAATTTGTAGAAGCAGATCGGGGGGATGCAACAAATGCGACGGATGGGCGAAAGTGGCGGCAATGGAAATGGAGTATGGCAAGGTGGAAAGGATGGATATGGGGGATGGTTGGAATAGTAGAAGTCCTATTGGCTAGCTAGGTATTTGTATTTTTAGGGCTTTATCTCTTTCTACTTCACTAGGGCTTCACCAATGATCTCTTCAAGATGCAAATTCTAATATCAAAATTCCAGGGTTTGAGCATTTGCAAATGCCCTTATTTATAATCCGAACTAGCATTTTCTTAGGGTTTTAGCCTTACACTTTGATCATGTGGCTAATATTAAATTAGATCCTAAGGTTGAGATTGCTTTTTATATGTGGCATGGATTAATGAATATGGATGGTGGGGATTAGATTAGATCAGACGGTTGTGGTTAATTGATTTTATAAATATATATTTTATAATAAATATATTATAATATAATATAAAATATTATATTAAATATAAAATAATATCAATTGGGTCAGGAAATCATAGGAAAGGGATAAAGTGGGTCTTTTGAAGGTGGGAAAAGTGGAATTGGGCCAAATAATTGGCAAGAAAGGTGTATGGTGGAAAAGTGGGTGGTGGAATGGTTAGGATGGAGGATTAGTAGTTATAATTTGGTGTCTATAGATATATCATCATGTGTAATGATACCACCATCACCAAGCTAGTTGTACACCAACCTAAAATGGAGATCACCTTTTGATTTGTACAATGTGAGAATTCCAGGGATTCAAGCTCCATTCCCTTATTTTCTTCATCTTATTTGGGATACTTGCTCATGCTTGGTGATGAAAATCACTATTTTTTTTATTGATTTTTTTTTCTTTTGAGCAAGGGATTTATGTAGTGATGATAATCACTTGTTTGTTTTGATTTTAACTTTTGCTTTATTTTGGAATTTTGCTTGTTTTGATAAAAGCAAGGGATTTATGTAGTGACAATAAACACTTGTTTATTTTGCTTTTGAATTTTGCTTTATTCTGGGACTTTGATTGCTTTGATAAAAGTAAGGGATTTAACTGGGTAGGGTAGAACTTTTCATTTTGCCAATTATCAACACCTTTTAACCAGTCGCACAGGGGAATAAGCAAGGAAGGCCCTTTTTTCTTAAGGTAACCTAGACCACTTTTGCATCTTTCATCTTTCCCTTGTACCAACTAGAATTTTAACATGTCAATTAGTGATGGGATTTTGAAGTATGCTAGGCACTATCATGACTATACCTTACCCTCTACTAATTAAGATGGCCTTCCACAAAAGCTGATAAGACCACTAGATATGGTTGAATGACCAAAAAACCTTAACCTATTTCTCATAGCAACAAGAAGTGGTTGTGTTGAATAACACAGTTACACACATAGATGAATGGGTGGATATGGATTCAAGTATGTGTGGTGTGATACAAACTGTAGCATCATTTGCAAGATTATAATCATATCATATGCAAATGCGATGGATATGAATATTTAATGCAATGCAACTATGTGGATGAGATGTAAGATGTAAATGTTTTTGTATTTTTTGTATTTTTTGTTTTTTTTGTATTGTTTTTGTGCTTTCAACATATTTTGTATTGTTTTTTTTTTTTTTTTTTTTTTTTGACAAAAGGGCTTATTGTGCCTTTGGGGCTTTTAGAGGTTAAAAAAGTGGCATGAAGATACCCTTGGAGCATTTGGATTTAATTTGACCAAGCATCTTGGATACCCTTGGAACATTTTTTATTGAGGCGACCAAGCGGCGTGAAGATACCCTTGGAGCATTTTTGGATTGAGGTGACCAAGCGGCATGAAGATACCCTTGGAGCATTTTTAATTAAGGTGACCAAGTGGCATGAAGATACCCTTGGAGCATTTTTGATTGATTTTGACCAAGCGGCATAGACACCCTTGGAGCATTTTGGTTTTGAATCTTTTATGTTTTTATGATTTGTTTGTATTTTTTTTATCTTTGTATTATTTTTGTATTTTTTCTTATTTGAATGTTTTTGTATCTTTGATTTTATTTTGACCAAAGGGCTTATTGTGCCTTTGGGGCTTTTAGGGTTTGATCAAGCGACGAGAAGATACCCTTGGAGCAATTTTGGTTAAGGTGACCAAGCGACGTGGAGATACCCTTGGAGCATTTTTTATTAAGGTGATCAAGCGACACGAAGATACCCTTGGAGCATTTTTTATTAAGGTGACCAAGCAGTGCAAAGATACCCTTGGAGCATTTTTGGTTAAGGTGACCAAGCGGCACGAAGATACCCTTGGAGAATATTTTATTAAAGCGACCAAATGGCGTGGAGATGCCCTTGGAGCATTTTGATGGAATTTGACCAAGTGGATTGGATACCCTTGGAGAATTTTGATTATATTTGAATTTTTATGTTTTTATGATTTGTTTGTATTTTTTATGCTTTGTATTATTTTTGTATTTTTGGCATATTTGAATGTTTTTGTGTTTTATGTATAAAATACCTTTAAGTGAATGATATTGAGAGGCTCAGGCTCTTCAACACCATCCAATGATGTGAGGCAATATGCTCCGGGCCCAACCCTTTTTGAGATTATGTATGGGCCTATCCAATTTACCGTAAATTTATCTCATAGGTGTAGTGGTAGATTTTATTTTTGATGGTTTTCTTTGAGCACAAGATCCCCAAATTTGAATTATATTGAGTGGAATTTACTATTGTACATGCAAGGTGATCCTGATAAACATGAAGATGCTCCAAGGCATTGACTTGATTTTCATAAAGAAGTTTTAATTGATGAAGGTGACCTTGTCGTGTGGCGTCATCATCTATGAAGTCCTTCAATGCTATGCGCAGGGTTGGAATTTCTAGCTCTAAGGGCATGATGGCCTCAATGCCATATACAAGTGAAAACGATGTTTCCCCAGTGGGTGTCCGCACACTAATCTTGTATGCCCATAATGCAAGAGGCAATTGCAGATGCCAGTTCTTATGATTGTCTTTCATCGTCTTCCTCAAGATGGAGACTATTGTTTTTTTTGAGGATTTTGCTTGCCCATTTGCTTGCGGGTAATAGGGTGTTGAAAAACTATGTTGAATATGGTATTTTTTCATCAAAGCATGCATATTTTTGTTCTTAGAATATGGCCCATTATCTTATATTATTTTTGAAGGGATCCCAAAATGACTTATGATATTTTGGATTATAAAATCTGCAATCCTTGGTCTAGTTGTCAATGTCAAGGGGATTGCTTCAACCCATTTGGTGAAGTATAAGTGGTTGTTATGATGAATGTGTGTTGGCCTAAGGATGGCCTATTATCTTATATTATTTTTGAAGGGATACCAAAATGACTTATGATATTGTGGAGTATAAAATCTGCAATCCTTGGTCTAGTTGTCAATGTCAAGGGGATTGCTTCAACCCATTTGGTGAAGTATAAGTGGTTGTTATGATGAATGTGTGTTGGCCTAAGGATAGGGGTGAAATCTTCCCAACTAATTATAGTCCCCACTATGATAAGGGCCATGCTACCTGGATGAGTTGTAAGGCTTGTAATGGCAAGTGAGTGAGGTTTGCGTTATGATGGCATTTAATGCATTTCTTGACATACTCGCAACAGTATTTTTTCAAAGTGGAAAAATAGTATCCCATTCTCAAGATGCACTTAACGATAGCCATGCCACTAAAATGACCAGAAAACGTATCATCATGAGCCTATGAAATTGCCTAGGATGCTTCCTACGACTCAAGACAATGGAGGAGCATTCCATAATAACCTCGTTTATAAAGGATCTCTGCCAATAAGATGTACCTTGTTGCATTCTATTTAAATTTTCATATTTCAGTATGTGACAGGCCTTGTGGTACCATTCCAAGCTTCAATAAATATTGCAATTGGGAAATCCAATCTTGATAAGCCATAGTCTCTATAGAAAATATGGCTTGTTCCTCCTACATTTCAGAACTTGTGAATACATATTGAGAAACAACCCTGTGGTGAATGGTTGTACCACACTCTATAGGACCTTGAGAGATCAAAGACCCCCAAGGTGTCATTTGCAAGAAATATCTAGCTCTGAAGGACCAATATTAATTTGGTTCAATATTGATCATGTTTATTGATTCTCAATTATCAAAAGCCTCATGTTGTACTACTAAAGCAAAAGCACTTTAACATGAATGGTTGTGAAATCTATAGATATATTTTGAGGGATTAAATATCCCAAAGATGCCATGGTATTCGCAAATCTATTTTACATATGAGGGATTTCCTTGATGTCATACCATTCTGGCTAGGCTAGGTAGGTTTCAACAAGTTCCTTGTATTATTTCAAGATTGGGCATCAAAATTGGAACAAACCTTTGAATTTATTAACTATGAGCAAGGAGTCACCAAATATATTCAATATTTTAATGCCCATTGCAATGGTTGTTTGAATTACTAAGATTAGGTCCTCATACTTGATGTTACTATTTGTGCAAGGGAAGTTTAGTTTGAATGATAAGGGAAAAAGAGTGCCCTACAGTGTGATAAAGACAATCCCTGCTCCACCTTATTTCTTGCACTTCAAACCATCAAAAAAAAATGTCATTCCTCTTTCTTTCTTAGGTTATTTGGGTTTGGGCAGATCTAATAATTTAAATACTACATCATCAGGCAATTCTATGGTGAGAGGTTTGCTATCCTGAAGAGGTGCCTCTACTAATTGATCTGCTATGACCTGTCCCTTAATGGAATTTTGGCTTATGAACTCTAGATTAAATTCTATAAATAGCATGATCCACTTTGTAGTGTGTGTATTGTGATAGGTCTTGTTCATAATGTATTGAAAAGGATTTTGTTTGGATATAATGTAGGTAGTATGGCTCAACATGTACTGTCACAACTTTTTGGTCGTAAATACCACTACCAAACACAACTTTTCTACATATGCATACCCTAGCTCATAACTCACCAAGGTGCGACTGATGTAATATACGACTTGCTCTTTTTTTTGTGCATTCTTTTGGACCAAAATGGTGTCCAATGTGAAATCAGTAGTTGATATGTATATTAAAAATGGTACATATAGCCTTGGTGGAGCAAATACTAGTGGCATTGCTAGGTAAGTTTTTATCTATGCAAAGTCTTGTTGGCACTTTTTGTCCCAATGAAAATGGACTCCTTTGCATAGAAACTGATTCATGGGCTGACATTTATCTAATAATTGAGCAAAGAATTATTTTATGGATGCTAATTTTCCTTGTAGGCTTCTTAACTCCCTAATGTTGGTAGAGGTGGCCATTTCCAATATAGCCTTTACCTTTGTAGGATCGACTTCAATGCCTCTCTTAGAAATGATGAACCCCAAGAACTTACTAGAAGTTTTACCACACATATAATTTTTAGGATTCAATCTGACATTATGCTCAATGAGGTTATCAAAGACTTTTATAAGGATTTCAACATGCTCTTGCTGCAATAAAGACTTAGCCAGTAAGTCGTCAATGTAGTCCTCTAATATTTTAAGCATATATTCATGAAAGATGTATGTCATGGTCTGTTGATATGTGGCACCAGCATTCTTTAGGCCAAATGGCATCACCTTGTAATAGAATATCCCCCAAAAATTAATGAAAGTGGCCTTATGTTGGTCTTCAAGTTTAATCTGGATTTGATTATATCCAGAAACCCATCTATTAGGGAGATCATCTCATGGCCTGTAGTGGTGTCAACAAGAGCATCTATATTTGACAACAGGAATGAATCCTTTGGAGTTGTCCTATTCAAGTCTCTAAAGTTTTTACAAATATAGAATCTTCCATAAGGTTTTCCCATGAGCACTATGTTCGAGACCCATTCAAGATAGTCGATAGGAATGATAAAAATCACATCCAAAAAAATTTTGCAACTCATTCTCCACCATCAAATCAATGGTTGGATGCATTTTCCTTAACTTTTGCTTGACTAACTTCTTCATGGGATCCAATGAAAGGTTGTGAACAACTAAATTTGGATCAAGCCCTGGTATGTCTTTGTAGTTCCAAGCAAAAAGGATTGCCCTCTCCTTAAGGAGAGGGATTATGATGGCTTGTTCCTCTAGAGATAGACTTTTTTGAACTTGAATTTCTTTGATTGAGTAGGATCATTGTTGATGTCCACCTTAAAAGTTACTTCTACAACAATATGTAACCCATACTCTAGCTGGTGAGGTGAGGGTATTAAATGAATGTCATCGATGGGATTTACAGGTCCTACTAACTCAGGATATAAACCAGCATGGAATACGTCATATGCATAGCCTGATGTAAAATGAAAGTGTTGTAACATCTCTTCATTAGGGGAAAGATCCTTAAAATATATAGGTGAATCAACATGGTCCCAATAAATATCATATATATCAAGATACAATTGTTTAGTAGGATCTACTAGGTTATGAAGTGGAGTGGTCAAATCAATGGATATTGTGTTGATGAATGGAATGAAATCTCCAGGGCCACATGGGTGAAATATTGTCTCAAAGGTTTTCCTTCCATACTCATGATGAGGCTTTGGAGGAAAAGGAATCTCTGGATCTGGCCCATGGGTAGTCTAGATAATAGAATCATTGGGTTCTAATATCTCTCTAAATTTAGGTAGAGGGGGATTGATTGTATAGTAAATGGCATCTAAGTCAACAAGTCTTCCCAAAAACCACAAGCCAAGGTCTATGGCATGAAGTGTCGTTTCTCTTTCTACCAGCATGTTGACTTTTCGTAAGTGATGATGCCCAAGATAAGTCATCTCAGTCTTGTCTTCATAGTCATCATCACTTATCCAAAAACCATTAGCATTGGTATGTGGCCCTAATACAAGGGGTATGTGTCTTGGCCCCAAGTAGGCCATCTCTATCTCATCCTCATATTATTCATCACTTATGAAGATGTTATTTGCATTAGTTTCTTACCCTAAGCCATGGGGCCACTGCCTTAGCCCTTGGTAGGCTCTCTCTATTGATACCTCTAACTCATAGCCATTTTCATCCAATATGTATCCACCCTCATTGTGGCTAGACCAAGCAAGGCTTTGTAAATAGCGAGGCCCATGATAGGCTAAGCTTACTTGTGCTGCATCATCACTTGCCACATATCTATTTTCTTCTTGCTCTTCGTCCCACAAGATGCAACCTATTAGGGTGTCATCAATTGAGAAGTTTGGATGATAAATATTTGATGGTGGTATGTTTACTACGACCACTTGTCTATTGATCAGATGTCTTGTACTTGGTGGATGCTAAGAAATAAAATCGATGTCTTCTCCTAACCCCAAGCTTAATCTATCTAAGGATGCTACTAGAGAGTTATCATAACCTTTGATGTGGTAGCCTAACCCAAACCTATCAGTGGGAAGCTGGTATTGTGGCTCGTATGGTTGCCTACGCCCCTGCTCATATATACCAATACCGTAGCCATACCAATGGTAATTTTCAAATTAGCTTAGAGCAAACTCAGGATTAGAGAGGTAATGAACATTAATAGTAAATAGTTTATCATTGTCCTCTTCTATGTTTGAAGACTCATGAGTGCAGTCTAGGCTAGCATAGATAAATATGGTCTAGTTGAGAGGGATTCCAAGCGGAACCACTGTTCCCACTAGTGGTCCTAGGTCTTTTGGCCATCCCATGTCTTGTGCAGACTCAATGATATGCATAAATGTTATGTTCTGCACAAAGTATTATCCTATACATGTGCTTTCCAAATGTATTATCACATGTGATTTGGATGACCCTACAGGCGACACTGGTGAAGTAGGTTCTAGTATTTTCCTTGGCTTGATCCCAGAGATATTTTTCTTCCATGGAACTTGGTATTTCTACAATGGCTATAGTTAGCAATTCCTTAGGCTTTTCTTCCTCTATTAAGGGCAAATTTATCTTTTAATTGTCTTTAGGTTTATATGTTGATGGTCTCTTAGAAGCATCAATTATTTTGGGGGCAAGAGGAGGTGTCAATGTGGATGGGTCTTTTTGTACCCCTTTGTCTCTATTGTCTAGTTGCATAGTTGGATATGAAGGTCTTACATACAGGTTTGTGGAAGGAATCATAAAATATCTTGGAAGATCCACCTGATGGATATATTTGAATGGCTCTTCATTAGCTAGAACCACATAGACTTTGTCATCATGCACATACTTGACACATTGGTGTAAAATGGAAGGAACACATTTCATATCTCTTATCCAAGGATGCCTTAGGAGGATGTTGTATTACATGGTCCCTTCCAAGATAAGACACATCATAGGGATTGTATTATTCCCCACATTAATGGATAGGACTATCATTCCAACAGTAGAGCATAAAACATCATTGAAATTTCTTAACAAGTAGGCTCTTAGAATGATATTGGATTTGGCGATCTTAAGGTGCCCTATTACTGTTGTTGTGATGATGTTGATTGATGAACCTGTATCAAACAAGACCCACTTAAAAGGTAAATCATTTATTGATGCAAAAATGTGCAATGAAGGGTCTGGTAAGGCAATAGGTATTATCTTAATATCATGATCATAAAATCAAATTATAGGTTCTTGGCATTGCTATACTTGTTCCACAAAATGAGTGAATGCATTGGGGTCATGTGGTTGGAGCTCAATTTATCTCAAAATTTCCATCAAAGTCTCCCTATGATTTTGGGACTATTGTATGAGCTCATAGATAGATAGCTTGTCCAAAGTCGTTTGTAATTTTTGTTCTAGTCTACTCTGAATAGTTACCATAGGTCATATTGGTGGACCTAGAAGGTTTTTTTACCCCTACCTCTGCCTAGGTGTAGCTGGGACACTAGCCACAAGAGGCTATGGTTGACCATATCATCTACTTATGGTTGCTATGTTGACAATTTCCACCATCCCAATACATCCATGGGTAGGTGTATCAATTCAGACCTGATTGACTTGGGCACCCTACCCTTTAGGGACCTCATGGTTTGGCAGTGAGTTTTTGTATATGCCCATATCTTTGTTATCGGGGGCCAATGGGTTGTTAACTTTAAGTTCTCATACATCAATAATATTTTTCACTTGGTTCTTGAAACCAATGCAAAATTCAATGTCATGCCCTGGTATCCTATGATAAGGTAAAAATTGATCTTCCCTATATCCTTTTGGCTTAGGATGGTTGGGATCTAAAAGAGGTACATCAAGAAATTTGATCTTTTGAGCCTCACTCAACTGGTTGAAAATTGATTGCAATGATTCTAATAGAGGTGTAAAATAGTGAGATGTCTTACATTCTCTATTTCACCCTTGATTGTTCTTTTGATCGTAATTAGCCAGTGGGGGCTATGCCTAATAATTATAGGGTTCCTACATAGTCCCATCCCTAGGTGCAGCCAAGACAACTTGATTAACTAAAACCTTATATTTGTCATTCTTGCCTTTTTTTTCCACTCTTTCTTGGTTTAGAGCTTGATGGTTCTCTCATATACTTTGATGTCCTCAATCAGTTTGGCCTATGCCAAGGCTTCCTCAAATGAAAAATATTGTTGAATTTGTAACAAGAGTGAGATGTATTTAGAATAACTCTTGGTGAACATGTGAACAATTTCTTCTATGGGGATGGAGAATGATAATTGTAGGCCCAAAATGGCCACATACTTAGGAAAATTTTGCAAATTTTGTCTAAGTGGGAAATTCTTCATTCCACAAACCTAATAATGTATTTTGGAGTGGATCCATAATAGGAGGCATGAGTTCACCTAACACTTAGAGTATTTTTATGCTTGGAGTGATTATGCTAGGAAATTCCTTTGTTTTTGGCTCCAGACTGGAAAAAATGCTCGAATCCACAAAAGTTTTAAGAAGAAATGATGTCAGCAATAAAAAAGTGTAGATTGTCGACTGCTCAATATTTTGGAAAACTTCAAGAGCAGTTAAGTTTTAGAAGGCCTAATTTTAGATAACCCATAGATTATTTATGCCTAGAATGGTGACAATGCGGGATGCTATGGACAAGGTAGATGTGGATTTTAGACACCTAAAATGTGTCATGTTTAAGAAACCACTCATATGAGCACATCTAAAGACCATATGTCCAATTTTAGACCTTTACAAGAGCAATCAATGGTCCTAACCACTCAAAATGGTAGTTTTAACCCATCCAAGCTTAGTAACTATAAACCAGAGTGGTTGGATCCTAGCCTCTCAAGATGACAGTGGCCAGACCTTAGTCACTTCTAATGACAGTGGCCAAATCTTAGTCACTGCAAACGACAAAAGCTAAGTCATGAAAATAATTTTGTTGACAAACAAGCCTAATCATGGGTGGAAGTGGTAGTTTGCATGCAATAAAGTGAGCAGGGATAACTTTGCATTCCCCCTCATGACCAATTTACATGGGAGACTCAAGTCCAAAGTTAGACTTCAGTTAACTAGCCTTCAAACATAGACAAAGACAAAACTCCTCATGCTAACGACCAGTTCACATGGGAGACTCAAGTCCAAAGTTAGACTTTAGTTAACTGACCTTCAAACATAGACAAAGACAAAACTCCTCATGCTAACAACCAATTTACATGGGAGACTCAAGTCCAAAGTTAGACTTCAGTTAACTAGCCTTCAAACATAGACAAAGACAAAACTCCTCATGCTAATGACCAATTCACATGGGAGACTCAAGTCCAAAGTTAGACTTTAGTTAACTAGCCTTCAAACATAAACAAAGATAAAACTCCTCATGCTAACAACCAGTTCACATGGGAGACTCAAGTCCAAAGTCAGACTTTAGTTAACTGACCTCCAAAGCATAGAAAAAGGTAATTTCTCATGCTAACATCCAGTGCACATGAGGGATTCAATCCTAGGGTTCTGAACATAGACCTAGGGTTTCACACACTTTAAAAGGTGCAATCCTGAGAGCACCAAAGGGAAGATATCAATTTTGAGACCAAGGATGATCTTTTAGTAGACTTCTTTGAGAGAGCTTTTTCTTGGAGAGCATACACAGCGAAGCCCTATCGGATTGGAGAGCAGATCTGAGCACCCTTGAGGAGAAATGAAGTGCTAGCCAACTGAGAGGTAATCATCCATACACATATGGTAATAATTTAACATTAGTAGTAACTTAAGCCCATAGTATTTGGGTCAATAGAGAGGGATTTCATCTTAGTGGTCGCTGTCCTGGACAGTGGCCCACAAACCTAGTCTAGGGTTTAGGTGTTAGTTTCTCTTATTATGCTTTCTTTATATTTCACATCATTAGCATAAGATCCATTTTGCTTCATTTATTTGCTTTCATAGCACTAGTTTCATTGCATTTATTATCATTGAGCATATTTCCTTTTATTGTCAAATTTACTGCTAACAACCTCATCCAGGGAGGCAATCTCGGACAGCTAAGTGTGTGCTGTTATTTTCATGATCATAGGACTATAGGTTCATCAGATAGATTAGCAACATTCAAAAGCACAAAGATCCCTCTAGGAATTAGACTTGGAGAAGGAGGCATCTGTAAGCCCTCATACATTTTTGTGTGTGGAACCGAGAAGCCTTTAAAAGCACACCACCCCTTGCGAGGGGACATCTTACCCACTTGTAATTCATTGTATCAAAATGGGTATCCCTCAGAGGGACCGACATGTAACCAGGTTTTAATATCAATAAAAGAATCTCTCTTTGTTATTTCCATGTTATATGCATTTCATGGTCTTTCATTTTCATTTTGGGTATAATATTGCAAGTAGAGTAAAGTGATGTGTGCATCCCGAGGTCACTACAGATGGTGATCACGGTGGGACCTCCACTAATTTTTCATTTTTTGCCTGGATACTGACTTATTTTTGTGTGCAGGCCTAGCCGCTCTGATCTACAGTGGCCAAAAATTAGTCACTCTAGTCTACAGCGGCCAACAATCTTAGCCGCTCCTGCTAACAACGGCCATAATTCAGTCGCTCTGATCAATAGTGGTAAGCAGATAAGTGCAGTAGAGGGTAGAATTTCTATCATCTGAGTGGGATTCAAGGTTGGTACCCCTTCCTTGTATTTCTTTGATTTTCTATCTACATTTTATTTCCAAAAATAGCAAGCATAAACATAGATTAATTAGGGAAAATGAAAGAAAAAATAAATAAAAACTACATTTTGCATTTCCTAGGTTTCTTTTATATTTCCTCTAGGCGCTGCTAGGAATAGTGGACCTCTGCCTATAAGGTCCACCCTAGTCTCTAGTGTGCTAGGCCATTGTATTTTGGTTTGCTTGCATGTGGCCCAATCAGTGGTTATTTTCATCATAAAATAGGAGAGTGCATTAAAATCATATAGACTAGTTATAGATGCATTTGTCTAAAAATGAAATGTTATTTTTAGGCATTGTAGGAAAGTAGTCATGAATTTTGGTTGATGCATTACTTTCTATTTTAAAATCTAAAAAGAACCCCACACACTTGCACGTATCACAATAAACATTGGGAGGTTGGATTTCATCACCAACCCCCAATTCAGTCCGGTGATGTTGGAATTCACCTCCTTCCATCGGCTTGCCCCCTAGATTTTCCTAGAATGGAATAGGGAACTTCTTCAAGGTGGTGCTAGTCACTCGTGTTCAAACTGTCTCCCACTATTGGAACAATTTATTTTGGTTCAAAGTGGAAGAGCTAGGCAAACCCCCCACTGGGACTTCAACGGTGTACCCTAGCCTCTTTTGAGAAAATCATGTTTGGCATTGGTGTTCTTAGTCGCTACTTTGGATGAGTCTCCTTATTCTAATTCCAAAACATGAACAAGAAAGCAAAAGCAACAACACATCTAAAACACACAAAAACAAGTTCTTAGGATACACATTTAATCCTTAAAAAGAGATAATCATATTGTTTGCTTTGTGTGTTTCTTCATTACTAGGGTAATTAACCTAACCCTAATTTTTCAAAGAAATATATGACACCCACAACCTTTTTCGAAAGTCAAAAAAATTATAACAAAAATTATGGCTGAGAGAGCCCTCCAATCTAGAGAGGGAATCAGGTTCCATACCCAACACATCTCATTACACTGAGAGTTCAAATCAGCCCAATGAGGGGAAAGATAGAGGGAAGAGAGTTTCCAACATTGTTGCACAATTCAAAATAGGAAAGAACCCTCACACAAAGTTGCAGAGGCATAGACCCAACACAAAAAACCAATCAAATAAGTCACATAGGTCACACACATCTTAGAGAGCAAATGCTCCAAGATCAATTGGATGAGTGGGATAAAATTTATTCAAGACCGACTTCCAGAACCATAGCCACAAAATATTCTACATATGGAAGCTCACAAAATGTGACTACTAAATGCACCACTCAACCTGGGGATGCTTCAAAGCAACCCCACAAATCTCATATAGAGTCTGATCACAGAGACAATTATCAACATATAGAATACACTGAACAAGTTACCTTAGCTAGTAAGAGCAAAGAAATAGCTAAAACCTCTTCGAGGAATCTGTGAGTCAAAACTACTAGAACAAGATCATATAAGCATGAGTCTTCTATGACCATGCAAGTTAACCACATGCGATGGTTAGAAAATGCCTTGCACAAAGAGCGAGAGCTTGTAGAAGCTCTCAAACATGATAAACAAAGAGAATGGTTGTTGCGCCAACATGAGCAATGTTTAAGGGAGCAATATAAGTAGCTAGCTCATAGAAACCAACAAGAAAATAGAAATGATCATCAAAGAGATCAATGCACTGACTCACCAAGAGAGAAGCACACTAGACAAGAAGGAAGCCCACAATAAAACCACCCTCCAAATCATGAAAAAAATCCAACTAGTGGGGAAAGGGTAAACATGATAAATCAGGATCAAACACATCTTGAATCCCCTCGTAGGAGGGAGGAGAATAGAACAAGACAAGTGGATAGAGGTTTATCTCCATTATCACCATGAGTGGGTCTGCAAGAAAAGGAGCTCCTTGCCTCAAAGGCATTCCAGGAACTCACTGAGAAGATCAAATTCTTTGAGAAGCAAGATGTGGTTGGGCACCAACCAACACTAAGTAAAATACACAACCAACCATTGTGCCCATTAGTTCCTAGCCCTGCATATCCTAAGCATTTTGAGATGCCTAGGTTGGAGAAATTTAAGGGTGAAGAGGATGCACAAGAACATGTCACCAACTTTATCAATGCATGCTTTCATCTAGAATAGAGCTATGCCCTTATGCTGAGAACCTTCATTATGACATTTTTAGGTGCTACCACTCAATGGTTCAACCAACTTCCCAAGCACAACATATCTAGTTTTGAACAACTAGTGAATGCATTCTTAAAACATTTTTCTTTTGGTGCTAAGAAGAAGGTGAACCTCTCATACCTAGACAACCTAAAGCAATATGATGATGAGCCAGTCATGGATTATGGGGATAGATGGAGAAAAATCATGGCAAAGTTATCATTTTCCATCTCGATCGAAGAGCTAATCCGAATGTTCACAAAAATTTATGCCAAGCACATCTCGTTACTATTGCAACTATAATAGTATGATACATTCGAAGAAGCCTTGGCTCAATCCAAGCTTATTGAAGATATAAAGCTATAAGAAGGAGACCTAAAGCTCCATAGCAAGAAAGAATGGAACAAGAGCATGCAACATCAACCACAACAGACCAAACCTACGGATGTCAACCAGATTATGTTAAGCATTCCAAAAGTAGCATAGATACAACAACAAGAAAACTATCAGGATCAACCTCCAACTATGCATTACAACCAACACAACAAGAATCAAGGTAGGGGAAAATAGAAACAACCCCCTCGCAACTATACACCATTGCCTGAATCCTTGGCATCAATTTTCAATCACCTTTGTGAGGCCAAGGTTTTAAACTTGCCTAAGGAGCGCATCCTGGATCCTAATTACCCCAAACCTAAGGGGTATAGGGAATATCTCTATTGTGTTTACCATCAACAAAATGGCCATGATATCTAGGATTGTGTTGCATTCAAGAATATAGTGTAGGATATGTTGGATAAGAATGAATTACAAAACATCAACATATTCAAAAATATTCTCCCCAACCATGGGGCCAACAACAATCAATTTGAGCACATCAATGAGGTGCACATAGCCCCACCTGAAGAGGGTTTTATCGGTATGATCAATACTACAAAAAGAAGCAAAATATGCTTTGATCAGCCCAATATATTGATAAAGTCAACTAAAGCTGATAATCTATCATAGTCCATACCAATAATAAGTTCAATGCACTTACAAAATGACCCTATGATTGCCTTTCATAGGTAGGAGATTAAGACAATCTCTCAAGATGAACCAGATCCTCCACTCCACATCATAGTAAGCATCAATCAAATTCCATACAAGAGATTCTTGATTGACATTGGGTCATCCATCAACATCATCACAGCTACGACTTTGATGCATTTAAATCTGCCACCTTCATGCATTAAGGACACAACATTTACATTAAGGGCCTTCAATGATGCTACTTCCCCAACAATTGGCACAATAATCCTACCTATACAGGTTGGGATAAAGATGATACCTACATTGTGCCATATCTTGGAGGGTGAGAGGCAGTACAACATATTGCTAGGTAGACCATGGATAAGGGATATGGAATGCATACCTTCCATAGTGCACCAAAACCTAAAATTCATACACCAAGGACAAGTGTATGTGGTCCCCCATGATCCTAAGCCATTCAAATATTACAAGAAGGTCGATGAGACACAAGAAAAATTGCCTTCTCAAGAGTTCGTGGTAATGGTTGACATCAAGTCATAGGACCAAGTGACTCTAAAGCAAATAAAACAAGATATGGTGCAATCATATGTTACTTCCATGTTGAAGGGATCAAAATCATTGGCATTAGTCACCCCTGACTCATTTCTCATGGTTCCTCCTCAAGAGAAAGAGCGGGTCTTTTCCCACATCAAATTGGGGGTACTCAAGCTAGCACAACACCCCAATAACAAAAATGAACAGTCATAAACATGAGTATGTGGATACCACTAACAAAGTGGATCATCATGAAGCCTCCACATCAACTCAAAGAAAGGAAATGGGTGAGTTACAATTACCTAGTGTATCTTTAGCACCTACTTTATCACCTCCTTCAATAGACAATGGTATTTCAAACCAATAGCTAGAAATACACATGAAAGTCATATCAGTCTTGGAGCATATGCAAAATCACCTCTATAATATAGAGGCACAAATGGAGAAACAAAATGAGGCATTGCACTTTATCATGAACCATCTTGAGAGACAAAAGCAACCTTTATCTAAGGTCAAATTGTCTCCTAGGTAGCCACAAGAGAAGCCTCAACAAGAGCCCCTTTAGCTAGCAAGTGACATACCTAGGGCTCAACCTGGTCCTCATACCAGGCCTAAGCATGCTAAACAATCAAAGTAGCAACAATGCATTTGGACTCCTTTAAATGAGTCTATGTCGGATATTTTTCAAAAGCTACAGGAAGCTAAGGTCATCACCTTACCTGACATAAAGCCTCTATACCCAAACAGAGCTAAACCCAAGGGTTATAGGGAGGACCATTACTGCATCTACCACCGAATAGAGGGCCATGACATTTGCAATTGCAAAGGATTCAGACATGTAGTTCAAGACCTCATAGATAGTGGGGCATCTCCCATAGATGGTTCATTCATTTCATCTCATCAAGACAGGGGTACCCTGTAGAGGTCTGTGCCCCAATTGGGAGAGCTAATTTTTGTCACTCTTCCTAAGCAAGATGACTACATTATAGTAGGCAACATGCACACTAGGGGCACCTAAGGTATCATACCTTCCCCCGGTAACACCAAAAAAATATCAAAAACATTCAGATAACTTTAAAAGATTCAAAAACAATAGAAATCATAAAATTCCAAACAAATCAAAAAATAGTAAAATAAAAAAATGAAAGGCACTAGGGGCATCTCTAAGCTGCTTGGTCAAATATCATCAAAAATGCTCCAAGGGAATCTTCTAAGCCGCTTGGTCAAATTAATCAAAAATTCTCCAAGGGTATCTTTATGTCACTTGGTCAAAATTAATAAAAAATGCTCCAAGGGTATCCATGCCACTTGGTCAAAATTCCATAAAAAAATCTCCGAAGGCATCTTAAAGCCCTTTGGTCAAGTCACATCACAAAATGCTCCAAAGGCATCTTAAAGCCCTTTGGTCAAATCAAATCACAAAATGCTCCAAAGGCATCTTAAAGCCCTTTGGTCAAATCAAATCACAAAAGGCTCCAAAGGTATTTTAAAGCCCTTTGGTCAAAAGCAAAAACAATACAATAATCAAAAAGTACAAAAACAATACAATAATCAAAAAGTACAAAAACAATGCAAAAATAAAAAATACAAAAACATTTGCATCTCACATATGCATTCACATAGTTGCATTACATCTATTTCATTTGCATATGTTATGATCATAGTCTTGCAAATGATGCCACAATTTGTATCACAATCACAATATTCAAGTCCATCTTCATCCATTCATCCATGTGTGTAATTGTGTTTTTCAACACAACCATTTTGTGTTGCTATAAGAAATATATTGAGGTTTCCTAGTCATTCAACCATATCTAGTGGTCTTATCAGCTTTTGTAGAAAGCCACCTTGATTAGTAGAGGGCAAGGTCTAGTTGTGATAATACCTTGGATATTCAGGATCCCATCACTAATTGAAACACTAAAATCCTAGCTGGTACAAGGGAAAGATGAAAGTTGCAAATAGTGTACTAGGTTACCTTAAGCGAAAAGGATTTTCCTTGCTTATCCCCTTGTGCGACCGGTTTAAAGGTGTTGAGAATTGGCAAAAGGACAAGCTTCGCCCTACCCAATTAAATCCCTTGCTTAAATAAAAATGAGCAAAAATCCTAAAACAAAGTGCAAATTCAAAATTCCCCAGCACAAATTCAAGATTCCCAAGCACAAATTCAAAAGTACTCAAAAGCACAAAAACAAAGCAAATAGTGATTATCATCACTACATGAATCCCTTTCTCAAAAAGAAAAAAAATCAATCAAAAATAAACAGTGATGTTCATCACTAAACAAGAGCAAGTATCCCAAATAAAATGAAGAAAAGAAGGGAATGGAGCTTGAATCCCTAGAATTCTCAGCATTGTACAAAACTGGAAGGAGATATCCTTACGCATGATGATATGTCTATCACAATAGCTTTGGAATTTGTATAGACCAATGTTTGCATGTGGATGAGCTAGCTTTGGGTAACCCAATACTGCCTAGTGGTATAGTCCAACTAAGTCCAACATAAGGATGAGATGAACACTTGAGGATCCTTGATCTTAGTAATGGGCTGAAAGAATCCTACCTGACATTGGAGGAAATGCTCGAGTTCTATCTAAATATATATTCATTTGCACACATAGAGATAATGAATATCTAGGTACAGAGTGAAAGCCTTGCTTTTCAAAAGTCTTGTATGGTCAGTACATAGTTGTTGATAGGGTAACTAGAGTGTTTGAGTCTCAAGAAAGGCCTCAAAAATTCCTACATAGCAACAAATCATATCATCAATCACATCATCAATTCTCTTTATGAGATTTTGTGAATTAAGGGGTATTAACAAAGTAGGCTAGACACCGAATAGATGTCAAAAATGATGTTTACATGGCCACTAACTATTTTGAATCCTTTAAATTATAGAAGCTTATCAAGAAAGCACATACATTCCATGCCATTACATTTCACATATGGATGCTTAAATAATTAATTCTTATGATAAGAATGATTATTGACATTCATGGTTGTTATACTCTATGGTGTCACCAATTAGATTGTTAAAATCATATCATATGCATTTCATATGTTTTAAGTGATTAAAGTGTACAGGTTCATGTACATTACATATATCCATAATTTAATTAAACATCTAACTCATGTTTAATTTATGAAGATGTATTTTATATTAATTTAGTTAAGTGGTTAAGTTATCTTAGCATTTATTTATTTTACCATATCATAACAACATGAGTTAGATGCATACAATACACCAAAATTAAACATTCATCCACATATGCATCCATCGTCATCATCTAGATCATGCCATATAAAGCATACGTCCATCATCTAGCTATCACCTCCAAAGCTTGCACTCAGCTCTATCTCAAATCTATACTAAACATAGTATGTCGGTCTAGCACAAATATGTACTCAATATCTGTCTCTGGTCTGGCACAAATCTATACTCAAATCTACACCAAACTCTATCCTCGAATTTGTACTAAACACAATCCCTTGGTCTAGCACAAATCAGTTCTCAAACTCTATCCTCAAGCCTTAACTCAAAGCTTGACTTAATCTCAAATCAACTCTGCTTGATCTACCCCAAACCTTAACTCAAGTTTTAAACAAATCAATCAATCAACTCTGCTCTCAAGCCTTCTCAAAGACTTGTCTCAAATTTACCTTGTAAGCTTTCACAAAATCTCACACCAATCAGTCTACAAGTCATCTCTATAACTTGTCCAATCTGCTCAATAAGTCCTCTCAAGAACTTAACCAAATATGCTCAAAATATGTATTGTAAGCTTTCACAAAAGCTTACTCAAATCTGTCCACAAGTCTTCTCAAAGACTTGTCTCAAATATGCTCAACAAGTCCACACTATAACTTGTCCAATATCATAGAAACATAAAGACAATTTTTAGAGACTGAATATGTTCTATACTCATCATAAAGCTCAATCACTTTCAATCACTCTTTCAGAAACATATAGAGAATTGTTAGAGACTCAATATGCTTCAACTCAATAACTTTCTCAATTCAATTCAGAATATAGAATATTTTTTTTTATGGAACTTGAAAAATCACTTCACACATCCACTTGACTAGGCTCAACCAACTCTACTCAACCAATCACTCAATGAAACAATCCTTCCATACAAAACCCAATTCAAGTATATAAACACCAACTCAAAATATTTCCAACAATGCTCAACAACAAATCTCACATAACAATGATAACCCTAGTTCAAGTTCTTTTCTCAATAGTTCACTTCAACAACAATGCTCATAAAACAACTCTCACATAACAATGATACTGATTTTCTTTGCTCAACTAATGCTTATAAAATAAGGTTTTAACAACTCTTTATTCCAAAAAACCTTGAATCTTTAACTCAACACACTCAAAAGGAAACCCTAATCAAGTCCCTTTCACTCCACACTTATTTTCCAGAAAACCAACCAATCAACTTAACTATGAAAGAATGTGCTCATACCTTTTTCTTGACGATGAAGGAATCTCATAAATTTTCCAAAACCACAAATACTTCTTTGCCAAGCTCAAAGAATTTATAAGACAATAAACTCCCTCAAAAATACAATGTAAATATCAAGACCCACATACACCTTATCACTTCATCTTTAATAAAATATTCATTAACATTTACAAAAATAATTCACCACTTACACCTTATAATCGCCCAATTAAAATAATATTCAATGCACTCTTATTTTCAAAATAACTCAATGCAAGAAATTCCTTTTATCCTTTTATAACTTCAACAATTCAAAGTAACACAAACACTTTATTCAAATACAAAGCTAACTCCTTATACCCCCAACTTATCAAAAATAATATTCAACTAACAATCCTTTTAAGCAACCCTTTTAACTCCCTAAGACCTCAAGTCATACTTTAGACAACACAAAAATAATAATCAAAATTTATTACCTTGGCCTTGGTGGGAATCGAACTCATGACGCAGCCTCAACCAACACCCTGGTTGAGGCTCCAACCACCATGCAAGCTAGGCGCTCGCTTGAAGAGTGGAGAGCACCACGTGCTCTATGAAGCTCCCTGCTTTACCCAGTAAAACGTACACCTTTTCCTTTGGCACTTCCAACACAAACACAACCACCAAAACATACTACCACCACATTTCGAATGCAGGTCACCTAGCACCCAAACACTCTAACTACTACCCTCTTGCCACTAGACCATGCTGCCCAGATGGCTTTCAACTTTCAACGCTATTCTATTTTTCTTTATTCGTTGACACATAAAACAAAAATTTGCTTCTCTTTTTCCACACGAGCTCTCAACACAATTGCACACATTAACATTCGAGCAAAAGGATAATTTTAATGCCTCTTAAGGTATGGTTTTTATATTGATTTCCTCCTTCACACATACACATCGGTGCTTAGAAATTATTCACACTTTAGACCTCATCACTATGATTTAGACTTATTAATTTATAAATTATTTAAATTCTTTTGAATTTAAATTTTATAAATTAATTCTTTAAAACCCTTTGGTTTTATTAATGTTTTCTCTCATTGCACAACTTTGTATAAATAATATTTATTTATAAAATTTAAATTCACTTTGAATTTAAATTTTTTATAAAAAATATTAAACCTTCCTTTAACTTTGCAATAAGCTTCCTTAGGTTTTTATGAAAAACCTTTTATTTTAAACCTTCTAACTTATGCTTCCACATAATATTAAAACTATTATGAAGACCTTTTGCCTTTAATATCTGCATTGTTCCTCTTGACCTTTTGACATCATCGGTGGCTTATTCCTAGATATCAATGACAACTTTGTTTCTTGACATCAATGACAAATTTGACTCAAAATGTCCAACAATCTCCCCCTTTGTCACTAATGGCAACCCAATTTTTTTTCATGAAAACTTGACCTTTCCTTTGTCTTGCTCCCCCTGGCTCAATGGTTTCTCCTTTTTACTCAAATACAAAATCTCTCCCCATTACAAAACTTTTTACCCCCTTTGACATCAATGGAAAAGGGTCACCTTTGGGGCTCGGGGCTAAGGATGAGCCTCTCAACTTAGCCCCTCTCCCACCTCCTATTGAGGTGGTTAATTCTGGGGTGGGAGTATTTCTACTTCTAGAAAGCACTATTCTTTACCTCTATCCTATTTCCTTCTTATCTGATCCTTCTGATTCCTCTTACTATTTCTTTCCATGTTTGTGTTCTTGTCCATGTTCATATTCATGTTCCTCTTCATATTCGTATTCTTGTTCTTGTTATTTTTTCTATTCCTTTTCATATCCATGTTTATGTTCATGTTCATATCCATGTTTTTTTTCCTATTTTTGTTCCTGTTCTTATTCTTGTTCCTATTCCTATTCCTATTCATACTTGATTCTGAATGTCTACTCTACACCACTTTGTTGTGTGACCATCATTATTGCACTTATAAAACTTAATATTATTATTCCTTGGAGGCGCAAATGTCTTAGTATTTCTCCTAGTTAATCCATATCCTCTTTTTTCATGAACCTTGCAATTCATTGCCTTGTGACCAAACTGATTACATGAGTAACAATACCCATGGAAAAGCTATATATTCCCATATTCCTTTCTTTCATGTGTCCTGAACTATGAAGCCATGTGCCTAAACCTGTGATATGAAAAACATCTTTCATTGAATTTTTCTTGTCTTGACCTCATTGGTCTCTTAGTCTCTCTTGACCTATTTTGATTGTTGTTCCATATGTATCTTCTTTGTGCATTGTTCTTGTTCTTATTGAACTCTATATTGTCCAACTCATCCTCAGTTGTCTCACTTTCTCTTACACTATATTCTTCTATAGTTTCTTCTTCTGAAGTGTCTTCTTCTTAAGTGTCTTCTCCTTCAGAACTTGAGGTTGACTTTCCTTCTCATTTCTTTTGTCCTTGTTTAAATCCAAGGACTATTTTTCTTGATGTAGACTTTTGTATCTTGATGAACTTATCCAAGTTCTTTGAGCTATTTTTGAACCCTTTTAGCTTGACTTTGGAGTCTTCTAAATATTCCTTTAGTAGTGCCACTTCTTGTGCTAAATTTTCACATTCTAATATCTTTGCTTCTAACTTATCCTTGAATTTCTTTGTCTTAGCCTTTGATTTTTCTAGATCCTCTATAAGCATCCTTCTCTCTTCATCACATTTTTGAAACTAAATTTCAAGTTTAGATTTTTTCTTTCTTACCTTATTTATTGTTTCAAGAGCATATATAAGCTCTCCCTTGAGATCATATCCATCCTTTTCTGAATATTACTCTATTTGTTTGCCTTTGTCCACATATTCATTTTCTATTGGCTTGTCTTCTATAGGATCACCTACTCCTTCTAATGCCATTATAAGGTTTTCATATGGTCCTTCAAGTGCATCCTCTTATTCATCATCACTGAAACTATAATCATTCCTTGTACAACTATCTTCAAGATGTCCACAGTTACCACATCTAAAACACTTGAGAATTATTGGAGTCCTTTTCGTAACTTGTTCTTTTTATTCAATCATAAATAGGACTTCATCTCTATCATTATCTAAAAAACTAGCATCACTATCACTTGAGTACTTACTTGCATTATCCGCATAGTAGCTCCTATTTTGCCTTTGAAATAAATTATTTCCTTGTCTGCTATGTCCATCCTTGCTTTTATTTTGATGCATGTATCTTTTTGATTCTTTGTTTTCGTGATCATGTTTCTCTTCACCATTGTTATTCTTAGCTTCTTGACAATCTATTGCATAATGACCATACTTTCCAAAATTGAAACATTTAACAGATTTTAGATCTATAGATCTTCTAGAATCCTTATCCCTTCTACCATAATTAGCTTCTTCATCACTGGATGACTCACTTCTTGATTCTGACTTATTACCCTTTGTCTTATTGATTGCTTTGAAGGTTGCTTCCTTCTGGGGAATAGGTTATTTTGTTCTCATCTCAAAAGTTGTAAGAATACCAAGCAACATATCTCTTGTCAAATAATCACCATCCTTTGATTATTCTATAGCTGAAATATTTTCACTAAAACTTGTTGGAAGAGACCTTAAGATCTTATTACAAATATTTGATTCATCAACCTTCATTCCAAGCCCTTGCATATCATTAACAACCTCATCAACACAAAGTAGATAAGTACTAATTCTTTCCTCATTCTTAATTCTTAACTCTTCAAGTTGTCCTTTGATATTTTGTATCTTTGCTTTCTTGACACCTTTATCTGCTTCATATATATTTTGAAACTTATCCCACATTCCTTTTGCATTTTCACAATGCATAACTTTTATTGGTTCTTGTTCTATGCAAACCTCTCAAACGTGGATTCATTGCTTTTGAATTGTAATGTTTTATAAGCTTACCTTCCTTATCTATAGGTGGATCAACTGAGAGGTCGTATCCATTTTCAACTACTTCCCAAACTTCATTGCCAAGTGCCTTCAAGTAGATATTCATTCTCCAAATTTAATATACATAATCACTTCCATCAAATACTGGTACTGAATTATCTAAAGGTCCATTATTTGAATCCATTATGTTCTTGTTAGCTCTTCCTTCAAGTTGTTAAACTCTTTCGAAGGAACCTGCTCTGATACCAATTGAAGAACACAAGCTTATACTAAGAGTGGGGTGAACAGTATAAGACCACTTTTTACTTTTCTTTTCCAATCAATATTATGCAATGTAAATATAGCAATATCAATAGTGGTATTCAAAGTAATGCATAAATCATCACACACAATAGAGACACCACAATTTACCTGGTTCACCCAATGTGGGCTACTCCATAGAGAAAATATTTCACTAAAATTTTCTCAATCAATCTCTTGGGAATCCTTTCCCTATTACAATGTTTATGGACCTCTGTCCAAATGATATACCAATACCCTTAATCAAGTTTGTAGATCTCACCCAGGTGTTGTAGGTGAGTTGGAGAGGAGAGAGAAATCCTCCAAGAGAGGTCCTAGGTTCAAATCTCCACCCTACCATAAATCTGAATTGGGTATCCAAAATCCAATTAATAATGTTGGTGCGAGCAGGGTTGGGTGCGACTCCCGAGTGACTTTGACAGTGTAGAACCCCCTGTTCATGGTCTCTTAGACCAATGCGGCCCTGCAAGGGTTTTTTTGCTTTAAAAAAAATGTTCGTAGATCTCTATCCATAGGAGAACTCCTTTCTCCTCTTGCTCTGGCTGGTGATCTTCTAGAAGAATTGTTGCCTCTACTACACTAGCAAATGGATCTCTATCCACTGAATACTCTTGTCCTCACTCAAAATACCTGTCCTCACCACCCTGGCTAATGGATGTCTATACACTAGAGACTATCATCCTCTATACTCTATCACATCCAAATATTGCACTCATCTTTGTCTCAAATATATACTAAACATAGTCTATTGGTCTAGCATAAATTTGTCCTCAATCTTTGTCTCTGGTCTGGCACAAATTTATCCTCAAATATACACCAAACTTTGTCCTCGAATCTATACTAAACACTTTCCCTCGGTCTAGTGCAAATTAGCTATCAAACTCTATCCTTAAGCCTTTACTCAAAGCTTGATTCAATCTCAAATAAAATCTGTTGGATCTGCACTAAACCTTAACTTAAGTTTTGAACAAATAAATCAATCAACTCTGCTCTTAAGCCTTCTTAAAGACTTATCTCAAATATACCTTGTAAGCTTTCACAAAATCTCACACCAATCAGTCTACAAGTCCTCTCTAGAACTTGTCCAATTTGCTCAATAAGTCCTCTCGAGAACTTAACCAAATTTGCTTAACATCTGTATTGTAAGCTTTCATAAAATCTTACTCAAATCTGTCCACATGTATTCTCAAAGACTTGCCTCAAATCTGCTCAACAATTCCACACTAGAACTTGTCCAATCTCATAGAAACATAAAGAGAATTTTTAGAGACTCAATATGTTCTATACTTATCACAAAGCTCAATCACTTTCAATAACTCTTTCCAAAACATACAGATAATTGTTAGAGACTCAATATGCTTCAACTCAATCACTTTCTCAATTCAATTCAGAATATAGAATAGTTTGTTTTATGGAACTTGAAAAATTACTTCACACATCCACTTGACTAGTCTCAACCAATCACTCAATGAAACAATCCTTCCATACAAAACCTAGTCCAAGTATATAAACACCAACTCAAAATATTTCCAACAATGCTCAACAACAAACCTCACATAACAATGATAACCCTATTTCAATTTATTTGCTCAACAGTTAACTTCAACAACAATGCTCATAAAAAAACTCTCACATAACAATGATACTCATGTTCTTTGCTCAACTAATGGTAATGCTTATAAAACAAGGTTTTAACAACTCTTTATTCCAAAAAACATTGAAGCATTAACTCAACACACTCAAAAGGAAACCCTAATCAAGTCCTTTTCACTCCACACTTATTTTCTAGAAAACCAACCAATCAACTTAACTATGGAAGAATGTGCTCATACCTTTTTCTTGATGATGAAGGAATCTCATAAATCTGCCAAATCTACAAACACTTCTTTTCCAAGCTCAAATAAGTTATAAGACAATAAACTCCCTCAAAAATACAATGTAAATATCAAGACCCACATACACCTTATCACTCCATCTTTAATAAAACATTCATTAACATTTACAAAAATAATTCACCACTTACACCTTATAATCTCCCAATTAAAATAATATTCAATTCACTCTTCTTTTCAAAATAACTCCATGCAATAAATTCCCTTTATCCTTTTATAACTTCAACAACTCAAAGTGACACAAACACTTTATTCAAAGATAAATCTAACTCCTTATACCTCCAACTTATCAAAAATAATACTCAACTAACAATCCTTTTAACCAACCCTTTTAATTCCCTAAGACCTCAAGTCATACTTTAGGCAACACAAAAATAATAATTAAAATTTATTACCTTGGCCTTGGTGGGAATCGAACTCACGATGCAGCTTCAACCAGCATCCTAGTTGTGACTCCAACCACCATGCGAGCTAGGTGCTCACTTGGAGAGTGGAGAGCATCGTGTGTTATATGAAGCTCCCCGCTTTACCTAACAAAACTTGCACCTTTTCCTTTGGCACTTCTAACAAAAACACAACCACCAAAACATGTTGTCATCACATTTCAAATGCAGGTCACCTAGCAGCAAAACACTCTAACCACTGTCCTCTTTCCACTAGGTCATGTTGCCCAAATGGCTTCGAACTTTCAGTGCTATTCGATTTGTCTTTATTCGTTGGCACATAAAACAAAAATTCGCTTCTCTTTTTCCATACGAAATCTCAACACAATTGCATGCATTAACGTTTGATCAAATGGATAATTTTAATGTCTCTTAAGGCATGGTTTTTATATTGATTTCCTCCTTCATACATACACATCGGTGCTTCGAAATTCTTCACACTTTAGACGTCGGCACTATGATTTAGACTTATTAATTTATAAATTATTTAAATTCTTTTGAATTTAAATTTTATAAATTAATTCTTTAAAACCCTTTGGTTTTATTAAGGCCTTCTCTCATTGCACAACTTTGTATAAATAATATTTATTTATAAAATTTAAATTCACTTTGAATTTAAATGTTTTATAAAAAATATTAAACCTTCCTTTAACTTTGCAATAAGCTTCCTTGGGTTTTTATGAAAAACCTTTTATTTTAAACCTTCTAACTTATGCTTCCACATAATATTAAAACTATTATGAAGCCCTTTTGCCTTTAATATCTGAATTGTTCCTCTTGACCTTTTGACATCATCGGTGGCTTATTCCCTGGATATCAATGACAACTTTGTTTCTTGACATCAATGACAACTTTGAATAAAAATGTCCAACATCCCCATGAGTTTCTAGGCTTCCATCCACTTATGGTTCTTCACATGTGTTCGGGATTCCATCCACTTCACTTAGATTTTAAATTTCTCCTTGAGTGACTAGATACTTTGAAGCTTATTACTAACATCATTGCCAAAAAACTCAGGCTAGGGATTTTGACAATACTTCTAAAAAAAATTATTTTCCCTAGATCTTCAAGCTTCTAGTATTGCTAGCATTATTAGTTTCTAGTGGCTTTGACTTCACCTACTTTTAAATTTCTCCTTAAGTGGTTAAACTTATAACTAGGGCTTTATCTTCACTTAGTGATTAAATTTTCCCTTAAATGGTTAGACTTTTGGCCACTTCACTTGCTTTAAAATTTTCCATGAGTGGCTAGACTTCCATCCAAGATTTTATCTTCACTTAGTGTCCAAACTTTTTTCCACTTCACTTGCCTTTAAATTTCCCCATGAGTGCCCAGACTTCCTACATTTCTATCAAATTGCCAATGGCTTTAACTTTGTTGGTATCTTCTTCTTTTTCATGACAACTTAGATAACCTACAAAAAATAAGCAACTTTGGGACTCAAATTTCCTCGAAATATGTGCAAATTTATATTTGTTGGAAATATCTTTTGTGAGGAACTTAACAAAAGTAGTTTCACAAAAAATTATTGAGTATTGAAAGATATATGGGGTCCAAAAGTGAGTGTTGTGTGATTAGGCATACATCATGGTTGACAAGGCAACTAATTAATATATTGTAAATAAAACCCTAGGCTTGGTTTTCTAAGAAATATAAAATATTGTAAACCATGCCTAGTCTTTAATTCCTTTTTCTTTTACACTTCTATATTTTGGAAATATATTTCCAATCTACATCTAATGGAGGTAATTTCATGAATTTTAACATAGTATTAAAAGAGATATGGGGTTCAAAAGTGGTGCCATCTAGGTTGCCAAGGAATTTCTATGTTTGTAGTGTATAAAATTAAGCAATTTTTAGGTGTTAAAGCTATAAAAACATAGGCATATGGGTACTTGTTGGAAATCTTATTTCGATCCCAATCTTGGGAGAGGTTATTTACCAATTTAAAAGTTTACCATACATAATAATAAAAATAAGCATTATAATATACATCAAGGCATGTAGAAATTGGTCATCTATGATTAGAAGATTTCAACTAATAACCTAAGCTTTGGATGGTTAACTATTATACACAATCCCAAGTAAACAAGATAAAAATTCATCAAAAATAAAAAAGTGGGTCACCAATCCATACAAAATAGGGCATGTTTTGCAAGCACAACAATAGGTTCCTTCAAACCTTCATTATGATCACTCATAAGGCAAAAATATTAATTTGTGTAGCTTCTTATCTCTCAGTCGATGCTCAATTTTTACCTTTCTTTTCCTCAAATTCTAGGCTATGATTTTTTAATCTTCTCTTTTGAACCTACAGACCTGCACACTTGTTAGCTTTTGATGCTATATATTAAAGGAAATGCAACCACAAGGACTAAAATAAGCATGCAATATTATATCTATGATAATGATAATATAATAAGCAAGTAAATAGCATGAGAAACTTCTGAAATAACTCATAAAATAGCCATTAATGAAAGCTCATGAAAATAGGAACTTCATACAAAATGTGGAGATCTCAAATGCTCCATGCTTCATACAAGTTCTACATTGTATCTACTCTAGTCTATCTTATGCTTCTCTCTATCTCCTCTCTCTCTTTCTTTATCAAAGGCCTATATATAATGAGATATGACTCTTGGCCTTTCATATTTCTATGACTCTTCATCTTCCTATTCTATGGAATCATGTACAAGTGGACAACATGCACATTTACATAATTGCACATTCTAATAATACTTGTGTGTTTATTACATTGCATAAAGTAAATACTCAAGTCCTAATCTAAGACACTCTCCTAATCTAAATATGTACCCAAGATGGTACATTATCATGTACCAAATAATGTAATATATTCCAACACCCCCTATATTACATTATTTGGTTATTGAAGACTTTAGTCTTCAATATGGATCTTCATCCTAGTTCTGGAATTTGAGCTCTTCTTTTCTATACTCTTTATCTATATCCTGATTAGTATCTTCATCTTGTTCTTTTAGTTCACTTTGATTTGTATTCAGCTTGAAAGTATTTTCTTTCATCTTCATCTTTTCTTTTTTGTCATGCTTCCTCTTTCTTCTTCTTCTTCTTCTTCTTCGTTTCTGCATTTTTACTAGTGATATATCTTCTTCATGTTGAGTTAGTATATCATCACAATAA
This sequence comes from Wollemia nobilis, assembly GCA_028583015.1. Classification (NCBI taxonomy): domain Eukaryota; kingdom Viridiplantae; phylum Streptophyta; class Pinopsida; order Araucariales; family Araucariaceae; genus Wollemia; species Wollemia nobilis. The sequence goes on along the minus strand of JAQPPZ010017001.1, from coordinate 2,838,303 downwards.
TATTGGCTAGGATTGCTAGTATGTTCATTTTGTTTCATGTTTTGAAAGAATTCAAAAATAATCAATGATAGATATATCATCAAACATTCTTTTGATGTAAATATAACTATATTTTGAGTTCCCCTCCCCCCTTCCCTTCTGTTTTTTTTCCATAAAAAAAAAAAAAAAAAAAAAAAAAAAAACTATATTTTGAGTATTCCACCAAGCTTTGAAAAGTACTTCATGAAGATAACCAATTAATGTCATAAAATTTCCTTCTTTTGCTTCCTTGAGAAACAACGAGAATCTTTATTTTTTACTAGTAGACAAATATTTGTATCCATCAAAGGTATCTATTAAGTTTTGTGAATAAAATTTCAATTCATGAAATAGTTCTTCATTATTGAATGCATTCCTCACTATTTCATCCATGCTTCTTCTAATTTAATCTTTGAAGTGGAATTCCTTATAGCTCCCTAGTGTTATGTATTGAGAATAGTTTTGATAGAATATTTTATCTTTCAAAACCTTTGAAGTTGTCTACCTTATGACTCCAAACTCAATGAACTCTTTTCAATTCTCAAATTTGTAGGATACCTTGAAAATCTTAATGTTCAATCAATGGTTTTGTCAAGGTTTTAATTTTTCAAATCTCTAGGTAGAATTCCTTTTAACTCCCTAGTATTTTTATTATGAGATCAAATTTGATAAAACATTTTCAATTCTCAAGTTTTGTAGAATACCTTGTGTCTACCAAATGTTTTGAATATACTATGGTCTTGATAAAGTACTTAGCTTTATTTTGAGTTGAATTCCTTTTATCTCCCTAATGTTCAACTTCTATTCTTCACCTTATTTCTCCCTATTAATGAATAGAAAGCTAAAGATAGATTTGATGCAATTTCAATTGGTAAAATTTTCTATCTTCAATACTCTAAAGTTGGATTCCTTATGTCTCATTAATTTGAGCAAGAGACTAATTCAAAATGTAATTTTCCAACTTTTCAATAGCTCTATGTTTTGCTTCTTTCAATTTTTCAATTCTCAATAGTATAATTTCTAAATTTCAATAATTTATTTTGGTGTTGAACTCCTTATATCTCCCTAATTGGAAATTTAGAAAATATGAATATTTGTAAATTTAATGTTTCAATTTTCTATGTAGAATTCCTTTTTCCTCCAAATAAGTTATTTGCAAATATTTCTTATGCTTGAATAAAGTAATTTCAAATGCTTCTCAATTAAATATTTCTTGCTTCAAAAAGCTTTCAAACCTTTCAATAATGCATCTAAGGTTATAATATATCAATGCAATTCCTTATACCTCCATTTATCTAATTAATCTCCAACATAAAATATTAACTAGGTTTGACCTTAGCATTAATGTTCCTTATTTCTCCTTTAACTTTATAAAAATGCAAGCTTAATTAAATAATTCCAAATACCTTCTTGACTTGGGCGTGCATTGAGTATGAAGTCTAATTCTTCTTGACTTCTCTACAACTTGCACTTGAATTAAAACATTGTTCACTTCTCCATATTCAATGCCTATGACACCTTTCTTACAACATTAAATGCTCTCCTTTTTGGTGCCTTCTACGTTGTTGACTATATTCCTCGTGTTGTTGGTCACTCTTCTTCCACTGTGTTGCGCTACATTCACTTGCATTACCTTCTTATTACAAGAATGGTTTGTGAGACTTGTCACTCATGCAAAGAAAACATTCTCTCTTTCCTTGGAGTTATCTTTTACACTGTGACACTTGGCAACATAACTCTTCACCTCCTTGTCCTTCCAAGTGATGGCACTCTCTTCTCTGTAACGTTCCTTCACTCCTAACGTGTTGTCTCTCTTCAACGTGGCGTTAACACTCCTTCACTTTTCTCTGCTTGGTAGAGTGCTCACTCTTATTTATGTGGTGCTATTATTTGCTTTGTAATGCTCCTTTTACGTGGTGCTATCCTTTGTAATACTCCTTCTACATGGTGCTATCCTTTGTAACTCTCCTTCTACATGGTGCTATCCTTTGTAATGCTCCTTCATGTGCTATCTCCTCTCTATGTGGTGCTATCCTCTACCTTGTAATGCTCCTTTAAGCATTACCTCTTCTCAACGTGGCTCCTTTGTTGATAAGCTCCTTTATAATATTTGTTTGCTCCTTTTTCACTTAGTAATGCTTGATGCTGCACCTTACCTCCTTTGTTGTGAATGACACCTCTGCTTTGCGTTGATTGATGTTGTTGGTTGGTATTTTCAAGATGGTGTTGTGTTTTCTAACCTTCAATGGGCGAATAACCTTGGCTCTTGCACCACTTTACTTGTTAATTTTGCTTTGGTGACTAGACCTTGTTTTTCATGGCTCTTTGATGCTTGTTGGTTGTTGTATGTAGCTTAAGGGAAATACAAGCTTGTGCCTTTCAATTGCTTGCCCCCTTGTACTTTCAATCATCACCCTTGCTTTCTTGAAATGGTGGTTTCTCTTCTCGAATGTGGTGGTGGTGCCTCTCCTTTTTCCTACTCCTCTGGTGGCTCCTCTTTACCAAGATGTGATAATGGTGGTTTCTCTTCCATGTTGCCTTTTCCTCTTTGGCTACTCTTCTACTATATCTCCTTCTTGGCTCAATGCTTGGTGATATCTTCTATGGTGACTCCAAGCTTCTAGTTTATGCCAAAAATTTTACCTTTTGGATAGTTTATTATATCCAATATTTGTTAGCTTTTCTTATTTATTTTCCAATAGATAGTAAGAAGTTGATATTTTATTTTCCTTGTATTATATCTAACTTCTCCTTTCTTTTGTGCAGGTTTTAATTCCTTGTAAATGCAATCTACTCCAACCTTGAAGACATAAACTTGAGATATTTCCTCTTGCTACTTTAAAACCTCAAATGTGGTGCTTTTAAAGACTTAATAATAAGCTAAATAATGAACTTTTATTGCACCAATATTGCATACCTTTTGGTCTCCTTTTGTAGCTAGATTTCTTGGTGATTTGACTCACCTATTTTCTACCCCGAGTTTGTAAAATTTGTAGCTCCAATTCCTTATGCTTTGCTACCCTAAACTTGTCTATCTTGCAGCTCTATCTTGCTTTTCAAGAAGCTTCAACTTTTTGAATACTTCTCCTTATCTTGCTATCCAAGAATGTATAATTTTATAGCTATAATACTTCCTAATTCTCTCTATCTTTGAGCCTTTGGTTTTCTATTCAAAAAGGCTTTAATTTATAGCTTCTAACACAACCAATTCCTCTATCCTAGAATCTCTCAAGTCTACTTGGAAAATCCTCCAATTTTTAGCTCTATAACTCCAATTTGATGCTTAATCTTGATTTCCAAAAACCTTTAGATTTTTTTCTAAACTCCTTTAATTTGTTTTGTAAAATAAAAAATTTTATCCTTCTTGAAAATCAGCCTTCAAATCCTTTATGGCTGTCCTTAAAACTCTCAAATCTGGTGGCCTCTTCTAGATTCTTTCTCCTTCAATCTCCTTATCAAATTTTGACTTCAAATTTGGCCTCCTCAAGAATTTGAATGTCTTGAGATCTTCAAAAAACCTTTCCAAAATTTGGCAAACTTCTTTCCAAATCCTTCTTCCTTTTGGGCTTTTTGTCGAATGGCGATAATTATCCCAAATCCTTCTTTTCAAGAGCTTCTCCTTGCTTGTAATATTTTCCCTTGGTTTCTTCAAATCTTCTCCAATGACCACTTCTTCAATTTCTTCAATGGGGCTTTTCTAGCCTTCTCCTTCTTTTCCTTTCAAGTTTGCTTGAGGTCTTCTTCTCTTGGGCCTTCAAATTCTGCAGCTCCTCAAGTATTCTTCTCAAAAATTCAATGAGATATTTCCTTGATCTCTCCAATATTCCAACTATGGAAGTTCTGCAATGAGATCTCTTTCTTGGATCTCCAAATTTTTTTGCTTCTAAAATCTACAATAGGACCTTTTCTAGTCTTTCTCTATCTTCAATATTCTAAATTTATAAGTTCTTCAATGGGACCTCCTTTGGGTCTCTTCAACTTCTTCAATATTCAATTCTACAAATTTTACAATGCGACCTTTTCCTTAGGCCTTCAAAATCTTCAATCTTCAACTTGTTGCTTCAAGTACTAGATCGATTCCAAAGAAGATATTCTTCCTAGCTATTGTAGGAAGCTTCTCAACTTTATTTGAATAAAATCTTCTCTACAACAAAGTATTAGAAAATGATAATGGTAATAAAATTTCTTTAAATCTAAAGATAATGAACTTCACTAGTTGATTTGTCAACCTAGTGGAATCAATGTTGAGTCCTAGTCTTCATGAGTTTTTCCTACAACTCTGTGGAAAGACTCTAGCCAAAAAGAAATTTCAAAAATACAAAAAAAGATATTTCTTATCTCCTCTCAATATCTCTTGTGGCTCTCTCTATCTCTTATCAATCTACCTTGTGCTCTGATACCACTGTTAGCTTTTGATGCTATATATTTAAGGAAATAAAACCACAAGGACTAAAATAAGCATGCAATATTATATCTATGATAATGATAATATAATAAGCAAGTAAATAGCATGAGAAAATTTTAAAATAACTCATAAAATAGCCATTAATGAAAGCTCATGAAAATAGGAACTTTATACAAAATGTGGAGATCTCAAATGCTCCATGCTTCATACAAGTTCTACATTGTATCTACTCTAGTCTATCTTATGCTTCTCTCTCTCTCTCTCTCTCTCTCTCTTTTATCAAAGGCCTATATATAATGAGATATGACTCTTGGCCTTTCACCTACCTATGACTCTTCATATTTCTATCCTATGGACTCATGTACATATGGACAACATGCACATTTACATCATTGCACATTCTAATAATACTTGTGCATTTATTACATTGCATAAAGTAAATACTCAAGTCCTAATCTAAGATACTCTCCTAATCTAAAGATGTACCCATGTTAGAATTATAAATGTTCTAATATGAGTTTAATTAAATTTATATAATTCATAGTAATCGCTGGCCACTTCGAGGGGGCTTCCTCCTTAGAATCGTAGGCCACTTCGAGGGGGCTCCCTCCTTAGAATCGTAGGCCACTTCTAGGGGGCTCCCTCCTTAACTTTAAAACTAAATATATTTTCTCTTCTTGATGCCATTATTGCATTTGCTCGTACTATATTTATAACTATCCTAACTCTAACCCTATGTTTATTCATATTAAAATAATGATGATTCATAATAATTAAATTAATTAGATTATTAATAATAATGAAATGTTAGGATATGGGATCCTAACATGCCACCCCTATCGAAAAAAAGCTTTGTCCTCAAATTTGGAAATGAGGAAATGGTTGTTGAAACTGATGAAGCACATCCCAAGTAGCATCTGCACAAGACCTTGCATAAGTTTTGCAATGTCAGTTATTTATAAGTAGGGGTATCTGTAAGGTTGAATAGTTGGTGGTTGATTACTAGGAAGAATTTTTATAGCACCATCATGATGATAGTGGGGGAAACCTTTGTGGTTCTTCAATTACTCCAGAGTGACATGTCAAAAGTTGTTGTAACTCTTCCACTTCAACTTGTTCTTCCCCTATAGTTTGAATGGAAAATAATTGTGTGATTAACCCTTTACCTCCTTTTGTAATATTTTTTTCCATGCGGTGATAACTCACTAGTTGGGAGGAACCTACTTGTAATCCTTTTAGAGTGTATGTCTAATATTCAACTATGAATTGCATCCACAATGTTTCAAAATCCCATAGTATTACATTGAGCGTTCGCAACTACTGAGCCCCTAAAACATCACTTCTACCCAATGGAAGCACATACATGTCACTTTTCATGTTGTAGTCGCCCATGGTGAGCTTGACATTTCAACACTTTTCTTTACAAGCAATTCATCCCCTAGTACCAATCACCACCTCAAAGCTATGGCAAGGTCGTATATAATAATTAGATTGTTTTTCCATGCTTGGGTCAATGAAATTATGTGTACTTCCTAAATCAATGAGCACAATGAGATTTTATCATTTGAAGTACCCTCAAAATTTCATAGTTTGTGGAGAAAAAACCTATGAGAGCATTGAAAAAAATTGAGGATATCTTCATTGTTGTTATTAGGTGCATCTGTTACGATATATTCATTGCTATTATTAGGTTCAGCTTATACTTCTTCCACATCTACCTCATTTTCTTCCTATGTTGAGTGACAAGGAAAAACTACATTCAAAAAATACTTATGTGTAGAGCATCTATGATTTGGCCCATATTGCTCATCACAATTATAGTAGAGGCATTTCACTTGGTGTTTCATCATTACCTTCAGGCTGAGTCGCTTATCCTATAAAGTTCAGTTAGGTTCTAGGGTAGTGTGCGTGACTTGTGAATTTACAAGAGGTTACTTCCCTTGGTGATGTTGAGCATTAAATTTATCTTCGGCTAACTTGGCTAATCCAATGGCCTTCATCATGGTGCTAGGATTGAACATCTACACCTCCACTCTATTTTTTTCTTTCAATCCACTGATGAAGAAAATTTTAAAAAATTATTCATCCAACCCCTTGGTGTGATTTATGAGTTTCTCGAACTAAGTTATATATTCCATCATTGAGGTGACTTGACATAGTTTGGTGAGATTAACCTGTAAAAGTAGGTCCTTGATTTATCGAATATCATGATCTAATTTTTTTAATATGGGATTGTGATATCTTCTTCCCTTGACCTTTTGTGTAATATTTGATTATAATTGAAAGCTATGGTCCTTTATGGATGGAAAAATTATCATAGAAATTATCACAAAAGCTGCAAAAATTTGTTTGACAAAAATCGTCATAGGAATTATCACAAAAAATTGTCATAGAATTTGTAGCAAAAAATCATCACAAAAAGTTGTTGCAAAAGTCATTTAAAAAATTAGTTCAAAAATTATGGGTCAATGGTCGGAGATCAATTCAAATTCCAACACAAAGTTTTCAATGGTTAGATATTCCAACTGGCAAGCTGTCCCATGGTCATATTTCAAATTTGAATTTAACCATGGTCAATATTTGTGAGATTTTCAATGGTCAAATTTTAAATTTTAATATAAAAATTGTAATATCAAGATCCACCGACATCAAAATTTGTGGTTCAACATTTTAATTTCATCTTATAGGTCAAATGAGTCATTCAAGCAGTGGAGAGAAAGAAGCATGACACTAGGCAACAATGAAGAGGACAAACATGTGAATGAGTGGGGGAGTGAATTTAGTGATCGGACGAGGATACAAAATGATAGCGACATGGGGGACAAAGTTATTCAAACATGGGGGCAACGCAGACAAGGGGACAACATGAATAGCAAGGACAACATGGATTTGAATGACATGATACTAATACTGAACATGATTGATGTTGGAGCAACACGAGATACATTGGATATAGGACGTGAGCGATGCGATACATGGAGGACACAATAGAATGATGTTAGAGTGATGTGGGATAGAGTGGATAGTGAATAAGGATGTGGCATTGACACTGATACTGACACTAATAAACCTAACATGAGGTGGACTTGAAAAGGTAGTTTTGTAGGGCTTTGGAAATCATGGACATGTGAGAAAGGAGAGCGAACATGACCACCAAAAGGTGGTCAAGGCTTATTCTATGATGAACTAACTATAAAATTTGTTTCGGCCTCTACACATCCAAGGTGGGATAATTGCCCCAAAATAAATTATAATAGTATTTTGTACATGACAAGAAACAACGGTAGCCCGAACTCAATATTGTGGAGACCTCCACATGTCCAATGTTGATTTTTATGATTTTAGGGCTGAATTTAAACCTTAGCAGAATTTTTTAATTTTCTTGTAAATTACCCAAATTCCTTCATGATCATCGATCAATTCACTGAAGTTGCACCAAGAGAAACTCAATTTAATTATCAATAGAACTAGTTAATCATTGGATTTCTATTAAAAAAAATAGTATACTTCATTATACACAGTGTTATACTAGATTTCGTCAGATTTAGTTAGTCTCCTAGTGCCTGTGGTTTCCCATAAAACAACAATGTTATACTCCTATATACTTTGTTGAACCACCAAGCTTGTTATACAGATCAAGAATTACATTGATGTATATGCTTGTAAACTCTATTGAAAACACAAAGCTCATTATACAATCCAGTGTCAAAGTTGTGTGAAGAAACACACTCTATCACATGGAAGTGTTATGTTCGATGCTCACCTCTATGAAGCCTGAAGAACCATTATGAACAAATCTTAAGTGTTGCTATGCATTAAAATGTTATTGACCGTATATTAGGGTTATTTGATTAATTATGCATACTTTAGAAAAATGAAATTTTAATCAAATATTTTCTCACTTGGGTGCTTCTACGAAAATACTGTGAATTTGTGTGCAAGTTGATCCTATCCTAGTTGGAAAATACGAATTCAAGCTGCTAGGTTGAGATTTTAAGGTTCAAGGTGATACTCTATCACGTCAAAACTCCAATGATGATCGGATAATTGGTGTGTGGTAGCTAATATATTTTATAGCAGGTTTTAATAAATTTTGTTTTTTTATGTTTGAACGATCAAAAAATCCTTGCACAGCTTTCCATAACGAATTCTCTAATACCAAATGTTAGAACCCTAAAGCCACTTCTAGGGGACTCCCTCCTTAACTTTAAAACTAAATATATTTTCTCTTCTTGATGCCATTATTGCATTTGCTCGTACTATATTTATAACTATCCTAAACCTAATCCTACGTCGGTTCATATTAAAATAATGATGATTCATTAAATTAATTAGACTACTATTAATAATAATGAAACATTAGGATATGAGATCCTAACAACCCAATATGGTACATTAGCATGTACCAAATAATGTAATATATTCCAACACACACTAGACTATCCAATGCATGTTTCTACCAATTAAAACATTTAACATACTCTTAGAGCAAGATGTAAATGGAAAAATTGGAATGTTTTTTATTTCATTGATATACCAATACAAATAGAATAAATCCAAAAGAATTATCCTATATTATGAAGGCAAAGAATTATATTCTTCTCCCTAGATCAATGTCCAATTTCTCTTCCCTCTTCTAGGCATCTATCTATCTTTTCTTTTTTCCTCATGTGCCCCCTTATCATTTTTGTTTCCTCTTTTTTTTCCTTCTCCTTCACATTGTTTTCCTTTTGATAGTTTTATTTGAAATGGTTCATCAACCATTTCATAATTGTTTGATGCCCCACATCATACTCATCGAATAAGAGGAAATAATTCATGAACAAAGATCATAAGCATTTGCAAAGTCCATAACCAAGATTCTATATTTAGCAATCTTGGAAGCATTCATCCATGTCGCCACTTCAACTAGTTGGTTCCTCAACTTGACCAAACATTCATAGTAGACCTTGCTTCTCATCCTCTTGGCCACTCTAAATTTTATCACTATCTTAATTTTCTCTTGTTTTTTTAGAAACTATCCTATCCACTATTTAGCCAAAAAATTAGATGTGATATTTTTAGTATTATTTGTAGGCTTAGTATAGTATGGATACAAATTTTCCATATAAAACTTGGTGAAATTTCTACTTCTTTCTAGAGTATATTTTCATAGCATTTCCTACAAAAAATTTCAAGACCTTACAAGGTCCAATCTTCTTCCAATTGAGTTTTTTTTTTAATTTCCTTTTGGGAATATTTCTTTTCACAAATGTAAAACCAAATATCCAACTTGGAATTCTTGTGTTTGACTCTTGAGTCAACATGTTCCTTTTATTTCATGCCATTTGTAAATGTTGCATATATTCCACAAAATTTTTTGCTATAGCACTAGGTTTCTATAAATCAATTGTACTTTGTAACTCATCCATTCCTCTTGGAAAAATTCCATATACAAATAGGAATAAAATATTGGTTGCACTTTTATTTACTAAATTGTTATTTGCAAATTTTGCTTGTGCTAATATGGTATCCCACAACTTTGTCTTCTTGCTAACTAGACACTATAGTAGATTCCCAAGGACTTTGTTCATCACTTTGGATTGTCCATTTGTTTGTGGGTGATAAGCTAAACTTAAACTCAATTTCATAACCAACTTCTTCTTTAAGGTTTATCAAAAGTGACCAACAAACTTTGAATCCCTATTTGATACAATGTTTTCAGCAAATCATGTAGTCTTACAGCATCTTGAAAGAATAAATCAACAATATGAGTAGCATCATTCATTTTCCTACAAGGTATGAAATGTGCCATCTTCAAAAATCTATCAACAACAACAAAAATTGAATCATTTCCCTTTTGTTTTCAAGGTAATCTAAGGATCAGGTCCATACTTATGTCCTCCCATGGACTTTTTGGTATTGATAATGGCTAATATAATCCAATGTTCTAACTTTTTCCTTTTGCATACTAACAAATTCGATAACACTGCATAAATCTTCTTACATATATACTCATTTTTGGCTAGTATTAGATTCCACAAAATTATTTAAAAGTTTTATCTATTTCAAAATGTCTTTTTAGTCCTCCATTATGTTTCTCTCTTATTACGTTCTCTCTCAATGAACTCTAAGGTATACACAATTATTGTCCTTTGAAAAATTATCCTTCTTGGATAAATAATATAGCCATGGTGTTCTATCTCTTGCAGTAGGGCCATTACAAGCTACCCAAGCTTCCTTAAAGTCCAAGTCATCAGCATAAACCTCTTTCATAGCATCAAAACCTACCACTTCAATATTCATTGCATTCATCAACAAGTTTCATCCACTTAAAGCATCAGTTCCCTGATTTGAACTTCCATTTCTATGCTTCAAAAAAATGAGTAACTTTGAAGATGCTCCACCCGTTTTATGTGTCTTTGGTTCAATTTGACATGACTATTTATGAATTGCAAAGCATGATGATCTATGAACAATAAAAATTCCTTTGATAATAGATAATTAATCCACTTCTTGAGTTCTTATACTATTGCATAAAAATCCTAATCATAAACTAAATATTTCTTCTTGGTTTCATTCAACTTCTCATTGAAATAGACAATGGGTCTACCTTCTTGATTTAAAACTCCTCCAATGATAGTTCCATTAGTGTCACAATCTACCTAGAAAAACTTGTTAAAGTCTAGAAATGCCAATATTGATTGCTCCATGACTTTCTTCTTCAAAATTTGAAAGCCCCTTTCTGCTATGTCCGTTCATTTGAATTCATGTGTATCTCCATTATAATTTTTATGATTGGAACACAAATTCCACTAAAATTCTTGATAAATTTTTTATAAAAACTTGCCAACTATTAAAAATTTTGGCTTCACACATACTCCTTGGTAGTAGCCACTCAAAAATAGCCTTCACATTTTTTGGATCCATCCATAAACCATTCTTGGATATAAAAAAATCCAAGTATACCAATTATTTCTTCATAAAACTACATTTCTTCAAATTGATCAACAATTGTTTCTCCTTCAAATTTTGCAAAACTAACCTCAAATGCATTAGGTGTTCTTCCTTCATATTGCTAAACACCAAAATATCATCCAAGTAAACCATAAAACACTTATAAAAAAAAGGCTTCAATACCTCATTCATCAACCTCATGAAAACACTAGGTGCATTTTGTTAGAAAATGAGCCCAAATATCATAGGTCTATATTTCCCAAGATCATATAACCAAACATATATAATCTCATTCAATAATAACAATATTGCATAAAATAAAGATTCTCATTACAAAATCATTTATTCTTATTACAAAGTGTATAACTTTATCATCAATATATAACCTTACATGAGACTCTTCAATACACCTAACTTTTTCTCTTCTCAAACTCATGGGATATGCAACCTTTCATATGTCTTTATTACATAATAACAAAGTCTCATGATTACATAACTTTCTACTTTTAATCTTGACACATCACACTCATAACTCTTACACACATGGCACCTTACACTCATGACTCTTCACTTACACACATGACACCTTTCACTCATAACTCTTCACTTACACACATGACACATTTCACTTATAACTCACACTTGATTACATGACACATAAACACACTTCACAACTTGACACATACTATTGACACAAATAATAAACACACTCCTAATCTAAATATTTACAATGGTACTCAAGGTACCAAATAATGTAATACCTCCAACACCCCCTATATTACATTATTTGTCGTGAAGAATTTTATCTTAAATCTCTAGCTCTTGTATTCATTCTCTATCTTTGGATTTGATATAACTATTGGTACTAGATTTGATCTATCTCTCGTATTTTTTGTGACTCTGACTATTTTGTAGATGCCTTTGAAATGATTTATTTGAGAAGGCCATCTAGAGCCATTCATCAATATGTCTTTTAAACTTCCCCATTCATGAACACTATTTCCCGTGTACCAACAATTATTTTGAGCATGATTATTACTTCTACAATTTTTACAATGATAAATATTCCAACAAATTTTAGCGTTGTGTCTATATCTACTTGCAATTTTTACACTTGTCAGTGTAGTTTGCTTTTCCACATTTTGAATGGACTTTTATGGGTTTTAAAAATATATCTTTTGCCAAATATTTATTTCTTGACTCTTCAATTTTCCTTGATGTTTTTTATTTAATAATATTGAAATCCATTGCTATATTGCAAATTGATTTCCATATATTAAATTTATTGGAATATTTAAAACAAACATTTATGCATTATCTAAGTATTAAAAGAACTATACTTTCATTTTATTTTTGGATGGATTATAGGTATTTCATTAATTCTATTGACCCATATTTTTTGCCTTCAGTAGTTCTTTGAGAAATGGATTGACTAACTTTTGATGGTGCATATTGAATGCTTGTTTTCTTATTTCTTTTCTTAGTTGTCATTTTTAAATTTCTTCCAATGTTAAAATTCCTTTCATTTTCTTTAGTTTCAATCTTCAAAAAATTTAATCTTCTTCTTCAAATTTTCATTCAATCAATTAAATTTCAAATTTCACCTTTTTTTCATAATCTTTTTTTTTCAAATTTCAATATTTAATTTAACAAATTTTCATTCACTCTTAAGTCAATTTCAATTCATTTTCCACTTCTTATAACTCCTTGATTTTTCTTCCTCTAAATTTTAATTTAACCAAACTTCAATTAACTTAATCACAAATTCAAATTTCAAATATCTAATTTCCTAATATCTCCCATTCCTTAATTAAATCATTGTCTTATATCTCCCAAAAAAACTAATCAAATCTCATATGCCCAATAATTCACTTAAATAAAAAATGTGTGGTTGATTCAAATATGCAACTAATATTAAAAAGATATACCTCTTCTTATGGCACTCAACTTAATTCATTTGCATGCACACATGGAAGCTCATTTCTATATTAGGGTAATGTTCCACTTCCAATGTTGTTCCAAAATAGAATAAAAGCTTCAAAGTGTTACTTCCTTTCTTCTCAGCAATTACTTCTGACTCCACAAGAATCTCTTAGTCCTCTTTCCTTCTTAAGTATTTTGCTCTATTGTTTCTTGAAAAAACCTCCAACACACTCACCTTTTGAAGTGTCTTTTTTAGATGCAAAAACTTTAGATGTATTACTTCTCAGACGTAGGCTCTCTCTTCTCAAATGCAGTCACTCCCTTCTCAAACTTAGGTGCTCTCTTCTTATATTTGAACCAGTTACTCTCCTTAAACATAGACATCCAAATTCTCTCCTCAAAATGACTATCATTCACCTGAATTGCACATTCTTCCTCACTGCATTTGCTATCTACAACCTTCTCTAATCTCCAATTTGTCGTCACTTCATAGTTTGGGCCACCAACCCTTATCCTCTTGTATCTCTATATATAGCTTCCTTCTCAAATATCATTCTCCAATCTGCACTTTTGATATCCTCCAATATTTAATATGTCGTCACTTATCCAACTTTCTTCTTGTCATATCTCCTTCAAATTCACACCAAAATTGGTGCTACCTATCTTTCACTCGTTTTCCAATCTCCTTCTCCAATATCTTCCTCCAATATTCTTCAATATCCAATTTGTTGTCTCTTCCTTCAATATCCTTCAACATTACTCCAAAAATACTTGTTATCACTTCAAAGCCTACAAGTTTTCCTTCAATGCTATTCTTCCTCTACTCTAATCCTCTTATCTTCTTATTCTCTCTTCTCTTAAAAATATGTGGCTCTCACCAAGGTAGATCTGATACCATTGTTAATAAATGAACCCAAATATCATAGGTCTATATTTCCTGGGATTTTATAATCAAACATATATCATCTCATTCAATAATAACAATATTGCACAAAATAAAGATTCTGATTACAAAATCATTGATTATTACTACATAGTATAGCTTTTTGTCATCAATATATAACCTTACTCGAGACTCTTCAATAAACCTAACTTATGCTCTCCTCAAACTTATGGGAGATGCAACCTTTCATATGTATTTCTTACATAGTAACAAAGTCTCTCATGATTACATAATGTCCTACTAATCTTGGCACATCATACTCATAACTCTTACGCACATGACACCTTACACTTATGACTCTTTACTTACACACATGACACCTTTCACTCATAACTCTTCACTTACACACATGACACCTTTCACTCATAACTCATATTTGATTATATGACACATAAACACACTTCACAACTTGACACATACTATTGACACAAATAATAAACACACTCCTAATCTAAATATTTACAATGGTATTCAAAGTACCAAATAATGTAATAGCTCCAACACATTTGTCAACCCAAATGACATGACCAACCATTCAAACAAGCCTTCTTTGGTCTTAAATTCAATCTTCCACTCATCTCCTTCTTTGAATCAAAATTGATAGTAACCACTCTTCAAACTAATCTTTGTAAAGTACTTTTATCCACTAAAAAAATCCATCAAGTCATCCATACAAGGTAATGGAAACCTATATTTTATTGTGATCTTATTGATTGCTCAAAATTCTATGCACATACATCATTCTTTGCCTTAGGTGCTATTACAATTGGTACTACACATGGACTCAAGATCTCCCTAATCAATCCATTGTCCAATAGTTCTTGGACTTATCACTTCATCTCTACATTCTCCATGGGTGTCATTATATAGGTTGTTTTGTTTAGAAAACTTGAGCCAGGTATGAAGTCTATTTGATGACTAATATTCTCATAGTGGTAACTCGTTGGGTAATTCTTCTAAAATAATCTCAGCATATTCTTCCAACAAATCCTTTACTTCATGTGGAATTCCATCCATCCTATTCATTATCCCATCTTCCATGGGTTTAGTAATGAAAGTAAAATATGCTTCTCCTTTCTTCATCTCTAGAAATTATTTTCCAAAGATTAGGTAAACTTTAAAACTGTTTCACAACTCTTTTCCTTTGTCCTTTAATGGACTTAATATGTACTTTTTGCCATCTTTATCAATAGTGTAGGTGTTCACCCTACCATAATGCATCTCCTTTCTATCATATTGCCATGGCCTTCCCAACAAGATACGACAAGCATCCATAGGCATAATTATGTAAGCCTCTTTCTAGTCCAATTCTTAATGGAAATTATAATAATTGAGTCTTAAACTTTTTTATATTCGTTTTTCTCAAGGATGGTAGAAAATCCAAAAGAATTAAAAAAAAACTTACATGAGGTCTATTTCAAAGTTTCCTATCTAGTGTTTACGTAGATAATTCTAAATTGGTCTCTTATTTAAAGCACAACGAGTAGTGAAGAAAGTTGCAGCAACAAGCAATGATACCCTAAACTTGATCATCTCATAATGTATGAGGCTTAGTTCGCTTAGGAAGAAATTCAAATTTTCCATCTAAGAATTAAACCAAACACATTGTTACAGGTAGACAAAAAAAATTATATTAATATAAAATATGAAGAATAGGGGTTCAAGGCCTCAATGAGGTCTTGCCACTTTGTAGTCATATGCCTTAAGAAATCTAAAAAGAATACCAAATTTGAAGTGAGATTTTTTAGCATAGTCCTTTCCATAACCAATATCTATTGTGTGGTATGTACTTTATCCACAACATGGACAAAATAATTGATTTGTAATCAACTAAACCTAACAAGAAAGACCATTCTTGTATGATTCAAGGAGGAAACCTAGGTTCAAATTTTACTAAGTGATACACGGATAATCAAAGGATAATTGTGTACACTATCATATCAAATGATATTAGAGAGGTTGGAGCAATGATGTAAGAGGATTTCCATGAAAAAATTGAGCAACAATGTTAGAGGGTTTCTGTGAAAAACATCTAAGCAATGACATTTGAGGGTTTTGTGTAAAAACTGAGCAACAATGTAAGAGGATTTCTATGGAAAATTTTGAGCAATTGCCTTAGAGGATTTATATGGAAAACATCTAAGCAACGACATCCAGTGGTTTTGTGGAAAAAATTGAGCAACGACGTAAGAGGTTTTTGTGGAAAAAACTGAGTAACGACATAAGAGGATTTTTTAAGGAGGAGAGGGTTTGTTGGAGGTTGTCACCACTACCGCACCAAGTTGTGGTTTATCCATCATCATCACTACTCGATAACAATTGAAGATACATCTGTAATTTTTGTGAAAGCTTAGACTATGAAGGAGGTAAGCATTCATCTTTCTTACATTTAAATTTTCTTTGGAAGAATTTTGTTAGCTGCAATCATGAAGTGCATGCAATGAAGCTAGGATTTGAAAAGTGGAGCATAGAGAAATTAATTCTAAAGGGTGAATATTTCTATCCATGTGAACAATAGTTTGAATAATTATGTTTGGCTAGAACTAGGAGTACACATAGTAAAGCTAGGGTTTACAAGTGAAGCATAGAGAAAAGTAAAAAATACAAGAAGTGGTATTATTTTATTTTTCCTAAAACTAGAATGTTCTCATATATATTCATGTGAATGAAATGAAGGTGGATCCAGTTCTTGACTAATATATTAAAAAAAATGATACAAGAAGCATCATCATTTTTTAAAATACAAGTGCGCTCAGATTTGTGAAAAAAATGAATGCTGGATGACTTACTTTCTAGATTCAAAGCATGTTAAAGTATAATTTGGAAAATTGGTTTCTTATTTTTTGATAGAGAATAAGTGTAATATTTGGACTTCTTAGAGGACCCCTTTGAGGGGTAACGCATTTTTTCAACTCCAAGGGCCAAGGGTCCCATTTTTGAACAAGACTTAGAAGTTGAGAAGTGGGGGTCCTTGGGTTTTTTTGAGTGATCATAATAGTACTACAGATGATCAAAATTTAGTGGAGAGAGGGAGTCTATGTCAAAAGTTTTAGACCAGGTTAGTTGTCCTATTGATTTTTCATTATTAGTTGTCTCCAAAAACTCTACTCAAGTGATGAGTCTAATGAATGAGCAAGCATTTCATTACGGGGAAGAAAAAATTGAGCAGAATCCAAACAACCCAAACTCACTTTGTCAGACAAAGTTTCGTTTGTTTGGTTCAGGTTTTATTGGTATAAGTCTTGATTTGGAGGCCCTAAGTGGAGTCAACCTAAACTTTCAATCAGCAAAGTCTACAACTCTGGTTACTAAAGAGCGTAAGGCATAAAAAGTGGTTAAAAAGAGAAGGTCAAAGATCATAATGGTACTTGGGGAAGACTTGAGGATGGAACAAGTTTTAGAGTTTTCGAAGAAGGCCCTCATTGGAAATTTTCATGGATGTAAAATAGTTGATAATACACTAAATGACTGGTTGTAAAAGGTATGGGTCCCAATTTTAGGATATGGGTCAATTTTTCACTTACTTGCTAGAGGATGGATAGGTTTTCTTTTTCAATCTGAGGAAAGTGCACATAAAATTTTGGGAGGTCGTTGGTATTGGGGGTCTTCTTTTTTGTCTTTGAAGGCTTGGACGACTTGCTTTGATCCTAGGACTGAAGTTGCTAGGAGAATCCCAATCTGGGTAAAACTTCTAGGTATGCCAATGGAGTTATGATCAGAAAGAGCTCTCAAAGAGATTGGCTATTCATTAGGTAAAACCTTGGATATAGATATTTCTTTTAAATCTAGTGTTTTTGGTATGTAGCTCAAGTTTTGGTTGAGATGAATATTAGTGAAGGCTTACCAGACTGTATGGAGATAGTTATGGGAAATATGATTCATAATAAAATCTTGGATTATTTGAATATTACCTTTAGATGTGTTCATTGTCATGTTTATGGAAATATTGCTAAGGAATGTTCTCAAGCTTTCACACAAAAAGTATGGAGGAGAAAATAAATGACTAGTGGGGATTTCAAGTCAGCTAACAACAATCAAGAGATACCTATTTTTTAGAGCTCAATAGTGCTCCCTGATTTGGCACAAAAAAAAAAATGTTGTTGAACCTAGAACCAAAACTCTAGAGAAGGAGGAAGAAAATTTTGGGCTTAGCTTTATCTTCATTTCATGTCACAAGCAATTAGAGACAAAGTCATAAGGAAACTATGAAATAATTGGAATCCAATACTGTTAAGTTTGTTGATCAGACATCTAATCCTTATGACAATTATTGTCCATAATATAGACTTAGGTAATAAGGAACTTTGTACACTACCTTATGAATCTTCGAAGATAAGTCCTAGGAAAAAGGAATTTTTTAAGATTTTGGACAATGGACAGGTAGCCTCAAACATATTGAATAGGGATTGCGATCCAAATATTTCTACTATTGGGGGAAGTCTTTGTGACCTATCAGGTGAATCTTCTAAGGAGGTATCTATTTCAGGGGATGGTTTGGAGACAAGTTCCTCTTGCAGATATTTGTTGCATTCTAGGAAAAGAGAATCTGAGTTGAAAACTTGTGTAGTTGTTGGAAGTTTGGGGTTAGATCTGGACCATATAAAGGAATCTTCCACTACTTCAATAGGTAGGAAATTATTTTTGTTTCATGCACAAGAGAAGGCTTTGAGGGAAATTCAGTAGGGTAAACAAAAATCTATCAAAGGGGTCCTTAGAGCGGGATAAAACCCCTCTAAGATGTTTAAATGATCTTGTTATCCCTTAATATTTGAGGTCTTGGCAGTCCCTCTAAAACAATTGTCTTAGCTAGGCTAGTGAAAGTTCATAATTCAGATGTTATCCTTCTACAAGAAACATTGGGGGCAGGTACAAAAGTCATTGAAGGGTTAAGTAAATTGCTTAGGGACTAGGTGTTCTTGGATCTAGATGCTACCAAAATTTCAGGGGGTGTTTTGACTAGCTAGAAGAACTCAATATTCTTAATTAATTCTTCCTTTATGGTTTCAGGCTTGTGGAAAAAATTCTTTTTTAAAGACTTGGGTTTGAGGTTATCAGTTGTTAATTTTTATGGTCCCTATGAAAATAGATAGACCTTTTGGGAAGATTTTTTCTTCCAAAGGTGTGTTAGGGATGAAAGAGTTATCATTGGTGCGGACTTAAATTTTACTATGAATAGAAGTGAGGTATAAAGAGAATCTGCAAGACTTGATAGAATTACCGACTACTTCAAGCATAAGATAGAAGAAGTTGGTTTAATTTATTTGGAACCAATAAAATTAATGCCTACGTGGAGAAATAATAGAGTTGGGGCAGTTGGGATCTCTAAGAGGTTGGATTGTTTTTTGATCAGAGTCATTATATAATGAAATAGACATAAAACGATCATGGGTTGAGACTGGAGATGTCTCAAATCGTTCTTCCATACTTCTTCAATTAGAAAGACAAGAGGCAAAACCTGCCAGTCCTTTTAAGCTCAATCCAATTTGGTTGGAAGAAGAAGAATTTCAACAACTGATTAAAAAAGAATGAATTGGTTATGACAAAAGTTCCAAGTCATCAGCAAGTTTTCAATTTGATGTTGCTTTAAAAAAATTAAAAGGAGTTGTGTCATCTTAAATTACAGTTAAAATGGAGAGTATTGATAGAGATCTCAAGTTGGTGCAGAAGGAAATTTCAAAAATTCATAAAAAGAATGAGGCTGGTTTGTTTAAAGAGGAGGAAAAAACAAGACTGTTTGAACTAGAAATTAAGCACAAATTCTTGGAGTGAAGGGAAGTTGGATGGAGAATGAAAAGTAGAGTTGTATGGTTAAAAAAAGGGGATGAAAATACTAAGTTTTTTCACAATTTTTCTAATCACAGGAAGAAGGTTAACACTATTTGGGAGATGCAAAATTAAGAAGGGGCTCTCATTAGGAGTTTTTCTAAGCTAGTAGATTTGGGAGTAAAACATTTTCAAACAATCTATAAAGAACCTAATAGAGTCAATATTGGGGAAATTTTAAAGTTAACTACTTTCTTCCCCAGTTTTGTGATAGAGGAGGACAATAAGTTACTTATGAAGGAGGTCACAAAGGAAGAACTAAGAGTTGTCCTGACTTCTTACAAAAAGGATAAAATTCCAAGGCCTGATGGATGACCTGGGGAGTTTTTTCTAGTTTTCTATGAACTGGTTGAGGAAGATCTTTTCAGAGTAATGGAGGAAGTTAGGTTGAGTGGTAAGGTTTTGGGGACTTTTAACTCAACTTTTTTAGCTTTGATTACAAAAAAAGGATAAGCTTGAAACCTTTGATGAATTTAGACCCATTTCGTTGTGTAACTGTATCTATAAAATCATTGCAAATATTTTGGTTGTTAGATTGAAGAAGATTTTCTTTGAAGTTATTTCTCAAAAACAGTTTGCATTTTTAGCAAGTAGACAAATTTTTGAAGCCATAGGAGCTGCACAAAAGGACCTTCACTCTATTAAAACTAAAAATCTTCCTTCAATGGTCCTTAAACTATATCTATCTAAAGCATATGACAAAACTAGTTGGTTGTATCTCAGATTGATCCTCTTACATGTGGGCTTTAGCTATCCAATAGTAAAGTGGATTATGGGATGTATTTCTTCTATATATTTTTATGTTCTTATCAATGGATCAACCTCCAAATTCTTTAGACCCTTGAGAGGATTAATACAGGGATGTCCTTTATCTCCTTTACTTTTTTTTCTCGTTGCTGAAGGATTGAGTAGAGTTTTTTTGGATGTAAAGAGGGAAGATCCTTGACTGAGATTAAAGTGGAGGTCCTTTAGCAACGAGAAAAATTATTCTCATTTATTATTCACTGATGATGTTTTGTTGTTCACAAATGACAGTTTAAGGGAAGCTAAAAAGTTAAAGGAAATCTTGGACACTTACAATATTGATACCGACATGGAGATAAATTTTCAAAAATCCTCTATTTGCTTTATTGGTCTAGATCAAGAGATTGAACCGAGTCTAATCATATTTTTTTCTTTTAATCTCTTAGATTTCAAAGAAGGATTTAAGTATCTGGGTTTTGTATTGAAGCCAAATACTTAAAGGAAGAGAGATTGGGGATGGCTTTTAGAGAAGATTGAATTTAGGATTAACCATTGGTGTAATATATGGTTGTCTATTGGTGGGAGATTAACACTTATAAAGTTGGTTCTTGAGGCAATTCTTGTGTTTTGGAACTCCTTGGCCTTCATTCCTAAAGAAGGTCTAGAGAAAATAAGAAAAATTTGCTTCAGATTTCTTTGGACTGGATGCAAGGAACATGAAGGCATTCCTTTAGTTAAGTGACAACGTATTGCTAAGCCAAAGGAGGAAGGTGGTTGGGGTCTTAAAAATATCCATATTTTTTTATCTTCTTTGGCAACAAAAATTTTATGGAGGATTTTGACCAAAGAAGGATTATGGAAGAAGATTATTGAACATAAGTATATTTGTCCAGGGACCTTTATAGATTGGATCAAAAGTCCACAAAAAAGCATTAAAAATATTTCCATTCAATGGAAGGTACTAGTATAGGCCTTTCCTATGATTGGAAAATATTTGGCTTGGAAAGTGGACAATGGTGAACAAGTTAGAATAGGGGCTGATTCTATTTTGGGTTGTGGAGAAGACATTTTGTTGCCGAAAGCTATGATAAGTTATTTACAAGATAGGTTTTTTCTTTCTTCATCAGGTGGGGGAATCAAAATTTTCTAGTCTTTGGACCCAAGGTTGGAAGCAAGATTAAGTCTTGGGTCTTTCTAATGAGCAGGTCGTTTTGTGGAGGGCTTACACTGATAGTCTTAATAAGAGTTATATCAAGTTGAAAGTTGAACCGGATACTATTGCTTGGGCATACAACAAATCTGGGGGTCAATATACAACTAGACTTGGTTACAAAGCAAGTTTTGACCCTCATCCTTAAGGGCCTACTTGGTGGTGGAAGCAAATTTGAAAATTACTAGCCCCAAAAAAATTATTATTTTCATGTGGTTAGCTTTGAGAAATAAGGCTTTGACTTGGGAAGTTTTACAGAGGAGAAGAAGACAAGGTCCAAGTATTTGTATGTTGTGTTAGTCAGAGGAGGAAAACATCACACATTTGTTAATCAAATGCCATTTTTCTCAATAGGTTTGGTTAGAAGCTAAACAGATAACTGGAGTACAAAATATTTGGGAAGGAGAAACAATGGAGGTATGCTTAAGACAATGGTTTTTGAAAAAGAGTTGAAATAATTTCTTTCTTTACCATGTCTTATATGTTGGGGTATATGGTTGGCACGAAATGCAACTATGTTTGAAGGAAAGTTAGCACCCCCATTTTAGGTCCTTTTTCAAGTGATGACTTTGGTCTCAATCAACAAAGGCCTGACAAACATAAGAAACCCTGATAAGTAGGTAATTTTTCATTGAAAAGTCTCAGCCATGGGGTTTTTTTGATGGGGCTAGTCAAAGACAGTCATCTTTTAGTAGTGCAAGAGACATTCTATACTTCTCAGATACCCACTATATCAAATTTAAAGCAGGTCTTGGGACATGTTCCAATAATTTTGCTGAGTTCTAGACGTTGAGATTGCTAATGAAGTGTGTTGTGGAAAGAAATGTGAAAAAATTACCATTTTTTAGAGATTCTACTGTAGTCATCAACTAGATGAATAAATCCACTCGAATAAAAAAATAATCTGCTTAGACCAGTAGGAGATGAACTACTGGAGGTGATTTTCCTTTTTGGAAATATCTCTTTTACTCATGTTTATAGGGAATTAAATCAAGAAGCAGATAAGTTATCAAAAGGTCAACAAGTTCTAGAAGGTTTCTTGCAAATGGAAGAGAACAAGGATGAAGTTTCTTCTTCCACCCACATATCATATCCCTAGTTCCTATGCTAGATTTGGTTTGTATTGTGGGTCTGTTCATTTGATTAGAGCTTTATGACAGTTTTTAACTGTTTTCTTTTTTTCTGCTGGTTTCTTTTTCACTGATATCTATCCAAGTTTTGGACATGGAGGTTATTTGGATGATTAAGTATTGATATATAAGGATATTTATCCTTATTATCCCCATGCTATTTCGAAGATGGGTTTATTTCCTCTTTGATATGCTTGACTATAATTATATCTTGACTCTTAGTAATATGTTTTTATCTAGGTTTTTTTTGTGCTAAGGCACATAAGAAGTGTAATTTTCTTTCATTCTTAAAATAAAATTACGATTTTTATCTTCTAAAAAAAAACCATTTCTGTACCAATCATTTCATTGAGAAGAGAATTATGTCCAACTATTAAACAAAATCCTACCTCAAGAAACCAAACTTATAAGCTAGAAACATTAAAGCCAAACCAAATCCTACCTCATGAGGCCAAACATCTAAGCTAGAAACATTAAAGCCAAACCCACTGACCCACCTACTAACTATATATTCTCCTTTGGAATAGATTCTAAGAGAGAAATTTCAAGCAGAGGTTTATGATAAGATACAATGCCTCTAGCATCAACTCGAAGGTCAAATGTTCCATGTTTTAATACCGTTCATAAGAAGCTTTTATTGTTCATGATCAACATATTTATCTCCCAGCTAAGCAACCACCTCAATCAGGCAGTCGATCAGAATTGCTTTCATCTTTTGGGAGGCATATAGTCTTTTAAACAGTTCATACTCTTACAAACAAATAGGTCAAGATTTATAGAGATACCCAAGAAACCGCATTTTGATTATAAAACTTGTAGATATCTTCCACATATTTAACGACTGGCAATCGATTATCAAGATCTTGTTCTTCATTGTTTGGTAAGGCGTCCTCCGCCTTGGTCATTTCAGTATCAAATCGATCATAAACAGCCTATAAAAAAGGCTAGTGAAGGGCCTTGTGTGTACAAGCTTGTTCCTCACCACTAGAAAAAACAAAGGGAGAATGGTCTCAGTAGGGTTTACAAAAAGAAAAGTCAAGCAAGCATTCATGTAAACAAGGGAAAACAAAATAACGTACTTAATCAGTGCCAGCTGATTATCAAGATCTTAGCCATTAGTGTTTGGTAACAGGTGTTCGCCGCAGTCATTTCTGCATCAAATCCATATACGGCCTCGAAAAGACTATTGATAAGAACCTCATGTATGTGTTATAGATTATGTCACCTTGCCTGTGTCTCAACATTAAGCAAAAATTAAGGGATAATGCCTCCCCTTAGAAGAAGTCAAGAACATATTCCTGCAGAAAATGTCCAAAAACATGATCAATTATATATAAAATCACTGCCAACTGCCAATCGATCATCATGATGTTGTCGTAAAAGGTCCTCCTCTGCTTTAGTCATTTCAGTATCAAATCCACCAAAGATTTCATTGATAGGATAAAATCTCATCCAAGTAGTCAAGAAGGGGTATTATTATAGGATAGCATTAAAAATTCTCAATTTGAGATAAGAGATTCACAGTTGGGTTTGTAGCTTTCATTTTTCTTGGTATAGATGGGATAATGCGGTTGCGAGTTGCTTCTACTCTGGGTGCTGCTCCAACATTCGCTACTTTCTACCTTTTTTTTAATCTTTTGCATCATCGTTGGCATGTACACATGTCGGAGGAAGAGTCTGGCTCCTCCCTTTGTTCATAACCCCTGCTTGAGATTCCTAGTAATGAAAAGGGCATGAGAAAAATTACGAGCACAAGATAATCTTACAAAAAGTTGGACTGCTAATGCAATTTAAATGACCTTATTTAAGGAAGATACTCCCTTGTCCCCATCAGCCTATTCCCTGGCAAGTCACTGACCTCCAAAACTCCTAAAATATGCTTAAAAAAACAACCAACCACAAAATGGATGGGAACAATTATCCATCTTCTCTAAATAACAGCTCTCAAGATCCACACATATTGGTTTTTTTTTGGAGATAACCTCTGGTAAAGGGCTCTTGCAGAAGCATCTGCTTTAAAATGAAGACGAATCAAAAGCATACACAAGACATAATCACATACTAACATAACATGCCAGACAGAAGAGCCTTCAGAGAGGAACTACACAAGTCCAGTCACCTTTTGCCTTTTTTGTTTGGGATGGTCTGTTTGCCATCTTTTTTCTTCTCACCCACTCCTTGGTTTTACTCCAAAATCTCATAACAAGTTTAGCAAGCCCAAATCACATTGTCCAAAGTATGTATGGAGATATCACATTCTTACACATTGGCCAATTACCTTACGTTGTTGGGAAACATTTAAGCCCTCCTCACCTTGTGCAAATGGAGAGCCCTCTGAGGAGACTTGGTCCAGAATGCCACAAGGCAATAAACAAGCCATACATTGACCACTTACACTTTCGTATAAAGAATAAAGATCAGAGAGCCGAGTCTGAAGAAGAGCTTAATGCACACTTATTTGTTCCACAAGACAAGTGCATGGACATGGCCACGAAATGTACTCTGCAACAACTCTCTTTCTCAAGCAAATAAAATGTACTCTGCAACAACTCTCTCTCTCTCTCTGCAAAGAATATTAACAACTTTGCTCATAATGGGAAAACCAGACAGAATACGCAGTTATTCATTATTTTTATTGAACTCAGGCCAACTGAACCTGACCCTGACCCTGACCCTGGTATGAGCAGTGACAGGTAAGTCAACGATGGTCATGAGATGAAGATGATGGCATGCATAAGGTGATGGATGATAGATTTTGCATGTGCAGTGGCGTTCATTGGCCGACAGCATACAGTAGGAGATGCAGAGCCTAAGGTTACACGTGGCCACACTCTAAGGCTTAGTAAATGAGGTATAAATCTGTCTAAGCAAATTTAGTTATTACCCAGCGACTCACCAGTAATTCCAATAACCGTAACCGACAACATACCGCTCACATGATTACACGGCCCACAGTCAGTTTATGTAAAAGGTAACGCTACTAACGCCGTTAGGATATGACAGATACACCACGGTCAGTGCCACGCGGGAGGCGATTTGACGGTGGCGGATGCCGTCCGGGGTATGAGGCACTCCTCTCGTCCGTACGATGAGGTCTCCCGATAAGCATCAAGCGGGTGACGGCGTTAGTGAATGATGATGCAGGCACTTTCTCTTAATAAGACGGTGTATGCAGCGAGTGCAGGTCATTTAAGGCTCTTGCGGTCATGTTTTTATTTTGGTGTTTTGAGCAGAGAGGCAGAGGCAGAGGATGAGGCTTAACAGGCAGAAGAAGCACCCGTTGCTGATTTCCAAGCGATTTGAAGGTGCATTCATTCACAACCCAACTTATTCTTCTGAGTTTGCTTTTTTTCATGTACATTGTTCTATTTTTGGCTCTGGAATTGCAGCATTTTAGCAAAGTTTGCATTTTGGGGTCTGCTGGATTCATGCAATGGAATTGCTTTATGATAATTCTGATGGCAGAACGGAAAAGTTGATAGTTTGTTTGTTGTGCCTGAGGTGACGGGATTGATCCTTGGTTGGTTGAGATTTCAAGGCCTCTGGTTGTTGATTTGCACAATGTGTCCTGTTGTGTGTGTTTGCAGCAAAGGTTTTATCTTCTCTGAGCTTGTATTTTTTGTGCTCGGTCTTGCTTGCTTAAGTTCTGGGTGCTTTAGAAAGTATCAATGGCATTTCTATAGTTCCTGTCCCTCAACTGCAGTTTCTTCGTTGTGGAGTTTAAGTTTTCCATTTATTTTTAATAATGTGAATGGGGAAGGGGGAGAGTTAATTGCATGATGTATCCATGCACTATTCTACTTTGGTTTGGAGCCTCATTTTTAGCTTTTGTTTAGTTCAGTTTGGCAGGGTTTTCATGGTTTTGTGCACATTTGTCTGAGTTTGGAATCTATAGGTGATGATTCTGCTGCGGTGGCCAAACCTTCAACTAAGACGTACCTCTTCTCATCCTGTTAATTCTTTTAATAGTCCTGCTATATTTTCCATGCTTGTGGCTTGATTATTGGCTGAAGCCTGAAGGTAAAGGGTAAAGTGTATTTTGAAGTTATAAGCAAGTCTAGCGGCAGCAAGAGCATAATCATGGGTAATATGTGACATATTCACAGAGAACTGTCCTGAACTTTGATTCAAAGTTGGGTTCCCCACAAGGCTCGTTTCTTCGAGAACACAGCCCTCTGGCTTGGCCCCAGAGAGTGAATAAATTCAAGTTCAACTTCGATTACCCCCTAGCTGTCTCTTTGATTGGCTTTCTTCATGACATAAGTTACAAAGTGCACCTTTCGGCTCGCAGATGCCTTCACCTGGATCCGGGTTCCCTAATTATTAGCCTGAAATATGGAAGGGCTTAGCCTCACCATTGCTTGTTGTGTGAAAGGTTATGGAACCCACATCCGTTAACAAAGCAATGGGCATAACCTGGTCTAACATCTTCGTTCTAGATCTCTAGAATAGTAATGCACATGAAACTGCCCAATCTCGTTTGATTCTGTATTTTGTGTATGATTTTTATGGCTCTCCTTTCTCGATGTTCCTTCTCTTTGTAAATATTGTAATCAAAGGAGTAAATTGTTCTTACTTTCTGCATTTCTCAAACTGTGCAGGCCTGTTTGTGGCACAGTGACTTGTCTACACCCTCCACTACCTACTTGGAAATGGTATATTTCCATTTGCTCAGAATTTGGAACGGTTTGGGCTAATATGTTTGACAGTGACAGAACTTGATGAGTTTAAGACAATTATTGTTCAATCATGGAAGTTGCAAAAATTGCCATGGAATGTGTTGATCCCACATGTGTCCATTCAAAGCTAGGTTGGCAGAGTCCCAGAATTTCTTTCTGTCAAGACATTCAAGGTGACATATTTTCACCAGAGAAAAGGAGAAGGGAAGAAATGGTAGATGATTATTCTTCTGAATTCGAGTTCTGTATGGTGCAGAATGACGCAGATCCAGCCATTTTTGGCCAAACCATGCTCACAGCTGATGAATTGTTTCTCGATGGGAGGCTTCTTCCTTTGCATATTCCCCCTCATATTTTTCATCAGGAGATGGATGATGATGTCACACCTGAAGTTGCTGCTGACCCTGAAACAGAAAAGGAAACGAAAGCTGAAACAACAGGAATTTCCCAGCATATGAACCCAGAGGATTCAGAACCCATTGCAGAATCCTCTGCAGAACCCACTGCAGTATCCTCTGCAGAGCGTGCCTCAAATGCAGTACCTAACTTGCCAAAATCCCCCAAGCTAGGTCCAAGATGGAAAGAAATCTTCAAGATAGGGAAAGTGCAGGTAGCGGTCCCAAAAGAAAGTGAGTTTGAGGAAACCAAGAAAGGAGCGAAGAAGGAAAATCATAATTCTGGTTTTGCTATGAAGCAGCCCTTTTCGCCAAGATCCATATGGCCCTTTTCCAGGAGTAGTTCGGCCGGCGAGGCAAAAGCAAGCAGTGCATCTTGTTCTTTGGCATCCTCCAGGAGTAATTCTGCTGGAGATAGTAATTTTAAGCCCAAGGCAAGCAGTGCTCCTTGTTCGCGTAGCAATTCAGGTGGTGATTCCAAATTAAAAGCACGGAATCCCATGAGTTGTAGAATTCATGTGGATTTCAACCCAAAACAGGGAAGAATTTTCTCTAATTCTTCATCACCATCTTCCCATAATCTTGCTTCACAACCAGTAGATCCCACTATAGTTCCAGCACAGCAGGATACTTGCTTTTGTCTAGGCGCAAGCCATCCCACGGCATCTACCACAGAAGGAACTGAGAAAGGCTTAGAAACGATGTCTAAGCCTGGGGTCATATGGGATGTAAGCTCATCTGAGCTGAAAAATCATAAAAGCTATAGAAAAAACAATGGACGCATAGCAGCAAAGGAGAAAAAGTCTACAAAGAATATAGGTTCAGATGGAGTTCAAGGATCAACTCCTACGAGAAACAAGGGATGTGCAAGCCCTGGGAGAACTTTCAGAATGCGGAGTCCTTCAGGCCATTACGGAAGAGCGAGTCCGATCAGGATTGGAGGGCGCTCAGGAGCATTTAGTGGAAGCCCAGGAAGGGTTGGATCAGGTAAATTCATGATCAAGAACCTTGAAAGATGCACAGTTAATTCCAAGAAATCAGGAAAGTTGCAGGATTCTGTTTGGCCAGGAAGACAGAAGGAAGGATTGAATGGGGCTGATAGGACTAACTCATATTCCAATGGTGTGAGAGTGCTGAATGTGCCTATGTGCATGGGCCATCCTAGAGTAGGCAGGATGTCTAACAACAGACTTTTTAACTTTGGGGGATTATTTTCCAGAAAGGTAAAAGAGTGTTCAGTTGAGAACTGACTCGTCTGCATCGAGCTCTGTGAAAGAAGCGTCAAAATCTGAATGCATAACTTGCACTGCATAGAATTTGATGTCAGAAAATGCCTTTCATGGTTGAAGATGAATATCTGGACAAGTTTGAGTCTCATCTCTAGAGTCTATGTAAGAAGGGTTTCTTTGTGTCTGAGGCCTTTGAGGAAGTTGCTTTCTATAGTTTCTATTAATTTATAGAATCGCCCAATTTGTATATATAAAGTCCACAGGGAAAACTATATTCGGAATATCCAAGGAAATATTCATTCTTGTCCCCACTTTTGTTGTCTTTTTAACTGTAGTCTTACAGGAGATTCTTATCTAGATAGAGGCCTTTGCATATTAGTCCACTCTAAGCATCTCCAATGGATCTCTAGAAACATGAGTCTCATCAGAACATATATAAATTATTTGCATTTGCTTTTGGCTATCATGGGATGGTTCCTTCAAATAACACTAATGCATTACTGAAATTGCTGTATGTTCAGTCAATTGTTTTTAGGTGGGATTGCTGGTCCGAAGGCATTTAACGCCTTCATGCTGTAGATAGATGCTTTATAAAGATGTATCAGGACTATATTTTGGGTATGTCTTCAAAGTAATGTACCATTTTGATTAAAGAAAGAGGGAATTTTGATCATGTAATAAGCCTTGATCTGCAGCGTATCTGGATGGTCAGCAAACTAAGCATTACTAGAAGATGAAGCTCTTTTCTCTTTGATGCATACACACACACAGGTGGATTTTACAAATCTGTGAAGTGACCGACTAATATTGGGCACAAATTTGTAATGTGAGCTTTTGTAGAATTACTTCCTAATTATCCATTAAAAGTTAAAACTGGCTTAGTAGTTGTAACAGATGATTTGAAATCTGTTGTATGTGATATTAGATATTAGATACAGTCACAATGCTAATATGTTGTTTTGAAGCTTTTGGCTGTACCGAACTGTACATGGTATATCCGCTTGATGGACTGGGATATTGGTATACGAACCCATAACGTTCATACAGAAAGCAATGCTTATCATTATAAGAGGCAATATCATTCCTGCAACCAAGGGAAAGCTTGCATATTCCTATTGAGTGAGTGAATTTGGGAATAACATCGGACTTAAAATGGCGCTTGATGCTTGGTAAAATTCAAGCAGGCCGTCGAGGTATTTAATTGAGGTCATGTCATTCAATGGAGAATAATTATTTTAAAAGGATTAAAGAATTATTAAATTGTATAGCTTTTAATAAAAAGGTAAAGTTGTTATTTGATTTTCATGGAGAATGTTGTTCCATATACATGGTTCGTCCAATCCATATTGTATCATCATTAGATTTTCATAAGTTCCATAGTGTATCATTATTAAACCATCCACAGTATGTTATTAGTTAGTAAGATTGAAGATGATATATTTTATTCAAAGCTATCTTATATAGACATAGGATGTTATTTATTTAATATATGTTTATTTAACTAAATTTATATTTACATGAAACAAAACCAAATTTATATGTTATATGAGAAAGGATGTTATTTATTTAATATATGTTTATTCAACCAAATTTATATGTTGATAGAGGATGTTTTTTATTTAGTATATGTTTATCCAACTAAATTTTGGTTTATAACTTTACCTTCCCATTGGATTTGAATCTTAAACCTTCTCTTATTAAAATCATACATTGCACCCACATCATATCTTTTTAGATTGATGTGCACTCTATATTATTCCTCTTCATATTTAAAGGCTATGACATATTGCTTATTGGATTTGAATCTTACACCTCCTCTTATTAAAATCATACATTGCATCCACACTACATCTTTTTAGGTTGATGTGCACTTTATATTATTCCTCTTCATATTTAAAGGCTATGATATATTGCTTGTCAATGCCTATAGTAAGTCACTCTTGGTGGTTGAATGTGAGTTTCATTCCATTCATGGGAAAAAATCATCTCTACAATCTTGCCTAACGGTGGAGACTTTAGAATTTTGAATAGAGACCCAGATTTAAATCTTATAAGAGTTTGTGGTGGAGACTTTGGAATTTTGTTACGACCCTAAAATCCAACCAATTGAGAGAGATTTTTTAAGAGATTTTTTATGTGCTCATCCTTACACCATACATAGGCCTGTTATCATTCTCATCTCCGTGATGATGTAACTTACTCCCTCTTTTTACCATCAAAAAGGGGTATGACAATCTCCACCTCCTGCGTAATCTAGTCTACGTAGGCGTGCTAAGCATATTGTGATCGCATGCTCATCTTCGTGATTAGTTATCTCTATCCTTCGATCACTCCATGTGATAGATTATTGGTTCTACCATCCCTTCGTTGCCTTTTCACAACTACTAAGGAATATTTTGACCAATGTGATGCAGGAGCATCCGGTGGTCAAGGAGCAATCTTGCATCCTCCAAATCATTTTATTGTTTGCTTTTATTTTCTAAGTACTTGTGTTGGGTTTGTTTCGAATCTTGGACCAAGAGGGAGGTTTTGTAAAAAGAAGAGGAAGTTTTAGTGTAAAGGCACAAGTTGCGTTGGGGTCGCGAAATCGCGACCCCAAAGCTTCGGAAGGGCAATGGCCAGTTTGAGTCGCGATATCGCGACATGTTCCGACTTCAACAGCGTTGAACAGTTGGCTTAAAATCAAAGGCTCGGTGCACACGAAGAAGGGGAGAAGGTTTTGGTCGCGATATCGCGACATCTTTTGCAAACGGAAGAGAGGTGACCGTTGGGTCGCGATATCGCGACGTTATTTCAAAGCTGAGGGCGGACGTCAGTTGGGTCGCGATATCGCGACATGTCGCGATATCGCGGCCCAAGAAAAAGTCAAACGGAAATAAACACGCGGACGGTCGGACAGGGTGAAATTGACACGTGGTTGCCACGTGTCTTAAAGGCAACACGACCAGTGGGGGATAGAGTTAATTTTGACACGTGGAGACACACTTGTAACGAGATCATGAGGTTGAGGGCCACGTAATCGGAGGAGAGAGATTTAGACGTCGACCAAGTTTAAGTATCTTGGGATGTCGTTTCTGGAGAAACCGTGGTTACGGGTGAAAGACTTAATGGCGGAGACATCGATATTTAAAGACGAGTCAGATTAAAACGGCAGGTGCAGGGTATGGGAAGCCATGAATGCAGGCTCCGGACGGATCGGACAGTTGTCATTTATGGCAGAGAAAACAAAAGGAAAGGAAAATCTTGAAATTTCAACGGAGGGAAAATGAAATTCGAATTGGTCTTTGGGCGGGAGCATTAATTACAGGGAAGGCCGAGACCACATTAAAACGGGGAAAATTTGTATGGGAAAGGGGATGGTGAAGTTCGGGATTGGGGGAGAAGTGGTATACTGGAGAGAATACTGTAACCCGTATTATGCTATTTTTTTAATGAAATTACCATGAAATTACTGTGAATGTGTTTGTGTGAATCCCGGCTTGCCATCAAGTGGTATCAGAGCGGGAGCTCCTGAGCGTGTAACAGATCGCCGGAGAGAGGCAGTTGCACCAGGATCTGTGGAAGAATTCTAAAAAAAAAAATAATAATAATACAGAGAAAATATCATGCCTCCACGAAGGAACCGTGGCGGAGCGAGGAAATGTGGTGCCGGTCGAAGACTTCGGGCCTTGCAAAGACAAGTTCAAGCCTTGCAAGCGAGTTACGCGAAGGCGCGAACCCGGAGGGGAAGAGGAAAGTGAAGATGAAGTTGAAGAGGAAGAACGAGTCTGAGGAAGAAGCGAAAGCTGTGGATCCTGCTCAGGCCCGGTTGTATAAGGCCATCTCTCAGATTGGAAAACAGCCAAAAATGGAGGTATCTACCTACTCGGGAAATCTGAATCCAGAAGAAGTGATTGATTGGATAAATGATTTAGAGGAATATTTCGAGTATGAGGAGATTGAAGACCCTAACCGGGTCAGATTTGCTAAGACAAAGTTAAAGGGTCATGCCGGCATTTGGTGGAGGGGAATGCGGTTGGAGAGAAACGAGAAGAGGGAAAGAAAGAATAACAAGATGGGATAGAATGGTGGAGAAGCTTAAAAGACGAGTTCATCCCGACAGATTACGAGTTGGATCTGCTAAGAAAAATGCGAGCTTGAGAGCAGGACAAACAAAAGCTGTCCAAGAGTACATTGAAGAATTTTACAAAATTTCTATTAGAACGGGGCATTTAGAGGCAAATAAAGAGAAAGTAGCCCGTTACATTAATGGGTTGAGGCTTGGTATCCGGGAAGAAGCGAGCCTGGTTCGAGTAAACACCATTGAGGATGCTTATCAATTTGCCTTGAAGGTAGAAGAAAAGCTAAAGAGGCGGTTTGAAGGCAAGCAAAGAGGAAGAGGCCGAGGTGGAAGGACTGGTGGGAGGACCAGTGGAGAAAAGTACAAGGATCCGAAGAAGGCTGGGAAGCCGATAGTAACCGGGACCAAAAAGAAGAAGATGTTTATCGACCCAGAGATCGGAACGACTACCCAAGAGGACGGGGTGGATACGGACGAGGGTTTGGAAGGGGAGTATTTCGTGGAACATGTTTCCATTGTGGTGAAGAAGGACACGGGGCATTTGAATGTCCACAACACCGAGAAAGAACAAACAAGAGGCACGAGGGCCCGACGGAGCTAGTCGTGGCGAGAGGAGGATCTTGAATCCGAGCATTCCGAAGAAGCGGAGAGAGGAGAAACAATGGTTGTAAGAAGAGTCTGTTGAACGAGGAGAAGGACACGGACCGGAGGAAAAGTTTATTCCGCACTAGATGTAAATGTGCGGGCAAGGTTTGCAATATCATTATTGATAATGGTAGCACGGATAACCTGTTTTATGAGGAAATGGTTACAAAGTTACAGTTAGAGAGGAAGAAACACCCACACCCATACCGGGTCGCATGGTTACAAAAGGACCACGGAGCTTTGGTCAATGAGCAGTGTTCTATTAAATTTAACGTTGGGAAGTATTGTGATGAGGTCTTGTGACATCTTACCCATGGATGTTTGCCACATGTTCCTTGGGAGACCACTGGCGGTTTGACCGGAGTGCGGTACATGATGGCCGTGCCAACACCTACTCATTGACAAAGAATGGTGTACGCCATAAACTAAAGCCCTTGAAGGATACGAGATGAAAAGGTATGTAATATTTCCGAGTCTGTTTAGTTGAGGGGAGAGAGTTTCTGAACGGGTTAAAGCATGAACATTTATGTTATGCAATAATCCCTAGAGTTAGGGGGAAGGAATGCGGGATACCCCAACGAAGTTCTAAATCTCTTTGGAGGAATTTCCAGGACATTGTGTCCGACAATGTGCTCGAGGGCTTACCCCCTGTGAGAAAAATTAGCCATCATATAGATTTAGTACCGGGATCAAGCACTGCCAAATAAAGTCGCACACGGGATGACACTGTAGAGGCGAGGAGTTAAATAGACGAGGTCCAAGAATTATTAGAAAAGGGATTAATTCGGGAAAGTTTGAGTCCATGCGCAGTACTTGCGATCCTTGGCGCCAAAGAAGGATGGGGAATGGAGGATGTGTACTGATTCACGGGCCATCAACAAAATTACTATTAAGTCATGATTCCCGTTACCAAGAATGGATGATATCATGGGTTGTTTAAGTGGAGCTGAGTACTTCACAAAGATTGACCTGAAAAGTGGTTATCATCAGATCCGTATCCGAGAGGGGGATGAATGGAAGACAACCTTCAAGACAAGAGAAGGCCTGTTTGAGTGGTTAGTCATGCCCTTTGGACTGTCCAATGCACCAAGTACCTTCATGCGGTGATGAATGAAGTGCTTGAAAGAATTTACGGGAAAGTTTGTTATTGTTTATTTAGATGATATATTGATATTTAGCCGGACCCTGAAGGAAAACCTGATGCATATCAGGAAAGTCTTTGAAAAGTTGCAAGAAGAACAATTATTAATAAATTTGAAAAAGTGTAATTTTGTCAAGAAGGAATTGGTATACTTGGGGTTTGTAATCTCAGTGAGAAGGCACGAAGATGGACCCCGAAAAGGTGAGAGCCATCATTGAATGGCCTACTCCAAGGAGCACAACGAAGTGAGGTCATTCCATGGTACGGC
This sequence comes from Wollemia nobilis, assembly GCA_028583015.1. NCBI lineage: Eukaryota > Viridiplantae > Streptophyta > Pinopsida > Araucariales > Araucariaceae > Wollemia > Wollemia nobilis. The sequence continues at coordinate 2,802,754 of JAQPPZ010017001.1, read as the reverse complement.
CGGTTTTATAGGAAGTTCATAAAGAACTTCAGCGGTGTTTGTGCACCTCTCACGGAGACAATGAGGGGAGATAAAAAGGAGTTCAAATGGACATCGGGGGGCTGAAAGGAGCTTTGACACATTGAAGAGAAAAGTTCTGAGAACGACTGTTTTGGCACTTCCGAGACTTCAACAAGGTATTTCGGGTGGATTGTGATGCCGGTGGCGGTGCAATAGGGGCGATGCGAGTCAAGGAGGCAAGCCGGTTGCTTATTTCGGTGAAAAGTTAAATGATGCTCGGAAAAAGTATTCTGTCTATGATCAAGAATTTTATGCTATAGTTCGAGCCCCTGAAAAAGTGGAGACATTATTTATTACCAAAGGAGTTTGTCTTGTTCTTCGACCATCGGGGCTTTGCAATACATTAACGGTCGGACAAAAGCCGAACCAAAGGCACATGAAATGGGTGGAGTTCCTCCAAAGTTATACCTTTGTACTAAAGCACGAAGTGGGAAGTCAAACGGGGTTGCGGATGCCTTAAGCGGAGAGCGGACTCTCTGACGCAGTTGACGGTGGAAGTAGTGGGGTTTGAAGAAGCGAAGGGTCTATACCCTGCAGATCCGGATTTTGCGAAGCACTGGAAGGCTTGCTCAATACCTCTTACCATGGATAGAACAAAATGGTTGGATTTCTTAATCCAAGACGGGATCTTGTTCAAGGGTAGTAAGTTGTGCATTCCCGAAGTTCCATGCGGGAGAATTTAATCAAAGAAAAGCACGGCGGAGGATTGGTGGGCATTTTGGTAGGGATAAGACCATTGCCTTGATTGAGGAAAATTACTACGGCCACAACTTCGGCAAGATGTACGGAAGTTTGTGCAAAGTTGCGAGAATATGCCAGATGGCAAAGGGTGTAAAACAAAATACGGGATCTGTACCGGCCATTACACGTGCTGAGAGACCATGGGAGGACATAAGCATGGATTTTGTTCTTGGATTGCCGAGAACACGAGAGAGGAAATGATTCAATATTTGTGGTGGTGGACCGGTTCTCCAAAATGGCACATTTTATTCCCTGCCAAAAGACAAGTGATGCGGTTCACATTCTTTGGGTTGTTCTTCAAAGAAGTGGTACGACTTCACGGTTTACCGAGAAGTATAGTTTCAGACAGAGATACAAAGTTTGTTGGGTATTTCTAGAGAACTTTGTGGAAGAAATTGAAGACAGACTTGAAATTCAGTTCAGCATGCCATCCACGGACGGATGGACGGACGGAGGTGGTCAATAGAAGCCTGGGCAATTTCTTTGCGGTGTTTGATAGTGGATCAACCCAAGGGATGGGATTTGGTCTTACCACGGGCGAGTTTGCATATAACGGTTCGATTAATAAAAGCACAAATAAATCACCGTTCCGAGATAGTATATGGAAACGGCCGAGGAATGTGTCCGAGCTAAGAAAGTTGGACGAGAAGAGAAAAATGTAGTGCCGAGGCGAGAAGAATTTGCGAGAGCATATAAAAAGTCTGCATGAGGAAGTAAGAAGACAGATTACAAAAATGAACGAGTCAATATAAGACAAGGGCGGACCGGAAGCGGCGGTTCAAGGAGTTCGAGATTGGAGATGAGGTTATGGTGTATCTCGGGGAAGGAGAGATTTCCTGCCAAGACTTACAATAAATTGAAGATGAAAAAGTTTGGGCCATGCAAAATACTGGGAAAGCGGGAGTCAGGAAATGCGTATGAAGTGAAATTGCCGAGTTGGCTTGATATTTCACCTATTTTTAATATTTCAGATCTCATGGAATATCATGAGGGAGAAAGTACGGACATGCAAAGTCCAGAACCATGGCAATTTCCAGCCTCTACTCCAAGCACGAGATGAGGCCGAGGAAGTATTAGATACCGTGAAGGCCGGAGCACCCGAAGCAGAGCGATATCTGAGTATTTGATCAAGTGGAGGGGCAGACCAATTGAAGATGCGACTTGGTTGTCGAAGACGGAAGTTGACCGCTTGGGTCTCCCCTTAGCCAAACAAAAGTGAGGGTCACTTTTTTTTATCTACCCGGGTGTACGATGCGGGGAGCATCCGGTGGTCAAGGAGCAATCTTGCATCCTCCAAATCATTTTATTGTTTGCTTTTATTTTCTAAGTACTTGTGTTGGGTTTGTTTCGAATCTTGGACCAAGAGGGAGGTTTTGTAAAAAGAAGAGGAAGTTTTAGTGTAAAGGCACAAGTTGCGTTGGGGTCGCGAAATCGCGACCCCAAAGCTTCGGAAGGGCAATGGCCAGTTTGAGTCGCGATATCGCGACATGTTCCGACTTCAGCAGCGTTCAAAGGCTCGGTGCACACGAAGAAGGGGAGAAGGTTTTGGTCGCGATATCGCGACGTCGCGATATCGCGGCATCTTTTGCAAACGGAAGAGAGGTGACCGTTGGGTCGCGATATCGCGACGTTGTTTCAAAGCTGAGGGCGGACGTCAGTTGGGTCGCGATATCGCGACATGTCGCGATATCGCGGCCCAAGAAAAAGTCAAACGGAAATAAACACGCGGACGGTCGGGCAGGGTGAAATTGACACGTGGTTGCCACGTGTCTTAAAGGCAACACGACCAGTGGGGGATAGAGTTAATTTTGACACGTGGAGACACACTTGTAACAGATCATGAGGTTGAGGGCCACGTAATCGGAGGAGAGAGATTTAGACGTCGACCAAGTTTAAGTATCTTGGGATGTCGTTTCTGGAGGAACCGTAGTTACAGGTGAAAGACTTAATGGCGGAGACATCGATATTTAAAGACGGTCAGATTAAAACGGTGGGTGCAGGGTATGGGAAGCCATGAATGCGGGGCTACGGACGGATCGGACGGTTGCCATTTATGGCTAGAAAACAAAAGGAAAGGAAAATCTTGAAATTTCAACGGAGGGAAAATGAAATTCGAATTGGTCTTTGGGCGGGAGCATTAATTACAGGGAAGGCCGAGACCACATTAAAACGGGGAAAATTTGTATGGGAAAGGGGATGGTGAAGTTCGGGATTGGGGGAGAAGTGGTATACTGGAGAGAATACTGTAACCCGTATTATGCTATTTTTTTTTAATGAAATTACCATGAAATTACTGTGAATGTGTTTGTGTGAATCCCGGCTTGCCATCACAAAGAGACCCCATAATCCCTTTGAGTCAACTCTCTCATTCCTCTAATGGACATAGCCCTTCATGCCCACTAGTTCTCTAATGGACATAGCCTTTCTTACCCACTAGTCCTCTAATGGACAAAACCTTTCTTGTCCACTAGAGAGTGATGGAACATCTCTAATCATGAATACCCTCTATATGACTAGACTAAGTTGATTATCTTCCAAACACAACTTCCATCTTAACCATTAGTGGTCATGAGCCTATGCTAGATACCAATCACATGCGACCCATTAGCCAATGCATATATTCATGGCTTCCCTTCTTAAATGTAGAGTAACCAAATCCATAACAAGTTAACTCTAGATAGCAATAAGAATCAAGATCATAAGATATCAACAATCCAATCACATATGACACATATTTTATCCTAGGAAACCCTTGCAGGAAAAACCCAGCCTTAAATATCCTTGATCCATTTATTAATGATGAATTTTATAATACAATCATTAGAGGAATCCCTTGGTTCCTTTTTCAACTCACTATTACAATTTATGGGCACATAAGGACCCCATAATCCCTATGTCCCATATTGTGAATTGGCCTGTTAATTCACATTTCTTGATACATGAGGGAACCCCATAGTTCCCTTGGATGAACTCCACGTTCATCCTCCCAAGGATAACTTCTTCCTTTGACCCAAACTCAAGGAACATCTTCCCTCAAGAGTTTAATGTAATCATACATCAACCATAGAACTGCGCACACAACAACTCATTAGAGAGGACCCCATAATCCCCTCTAATGAATCCTCATGCAAACATACCAAGGAGATGAGGAACCTTCTCCTACTTTCTCCAAGAAATGAGATATAATATCCACTATTGCGTCTCAAGTCCATTCCACTAAAGGACCATAATATCCATTATATATTTTCCAAGTCGGTTCTACTAAAATGAAACATAATATCCACTACTATATTTCAAGTTCAATCCATTAAAATGAAACATAATATCCACTACTATATTTCAAGTCTATTCTATTAAAATGAAACATAATATCCACTACTATATTTCAAGTCTATTCTATTAAAATGAAATATAATATCCACTACTATATTCCAAGTCCATTCTATTAAAATGAAATATAATATCCACTACTATATTTCAAGTCTAATCTAATTAAAATGAAATATAATATCCACTACTATATTTCAAGTCTATTCTAATTAAAATGAAATATAATATCCACTACTATATTTCAAGTCCAATCTAATTAAAATGAAATACAACATCCACTATTATATTCCAAGTCCAATCTAATTAAAATGAAATATAATATCCACTATTATATTCCAAGTCCAATCTAATTAAAATGAAATATAATATCCACTACTATATTCCATTTAGATCAACCAAATGAAATATACTATCCTCTAATATATTTCTCATTTAATTCAACCAAATGAATTATACTATCCTCTAATATATTTCTCATTTAAAATAAACAAATGGAATATACCATCCATTAATATATTTCTCATTTAAATTAATCAAATGCAATGTACTTTCCGCTAATATATTTCTAACATATGAAATATATATTATCCACTAATGTACTTCACATTATCCACCAACATCTTTCTATGTCAATCAATCCAAATGGACTATAATAGCCACTAATACATTTCCACCTCATTTAACCAAATGAAATGTAATATCCATTAAGGTATTTATATTACCTTTAATGTGAATGAAAACTATTCTCTAAGTTATCTCGACAGTAATACTCTGCAAAACCCACACACACATATATATAACTATATGTTTCCATACATATATCAATCCAAGAGGATAAATGATACTTCCAAATTCTAAATCCAAATATATTTAAACCCCAAAGAGGGTAAATAATTCCAACAAGGTGGGTAACCGAGGGTCAAATTCTAGTTAGACAGTCAAGCCATGGTAAGCAACCACACAATCATCACCCTCATAGCAAGGAGTTCAAAAGGAGAGGTCAACAATAGTCAATGAGGTCCAATCATGCAGTCCAATATAGATAACAAGTGGCTAATAGCCAAGCACCTAACCCTGGTGCTTGGTTGTTAAGCCATGCATCTCTAAAACCCTACAAGGGTCACAACAATCTTTGTACCCCAAGTGTGGTACCAAATCCCTTAACAAATATTAAACACCCCCACTCGTTCACATAGGAACACAAGGCTCCCTAGTACCCTACCATGTCGATCCATTGATGTGTGACACTTTTGGGGGTGATATTTGACAGTTTCAAATTAAGGGTGAGTGCTAAGGTTTCTTTAAGTGCTTTCAAGGATAGTCAACATCGTAGCAAATTTTACTACTAAGACCATGACTATATCTTGAAGGATATCGAAGGCTACCTAGGGAGAGGTCCGATCGAGGTGAAGCCTAAGCTCTAGACTCAAGTGTACAAAGGGAAGACTGTGTAACCAGAGTTTACCATGTAGTTCAACATGTGGTATCCATAACCTCCTCCCCCCAAGCCTAATATTTAGAACAAGATTAATATGTGAAGGTTGAGAGTCACAAACACATTAACATTTACCTTCGAGTGCATAATAGATTGTAGAGGGGGCACGCTACACCACTCCAAGTGACATGATGAGTGCCAAGCAAGGCTCTTTTGAGCCTACGTCTATAGGGAGACACTGAATTAGTTTAATGGCATCGATCACACTACAGAAAGGGGAGCTTCAATAGGGTTCTAGGTTTCAGCATAGGGTCGATCGATTCCCAAGAAAAGCATAAAAAAAGGAGGCATAGGTGTTCGAGTCCAGAGGAGCACAAGTGCTCAATCGAGCATTCGCTCACTCGGATGATACACAGGCACTCCCATTCAAGCTCAAAGTGCCTAAACACAACACAAGATGCTCTCATTCGAGCTCAAATTATCTAACAAAGCATAGGATGCTCATATTCAAGAGGTAAACCTAATTTCTTCCAACATAGCACTCCCAACTTGAACACAGGTATCCAAGCAATACATAGAGTTTGAAAAACTCCAATCATGGGTCATCTTAGGTATTAAATATTTCAATCATAAAAAAGGATGGAAACACCTTAGGCATGGGCTACAGTTACTCAGTCAAGGGATTGAGTCTAGATAGATAGGAGAGGTCAAATCACTCAGGCCAAAGTGGCACACATTCACACAGGCAGACTCAACCCAAGCTTAATCGAGCTTATCTCAAAAGAAGAAAACCATACTATCTATTCTAATAGGAACACCATTACTTTAGAGATTCAACTATGAAAGTAAGAGTATTATGAAAGAGGGGATCCAACCTGGTTTTTTCTTGGATCTAAGACAACTCTTTTTTTTTTTTCCTTTCTTCCAATCCTTCTCAGACCTCCTCCCTTCTTCCCTTCTCCTCCCTAATGTTTCTCCTTTTTTTAAAAACTCCCTTCCACAATCAATCACAAGTGTCCCTTACCTTGGGATCCTCCTCCTTCAAGCCCACTTATGTGCAAAAACCCAAAATCATGGAGTGCCATTAGAGCTCTCTTCTCCAAGTTGGCAAGAGGGGAGTGTACTGGCCATTAAGGCCAGCCCCCTTGCGCAGTCCTCAATGATAGAGGTCATTTACTCTTCCTTAACAAAATAGGCATCCTCCTAAATATTTCAAAGTATTTGCTTCTTATGGAAAGTCAAAGGAGACTCATACAACTACAACGAGTGTTAAAAAATGCATGATCCTAGCCACATTAATTGAGGCCATCATTTGCATAGAACAAATACTAATCATTCCCTTTTGCTTAAACAAATCAATAGCAATGTTTGAAGCACAAATTAAATTGTCATCTTAATATTATGTTGGCCAATCCTTCAAACCCACTATGTGCATTAACAATGTTAAACATTTCATTTTCTAATCAATTTAATAAGCAATGACCAAATTAATATTAAATTGCTAGCTTAGTCATGTAATGGCTTACCATTTTAATTAAACCATTATTTCCATAAGGCAAATATCAATCTTTCCCTTTACTAAACCATTAAAAGGTAACATCAGGGTGAATATTAAATCGTTAGCTTGCTATTATAATGGTTAGTCAATTCAATTCAAAATCATTATAAGCAATGCTATTATTCAACTCCTTTGTTGATCAATTTAAAGGCATCATCAATGCTATTATCAAATTGATAGCTTGACATTGTCCACCTACAATCATGGTTAGCCCTATGAAACCACATAAAATTAGTAGCATTGTAATCATGAACAAAACTAAATGCCATGATTTATCCTTGCATATTCGTAGCATCAACAATGTTTAGACATCAAAACAATAGGTCTAGTTATATTGTATTTTCCTCAAGGGTCCTATATAGCGGGTCGTGATAAATTTTGAATAGAGGCCCAAGATTCAAATATTATAATGGTTTGGTTGTACATCGTGCTTACCCTATATTAGGCAAACAACATCCTTCACATGGACATTAAAAATCCTTTCATATTTTAATCATTTTTATAGGAGAATCTTATTTTAATATATATATATATATATATATATATATATATATATATATATATATTGAGATCATTTTCTTCCAAATATCAAAATATTATAGTTAATGTCAAACTACTTTACCCTTTTCTATTAGAATCTTATTTTAGTTTATATATGCGTGTGAGGCTGCTTTTGGGATCACTTTCATTAAAATATCGAAATATTGTTGTTGATGTTAGCTGAATAAAACTATATTCAACTTGTTCATAATATATTTGACTTAAACCATATCCAACCCTTTTTATATTATAATCATTTTTTAGTTTATATATGTGTGTGGGGATGCTATTGGAGTCACTTTTATCCAAAAATTAAAATTTTATAGTTGATGTTAAGTGAATTAAACTCTATTTGGCTTGTTGTTTATATATGTATATATAAAAGCTATATATGATTTCTATTATGGTGAATTTCATCAAAATATTAAGATATATTTGAAGTAAACTATATTCAACTTATTGTTTTATTAAAGATTTTCTTATTGTTTTTTTAATGAAACATATTCTTCACATTTCTCAAAATATCATGTTTCTACAATATAATCATTTTTATTAAGAAATAAAATTTCACTTGACTAGTTACCTTTTAAAATTAGAATCTTATCAAACAAAGGTTAACACCATGATTGTCTAAATTATAAGTTAGTTGATTTCCTTCTCTATATATAGACTCACGTTTCCAAGAATTTACCTCTAACAATAGTTAATGAACATCAACAATATTGTTATTTTTATTCAATCTTTACATCTATTTTTGTTGATAGCATTAATAATAATATGTGGATCCCACATTCATAGTTGTTAGTTGAAGTTCCATATGATTTTGAGTGAGCAAAATTGTGCCATTATTATCTCAAACAACACCACCTCTAACAAATTTTTATGGATTTTATTTGGAAGCACCATCAAAATTAATTTTGATAAACCCAATTTCTAGACATTTCCATTTCCATAGATCAAATAAAATCCTTTGTGTTAATCCTATTGTCATAGATGACCCTTTCATTTATATTCAAATACTGTAATCAAGAGGCTAGCACCTCTATTCTTGCACTTGATATGTCTGTAAATATTTTGCAAGAGGTCATAATTCAAATATTATTCAAAAATGAACAAAAGCAAATCATCCACTCAAAACTTATACAAAAGCATAAATGAACAAAAAATAAAAGATAGATATGATTGACACCCATAGGCACCTTAAATAATTAATATTTGTAGATTATAATGCACAACACTTCTATGAGAAATGAGGAGTATGAGAGGGGTATTTATAGCAATACCAAAAACCTCAAATTATGTAAAGTTTAACGAAAGCCAATATAACAAGTAGGCTTTAGGTTAATTACTAGTATTAAGTGAGGTTTAACCATAACAAGGTTAACTATGTACCATTGTGCTTACATATATTACAAAATAAAAAGTACATTGCACAATGAAATGTCCTTAGGTCTATCCAATACATTGCATAATTTTGGATCTTGGCCATAAATAAGATTACTATTAGGTTAGATTATTACATCATTTGTCATTAATATGTCACCTCCATAGTACACATTCCAAGAACATAAAGCAGTATGCATCCTAAGAACATAAAAGAGTTGGTAGGTGATTAATATTTTATTGTAGTTGTTTGTCTCTACTATAGTGTCATAAGTCTATATATTCATGTAATGTTTTGCATTGATACTAGAATGCATATTTTCCCATCAATGGTATGAGAGCGGAGAGGGAGTATTCTCTTACTCGAGGTTAGAAATGATTTAAAAAAGTAATGATAAAACTTCTGCTAGTTGAACCTGGTGTTGTGTAATGTTGTTGAAATTGAGGGAACTCTTTGTTGATGTCAAAGGAAAGAATCATATTGAATCAAATAATTAATTAGTTGTTAATTATTTTGCTCTACTAAGGACCTTCAATGGGGGTTTTTGTAGCAAAAAAAACTCAAGTTTCTTCCTAAGATGAGGTTTATGGTGAGTGTTGATTGTGTTGTTTGAAGGGAAGGCACTCCTAGAGCCCTAGATGTCCATCTTGCCACACCTTCAATTTTGTTTGTAGGTGTGTCACTCACGATGTAAAGGTAGCACATCATCATCGACTCCAAAGCTCTAAAGCTTGTAGTAAGGCACACTTAAGAGAAACTACAAATAATGTTGGTTTACCACGTATAGATATCCATTCTATCATGTTTGTGGAGGCAATTGCTATGGATCATAGTCTGAGTCTATAAATTTCAAGGATAAATCTTGAGTTTGAAGAGCATTTTGCCCATCAACAAAGTTTATGAATCTTGATTCGCGTTGGAGAACACCAAGTCATAACACATAGACCGATATCAATCAAAAGAAAATCAACTCTTCTACCTTTGTTTTGGAGAGCTAACGTAGCAATGGTCACATCCATTTGACCACGCATGAGATGATTCCATACTAAATGGACTCCAACCAAGATTTAATGATGTTGATTATCGTTTTAATGTCCATGCAACAATAAATTCAAGAGGCTACCATGATTCAATGTGTTGAAAGCCATATTATTTCATTTCCTTGAGAATTACAAGATTGAAATTCAATTGGATGTGCTACTTCGTGACACCATTTTGAAAAGAATAAATGCTTTAATTAAATTTGTTGAGCAATGTTGTGGATTGCTTTCGAATAAGATATCCCTATGGTGAAGGTATCTGGTGCCCATGTATATAGGACCATAATTTCCATCTAATCTTGATCATGGTCACCATTGGAGATGCATGGAATATGCTCATGGTAGATCCTCAACAAAAACCTGAGATGCGTGGAATGTGATCATGGAAGAGTGGATGGTAGCCAATCAGCTGAAGCCTTCACAACAATTTCAATGAGGTAGAGCTTTACGAAATTCTAACAAAGATCTAGAACAATGGTGGCATGAAAGGATCGAGAATAACCATGTTAATTTTCTTATTACTTAATCCTTTATCCCACATTCCTAGGGTAAAAGGAGGTAAAGTTTTTCAAATAATCCTTGGTCCATAATTGAAAGTGACTATCCTTAGGAACGATCAACCTGATCATGCAAAAAAGGTTGAGCGACAATTCTCTTGGTAGTTGATACATGGCGGGTCTTCTAGTAATGGACATGCGATAGACTGGATTTGGATAGTGGGCTTGTGCACCAATTTTTTTGGGGTAGTATCTTAAGACAATTTTTTTAATTAATTGCTTGATTAGTTAGTTAATTTTTTGAATTAATTAATTAATTAGTTAATTTTTAATTGGTTGATTAACTAATTAGTTTATTTAATTAATAAGTTAGTTAAAGTGATTAGTTAAAAAAAATTATAGCTTAAGGTCTATTTTTACAAAGCTAATTATTTTTTTCAATTATCCACTTAAAATATTTGTTGTTTTCAAATAATTTGCAAAAATATGTAATGCTTTGAAATGGACAACAAATTGTTACAAAACCCTAAATTTGTGCAACTTGCACAAGGTAACATTCAATATTTACGATGCCTTTGGCTCACATTTACAGGTAATATTGTTGCACTACTACATTTAACACCTAATATAATTGCAACAATAATTATTGGGATCTATCTTTATAAACTATCAGGGAGAAATAAGGAGAGCCCATATTATTTTCACTTCATTATTACCCTTATTCACTTCTATTGCTAGGTATAAATCTTGAAATTAAGTTCCTCCAAGTATTTAAGGGAAGTTATGCTCTATCTATCGAAGTCTTTTTAAGTGGGTGTCAAAGACAAAGTGAATCCCTTTCAATATTGCATGAATCTTTTTAAGCAGGTGTCAAAGATAGAGGGAAGTATAATTTTTTAATTAACTACTTGATTAGTTAGTTAATTTTTTGAATTAATTAATTAATTAGTCAATTTTTAAGGCATAAATCTTGATATTAAGTTCCTCCAAGTTTTAAAGGGAAGTTACGCCCTGTTTGTGGAAGTCTTTTTAAGTAGGTGTCAAAGATAGAGTGAATCCCTTTCAATATTGGGTAAATATTTTTAAGCAGGCGTCAAAGATAGAGTGAATTGTTTTAAGCAGGTTTCGAAGATAGAGGGAAGTATTGTTTTTTAATTAATTATTTGATTAGTTATTTTTTTGAATTAATTAATTAATTTCTTAATTTTTAAGGCATAAATCTTGAAATTAAGTTCCTCCAAGTATTTAAGGGAAGTTATGCCCTGTCTGTGGAAGTCTTTTTAACTAGGTGTCCAATATAGAGTGAATCTTTTTTACCAGGTTTCAAAGATAGAGGGAAGTATTTTTTTAAATTAATTACTTGATTAGTTAGTTGATTTTTTGAATTAATTAATTAATTAGTTAGATTTTAAGGCGTAAATCTTGAAATTAAGTTCCTCCAAGTATTTAAGGGAAGTTACGCCCTGGTTGTGGAAGTATTTTTAAGTAGGTGTCAAAGATAGAGTGAATCCCTTTCAATATTGTGTGAATATTTTTAAGCAGATAGAGTGAATTTTTTTAAGCAAGTGTCAAAGATAGAGGGAAGCATTATTTTTAATTAATTACTTGATTAGTTGGTTAATTTTTTGAATTAATTAATTAATTAGTTAATTTTTTGAATTAATTAATTAATTAGTTAAATTTTTGAATTAATAAATTAATTAGTTAAATTTTTAAGGTCTAAATCTTGAAATTAAGTTCGTCCAAGTATTTGAGGGAAGTTACGCTCTATCTGTGGAAGTCTTTTTAAGCAGGTGTCAAAGATAGAGTGAATCTCTTTCAATATTGCATGAATATTTTTAAGGAGGTATCAAAGATAGAGTGAATATTTTTAAGTAGGTGTTAAAGATAGAGGGAAGTATTATTTTTAATTAATTACATGATTAGTAAATTTTTTGAATTAATCAATTCATTAGTTAATTAATTACTTAGTTAAAAAAATATATTGCTTAAGGTCTATTTTTGTAAAGCTAATCTTTTTTTTTCAATTATCCACTTAAAATATTTATTGTTTGTAAATGATTTGCAAAAATATGTAATGCTTTGAAATGGACAACAAATTGTTACAAAATCCTAAATTTGTGCAACTTGCACAAGGCAACACTTAGTATTTACGACACCTCTGGCTCACATTTATAGGTAATGTTGTTGCACTATTGCATTTAACACCTAATATAACTACAATAATGATGACTAAGGTCTATCCTTATAAACTATCAAGGAGAAATAAGGAAAATCTATATTATTTTCACTCCATTATTACCCTTAGTCACTTCTATCACTAGGCGTAAATCTTGAAATTAAATTCTTCCAAGTATTTAAAGGAAGTTATGCCTTATCAATGGAAGTTTTTTTAATTTCCTATACACTATGTATCGTTATGCTTTTAGTACCTTAAGGTATCTCTCACATTAGATTGTGTATATCAAGAGGACTTGATTCTTTCAAATACTAATGAGTATTTAGAAAGAGTGAGTATATTGAAAGATTTGATATATCATATTGGTGGTATATAGAAAGGGGGACCATTTGGAGAGATAAGGAACCCTCACAATGTCCATGCCAAAAGTGTTTCTCATAGATTCTTAGCTCTTGAAAGGTCCAAATTTTGTGCCATGGAAGACAAAGATGTGGATCATATTGTAGGTTGAAAATCTATGGGACATCATGACTAGTAGAGTTACATGACCTATAGATGATGAAAATGATGATTCTAGAAAAGCAACATATGATGATGCAAATGCAAGAGTCCTCATGATATTCAAACTTGTCACAACTAATGAGATTCAACCTCATATTTGTGAAGCATAGAGTGCCAAAGAAGCATGGGATATACTCACTACTATTTATGAAGGGAAGAATCAAGCAACTATTCTTCACCTACAGTCCTAGTTGCACACTTTGAGCATGAACAATGGAGAAAATATAGAAGCATTCCTTTGTAGAGTTGTCGACCTAGAAACAATATTGAATGCAATGGAAGAGAAAGTGTAAGATAAGCTCTTAGTATCCATTATACTTAGAGTTTTACTTGATTTTTTTAGAGTGCTAATTACTTCCTTCCAAGTGTCAAATAGACAAGTCTCTTTTGAGGATTTGGTAAATTTATTACAATAAGAAGCTATCAAGGAATTTGGCAATAAGAAACCACCAACTAGTTCTTACCAAAATGCTTCTACTCCAAAATATTCTTCTAAAATCTCATCTTCCTCATCATAGAAGAAAACTAAAAAACGAAGGAGGTAGTGTCACATTTATGAGAGAGAAGGCCACAAAACCACATAATGTTGGTACAATTCAACAACTCATAGCGACAAAAATCAACCACAAAAGAAGGCTCAATAAAAACCACATCCCAAACACAAGAAACTCAAAGGACATATTTCTATTGAAGAGTCAAAATAAGATTTGGAGCAAGCACACAAGGTGCTCATGACTAAGGCTGAACCCAAATACAAGGACAATGTTTGGTACATTGATTTAGGTGCTAGTAAGCACATGATAGAGGACAAATAATGGTTTGATTATTTTGAAGCCAAAGAAGGGAAACTCGTGACAATCAGTGATGATAAGACTTATCAAGTCAAAGGTGTAGGTGATATCCTCCTTACTCTTCTAGATGGGCAATGCCATATAGAAAAGGTACTCTATATACTAGGACTTACAAATAATTTGTTGTCAGTTCCTCAAATTCTAGATAGAAATATGGTGATTGATTTTAGAGTTGTTGATGTACAAAAGAGGTGCTTCATTACCAAAAATGGTAAACATATTACAATTGGATCATAAAAATATAGTTTGTTTTCTCTAGATACCCTATCTTCTCCTCATGTTACATTGGTTTCCACAACAAAAGAAGCAACCTCCTTGTGGCATAAGTGCTATGGGTATTTAAATTTAAGATATTTAATTTAGTTAAGCATGAAATGGTGTTAGGATTTCCAAACCTCTCATTTATATTGCTAATGTGCTTGTATTGCTTAACAGGGAAGCAACACCGAGTCCATTTTGAACTGAGCACTTCAAGAGATAAGAACTATTGGAGTTGATACACACCAATATATATAGATCCATGCCAAAATGTTTTGGTGATAAGAGATATTTTTAGTTGTTTATTGATGGCTAATCTAGGAAAATGTGGGTGTCCTCTCCATAGTTGAAGTTTTATGAATTCCTATATTTTTAGCAGTTCAAGAAGCGTGTTGAGAAAGAGTCAAGATGTTCCATTAAGGCCCTTTGCTCAAATTGAGGGGGGAATATACTTGCAACAAATTTTTAATATTTCTTAGACATCATGGGATAAAGGGATAACTTATGACATATTATACTCCACAACAAAATGGGGTTGTTGAAATATGGAATATTTCCATAATGAAAATGGGTTGATGTATGCTCATTGGAGCTAACCTTGGGTAACAATATTGGACTGAAGTTGTCTTCGCTACAATGTATCTCCTCAATATAGCAGCCATAAAAGCACTTCAAAGAGTTACACATAAATAAGCATGGTATAGAAAGAAGCCATTTATTTATCATCTAATAATATTTGGTAGCAAAGCATACATGCATATTCCAAATAGTAAAATGATAAAGTTAGATGATAAATGTCTGCCATGTATCTTTCTTAGATGATGATAAATCTAAATGGTATTGATTGATAGATCATATCACCAAGAAAACACATATAAGTCAAGATGTAGTATTGATGAAGTTGTTGATCCAAAATTAGATACTAAAGGTGCTCTCACTATCAACATAGAGATTAATGAGGAATTCCAAATAGATATTCCAATTGTGAATGGTAAATTAAAGCAATTTCTCCTACAGAATAACAAAAGACTTTAAAATAGATTTAAAAAATCATCAAAGATATCAAATTTGATGCACCTCCTGATCTTACTTCCACTCAACCACATAATCAAAATATGACATATAAAGAAGTAAATATAGAATTGATGTCTTCATTCATGGAGTATATATAACCTACATTAGTGAAGGATGCACTTAGCTTACCTCAATGAAAGGAAGACATGGAAACATAATATAATTATCATTGAAAAACAATACATTTAAGCTGGTTAATCTGCCTAAAATAAAGAAGCCCATAGGCTACAAGTGGGTATTCAAGTTCAAATATAAGGTAGACGGATACATTGATAAATACACGATCTGACTTGTTACAAAGGGCTTGCTAAAAAATAAGGCATTGACTATGAGGAAATATTTGCATCAACAACTAAAATGATGATTGTAGACACCTAAAACGTGTCATGTTTAGGGGAGCTACTCACATAGGCACATTCATAAGATCATAGGACATAACCTTGGACTTTCCAAGCATCAAAAGTGGTTTTCACCACCCATTTGGGGCATTCTGAGCCCATCCAAGCTTAGCCGCTCAAGACCAGAGCGGCCAGATCTTAGCCGCTCAAGCTCAGAGCGGCCAGACCTTAGCCACTGCAGATGACATCAGCCAAATCTTAGTCACTGCAGACGACAGCGGCTAAGCCATAAAAAGCATTTTGCCGACAAACAGGCCTAATCAGAGGTGGAAGTGGCAGTCTGCATGCAATAAAGGTGAGCGGGAGTAACTTTGCATTCCCCTTCACAACCAGTTCACATAGAAGACTTGAGTCTGAATTTAGACTTCGGTTAACTAGTCTTTAAACATAGAAAAGACAAAAAGCTTCTCATGCTAACATTCACTATGCATGAGGGATTCAATCCTAGGGTTTTGAGCATAGACTTTAGGGTTTCACACACTTTAAAAGGTGCAAGCCTAAGAGCACCAAAAAGAATACATAGAATAGATAGAGAGAATCAATCAATCCAGAGATACATGAACGCATTAGATCATTGAGGAGAGCTTTCGAGACTTGGAGAGTTTCCCTTGGAGATCACATTTATGGTGAAGCCCTAACAAATTGGAGAGCATAGCAACCACCATTTCAACATCGGATACAAGCTTTGATCCATAGCTTTGGAGCAAAGAGAATGAGATTCACTTTAGCGGCCGCTATCATTGGACAGTGGCCCATAGGCCTAGCTTAGGGTTTTAGACATTAGTTTCATTATTCTATTTAGCATATCATTAGCATAGCATCATTTCATTCATTCGCATTCATAGCATTAGTTTCATTTGCACTTGCTTTCATTTGAGTATATTCATTGCTAACAACCTCATCCAGGGAGGCAATCTCGGACATCTAAGCGTGTGTTGTTGTTTCATTGCTTACAGGGCCACAGGTTCATCGAACGGAAGCTACAACATACGAGAGCAAGAGGATCCCTCTAGCAATCAGACCTAGAGAAGGAGGCATCTGTAAGCCCTCATACATTTTTATGTGTAGAACCGGGAAGCTTGTGAAAGCGCACCACCCCTTGCTAGGGGACTTCTTCCTCACTTGTAATTCATTGTATCAAAATGGGTATCCCTAAGAGGGACCGACATGTAACCGAGTTTCAATACAAATAAAGAGATCCATCTTTGTTACTTCCATGTTATATGCTTTTTCATGGTCTTTCATTTCATCTTGGGTATAATATTGCAAGTAGAGTAAAGCGGTGCGTGCATCCCGGGGTCGCTACAGATGGCGATCATGGTGGGACTTCCATTGATTTTTCATTTTTTTGCCTAGAAACTGACTTAGTTTTGTGTGCAGGTGTAGCCGCTCTGAGCTACAATGGCCAAAAATCAGCCGCTCTGATCTACAATGGCTAGCAGTCAGCCGCTCCTGCTAATAATGACCATAAACCAGCCACTCTGGTCGACAACGGCCAACACAGGAGTGCAGTAGAGGCCAGAACCTTGGTTCTCTGAGCTGGATTAGAGGTTGGTATAGCTTTTCTGGTATTTCATGGTTTTTTTTCTGCTTCTGTTTGTTTAAAATAGTGAACTTAAAACACATTTCTATTTGGAAAACTGAAAGAATGAAAGAAAAAGAACTTGCATCTTGCACATCTTAGAGTTCCTTTTAGATTTTCCACTAGGCATTGCTAGGAACAATGACTTTTGCTTGTAAAGTTCACCCTAGAATCCAACGTGCTAGACATTGTATGTTGTTTGCTTGCTTTGAGGCCCTGCTAGAGGCCATAGCTACATGAAATAAAGTGCGTCCATACAAATCATGGTAGTTCATGCATTTTTTTGAAAATCAAAACGTCTCTTTGCATTTAGGCATATAGGAAAGATTCATTGCTGCTATATGATGCATGTTACTTTACGCAAGCTTAAAATGAACACCACACACATACGCATCATTTAAACATTGGGGAGTTGGATTTCATCACCAACCCTCAATTCAGTCTAGTGACGTTGGAATTCATCTCCTTCCACTGGCTTGCCCCCTAGAGCTTCCTAGAAATGGATTGAGAAACTTACTTATAGTGGTACTAAGTTACTTGTGCTCAAACTATCTCCCACTATTGGAACAATCATTGGTTCAGAGTGGAAGAGCTAGGTGAACCCCCCATTGGGACTTCAATGGTGTACCCTAGCATATTTTGGGAAAATCATGTTTGGCATGGGTGTACTTGATTATCACTATGGATGAGTCTTCTCATTCTTAATCCAAGAACAAAAGCAAGAAATCAAAGGAACAACAAATCATCAAAATACAACAAATAGTTTAGGACACACTTAAATTGATAATCAAGATAAACATTTGCTTGATATTGTTTGCGTACATTGAATTGCAACTCAAAAGATAAATTCCTAAAAGCAAAAATGGTCAAAACAAGAAGTAAACATCCTCGGTATGATGTCGAAGGAGAGTCTAAAGCAGCCCATACCCATAGGTGAAGTCATAGTCATATTGGATGACCTACCCGCAAGACCGTGAGACGTAGGTCCATGAGCCTAAGGGGTGATAACTCAACCCTTGGGGGTTCTCCTCGAGAAACCCCAAGTAGGGAACTACATCATGGAACAAAGTCACATAAACAAAGAGAGGCTTCAAAGCCATCCTCATCAAGGAGACATGAGGGGACCTCAAAGGCCTCCTCTAAACACATAGAAACTTCTCAAAGGCATGAAGAAGCTTCAAAGGCTTCCTCCTCACATAGACATAAAGAAGGTTCTAAAGCTCAATCTTCACATAAGGATGATGAGGTTGCTACATCTCCATTCTCATGGAGAGAGCATGTGACCACAAAGCCTTCTTCATCAAGAGGGCACACAAGAGTTACAACTACTCAAGCTTCACAAGAAACATATGGAATAGGTCTGCCTACTGAAGGGCAAGAAACTAGAGAAACATCGAGTCATAGGCATCAAATAGAAGATACCCTTCACACAAGAGGAAGGATTCCCATAGACTATGACCTTATTGGAGTGAATGGCACCCCATGGGATCAGCCATGGAAAACAAGACAACTGGATGAGTTGGATAAGTTTCATCAGAGGCCAACTCAAAGAACCATAGTTACTGAGAACTCTACATCTGGAAGTTCATGAACTATGACTTCTAAGCATACCTCTCAGTCTAGGGGTGCCTCAGAATGACCCCATAGTAAACATACAAAATTTGATCATGAAAACACTCAAACATACACTGAACAAGTTACATTAGCTAGCAAGAGCAGAGAAATAACAGAAACCTCCTCGAGGAATCTATGCATCAGAACCACCAAAACTAGATCAGACAAGCATGAGTCCTCTATGACAGTGCATGTTGACCACATGCGATGGTTAGAGAATACCTTGCACAAAGAGTGAGAGCTTGTGGAAGCTCTTGAACATGAAAAACAAAGAGAAAAACTCTTGCGCCAACATGAGCAACATTTAAGAGAGCAAGTTGAGCAGCTAGCTCACATCAACCATCAAACAAATGGTAATGATCATCAAAGAGATCAATGCATTGACTCACCAAGAGAAAGGTGCACTAGACAAGAAAGTGACCCACACCAAAATCACCCTCCAAATCATGAGTGGAATCCAACTAGGGGGGAAATGGTAGACTTAATAAATCAGGATCAGGCATATCCTGGATCCCCTCGTAGGAGGGAAGAAAATGGAACAACTCAAGTGGATAGGGGGTCACCTCCATTGCCACCATGAGGGGGCCTACAAGAAGAGGAACTCCTCACCTCAAAGGTATTTCAAGCTCTTGCTAAAAATATGAAGTCCTTTGAGAAACAAGAGATGGTTGGGAACCAACCAACATTGAGCAAAATACATAATCAACCATTGTGCCCATCAGTTCCTAGCCCTGCATATCCTAAGCACTTTGAGATGCCTAGGTTGGAAAATTTTAAGGGTGAAGAAGATGCACAAGAGCATGTCACCAATTTCATCAATGCATGTTTTCATCTTGAAGACAATGATGCTCTTATGCTAAGGACATTCATCATGACATTTTTGGGTGCTGCCACTCAATGGTTCAACCAATTGCCCAAGCATAGCATAACCAACTTTGAACAACTAGTAAATGCTTTTCTAAAGCATTTCTCCTTTGGTGCTAAGAGAAAAGTGAACCTTTCAGACCTGGCCAATTTGAAACATTATGATGATGAGCCAGTAATGGATTATGGGAATAGATGGAGAAAGATCATGGCAAAACTATCATTCTCCGTCCCCATAGAAGAGATTGTCCACATGTTCACCAAGAGTTGTTCCAAACACATCTCCCTCTTGCTACAACTACAATAGTACCCCTCATTTGAGGAAGCTTTGGCATAGGCCAAACTCATTGAGGACATAAAAGTAGATGAGGGAACCATCAAACTCTGAAACAAGGAGTGGAACAAGAATGACAAAAATGGCAAAAATAAATAGAAGTAGGCAAACCCTACCCTAGTTAATCAAGTAGTGTTGGCTGCACCTAAGGATGGGGCTACACAACAACCCCAGAATTATCAAGCACATCCCCCACCAGCCAACTATGATCAAAAGAACTATCAGGGGAGAAACAAAGAATGAAAACCCCCTCGCTACTTTACACCATTAATAGAATCAATGCAATCAATCTTCAACCAATTGAGCGAGGTAGGAAAGATCAGATTCCCTGACATACCTCTTATAGATCCCAACCATCCTAAGCCAAAAGGATATAGGGAAGATCAATTTTGCCCTTATCATAGGATACCGGGGCATAACATTGAGGTTTGCAATGGTTTTAAGCACCAAGTTCAAAACATGATTGAGGCGGGAGAACTCAAAGTGGACAACCCACTGGCCCCTGACAATAGAGATATGGGCATCTACAAAAACCCGCTACCAAATCATGAGGCCCCTAGAGAGCAAGGGGCCCAAGTCAATCAGGTCCGAGTTGATATACCTACCCACGGATGTGTTGGGATGGTCAAAATTGTCAATATAGCAACCAAGAGTAGACGGTATGGTCAACCACAACCTCCTGCAGCTCCTATGAATGTCCCAACTACACCAAGGTAGAGGTAGGGGCAAAACAACCTTCCAGGTCCACCAACTCGACCTATGGTAACTATCCAGAGTAGACTTGAGCAAAACTTACAAATGACTCTGGCTAAGCTATCTATTTATGAGCTCATACAATAGTCCCCAAAGCACAGGGAGACCTTGATGGAGATTTTAAGGTCAATTGAGATCCAACCACAAGATCCAAATGCCTTCACCCATTTTGTGGGACAAGTACAAGAATGCTAGGAACCTATAATTCGATTCTATGATTATGAGATTAAGATAGTACCTACTACCTTACCAGACCCTCCACTGAACATTGTGGCATCAATCAATGATTTACCTTTCAAGAGGGTCTTGGTCGATACAGGTTCATCAATCAACATCATCACAACAACTACCATAGAACACCTAAAAATCCCCAAGTCACATATCATTCTGGGAGCCTACACATTAAGAGCTTTCAATGATGCTTTATGCAATACTATGGGAATGATAGTCTTACCTATCAAGGTAGGGCATAAGACCATCCCCGTGATGTGTCATGTCTTGGAAGGGGCCATGCAATACAACATCCTTTTAGGGTGACCTTGGATAAGGGACATGAAGTGTGTCCCTTCAATCTTACACCAATGTGTCAAGTATGTGCATGATAACAAAGTCTATATGGTGTTGGCCGATGATGAGCCATTCAAGTATGTCCATCAGGTGGATTTTCTAGGAGATTTTGTGATCCCTTCTACCCACCTGTATGTAGGGCCTTCATCTCCAATTATGCAACTGAAGGACAAAGACAAAGGGGTACAAAAAGACCCATCCACATTAACACCTCAACATGCACCCAACATGACTAATACTTCTAAGAAACCATCAACGTCTAAGCCACAAGATAATCAGAAGCTAAAGGCACCCTTAGTCAAGGAAAGAAAGCCCAGGGAAGTACTAACCATAGCCATTGAGGAAGGTCCAAGTCCCATGGATGAAGAAGATCTCCAAGAGCAAGTCAAAGATGATGATTACCATCCTGCTTCACCAGTGTCATCCATGGGGTCATCCACATCGCATGCAACCATACACTTGGAAAGCATAGGGATAGGAGAATACCTTGTGTAGAACATAACATTCACACCTATCATAGAATCTACACAAGACATGGGAAAACCAAAATACTTGAGACCACCAGTGGGAACAGTGGTTCCGCTTGGAATCCCTCCCAACCAGACAAACTTTGTCTATGCTGGACTAGACTGCGCCCATAAGTCTACTAAAGAGGAAGAGGACAATGATGAATTATTCACTATTAATGTTCATTACCTCTCTAATCCTGAGTTTTCTCTAAGCTACTTTGAATATTGCCATTGGCATGGTTACGGTCTTGGTATATATGAGCAGGGGCGTAGGCGGCCACTCGAGCCGCAATACCAGCTTCCTACTGATAGGTTTGGGGTAGGTTACCACATCAGATGTCGGGATGACTCTTTGGTAGTAGCTTTAGATAGATTGAGCTTGGGGTTAGGAGAAGACATCAATTTTATTCCTTATCACCCACTAAGTTCAAGTCTTATGTGCAATAGACAAGTGGTCACAGTGAACATCCTGTCACCTGAGACATATCATCCAAGACTCACAACTGATGCCATCCTAGTAGGATACAACTCATGGGATGATGAGCAAGAAGAAAATAGATATGTGGCAAGTGATGATGAAGCACAAGAGGGCTTGGCCTATCATGGGCCTCACTATTTACAAAGCTTTACTTGGTCCATCCACAATGAGAGTGGATACATATCAGATGAAAGTAGCTATGAGTCAGAGGACTCGATAGAGAGAGCCTACTTAGGACCAAGGCATTGGCCCCATGGCATGGGGCAAGAAACTAATGCAAATGGCATCTTCATAAGTGATGAGGAGTATGAGGATGAGATAGATATGGCCTACTTGAGGCCAAGATATGTGCCCCATATCTTAGGGCCGCACACTAATGCCAATGGATTCTTCATAAGTGATGAAGAATATGAAGATGAGACAGAGATGGCCTACCTAGGGCCAAGGCATGAGCCCCTTGTCTTAGGGCCACATACCAATGCTAATAGTTTCTGGATAAGCGATGATGACTTTGACTCTAAAATTGAGATGGCTTATCTTGGGCCTCACCACTTGCGGCAAGTTGACATGTTGGTAGAGAGAGAGGTGGCACTTCATGCCATAGACCCTCATCTATGATTTTTGGGGAGACCTGTTGACCTAGCTACCATTCACCAGATGGTCAATCCCCCTCCACCTACATTCAGAGAGCGGTTAGAGCCCAATGATCCTATTATCCACCCTGCTCATGGGCTAGATCCAAAAATTCCCATTCCTCCAGAGCCTCATCATGAGTATGGAAGGGAAACCTCTGAGATAATATTGCACCCATGTGGTCCTGGAGATTTCATTCCATCCATCAACACAATCTCCATTGATTTGACCACTCCACTTCATAATCCAGCCGATCCCACAAAACCTTTGTGTATTGATACAGAGGTAATTGATTGGGACCACGTTGATTCACCCATAGAGCCTGAAGATATTTTCCCTAATGAAGAGATGTTACAACCATTTCATTTTGCATCAGGCTGTGCATATGATGTATTTCATGCTGGTTTGGATCCTGAGTCAGTAGGACCTGTAAATCCCATCGATGACATTCACTTGATACCCACACCTCATCAGTTAGAGGATGGGTCACATATGGTTGTAGAAGTGAATTTTGAGGTGGACATCAATGATGATCCTACTCAACCAAAGAAAGTCAAGTTCAGAGAAAGTCTATCTCCAGAAGAACAAGCCATCATAATTCCTCTCCTAAAAGAGAGGCCAAATATTTTTGCTTGGACTTACAAAGACATGCCTAGGATAGATCCAAAGTTAGTTGTTCACAACCTTTCATTGGATCCCATGAAGAAACCAGTCAAGCAAAAGTTGAGGAAAATGCATCCAACCATCACTTTGATGGTAAAGAATGAATTGCAAAAACTATTGGATGCAGTTTTCATAGTTCCTATCGACTACCCTGAGTGGGTGTCCAACATGGTGCCCATGGGGAAACCCGATGGAAGAGTTCGAATTTGCACAGACTTTAGAGACTTAAATAGGGCAACTCCAAAGGATTCATTCCCATTGCCAAACATAGATGCTCTTGTTGATGCCACCGTAGGTCATGAGATGCTTTCCCTAATGGATGGTTTTTCTGGATACAATCAAATCTGGATTAAACTCGAAGACCAACACAAGACTACTTTCATTACTCCATGGGGAACATTCTATTACAAAGTGATGCCATTCGGGCTCAAGAATGTTGGTGCCACCTACCAATGAGCCATGACATACATATTCCATGACTACATGCACAAGATCTTAGAGGACTACATGGATGACTTACTCGCTAAGTCTTTCCTACGGCAAGAGCATGCTGAAGTCCTTAGACAAGTCTTTAACCACCTCATTGAGCACAATGTAAGATTGAATCCTAAGAAGTGCGTATTTGGCGTAACTTCTGGAAAGATTTTGGGATTCATCATTTCTAAGAGAGGCATCGAGGTCGATCTGAAAAAGTGAAGGCTATACTGGAAATGGCCGCCCCTACCAACATTAGGGAATTAAGAAGCCTTCAAGGCAAGATAGCATCCATAAAATGGTTCATTGCACAATTATCAGATAAGTGTCGACCCATGAACTAGTTGCTATGCAAGGATATCCCATTTCATTGGGATGAAGAGTGCCAACAAGCCTTTTTAGAGATCAAAATATACCTGGCCACGCTACCAGTGTTGGCTCCACCAAGGCTAGACATTCCATATTTGCTATACATATCGGCTACTAATTTTGCTTTGGGCACCATGTTAGCCCAAAAGAATGTGCAAAACAAAGAGCAAGCCATATATTACATTAGTCACACCTTGGTGAGTTATGAGCTAGGATATGCGTATGTCAAAAATTTGTGTTTAGTAGTGGTCTTTGCAACTCAAAAGTTGTGACACTACATGTTGAGCCATACAACCTACGTTATATCCAAACAAAATCCTTTGCAGTACATGATGAACAAGACATATCACAATACTCGTACTGCAAAGTGGATCATGCTACTAACATAATTTGATCTAGAGTTCATAAGCCAAAATTCCATCAAGGGACAAGTCATAGCAGATCAACTAGTAGAGGCTCCTCTTCAGGATAGCAAGCCTCTCACCATAGAGTTGCCTGATGATGCAGTCTTTGCATTATCAGATCCACCTGAACTCGAAGAACCTAAGAAAGAAAGAGACATGTCATTGTTCTTCGATGGTTCAAAATGTGAGCAAGGGGGTAGAGTAGGGATAGTCTTTATCACACCGTAGGGCATGTCATTGCCCTTATCATTCAAACTAGACTTCCCTTGCACAAACAACAACATATAGTATGAGGCTTTGATCTTGGGACTCCAAATAACCATAGCAATGGGCATTAAAATATTGAACATCTTTGGTGACTCCTTGCTCATAGTAAATCAAGTTAAAGGCCTATTCCAATGTAGGTGCCCACTCCTAAAATCTTACAAGGAACTTGTTGACACCTACCTAGCCCAGCTGGAATGGTATGACATCGAGGCAATCCCTCGTACGTCAAACAGATTTGTAGACACCATGGCCTCTCTGGGATCCTTAATCCCTCAGAATCCATCCACTGATTTTACAACCATTCATGTGAAAGTGCTCTCACACTCAACAATACAACGTGAGGCTTTGGACAATCAAGCATCAGTCAACATGATCAACATCGAACCTAATCAGGATTGGTCCATCATAGCTAAAGACTTCTTGCAAACAACACCTTGGGCATCTTTGGTTTCTCAAGGACCTACAGAGTGTGGCACGACCATTCACCATAGAGTTGTTTCTCAATATGTGTTCGCACATGCTGGATCATAGGAGGAACATGTTGTTTTATCAATAGAAGTTGTGGCTTATCAGGATTGGCTTTCCCAATTGCGGGATTTCTTGAAGCTGGGAATGCTACCTCAAGACCTATCGCATGGTGAAAGATGAACATTTAAACAAAATGTGACTAGGTACATTTTTCTAGGAGAAGTCCTCTATAGGTGAGGTTATGATGGAGTACTCCTTCATTGTCTTGAGCCCTAGGAAGCATCCTGGGCAATTTTGCAAGCTCACGATGGTACGTGTGGCGGCCACTTCAGTGGCATGGCTATTGTTAAGCGTATCTTAAGGATGGGTTACTATTGGCCCACTATGGAAAAATATTGTTGTGAGTATGTCAAGAAATGCATTAAGTGCCAACATCATGCAAATCTCACCCATTTGCCATCACAAGCCTTGCAACCCATCCAGGAAGCATGGCCATTCTCATAGTGGGGACTAGACTTGGTGGGGAAGATCTCACCCCCATCCTCGAGCCGACACACATTCATCATAATGACCACTGAGTATTTTACTAAATGGGTCAAAGCGATCCCTTTAACATCGACAACTGGACCAAGGATTGCGGAGTTTATACTCCACAATATCATAAGTCATTTTGGGGTCCCTTCGAAGATAATATCGGATAATGGGCCATATTTCAAGAACAAAAATGTGCATGCTTTAATGAACAAATACCATATTCAACATAGTTTTTCAATACCTTATTATCCACAAGCAAATGGGCAAGCAAAAGCCTCAAATAAAACAATCATCTCCATCTTGAGGAAGATGGTAAAAGAAAATCATAAGGACTAGCACTTGCAATTACCTCTTGCACTATGGGCATACAGGACTAGTGTGCGGACGCCCACTGGGGCAACACCATTTTCACTTGTATATGGCACTGAGGCCATCATGCCCTTAGAGTTGGAGATTCCAACCTTGCGAGTAGCCATGAAGGACTTCATAGATGATGACACCGCATGACAAGGCCACCTTGATCAGCTAACGCTTCTTGATGAACGCCGATTCAATGCCTTGGAGCATCTCCACGTTTATCAGAATCACCTTGCACGAGCTTACAATAGTAAAGTCCACTTGAGGGAATTCAAAGTTGGGGATCTTGTGCTCAAATAAAACCAATAGAACTCAAATCTACCACCGCACCTATGAGACAAATTTATGGTAAACTGGATAGGCCCCTACATGATTTTAGAAAGGGTTGGGCCTGGAGCATATCACCTTACATCGTTGGATGGTGTTGAAGAGCCTGAACCTCTCAATATCATTCACTTGAAGGCATTTTATACATAAAATAAAAAAAATTCAAATATGTCAAAAAAAAAAAACATTCAAATATGTCAAAAATAAAAAAACATTCAAATATGTCAAAAAAAAAACATTCAAATATGTCAAAAATTGAAATACAAAAGCAATAAAAAATGCTCCAAGGGTATCTTCACACCGCTTGGTCACCTTCATCACAAAAATCTCCAAAGGCATCTTAAAGCCCTTTGGTCAAAAGCAATAAAAAATGCTCCAAGGGTATCTTCACACCGCTTGGTCACCTTCATCACAAAAAGCTCCAAAGGCATCTTAAAGCCCTTTGGTCAAAAGAATAAAAATGCTCCAAGGGTATCTTCACACCGCTTGGTCATTCATAAAAATCTCCAAAGGCATCTTAAAGCCCTTTGGTCAAATCAAACAAAAAGCTCCAAAGGCATCTTAAAGCCCTTTGGTCAAATAACAAAATCAAAAACACAAAAACAATGCAAAAATAAAAAATACAAAAACATTTGCATTTCACACTTGCATTCACATAAGTTGCATTACATCCATTGCATTCGCATATGTTATGATCACATTCTAGCAAAAGATGCCACAGTTTGTATCACAACCCAAAAGCTCAAATCCACCTCCATCCATGCACTCATGTGTATAACTATGTTTGTCAACACAACCATTTCATGTTGCTATACAAAATAGGCTAAGATTATCCTATTATTCAAACATGTCTAGTGGTCTTATCAACTTTTGTAGAAAGCCACCTTGATTAGTAGAAGGTAAGGTCTAGCTGTGATAATACCTTGGATATTCAGGATCCCATCACTAATTGAAACACTAAAATCCTAGCTGGTACAAGGAAAAGATGAAAGTTACGAAGCGGTCTAGGTTACCTTAAGTGAAAAGGATCTTCCTTGCTTATCCCCTTATGCGACCGGTTTAAAGGTGCTGAGAATTGGCAAAAGGACAAGCTTCACCCTATCCAAATCCCTTGCTTAAATCAAAATAAGCAAAATCCCAAAACAAAGTACAAATTCAAAAATCCAAGCATACATTCCAGATTTCAAAGCAATGATCCGATACACAAATCAGAGATTCCAAGAAACCTCGCTCAAAGAAAAATCAATAAAAAATAAATAATGATTTTCATCACTACATATGAGCAAAATAAATAGTGATTATCATCACTACAAGAATCCTCGCTCAAGAAAAAAATCAATAAAAAATAAATAGTGATTTTCATCACTACATATGAGCAAATATCCAAAGCCAAAAGGAAGAAAAGAAGGGAATGAAGCTTGAATCCCTGGAATTCTCAACATTGTACAAAATCGGAAGGAGAAATCCTTATGCATGATGATATGTCTACCACAATTGCTTCATGCATTTGTGTAGACCAATGTTTGAATGTGGATGAGCTAGCTTAGGTAACCCAATATTGCCTAGTGGTATAGTCCAACTAAGTCCAACTTAGGATGAGACGAACACTTGAGAATCCCTGATCTTAGCAATGGGCTGAAAGAATCCTTCCTGACATCGGAGGAAATGCTTGAGTTCTATCTCAAAATATACAATCACTTGCACACACAGAGATCATGAATATCCAGGTCCATGGTAAAAGCCTTACTTTTCAAAAGTCTAGAATGGTCAGTAGACAACTGTTGATAGGATAACTAGAGTGGTTGAGTTTTAGGAACAACCAAAAATAATTCCTACATAAGCAACAAATCATATCACCAATCACATCAACAACTTTCTTCATAAGCTTCTATAAATTAGGGGGTATTAATAAAATATATGAGATACCGATTATATGTCAGAAATGATATTTAGATGACCACTGATTATTTTATATTTCTTAAATTACAGAAGCTTATCCAGAAAAATACATTCATCCCACACCATTACATTGCACACATGGATGGAGTAAATGATCAATTCTCATGATTAGAATGATTATTAAAACAAAATCCATGGTTGTTATACTTTCTGTGGTATCACCCATTAGATTGTCAAAATCATAGCATATGCATTCTTTGTGTTTTGAGTAATTAAAACATACAAGTTCATTCACATTAGATTACACAAATACATATTACATTCACCATATACATAGCACATTGCACATTGCATTTACCATATCATAACATAAGTTAAGTGTGCACACTGAAATCAAAATCAAACATGCATTTAACATACCAACATCGCATCCATAAATACACAAGTCATTAATCATCCATCATCACATTATAAAACACATAAGCAATATCCATTTGCATACAATCATAAATCCATCATCAAATCACTGCATAATACATCACATCATATCACAATAGGTAGATCATATCACATCTACATGAGCATCTATCTCAATATCCACATCACCACCAATATCATCTATCATCTATCATATATGTCAAATCATCATAATACCATCATCACATCTCATCATAAAACAAATAAAACAAAAACATGAGCAATAAATGATACACATAATGAGTCATAAACATAAAGATATCATATAAATGTGTGTGTCAAATAGATGGGTATACAAAACTGCCCATAGGGCTACAGTCATATAGGTCAAGCCAACCTCAAAAATGATAAACTAAGAGCATCATCAATCAAATACAGGGCCTGAACCTCCTGCACCACCTCTCCTAGTGCCACCTCCCCCTGTGGTGGTGTCATGGGTCGAATGGTGTGAACCTGTCGGTCTCTCTGTCCGAGTCCTGGTCCTCTGGCTAGAATGGGTGAAAGACTACCCTGAGGTGGAGCGCCCATTGACCTATGAACCACCTACACCTGGTGCCTCCCTAGGGACAAGCCCATGCCTCTTGAGCTACATCTGGAGGGTGGTAATATGACCAACATGCCCATGGATCATCATCTCATACTCCTCTAATAGTGACCTCAGGTGTAGAACCTCTACCCCTGAGTCTATCCCTGTAGCACCCTATGGAGTAGAGGGAGGTACAACAAACTGCATCCTAGTAGCACCACCCTCGATAGTAGCCTACAAAGCCTAGATCTATAGTGTGAGCTACTCTATGGTGGCATCCCACTATGCAATAGTAGCATCTCACTGCTCTACCTAGATCTTGGTCGACTAGAGCTCGACCTCGACCTCATGTAGTTGTGCTCTCAGAGGAGAATCTCTCTCCTCGGGCTCCAACTCCTCCTCATCCTCCTTAGGAGCCTCCTGCTCCTTCGCTACCACCTGCTCTATTGGCTGGCCCCATACCTCAGTCCTAGCTTAGACTCTATGCCCTATTGGATCTGTATCATCACCTCTACCATCATCCTCATGACCCAAGCTATCATCACCATGCCACATCCGATCCCCCCACCACTGAGTGTATGCCTCTATAACACCCCAGTGACTCCTGGGTCAACTATTGGGGCATCCTCCTCATCTGACAACTCTGTGATCCATGGTAGGGGAGATCTCCCTCTACTATGATGCGCCTATATACAAATGGAACCAGAGGCACATCCTACTGTAGCTCATATTGATGAAGAACTTGGGAGTAGAAGAAATACTCTTGGATGCCAACCTTGTGGTCGATGAGCCATCACTCATGCCGCATCCTCACTATGAAACTAGTAGGATCATCCCAAGTTGGGCACTCATGATATGGTCACCACATGACATCATCGACCTTCAACCTAGTAAAAGTAGTAGTGTAGTGGGGAAGCTCCCCGCATGAGGGTGGCTCTTGCATAGCTCATGCTCTCAAGCCCATCTAGTAGCATAGCACTACATCTACTCCTCCATAGCTATAATCTTAGTAGGAAGCCCTCTGGGATGATCTACCTTGATGTGCTCCCATCCCTAGACCTGTAGAAGCAAGTTATAAGCAATGTCGATGCGACCTCATCGATGGATGTGGTACAACTCATCATAGCATTGAGCCAACAAAGATCTACCCCATGCATAGATGATAGGCTCCACACTATCCAAAAAATCTTGAACCATCACCAAAAGGTTCCATGGGAACCTCAAACCTGAGCAATCTAGAATCAAGATATTGTTGATGATTATCAGCAACACTACATGCCTCATAGAGAAGACATTCACCTCATACCACTATGATATGGACACTCCCCCAGATTTGGTGTCCTTGAGAGCCTACGTAGAGCACCCTCTGAACACCCGAGTGAAAATAACAGTCTGATCATTAGTGGTCGAAGAGACAATGGCCACTCCATCAAAGGGGATCCAAAATATCCTATACACATCTTTCGGCGTGATGGTCATCTCATCGGTAGGAAAGTGGAAGGTATTGGTCCGAGGGTCCCATCGATGGACCAAAGTTGTAAGGTAGGCATGATCTACCATAATGGTGGGTAGTCTGGTGACATACTGAAGCCCATGGGCTTTGAGCCAAGCCCAATCATCGACATCCAAGAGGGGTAGAAGTGTATTCATGAGCTTCGGGTCTCGAGCTCGAGTAGTAAGAATCTAATAGCAAAATAAAATGAATCATAACTACAATGCATCTAAGGCATAATTCACAATAAACATGAAAATGGTGCAAAATATGATAGGCTATTCTAAGTCTAAGCAAAGGGACAAAATTGCACCTAATCAAACAAATCAAAAATTCAAAAAAATCAATAAGTCAACCCAAAAAATGCACCAAAAATAAAAAATTTCACTAAGTGTTCTTGGTCGCTATCGCCTACAGTGACCAAAAATCAGCTATTGGAGTTGATAGTGGCCAAGCCCCAATGATCAATTTTTTGATTTTTGGGATTCAAATTGGCCATTGCCAGTGACAATGACCAAGTTGTAGGCCTTCCTAGTCACTCTGATCGATAGCGGCCAATGGGTAGCGAGGTAGACGCGTCAACCCTAGGCTAAAAAATACAAAAAAATGTAACAAAAGCAACAAAGATAAAATGGGGACAAGCCCACCACATAAAAACCTAAACTAAGCCTAGCTACGGGTTTTGATTCATTGCCAACAAGCTTAATGGGGTTCAATTACCGATTACTTAATGTGGTTCAGTTTTACCCAAAATAAAAATAAACAAGCAGGGTTAAGGTTTGAGGGAGTACTCGAGAAGCTCTGACTCCTCCACCCAAAGACGCTTCACCCCGTGCAACCATAATCTTCCAAATTGTAGAAACACTCCAAGTTGCAGAAGTCACTTTCACCTCAGAGCTCAAGAAAGCAGAATTGATAACTGGCAAAGTGAAAAGACAAAACCCTAGGGTATCTTTTATATTGCCTTAGCCACTTCTGACATTAGCAACCTGAATCTTGTGGCCACCTAGGATGGGAGCGGCCATGGCCAGGCACTTGGTGGCCGCTGGACCTGACAATGATCGAGATCCTAAGCAAAAATAAGTTGTTTCCCTCCAAGAGAAGCAACCAAAAACATCAAATAAGCATATTTTGGTGGTTCATAATCACCATAATGATCAAAATAACAAAAAAAATTGCATAAAAACAAATTCTCAAGCAGACCTCGTATTCAGTTACCTACTCTATCAACTTGGTGATTGCAGCGACTCGCACTCCATGCAACTCGATAAGATGAGTAAGTTACCATAAGGCTACTTGGGGCAAAAACATTCATTTTGGAACCATGATGCATCATTTCAAACTCGAAGAAGACCAAAATGGTTGGACTGCTCCATGGGTGTGATAAAATCATCTTCGTTCCCTTATGAGATCAAAAACATTGAGCCAAAGTGATACAATATGAGCATAAATAGAATCACTCATCCTAACTCCCTAAGAAGGCTCTTGATAGCCGGACCGCTCCTCGGGATAAGGATGGATGATTATCATAAATAGTTGGAGTCACACTTGGATGGGGGTTCACCCATTGAAAGAACAAATGTTAGAAAGAAACCAAGTTAGTCATATTGGTCAAGCGACTTGTCACTTTATTCATCACCTTTTTCTCACCAATTCACTATGTGAGGAGGTAGTTCAAATCTTCAAAATAATCATAGTCAAAATCAACAACAGATCACTCGATCATATCAAAATTGTGTTCATCCTATGAATCATTGCATACAACAATCACATAATTTCCCTTGTTTTCTAGGAACGTAAGCAGACATGACATCTCCAATTTGTAGCTATCCTTCCGATCGGATCTGATTGTAGCAGTTGAAGCTACCCGATTGAGTTTGAGGAATGAGTGCAAATTGAACATGCATAAGCCACTTGGCTAAGTTAAGTCCTCTAAACATTGAGGCAATGATTCAAAGGATGTGCATCATCTTGCATGATTGGGCCATCAGGCATTGGTCAGACCATTGACCATCATACACCTTACAAGCAGATCAGTCTACATTTTTGCTCAGCATTGTGTTTTCCACACAAGCGCATCACAAAAAGGGGCATCTGTAGACACCTAAAATATGTCATGTTTAGGGGAGCTACTCACATAGGCACATTCATAAGATCATAAGACATAACCTTGGACTTTCCAAGCATCAAAAGTGGTTTTCACCACCCATTTGGGGTATTCTGAGCCCATCCAAGCTTAGCCGCTCAAGACCAGAGCGGCCAGATCTTAGCCGCTCAAGCTCAGAGTGGCCAGACCTTAGCCGCTACAGATGACAGCGACCAAATCTTAGTCACTGTAGATGACAACGGCTAAGCCATAAAAAGCATTTTGCCGACAAACAGGCCTAATCAGAGGTGGAAGTGGTAGTCTGCATGCAATAAAGGTGAGCGGGAGTAACTTTGCATTCCCCTTCACAACCAGTTCACATAGAAGACTTGAGTCTGAATTTAGACTTCAGTTAACTAGTCTTTAAACATAGAAAAGACAAAAATCTTCTCATGCTAACATTCACTACGCATGAGGGATTCAATCCTAGGGTTTTGAGCATAGACTTTAGGGTTTCACACACTTTAAAAGGTGCAAGCCTAAGAGCACCAGGATAGATCAGAGAGAATCAATCAATCCAGAGATACAGGAACGCATTAGATCATTGAGGAGAGCTTTCGAGACTTGGAGAGTTTCCCTTGGAGATCACATTTATGGTGAAGCCCTGACAAATTGGAGAGCATAGCAACCACCATTTCAACATCGGATACAAGCTTTGATCCATAGCTTTGGAGCAAAGAGAACGAGATTCACTTTAGCGGCCGCTGTCATTGGACAGTGGCCTGTAGGCCTAGCTTAGGGTTTTAGACATTAGTTTCATTATTCTGTTTAGCATATCATTAGCATAGCATCATTTCATTCATTCACATTCATAGCATTAGTTTCATTTGCACTTGCTTTCATTTGAGTATATTCATTGCTAACAACCTCATCCAGGGAGGCAATCTCGGACATCTAAGCGTGTGTTGTTGTTTCATTGCTTACAGGGCCACAGGTTCATCGGACGGAAGCTACAACATACGAGAGCAAGAGGATCCCTCTAGCAATCAGACCTAGAGAAGGAGGCATCTGTAAGCCCTCATACATTTCCATGTGTGGAACCGAGAAGCTTGTGAAAGCGCACCACCCCTTGCTAGGGGACTTCTTCCTCACTTGTAATTCATTGTATCAAAATGGGTATCCCTAAGAGGGACCGACATGTAACCGAGTTTCAATACAAATAAAGAGATCCATCTTTGTTACTTCCATGTTATATGCTTTTTCATGGTCTTTCATTTCATCTTGGGTATAATATTGCAAGTAGAGTAAAGCGGTGCGTGCATCCCGGGGTCGCTACAATGACCATATGTGTTCTCTATGCAATGAAAATACAATCTAGTTGGAAGCTACACCAAATGGATGTCAAGAGTGTCTTCTTAAATGGTTATCTCAAGGAAGAGGTGTATATGATTCAATGTAAATATTTTATTGTTGAAGGACAATAACATAAATTTTGCAAACTAACAAAGTCTTTGTATGGGTTGAAGCAGGCTCCTAGAGCCTGGTACATCAAAATTGACAATCACCTATTGCAACATGGATTCAAAAGAAGTCTCTCAAATGTAAATTTATATTTTAATAAATCTAACTCCAAAATAGTGATAATTGTGTTGTATGTTGATGATGTCATCATCACTAGCAGTTCAAGTGAAATGGTGGACATACTGAAAGGTGAATTAAAAAAGTCTTTTGATATAATATATCTTGGACTTCTACATTATTGTATTGGTTTGGACGTTTGAAAAAAAAGAATCACATCAAAAAATTATAGATAAAATATGCCAAGATACTCTTAGAAAATATTGAATGTCTAATTGTAAATCCAAGTCAATTCTAATGGAACTATGGTTACAATTGTCCAAATATAACAAATCTCCTCAGGTATCTAGAACTCTCTATCATCAACTAATTGGGAGTCTCATATATTTATGAATACCAAGCCATATATAATATTAGTTGTGAGCTATATTTCAAGGTTCATGCAAGAACCTAAGATCAATCGTTAGAAAGAAACAAAGAGAGTATTGCATTATGTCCATGGAACAATTGACTGTCCTAGAATTAAGAAGAATGACAAAATTTTCCTTCAATGATACATGGACTTAGACTATGTAGGATACCTAGATGACAAGAAATCAACATCTATATATATATATTTCAACTAGGATTTGCATCTATGTCATGGCATAGTAAGTAGTTGGAAGTTTCACAATCATCCACATAGGTAGAATATTGCACTGCATGAGGAGCTATATGTTGAATTGATATGGCTATATCACATTATTTCAAGTATGGGGCTTAATTGTTTTTTACCACTACACTTGAAATGCAATAATCAAGGTGTCCTAAAATTAGTCAAGAATCTAATGTTCAATGAAATAAAAGAGTACATTAAAGCTTAATGTCACTTTATTTGAGATAAAATTTAGAAATACAAGATTCAACTCCAATACATTCCTACTGACAAATAAGTTATGAAATTTTTTACAAAGGCACTAGCACTTTTCAAGTTTGAGTTGTTTCACAACTCTCTTTATATTCCAAATAATGTAATAGGGGGGATGTTAGGTTAGATTATTACATCATTTGTCATAAATAAATATATCATCTTCATAGTACACATCCCAAAAATATAAAGTAGTTGGTAGATGGATAATATTTTATTGAATTTGTTTATCTCTACTATAGGTTCATAAGCCTATATATTCATGTAATATTTTGCATTAATACTAGAATGATTATTTCCCCATAAATTACAAATTCAACACTTCCCCCATAATATAAACTAAGGTGCCAAGAAGAGAAGACATTAGTGACAATAATATTTTCCCCCCATGATGGATGCTCTAGTGGGCCTATGCCATTGGCACAAATACATTCAAATCTCTCTCATCATATAGAATATTTCCACTTTATTGCAAGAACTGAGCTTAAATATTTTGCAACTTTAGTAAGCAATTATTCATATGATGACCCTTCCTTCTATAGTATCTACAAGTGGTCTTTTATTTATTTGAAGATAGCCTTACCTACGAGCCTCTGGGTCTTAGAGAAAATTTTGGTCAATGGCAAGAGTCTTTTGGCATTTGAAGAACATAGAAATCATATGAACTATAAGGTTCAACATTTGAAAGGAGGGGGTAATATTATAAAGGAAAATCTTAATACAATTTGCATCATATTTATTTTTTCCTCTAGAAGTTGAAATATATTCCCTTAATGCCTTGAACCTCACAATATAGTCCTTGCTATTATAATACTTGACTAGATTAAGAGAAAAAAGCTCTAATTCCAAGTGATTTACTTCAATAGTATTAAACTTTCCAAAAAGTTCATGCAACTTTGACCATACCTTGATAGGGTTATTTTCATTATTAATATGGAAAAAAAACTTCGATTAAATTAGTAAGGAGAACAAACCTAAAGCCTCTTATGAATTTTTATGTCAAGATTCATCATTAAGAACAACTATTTTATCCTCATAAAATATGTATCATGGTTTCTTACTTCATAGTAGGCTTATCATTTGAATTGACCAAATAGTATAATTTTATCCATTAATACAAGTAACTAAAGATTTATTATAACAAAACCAACCCAATTTGTTTGAAGAGGACTTTCAAAACAAAGGATCTCAAGGGAGACACCCTTACTATATGTATTTTAGCATATAAGGCTTCACCATATTTGAGTTCCAAGTTGTTGTAGATGACACTCAATGGATAGGAGAGGGAAAATCCCATAAATTTTGGGGTTCACCTTACTAAACCTACATGTTTAGAAGAACTCCATAAGTGGTCCCCCAACATTTCCTACACCCTTCTTAGTATAGGACCATGTGACCATAGTGCAGGGATTATCCTTTAAGGTCTATAACACTTAAATGGGAATGCTAATTCCCTAACTTGATTCTAGATCCTCCTATATAGGTTATTCAATATCAATCCTTGGTGCTTAGTTACCACATCTCCATGGGCTAACTAAGATTTTTGCCACTTTAATAACAACTAACATGATTTTCGATTCCTACATGATCAAGTCACCACTATTGTCTTGTGAATATGTTTTCTCACACACTTGATCCTACTCATTCAAGGTGTAACTACTCACAAGTACCTTGGCTATTGTAATATATAAAACTCCTTCTAGGTTTATGAGATCCTTGCTATTACATTCTTGCAACTCCTTCTAGGACTCTCATCTACCTAGCTATTGCATTCATGCAACTCCTTCTAGGATTAGATTTCATGGTTTGCAAGAGGAAAGTCTACCCATACCAAGGATAGAAAAATATAATCTACCATAAATATAAACCAAATAATTAAGAATAAAGTACAATGTAATTTTTATCTCAAATGAAAAGCATAAAATAAATTCCTCTTAACCATAAACCAAACTATGCACTTATCAAAGCTTAAATCTCAAATGCTTTCCATCAATATTTATGCACTAGCAAGATAGCCTATATCTCTAACATAAGCATGCATTACAATTAGTTAATGGAACACATTAGCAACTATCTCAAGAGATTACTCAGAAAGCATAAAGTGCAACCCCAAGTTGCCATTAGATAATATAATCTTACATTATACAATAACCAATATAAATGTTTAACTTAATCATTACAAAATCTTGAGTTACCACAACATCAAAACCTTCAAGCTCTAAGAAGCCATAACCAAATATCCTTGATCCAATCGTATGTCATCAAACTCTTCAAGATGGGAAAAATCACCATAATATTAATGAGGTATACTTAGGGATCAGAACAAATTCCTCATGCAATGCAACTAACAACATGCCATATTCAAAAAAATGCAAGCAACCATGCATCATAACATAAGCAAGCTATAAGAAGAGAACTCTACTTCTCTCTCAATGATTTCTTAAACTATCATCAGTCTCAAGAATCAAAGTAGAAGCTTTCCTTTCAACACATAAATCATTAAACAAAGAGAATCCCATACTTCTCTTAATATGATTCTTTTACTATCCCAAGTCTCAAGAATCAACATAAAATATTTTCTTTCAACACATAAAGCATTAAACAAAAAGAATCTTATACTTCTCTTAAGATGATTCTTTTACTATCCCAAGTATCAAGAATCAACATAAAATATTTTATTTCAACACATAAAGCATTAAACAAAGATAATCCCATACTTCTCTTAAGATGATTCTTTTACTATCCCAAGTCTCAAGAATCAACATAAATTTTTTTCTTTCAACACATAAAGCATTAAACAAAGAGAATCCCATACTTCTCTTAAGATGATTATTTTACTATCCCAAGTCTCAAGAATCAACATAATAATAGTTTCCATTCATTAAGCACAAGCAACTTAAATAAATCAAGCAAATTTTCACACAACAATAAGCAAATATTACATTAACCAATTTATTCTAAGGTTACCATTTAAGTGCTTAATAAACATAAGGAAACCAAACATAAATATTAAATCCAAACCAAGGTGCATGAACAAATTTTAAAAAGGTCCACATTTTATGCAAGCCAAAGGTGCTTAAACAACAAATAAGCCAACATTTAAACCTTAGCTTAGGACAAAATAAAAATTTGAGTGCATAATAAAATGAACATTAGAAAAGAACCTAATTAAATCAACAATCAGATCTAAGGTGGTGCATGATTCATCAATGTCAACCAATGCAACAAAAAGTGCATGAAAACAAACCACAACACAATGCAAGCCAAAGGCAAGGTATTTTATTAAATCAAATATTAGTCAATCTAGCCAAAGGATAAACCATAGCCAACTTTAAAAATAACATGTGGTATGCACAAAATCCTAATCTACAAAAACTTGCTTTGCCAAGGCAACATGCAAGTAGGAGGGAACACCATTCATATTCCCTATGCTTTAGCTGACTCAATGGAGAAAGGATGCACACCAGACACTCAACACTCGAAGGTTCTCCAACGAGGCACCTTCCACAAGTAACACAATAAGCAAGACATTCTAGACTGAGCAAGAACCAAAGAAGGCATAACATCAAAGTATTCACCAACATAACTCAACAAATAGTGCAGGCCTACACACACCTTACAATGAATGAAGAAGGAAGAAAGCAATCACATAAAATCATACAAGAAAAATATTAACTAGATCATAACAAATATAACATAAGGTGCAAGAAAAACCACCTGCTAAGAGCTCTCTCTAGTTTTGTGTAGCGCTTGATCTGATCCACCACCTCACTATTCTAACATTCCTCCTGTTCTTTTATTCAATCCACCAACCAAAAATGACCTTGCCCCCTGATCCACCATGATAAGAAGCAAAGGAGAAATGGTGTGCCTTGGTGCATGGACATTACAAAGAATGCTCAAGAATACGTTCTTCCAAGTGCCACCTGATTCTCATCAAGAGCCACTCCCTTACATAGCAAGGTGGATATTAATTAAGTTTATTAAAGCAAGAGCTTAGTGGTTATTTTAAAATAATCCAACATTAGAATTAAACCCTTAATATTAATATTCAAGGCCAAGCTTTAGATTTATTTACATAACTCCAAGTTTAATAATAATTACTTCTTGAATCTAAAGCAATTCAGCCCAAATAATAAATATGCCATAAAC
Organism: Wollemia nobilis; assembly: GCA_028583015.1. Lineage (NCBI taxonomy): Eukaryota > Viridiplantae > Streptophyta > Pinopsida > Araucariales > Araucariaceae > Wollemia > Wollemia nobilis. The sequence continues at coordinate 2,762,534 of JAQPPZ010017001.1, read as the reverse complement.
AAGCATTAATACACTCTCACCATGTTCTACACCATTGTTTTATTCTTAAGTAAGTGACCTATATTAAGATATACAAATCTATCACCATCCTACTTTAATAAGACTCATTGCAAGCAACTTCTCAATCCAATGGTGCAAAACTATGAAAATAAGTAAACATGATATGCATCTACATGAAGGGTAATTATCCATGTTACCTCGAGTTGCTAATGAACCAAAAATCCTCATGATTTACCTTAGAATATATCTCTCTATTGTAGGTGGTTTTCCCATATCGTCCCACTAAGGAGAGTATCTAGTCTTGCATACACAAATACATCAGTAGTACCACATTCCAAGTTTCTAAAAGAATGCATCATTCCAACATATATAAATGAGACTATACCATTAAACCTTCACATTAATACATAGTTCAAAGCACATAAAGAGTCCTATACAGATAGGGGTATTACATTTATGGTCCATATTACACAATATAACCCCTAACACCACATCAGGTCCATGTTGATGCCCTTAGTGCATAAAACTCAAAAAATCATGTGATTTGAAAACAATGGGCTCAAAATACTTTTGTATGCAAAATTTATGGTATCAAGAAGATTTGTGCTAGAACCCAAAAAATTGAAAATTAAAGCCTCTAACCTTAATAAATCAAAAGCTAATCTCGACCTACCACTTGGTGATCCTTGATTCATTAGAGTGCTCCAATCACTTTTGCCACCTCAGCTTTTTTGAGTTGCTAGATTGCTACCACTTACTTTAATTTGATTGCTTGAATGAGTTTAAATAGGAAAAATATGTTTGAAAAACCACCAAAATTCTAGAGGTATTTGATTCCAAGTATTTTCTAACCTAAAAACAATGTGTTATCCATGATACCATAGAATCCCCTGGGACTCAAAAACAATGTTATTAGTAATAACATTAGTTCCCTTGCATTTAATCCAGAAGAAGATGCAAAAAATGTTGGTGAGGGATGGGGAGAGGCTGAACATGAAATATTTTTTCTACTACACCTTCAATTGACTCATTGTAGCTAACCAACCAAAGCATCCTATCATGATGTTGATACCATACCCATAGATCAACAGGTGCCAGATCAATTTAAGACCAAGTAAAAGGGCCATGATGATATTTGAATACTGTCTCATCTACATCCAAAACCTTTTTTTTCTAGCCAATTTTCCACCATCTGAGGTTGTAACAAAGAAAAGCTAATAGTCTTTACCCTAGATCTAGCCAATAAAAATACATGGATTTAAACCTACGATATATAATAATGAAAGCATCCACAACTTGCCTCTTCAAAATGTTGTGGCCCCCTCAACAAATGGATTTAGGAGGGTGCCTTATTCTTGAATAAAGACACCTTGCCCCAATAGTGTAGAGTTGAGAAGCACATGCATAGGAAAGGGATTTTTCAAATTTTAAATTTCCCACCATGTGCCTTTGTGCTATAGCAACCCTGAAAGCATAGACTAAAAAGTGGTAAATTAAAAATTACAAGCATACCTAAATGATAATTAAGCAGAAGATGGAGAGGGAATGAATTCTTCAGTAAGCCTAAAGAAAAAATTGGTAAACCATGGAGTAAAAAATTCTTTTATCTTCTTGGGATAAAAAATGCTTATGAAGAATCAAGAGGAGGATTGTACTTGATTTTTGAAGAATAATCATAGGCTTTGAATAATGTTTCTACATGACCAAGTTAAGAATATCCATACCCACTCTAATACCATGCTAGAATTTATAATATTGCCTATAAATAAACAAAAGCGAACCATCCACTCAAATATTATACAAAAAGCATAAATGGATGAAAGAAAGAGATATGATGGGTACCCATAAGCACCATAAATAATAACTATCTATAGATTAGAGTGTACATCACTTTAAGGAGAAATAAGGAGTGTCAAAGGGCATATATAGCAATGCCAAAAAACTTAAATTATATAAAGTTTAACCTAAGTTGACATAACAAGTGGGCTTTAGGTTAATTATAAATATTAAATTAGGTTTAACCATAACAAGGTTAACCATGGCCCATTGGGATTACATAATAAAATATTACAAAATAATAAATACATTGTACAATTAAATTCCCTTATGCCTATCTAATACCATCACACAATGTCGGCTCTTGACCATGAAATAGATTACAAATTCAATAAGAGAGACAATAATACAATTCAAAACTTGTTCATGATTTTAAGGTTTATTTGTAAAAGATATATTATTCCTTTAAAGCATTAAATTGTAATAAATAATAACAATACCAATCCTCCATAAAGTTCATAATGCTTTAGATTTAAATAATTAATCCATTTCATCAACCAATATTGATGAAACTACCTAATATATTTTATATATTGTAAGAAAAATAACCCAAAGTGATGTTTAAAAAGATACAATGAATAAGTAAAGGGTTTGATGTTTCTAAATCCTTATCATACAAGGCACACTTGGAAGGTCCATAATATCCTATTATTTATAGAGTCCCTCCTATAATAATCTTACTTTGGATTTCTAATTGAAGGAATCTTGAGGTACTAGGAAGGGTCTCTTATGACCAAATATCATTCCAAGGGAAACCCTTGAGAGAAATAAATATTGATTACTCTAAATTGACATTTTCCAACTTGACTAAGTATCCACCATATTTTGATATATTCCAAACCAACTCATCCTTTTGTGTAAAAATATGCATATAAAACTCTTGAAACATCTTTGAAGCTAATCTATTATTTGTTTGAGTTCTCCTCCAACTAGGTTTCTAATAGAAACATATAATTTGGAGTTGTTGCTCATATTAGTATAATATTTGAGCTTTGGACCTTTACAAACTAGACATGCTTGAGCCAATGGTTTCTCTTTTAAATCACAAATAAGAGGATAAGGCTTCAACCAATCATTGGATAGAAAATTTGCATAATCCCCCTTATTGATTGACTATCTAATATATTTATTGATCAATTGTAGATTATCTTATATGAATTTCCATGTTAGTAGTCCTTTAGGTAGGGATCATTTCTTGAATAATTTTATTACATCAGGAAAAAATATATTTTTTTGAAGTAATATTTTTGCCCACCTATTTCCTTGATGTTTGAATAACCTCCAAATAATTTTTTCCCTTAAGTTTAAACTCATAAGTCTATAATTCCATAAGCCTACCCCTCAAAAGTTCATTCCTTTGCAAACCCTATCTCAATTACAAAGAGAAAACTTAATTTTTTTGTTCACATCCTTCCCAAATAAAATCTCTTTATATTTTATAAAATTTGGATACTATACCTAGTGGTAATCTTGAAAGTGACATCATATACATAGGTATGGATTGCAATGTAGTATTTATGAGTTGGATCCTTCTAGGTATGGTTAAAAAATTACATTCCCAACCTCACAAATAAGGTTTTATTCTATCTCAAATTGAGTTTCAAATATCCTTATTCTTTTCTTTATGGGACAAATGAATGACTAAATATTTTGATGGGAATTTTTTAATTTTAAACCCTAAAATATCCACTATAATCCATTGTAAATGTAATATAATGTTAATGAAAATAATCCGAGCTTTTGAAGTATTAGTCAACTATCTAGTAAAGTTATCATAACATGACAATAATGATTTGAATTCCATGGATTCATTAAACAAGGCATATCCCAAATGAAAAGTATCATAAACAAACTAGAGATGTGTTGGACATTTTGAGTCCCTAAGTCAAAGTTGCCACATGAAGTCATAATTAATACCAAATATTTCAGCAGGAAAACAAATGGGATAAAATGGTTATTTGATATCCAGTAAGAAGGCCAAAGATCAAGTGAATCAGTGCAAAAAATAGAAGTTAAAAAGGATTTAAAATATTTATTTTATAAATTATTTAAATTAAGTGAGAATTTAAATTTTATAAATAAATATTATTTATGATGTTAGGAGAAGAAGGATAGGGAGGAGATATTTTATCAAAGGTATAATATTATAATAATGGTTATTATAATATTAAAGGTGATATGGTGAAAACTCAAATAAAATATTTATAATTTTTATTATAATATTTTATAATGCAAAAGTGGGTTTTATAAAGTCTAAATATATTTTATAAACCCAAAGGTTGGGTTTAAGACAAAAGGCATTCGAAGCCTTTATAATCTCCATCGACGTCATGGAAGATAACATGGAGAGCACCGATATTTTCAAAACAATGGAGGAAGCATATAAATACAATGCCCAAAGTTCAATTAATTATCCTTGCTCGAAAATTAAAAATATTGCATGCGAAAGAAAGAGCTCGTGAGTTTTTGCGAAATTCATGACAGAGAAAGCGTTTAAGGGAGGAAGCTTTAATCCTCGAAGTTGCATAGGACAACATGGCCTAGTGGTATTTTGGGAAGCGCAAAAGCACTGGCTTGCAAGAGGGTTTGTGTTCGAATCTCGATGGGTGCATCGTGAGTTGTGTTGGTTAAAGTGCCTACGGTGCACGTTCTTTTGCCCAAGGTGGAAGGTGTGAGGATATTAAGAAGCACATGGTGCTTCGTTAATATCAAATGAGCGCTTGGCTCGTGCGGTGACTTTGGCCATGGCTAAGGCGCACATTGGGGGCAACGTTGAGGGTTCGATTCCCTCCGAAGGCAAGAGGTAATATTTTTGGTTTTAATTTTAATTAAATGCCTAAGTTGGAGGTATAAGGTTGTTTAGTGGTTTGTGTTTGGAAAGGTTGCTTTGTAATAAAGTTGTGGTAGTTGAGAATTATCATTAGGAGTTATAAGGAGATTTTTGTTTTTAACTTTTAATAAAGTCTTAAATTGCTATAGTGGTATATTGGAGGATTAAGACTTTGTGGGTATTGTGTTATTTTGAATTAAGGGTTTTTGTGATTATTGTGAGGGTGTTGATTATTAATCAAGTTGGAGTGATAAGGTGTAAATTTGATATTATTTTTGTGTTATGTTTTGTTGAGAAAATTATCCTAAAACCCTTTATTGAGATTGGCAAAGAAGTAATTGTGAGTGTGGCAGATTTGTGAGATCAACTACTTGTCAAGCAAAAAGGTATGGGAAAATTCTTCTTTGGTTGAGTTGATTGAATGGCTTACTAGAAAATAAAGTTTGGAGTGAAAAGGATTTGATTAGGGTTTCCTTTTTGAAAGTGTTTGAGTTAATGCTTCAAGGTTTTCTAAAATTAAGAGTTGTGATTAAAACCTTGTTTTATAAGCATGGTTGTTGAAGTGAGTTGTTATGCAAAGAACTTGAACTAGGGTTTGAAAAGATCATGAGTATCATTGTTATGTGAGATTTGTTGTTGAGCATTGTTGGAAATATTTTGAGTTGGATGATACATGCTTGGACTAGGGTTTGTGAGCAAGAGTTGTTTCTTGAGTGATTGGTTGAGTAGAGTTGATTGAGCCTAGTCAAGTGGATGTATGAAGTGATTGTTCAAGTTCCATAAAACAAACTATTCTATATTATGAGTTGAGAAAGTGATTGAGTATTGAGTATAGAACATATTGAGTCTCTAACAATTCTCTTTATGTTTCTATGAGATTGGACAAGTTCTATGTGGACTTGTTAAGTATATTTGAGGTAAGTCTTTGAGAAGACTTGTGGACTGATTTTGTGTGAGATTTTGTGGAAGCTTACAATATAGATTTGGTTAAGTCCTAGAGAGGACTTATTGAGCAGATTTGGATAAGTTCTGAGTGGACCTATTGAGAGAATTTGAGCAGGTTCTGAGTGGACCTATTGAGCATATTTGAGAGGTTTGAGTGGACCTATTGAGAATATTTGAGCAAGTTTTGAGTGGACTTATTGAGTAGATTTGTGCTAGATCGACTGGACTATGTTTAGTATAGAATTGAGATAGAGCTTTGGAGGTGATAGAGTATAGAGGATAGTAGTCTCTAGTGGATAGAGATCCATCAGCCAGGGTAGTGAGGATAGGTCTTCTGAGTGGGGACAAGAGTCTTCAGTGGAGAGAGATCCACAAGCCAGTGTAGTGGAGGTAGTAGTCTTCTAGAGGATCACCAACTAGAGCAGAGGAGAAGGAGTTCTCCTATGGATAGAGATCCACAAACCAGATTTAGGGGATCAACATCTCCTTTGGATAGAGGTCCATAAACATTGTAATTGGGAAGGATTCCCAAAATATTATTTGAGAAATATTTAGAAGAAATACTTTCTCCATGGAAGTAGCCATCTTTGGGTGAACCACGTAAAAATGATGTCTCTCATGTGTGTGATGCTTTGTGTGATGTTTACTATTTTATTAATACTGATGCTACTATTTGGATTAAAAAGTAAAAAATTTTATTGTATATTGTTCACCCCCTCTCTCAGTATAAGCACATGTTCTTCAATTGGTATCAGAGTGGGTCTCTCCATGAAAAGACTAACAACTTGGAAGAGGATCCTTCGGTAGCACACATGACTTCAGAAAGTGAAGAAGAGACTATGTTTGATATAAAAGAAGAATTCTTTGCTGCTCTCAAAAAATTGGAAAGACTTAGAGAGAAAAATTCAAGCTTGAAAGAACAAGTTCAAGAAGATGAAGAAGCAAGAATGGAACTTATACAGAGTCTCACAGAACTCAAGATTAGGGTGGAAGAAGGAAAGAATATTGAGCAAGATATGATAGATCTATTGAGAGCCAAGGAAACAGAATGTGAAAAATTGGAAGCAAAAATTGTTCTCCTAAGGAATAAAGTGGAAAGGACCAAGGTACTACAAGATACAAAATATGAGAAGTAGAAAGAGGAATCAAGTCTCCAAAAAGTAGAAACTTCAAACAAAGAAAAGCAAGCAAAGGACATCAGAAAGGAAGAAAGCAAAGGAGAACCCTGGATAAGAGTTAATCACAAGAAGAAGATGACTTCTTCACAAATTCCAAGACATCCAAACAGGTTACATAATTTCTTCCATGGTCATTGTTTTTCTTGCAATAAATATGGTCATAGAGTTGCACACTGTATTCATTATGCAAGATACAATAGAAATTTCAATTCCTTTGCACCTCTCATGGATGATGATGTTATATGTTACAAATGCAATAATTTTGGGCACAAGGCTAGATGGTGTAAAATGATACCTCCTGAGTCTAGAAAAACAATTCCAACAACTAGGAAAGATGAAAGAAAGAATGTTAGGGCTAGATCAATGTTAGTACAAACAACCCTTCATGCTCAAGATAAAGAAGAACAATGGTATCTTGATAGTGGTTGCTCTAGTCACATGATAGGAGACAAAGACAAATTCATTGTACTGAAAGAAACAAATAGAGGATCAGTAAGTTTTGGTGATAATGGATCAACAAGGATTGTTGGGAGAGGAACTCTAAGTCTAGACAATGGAAAAACAAAAATAGAGAATGTTTTGTACGTCAAAGGGTTAAAACACAATCTACTGAGTATAAGTCAACTTTGTGATCAAGGATACATGGTCACCTTCCACCCAGATAGGTGTGAAATAAGGAAAATAGAAACTAGAAAAATCATTGCAAATGCAAGAAGGACCCCAAACAACTTATACATGCTCAATGAGATCAAAGGGGAAAAGTGCTTTCTATCACAAGAAGATGAGAGTTGGTTGTGGCATAGAATATTGGGTCATTTGAATTTTGACAACATAGTCAGTATAAGCAATAAATAGGCAGTTAGAGATTTACCCAAAATAAGAAGACCTCAAAACACAATTTGTGCACCCTGTCAACATGGAAAGCAAACTAGGACAACCTTTAAACCAAAAGGTTATATGTCATCTGAGCCATTGAGCCTAATACATACTGATTTGTGTGGTCCTACCAGAACACAAAGTATTCAGGGTGAGAGTTACTTCATGTTATTTGTAGATGATTATTCCAGAATGGTTTGGGTAACCTTCCTAAAAGAGAAATCAGAGGCCTTTGAAAAATTTAAAGCATTCAAGGAATTGGTTGAAAATGAAATAGGCAAAAGGATTAAGTGTCTACGATCCGATAGAGGAGGAGAATTTACTTCAAATGAATTTGTAGAATTTTGTGAACAACATGGAATCAAGAGAGAGTACTCAGCAACAAGAACTCCTCAACAAAATGGAGTAGTTGAAAGGAAGAACAGGACTGTTGAAAACATGGCTAGAGCTATGTTAAATGAATCTAAGTTATCAGATGGTTTTTGGAAAGAAGCGGTATCCACAGTTGTATACATAATTACTAGGGCTCAATTAAGGGTAAATCATCACAAGACTCCTTATGAGCTTTGGAAAGGAAGACCTGCTACTGTAAAACATTTCAGAATCTTTGGAAGCAAATGTTACATAAGACGGGAAGATCAAAACTTGGGCAAGTTTGATCCAAGATGTGATGAGGGAATTTTTCTTGGTTATTCCACAAATAGTAAAGCCTACAAATGTTTCAACAAAAGAACATGCACTATGGTGGAAAGTATGAATGTAACAATTGATGAGAAGATAGATTCCAGAGAACCAGTTCAGCAAACTGTGTACCAAGAGGATGGATGTTGTCAAGAAGAATTTTGTGAGGAATCAGACAAATATGAAGAAGAAACACAAAGGCTTCTTCCTAAGACTCCTTCCAGGTATGTACAAAAACATCATCCAAAATAACAGATCATCGAGAATCCAGATGAAAGACAGACAAGGAGAAGAATAATAAAACCATCTCAACAAGCAAATTTTTCTTTGCTATCTAAGATTGAGCCAAAAGACTTCACTCAGGCTAGTGAGGATGAATTTTGGGTTAAAGCAATGAATGAGGAGTTGGATCAGATAGAGAAGAGAAAAACTTGGGAACTTGTTCCATGACCAAAGGACAAAAATGTGATTGGCACAAAATGGGTATTCAGAAATAAGTTGAATGAAGATGGACAAGTGGTCAGAAATAAAGCAAGGTTAGTATGCAAAGGTTATGCACAAGTAGAAGGAATTGACTTTGATGAAACTTTTGCTCCAGTTGCATGACTTGAAGCTATAAGGATGTTTTTAGCTTTCTCAAGTTTCAAGAACTTCAAGGTATATCAGATGGATGTCAAGTCAACATTTCTAAATGGGGTTCTAGAAGAAGAGGTCTATATTGAACAGCTAGAGGGATTCATACTAGCAGATACACTAGATCAGGTATGCATATTGAAAAAGGCATTGTATGGTTTAAAGCAGGCTCCTAGAGCATGGTACTCAAGATTGGATAAGTATCTTCAGGAATAGGGATTCAGGAAAGGAATAGCAGATAGTAATTTGTATATCAAAAATGAAGGAAATGATCTTCTAATAGTGGTTGTTTATGTTGATGACATAATTTTTGGAGGAAACAATGATAAGATGTGCAAATATTTTGCTAAGAATATGCAAAATGAATTTGAGATGTCTATGCTTGGTGAATTGTCCTTCTTTCTTGGACTTCAGATTTCACAATCATAAAGGGGAGTGTTTCTCTCTCAAGCCAAGTACATCAAGGAAATGTTGAAGAAATTCAGGTTAGAAGATTGCAAACCAGTAAGTACTCCTATGGTCATAGGATGCAAGTTGAGTAAGGATGATGAATCTCCAGAGGCAGATCAGAGATTATACAGATCTATGATTGGCAGCTTATTATATGTTACAGCTACAAGACCAGACATAGTACAGTCAGTGGGATTAGTGGTAAGGTTTCAAGCAGCACCTAAGGAAACACATGTGGCAATAGTAAAAAGAATTTTTAGGTATCTAAAAGGGACTATGGATTTTGGGCTTTGGTATCCCAAAAGTGATAGTTTCACACTAACAACATATACAGATGCAGATTGGGCCGACATCATTGATGATAGAAAAAGCACAAGTGGAGGAGCATTCTTTCTTGGAGAATGTCTAGTCTCTTGGTTAAGTAAGAAGCAGGTTTCAGTATCTCTATCTACAATAGAGGCAGAATATATTGCAGTAGTAGCTAGTTGTACATAGGTGTTATGGATGAAGAGAACTCTAGAAGACTTCAAGATCAAGCATGATCAGCCCATTCCTATACTATGTGATAATACAAGTGCCATAAGTATCTCAAAAAATTTGGTAATGCACTCCAGGACAAAGCACATTCTGATTAAGTATCATTTTCTGAGAGAACAGGTGATAGATAAATAGGTCAGATTGGAATATGTCACTACAAAGGAACATATAGCAGATATTTTCACTAAGCCACTTTCAAAGGAAACTTTTGAGTATCTTCGAGGAAAATTGGGAGTGAGACTCCCACCCCAGAATTAACCACCTCATAAGGAGGTGGGGGAGGGGCTAAGCTAAGAGGCTCATTCTTAGCCCCGAGCCCCAAAGGTGACCCTTTGCCATTGATGTCAAAGGGGGAGAGATTTGATATTTGAGAGAGCATTGAGCCAGGGGGAGCAATGTCCCAGGGGGAGCAGAATAAAAAGAAAGGTCAGGTTTTGGTAAGAAGAGTATGGGTTGCCATCAATGACAAAGGGGGAGATTGTTGGACATTTTGAGTCCCTAAGTCAAAGTTGTCATTGATGTCACCAGATGAAGTCATCATTAATATCAAATATTTTAGTAGGAAAAAATGGGATAAAATGGTTATTTGATATCCAAGAAGGCAAAGATCAAGTGAATACAAAAGTTAAAAGTTAAAAGGAGTATATATTATAATTAAAGGAATTTAAATTTTATAAAGATATTTTTTATCAAAGGTATAATATTATAATAATTGTTATTATAATATTAAATGTGATATGGTGAAAACCCAAATAAAATATTTATAATTTTTATTATAATATTTTATAATGCAAAAGTGGGTTTTATAAAGTCTAAATATATTTTATAAACCCAAAGGTTGGGTTTAAGATAAAAGGCATTTGAAGCCTTTATAATCTTCATCGACATCATGGAAGATAACATGGAGAGCATCGATGTTTTAAAATAATGGAGGAAGCATATAAATACAATGCCCAAAGTTCAAATTAATTATCCTTGCTCTAAATTAAAAATATTGCATGCGAAGATAAGAGCTCGTGAGTTTATGTAAAATTGTAATAACAGAAGTGTTTAAGGGAGGAAGCTTTAATCCTCGAAGTTGCATAGGACAACGTGGCCTAGTGGTATTTTGGAAAGCATAAAGCGTTGGCTTGCAAGAGGGTTTGCGTTCGAATCTCGGTGGGTGCATCGTGAGTTGTGTTGGTTAAAGCGCCTATGGTGCATGTTATTTTGCCAAGGTGGAAGGTGTGAGGAGATTAAGAAGCACGTGGTGCTTCGTTAATCTCAAATGAGCGCTTGGCTCGTGTGGGACTTTGGTCATGGTTAAGGCACACTTTGGGGGCAACTTTGAGGGTTCGATTCCCTCCAAATATGAGGTAATATTTTTTGTTTTAATTTTAATTAAATGCCTAAGTTGGAGGTATAAGGTTGTTTAGTGGTTTGTGTTTGGAAAGGTTGCTTTGTAATAAAGTTGTGGTAGTTGAGAATTATCTTTAGGAGTTATAAGGAGATTTTTGTTTTTATTTTTAATAAGTCTTAAATTGCTATAGTGGTATATTGGAGGATTAAGACTTTGTGGGTATTATGTTATTTTGAATTAAGGGTTTTTGTGATTATTGTGAGGATGTTGATTATTAATCAAGTTGGAGTGATAAGGTGTAATTTTGATATTATTTTTGTGTTATGTTTTGTTGAGAAAATTATCCTCTAACCCTTATTGAGATTGGCAAAGAAGTAATTGTGAGTGTGGCAGATTTGTGAGATCAACTACTTGTCAAGCAAAAGGTATGGGAAAATTCTTCTTTGGTTGAGTTGATTGAATGGCTTACTAGAAAATAAAGTTTGGAGTGAAAAGGATTTGATTAGGGTTTCCTTTTTGAAAGTGTTTGAGTTAATGCTTCAAGGTTTTCTAAATTAAGAGTTGTGATTAAAACCTTGTTTTATAAGCATTGTTGTTGAAGTGAGTTGTTATGCAAAGAACTTGAACTAGGGTTTGAAAAGATCATGAGTATCATTGTTATGTGAGATTTGTTGTTGAGCATTGTTGGAAATATTTTGAGTTGGATGATACATGCTTGGACTAGGGTTTGTGAGCAAGAGTTGTTTCTTGAGTGATTGGTTGAGTAGAGTTGATTGAGCCTAGTCAAGTGGATGTATGAAGTGATTGTTCAAGTTCCATAAAACAAACTATTCTATATTCTGATTTGAGTTGAGAAATTGAGTTTTGTGATTGTAGAACATATTGAGTCTCTAACAATTCTCTTTATGTTTCTATGAGATTGGACAAGTTATGTGTGGACTTGTTAAGTAGATTTGAGGTAAGTCTTTGAGAAGACTTGTGGACTAATTTTGTGTGAGCTTTTGTGGAAGCTTACAATACATATTTGGTTAAGTCCTAGAGAGGACTTATTGAGTAGATTTGGATAAGTTCTGTGTGGACTTGTTGAGCATATTTGAGCAGGTTCTGAGTGGACCTATTGAGCATATTTGAGCAGGTTCTGAGTGGACCTATTGAGCATATTTGAGCAAGTTCTAAGTGGACCTATTGAGCAGATTTGTGCTAGATGATGGACTATGTTTAGTATAGAATTGAGATAGAGCTTTGGAGGTGATAGAGCAGAGAGGACAGTAGTCTCTAGTGGATAGAGATCCATCAGCCAGGGCAGTGAGGATAGGTCTTCTGAGTGGGGACAAGAGTCTTCAGTGGAGAGAGATCCACAAGCTAGTGCAGTGGAGGTAGTAGTCTTCTAGAGGATCACCAACTAGAGTAGAGGAGAAGGAGTTCTCCTATGGATAGAGATCCACAAACTAGATTTAGGGGATCAACATCTCCTTTGGATAGAGGTCCATAAACATTGTAATTGGGAAGGATTCCCAAAATATTATTTGAGAAATATTTAGAAGAAATACTTTCTCCATGGAGGTAGCCATATTTGGGTGAACCACGTAAAAATGATGTCTCTCATGTGTGTGATGCTTTGTGTGATGTTTACTATTTTATTAATATTGATGCTACTATTTGGATTAAAATGAAAAAAGTTTTATTGTATATTGTTCACCCCCTCTCTCAGTATAAGCACATGTTCTTCAATTGGTATCAGAGCGGGTCTCTCCGTGAAAAGACTAACAACTTGGAAGAGGATCCTTCGGTAGCACACATGACTTCAGAAAGTGAAGAAGAGACTATGTTTGATATAAAAGAAGAATTCTTTGCTGCTCTCAAAAAATTGGAAAGACTTAGAGAGAAGAATTCAAGCTTGAAAGAACAAGTTCAAGAAGATGAAGAAGCAAGGATGGAACTTATACAGAGTCTCACAGAACTCAAGATTAAGGTGGAAGAAGGAAAGAAGATTGAGGAAGATATGATAGATCTATTGAGAGCCAGGGAAACAGAATGTGAAAAATTGGAAGCAAAAATTGTTCTCCTAAGGAATAAAGTGGAAAGGACCAAGGTACTACAAGATACAGAATATGAGAAGTAGAAAGAGGAATCAAGTCTCCAAAAGGTAGAAACTTCAAACAAGGAAAAGCAAGCAAAGGACATCAGAAAGGAAGAAAGCAAAGGAGAACCCTGGATAAGAGTTAATCACAAGAGGAAGATGACTTCTCCACAAATTCCAAGACATCCAAATAGGTTACATAATTTCTTCCATGGTCATTGTTTTTCTTGCAATAAATATGGTCATAGAGCTGCACACTGTATTCATTATGCAAGATACAATAGAAATTTCAATTCCTTTGCACCTCTCATGGATGATGATGTTATATGTTACAAATGCAATAATTTTGGGCACAAGGCTAGATGGTGTAAAATGATATCTCCTGAGTCTAGAAAAATAATTCCAACAACTAGGAAGGATGAAAGAAAGAATGTTAGGGCTAGATCAATGTTAGTACAAACAACCCTTCATGCTCAAGATAAAGAAGAACAATGGTATCTTGATAGTGGTTGCTCTAGTCACATGACAGGAGACAAAGATAAATTCATTGTACTAAAAGAAACAAATAGAGGATCAGTAAGTTTTGGTGATAATGGATCAACAAGGATTGTTGGGAGAGGAACTCTAAGTCTAGACAATGGAAAAACAAAAATAGAGAATGTTTTGTATGTCAAAGGGTTAAAACACAATCTTCTGAGTATAAGTCAACTTTGTGATCAAGGATACATGGTCACCTTCCATCCAGATAGATGTGAGATAAGGAAAATAGAAACTGGAAGAATCATTGCAAATGCAAGAAGGACCCCAAACAACTTATACATGCTCAATGAGATCAAAGGGGAAAAGTGCTTTCTATCACAAGAAGATGAGAGTTGGTTATGGCATAGAAGATTGGGTCATTTGAATTTTGACAACATAGTCAGTATAAGCAATAAACAGGTAGTTAGATATTTACCCAAAATAAGAAGACCTCAAAACATAATTTGTGCACCCTGTCAACATGGAAAGCAAACTAGGACAACTTTTAAACCAAAAGGCTATATGTCATCTGAGCCTTTGAGTCTAATACATACTTGATTTGTGTGGTCCTACCAGAACACAAAGTATTCAGGGTGAGAGTTACTTCATGTTGTTTGTAGATGATTATTCCAGAATGGTTTGGGTAACCTTCCTAAAAGAGAAGTCAGAGGCCTTTGAAAAATTTAAAGCATTCAAGGAATTGGTTGAAAATGAAATAGGCAAAAGGATTAAGTGTCTACGATCCGATAGAGGAGGAGAATTTACTTCAAATGAATTTGTAGAATTTTGTGAACAACATGGAATCAAGAGAGAGTACTCAGCAACAAGAACTCCTCAACAAAATGGAGTAGTTGAAAGGAAGAACAAGACTATTGAAAACATGGCTAGAGCTATGTTAAATGAATCTAAGTTATCAGATGGTTTTTGGAAAGAAGCGGTATCCATAGCTGTATACATAATTACTAGGGCTCAATTAAGGGTAAATCATCACAAGACTCCATATGAGCTTTGGAAAGGAAGACCTACTATTGTAAAACATTTCAAAATATTTGGAAGCAAATGTTACATAAGATGGGAAGATCAAAACTTGGGCAAGTTTGATCCAAGATGTGATGAGGGAATTTTTCTTGGTTATTCCACAAAGAGTAAAGCCTACAGATGTTTCAACAAAAGAACACGCACTATGGTGGAAAGTATGAATGTAACAATTGATGAGAAGATAGATTCCAGAGAACCAGTTCAGCAAACTATGTACCAAGAAGATGGATGTTGTCAAGAAGAATTTTGTGAGGAATCAGACAAATATGAAGAAGAAACACAAAGGCTTCTTCCTAAGACTCCTTCCAGGTATGTACAAAAACATCATCCAAAAGATCAGATCATCGGGAATCCAGATGAAAGACAGAAAAGGAGAAGAATAATAAAACCATCTCAACAAGTAAATTTTTCTTTGCTATCTAAGATTGAGCCAAAATACTTCACTTAGGCTAGTGAGGATGAATTTTGGGTTAAAGCAATGAATGAGGAGTTGGATCAGATAGAGAAGAGAAAAACTTGGGAACTTGTTCCATGACCAAAGGACAAAAATGTGATTGGCACAAAATGGGTATTCAGAAATAAGTTGAATGAAGATGGACAAGTGGTCAGAAATAAAGCAAGGTTAGTATGCAAAGGTTATGCACAAGTAGAAGGAATTGACTTTGATGAAACTTTTGCTCCAGTTGCACGACTTGAAGCTATAAGGATATTTTTAGCTTTCTCAAGTTTCAAGAACTTCAAGGTATATCAGATGGATGTCAAGTCAACATTTCTAAATGGGGTTCTAGAAGAAGAGGTCTATATTGAATAGCCAGAGGGATTCATACTAGCAGATACACCAGATCAGGTATGCAGATTGAAAAAGGCATTGTATGGTTTAAAGTAGGCTCCTAGAGCATGGTACTCAAGATTGGATAAGTATCTTCAGGAATAGGGATTCAAAAAAGGAATGGTAGATAGTAATTTTGAATATTAAAAATGAAGGAAATGATCTTCTAATAGTGGTTGTTTATGTTGATGACATAATTTTTGGAGGAAACAATGATAAGATGTGCAAATATTTTTCTAAGAATATGCAAAATGAATTTGAGATGTCTATGCTTGGTGAATTGTCCTTCTTTCTTGGACTTCAGATTTCACAATCAGAAAGGGGAGTGTTTCTCTCTCAAGCCAAGTACATCAAGGAAATGTTAAAGAAATTCAGGTTAGAAGATTGCAAACCAGTAAGTACTCCTATGGTCACAGGATGCAAGTTGAGTAAGGATGATGAATCTCCAGAGGCAGATCAGAGATTATATAGATCTATGATTGGTAGCTTATTATATGTTACAGCTACAAGACCAGACATAGTACAATCAGTGGGATTAGTGGCAAGGTTTCAAGAAGCACCTAAGGAAACACATGTGGCAGCAGTAAAAATAATTTTTAGGTATCTAAAAGGGACTATGGATTTTGGGCTTTGGTATCCCAAAAGTGATAGTTTCACACTAACAACATATACAGATGCATATTGGGCCGGCAACATTGATGATAGAAAAAGCACAAGTGGAGGAGCATTCTTTCTTGGAGAATGTCTAGTCTCTTGGTTAAGTAAGAAGCAAGTTTCAATATCTCTATCTACAGAAGAGGCAGAATATATTGCAGCAGTAGCCAGTTGTACATAGGTGTTATGGATGAAGAGAACTCTAGAAGACTTCAAGATAAAGCATGATCAGCCCATTCCTATACTATGTGATAATACAAGTGCCATAAGTATCTCAAAAAATTTAGTAATGCACTCCAGGACAAAGCACATTCTGATTAAGTATCATTTTTTGAGAGAACAGGTGACGAATAAATAGGTCAGATTGGAATATGTCACTACAAAGGAACATATAGCAGATATTTTCACTAAGCCACTTTCAAAGGAAAATTTTGAGTATCTTCGAGGAAAATTGGGAGTGAGACTCCCACCCCAGAATTAACCACCTCAAGAGGAGGTGGGGGAGGGGCTAAGCTAAGAGGCTCATTCTTAGCCCCGAGCCCCAAAGGTGACCCTTTGCCATTGATGTCAAAGGGGGAGAGATTTGTGTAATGGGGAGAGATTTGATATTTGAGAGAGCATTGAGCTAGGGGGAGCAATGTCCCAGGGGGAGCAAAAGAAAAAGAAAGGTCATGTTTTGGTAAGAAGAGTATGGGTTGCCATCAATGAAAAAGGGGGAGATTGTTGGACATTTTGAGTCCCTAAGTCAAAGTTGTCATTGATGTCACTAGATGAAGTCATCATTAATACCAAAGATTTTAGAAGGAAATAAAGGGGATAAAAATGGTTATTTGATATCCAGGAAGAAGGCCAAAGATCAAGTGAAATAGTGCAAAATATATAAGTTAAAAAGGAGTTATAATATTTATTTTATAAATTATTTAAATTCAGTGAGAATTTAAATTTTATAAATAAATATTAAAGGTACTTTATCAAAGGATATAATATTATAATAATGGTTATTATAATATTAAATGTGATATGGTGAAAACCCAAATAAAATATTTATAATTTTCATTATAATATTTTATAATGCAAATGTGGGTTTTATAAAGTCTAAAGTATATTTAATAAACCTAAAGGTTGGGTTTGAAGACAAAGGCATTCAAAGCCTTTATGATCTCCATCGATGTCATGTGAGTTAACATGGTAAGTGTTGATGTTTTCAAAGTAATGGAGGAAGCAATATAAATACTATGCCCAAAGTATAAATTCATTATCCTTGCTCTAAAGTAAAGATATTGGTCTACAAAAGTAAGAGCTCGTGAGTGTATGCGAAAAATGTGATACAAAAGTTTTGAAGGGAGGAAAATTTGATTTTCAAAGTTGCATAAGACAATGTGGTCTAGTGGAATTTTGAAAAGAGCAAAAGCATTGGCTTGCAAGGGAGTTCGTGTTCGAATCACGATAGGTGCATCATGAGGTGTGTTGAGTGAAGCATCTATGGCACACATTATTTTGCCAAGGTAGAAGGAGAGAGTGGAGATTAAGAAGCACGTGGTGCTTCATTAATATCAACAAGCGCTTGGCTCATGTGATGACTTTAGCCATGGTTAAGATGCTCATAGGGGGAAATGTTGAGGGTTCGATTCCCTCCAAAGGCAAAGGTAAATATTTTTATTTTAATTTTAATTAAATGCCTAAGTTGGAGGTATAAGGTTGTTTAGTGGTTGAAATTTGGAAAGGTTGCTTTGTAATAAAGTTGTGGTAGTTGAGAATTACCTTTAGGAGTTATAAGGAGAATTCTATTTTTATTTCTTGAAAGTCTTAAATTGCTATTTTGGAATATTGGAGGATTAAGACTTTGTGGGTATTGTGTTATTTTAAATTAAGGGTTTTTGTGATTATTGTGAGGATATTGATTATTAATTAAGTTGGAGTGATAAGGTGTAATTTTGATATTATTTTTGTGATATGTTTTGTTGAGGAAAATTATCCTCTAACCCTTATTGAGATTGGCAAAGAAGTAATTGTGAGTGTGGCAGATTTGTGAGATCAACTCCTTGTCAAAGAAAAGGTATGGGAAAATTTATTCTTTGGTTGAGTTGGTTGATTGGTTTTCTTGAAAATTAAGTTTGGAGTGAAAAGGATTTGATTAGGGTTTCCTTTTTGAAAGTGTTTGAGTTAATGCTTCAAGGTTTTCTGAATTAAGAGTTGTGATTAAAACCTTGTTTTATAAGCATTGTTGTTGAAGTGAGTTGTTATGCAAAGAAATTGAATTAGGGTTTGAAAAGATTATGAGTATCATTGTTATGTGAGATTTGTTGTTGAGCATTGTTGGAAATATTTTGAGTTGGTGTTTACATGCTTGGACTAGGGTTTGTGAGAAAGAGTTGTTTCTTGAAGTGATTGGTTGAGTAGAGTTGATTGAGCCTAGTCAAGTGGATGTATGAAGTGATTGTTCAAGTTCCATAAAACAAACTATTCTATATTCTGATTTGAGTTGAGATTGAGTTTTGAGTATAGAACATATTGAGTCTCTAAAAATTCTCTTTATGCTTCTATGAATTGATTTGAGTTGAGAAAGTGATTGAGCATTGAGTATAGAACTTATTGAGTCTCTAACAATTATCTTTATGTTTCTATGAGATTGGACAAGTTCTGTGTGGACTTTTAGAGTAGATTTGAGGAAAGTATTTGAGAAGACTTGTGCACTAATTTTTTTATGAGCTTTTGTGGAAGTTTACAATACAAATTTGAGAAAGTCCTAGAGAGGACTTATTGAGTAGATTTGGAGGATAAACATCTCCTTTGGACAAAGGTCCATAAACATTGTAATTGGGAAGGACTCCCAAAATATTATTTGAGAAATATTTAGAAGAAATATTTTCTTCATGGAGGTAGCCATATTTGGGTGAACTACGTAAAAATGATGTCTCTCATGTGTGTGATGCTTTGTGTGATGTTTACTATTTTATTAATGTTGATGCTACTATTTGGATTAAAAAGTAAATTTTTTTATTGTATATTGTTCACCCCCCTCTCAGTATAAGCACATGTTCTTCAATTGGTATCAAAGTCAGGTCTCTCCATGAAAAGACTAACAGGTAGCACACATGACTTCAGAAAGTTAAGAAGAGACTATGTTTGATATAAAAGAAGAATTCTTTACTGCTCTCAAAAAATTGGAAAGACTTAGAGAGAAGAATTCAAGCTTGAAAGAGCAAGTTCAAGAAGATGAAGAAGCAAGGATGGAACTTATACAGAGTCTCACAGAACTCAATATTAAGGTAGAATAAGGAAAGAATATTGAGGAAGATATGATAGATCTATTGAGAGCCAAGGAAACAAAATGTGAAAGATTAGAAGCAAAAATTGTTCTCCTAAGGAATAAAGTGGAAAGGACCAAGGTACTACAAGATACAGAATATGAGAAGCAGAAAGAGGAATCAAGTCTCCAAAAGGTAGAAACTTCAAACAAGGAAAAGCAAGCAAAGGACATCAGAAAGGAAGAAAGCAAAGGAGAACCCTGGATAAGAGTCAATCACAAGAGAAAGATAACTTCTCCACAAATTCCAAGACATCCAAATAGGTTACATAATTTCTTCCATGGACATTGTTTTTCTTGCAATAAATATGGTCATAGAGTTGCACACTATATTCATTATGCAAGATACAATAGAAATTTCAATTCCTTTGCACCTCTCATGGATGATGATGTCATATGTTACAAATGCAATAATTTTGGGCACAAGGCTAGATGGTGTAAAATGATATCTCCTGAGTCTAGAAAAATAATTCCAACAACTAGGAAGGATGAAAGGAATAATGTTAGGGCTAGATCAATGTTAGTAAAAATAGCCCTTCATGCTCAAGATAAAGAAGAAAAATGGTATCTTGATAGTGGTTGCTCTAGTCACATGATAGGAGACAAGGATAAATTCATTGTACGTAAAAGAAACAAATAGAGGATCAGTAAGTTTTGGTGATAATGGATCAAAAAGGATTGTTGGGAGAGGAACTCTAAGTCTAGACAATGGAAAAACAAAAATAGAGAATGTTTTGTATGTCAAAGGGTTAAAACACAATATTTTGAGTATAAGTCAACTTTGTGATCAAGGATACATGGTCACCTTCCATCCAGATAGATGTGAGATAAGGAAAATAGAAATTGGAAGAATCATTGCAAATGCAAGAAGGACCCCAAACAACTTATACATGCTCAATGAGATCAAAGGGGAAAAGTGCTTTCTATCACAAGAATATGAGAGTTGGTTGTGGCATAGAGGATTTGGTTATTTGAATAATTTTAACAACAAAAACAAAAAAAAAAACATAAATGTTAGAGATTTCCCCCAAAAGAAAAACCCCTCAAAACAAAATTTGTGCCCCCCGTCAACATGGAAAACAAACCAGGACAACCTTAAACCAAAAGCTATATTTCATTTCCGCCTTTTTGCTTCTAATACCATATTGATTTGTGTGGTCCCCCTAGAACACAAAGTATTCAGGGTGAGAGTTACTTCATGTTGTTTGTAGATGATTATTCCAGAATGGTTTGGGTAACTTTCCTAAAAGAGAAGTCAGAGGCCTTTGAAATATTTAAAGCATTCAAGGAATTGGTTGAAAATGAAATAGGCAAAAGGATTAAGTGTCTACGATCCGATAGAGGAGGAGAATTTACTTCAAATGAATTTGTAGAATTTTGTGAACAACATGGGATCAAGAGAGAATACTCAACAACAAGAACTCCTCAACAAAATGGGGTAGTTGAAAGGAAGAATATGACTTTTGAAAACATGGCTAGAGCTATGTTAAATGAATCTAAGTTATCATATGGTTTTTGGAAAGAAGCGGTATCCACAACTGTATACATAATTACTAGGGCTCAATTAAGGGTAAATCATCACAAGACTCCATATGAGCTTTGGAAAGGAAGACCTACTACTGTAAAACATTTCAGAATATTTGGAAGCAAATGTTACATAAGATGGGAAGATCAAAACTTGGGCAAGTTTGATCCAAGATGTGATGAGGGAATTTTTCTTGGTTATTCCACAAAGAGTAAAGCCTACAGGTGTTTCAACAAAAGAACACACACTATGGTGGAAAGTATGAATGTAACAATTGATGAGAAGATAGATTCCAGAGAACCAGTTCAACAAACTATGTACCAAGAAGATGGATGTTGTCAAGAAGAATTTTGTGAGGAATCAGACAAAGATGAAGAAGAAACACAAAGGCTTCTTCCTAAGACTCCTTCCAGGTATGTACAAAAACACCATCCAAAAGATCAGATCATCGAGAATCCAGATGAAAGACAGACAAGGAGAAGAATAATAAAACCATCTCAACAAGCAAATTTTTCTTTGCTATCTAAGATTGAGCCAAAAGACTTCACTCAGGCTAGTGAGGATGAATTTTGGGTTAAAGCAATGAATGAGGAGTTGGATCAGATAGAGAAGAGAAAAACTTGGGAACTTGTTCCACGACCAAAGGACAAAAATGTGATTGGCACAAAATGGGTATTCAGAAATAAGTTGAATGAAGATGGACAAGTGGTCAAAAATAAAGCAAGGTTAGTATGCAAAGGTTATGCACAAGTAGAAGGAATTGACTTTGATGAAACCTTTGCTCCAGTTGCACGACTTGAAGCTATAAGGATGTTTTTAGCTTTCTCAAGTTTCAAGAACTTCAAGGTATATCAGATGGATGTCAAGTCAGCATTTCTAAATGGGGTTCTAGAAGAAGAGGTCTATATTGAACAACCAGAGGGATTCATACTAGTAGATACACCAGATCAGGTATGCATATTGAAAAAGGTATTGTATGGTTTAAAGCAGGCTCCTAGAGCATGGTACTCAAGATTGGATAAGTATCTTCAGGAACAGGGATTCAGGAAAGGAATAGCAGATAGTAATTTGTATATCATAAATGAAGGAAATGATATTCTAATAGTGGTTGTTTATGTTGATGACATAATTTTTGGAGGAAACAATGATAAGATGTGCAAAGAATTTTCTAAGAATATGCAAAATGAATTTGAGATGTCTATGCTTGGTGAATTGTCCTTCTTTCTTGGACTTCAGATTTCACAATCAGAAAGGGGAGTGTTTCTCTCTCAAGCCAAGTACATCAAGGAAATGTTGAAGAAATTCAGGTTAGAAGATTGCAAACCAGTAAGTACTCCTATGGTCACAGGATGCAAGTTGAGTAAGGATGATGAATCTCTAGAGGCAGATCAAATATTATATAGATCTATGATTGGTAGCTTATTATATGTTACAGCTACAAGACCAGACATAGTACAATAAGTGGGATTAGTGGCAAGGTTTCAAGTAGCACCTAAGGAAACACATGTGGCAGCAGTAAAAATAATTTTAAGGTATCTAAAAGGGACTATGGATTTTGGGCTTTGGTATCCCAAAAGTGACAGTTTCACACTAACATATACAGATACAAATTGGGCCGACAACATTTATGATAGAAAAATCACAAGTGGAGGAGCATTCTTTCTTGGAGAATTTCTAGTCTCTTGGTTAAGTAAGAAGCAGGGTTCGGTATCTCTATCTATAGTAGAGGCAGAATATATTGCAACAGTATCCAATTGTACACATGTGTTATGGATGAAGAGAACTCTAGAAGACTTCAAGATAAAGCATGATCAACCCATTCCTATACTATGTGATAATACAAGTGCCATAAGTATCTCAAAAAATCTAGTAATGCACTCCAGGACAAAGCACATTCTGATTAAGTATCATTTTTTGAGAGAATAGGTGACGGATAAACAGGTCAGATTGGAATATGTCACTACAAAGGAACAAATAGCAGATATTTTCACTAAGCCTCTTTCAAAGGAAATTTTTGAGTATCTTCAAGGAAAATTGGGAGTGAGACTCCCACCCCAGAATTAACCACCTCATGAGGAGGTGGGGGAGGGGCTAAGCTAAGAGGCTCATTCTTAGCCCCGAGCCCCAAAGGTGACCCTTTGCCATTGATGTCAAAGGGGGAGAGATTTGTGTAATGGGGAGAGATTTGATATTTGAGAGAGCATTGAGCCAGGAGGAGCAATGTCCCAAGGGGAGTAGAATAAAAAGAAAAGGTCAGGTTTTGGTAAGAAGAGTATGGGTTGCCATCAATGACAAAGGGGGAGATTGTTGGAAATTTTGAGTCCCTAAGTCAAAGTTGTCATTGATGTCACTAGATGAAGTCATCATTAATACCAAATATTTTAGCAGGAAACAAAGGGGATAAAATGGTTATTTGATATCCAGGAAGAAGGCCAAATATCAAGTGAAACAATGCAAAATATAAAAGTTAAAAAGGAGTTATAATATTTATTTTATAAATTATTTAAATTCAGTGAGAATTTAAATTTTATAAATAAATATTAAAGGTACTTTATCAAAGATATAATATTATAATAATGGTTATTATAATATTTAATGTGCCATGGTGAAAACCCAAAATAAAATATTTATAATTTTTATTATAATATTTTATAATGCAAGAGTGGGTTTTATAAAGTCTAAAGGTATTTTAATAAACCCAAAGGTTGGGTTTAATACCAAAGGCATTCGAAGCCTTTATGATCTACATCGACGTCATAGAAAACAACAAGGAAAATAATAAAGTATTAAAAGTAATGGAGGAAGCATATAAATACTATGCCTAAAGTATAAATTCATTATCCTTGCTCTAAAGTAAAGAGATTGGCCTACGAAAGTAAGAGCTCGTGAGTGTATGCAAAAAATGTGACAGCAAAGTGTTGAAGGGAGGAAGCTTAAATTTTTTAAGTTGCATAAGAGAACATGGTTGAGTGGCATTTTGGAAAGTGCAAAAGCACTGGCTTGCAAGGGAGTTCGTGATGCAGGAGCATCCGAGGGCAGCAAAGCAATCGAGCATCAACCAAATTTCTTTTGTGTATGTTATTTTGTTTTCTAAGTGTTGCAAAGAAAAGAAAATTATGTGTCGTGATATCACGACACAAAAAGTGTCACGATATCGTGACCAAAACAAAATATAGGGGAGCAACGGATAGAATGTTGCGATTTCATGACATGTCACAAAATCGTGACCCAAGGTAGGGAAGCAAGGCCGGAAGACATAAGGTCACGAAATTGCGACATGTCACGATTTCGTGACCGAAGCAGCGAAGGCAAGGTGTGGAAGACACAAGGTCACGAAATCATGACATGTCATGATTTCATGACCGAAGCAACGAAGGCAAGGCACGGAAGACACAAGGTCGCAAAATCGTGACATGTCACAATTTCGCGATCGAAGTAGCGAAGGCAAGGCGCGGAAGATGCAAGGTCGCAAAATCATGACATGTCACGATTTCATGACCGAAGCAATGAAGGCAAGGCACAGAAGACAAAAGGTCATGAAATCATGACATGTCATGATTTTGCGACCAAAGCAGGGAGCAAAGGCATAAAATACAAAAGGTCACAAAATCACGACATGTCGCAATTTTGTGACCGAAACAGGAGAACAGAGGTCGACAGGAAAAATGGCGCTATATCGTGACAGGTCACGATATCGCGACCAAAACAGAGAGAGAAGGCACAAAAAGGAAATGGTTGCGATATCACGACCAAACAGAAAAACATGCACTCCTAGCTTTCATAAATGCGTCCCTTCATGCACGACAAGTTAGCAGCAGTGAAGCAGCAGTTTCAAAGGAGGATTTCAACAGTCATGTTGGCCACCCACGCAGGATATCTGGAGACACGTTTATAGCAACTACCAGCAAGCAGCAGATCGAGAAGAAGATTTCGTTGGGTATGGCAGCCAGTCGCACACCTCACCTAGAGTCTCATCAATGCAACTTTCCAGAGTTGTTCCAGGTGGCAATTGTAGATCGTGGGAAGTTTGAAAGCACAGAGGATCGAGACCTCAATAAAAACCCATGGATTGTAATGAGAGGGGGTTGGAAAAATGGTAGTTTGGCTGTATATTCTTGTAAAATTCTTTTGAAGTATTGAATAAGAAATTTTGGGCTCTTGTTTCTCTAGTTTTCTGTCTTGTGTAAGATCTATTCTCCACCAAGTGGTAAAGATTTTTTAGGAAAATTTGTTATTGTCTATTTAGATGACATATTAATATTTAGCAGAACCCTAGAGGAACACCTGATGCATATCAAAAGGGTTTTTGAAAAGCTACGGGAGGAGCAGTTATTAATAAATCTAAAAAAGTGTAATTTTGTAAAGGAGTTAGTATACCTAGGATTTGTAATCTCAGTAGAAGGTCTGAAAATGGACCCAGAGAAGGTGAGAGCCATCATCGAATGGCCTACCCAAAGAAGCACAAAAGAGGTAAGATCATTTCATGGTCTAGCCAGCTTTTATAGAAAGTTCATAAGAAACTTCAGCAGCATTTGTGCACCCCTCACAGAAACAATGAGAGGGGATAAGAAAGAATTCAAGTGGACCTTAGGGGCTGAAAGGAGCTTTGATGCATTAAAGAAAAAGGTCACAGAACAACCTGTTTTGGCACTTCTAGACTTTAAAAAAGTATTTAAGGTAGACTGTGATGCCAGTGGCAGTGCAATAGGGGCTATACTGAGTCAAGAAGGCAGACCTATTGCTTATTTTAGTGAGAAGCTCAATGATGCTCGAAAAAAGTATTCAGTTTATGACCAAGAATTTTATGCCATAGTTCAGGCTCTAAAGAAGTGGAGGCATTATTTGTTGCTAAAAGAGTTTGTTCTATTTACTGATCATCAGGCATTGCAGTACATCAATAGCCAAACAAAACTGAATCAGAGGCACATGAAGTGGGTTGAGTTTCTCCAAAGCTATACCTTTGTGTTAAAGCACAGAAGTAAAAAATCAAACAGAGTTGCAGATGCCTTAAGTAGAAGGCAGAATCACTGATTGAAATGACGGTGGAAGTGGTAGGATTCGAAGAACCGAAGGGCCTTTATCCCGAAGATCCAGATTTTGCGAAGCCTCGGACGGCTTGCTTAGCACTCGTTACTATGGACAGGACAAAATGGTTGGATTTTCTAATCCAAGATGGAATGTTGTTCAGGGGAAGTAAATTATGCATTCCAAGGAGTTCCATGCGGGAGAACTTAATCAAGGAAAAGCACAGCGGGGGACTGGTTGGACATTTTGGTTGGGATAAGACCATTGCCCTAGTGAATGAAAATTACTACTGGCCGCAACTTTAGCAAGATGTGAAAAGGTTTGTGCAAGGTTGCAGAATATGCCAGATGGAAAAATGCGTGAGGCAGAACATAGGATTATACCAGCCGTTACCTATACCTGAGAGGCCATGGGAGGACATCAGCATGGATTTTATTCTTGGGTTTCCAAGAACACAGAGGGGAAATGACTCTATATTTGTGGTGGTTGACAGATTCTCCAAGATGGCACATTTTATTCCCTGCAAAAAAACAAGTGATGCGGTTCACATTGCAGGGTTATTTTTCAAGGAAGTGGTACGACTTCACGGTCTACCAAGAAGCATAGTTTCTGACAGAGATACAAAGTTTGTTGGGTATTTCTAGAGAACATTGTGGAAGAAGCTAAAGACAGATCTGAAGTTCAGTTCTGCATACCACCCACAAACTGATGGACAGACAGAGGTGGTAAATAGAAGTTTGGGTAATTTATTAAGATGCTTGATAGCAAATAAACCCAAGGGATGGGATTTGGTTTTGCTGTAGGTAGAATTTGCATACAAAAATTCTATCAATAAAAGTACAAACAAATCTCCATTCCAAATAATATATGGAAACAGTCCAAGAAACATTTTTGAGCTGAGGAAATTAGATAAAGGAGAAAAGTGCAGTGCAGAGGCTAAGGAATTTGCAAAACAGATGAAAAGCCTGCATGAAGAAGTGAAGAAACAAATTACAAAAATGAATACTCAGTATAAAGCAAGAGCAGACCAAAAGTGACGGTTCAAAGAGTTTGAAGTGGGAGATGAAGTCATGGTCCATCTCAGAAAAGAAATATTTCCAGCCAAAACTTATAACAAGTTGAAGATGAAGAAGTTTGGGCCATGCAAGATACTAGAAAAACGAGAAGATACTAGAAAAACGAGATTTAGGCAATGCGTATGAAGTGGAATTTCAAGTGGGATTGACATTTCACCTATTTTTAACATAGTAGATTTAGTGGAATACCATGAAGGAGACAGTATAGAGGCACAAAATATAGAATTGCGGAGCATTCCAGTGTCTAACCTAACCACAGACGAGATCAAAGAAATATTTGATACTCGTGAAGGCAGAAGCAAAAGGAACAAACAATATTCTGAATATTTGATCAAGTGGAAGGGTAGACTGATAGAAGATGTAACTTGGGTGTCGAAAACAAAGGTTGACCGCCTGGGTCTTCCTCCCAAAGATTAGAAGTGAGGATCACTTCTAGATCCACCCCGGGTGTCTAATGCAGGAGCATCCAAGGGAAGCAAAGCAATCGAGCATCAACCAAATTTCTTTTGTGTATGTTATTTTGTTTTCTAAGTGTTGCAAAGAAAAGAAAATTATGTGTCACGATATCATGACACAAAAAGTGTCACGATATCGTGACCAAAACAAAAGATAGGGGAGCAGCGGACAAAATGTCATGATTTCGCGACATGTCACGATTTCGTGACATGTCACGAAATCGCGACCCAAGGCAGGGAAGCAAGGCCGGAAGACACAAGGTCATGAAATCATGACATGTCATGATTTCATGACCGAAGTAGTGAAGGCAAGGCATAGAAGACACAAGGTCATGAAATCATGACATGTCATGATTTCGCGATCGAAGCAGCGAAGGCAAGGTGCGGAAGACACAAGGTCGCGAAATCGTGACATGTCATGATTTCATGATCGAAGCAGCGAAGGCAAGGCACGAAAGACCCAAGGTCACGAAATCATGATAGGTCACGATTTCATGACCGAAGCAGCGAAGGCAAGGCGCAGAAGACAAAAGGTCACGAAATCGCGACATGTCACGATTTCGCGACCAAAGCAGGGAGCAAAGGTGCAAAAGAGAAAAGGTCACAAAATCACGACATGTCACGATTTTGTGATCAAAATAGGAGAACGGAGGTAGACAAAAAAAATTGCACGATATCACAACAGGTCACGATATCGCGGCCAAAACGGAGAGAGAAGGCGTAGAAAGGAAATGGTCACGATATCACGACATATCGCGTTATCATGACCAAACAGAAAAACACGCACTCCTAGCTTTCATAAAGGCGTCCCTTCGTGCGCGGCAAGTTAGCAGCAGTGAAGCAACAATTTCAAAGGAGGATTTCAATAGTCATGTTGACCACCCACGCAGGATATCTAGAGACGCGTTTATAGCAACTAACAGCAAACAGCAAATCGAGAAGAATATTCCATTGGGTATGGCAGCCAGTCGCGCACCTCACCTAGAGTCTCATCAATGCAACTTTCCAAAGTTGTTCCAGGTGGCAATTGTAGATCTTGGGAAGTTTGAAAGCACAGAGGATCGGGACCTCGATAAAAACCCATGGATTGTAATGAGAGGGGGTTGGCAAAACTGTAGTTTGGTTGTATATTCTTGTAAAATTCTTTCGAAGTATTGAATAAGAAATTTTGGGCTCTTGTTTCTCTGGTTTTTTGTCTTGTGTAAGATCTATTCTCCACCAGTTCGTGTTCAAATCATGGTAGATGCATCATGAGGTGTGTTGAGTGAAGCACCTACGATGCACATTCTTTTGCCAAGGGAAAAGGAGAGAGTGGATATTAAGAAGCACATGGTGGTTCATTAATCTCAATGAGTGCTTGGCTCGTACAAAAAAATTGGTCGTGGTTAAGGCTCTCATAGAGGGCAACGTCGAGGGTTTGATTCCCTCCAAAGGTAAAGGTAATATTTTGATTTTAATTTTAATTAAATGCCTAAGTTGGAGGTATAAGGTTGTTTAGTGGTTGAGTTTGGAAAGGTTTCTTTGTAATAAAGTTGTGGTAGTTGAGAATTACCTTTAGGAGTTATAAGGAGAATTCCATTTTTATTTTTGAAAGTCTTAAATTGCTATTGTGGAATATTAGAAGATTAAGACTTTGTATGTAGTATGTTATTTTGAATTAAGGGTTTTTATGATTATTGTGAGGATATTGATTACTAATCAAGTTGGAGTGATAATGTGTAATTTTGATATTATTTTTGTGATATGTTTTGTTGAAGAAAATGATCCTCTAACCCTTATTGAGATTGGCAAAGAAGTAATTATGATTGTTGCAGATTTGTGAGACCAACTACTTGTCAAAAAAAAGGTATGGGTAAATTCCTTCTTGGTTGAGTAGATTGATTGTTGTATTGAAAATTAAGTTTGGAGTGAAAATGATTTGATTAGGGTTTCCTTTTCAAAAGTGGTTGAGTTAATGCTTCAAGGTTTTCTAAATTAAGAGTTGTGATTAAAAACCTTATTTTATGAGCATTGCTGTTGAAATTATTTCTTATGCAAAGAACTTACACTTAGGTTTGAAAAGAACACGAGTATCATTGTTATGTGAGATTTGTTGTTGAGCATTGATGGAAACATTTTGAGTTGGTGTTTGCATGCTTGGACTAGGGTTTGAAAGAAAAAGTTGTCTCTTTAAGATATTGGTTGAGTAGAGTTGACTAAGCCTTGTCAAGTGGATGTATGAAGTGATTGATCAAGTTCCATTAAATAAAATATAATATATTTTGATTTCAGTTGAGATTGAGTTTTGAGAATAGAACATATTGAGTCTCTAATAATTCTCTTTATGCTTCTATGAGATTGATTTGAGTTGAGAAAGTGATTGAGCATTGAGTATAGAACATATTGAGTATCTAACAATTCTCTTTATGTTTCTATGAGATTGAACAAGTTCTGTGTGGACTTGTAGAGTAGATTTGAGGTAAGTCTTTGAGAAGACTTGTGGACTAATTTTTTTATGAGATTTTATGGAAGCTTACAATATAGATTTGAGCAAGTCCTAGAGAGGATTTATTGAGTAGATTTGGACAGGTTATGTGTGGATCTATTGAGTATATTTGAGTAGGTACTAAGTGGACCTATTGAGTAGAGTTGTGTAGGTTCTTAGTGGACCTGTTGAGCAAATTTGAGCAGGTTTTGAGCGGACCTATTGAGTAGATCTATGCTAAATCGATTGGACTATGTTTAGTACATAATTGAGATAGAGCTTTGGAGGTGACAGATCAGAGAGGATAGTAGTCTCTAATGGATAGAGATCCATCAGCCAGGGTAGTGAGGAAATGTCTTCTGAGTGGGGAAAAGAGTCTTTAGTGGAGAGAGATCCACAAGCCAGAGTAGTGGAGGTAGTAGTCTTCTAAAGGATCTCCAACCATAGCAGAGGAGAAGAAGTTCTCCTATGGATAGATATCCACAAACCATATTTAGGGGATCTGCATGTCCTTTGGATAGAGATCCATAAATATTATAATTGGGAAGGATTCCAAAAATATTATTTGAGAAATATTTAGAAGAAATATTTTCTCCATGGAGGTAGCCATATTTGGGTGAACCATGTAAAAATTATGTCTCTCATGTGTGTGATGTTTACTATTTTATTAATGTTGATGCTACTATTTTGATTAAAAAGAATTTTTT
The DNA here is from genome assembly GCA_028583015.1 of Wollemia nobilis. Classification (NCBI taxonomy): domain Eukaryota; kingdom Viridiplantae; phylum Streptophyta; class Pinopsida; order Araucariales; family Araucariaceae; genus Wollemia; species Wollemia nobilis. The sequence continues at coordinate 2,731,550 of JAQPPZ010017001.1, read as the reverse complement.
TTTATTGTATACTATTCACCCCCCCTCTCAATATAAGCACATGTTCTTAAATTGGTATTAGAGCGTCTCTCCGTGAAAGGAATAATAGCTTGGAAGAAAATCCTTCAGTAGCACAAATAACTTCAAAAAGTGAAGAAGAGACTATGTTTGATATAAAATAAGAATTATTTGTTGTTCTCAAAAAATTGGAAAGACTTAGAAAGAATAATTCAAGCTTGAAAGAGCAAGTTCACGAAGATGAAGAAGCAATGATGGAACTTATATAGAGTCTCACAGAACTCAAGATTAAGGTGGAAGAAGCAAATAATATTGAGGAATATATGATAGATCTATTGAGAGCCAAGGAAATAGAATGTGAAATATTTGAAGCAAAAATTGTTGTCCTAAGGAATAAAGTGTAAAGGACCAAAGTACTACAAGATACTGAATATGAGAAGAAGAAAGAGGAATCAAGTCTCCAAAAGGTAGAAAATTCAAACAAGGAAAAGCAAGCAAAGGAAATCAGAAAGTAAGAAAGCAAAGGAGAACCTCGAATAAGAGTCAATCACAAAAGAAAGATAACTTCTCCACAAATTCAACGACATCCAAATAGATTACATAATTTATTCCATGGACATTTTTTTTCTTAAAATAAATATGGTCATAAGAGTTGCACACTGTATTCATTATACAAGATACAATAGAAATTTCAATTCCTTTGCACCTCTCATATATGATGATGTCATATGTTACAAATGCAATAATTTTGGGCACAAGGCTAGATGGTGTAAAATGATATCTCCTGATTCTAGAAAAATAATTCCAATAACTAGGAAGGATGAAAGAAATAATGTTAGAGCTAGATCAATGTTAGTACAAACAACCCTTCATGCTCAAGATAAAGAAGAACAATGGTATCTTTATAGTGGTTGCTCTAGTCACATGACTGAAAGAAAAAAATAGAGGATCAGTAAGTTTTGGTGATAATGAATAAGCAAGGATTGTTGGGAGAGGAACTCTAAGTCTAGACAATGAAAAAACAAAAACAGAGAATGTTTTGTATGTCAAAGGGTTAAAACACAATCTAATAAGTATAAGTTAACTTTGTGATCAAGGATACATGGTCACCTTCCATCCAGATATATGTGAGATAAGGAAAATAGAAACTGGAAGAATCATTTAAAATTCAAGAAGGATCCCAAACAACTTATACATACTAAATGAGATCAAAGGGGAAAAGTGCTTTCTATCACAAGAAGATGAGAGTTTGTTGTGGCACAGAATATTGGGTCTTTTGAATTTTGAAAACATAGTAAGTATAAGGAATACACAAGTAGTTAGAGATTTACCTAAAATAAGAAGACCTCAAAACATAATTTGTACACCCTATCAACATGGAAAGCAAACTAGGACAACTTTTAAACAAAAGGCTATATGTCATATGAGCCTTTGAGTCTAGTACATACTGATTTATGTGGTCCTACCAAAATACAAAGTATTCAAGATGAGAGTTACTTCATGTTTTTTGTAGATGATTATTCCAGAATGGTTTGGGTAAATTTCTTAAAAGAGAAGTTAGAGGCCTTTGAAAAATTTAAAGCATTCAAGGAATTGGTTGAAAATAAAATAGGCAAAAGGATTAAGTGTCTACGATCTGACAGGTGAGGAGAATTTACTTCAAATGAATTTGTAGAATTTTGTGAACAACATGGGATCAAGAGAGAAAACTTAGTAGCAAGAACTCCTAAACATAATGGAGTAGTTGAAAGGAAGAACATGACTGTTGAAAACATGGCTAGAGCTATGTTAAATGAATCTAAGTTATCAGTTGGTTTTTGAAAATAAGTGGTATCCACATATATATACATAATTAATAAGGCTCAATTAAGTGTAAATCATCACAAGACTCCTTATGAGCTTTGGAAAGGAAGACCTCCTACTGTAAAACATTTTGAAATATTTGGAAGCAAATGTTACATAAGATAGGAAGACAAAAACTTGGGAAAGTTTGATCCAAGATGTGATGAGGGAATTTTTCTTGGTTATTCCATAAAGAGTAAAGCCTAAAAATGTTTTAAAAAAATAACACACACCATGGTGGAAAGTATAAATGTAATAATTGATGAGAATATAGATTCCAGAGAACCAGTTCAACAAACTATGTACCAAGAAGATGGATGTTGTCAAGAAGAATTTTGTGAGGAATTAGATAAAGATGAAGAAGAAACATAAAGGCTTCTTCCTAAGACTCCTAGGTATGTATAAAAAAACCATCCAAAAGATCATATCATCGAGAATATAGATGAAATATAGACAAGGAGAAGACTAATAAAACCATCTCAACAAGTAAATTTTTCTTTGCTATCTAAGATTGAGCCAAAAGACTTCACTCAAGCTAGTGAGGATGAATTTTTGGTTAAAGCAATGAATGAGCACTTGGATCATATAGAGAAAAGCAAAACTTGGGAACTTGTTCCATTACCAAAGGAAAAAAATGTGATTGGCATAAAACGGGTATTCAGAAATAAGTTGAATGAGGATGGACAAGTGGTCAACAATAAAACAAGGTTAGTATGCAAAGGTTATGCACAAGTAGAAGGAATTGAATTTGATGAAACCTTTGCTCAAATTGCATGACTTGAAGCTATAAGGATGTTTTTATCTTTCTTAAGTTTCAATAACTTCAAGGTATATCATATGGATGTCAAGTCAGCATTTATAAATGGGGTTCTAGAAGAAGAGGTCTATATTGAACATCTAGAGGGATTCATATAAATAGATACACCAGATTAGGTATGCAGATTGAAAAAGGTATTGTATGGTTTAAAGCATGCTCCTAAAGCATGGTACTCAATATTGGATAGTATCTTCAGGAACAGGGATTCAGGAAAGGAATAGCAGATAGTAATTTGTATATCATAAATGAAGGAAATAATATTATAATAGTGGTTGTTTATGTTGATGAGATAATTTTTGGAGGAAATAATGATAAGATGTGCAAAAAATTTGCTAAGAATACGCAAAATGAATTTGAGATGTCTATGCTTGGTGAATTATCCTTATTTCTTAAAATTCAAATTTCACAATCAGAAAGGGGAGTGTTTCTTCCTCAATCCAAGTACATCAAGAAAATATTAAAGAAATTTAGGTTAGAAGATTGCAAACCAGTAAGTACTCTTGTTCATAGGATGCAAGTTAAGTAAGGATGATGAATATCCAAAAGCATATCAGATATTATACAGATCTATGATTAGTAGCTTTTATATGTTACAACTACAAGACTAGACATAGTAAAGTCACTGGGATTAGTGGTAAGGTTTCAAGAAGTTCCTAAGGAAACACATGTGGTAGCAATAAAAAGAATTTTTAGGTATCTAAAAGGGACTATGGATTTTAGGCTTTGGTATCCCAAAAGTGATAATTTCACACTAACAACATATGCAGATGCACATTGGGCCAAAAAAATTGATTACAAAAAAAGCACAAGTGGAGGAGTATTCTTTCTTGGAGAATTTTGAGTCTCTTGGTTAAGTAAGAAGTAGTGTTCAGTATATCTGTCTACAGCAGAGTCCGAATATATTGCATTAGTAGCTAGTTGTACATGGGTGTTATGGATGAAGAGAAATCTATAAGACTTCAAGATAAAGCATGATCAGCCCATTACTATACTATGTGATAATATAAGTGCCATAAGTATCTCAAAAAAATTGGTAATGCACTCCAGGACAAAGCACATTCTAAATAAGTATCATTTTATGAGAGAATAGGTGATGAATAAATAGGTCATATTGGAATATGTCACTAAAAAGGAACATATAGTACATATTTTCACTAAGCCTCTTTCAAAGGAAAATTTTGAGTATCTTCGAGGAAAATTTTGAGTGAGACTCCCACCCTAGAATTAACCACCTCATTAGAAGGTGGGGGAAGTGCTAAGATAAGAGGATCATTCTTAGCCTCGATCCCCAAAGGTGACTCTTTTCCATTGATGTAAAATGGAGAGAGATTTGTGTAATGGCGAGATATTTGATATTTGAGAGAGCATTGATCCAGGGGGAGCAATATCCTAGGGGGAGTAGAATAAAAAGAAAGGTTAGATTTTGGTAAGAGTATGGGTTGCCATCAATGACAAAGGGGGATATTGTTGGACATTTTGAGTCCCTAAGTCAAATTTGTTATTGATGACATTAGATGAAGTCATCATTAATACCAAATATTTTAGTAGGAAAGAAAGGGGATAAAATGATTATTTGATATCTAGGAAGAAGGCCAAAGATCAAGTGAAACAGTGCAAAAGACAGAAGTTAAAAATGAGTTATAATATTTTTTTATAAATTATTTAAATTCAATGAGAATTTAAAATTTATAAATAAATATTAAAGGTACTTTCTCAATGGTATAATATTATAATAATGGTTATTATAATATTAAATGTGCCATGCTGAAAACCCAAATAAAATATTTATAATTTTTATTATAATATTTTATAATGCAAGAGTGGGTTTTATAAATTCTAAAGGTATTTTAATAAACCCAAAGGTTGGGTTTAAGACCAAAGGCATTCGAAGCCTTTATGATCTCTGCTGATGTCATAGAAAATAATAAGGAAAGTGCCTTTCAAAGTAATGGAGGAAGCATATAAATACTATACCTAAATTTTAAATTGATTATCCTTGCTCTAAAGTAAAGAGATTGGCCTACGAAAGTAAGAGCTCATGAGTGTATGAAAAAAATGTGATAGCAAAGTGTTGAAGGGAGGAAGCTTTGATTTTTGAAGTTGCATAAGAAAACATGGTCTAGTGGCATTTAGAAAGCGCAAAAGCGCTGGCTTGCAAGGGAGTTCATATTAGAATCATAGTGGGTGCATTGTGAGGTGTATTGAGTGAAGCACCTACGATGCACGTGCTTTTACCAAGGTAGAAGGAGAGAGTGGAGATTAAGAAGCACGTGGTGCTTCATTAATATCAACGAGCACTTGGATCGTGTGGTGACTTTGGTCGTGGTTAAGGTGCTCATAGGGGGCAATGTTGAGGGTTCGATTCCCTCCAAAGGCAAAGGCAATATTTTGATTTTAATTTTAATAAAATGCCTAAGTTGTAGGTATAAGGTTGTTTAGTGGTTGTGTTTGGAAAGGTTGCTTTGTAATAAAGTTGTGGTAGTTGAGAATTACCTTTAGGAGTTATAAAGATAATTCTATTTTTATTTTTAAAAGTCTTAAATTGCTATTGTGGAATATTAGAAGATTAAGAATTTGTGGGTAGTATGTTATTTTGAATTAAGGGTTTTTGTGATTATTGTGAGGATATTGATTACTAATCAAGTTGGAGTGATAAGGTGTAATTTTGATATTATTTTTGTGATATGTTTTGTTGAATAAAATGATCCTGTAACCCTTATTGAGATTGGCAAAGAAGTAATTGTGAGTGTGGCAGATTTGTGAGACCAACTAATTATTAAACAAAAGATATGGGTAAATTCCTTCTTGGTTGAGTTGATTTATTGTTGTATTGAAAATTAAGTTTGGAGTGAAAATGATTTGATTAGGGTTTCCTTTTCAAAAGTGGTTGAGTTAATGCTTCAAGGTTTTCTGAATTAAGAGTTGTGATTAAAAATATTTTCTTATAAGCATTGCTATTGAAGTGAGTTGTTATGCAAAGGAATTAGACTTGAGTTTGAAAAGAATATGAGTATCATTTTTATGTGAGATTTGTTGTTGAGCATTGTTGGAAACATTTTGAGTTGGTTTTTACATGCTTGGACTAGGGTTTGAAAGAAAGAGTTGTTTCTTTAAGAAATTGGTTGAGTAGAGTTGATTAAGCCTAGTCAAGTGGATGTATGAAGTGATTGATCATGTTCCATAAAACAAACTATACTATATTCTAATTTGAGTTGAGATTGAGTTTTGAGAATAGAACATATTGAATCTCTAACAATTTTCTTTATGCTTTTATGAGATTTATTTGAGTTGAGAAAGTGATTGAGCATTGAGTGTAGAATATATTGAGTCTCTAACAATTCTCTTTATGTTTCTATGAGATTGGACAAGTTCTATATGGACTTGTAGAGCAGATTTGAGGTAAGTCTTTGAGAAGACTTGTGGACTAATTTTTTTGTGAGCTTTTATGGAAGATTACAATATAGATTTGAGCAAGTACTAGACATGACTTATTGAGTAGATTTGGATAGGTTCTATGTGGACCTATTGAGTAGATTTGATCAGGTTCTAAGTGGACCTATTGAGCAGAGTTGTGTAGGTTCTGAGTGGACCTGTTGAGAATATTTTAGCGGGTTCTAAGTAGACCTATTGAGTATATCTATGCTAGATCTACTGGACTATGTTTAGTAAATAATTGAGACAAATATTTGGAGGTGACAGATCAAAGAGGATAGTAGTCTCTAATGGATAGAGATCCATTATCCAGGGCAGTGAGGAAAGGTCTTTTGAGTGGGAAAAATAGTCTTCCATGGAGAGAGATCCACAAGCCAGAGAAGTGGAGGTAGTAGTATTATAAAGGATCATCAACCAGAGTAGAGGAGAAGGAGTTCTCCCATGGATAGATTTCCACAAACCATATTTAGGGGATCTGAATCTCCTTTAGATAGAGATCCATAAATATTATAATTGGAAAGGACTCCCAAAATATTATTTGAGAAATATTTAGAAGAAATATTTTCTCTGTGGAGATATCCATATTTGGGTGAACCACGTAAAAATTATCTCTCTCACGCGTGTGATGATTTATGTGATGTTTATTGTTTTATTAATGTTGATGCTACTATTTGGATTAAAAAGAAATTTTTTTTATTGTATATTGTTCACCCCCCTATTAGTATAAGCACATGTTATTCAATTGGTATCATAGTGGGTCTCTTCATGAAAATACTAAAAACTTGGAAGAGGATCCTTCGGTAGCACACATAACTTTAGAAAGTGAAGAAGAGACTATGTTTGATATAAAATAAGAATTATTTACTGCTCTCAAAAAATTGGAAAGACTTAAAGAGAAGAATTCAATCTTGAAAGTGCAAGTTCAAGAAGATGAAGAAGCAAGGATGGATCTTATACATAGTCTCACAGAACTCAATATTAAGGTGGAAGAAGGAAAGAATATTGAGGAATATATGATAGATCTATTGAGAGCCAAGGAAACAAAATGTGAAATATTGGAAGCATAAATTGTTCTCCTAAGGAATAAAGTGGAAATGACCAAGGTACTATAAGATACAAAATATGAGAAGCATAAAGAAGAATCAAGTCTCCAAAAGGCAAAAAATTCAAACATGGAAAAGAAAGCAAAGGACATCAGAAAGGAAGAAATAAAAGGAGAACCCTGGATAAGAGTCAATCACAAGAGAAAAATAACTTTTCCACAAATTCCAAGACATCCAAATAGGTTACATAATTTCTTCCATGGACATTGTTTTTATTGCAATAAATATGGTCATAGAGCTGCACACAGTATTCATTATAAAATATACAATAGAAATTTCAATTCCTTTGCACCTCTCATGGATGATGATGTCATATGTTACAAAAGCAATAATTTTGGACACAAGGCTAGATGATGTAAAATGATATCTCGTGAGTCTAGAAAAACAATTCCAATAACTAGGAAGGATGAAAGAAAGAATGTTAGGGCTAGATCAATGTTAGTAAAATCAACCCTTCATGGTCAAGATAAAGAAGAAAAATGGTATCTTGATAGTGGTTCCTCTAGTCACATGACAAGAGACAAAGATAAATTCATTGTACTGAAAGAAACAAATAGAGGATCAATAAGTTTTGGTGATAATGGATCAACAAGGATTTTTGGGAGAGGAACTCTAAGTCTAGACAATGGAAAAAAAAAATAGAGAATGTTTTGTGTGTAAAAGGATTAAAAAACAATCTACTAAGTATAAGTCAACTTTGTGATCAAGGATAACATGGTCACCTTCCATCGAGATAGATGTGAGATAAGGAAAACAAAAACTAGAAGAATCATTGCAAATACAAGAAGGACCCCAAACAACTTATACATGCTTAATGATATCAAACGGGAAAAGTTATTTCTATAAAAATAATATAGAGTTGGTTGTGGCATAGAATATTGGGTCATTTGAATTTTGATAACATAGTTAGTATAAGTAATAAATAGGCAGTTAGAGATTTACCTAAAATAAGAAGACCTCAAAACATAATTTGTGCACCTTGTCAACATGGAAAGCAAAATAGGACAACTTTTAAACCAAAATGCTATATGTCATCTAAGCCTTTGAGTCTAATACATACTAATTTATGTGGTCCTACCAAAACACAAAGTATTCAAGGTGAGAGTTACTTCATGTTGTTTGTAGATGATTATTCCAGAATGGTTTGGGTAACTTTCCTAAAAGAGAAGTCAAAGGCCTTTGAAATATTTAAAGCATTCAAGGAATTGGTTGAAAATGAAACAGACAAAAGGATTAAGTGTCTACGATCTGAAAGAGAAGGAGAATTTACTTCAAATAAATTTGTAGAATTTTGTGAACAACATGGGATCAAGAAAGAATACTCAGCAGCAAGAACTCCTCAAAAAAATGGAGTAGTTGAAAGGAAGAACAAGACTGTTGAAAATATGGTGAGAGGTATGTTAAATTAATCTAAGTTATCATATGGTTTTTAGAAAGGAGCGATATCCATAGATGTATACATTATTACTAGGTCTCAATTAAGGGTAAATCATCACAAGACTCCATATGAGCTTTGGAAAGGAAGACCTCCTACTATAAAACATTTCAGAATCTTTGGAAGCAAATGTTACACAAGACAAGAAGATAAAAACTTGGGCAATTTTGATCCAAGATGTGATGAGGGAATTTTTCTTTGTTATTCAACAAAGAGTAAAGCCTATAGATGTTTCAAAAAAAGAACACACACTATTGTGGAAAGTATGAATGTAATAATTGATGAGAAGATAGATTCCAGAGAACTAGTTCAACAAACTGTGTACTAAGAAGATGGATGTTGTCAAGAAGAATTTTGTGAGGAATCAGACAAATATGAAGAAGAAACACAAAGGGTTCTTCCTAATACTCCTTCTAGGTATGTACAGAAACACCATCCAAAAGATAAGATCATCAGTAATCCAGATGAAAGACAAACAAGGAGAAGAATAATAAAACCATCTCAACAAGTAAATTTTTCTTTGTTATCTAAGATTGAGCCAAGATACTTCACTCAAGCTAGTGAGGATGAATTTTGGGTTAAAGCAATGAATGAGGAGTTAGATTAGATAAAGAAGAGAAAAAATTGGGAACTTGTCCCATGAACAAAGGATAAAAATGTGACTGGCACAAATGGGTATTTAGAAATAAGTTGAATGAGGATGGAAAAGTGGTCAAAAATAAAGTAAGGTTAGTATGCAAAGGTTATGCACAAGTATAAGGAATTGAATTTGATGAAACCTTTGCTCCAGTTGCATGAATTGAAGCTATAAGGATGTTTTTAGCTTTCTCAAGTTTCAAGAAATTCAAGGTATATCATATGGATGCCAAGTCAACATTTCTAAATGGGGTTCTAGAAGAAGAGGTTTATATTGAACAACCAGAGGGATTCATACTAACATATACACTAGATCAGGTATGCAAATTGAAAAATGTATTGTATGGTTTAAAGCAGGATCCTAGAGCATGGTACTCAAGATTGGATAAGTATATTTAGGAATAGGGATTCAGGAAAGGAATAGCACATAGTAATTTGTATATTAGAAATGAAGGAAATAATCTTATAATAGTGGTTTTTTGTGTTGATGACATAATTTTTGGAGGAAACAATGATAAGATGTGCAAATATTTTGCTAAGAATATGCAAAATGAATTTGAGATGTCTAGGCTTGGTGAATTATCCTTCTTTCTTGGACTTCAGATTTCACAATAATAAAGGGGAGTGTTTCTCTCTCAAGCCAAGTACATCAAGGAAATGTTGAAGAAATTTAGATTAGAATATTGCAAACCAGTAAGTACTCCTATGGTCACAAGATGCAAGTTAAGTAAGAAAGATGAATATTTGGAGGCAGATCAGAGATTATACAAATCTATGATTGGTAGCTTATTAAATGTTACAACTACAAGACTAGACATAGTACAGTAAGTGGGATTAATGGCAAGGTTTCAAGAAAAACCTAAGGAAACACATATGACAATAGTAAAAATAATTTTTAGGTATCTAAAAGAGACTATGGATTTTAGGCTTTGGTATCCCAAAAGTGACAGTTTCACACTAACAACATATACAGATGCAGATTGGGTTGGTAGCATTGATGATAGAAAAAGCACAAGTGGAGGAGCATTCTTTCTTGGAGAATGTCTAGTCTCTTGGTTAAGTAAGAAGCAGGGTTCAGTATATCTATCTATAGCAGAGGCAAAATATATTACAGTAGTAGCCAGTTGTACACAACTGTTATGGATGAAAAGAAATCTAGAAGACTTCAAGATAAATCATGATAAGACAATTCCTATACTATGTGATAATAAAAGTACCATAAGTATCTCAAAAAATCTGGTAATGCACTCTAGGACAAAACACATTCCAATTAAGTATCATTTTCTGAGAGAACAGGTGACAGATAAACAAGTCAAATTGGAATATGTCACTACAAAGGAACATATAGCAGATATTTTCACTAAGCCTCTTTCAAAGAAAATTTTTGAGTATCTTCGAGGAAAATTGGGAGTGAAACTCTGACCCTATAATTAACCACCTCATGATGAGGTGGGGGAGGGGCTAAGCTAAGAGGCTCATTCTTAGCCTCGAGATCCAAAGGTGACCCTTTGCCATTGATGTCAAAGGGGGAGAGATTTGTGTAATGGGGAGATATTTGATATTTGAGAGAGCATTGAGCCAAGGGGAGCAATGTACCAAGGGGAGCAGAATGAAAAGAAAGATCAGATTTTGGTAAGAAGAGTATGGGTTGCCATCAATCACAAAGGGGGAGATTGTTGGAAATTTTGAGTCCCTAAGTCAAAGTTGTTATTGATGTCACCAGTTGAAGTCATCATTAATACCAAATATTTCAATAGGAAACAAAGGGAATAAAATGGTTATTTAATATCCAGAAATAAGGCCAAAGATCAAGTGAAATAGTGCAAAAGATAGAAGTTAAAAAGGAGTTATAATATTTATTTTATAAATTATTTAAATTCAGTGAGAATTTAAATTTTATAAATAAATATTAAAGGTAATTTATCAAAGGTATAATATTATAATAATAGTTATTATAATAATAAATGTGCCATGGTGAAAACCCAAATAAAATATTTATAATTTTTATTATAATATTTTATAATGCAAGAGTGGGTTTTATAAAGTCTAAAGGTATTTTAATAAACCCAAAGGTTGGGTTTAAGACCAAAGGCATTCGAAGCATTTTCGATCTCTGCAAACATCATAGAAAACAACAAGGAAAGCATCGATGTTTTCAAAGTAATGGAGGAAGCATATAAATACTATGCCTAAAGTTTAAATTTATTATCCTTGCTCTAAAGTAAAGAGATTGGCCTGCAAAAGTAAGAGCTCATGAGTGTATTCAAAAAATGTGATAGCAAAGTGTTGAAGGGAGTAGCTTCGATTTTCAAAGTTGCATAAGACAACGTGGTCTAGTGGCATTTTGGAAAGCATAAAAGTGCTGGCTTGCAAGGGAGTTCATGTTCAAATCACGGTGGGTGCATCGTGAGGTGTGTTGAGTGAAGCACCTATGGTACATGTTCTTTTGCCAAGGTGGAAGGAGAGAGTTGAGATTAAGAAACATGTGGTGCTTCATTAATATCAAAGAGCACTTGGCTCATGTGGTGACTTTGGCCATAGTTAAGGCACTCATAGGGGGAAACATCGAGGGTTCAATTCCCTCCAAAGAAAGGTAATATTTTGATTTTAATTTTAATTATATTCCTAAGTTGGAGGTATAAGGTTGTTTAGAGGTTGAGTTTGGAAAGGTTGTTTTGTAATAAAGTTGTGGTAGTTGAGAATTACCTTTAGGAGTTATAAGGAGAATTCTGTTTTTATTTTTAAAAGTCTTAAATTGCTATTGTGGAATATTAGAAGATTAAGACTTTTTGGGTAGTATTTTATTTTGAATTAAGGGTTTTTGTGATTATTGTGAGGATATTGATTACTAATAAAGTTGGAGTGATAAGGTGTAATTTTGATATTATTTTTGTGATATATTTTGTTGAAGAAAATTATCCTCTAACCCTTATTGAGGGCAAAGAAGTAATTATGAGTGTGGCAGATTTGTGAGACCAACTACTTATCAAACAAAAGGTATGGGCAAATTCCTTCTTGGTTGAGTTGGTTGATTGTTGTCTTGAAAATTAAGTTTGGAGTGAAAAGGATTTGATTAGGGTTTCCTTTTCAAAAGTGGTTGAGTTAATGCTTAAAGGTTTTTTGAATTAAGAGTTGTGATTAAAAACCTTATCTTATGAGCATTTTTGTTGAAGTGAGTTATTATGCAAAGGACTTGGACTTGAGATTGAAAAGAACATGAGTATCATTGTTATGTGAGATTTATTGTTGAGCATTGTTGGAAACATTTTAAGTTGGTATATACATGCTTGGACTAGGGTTTGATAAAAAGAGTTGTTTCTTGAAGATATTTGTTGAGTAGAGTTAATTAAGCCTAGTCAAGTGGATGTATGAAGTGATTGATCAAGTTCTATAAAAAAAACTATACTATATTCTGATTTGAGTTGAGATTGAGTTTTGAGAATAGAACATATTGAGTCTCTAACAATTCTCTTTATGCTTCTATGATATTAATTTGAGTTGAGAAAGTGATTGAGAATTGAGTATAGAACATATTGAGTCTCTAACAATTTTGTTTATGTTTTTATAAGTTTGGAAAAATTCTGTGTGGACTTATAGAGCAGATTTGAGGTAAGCCTTTGAGAAGAATTGTGGACTAATTTTTGTGTGAGCTTTTGTGGGAGCTTACAATATAGATTTGAGAAATTCCTAGAGAGGACTTATTGAGAAAATTTGGATAGGTTCTATGTGGAAATTTTGAGGAGATTTGAGTAGGTTTTGAGTGGACCTGTTGAGCAGAGTTGTGTAGGTTATGATTGGACCTACTAAGCAAATTTGAGTAGGTTCTGAGTGGACCTATTGAGAAGATATTTTCTAGAATTACTAGACTATGTTTAGTATATAATTGAGACAGATATTTGGAGGTGACAGAGTAGAGAGAATAATAGTCTCTAGTGGATAGAGATCCATCAGCCAGGGTAGTGAGGATAGGTCTTATGAGTGGGTACAAGAGTCTTTAGTGGAGAGAGATCCACAAGCCAGAGCAGTGGAGGTATTAGTCTTCTAAAGTATCATCAACAATAGTAGAGGAGAAGGAGTTCTCCTATGGATATAGATACACAAACCAAATTTAGGGGATCAACATATCCTTTGGACATATATCCATAAACATTGTAATTGGGAAGGATTCCCAAAATATTATTTGAGAAATATTTAGAAGAAATATTTTCTCTATGGAGGTAGCCATATTTGGGTGAACCATGTAAAAATGATGTCTCTCATGTGTGTGATGCTTTGTGTGATGTTTAATGTTTTATTAATGCTGATGCTACTATTTGGATTAAAAAGCAAAAAGTTTTATTGTATACTATTCACCCCCTCTTAGTATAAGCACATGTTCTTTAAGATGATATATAGAGGGACCATTTTTTGCAACTTGAATGCCTTTGATTTTTATTTCAATTTTTATATTTTAGAAATCACTCCCTAATGCCTCCACAAGAATAATAAATAGATATGGAGATATCAGATTAACTTGGTAGAGACCATGGGTGACTCAAAGTATCCAATAGGGGATCCATTGATCAAAATAGAATATTATGGAGTGCTTTAACAATATTTAATCCATTTACATGAAAATTTATGGAAACTAAACTTTTGAGAATATCATTTAGAGAAATCTAACAAATAGTATCATATGTTTTTTACATATATAATTTTAAAATCATACCTAACATTTTCATGGAATAAGATAATGTATTACCTTTTGTGCAATTATTACACCATCAAGAATTTGTTTACTATGAAAAAAACCACATTTTTCCTTTGAGATAACACAAGCTATAACCTTTTAAACCTATTTTTCATAATTTTTAAAATCATCTTACAAATCACATTACAAAGGCTTATTGGACAAAAACTATCAAAATATTTTGTCTTGAATTTCTTGGGAATCATTGTAATAAATATAATAATGATTTAACATATTATAAAACTTTTCTTGGTCCTCTTTAGTCATAACAAACACATTACTCTTTAATAAACCCTAAAAATTTTGAACTCAAATTTTAGGAAATCCATTGGATCAGTGCCTTGTTAGGATGGAAAGAAAAAATTGCTTATTGTAGCTCCTATGTAGATATCTCCTTCATTAAGATTTCATCTTGTCCATGTGTGATAAATGATGGAATATTTTACAAATTACTACCTTATACCTCCTTATCTTTCCCAAAATTCAACATAATATATTTGAAATAATTAATTGATTCCTTCATGATATCTCCATCTTCCTCAACATTTCTTCTATCTAGAGTTGAAATAATTTTGATATGATGAAAAGAAAAATCATTTTTTGGTTGTACCATGAACTATTTTTGTATTTATATTTCATGCCTTGATCCATATCTCTTTAGATTTTTGGAACCAATATGACTTATCCTTTTTAAATACATTATCGTACTAAGAAAGTAATTGTTTTTCTTGCACATGCATATCATGTTCCATTCGATTAATTTTTAATATCTCCTATAAATATTTGAGTTTGGATTCAATTTTTTCATTTTATTTGAGTATGTTAACAAAATATTTGACATTCCAAATATTGATTTGTCACTTTAGATATTTCATATTTTGAACAAACATATATACTTGATACTTCAAAATTTGCTTCATCCTCTCATAAAATTATCACCAAGAAAAAAATAGGGTCTTAAAGCCACATAGACTAAAAGAAAAATGGCTTTGAATGACTTTTTTTGAGTAAATCACATCTAAAAAGAATTATTTTGAGACTTAATCCTCCTCACAATAGAATGTATGAAGATATTATATATTTTATTTGCAAAAATTTATTGGATAACAAAAACCTATATAATATTCTATATAAGAGCATACCCAATGCATCTATTATCCCATGTATATTACAAAATTAAAGAAATAGCATCCAAAAATCCATTGGAATTGGAAAATGAAACAAAATTCCATATTGATTTAGACCATCTAAGAGTATCACCCTTTATTTTCAAAGGATATAGGACTATGTTGAAGCCCCATAAGAATCCATAGATTACAATTTTAAATCATCATTGTATTTGAAAAATATACTAAAGTCCTTCCAACATATTTCATGAGGAATGTTGTAGTTGGAGCATATACATTTATAACATGAAATTTGATACTTTCTTCTTTTCTACAAAATAAACCAACACTCCAATTAATTTTTACTTTTGGTAATTTCCCATCCCATTTTCATTTATCCCATATTGTCGCAATATCTCCTGAATATCTTATAGAAGAAACTAGTAGATAATTTCCCATATTCAAAGTAATTTTGAATGCATTCTTACATTCCTCACTACATTATTTTATTCCTTGCATTAAACTAAACTCAGGACTATAACAACCTATCAATTTCTTATTTGTGGGAAAAATATGATATATCATACAATTACTCAAATTAATACAAGATAAACCAAAATGCATAAAATAAGATAGTATGACAATAAATTAATGATAGATGTGAAAACTATATCAATACAAGCATAAATGAAGGTAGAAAACTCAATAAAACAACTACACAAAGATTATCCATAAAATGTAAACTCTAGGGTTAATCCTAATGCAATAAACAACTTACTTAACAACTACGACATAAAGGACCATACTAACCTAAAAATAAACATGATAAATAACTAATTTCTACTCTATCCTATTTGCAACATCACCATAATAAATAAGGAGAGATCACACCTAGGATGTTTGTATAGGGTTTTACCTACCTTAGAAAATAATATTTGAGCAACAATTAGTGATAATTAGTTTCAAATCCTAGCAGAGCATCATGTCCTCCTTCGTGGAAGGTGGCAAACTAGTGGTTGATGACTTTGGTTGCAGCTACAATGGCAAGAGAGAGAGACTAAAAATAGGTACATGATGTAGTGACAAAAAATGTAAGAAGCTTTAGAACAATATTAGTAGTAAAAATAATCAATAAGTGAATTAATAGTGAGTAAATGAGGGTGTGAAATGGGTAATTATAGAAGAAAAAATAAAATAACTTTTTCTTTAGAGCCAATGACTAATTTATCCCTATTTAGGGTTATAAAATCATAATCATTGGTCCAAATGATGTGTTGTTCAAACCCTAGGTGTAAAAATATTCTTGAATCATGACTATGCATTAAAAACCCTAAAATTAATTGAATTAAAAATCTCCCCACTTAAATGGGTTGTCTTGGCACCATTTGCTTAGGACACATGCTTTGGAGGACGTGTATCATCCTTATTTTAGGGCTTTGGAAAAGTTAGTAGGCAAATACATCAAGAAATGTGACAAAAAATGACAACTGGGTGAGTAGTGAGAATAAAAATAATTGGCCAACATGGCTTGGTCGTGTCCTAACCAAGGACTAACAAAGTTAGTACCTCTATCCCATATATAGGAATATGAGACTCTCCACCACTTGTAATGTTAGCTATTAGTTCTATTTTTACAAACACATATTGCCCCTCTCTAAGGACTATGAGCAACATCATAAAGGATATCCACTCTTAAGTACTTAGGAAAAACAAGAAAATAAAAATAGAAATATGCGATAGCCAAAGCAACATAAATACAAATTCTATGCTACAAAATAAAAATAATTTTTTTTGTGATTTTTGATGATATTGTCTATTCAAAAAGTAATTTTTTTGAAACAAATAGTGAAAATGCCAAGATAGCCAAAAATACAAAAGTAGAGGAAAACATACATAATACTTACGTATATATGCCCCTAAAATTTTTGGTCACAAGAAATTGTTTTTTACTTGCCCCATATGACACAAAATGAATTTACCTATAAAATACCTAAAATGTTAAAAAATCTAGTTGGCTATAAAATAAGCAAAAATTGAGTGTACAAACAAGTATGAAGCATGCCAAAACCCCTAGAAGAATTATCATTTTACTATCCCTAAAAAACTTGTGACAAAATCAAATTTTATAATTAAATATTCAACAATATATATAGGGGGTAAAAACTTTAGTTTTCAATTTCATTTTCATATGCACTATGAGCCCTCATATGATCACTACACATCCACAAATCATCTGATTTAAATGTAGAGATATATGATGGTGAGTGGATTTAGGGATGATGCTAGAAAGGTAGTTTTTTGACCCTTATTTATTATTTTCCTCATTTTTTGGCTAAAATAAACAATTATTAAGAAATAAAATAAAATAAACGATCACTTAGTTAAGTTGGCTAATAAGTAACTAAGATGGTGTAGGAAGTACCTATAGGACAACCATGTCATCCAGGTGGTGGGTCCCATATGAGCCATCCAAAATTACCATTTAGATGATCCATAAATCTCAAAATCCAAGGAAAACCATAATTGTCACTTTTTAAAATTGGTAATCAGGGTCAAATAGGACAATTTTGGAAAACCATAAAAAATAACAATTATTGTCTAAAGAAACAATTGTGCGAAAGGAGTGTGTTCATGGTCATATATCCAAAGAAGTATACAATCATTGTTAAAATTAATGATCATGATAAAAGGAGGAATTCTAGGTCATACATCAAAGGGGTTGGTCATAGGATTGGAAATCCAGAGGTGATCATGGCCCCAATAGGTAACCATGGTCAAAGTTGATAGTTATGGTCAAACCCTATTTTTTGACTAAGCATCATGACCTGGATGGGTGGGGCTAGATAGGTTGGTCAAGGGGGGTGACACAATGTTGAGGCCAACACTAGGTGACTATCAAAATATAGAGACATGGAGATGATTGCCTATCACAACACAAATATCCCTCATAGATCTAGGAGTGGATTTAACAAAGGATGACTCCCTAGGTTTAGATGAAATCATGTGAGGTTAGTCTAGATTATGTACCAAGAAGCCATAAATTTGGTCTCATAGATAAATATGTTATAAGTTCATGATTTTCTAGAACACAATGACCAACACTTTTTTATAGTGGTCATCCGTCGATAAGGTGATAAATATTACTATCACTTTAAAGGATATATATTTCATAAAAAGTCTTCTAGTCATCAATAAAACTCTATGCATTGGCATTATAGAGGAGATATGACATAGGATATAAAAGTAGACCACTAGGGAGAAATAGTTGGACCAACATAGGACTATCATTGTGGAGTAAATTTGGTCAACCACCACCATCATATTTGCTTGATATGCATGTATCCTCCTCTTGTTTACCTATGTGTTCTATCAAAAGGGTATGAACAAGATCTTGATATTTCTTATTTTATCATTTGTACTTGGTCATGGAGGAGGGTCACATAGGATCTAAGAGGTATTTTACTTGGGATAGATATCTCTTATTATCTTATACCATGATCTCTACTACATCTAGGACTATCAAGCTCATATCATCAGATCAATGTTCTTATTGAAGGCATGGGTGTATGCACATTTTTCCATGTATAGAATCCTAGGCTTACCCAATTTGAAACTAAGGAAGATATGAGAAATACAATGAGGGCACATCATTGGCAATGTCCATATGTATTTCCCTTGATATATATTCCTTGAAGCTAGATCATTTGGAACCCATACAACCACCTATACTAGAGTGAACTATGAGACTTGCATTAGACTATAGGGTGTGATAGGTGATCATTGTGTGAGATCACTAGTTATAGGTTGTAGAGACATATAAGGTAGAGAGGGTCCTGTAGAATGTAAATTTTACCCAATTGCAAAATCACCATCATAGTTAGAATTTTGCAAAGAAATAAAATTTTCTCCAAGGTTCCTTTTACTTAATGTGTGCTTGTAATATTGTGAAGATGTATCAAATAAGTTCTAGGAATACCTTAGTGATTGCAATTAATTGTTAACAAGGGGTATGTGTTGGTATTATTTTATTGCTATACTAGTGATTTCTCATTAAACTTAACAAAATATAAAAAGGTGATTGACCCTCATATGACCACGAAGTAAAACCTTAGTTCATTTTATCTTGGAGTGTTTTAGGTAGAGTTTATATTCTTTTGGTTAAGTAGATTTTAAAAAAGTTTTATCTTGCATTAAACCCTACTTTAAGCATGAAATAGAAGATTAAAATCTATCTCTAGATGTGAATCTTAAATGATGAAATGATTCATTTTAGCTTGCTTTGTGAAATAAAACAATAAAAATACTAGCTTTAAAATGTAGAAGCCTTTGATATGATAAATAAATTACCCCTCTTTAATGAAATTGATTTTCATAAAGAGACATCAATTTATTGCTCTAAAAACAATGGCCTTTGGAATGCCATATAAATCACTCCCCTTTAATGAAATTGTGATTTTCATAAAGGAAAGTTAATTTATTGCTTGCAAAACAAACATGCAAAGCTTGAAATCTGATTTACCTTCGAAATGCAAAATTATGTAAAATCCAAAATTACAAAATGCCTGTAAAAACAACTTTGAATAATTTTATTAATTTTGAAATGGTTTCAAAATTAAATTGAACTTGTTCTAAATGGAACATTAAAGCTTATTATTCATACCCATGAATCTATTTTTGGAGTTTTAATTTTTTAATTTTTATTTTAATTACCGAAGTTTTAAAAAACTGCAAAAAGTAAGGTTAGAAAAATAAAAATAAACAATATGAAAAATAGACCAGAAAACTGAAAATACATAAAAAAAACTACTACAAGTATGATGCTACCCTATCCTGCAAAACTAGAGATATTAATTTTTTTGGATGTAACCTAGTCTAAACAAAACTGCATTTGTACATTCTGAGATAAACTAGGTGTAATATTCAAAGGGAAACAAAATAAGTTCCATATTTCTAAAAATGCAACAATGCTACCATTTAATTGAATAAAATATTACCTATAAGCCCAAAAGTACAAAAAGAAAGATAGACTTTAAATCAAGACATCCAAACATAAATCTCCTTCGATCTTGGTAATAAAGAGTAAATTTTTGCAGCATTTTACATTAAAATAGGAAGATAATATCCCTGTTACAATAGTTTTCTAGCATTTACTCCCAAAAAAGTCTAGCCCTCTCTTCGTATTTCAATCATGTATTTAAAATTGCCTTGGAAGAGACTCTTCATTTCCTTTCGTAGCTCTTCAATTTGTTTTCTTTTCACCTTCATCAAAAATTTGTAACCACCCTTTTGGCAAGCGTCAATTTTAATCAAGGCTTTATGGAAATATTTTCTATAGTTTTAAATTTTTATGTAAAGCCATTGCAGACATCCATGTCAAAATGAACATCTGTACATGACCATCATTATTCTATTTTTTCCATCAGTGGGACCAAATAAGCCTCATGGTGATGAATATTAAATATTTTAACCCTTATTACACAATCACCATACCGCCCTACTTGATGCATACTTGGTATACAATTTTGTGGGGCACAGTCCCCAAGTCCCTCATGTACGATTTATTTTTATTTTTATTTTGAATGGAGAACTTCCCTCAATTGAGGCTAAGTTTCTGTATGACAAAAACATGGATTGTACACATCCTTTCTTCATGTAGAAGCCAACATTGTTGTAAATTGTGAATGCAATATTGCTTTCAGTTATCCCATTGGTCCACACCGATTTTTCCACTGTAATCATTCTAGTTATCCCATTGGTCCACGTCGATGTTTCCACTACACTCATCCAGTGATGTCGCAGGCTCCAAAATCATGAGTTTTTCAAAAGCCAAATGTTTTATTTTCATCAACACCATTATTACCTTAGTTTCCCAGTATTAATTTCCATCTAAACGTTCATTCAAAATATCCTCGGTGTCCACATCAAAGACCATGTGGTCATCTGTAATGTCTACTTTCATCTATATTTGATCCAAGCAATATACCATAAAAAATTTTGAGTCCACAGTTCTGATTCGACATCCACGATGTCCTCCTGGTTTATGTATGTCGTGTTTTTCTAAATGTAAACTGATATAGCCATACTAATACAAACTGCTAATATTTTTGTTAGATTTTGAAAGACCCTACTGATATGCCTACCAGTGCCTAATCCTCTCCTCCATATTACATGGCCATTTATGTCTATGTGTATGTATAAAAATAACCTTGAATAGCCTCTTTATTTCCTAAATTTGAAATGTTGACAAAATTTAGACTAGCCATGGCAATCGAGACCTCCACCTACTTAGTAATGCTCCGTTGTGGTACCTTCGCACACTCAAAACCACCTTCACTCAACTAATGCATCTATTTTTTACATAACTTGCATGGCTATCCTCTGTAATCATTGCCAACCAAATTTACCTCTCATTTTTTATAAATCCCACTGTTGTAGCATTGCATGGCATCCACTTTTTAATGGATTATCATGAAATCCATCGTTGTGTTATCATAAAACTCCTCGATGTCCTTGTATCTACATTGCTCTTCATTATCCTTGGCTGCATCACACTTTGGACCATGGTGAATGATGTGAATTCATACAACAATACTATCTTCTTTTTCTACTTCTTTTAAAATAAATAATGGCCTTCAATAACCTGTATGAGAATTATGGTGGGAATAGCATCGTGTTTCATGGTGGATGAAAAACAAAATAAAAATAGATGGGTGTCCTCTATTTTTTGCTAGGTTTGATGAGCGATGATGATATTCCATACATTTAAACTCCTTATTTGACAACTTATGAGCCTGCCACAACCTCTCTGATGATCGCCAACTTATTTTGTGATGCACATTGCAGTAGTGTGTTGCCACTTTCTTCTCTTAATCTCCACACAACATGACTCCCCAATGGTAGAATTGACATCAAAATTCTAGATCCTACTCAAGCACCTTCTACCCAAGAGAATCTAACATTGCTCTCCTTTGGTAATAATGGTCGATGCTCTTTGATTCAACTGCATGAGGATGAATACAATTCGAATCCTACCACTAATATTAACATTCAATCCCATCTAGTGATTTACATTGCTGTTGCTTCCTCTATAAATAAAAAAATTGGACCATGATACAAATCACACATTACAGGATATCCCTACTGACCAATCTATGGAAATTATTCATTCTATATTTGGTTTTGTCATGATGCTCATAGCTCTATATCCACTTCATGCACGACACCAGATAAACCACCACAAATCTACCCGACCAATATCTACCTATTTTGGAACCTTCCATCTATCAACAGGTGCATCTCCTCCATGCGTGGTCATTTACGATGTCCATTGCATCTTCATTATGGCCTATCCATGCAAATGTTATATCTAAATCGAACAGAATGATGCGAAATATTTCCTATCAACATTCTTGAATGTTCTCCAACCGAACCTCCTATCACCTCTCAAAATGCCTCTGTCTTGAGTCATACTTTATTATTCCTCATTCACCGCTAGTCATGGCATTGTTTGACTATCATATGACTTGTGCACAAGAGACTTCAAGGTGAGTTGCTAACTATTTAATGCCTTCAACCACACTTTCTATATTTTATATCACCAATCTTGTCTATTGTATGCCATGATCTATGTCACACAACCCACGTATACCATCCACAACCTCCAAGCAATCATGAACTCCAAGTCCTTGACATCATCATTGCCCTATCGGTTCCACATCATTGGGTTCCAAATCCATGGTCTAGTTCTTGGTCGATGAATCATATGTGTCTAAATTGCATCGTCGTACTATGCACTGCCACGCACAAGGTCCTTTTACCCCCTGCAATGAACATTTAAAGCACAATATTAGAACCTTAGTGCTTTCATAAATCCACAAAGCCAATCAAAGATATGTTTACCCATGGCTTATCACTTTATTTTATTTATTTGATTTTATTTTACTTTTTTTTTTATATTAAATTTTGTTTTATATACATATATATAATATATGCATGAATTTTTATTTATTAAATATATATATATATATATATATATATATATATAAATATAAATATATATATTATATATATGTATATTTCTTATTTTATTTTATTTTTTTTATAATTTGATTTACTTAATTCCAAACCTAAACTAATTAAAGTAAAATAAAAGGGCAAACTCAAACAAGAACCCTAATACAAAGACTTGAACTTAACCATTAAAACATAACCAACCTAAAACACGTTGAAAGAAATAAAAAAACAAGGCCTTATCCAATAGAGAACTTTAGAATCTATATTGCACACCTATGGTTAAGGGCCTATTAATATTATCACACAAAGACAACACAAAACCACAAAACTCAAAATTTTAAAGTGGGTCCCCAATTTTAGGGTATGTTGTGCAATGGCCACAACAAGTCCTAAGTTATTTTGGGGACCCACATCCAAATAGGGATATCTTGCTTATAAAGCCTAAATGTAGACACCATTAGGTGTATGAAGTAGAAGGGTGAGTGGTCCACCACTAGCATAGGGCCACTACCAACCAAGGAGGGATCCATAGGAGGTCCTATGATAGTGCTAGAGGGGCCTTTGTGAGTTTATTATTATTGATTAAATTTAGAGTGGTCCAACTAGTGCTATATCAATGGAAATTTAAATTAGAAGTGAAGAGTCTCTAGAGGATGAGGAAATACCAATAGAGTAAGCCACAATAAAGGTGGTAGAGGAGGATGCAATCAATGAGAAAGCTATTGAGAAAATTTCTCTAGAGAAGGAAGATCAATTAGAGGAGGATATGGACATGGAGGAGCTTTATGTCTATGAGGTAAGAGTAGATACTATGAACCTCCACTATCTATTTCCCAAGGAGGATTATATCACCCAAAAAATAAGCAACCTAGGTAAAAATCTCCTCCTTTCATAGTGATTTATGTAGTTCTAATAAATTTACTTTTACATTTTTGAGTTAGAGTTTTATGATATGTTATGACGATCATACATCTAACTCTTTACTTTATTGTATATGAGTTTAGATACTTCGTAGGAGTGGCAAGATGTAATTTATATATTACACAAAGTCACATTGATAGAGGTCATTAATTTTATGGCCTATAGCCACCTTTACATTCATAAGATAGACCATTAGAGAGTCTAGTTAACTTGTAGAGTAGAGCATGCCAACTTGGTGTTATTTTAACACAATCACCAAGAGGAGACCACATAGCCTGCTAACTCCACAAGAGGGATTCAAGGCTATGACTAAAATAAGAGATGGCAATTATGGAGTGAGTCTTATAGCAGGTAGATGACTTAGGATGACCTAGAATTTGAATGGGCCCAAGAGGACTTGGTAGGATTTTAGATGTTAGTGTCATTTTTCTCTTGCTGAGGCACCTCTTGGACCATGAAATAGGCACCCAACACTTCATCCAAGGCATGTAGGGGTTAATTTTGTAGACACAATCCCTACACAATGTATTATATGATATTCATTTTTGTAGGTACTATGATACCCATAGTATGTATATATGATTCTTTGGGTGGTGGGGCTATGTACTCAAGATACATGGTATCTTAGGATGATGACACCATATTCCCAATATACCATATTGTATCCTGATGCATCATATAGACCATTATTTATATATATAAGATTAATTTTTATTTATAGCATATTTGTCTATATATGACCTTAATTTTATTTACTATATTTTATGGCATTTGATTCATACATGCCATATGTATATGATTTGTGTAAGATTAAATTACATTCCTAAATTTTCTTGACATATATTTGGGACTTGTGAAGCATCAAAAATATGTCTATATTTGTATGAAATACACTTAGGATTTGTATAACATTTAAGAAAATGTTATTTCTAACATTGCATGTACGATTTGGGCTGCATTAAATGTCATACATTATGATTAGAGATAGTATATAAGATTTACATAGTATTTAGTAACATGCTTTGTGATATTTAATTGAGTTAGAGCACAAAATATTTAAGTAGCATTCAATGGCATGTTTATAAATACTGCCCCCCTCTATAAATGGTCATGCATGAGGTGGTGTGTTGATCATACATATCATTAAAACATGCAATCCATATACAATATCCAATAAGTGCCAAGTACCAACAAATAAAATTGTCACTACAATGGTATGGACTAAGAGAATCCAACCTATACCATCTATAGATGCAAGTATTTGACCCCAATCCCAACATAAACTATAAAAAAACATGGATGGAAACTATGTTAGTCAATCATGTCCATCCAATACTATAGGGAGGCCCATGGGATGCAACCTATGCCATGAATGATACACAAGTATATATCCATAAATCCAACCCACTCCCTACTTATAATGATGGATACATTTCTTGATGAGGCACAACTACCACTATAGTGGGATAAGTAAGGTAAGATCAAGAAAGGTGGGCTATATACATATTGTAACTCACCCTTGTAGAAATATTTATAATATAATCTTATTAGAACAAGGATGAAAATGATGAAGTACCTATTAGTGCTTTTAATATAGGCTAAGGAAAAGTGTCATTTAAGCCTTCAAGTATCTTGATATAAGCCTATGGGCATTCTATATGTAATCCTAAGGATATTTTCTAAGTAAGCCTATGGGTATTCTTCTATGTAATCCTATGGACGTCTATAATCCTATAAGCATCTTCATGTAAGCCTAAGGGCACCCTCATGTATTCACCCTTAGTGATATTGATTAATCCATCTTTATGGATAACCTTGATTAAAAGGTGTAATTTATTATTATTTTATTATTGTAAGTTAACCTCAAAGTCAAGTTAATATTGAGTTGATGTTAACTACTGTTTGGGCTTTTTTAGTATCACTATAAATGCTCTCCAACAATTTATAATTTACATTATTAGTATGATATATGATAATATTATGGGGGTGCTTATGGGCACCTAACCATTATTCCTTGTCTCAAAACATGTTGTTTATATATTTTATTAATTTTTGTCTATACAATTTTCTATTTTGCTCTTTTTACTTTTTTTTGCATACGATTATGGTGAAAAAGTATTTTGTAATGTTTCTAGAAAATATTATGAATTCCCACATGGTATTGGATCCAAAATAAAATAACTTCACCCAATCATACAAAAAGGTTGTATAGGAAAAGTCATGGTAGATATGGATGACTGTTTCTTTGGATTCCTTGCAAAAGTTTAGGGGGATCCTAATTCAACACTTTAGGATATTTTATTGTTTTAATGCATATTTTTGCATGAAAAAGATACCTATTTTCCCTTTGAAATTCAAAATTTAAATTTTAATAATTTAAAATATTCTATGAAAATTTCTGTTGTGCAGGGGGAGAGGGCATAAAGGTGCATGCAATTTTTTGATGGAAAATAAAAAAGAAAGTCCATAGGTGACATTTAAAAATTTTCAATCATGTTTTAGACCTCATTGATAGGTGGTAGTGTAGTGGTAGTGCATGTTTGTTGCCTATGGGAGGTTTTGTATTCAATTCCTAGTCAAGATAAATATTTTTTACATTTTAAAAAGTTTTCTAGTATTTATTAAATGGTGAAGTAGGATTTTTGTTTAAGGTAATGCTATGGCATAATGGTAAGTTTGTTGGCTCATGATTGGGAGATATTGAGTTCAAGTCACATCAAATTATTTTTTTACTATGTATGAATGACTCTTAAGCCTTGGTTCTACATTAAGGGGGAGTGGAATTCCCTTTTGAGACATATATATATAGCTAGCACAATGGTAAGGCATTTATATTGAAGGAAGGACTCAGAGGTCTCACATTCAAATCTTGGCACAATATTTTTGTTTGTGTGAAGCTCTATGGTGCATTTCAAATAAAAAATCCATTTTCTATTTCATTCACACTAGTGGCATAGTGATTGGGGCCTTGCATTATAAGAGAACAAGATCTTATATTCAACTTGAGTTGTTGAATTAGCCCAAATATTAGGCATTACTCATCATTTTAAATCCCATTTGGTTGTTCTATTAGTGAGTGACATAAAAACATGTGGCACATGGAGGTGATAAGTGGTGGTCTCTAGTTGGCCAAAATTTTCTCTAAAGTCTATTATTTTTTTCTACTTTTTTTTTAGCTATAATATACCTAAACTTCAAAGACCATAAATTTTGCATATGGAAGCGTTTTGGGTCTTTTTTTTCAAATTATACAAATTTTTTGAGCTCTACAAATTGGTGATATTACTTCAAGCACTTGTTACTAAATTTTATGGTTTTTTATATGTAAAATATACTCTATTGGCATTCTTATTTTTAGTGTGATTTTAAATCCAATAGTCCATTAACATGATAGTTGGAAAATTCCTTGCATCTAGATCATATATGATTTAAAAGCATTCTTTTATAAGGTCATAGGTCAAAATATCATTTTATCATTTCTTTTATCATAATAAGTTTAACATATTCATAGAGTACCAACCATATAACTCCAAATGAGGTTGATCATGTTGTAGTTGGTTAGTTGCACTATATTTGAGAGATTTCAAAATTCTTGTGTTTATCCTTATAATTTCTCATAATGTATGCTTTCTTTAACTCCAAAAATGTGTTAGTGTGGTGATTGGTAATATTTTTGAATGAAATAGGAGTAGGTTTTGAATGAATCGTATAAGATATGCTTTATTTCTATGGGTCTTGATTATCCAGAGGCATGCCTGTTGCTTCATGATTCAACTAACTTCTCTTGAGATTAGGGAACAAATTATGGTCATCATAGTACATGTTAAAAATCTTCTCATGGGAAGCTCAACATATTTATCCAAGAGGTGGAGTTATAGCTTCATGTTTTGGAGAGGTTGATCTAGTTCATGTATCTTTGGAAAGAGAAGATAGTAGGATCCATTGGCACATATGAAATGTATCATCTTTAATGCATTATATTTTTGATCTATCAACTTATATTATAGGGGGTATTGAAATATTTATAATATGATCTTATTATATCAAGGCTAACAATTATTAAATACCTATAGGTGCTCTTGATGTAGCCTAAGAAAAATTACTATGTAAGTCTTCGAGCATCTTGATGTAAGCCTATGGAAATTCTATATGTAAATCTATGAACATATTTATATGCAGTCCTACTTGCAATATTTTATGTAAACCTATGGCCATACATGTGTAAGCCTACGAGCATCTTCATGTAAGCCTAAGGGCAACCTCATGTATTCAGCCTTAGTAATATTTGTTAATCTACCTTTATGGATAAACTTGATTAAAGGGTGTAATTTGTTATTATTTTATTATTGTAAGTTAACCTCAAAGTCAAGCTAATGTTGGCTGGAGGTTAACTAATCTTTGAGATTTTTTGGTATCATATAAAAACCTCTTGGTCCAAAATTTGCCTAAGTGGATGAGATGTTAGCTCCTTAAAAGTTTAGCATTTTCCATGGCAGACTCTTTGCCTTGCTAGGATTTTTCTCTCCCTATGAAGATGCCAACATTTTGAAAGTTTGATCCTCTTCTACCCTAGTTATTTGAATTAGCTAAATTTTGAGTCTATCCATGTGGAAAAATGCCAAAATTTTCTTACCTTAGCCAAATATTGAGCCTAACAAGGTATTTCTAAGCATTTTATTATCTTACTACCTTCTAGCATAATGTCCATTGGCTTACTTCAGATAAAATTTGACTCTAAAAACAATAATTCATATGTGGGCTATTGTATTGACCCATATTGTTGGCAAATTTTGGGGGTTTTTTCTTGTAAAAATAGAGAACCCATATAGCCTTATCCATTGGGTATGGAGTCACAAGGATAAAATAATCTAGAATATAAGCTGGAGGAAATCAAAGGTTTAGGAGGTAGAAAAACTATGAGACACTTTGAGATATGAGGAGGAAACATACTTGAGGGTTTTAATAGACTTGAATTTTATAATTGTGGTAGGGTTTGCAAAGCATGCATGGAAAATGCCCTTGAAAAGCTTACACCCCATTTGCCTAAAAAAATTGGGATTATATACAACATTTATAGGAGGAAAAGAACAAGAAGCAAAAAATATGATACTAAATTAAAAGAAGGGATTGCAAATGGAGCATAAGAAAATTGTAAGGATGATAATAGTGGAGAGGGGTGAAGGGAAACAAGAAGTAGAGGAAAAATAAGAAAGACATTATGAGAGAAAGGGATAAGAAAGGGAAAGGAGATACCTAGTTAGAAGCACTTTATACAAAATTTAAGCTCAACTAAGTATACCTGAGATGGTTGAGAGTTTCTTAAGACAAAGGTAAATTGCCTTAGGTAAATATTCCAAGTATTTTAGGACCCATTAGTTCTCCTTGCTATATTATTTTTAACAAAATTGTGTAGGTGCATTTTCTCAAAACTACAAAAAACTACAAGGTACTCAAGTACTTTTGAAGTATGCATGACTACTTAGGAAAAACCAATCCAAGCAAAGCTATAGCACCAAAAATGCACTCATATATATTTTTATAGCCTTAGTGGATAGCAATGATAGTTGGAATATTGATTTTGTCAAAGCTGGCACTATCAAACAAAATTCTATACTTTGTGTGAGTGCTTTTATGAACATTCTTTATTTTTTCTTAGCCACTTACCTTTTGATAGTGTGGCCTTCCCATTTGGATATCACATGTTTTATTTTACAACTTAAGTACCAAGGAATTAAGGCTAAAAAATTTGTACATATATACTTTTCTCTTTTTATACTTCTATATCAAATGCTATATGTTATATTTCAACTTCAATGGTACCCGCTATTGATGTTAAGGTAGTTTCACCTTATTATTCCAATGTTTGTGGCATTGATTTTGATGCTCTCCCTTGCTGCTCTCCATTGGCTCTTTGATCAACTAAGGAATATTTCATGAGTTGTAATACTTGGTAGGCTCAATCCTAGTCTTTCTTTACTATAAGAACAACTAATATAACCTTGTATAGGGTATCATTTTTAATGTAAGGTCTCTTTATATGAGGGATTTTTATATATCTAGGCCAACTCCTAGATTCTTGTGTATATTATAGCTAGATCTTAAAAAATACAAAGAGTTGATCCTCCTTGATTGGATCAATCCATAAGTCAACTTTAGTTTCATATTGGTAATATGCTATATTTGGAATCTAATTTTTTTATGAGTGCAAAACTTGCATGTGTCATCCCAAAATATTGGAAAATTGAGGTCAGTGAGTTCTCAACCTGGGAGCATTGTTTTCTCAACTTTTCTAATCAATGTAAAAATTAATTCTCCTCATTGCTACACCAATTTATAGCTTTCTAATACCTATTATAAATGGTATTTTGCTTCATCTAAGTGCTTACTATTGAATGCTAACAATTGAGAATTTGATCCATTCTTCAAAAATTTTATAATTACTTTTGGTTGCTCTACTTTGTTAGTTGTATTTTCATGTATTTTATTGATTTTCCTCTAAGCTAATTTGGTAACTTGTAGGTTGTATATTATGTAATCCAAGAATAGAAAGACTTGCATGGTCACATCAAGTATTTTACCCCAAATCTCTCTTTAGATTTGCATTAATGCCTATTAGGAGAAGCTAAAAGCTTACATTTTATTTGTTTCTTCTTCAATCTCAGATTACAAATTCAACTATTATTATTGTAGTTGGAGTTATGTATCCTTTGCCATAGTTGTTCCTCCTACTCTTAGAGCCTTCTATCCTTTTTATGTAATTATTTCTCTACAACTTGGATTATTTCATCTTTCTATTGTAGCTACTCTAGAGTTGGGGCTTTGATAAATTTTTGCTCTACCTATTTGACATACTTTTATATGTAATTTTTCTCAACTCTCTCTTGATCAAGT
Organism: Wollemia nobilis; assembly: GCA_028583015.1. Classification (NCBI taxonomy): domain Eukaryota; kingdom Viridiplantae; phylum Streptophyta; class Pinopsida; order Araucariales; family Araucariaceae; genus Wollemia; species Wollemia nobilis. The sequence goes on along the minus strand of JAQPPZ010017001.1, from coordinate 2,700,628 downwards.
GCTTTAGCTGAAAAATCTTCTCTATCATTTTGTTATTTTATACTTTACATCAAATATGATCTTTAAAAATACAATGTACCGACTCTAACTTAGAGAGTTTGAGTTATCTTCTAACGAGACCTTGGAAATGTCCACTTTCTACATTACCATATCATAATAAGTTGCTATCATCCTTGAGGTAGGCTTAGTGACTTTTAGTATAAAGACTTCTCTTATTTACGTATTTTTAATTGGATCCACACTGATGAACATTCTAGGTGGTTCTTTCTTTTTATCCCTTTTAGATGGCTTTTATTCTATCCATTTAAGGACATTGGATTCAACCAACTGGAACTATATTAATATATTTGGTATGAGTGGCTAGAAATAGAGGATTCAACCAAGGTTGATTAGATGATGGGAAATACACATAGGATCGAATTTTGAGGTAAGATGCTAATATCTACATTATTTTGAGACCATGACTCTCTGAGAGTCTTCCAATTCTTGGGCATGGGAGCAATGAAAGTTATACTTTTAGCTGGTGAAAGGTTTTATAGAGGTGGAAATTATTATGGAGGTAAATACAAAGGTGAAGAAGGATTGGTGGAGAATAAAGAAGGAATAGATGCCATACCTTTTCCTTGAACTTTCAATATTTGCTCCTGAGTTTACATCTCGATATAATGGGTTACCATTATTATTCCATTAGATTCCATAGTCACCTATTGCATCTTAGCTTTTTTCATGATCATGTTCTATGGGCTTGATGAAGATTATTTTCTCTTGTCCATCTCTCAAGTTTGTTTAGATTGGAGAAAATTATGCCAAACCTAGTCACGGCCATGCCTCCTCCAAATTAGTCCATCCTTTACATCATATTTACCCCCTATGAGTGTCCAACTTGTAGTTCTTGTGTTGCAATTGGAGGACTCCCCTATCACCACGTTGAGATTTCTCCTATTAGGTGGTATTTGCCTAGGCTTTCTTCTCCCAAAATTCTTATCTACAATCTAAATCCAAGCATGTATTTAAAATTCGAGTCTTCTTCTAACTCTATATTCATGAAAATGTGTTGGCTTTTAGTCAAAACCTAATTTACAGTCTCCTCTTCGTCTTTGGAGGTATGTTCTTCATAATAATCATCTTCTAATTTTGATATTAGGCCTATATTTTCCTCCCCCTAATGATCAGATAGCCACTTGATATGCTCTATGTTAAAATTCCTTTCAAATAGATTATCTACATTATTGGGAAATACCTTATTTTGTATGCCTCACTTACATTTGGAAATTCACCACTCCCAAATCTTCTTATTTGACTATTTCTTCTTATCTTTAATTTATTCAACTACCTGACTATTTATTCTATAGTCTTTAATATTGAGTGGATCATACAGTCACACCATATTATAGCATTCTCTCCATGGAGGCCTCACTTAATGTTTTTTTATATCTAAATATAGCGCTTGCTCTTCTAAATTATTCTTTAATGTTTCTATATCTAACCAAGGAAAATGATTGAATACTAGGGATTTTTTATTTATGGATTTTAACTTAGCCTTAAGTTTCTTTTTTGTCACAATTCCATTTGTTTGGCACTATCAATAACTAAAGGCTATTGAATTTATCTTCCAGGGCTTTACCTTGGTTTTGACCTGTTATGGTGACTACAAAATTTAAAGGAATCTAATATGTGCTAACTTTTTCATGCCAAACCTAAATATTTCATCTATCCCATTAATTTATTGATATAATTTTGATGCAAAGAACCATTTTATCACATAGTAGGGAAGTAGATATGGGTATCCATTGGAATTGTATACCCTTATCATGGTGCTATTTTGAAAACAATACCCATATTTAGGCTCTCATTTGGGACCATGAAGCTTATCCATTGCATCTTGAGACAACTAGGGAGTTCTCCCATATATAGAATCTAGCATAGATCCCAAAAGTTCTTTGTTGAAATCCATATAAGAACTAGTAGCTCTACGTATTGGAGTCTAGTTGATTATGGGAATCATTACCCCCTCTTTAGAATGCTTATTTAATAGTATGCCCAACATCCTATATAGTGTGAAAAATGAAAATAACTAGGTGAGATGTGATGGGTAATGAAATACACTACTCTCATTTTAGTAAAGCTCAACTAGTTGGTAATGAATACTTACACTTAGAAATTGAGCCTAATCAAAGAAAAGGGGATTGTTTTGAGAATTAGGTATTATTAAATCATAGTTGTAGGTATTGGTAACAACATATTCCATGGCCATTTGATAGTCATACACATACTTGTCTACATATAATCAAAAAATTATAGCTAACATGGAAAATATTTCATGATTGTAATTGAACTCAAGGAGCTTAAATAGGCCTTTTGGAAGGCTATTAAGGGGCTTCCCTAATTGATTATTAAGCTAGTTTTTTAGTATATCACCATCATAATACCCCTTTTGAATTTTGTAACTAAAGGATTTAGGAAGCGTACTAGGTCACATATATACTTCAAAAGCATCTAAGAAAGCTTAGTTTGCGATGGTAAAGAGTGTTTGGCCCATTGTGTTATGCACTGTCTTGGTTCTTGGGTTGTAATTATCTACCATTACTTTGATGAGCTGCAGGTAGGGATGCATGAAATTGGGCATATATGATGATAGGAATGAGTTTCAAGGGATCACCTGTACCATGTTGGATGAAAATTTCTCTACCTTTGTCTGAGCTGCCTCTCTAAAACCATTAAAATTTACCTTGATTGTAAGCATTAGGTCATAAATTTCACTCATACGGTCTTGGAGCTCTTTGGAATACTTCTAACCCTTTTGGCACTTTATAATGGAGAGCTTGACCATTGGTGCATTTAATACCAAATATTGCATGTGCCCCACCTTATTTCTAGAATTGTGCTTGAAAACCATTTCTACATGGGAGAGCCTTGGTATGGTTTCCAAATTTAATGCCATTACCTTTTTAGCCAATAGAATTGCTTAGTTTCAAAATTTGGCATATGCTAATTTTTTTTTTAGCCAATCATATTTTTGCAACTCAAAATTGCCATAACATTTTTTTATTTTTACATATTTACATGCATATTTATGTACATATGATACAACTTGAGGTAATCCTCCCCATGTAAAGTGATTCAAGTGTTGGTTGTTTACCAGAATTAAAAAAATTGACCATTCATATCTTCCAACTTGAATGCATTAGACTCATGCTTTCCCAAAATCTAATAAGGGGTAGACCAAAATGAGTGAATATTCTAATTTTTTCCTTGCTTGGCCCTTTATTCATCCCATTTTAAGACTAAGTTTCCTATCTCAAATTCCTTGGGAGAGGATTTTTTGTCAAACCACCACTTCACCACTTCTTGATGGTGCCAAAAATAGTTGTATGCATTTTCTCTTTATTCTTCCAATAAACAACTTTGCCTTTTTGGCCTCCATTGGTTCCACATACCAGAATTCACTATTATCAATTTGTTTAATTGTTGGTAGTTCCAAATATAGAAGAAAAACAACTTCCTTACCATAAACCAATGAATATGATGAGGTTTTTAATACCTTTTTTACTATAATTCGATCTGCCCACAAAGCTTGGTTTATGTAGATTTGAAAACCTCACACTCACACAATAGGTAGGGGGGATATTTTCTAGGATTATCCCTACTTCTCTACTTTGAGGATCTCTTTCCAAAGGAGACCCTAAAGATATGGGTATCTTCAATGCAAGTGGACTCTATTCTATAATTTTTCAAGGTGTCAATGTTGATGTTATTCTTGGTGGTGTTTTATAAATTTATTGAACAAACACCTAAATTTTTGGATCACTAATCTTACTCTTTATCAAGCTTTAAAAAATTATTCAAACTTAAGGTGAAGATCACTAAAATGCATGCTAAGCTTAATACAAAAAAAATCAAGAAAAAAATAACTAACCTAAGATGCTTTTTTGTTTGGAAGATGGTCCAAGCTAAGAGAGATACTTTTATTTTCAAGGCAAATAAGGGATGATGCAAGAAGATAATTTAGCCTAGGATGTAACTATATGATTTTATGATTTCTTGCCTAAGTGCTTGGAAATGAAAGGATTTAGATCTAATATAAATTTCCTTTATTTTTACCCAATGTTAATATGCTTGGGAACATGAATTTGATCTAAGTTAAGATCCTTGATTTACCAAAAATAGGTGTGATTACAAAATGGAAGATACAGAAAGAGATCTAAATATAGAGAAATGCCAAAAAATAAGTTTTAGAGAAGTGTTAAGTGGCAGAATTACCTGAATTGGTGCTTGATCAAAATTACCACTGATGTGAAAAATTTCCACTGATATTTTTGACTTTGACTAAAATTTTTGCAACTTGTAAGAGAAAATAAAAAAATGGATTTATTTGATTTGGGGACCCTAACTAATTACTGTGAAGTTGAATTATCTATATTATCAACTGATTAGACCCCATGTTTATGAAAATTCTAAGTATGAGTGTATCCTTGGGATGGAAATAGAGATCTACCAAAAATGCTAGCTAGTGGAAAAAATGCCAGTGGTATTTTTGTTCTGTGTGTTCCTTAGAATCAAAATCACCACATGCTACAGTATTTGGAATTTTTGCTCTCAAATGGTATGGAATGATTTTAGGGTCAATTTTAAATGTTTTTTGGATGATTTTATGATGCAATGGATGGATAAAGTTATATGATAGGTCTTATAGATTTTTAGATTACAAATTTTAAGATTAAAGCTTCAAATTCCTAGAAATTGATGATCAAAATGTGTGCATGCATAAGGGCAGTGGACAGTCCCAAAAATGATTGAAAATAAATGATTTTAGGGATGCAAAAGGGTGTGAATTACCTATGAAATATTTAGGAATGATATGTATTAACTCAATCAACCCTTAGCTAAATAAAAATGATGAAATACACTAAAAAGATACAAAATACTATGAAATATAATTGCTGTTATAAATTCATAAATCTACAATAGCAAGGAAATATAAAGTTATGGAATGGAAATGAAGGAGTCCTATTGGTAAGATAACAAGAGATAGTCTTGTATCCAACACCACAACATACGAGTAAAAAATAAAGCAAGTATATAAGACTAAAAATATATAAATAACATGCACTATGTAATGGAAAGAGATGTATAAGAGATCTATGACTAGAATTATGCCTGTAAATTAGGATAGACTAAAATTAAATGTGCATGGAGATGGAAAGAAAGTGGTTAGTATACTGAAAATGAAGGAAATAAATCTACAAATTGAAATATACTCATCAAATTAAGATATTGCAAGCAAAAATCATGAAATAAAGCCTACAATTAAGGGATTTAATCACTAAAAATAAAGGGAACAAGCAAGGTAAGCTCAAATGTATCTGCAAGAAATGTTAGAGACTTGAAATGGGAATTTTAACACCCTAAGAGACCTACAAAAATGATACTAGTTTCTAAGAATAGAGGTATGCCCTACATAAGAAGATATTAGAAGCATGAAATGAAAAAATAAATGGACATGTAAGAAAATGAGTGCTCAAAATGCAAGTTAGAAAGGCCAAAATTAGGAGAGTAAATCCATAAATGGAAACTAGAGGGTGAATATATGAGAGGTGCTAGGAATTCTATCACCTCGAAATGATCCCTCCTTGCCTCTAAGAGAACCTCCTTTCCTCCAATATCTGCTTGCCTTACTTGACTTACCTCCAAATGATGTTTGATGAAGAATGCTAAAGAAATATGATAATGAAGAAAGCTAGAAGAATTTTTGTAAAATGCAATTAGCTAGAGAGTGCTTTATGAATCCTTGACCCAAGGGCTACTTATATATATTGAAGGAAGGATTGGGAGGGAAAATTGGCTAAGGTTTATTTGAAATTTGTATGTCTGGTTCATTGCTAAAGTGTATGAGGTCAAAAGAGGTAGTGGAATGAAGGAATCTACATACCCCTAGCTCATGCAAAAATATTCTAGGTATTTTTTGCAAAATCACCATCATGATCAAAATTAAAATTGGCATTTTTGCCACTAAGAGGCTTTTTTGACCAATGGTCAGTTTGACCTATCAGGGTTTGATTTTTAGATATTTTGCAAAAACACCACTTGATAAAAATGCCACTAACATTTTTGACACTGAGTGGTGATTTTGACAGAGGTAAAATATAGCGTCCAAATTTTTGGCTTTGATATGGTTGAGTGTTTGTTGATGTTGGGTGTCTTGTTTGATATATTTTGCTTTGTGGGTGTGTCAAAATTGGGTGTCTATATTTTTCCCTAGTTTTTATGCGATGTCTATGAAATTGTGTCAAAATTAAGTAGTAGGAATCCAATTTTGGCACTGTGATGTTTTGTTGTTGTGTTGTAATGTTGTTTTGAAGAAATAATTATGATTGTGATTATTTTGATTGCTTTATGTCATTATTTCATGTATACCTCATATTTAATGATATATGCCTTGTTGATATTTGAAAAATTTGCCCCATATGAGAAAAAAGTTTCCCCTTGGGTGCCCCCTCGAGAATTTTGCCATATTTGATTTGGGGAAAATTCTCAAATTTGATGAAGGAAAGTGGTGAGAAGGTCATGAAGGGAGGGTGAGGGTGGGGTAAAAAGGGGGAGGGGTGAAAATAATATTCATTTTCATGCACCATGGTTAGAAAATTGGAGAGAGAGTGAGGAAAAATGTGCTCATGGATAATAGAGGATAACAGGATATTGGAGAATCTTGTTGAAATAATTTGAGGGACAATTATTATACCTAAATGACTCTAATAGGTACACTTGAATTAAACCCAAAAATTCAATTTTTTTGTCATTTTTCATGTTTTTCATCAACTGTGGCATTTTTTCCACTAGTGGTAAATTTATTATTGGTGGTTTTGAAATCAATGGTGTTTTTTCCATGAGTAAAAAATAAGGGTTAGAAATATCGACTAATGATATTTTTGATGTGAATTTGGTATGATATGAGGGTTTTGGTGAGCCAAGAGTACTATCTGAAGGCTATGAACAATATTTTGACCTATAGGTTCAATAGTTATGAGATGGGTGTGTTGTTAGTGATGGGGTTAGAGCATGTGGCTTTTATTTCTAAGCTAGAGTTTCATAAACCATTATTGAAAATATTGATCAAGAGGTCATACCCATCGACTAATGCATTTATATTATCAAAGGGAGAGATGAATGTGACTTTGGAGGATGTATGACATATTATTTGAGTCTCTATTTGAGGTGTGCTAATTTTCCTTGGGAAATATGATGTATCCAAGAAGGCACTATTGTTAGAGCATGGGTATTTCCAAGGGATGGAGAAGGGTCTTAGGATCAACAATACCTACATGGGAGGGCATATAGATTGGTTGATGGCCCTTATAGCTTATATTGTCTTAGGTTTCCTAATGGCGGACACTAGTAGAAGACATATGGTTTGGAGATGGATGGTTATTGTTGTTGGACAAAGGGATAGTCAGATCATCTATGCCTAGGGGTCAACCATTTTGTCTAGGCTCTACCATACAATATACTAGGTGGTGTATTGTGGGGGTAAGAACCTAGTTTGTTGCACTCTCCTTAAAGTTTAGGCCTAGGAGCATCTTGAAATTTGATGGCCTATGGTGAGGCACAAAAAACCAAGACCTAAAATGTCATTAATATGCTATTGGGTGCACTGTGATTGTCCCAACCATTTTTCCTTAAAGTAGGTGAGGTTTTAGGTTGATGAGTTATGTATGACACAAGTTACTTGGCAACCATGGAGAGATTTATTTGTGTGGTTAGATGACCAGAGAGATTTAGCTTATACCAACAGGATCTAGTGGTTGTATGATGGAAGCCAAGCATATGAGCTATATAGATATAATCAGGTTCTCAGATAGTACATATAAGTATAGAGGATACCCAAGATAGGGGAGATATGGGTGAAAAGAGTGACATGAGAGAGATGGTGGGAGCGATATTACATCTTCATATTTGTAGAGGAAGATGTTGATTATCCCATCATATTGGTTCTCCTAAGGGATGATGTTAGGGTGATAATAGATTATACTACTTGGTATAAGCAATTCTAACCTGGGAGGCTATCAACGAGAGTGCCACCAAGGGACTGTGATCAAGTCATGGATGAGGTGGCTAGGATTTTGTGAGGGGTATGATGATGGTATAGGAAAGAGTGGAGGGAAAAGATGAATATGAGATAGAAAACTAGAGGTGATGGCTAGGGGATACAAGGGGATCTAGCAATGGATGCTCCTTTAGATGTGCCCACATTAGCTATGATTCTATTACTACCTTTGGTATTCCATGGGGTAGGAGCTAGTGGGTCAATTGAGATAGGACCCAACATGATGAATATAAAGAGGAGAGAGGTAAAGTTGGAGGTCCTACACCAAACCTTGGAGTATGTGAGAGGGAAAATAACAATGGTTGAGAGCAAGGCTACCAATTCTAGAGAGCATATAGCCTAGCTTATGAAGGTGAGGGTAATGGAGAGAGAGACCATTTCTATTTTTTGATCGAATCTAGAGTGGGTGGTTTGAAAGAGATATTATGCTCTCTCAAATTTTGGGAAAGGGATGAGCTTTGGCATGGTGGTGATGATGATTTATCCCTTAGAGTGGTAGCTAGGGTAAGTAGAGGTAGATTTGACTAGGTTGTAAGAGGAGCTTAAATTGTGAAGCTACACATAGAGAGGGAGAGTGGAAAGAATGTCTACTACTGATAGCTTTATCATGTTGTCATATCCCTAGAGTGATGACAATATTTACCTCTTTTATGAAATTAGTAAAGAATGTAGTCTATGAGCCATTATTCATAGAGTTCAGTTTACCTCCACCTCCACCATGGTTTCCATCCTCCTCCACCTCCTTCATGGTTTCCATTCGCATCCACCTCCACCAAGAGCCATAGGAGATGTAGGGTCTAGTATCTAGGGGGATTGGAGTAAGTGTACCAATTTTTGGGATGTGGTACACCCTCTTTTTTATGGAGGCTAAATGTGTCAATTCTTCATTATGATCCACCTTTCCTACCGATATATATAAGTTTTGAGGCATAATATAGTAATGTCATAATGCTTTGTGTTTTATCTATTTTTGTGATGATATTATGATTATTTGACATTATTTTTTTCTAATTAGATGATGCTTTGATGATATTATATGGTTATGATAGTTTGCTTTACTGATTATGCAAATGTTGGTTTCTAACAAGCATTTAGTTGTTGATGTTGATCTATTGTTTAGAGATGACCTTACAAGTTAGATAAAGAATAAATACTAAAGAAAATTATGGTTTTTATTGAGTGACCTAAGGATATGATAATAGACAAGCACTCAAATGTATGTTATGAGTGGTAGTCTTTAGAATTTATAAAAGACAAGCGCTCATTTATTTTTTGCTTGCATGAAATGATATCATTTGAGTCTAGAAAACACTTGCATATTTCCATGAGATGGAAATATAATATCATCATGCTTAAATGGTGGCCTAAGGTACCACATAAAAGATAAGCACTTAAGATATTATGAGGTACCTATAATATGTAAAATATATATGTATTAGTTATTAGTAGTTAGTAATGCATAGTTTGAGAGGTGCATCCAATAAATTTTATGCACACTTTGAGAGACATACCCAAAGGATTTTATGCATTATTTGAGAGGCATATGTAAAGGATTTTATACATGATTTGAGAGGCATACCAAAAGGATTTAATGCACACTTTGAGATTTATACCCAAAGGATTTTATACACGCTTTGAGAGGCATACCCAAAGTATTTTATGCATACTTTGATAGGCATCCCCAAAGGATTTTATGCACACTTTGAGAGACATACCCAAAGGATTTTATGTACACTTTGAGAGGCATACCCAAAATATTTTATGCATGCTTTGAGAGCCATACCAAAAGGATTTTTTATGTAATTAATAGAGTAAGAAATTGTATGTTTCATATTGATAGGTATTTCCTAAGCAATAATTGAGACATGTGAATATGTGTAATAAGAGATGTAGATTGTTTTATGTGTTTTAGGAGCATGCTTCCATATAATAGGAGAAATATTTTTTTTAAATGTGATATGATGCTTTAAACTTTATATGAACATGTATTTCATATGATACCAATGAAGGCTACTTTGAAATCATATACCTCCAACCATCATGTTCAAAATACAATCATGAATATGCGGTTTAGATGGATATGATAGACAATTTTGCTTGAGAGGCACATTAGGTGAAGATGAAATATTTCTAGATGTTGGTTTATTTAATTATTAAACACATAAGATGATATTTTTGGATCATAGGTCCTTTACCTAATGCATATGCAGATATTTATAGATACATGAAGAATGAAGCTAGTATTTAGGAGGACATATGATGTATTGAAATATTGGAGAAATTTGTATAACAACAAATTTCATAGACTGAGGATAACACTTTCATATGGACAATACAATAAAAGGAGAAACCCTTCTCCTTTGCTTGATGTATGTACAAAGAATTGTATATACACAAAATATGAAAAAAATGAATCTCCTATTCTTAGAGGTCCAAATGGTAGCATGAACCCTAGTTTGAAAGAACTAATATGGGTGTGAATATAATATCTCCACTAGTTTTTAGACCAGTAAAAAGTATCGAGACTTGATAATCTCCTACTTAGCACAATCATAAATGATTATGGATATACAAATTGCTAATTATTGAGTCCCAATGTTTCCTAAGGGCCTATAAATCAACAATAATATTTCCTATGTTGATGAATTTGATTGTTTGTTTTTTGGAATTTTGACAAAAGAAGAATTTTAAAATATGCTTGATTTAGAATTAAATTGTCTAGCATGTTGATAGATGGATTCACCAACCCTGGTTTCATTTACTAACATTTTATGCAGAGGCTTTGTATAAATTCTAGATGTCAAAACAAGGGACTTGAGTCCACATAACAACATGTTGGATAATTTTTTATATTGTAGATTGAGAAGAAGTTTGAGGTAATGATGTTTCAAATTATCTGATATATCAATAATCATCATCGACTGTGCCTACCCTTTGTCCCATGCACATAAAAACATTATATATACATGAGGTATAAGATGTGAACCAAAGGCACTACTGATATATGAGGAAAATTAGAATGGTTATGATAGGAAATGATGGCTTGAGATATCAATTGATATGGAATAAGTTCTCTATCCATTAATTTATATATGAATATTTGTATGAATGGATAGAGAATATCTACTCATATTTAAAAGGAATTTTAAGCCATGCACTTGCTATCATGTAGATTGTTTAGGATATGTTTTTGATTGCATAATTGTATAATAAACTATCCAAGTTAACAATAATCTAAAAGTTTAGTATTTGGTGAGGCTTAAAAGTAATTGCAAGCCTACAAGGCATTGGATTTTTAGAATATTGTAACTTGAATGATTTATTATACAAGTGGTAGGAGGTGAGAGCATGATTTGTTGATGGTTTGGTGTTGTAGTAAACCAAGTGAATAAGAAGATACCATCGATCTAGTGTCTGATGAGGCTTGCAAATAATTATATGCCTACAAGATATTGGATATATAAAGTTTTACAATACATGTATGATTGCATGTTGATGTAATAAAACTAGTTGGAAAGGAAAGACACCATTGATTTAGTGCATAGTAAGGCTTACAAGTAATCATAGACATACAAAATATTAGATAAATGAAGATTTTTAATCCAATTAATTTATTGAAAAGCAATTTGTAGGAGTTTTATTTATGTTTGATTGTGAGATTATGTGGTAAACCAACTAGGGAAGAGAACCCTGCCCAACTAGTATTTTGTGATACTCACAAATAATTGTGGATCCATGAGATATTGGTTGGATAAGGCTTCATAACTTGGGTGGTATATCAAATAAGTTTTGTTTGACTAAATTAATGAGTAATGTCATGATAGATTTGATAGGCCATTTTGAAGTGTTGAAATTTTATTATGTTGCATAATATGCCTACAAAGTATTGCAATATTGCAATGCATTAGAGGAGAAGCAATGCTCTAAAATGAAATATTAAATAATCATGGAAGTGGGGGTAAATGATTCATTTTTGTTATAAATAGTGTTGATACAAAGTTTTAAAAATATGATGTAAAATTTGAGGGAAAAAACAAAGGGATAAGGATGATCATCAGGGCCATGGATGATCATGTCATACATCACTTAACCCAAGAGATGGAGAAAAAAGAGGAAATGTGATAGATAATAAAGAGAAATTAGAATGAATATAGAAGTAGTTGATTTTTGTTATTGTTGGGCATCCGAAATTTGGGATAGAATAAATGAAAGAGGCTAGGTGATCAGGGCCATAGATGATCATGTCATACATAACTTAACCCAAATGAGAGAAGAAGAGAGGAAATATGATAGATAGGAAAGGGAAGTAGAATAAAGTGGAGAGAAAACAAAGGAGTTTGTAGGATTGAGATGGTCACTCAACATGAAACTTTCCTATGTGGAAGCAATGCAAGTGAATTTTTTAGACGGGTAGGATGAATGTTTGCATAATAATGAGAATTCTCTTAACTCTATAATATGATTAGGAAAACCAAGCAATCATGCAAGAGGCATGGTGTGCATTATTTTGGTGTAATGTTTATGCATTCAATTATATGAGCAAGTAGGCAATGTAGTGCTTTATGCATAATATCTTTTGAGGTGCATAAATTTTATTGGTTCTGTGTTCTTTGCCACCTAATGTGGCTAGGTGATAGGATTTTGAACCAAAATTTGTAGTGATGATGAAAGGTCCTAACAAATTAGGTTTAAATATTCCTTTAAGGTCACCTTTGGCATTGGTGCTCTTCTAGTTTTCTTTGAGGACTAAGTCCCCAATTTCAAAGGATCTTGGATGCACTTTCTTGTGATAGGTATGTCAAAGTCTGTTGATATGTTCTTAGGTGTTATAAGGCATTAATGTGTCTTTATTACAATAATTATAATTATTGTAGGTGATATAGATGGTATTCATATCCTATAAAATAATATTTCAAGAGGAATCTTAGAGAGGGTATTTCTAGTTCAAAAGGGAAGACTGCTTTTATATTGTAAACTAGAGCATAGGATGTTGCCCTTATAGGGGTTTGTACAATGGTAAAATATTCCCAAAGGGTGGGGTATAATTGTAAATTCCAATCTAAACCATTATTTTTTATGAATTTCTTGAGAATTTTGATTAATTTATTGGATGATTTTGCTTGTCCATTTCCTTGAGGGTAATATGGTATTGACCATTTTTGCTAGATTTTGTAGTTGGAACATAACTAGGTAATTTTTTTTTTAAAGGGATTCCATTATCTACTAGGGTAGATAAAATCCCATAGTTACTGATGATTTGGTTAGGGTTGAATTTGGATACTTAGTGTGAAGACAAAAATGCAACACCAAATATATAACAAAAAATGAACAAACAATGATACAAGAGATTGCACAATGAAACAAATATTATATTATTATTGCTAGTGGATCTTAATAAAATGTGTCCAAAATAGGGATTTAAACTATTTATTATTTAATACAATAAATATAATATGCTAGGGTTCTTCAAAACCCTAGCCAACAATGCGACTGGTGTCTTCAAAATACTTCTTTGCTCCCAACAAAGGTGAGTGGACTTCATATATCCATTGACCAGACCACTCCAGCTTAAGCAACTACCAAATGCTTGTATATCTCCAAATTTGGACATAGAAAATGATAGAAGAGGATTAATAGCAACTATGAGGGCTCCACTATGTGAGACCCTAAAAAATCAATAAAAACCCTAAATATCAAATAAAAATACTGCAAGCAAATATGGAGATATTAAAATCAATACAATAATGAAAGATTTACCTTGTAAAATTGTCACTTTATAATCTATCATTATCATCATTGCAAGAAAATAGGTGCATGGATGCCCTCGCAACACCTGAGGGTTTTTTTGGTCTAAAAAACTAGGGTTTGAGATGCCCGTGTGTGCTTTGTGGTAGCAAGAGGCACCCAAGGGTGCTCAGGGATGGCAAAAAACATCCAAAGGCACTCAAGAATAGCAAGAATGTGTTCAGGAGTAGTAGAGGGGTGTTCAAGAGTAGTAGAGAGGCACTCAGGAGCTAAAGTAGATTCTACAAAACCAAATCTACTTCAAGCAAGGGCTACAATGATAGATGTGGAGGTGAAGGTAAGGGATGCGAAAGGGGACTTCTACAAGCTTAGGTCATGAATTGCTTATATTTAAATTTAAGGATTGCTTAGGGGTTGAGTCATAAAAATGAATCTTATTTATAATATTCCCTAGGGCATGTTAGGGTTTCAACAACACAATTTGTATGGTCAAGATTAAAACATGAAAAAGGTTGGAGATTAAATTTGGGTAGGTAGGATAGATTAAGGTGGATGAATGGCTAGGATTAGATCAAGATGAATGGATAAGATTAATTTACACATACATATATACATTTATTAAATATATATAAAATATAATATAAAATATTAATATTTAAATGTATATTAAACAAATATACATAAATATATGTAAATAATGGGTAAAATGGTGGGAAGACCTAGATGGACGACAAGTGGCTAGATTTTGGTGTCTAAACTTAGATACCTATTGTGGTGGATAAGGGCATTGCCTTGAACCACTTGGTGAAGTATTTTGTGGTCATGATGATGAATTTATGGTCATTTAATGATTGAGGGTTGATTTTATCTATAATGTCTAATACCCAAGAGGAGGAAGGCTAAGGAGATGTGATTGGTTGTAATTCTTGAGAGGAAGCATGGACAAGGTTATCATGTTGTTGACACTTATCACATATCTTAACATAGTCATGGGTGTCTTTATCCATAAATGACCAATAATAACCCAATCTAAGGTTTTTTTTTGGCTATGTCTAGTCCATTGAAATAGCCACCATATGATCCATCATGGGCTTCTTTTATGATTATCTAGGCTTCCTCTATATTTACACATATAAGGAGTATTCTATAGAAAGAGTGACAATATAAGATATCTCTAATGATGACATATTTGAAGGCTTTCAACATAAATTGTCTCTATTTTTAGAATTGAATCTTTTATGGAATGTCCCTTCTTTAAGGAATCTAAGGATGTCCTGATACCAAGGTTCTTGGGGTGAAATTGATTCAATGGTGCAAATGTTTAGGGGTTGTAGACATGAATTTAATATGGAAGTATTTCTTATCGATATTATGATAATAGAGGCTTGTTTATCTTCTATTTATAGAGGAATAAGGGATGCTATGGTAGCCATGGTATCCGTATGGTAATTACTTGATCATGGAATGACTTTTAAGTCAATTTTGTCAAAGCAAGTTATCAACTTATCCTTGTAGGATTTTAGTTTTTCATATTTGTTTTGATAAATACTTGACTTGGTTGGTCATAAATTATGAATCACCATATATTGTTAGTCTTGATTTTGAGCTTTAATGCGGCTTTAAGACCCAAAATTTAAGCTTTGTATTTTGTTGTGTTGTTTGTGCATGAGAAAAAATGTTTAAAGGATAAAGGTATGAGTTGATGTTGTGGCATTAGCTACCCCTACACCTTTGACACATATAACGCCATAAAAGTATAAGGTCCAAGATTCAGGCTCTTAAATTTCTATAATTAGAAATATTTCATCAAGAAAAGAGATGTTTATGGGATGTTTTGATTCTAAAGGTGTGGTAGCAAGTTGATCAAATATAACTTACCCTTTTAGTGATTTTTGATTGAAAATTTTAAGTTCAAATTCATTAAGAGCTACGAACCACTTAGTAGTCCTTCCTTATAGGCAATATTTTGACATGAGGTATCATAGGGGATATACCTTTGCTATAACATAGGTTGTTTGGCTAAGCATGTAATATCTTAATTTGAGAGAAAAGAAAATGGCTACCAAACATATATTCTTCAATGGTGTGTAATGAGCTTTATAAATCACCAAATTTCTACTTATATAGTAGATGAACCTCTATCAATGTTGATATGTTGGACATTTTGAGCTTATTTAGTTGTCATTGATGTCAAGGTGAAAAGTCATCATTAATACTATGGAGCACACCATCAATAGCACCAGGAACAATGCGAAGAGTTGAAGAGAAAGTTGGCAAAATAATATTTTATGAGGGTTTATGGTAAACCCATGATGGAAGATTAAAAGGTTTCATTAAAACCATTATAGTTGGAAAAATAATATTTTATGAGGGTTTATGGTAAACCCACGGTGGCAGAATATATTACATTTAAAGGTTTAAGTTTAAACCCAAAGTTAAAGTTTATAAAAATAATTTATAAAATTTAAATTCCTTAGAATTTAAATAATTTATAAATTATAAAGGTGGGAGCACCAACGTCATGCAATAAAAGGAAGCACCGACGTCCAAGCAACAAAGGAATTTGTGTATAAATAAATGCCAAGGAGGCATTCAAAATTCACCCCTTCGATTGATTAATGTATGCGATAAAAAGTGAAAGGTTTTCGTGCTTGTTGATCGTGAGGAAGAAGACAAGAAATTTTGCTTGTCTTTAGTGCCAGGTAGAGGACAAAAGAGGAAGGGCACATTGATTGAAACGCATAGGACATGGTGGTCCATTGGTAGCACATGTTTTGCGAAGGCGTTGGGAGTTGAGGAAGCATGCGATCGATTCGCGTGGAGTGGTGTGTCTTGGGCGCCAAGGGAAGTTCATTTTGCACGTGGTTTTTGCACGCCAACCGAGGACAAAGAAGACGAAGAGCGCTTAGGCTCTTAACCGTGCATCTAGCGCACATGGCGGTTATAGCCATGGCTAGAGCGCTCACGAGGTAGAGAACATGGGTTCGAAACCCACTAAGAGGCAAAGGTAACTTTTTGATAATTAATTTTTGCCTAAGGTTTTTCAAAGGATATTGTGGAGTAATAAGGGTTTGTGAAAAGTTGTGTGTTTGATTTATGTTATTGTTGGAGTTATAAGGGTTTGAGAAAGGTTGTTGATTTGATATTTGATTTTTATTATTGTGGAGTAATAAGGATTAATGTGAGGTTGTTTTATTGATGAAGTGATTTATATCTTTGGAACCATAAAGAAAGTTGATTTGATTTTTATCAAAGTTTCTCTTGCCATTAAAATAAATTAAAGAGGTTTGAATTAATTTTTGGTGGATGTTAAGTTTATTCTAGTTGGGAGTTTATAAGGTGTTATTGGATAAATATTTTATGTATGTTGATGGTTGTTTTGAAAGGTGGAGTGATAAGGTGTATTTGAGTATTTACATTATATTGTGAGAAAGATTTATCTTCTAACCTCTTTGAGATTGGCATAGAAGTTGTTGTGGTTGTGGCAGATTTATGAGATCCCTTCATCATCAAGAAAAATGTATGAGCACATTCTTCCATAGTTGAGTTGATTGATTGGTTTTCTAGAAAATAAGTTTGGAGTGAAAAGGACTTGATTAGGGTTTCCTTTTTGAGAGTGTTTGAGTTAATGCTTCAAGGTTTTCTAGAATAAAGAGTTGTTAAAACCTTGTTTTAT
Source organism: Wollemia nobilis (assembly GCA_028583015.1). NCBI lineage: Eukaryota > Viridiplantae > Streptophyta > Pinopsida > Araucariales > Araucariaceae > Wollemia > Wollemia nobilis. The sequence continues at coordinate 2,683,106 of JAQPPZ010017001.1, read as the reverse complement.
AAGCATTATTGTTGAAGCCATTGGTTGTGTGAAGAACTTGAGTTAGGGTTTTGCAAAAGAACATGAGTATCATTGTTATGTGAAGATAGTTTTATAAGCATTGTTGTTGAAGTGAGTTGTTGTGCAAAGAACTTGAACTATGGTTTGAAAAGAACATGAGTATCATTGTTATGTGAGATTTGTTGTTGAGTATTGTTGGAAACATTTTGAGTTGGTTGATATATACTTGGACTAGGGTTTGTGAGCAAAGGTTGTTTCATTGAGTGATTGGTTGAGTAAAGTTGATTGAGCCTAGTCAAGTGGATGTGTGAAGTGATTGTTCAAGTTCCATAAAATAAACTATTCTATATTCTGATCTGAGTTGAAAAGTGATTGAGCATTGAGTATAGAACATATTGGGTCTCTAACAATTCTCTCTATGTTTCTATGAGATTTGGACAAGTTCTGAGTGAGCTTGTTGAGCATATTTGAGACAAGTTTTGAATTGTTGAGATATTGGAAATTTTGAGTGAGTGGATTTGAGCAATTGTTTGAGAATATGAGCAAGTTTGAGGTGGACTTGTTGAGTATATTTGAGCAAGTTCTTGAGTGGACTTGTTGAGCATATTTGAGCAAGTTTTGAGTGGACTTGTTGAGCATATTTGAGCAAGTTCTGAGTGGACTTGTTGAGTAGATTTGAGCAAGTTCTTGAGTGGACTTGTTGAGATATTTGAGCAATTTTTGAGTGGACTTGTTGAGTTGGGATTGGAGCAGAGTTTGGTGTAGATTTGAGGATAGGTTTGTACTAGATTAGAGATAGATATTGAGCAGATTTGTGCTAGACCGAAGGACTATGTTTAGTATAGATTTGAGATAGAGCTTTGGAGGTGATAGAGTAGAGAGGATAGTAGTCTCTAGTGGATAGAGATCCATCAGCTAGGGTAGTGAGGATAGGTCTTCTGAGTGGGGATAAGAGTCTTCAGTGGAGAGAGATCCACAAGCCAGTGTGGTGGAGGTAGTAGTCTTCTAGAGGATCACCAACCAGAGCAGAGGAGAAGGAGTTCTCCTATGGATAGAGATCCATGAACTTGATTTAGGGGATTGGTATCTCCTTTGGATAGAGGTCCATAAACATTGTAATAGGGAAGGATTCCCAAGAGATTGATTGAGAAAATTTTAGTGAAATATTTTCTCCATGGAGTAGCCCACATTGGGTGAACCACGTAAATTATGGTGTCTCTATTGTGTATGGTGTTTTGTGCATTGCTTGATTACTGTTATTGATATTGCTATCTATTCATTGCATAATATTGATTGGGAAAGAAAAGTAAAAAGTGGTCTTATATTATTCACCCCCCTCTTAGTATAAGCTTGTGTTCTTCAATTGGTATCAGAGCGGGTTCCTTCAGAAGAGTTTAACAGCTTGAAGGAAAAGCTAACAAGAACACAATGGATCCTAAGGAGGTGTCCTCAAATAATTCAGCACCAGTATTTGATGGAAGTGACTATATGTATTGGAGTATGATGATGAAGATCTACCTGATGGCACTTGGCAATGAAATTTGGGAATCAATGGAATTTGGATACGATCCCTTAATCAATCCTCCTATAGATAAGGAAGGTAAGATTTTACAACACTATAATTCAAAAGCAATGAATGCACTTGTGAGAGGTTTGCGTAGAATAGAGTCTATGAAAGTTATGCATTGTAAAACTACAAAAGAGATGTGGGATAAATTGCAAAATATATATGAAGGAGATAAAAGTGTCAAGAAAGCAAAGATGCAAAATCTCAAAGGACAACTTGAAGCATTAAGAATGAATGAAGAGGAAAATATTAGTGCTTATCTAATTCGAATTGATGAGGTTGTTAATGATATGCAAGGACTTGGAATGAAGATTGATGAATCTGATATTTGTGATAAAGTATTAAGATCTCTTCCAAAAATATTCAGTGAACAGGTTTCTGCTATAGAAGTATCAATGGATGGTGATACTTTGACAAGAGATAAATTGCTTGGTATGCTCACAACTTTTGAGATAAGAACAAAAGATCCTATTCCCCAGAAGGAAGCAACATTCAAAGCAATCAATAAGACAAAGGGTAAGAAGTCAGAATCAAGCAATGAGTCATCCAGTGATGAAGAAGCTAATTATGGTAGAAGAGATAAAGATTCTAGAAGATCCAGAGATCTAAGATCTGTTAAGTGTTTCAATTGTGGAAAGTATGGACATTTTGCAACAGATTGTCAAGAACCCAAGAACAACAATGGTGAAGAAAAATAGGATCACAGGAATAGGGAATCAAAAAGATACAGGCACCAAAAGAAAAGCAAGGATGGACAAAGCAGACAAGGAAAGAAGTTCTTTCAAAGGCAAAAGAGGAGCTACTATGCGGATAAGGCAAGTAAGTACTCAAGTGATAGTGATGCTAGTTTTTCAGACAATGATAGAGATGAAGTCCTATTTATGATTGAAGAAAAAGAGCAAGTTAAGAAAAGGACTCCAATAATTCTCAAGTGTTTTAGATGTGGTAACTTTGGACATCTTGAAGATGATTGTACAAGGGATGGTTATAGTTTCAGTGATGATGAATATGAGGATGCACTTGAAGGACCAGATGAAAATCTTCTAATGGCATTTAGAAGAAGAAAAGAAAGTGATCCTATAGAAGACAAGCCAATAGAAAATAAAGATGAGGACAAAGGTAAACAAATAGAGGAATATTCAGAAAAGGATGGTTATGATCTCAAGGGAGAACTTATTTATGCCCTTGAAATAGTAAAGAAGGTAAGAAAGCAACACTCTAAACTTGAAATTCAGTTTCAAGAATGTGATGAAGAGAGAAGATTGCTTATAGAGGATTTAGAAAAATCAAAGGCTAAGGCAAAAAGGTTCAAGGATAAGTTAGAAGCAAAGATCTTGGAATGTGAGAAGTTAGCACAAGAAGTGGCACTACTAAAAGAAGATTTAGAAGACTCCAAGATCAAGATGAAAGGGTTCAAAAATAGCTCAAAGAACTTGGATAAGTTCATCAAGACACAAAAGACTACATCAAGCAAGATAGGTCTTGGATTTGAACAGGTTCAAAAGAAATGGGAAGGAGAGTCAACTTCAAGTTTTGGAGGAGAAGAAACTTTAGATGAAGATACTTCAGAAGAAGATAGTGTAAAATAAAGTGAGACATCTAAGGATGAGTTGGACAATAGAGAGTTCAACAAAAATAAGAACAATGCACAAAGAAGATACATATGGAACAACAATTAGAATAAGAGACCAATGAGGTCAAGACAAGGAAACTTCAATGGAAGATGCTTTTCATGTCACAGGTTTGGGCACATGGCTTCACAATGCATGACACATGAAAGATAGGAATATGGGAACATACAACCTTTCCATGGGTATTGCTACTCATGTAATCAGTTTGGTCACAAGGCAATGAATTGCAGGGTTCATGACAGAAGAGGATATGGCTTCACTAGGAGAAATCCTAAGATATTTGCACCTCCAAGGAATAATAACATTAAGTGTTATAAGTGCAATAATGATGGTCACACAACAAAATGGTGTAGAGCAGACATTCCAAAAATAGGTATGAATAGGAACAGGAACATGAATATGAACAGGAACAAGAACATGAACATGAATAGGAACATGAACAAGAATAGGAATAGGAATAGGAACAGGAACAAGAATGTAGACATGGATAGGAACATGGACATGGATAGAAACAATCAGAGGAATCAAAAAATTTAGATAAGAAGAAAAGAGGATAAAGGTAAAGAACAATGCTTTCTAGGAGTAGAAATACTCCCACCCTAGAATTAACCACCTCAAAAGAAGGTGGGGAGGGGCTAAGCTAAGAGGCTCATTCTTAGCCCCAAGCCCCAAAGGTGACCCTTTGCCATTGATGTCAAAGGGGGAGATATTTGAGTAAGGGGGAGAGATTTGATTTGAGAGAGCATTGAGCCAGGGGGAGCAGAACAAAGGAAAAGTCAAGTTTTTAGTAAAAGGAAATTGGGTTGCCATCAATGACAAAGGGGGAGATTGTTGGACATTTTGAGCTTATTTAGTTGTCATTGATGTCAAGGTGAAAAGTCATCATTAATACTATGGAGCACACCATCAATAGCACTAGGAACAATGCGAAGAGTTGAAGAGAAAGTTGGAAAAATAATATTTTATGAGGGTTTATGGTAAACCCATGATGGAATATTAAAAGGTTTCATTAAAACCATTATAGTTGGTAAAATAATATTTTATGAGGGTTTATGGTAAACCCACGGTGGTAGAATATATTACATTTAAAGGTTTAAGTTTAAACCCAAAGTTAAAGTTTATAAAAATAATTTATAAAATTTAAATTCCTTAGAATTTAAATAATTTATAAATTATAAAGGTGGGAGCATTGATGTCATGCAATAAAAGGAAGCATCGACGTCCAAGAAACAAAGGAATTTGTGTATAAATAAATGCCAAGGAGGCATTCAAAATTCACCCCTTCGATTGATTAATGTATGTGATAAAAAGTGAAAGGTTTTCGTGCTTGTTGATCATGAGGAAGAAGACAAGAAATTTTGCTTGTCTTTAGCGCTAGGTAGAGGACAAAAGAGGAAGGGCACATTGATTGAAATGCATAGGACACGGTGGTCCATTGGTAGCACATGTTTTGTGAAGGCGTTGGGAGTTGAGGAAGCATGCGATCGATTCACGTGGAGTGGTGTGTCTTGGGCGCCAAGGGAAGTTTGTTTTGCACGTGGTTTTTGCACGCCAATCGAGGACAAAGAAGATGAAGAGCGCTTAGGCTCTTAACCATGCGTCTAGCGCACATGGTGGTTATAGCCATGACTAGAGCGCTCGAGAGGTAGAGAACATGGGTTCGAAACCCACTAAGAGGTAAAGGTAACTTTTTGATAATTAATTTTTGCCTAAGGTTTTTCAAAGGATATTGTGGAGTAATAAGGGTTTGTGAAAAGTTGTGTGTTTGATTTATGTTATTGTTGGAGTTATAAGGGTTTGAGAAAGGTTGTTGATTTGATATTTGATTTTTATTATTGTGGAGTAATAAGGATTAATGTGAGGTTGTTTTATTGATGAAGTGATTTATATCTTTGGAACCATAAAGAAAGTTGATTTGATTTTTATCAAAGTTTCTCTTGCCATTAAAATAAATTAAAGAGGTTTGAATTAATTTTTGGTGGATGTTAAGTTTATTCTAGTTGGGAGTTTATAAGGTGTTATTGGATAAATATTTTATGTATGTTGATGGTTGTTTTGAAAGGTGGAGTGATAAGGTGTATTTGAGTATTTACATTATATTGTGAGAAAGATTTATCTTCTAACCTCTTTGAGATTGGCATAGAAGTTGTTGTGGTTGTGGCAGATTTATGAGATCCCTTCATCATCAAGAAAAAGGTATGAGCACATTCTTCCATAGTTGAGTTGATTGATTGGTTTTCTGGAAAATAAGTTTGGAGTGAAAAGGACTTGATTAGGGTTTCCTTTTCGAGAGTGTTTGAGTTAATGCTTCAAGGTTTTCTGGAATAAAGAGTTGTTGTTAAAACCTTGTTTTATAAGCATTATTGTTGAAGCCATTGGTTGTGTGAAGAACTTGAGTTAGGGTTTTGCAAAAGAACATGAGTATCATTGTTATGTGAAGATAGTTTTATAAGCATTGTTGTTGAAGTGAGTTGTTGTGCAAAGAACTTGAACTATGGTTTGAAAAGAACATGAGTATCATTGTTATGTGAGATTTGTTGTTGAGTATTGTTGGAAATATTTTGAGTTGGTTGATATATACTTGGACTAGGGTTTGTGAGCAAAGGTTGTTTCATTGAGTGATTGGTTGAGTAAAGTTGATTGAGCCTAGTCAAGTGGATGTGTGAAGTGATTGTTCAAGTTCCATAAAACAAACTATTCTATATTCTGATATGAGTTGAAAAGTGATTGAGCATTGAGTATAGAACATATTGGGTCTCTAACAATTCTCTCTATGTTTCTATGATATTTGGACAAGTTATGAGTGAGCTTGTTGAGAATGGAAAGTTAGTGAGTTGTTGAGAGATTTGGACAAGTTTTGAGTGAGCTTGTTGAGAGATTTGAGACAAGTTCTGAGTGAGCTTGTTGAGTAGATTTGGACAAGTTCTGAGTGGACTTGTTGAGTATATTTGAGCAAGTTCTGAGTGGACTTGTTGAGAATATTTGAGCAAGTTCTGAGTGGACTTGTTGAGCATATTTGAGCAAGTTCTGAGTGGACTTGTTGAGCATATTTGAGCAAGTTTTGAGTGGACTTGTTGAGAATATTTGAGCAAGTTTTGAGTGGACTTGTTGAGCATATTGAGCAAGTTCTGAGTGGACTTGTTGAGCAGATTTGAGCAAGTTTTGAGTGGACTTGTGGAGCAGAGTTTGGTGCATATTTGAGGATAGGTTTGTACCAGACCAGAGATAGAGATTGAGAATATTTGTGCTAGACCGAAGGACTGTGTTTAGTATAGATTTGAGATAGAGCTTTGGAGGTGATAGAGCAGAGAGGATAGTAGTCTCTAGTGGATAGAGATCCATCAGCCAGGGTAGTGAGGATAGGTCTTCTGAGTGGGGACAAGAGTCTTCAGTGGAGAGAGATCCACAAGCCAGTGTAGTGGAGGTAGTAGTCTTCTAGAGGATCACCAACCAGAGCAGAGGAGAAGGAGTTCTCCTATGGATAGAGATCCACGAACTTGATTTAGGGGATTGGTATCTCCTTTGGATAGAGGTCCATAAACATTGTAATAGGGAAGGATTCCCAAGAGATTGATTGAGAAAATTTTAGTGAAATATTTTCTCCGTGGAGTAGCCCACATTGGGTGAACCACGTAAATTGTGGTGTCTCTATTGTGTATGGTGTTTTGTGCATTGCTTGATTACTGTTGTTGATATTGCTATCTATTCATTGCATAATATTGATTGGGAAAGAAAAGTAAAAAGTGGTCTTATATTGTTCACCCCCCTCTCAGTATAAGCTTGTGTTCTTCATGATCATCATATTGAGTTAGTAAGGCTCCAAGGGCATGCTCAATACCAACTATGTATAATAATAATAATGGCTTGTTTGGGTTTGGCAGTATTAAGATAGGTGGTGTCAATAGATAATTCCTCAAGGCTTCAAAGGCCTTTTGACACTCATTATCCCATTTGAATTTTATCATTTTTGAACAACCTAGAGAAAGGTTGGCACTTGTTTGCTAATTGTGAGATGAAATAGATTACAATTTACATCGAAGTCTATGCAGTACAATAAAATTTATGGATGGAAACATATTTTTTATTACCAAAATATTGAAAGGATCAACTTTTATTCCTCAATGGGATACAATAAAACCTAATAGTTTTCCTGATGTTACCCCAAAAATGTATTTTTGGGGTTTTAGCCTAACTTTATATTCTTAGTATTTCAAAAATACATCTTAGATCATGAACATGGTTTTTATTTCTTTAGAATGACCTAAGAGGTCATCTACATAGTCTTCTATAATGTTGTACACAATATCATAAAAAATGTATGTCATGGCTCTTTGATATGTTGCTCCTATATTTTTTAGGCCAAACTATAACAACCCCAAAAACTAACCAACCTGAGAGAACTTAAAAAGGTCTCCATAGGAGTATCCATGAAATACACATATTGACTAGATATACCCATAGATATCACTCGAGTGGATAGGAGAGGCCAAGATATTATAGGTAACTAGGGTTTACCTTGTATACCTCCATGGTATAGAGGATGTCTTTAAAATGTCTCTCCACTTTTTTTTCATCCTCCACAAATGCAAAAGTTTTGACCTTGGTGTTAGGATTATCCCTTCTCAGTATTTAGAGAATGAGATGCCATTTCATTTCTCCAACCATAAATTATTCTATGCTAGATCCATCAAGTGTAGTGTCTTAGTCTAGTTTAACTGCACCTCTACGATGATCCCTTAAACTTCATGTTTGTCTTCCCCATTTATGTGATGGAAATCTAAGCAACAATCACTCCATGTGATTATATTCTCATGGACACAGGAACTAGGTGTTGCTACCCCACAATAGCCTAAGTTGAAAAGGAGAGTTTTAGATAAGGTTAAATTTAGAGCCCTTCCCAAAGAAACCCCTAAGCCCAAGGATAACTCTCTCTCTTGCTCACTATTCAAGCATTACCAAAAGCATATTCTAGGAAGGAAAAAAACTAATTATCTTAAGATTACAAAATAAATATAACATAAGATTTAGATCAATCAATAGCATGAATAAGAATCATAAAACCATTCATCAACATGGCACCATTTATTCATCCAACTAGAGATATAGATTACAAAATAATAGTCTTTGCTTATATTACAATAATTCCTATTTCACCAAGAGTACAAGAAATTTTGAATATTAAACTTAGCATGATCTAAACATCTTCTTCCCTTTTGGCCTCCATGGTAGTTGATAGGAAGGTGGGAGTTAGAACATCTCATTTGTAGGTGTGAATGCATTTCTTCTTGATATAATGCACACACAAAAGAAGCCCATAATTCTTTCCAAGATATTTTCCACAAATATCAAAATCCAAAGTTATACATATCCAATTCAATATAGCAAAACACAAAAGAAGCCCATACTTATTTTCCAAAATATTTTCCACAAATATCAAATTCTAAAGCTACATATCTAATTCAATACAGTAAAACACAAAAGAAGCCCATACTTTTTTTCCAAAATATTTTCCACAAATATCAAATTCCAAAGCTACATATCTAATTTAATATAGCAAAACACAAAAGAAGCCCATACTTATTTCCCAAAATATTTTCCACAAATATCAAATTCCAAAGCTACATCAATAACTAAATTGACTCATCCTTTGGTTAAGCAATAAACTTAGAGATCTAAGTAATCAATTTTCCATTTGCAAGTCTTATCATAAAGACTTAAGACTAATCTATCATTTGATTAAGTAAACCAAATATTTTAATGAGTTAATTCCATCATTAGACTAACTGCCAAACTGTTCTATTATTTGATTAGCTAATAATCCAAAGATTGAAAGTTAGATTAATTACCAAACTAATCTATCATTTTATTAGCTAATAATTTAAATATTGTAATGCATTAAACATTTGATTATTTAATCTATCATTTGATTAATCAATAATCTAAGGATTATAATGCTTTAACCATTATATTATTTACCAACTAATCTATCATTTGATTAATAAATAATATAAGGATTATAATGCTTTAACCATTAGATTATTTTCCAACTAATCTATCATTAGATTATTAGAAAAACTTAATTAATCATTCATTTGATTAATTACCAAACTAGTCTAACATTAGTTTATACAAATCTAAGTTAATCATTCCTTTGATTAATTATCAAACTAATATAACATCAGATTATACAAATCTAAGTTAATCATTCCTTTGATTAATTATCAAACTAATCTAACATTAGATTAAAAAAATCTAAATTAATTGTTCCTTTGATTAATTATCAAACTAATCTAACATTAGTTTAAGTAATCTAAATCATGCATTAAATTAAAACCAATATTGCATCAAGAAGCCACCATAAGGTATGTAGCAAAATCAACAAGAAGATAGACCAAGGTCCAAGGTCAACCCTCCTATGACTATCAGAGCACAAGGATAACCAAATACAAACTTTACATAACCAACAACAAGCTATGAAGGCTAGGAAAATATGAAAAATACTTGGTAAGGATGTTAACCCTAAGGCTTACACACAGACACACCAGCCATAAAAGTCCATAGGATTACTACTTAGACTAGAAATAAGGTAAATAATTGGGTGACACACTATTCATAGGAATGGCCAATAATGTAGCACCAAGGCTTCTTAGGTTAGTAAGGTTACAAACACATAGAGCATGGTCGTGATGAAGACCAACTAGTTAAAGCTTATAGAGCTAAGATTAAGCACTCACTACCCTAGCACTATGCCTTTTTCTACCATTCATGGAGAACTCATTCCAAGTGGGTAAACAATTCATGTGCAAACCCAAAGCCTATACAACACACTAATGCATAGGATAGCCAATTTGTAGCAAGGGTTAGAAGGAAAAATAAGAGCAAATATAAGCATTCAATACAAGAACAAAATAAATGAAAAAACAACCCTACCAATGAGAGATTTTATCCTTACCTAGATCCTCAACTAGATTATACTCAAAGTAATACTATCCTCATCCACCTTATTCACTGCTCAATTTAGCTACCTTTGTGTAAGATTCACCTTGCTTCCCTCCCTCACAATGACTTACCTCTCCCCTTATAACATCTTCCTCCTTCTAGGGAGGGAAGACTAGGCACCACCCAACATGAGGAGTTCACATAATGCTCAAGGTGCCTCTCTTTTTAGTGCCCACTTTCATATGGTGTTAGCTCTTTTATGCGTTCACTAGACAAGAGTGGCATACATAAAAAATTCCTACCACCTTGGTGCCTTCACTTCAAAATATGGGGTATTTAGTGCATCACTTAATATTAAAGAAGAATTATAAAACCTTAGGCATATAACGTTTTGGAAATTTGAGCAAGTTTTGTTGTCATTGATGTCAAGAGGTTGATGTCCAAGTTTTGTCACCATTAATGTCATCAGGTTGTTTTTACAAAAGGTAAGGAAATGGTTAGATCAAAAAGTATATTATATTTATTTTAAATGTTATATGCCTAAAGAGGCCTAAAATATTGAAGACCCAAGGAAGGAGAAGTAGGTTTAAAAAGAAATAATAATATTATAATATTTTAGGCAAAAGGATGAGGTGAAGAAAACAAGGTCCAAGGAATCATTAAAAATAATCTATCCTTGAAAAGACCCATTGAGCAGTTTATAAAGGATTTAATTTAATTTATTTAAATTAAAAAAAATTAACCTATGGTTAAAATTTTAATTAAAATAAACAAAAGGTGCCTAAGTTTTTTTAAAGTTCAAAGTTTAAATTTAAATTCAAAAATAAATTTTGAATTGGGTCGACGTGTAAGTGCAAAGGACAAATTGTATAAGAAGGGGAAATAATTTTCATTTCCCTCTTCACTGATGCAAGTCGAATGCTAATGCTATGTGTAATATTTTGTGTACTGCTTTTCTAAGGTAGAAGAGAGTATTCACAATTTTAAAATATTAAAAGGTAGACATTGGTTGAAGCATAAGGGATGCAACTAAAAATTTCCATAGCACTGGGTAGCGCAGATGGATGTCAAAGACTTGCTAAGGCGTTCGCATAGCAGAGGTTGTGGTTTCAAATCCCCACGCGACTCATTTTGTGAAGGAGGAAGATGTGTTTTGTTTGTTTGCTGAATTTCTATGGAGGCATAAAAATGAGTGCATGAAATTAGGTTCACATATGGGCATATAGCCCAATGATATCTTAGCCTTGGGCTAAGGCATTGCGGTGATAGTTGGTCGTGGGTTCAAGTTTAGGCACAACCAAGACGTGCACAAATTTTTTTGAAATGTGGGCCAAAGGATTATAAGGTAAGTGCTTTGATTTTTATTTAAATCTATCAAAGGTTTGGGAGGCACAAGTTTTATAAAGGCCATGTGATAATTATATAGCATTTTGGTTGAGAGCATAGGGAGTCATAAGGTAACTTAAAAATATTTTATTTTTGTTGCTTAGAAAAATAAATAAAGGTTTGGAGTTATAAGGGTTGATAAAGGATTTTGGTTTTTATATGTTGAATGTTATTTTGAAAAGGTTGGATTTTATAAGGGGTTAGTAAAGGAACTTGATTTTTGTGTATTGAATATTATTTTGAGAGTTTGGAGATTATAAGGTGTACTTGAGTCTTGATATTTTTGTATGGTGAAATAATTATTGGGAAGAATTTTTGTGTGGAGATTTTGAGATTGGTTGTTGCTATATAACCTTGAAATTGGCAAAGAGGATTTGATTGTGATTAAGACAGGTTTTGAAGACATATCTCCATAAAAGCAAAATGTATGGGTACATCATCCTTATGATTAAAATGTTGTTGGAATGAATGTTGTGAAATGCAAAAGTGGAGTTAAAAGGATTGTTTGATAAGCATTATTGGAAATGTTTCAGTGGTTTTATATGCATGATTGGTGAATTTTTAGAGATAATTTGGATATATATTAAATATTATTATTATTTTTTTTTGATTTTTTTTCTGCCACGAATCCAAGTAGGCTGTCCAAATTTTTATGGCCACCACAGTATTATGTGCTGTCCGCCCTAGAAGCTGCCACATAGATCTTCATGCAGTTCGCCCCTATAACCACCATGCCACAATCATTTTAAACCTTTTATGCCACTGAAAGCACCAAGAAAGGGACAAGCATTCAGTCCGGTGAGGCTCAAGATTTGAACCTTGGACATCCGCCCCCTTATGGGGTTTGGATGAACCAATTGGTCTACACCTCGGACCCATATATTAAATATTATTAGAGTTAGGGTTTGAGACCCATATTATGTGTTGTTGGAAGTAGTGTGAAACACTTGCTAAGGTTTATGAGCAAGTTGTGTTTCATTGAGTGAAGTTGATTGAGCATTGGTTTTGAGTGATATTGAAAGTGAATGTGCAAACATTAGAAATCAGATTTGTGAAAGTGATAGACTTAATGATTGAGTAGAACATATTGAGTTCTTGATAGAGTATATAATTCTCTATATGTTCTGGAGGTTAAATTAATTCTGAATAGAATATGTCTAAACTGCTTCAAGTCAAAGGAACTACTTTGAAGATTAGACAAATCAATTAATAATATTGTGTGTAATATTTGAGACTAATTGAGCATATCTTGTGAGTTTTTTTGAGCATGTGTTTGAAAATAATTGAGTAAGCTTTTGGGAAACCTTAAGGATATGTTTAAGCAAGATTTTGTGAAAGCTTGTAAGGATATTTGAGGTAATTCTTTATGAAGACTTGAGAGCAGATTGAGAAAGTTCTTGAGAGGACTTGAGAGCAGATTTGAGGTAAGTCTTGGTGAAGAATTGAGAGCATTTTGAGAAAGTTCTTGAGTGGAATTAAGAGAATATTTAAGGCAAGTATTGGTGAAGACTTGAGAGCAGCTTGAGCAAGTTCTTGAGAGGACTTGAGAGCATATCTGATGGAAATATTAGTGAATATTTGTAAGAATATTTAAGGTAAATCTTGTTGAAGACTTGAGAAAGCATTGAAAGCAGAGTTGATTGATTGATTTGTTCAATATTTGTGTTAAGGCTTGGGGAAAATATAAGAAAATTTAATTTTTGATTGGATCAAGCTTTGTTTTAAGGCTTGAGGATAGATTTGAGGATAAATTTTGGTACAAATTTGAGAGTAGATTTGTGATAGACCTAAGAAAAAGTTAGAGCAGATTTGTACTAGACTGAGGACAGTGTTTGGTGTATATTTGAGATAGAGTTTTTTTTTTTGAATTTACATGGTGGAATCGGTAGCCGCCATGAATCCGAGCAGGTTGTCCAGCTTTTATGGTCACCATAGTATTTTGCGTTGTCCACCCTAGAAGCCGCCACACAGATCTTCGCGTAGTCCGCCCCTATAACCACCATGCCACAATCATTTTAAACCTTTTATGCCGCTGAAAGCACCAGGAAAGGGACAAGCATTCAGTTTGACGAGGCCCGAGATTTGAACCTTGGACCTCCACCCCCATTATGGGGTTTGGATGAACCAATTGGTCTACACCTCGGACCTAGATTTGAGATAGAGTTGAGAGAAATATTTAGAGGTGAAAAATTAGAGGATATTAGTCTCTAGTGGATAGAGATCTATTATCGAGGGAAGTGAAGATAGAGGTCTTCTGAGTGAGGACAAAGGTCTTCTTTGGAGAGAGATCCACAAGCCAATGTAGTGGGGACAATAGTATTCTATAAGGTCATCAACAATAGTAGAGGGGAAAGAGTTCTCTTGTGGATAGAGTTACACAAACTAGAGTAAGGGGAAAGAATTATCCTATGGAGTGTGATCCATGAAGCAACTAGGAAGATAGAGTTATTCTATGGAGAGAGATCCATAAACCAGTTGAGGAAAAAGAGTTCTTCTGGTTAAAGTTTAATGAACCAAAAAAATGGGAAAGAGTTCTCCTATGGATAGAGATCCACAAAGTAGAGCATTAGAGGATTAGTGTCTCCTTTGGACAAAGGTCCATAAATATTGTAATAGGGAAGAGTTCCCAAAAGATTTTTTGAGAAAATATTAGTGAAATATTTTCTCCATGGAGTATCCCACATTGGGTGAACCACGTTAAAACTGGTGTCTCTATTGTGTGATGATTTGTGCATTGATTCGATTACTGCTATTGATATTACCATTGATATATTGGATAAATTTTTTTGGGAAAGAAAAGTAAAATTTGGTATTATACTGTTCACCCCCCTCTCAGTATAATTGTGTGTTCTTCATAAGGATTATTATCATCCAAGTAATTATTATAAGCACACACACACACACACACAAGGAGATAATAAAAAACAATATGCCATATGCAAAAATAAATGAGTTCTCTGAATATTTCATACCATTTTTTTATACCTAAATGAATGGCTCCTTATTTAAGATAAACATAAGCTATCATTAACCCATGTTAAGGAGACTCATTGCAAGTAAATTTCTTGTTCTAATGGTACTAACATGAGTATAATAAAACCATAATGCACCTACATGAAAGAGTATTCATTCATGTTACCCTATGTTTTTTGATGAATAAATCATCCTCATCATTTCCCCTTTAATATGGTCTCTCATTCCTTGTGACTAATTCTCTTGTCCACCCATGAGAGTACCTAATCCTACAACCAAGTAGAGCATTAGCAATACCATATTCTTATGAAAACTAGATGTAATATTAGAAGCATATATCCATCAAAACAACAAAGCTAAGCATTAAAAATCATTTGCTAATACATAGTCCAATTGAGTAGCTAGTACTACCAAGGAGGATCATGACACAAATGACATAACTTGATAATATAAGGTTTCCTAAGGGGTCATAGAAGATATTTTAGATTGGTATTCAAGAGTAATATTTATTTGGTTATAGCCTAAAAATCCATCCATTAAAGAAATTATTTTAGACCCCATGGAAAAATCTACTATCATGTCTATGTTTGGTAAAAGGAAGTCATCTTTTGGACATGTGTTATTTATGTCTCTAAAATCTATTAAAATTTGAATGGATCCTTCCTTCTTAAACAATGTTAAAGATCCAATCTAAATAATATATATCTTTTATGAAACAAATGTCTAGGAGTTTCTATAGTTTATCTTTTACTAAAAGAGCAACTTTGGGATGTATATTTCTTATTTTTTATATGATGGGTTTGGCATTTGAACATAAAAATAAATGGTGTACTACTAATGAGGGTTCAAGTCTCGATATATCATCATAAATCCAAGTGAAAATATCATGAAATTATTTTATTAGGTTTGTATATTCTATTTGCTCATCTTGGATTAGCACTTTTTCTAATTTAAAAAGTTGAGGGTTTTATTCTGTACCAATTTTAACATCTATTGTTTCTTTGATTAGGGCTTGTGATTCATCTTCAAAATGAGGAGGGAAAGTTAGGTTCCCTAATTATTCAAGTTCTTGTAGATATTGTGATGTTTGTTTTAGTTTGGATAGTTGTGCAAGGTCCAAATTGAAATTTTATTTTAAGTGATTCTTCAATATAGGTTTGATTAGAGGACTACTCAATGTCACCCTCTTTTGGATTTGATATTGATTGTGGGTGTACAATTGTCAACATGTTAATTATAGTAAAGTGCAATGTTTTATGGGGTGTTTTATTTGGAAGCCATGTAAATATTTAGGATAATTATCCTCATTGTCTTCCTCTAATAGAGATGATGACTCAATTTTTTCTTAGGATGAGTCTAATCTCACATAGTCTAGTCCAAGGTTTGGCTTCTAAAGGTTCTTTGATACCTTGTTCATATTGACCTATGAATTTGTATTGGTATACCATATTGGTCAATATTTTTTTAGCTATGGAGAATGAGGGTGACTTGTAGCATGAGGCATATGTTCATTCACTGGGCATGAAGTTACATCCTTGGATTCTTTCATCAAATTTGGTTCGCCCATAGATGAAAACATAGGTCACTATTTAGAATTTTAGCCCTTTCTTACTAGGTAAATTTGTAGTGTCAGGGGAAAAGAACATGCTCACTGATTCTATAAATAGATCAAGTTTTTTATAGATAAAGTTGATTTAATCTTTGGAAGAAGACTAGGGATCATCCCCTAGATTTAAAAGGGGTTATTCCAATATTTTCTTTTCTTTGTTTGTTTTAGGTTCATTGGAAAATAATTTTGGTTATATTGAGAAGCAAAGTTTGAGTTATTAAATATATAAGGCATTACATAAGGTGAATATTTTTGGATCTCTACGGACATAGACAATTCTTCCTTGATATTTGTATTTCAAACATTAATGTAACGTGGAAGGTATCACCTTCATGATGTGTATCCAAGGTCTCCCAAGGATCATGTTGTATGTTACATCACAGGATGTAATATAAAATAGGGTATTTGGAATGTGTGGTCCTAGTTTTAAGGGTAAAGTAATGGTACCTATTAACTCTATTTATTCATAAGGTATGATTTTTGTAAATCTTTTATGCCTGAGTCATTTATTTTTAAATTTTGACATTGTAGATATTTAGGGCTGATCTATTTCCCACTAAGACTCTCTTGATATGTTTATTTCATAATTGAGCTATGATATAAAGGGTCCAATCTCTTAATATTGTTGCAAGGGGAGCATATATTTCATGGAATGCTAGGATAACACTATTTACCCTAGCAAACCCAACTATGTTGGTGATATCATTAGGTGATATGTCTTGAGGGAATTTTTACTCACTCAAAAGTTATAGCAATTTCTCCCTATGGGAAAGAAATGTCTTTAGTAATTCTAGAAGGGATATTTTTGCTAGAATATCTTCTAATTATTGGTGGAGGTCAAAGGAATGTAAATTTTTATGAGGAGGTGTGAGGACCAAAGGGGATTTATTAGGGATATTTACCTTAGTATTGTGATGATAACTAATTGTGGTTGATAAAAGTATTGGTTTATTACTTGTTGTCTATTAAATTCATAGGATGATATTGATAAATGCATGATGCCTACAAATTTAATAGATTTTTTATCGCATGGTAGCAAGAGATTTTGAAAGATCCCTAAATTTTTGTTAGGGAAATCTTTTTTGTTGAAAACTATATTACCTTCTTCTATAAGATATTGAATAAGTTTGTAGTATAGGGGTGTAGTATTACTAGTGGGAAGGTGATTATAAGTTCTTATAATGATCAATTTACTATTCTTAATCAATTACCCAAATCATACAATCATACAGTCTTCACAACAATTAATATGTGACCGCAAAACAACTTGTACAAACTCAAATCGTACAATTGTATGATCCCAAATCATATAGTGTCAGTGATTGTATGATTTGAAACTTATTAAATCCTCCAAATTTGGTTTTGCAAACTGCCGTACATAGTTTTGTAACTAATTTGTTCAATTTTCCAATATTGCCAAATCGGGTATGTTTTTCTTAATCGCATAAAATACCAAATCGGATAAAGTTGTTTTGTACGATTTGTAGCACATCTGGTGTACAATTTGTATGAAATAAAAGTTCCTAAAGATGCCAATATCGATACTATTCCTTATCAATCTCTCTTGAACAAGTTTTAGGAAGTTTTGGGATGGCAATTACTCCATTCTTACCAATATGCAAGTCCTATATTTAAAGTTTGAGAGAGTTCCTCACAATGAAAATATCCAGAAATTGTACAACCCTAAAGACATATCTCTTGATACAATATTCCTAAAAAATCATTCCTAAGTATCACACTAATGCTGGTTCAATTCCATACTTCATAGCAATGCATTAACATCATCCATAGACATAAAGAAGTAACATGCAACAACCAGATACTATAAAACATTACTTTATCATTCCAAAATCATACAATATGTGAGAAAATATTATGCAATGTGGTTATTCATCATTACTCTTCAATGGTGTAGTACAATCACTAATAGATTCCACAAAGATACACAATAACCAGCAATTCCACATAATAATCATATAGATGCATTCAATACTCAGACTAATCAGACCAGACTATAACCAAACTTATGAAATTGAAAAGGGGGTCTTATATAATGTTTGCTAGGCCATTCCAAGTGGTTCCTAAGGCAATTAATTATTCACAACTATCCATGTATAAGATAATTCATAATTACACCCTTTTACTAAGTCTAATTATTCCTATTATCAAATTCATTTGCAATTACAACTCAAATTACATTTAATTTGCATTTCATTGCACCTTGTATATTTTACCTTCTAGTTTGTACATTTTACCTCCTCCTTGCATGTTTTGCTCCTGCTTGTACATTTTGCCAAAACTATCAAAATTGTCAAAACTAGGTAAATCCTCTTTGTCAATTCTTCTTATAGGAGGTGGATTTTCTTCCTACATATACCCTTCCATTTACTTTGGTCAGTGTCCTCACCGACTCATCTTTCTATTTCAGCTGGGTCACATATTCCTTAAATAAGGCTTCACTATCTTCCAGTTGAGTGTGAAGAATTACATGTTGGTTCTACAACTTGGCTGCGTAGTTACCCATTTCTACTGCTCTCACACCATGCTGGCTTGGCTATATCCCCGATAGTCTTCAAGAGTTACCTTAATTATTGTTTGCACTTAGTAGCACTCTTCTTAAGCTTCTCCTAAAAATGTGTTTTTGTTTGAGTTGCTAATTCTAATTCTTTATTCTTGTCTATAATGGTCTTTATATGATGATTAATATCAGCCTCCAAAGAATAAACAATATCCTCCTTAACTACCAATAATGTTTACTTCTCCAGGATCATATCATTGTATCACTTATTATCTTTTGTAAGCTCTTCTATCTTCTTATCCTACACTACCAGTTGCTCATATTTCATAGCCAACTATGTTCTTAGTTGTTCATCCTTTACCTACAACTATTCTTCTTTTGCTCTTAATTGAGCTTCCAACTCCTTGATCCTATATTCTACCATTTGTGAGACATGTCGCTTCTCATCTTCTAGAAAACTAATTTTGGCCTCAAAACCAACCTTGTTACTTAGTAGTTCTTCTTCCAATTTATTTAACTTATCTTTTGTTGTAGCCTTACTCTTATTCAATTCTTCCTCCATTGCAATAATTTTATTTTGAGTGGCCTTTGTCTTTTATTTCTGAGCTTCCTTAAGCTGATAGATCTATTCCAATCCTATGCTCAAACACTCTATCCAATGTGTTAGGAAGTTCAACTTCCTCAGAGTGATAGCCAAGCCTGAGGTGACCTTCTTATGTTCCAACTCCACTGTATTCAAAGGACAAGTTAGATAATTGGCTCTATCCAAGTACAACCTTAGATGCTTCCTATAGTTAGTTCTCACTCCGTTTGGTAAGTTGTATCTTACTAACATCGTTGTTACATCCTCCCTAGGTAACCTCCATGGGTTTTGTACTTGAATATCAACAATTCTCTTTGTATGATCCTCCTTGCTCACCCATTCTATTATCTTTTCCAATTTGATAAACACTTTTTCCTCCTACAACTTCAACTCTCCTATGCATACAATACAAAATTGTAATTTGGCACTAGCCATGACATTGCCTATCTGAGAGAAGAACTTGTCCACCTGATCCTCTAACCTTTTTACATCCTCATCCATTTCAATTTTTGATAACTGTGGTACCTCCATGAGGTAACTTGTTTGCATCCTCTACATTTATTCCTATGTAGGAGTTTGTTTTTCCTCTTCTTACAAGTGATGATCAGAGCTTCCCCCAAGGTCCATTAGTGCTTTCTCTATGTTTATATTTTACTATAGTGGAGTTTGTCTGACAATCCTCTCAACATTCATATCATCTTCAATATCAACAACATCAATATGATATTGCTGCTACCCTATAGGTTCTTGGACTTCCTTTTGCTATTTAGGAAAGTCCACCTATTGTTCTTCTGTCACCTACTTTTCTTCTTGATTCTGCTAGACTTCCATTGTTGTGACCTCTTCAACAATAGTATTTTCCTATTCCTGTGATGCATTCATATCTTCTTGTGCATCACCCTCTTTAGTTTGATTCATACCTCCTCCCATCATGAATCTGAAGTGAGGCTTACTTTTATATCTTGACTCTTCCTCTGAGGCTTTCACTATCACCTTGGATTTCTCTTTTATGTCATGTATAGTGGCTACCACTTCTTGTATTATTTACCTCACTTTTATATCATCCACAATTTTATAAGAGTCCAAAATTTTAAAATCAGTAGACTAGAAAATCTATGGGGAATCTACCATCAACTCTACATTTTCCCAATTCCAATTGTGTAAATCCAGCTTCTTCGAATCTGACTGTCCTTCTTCTTGTTGATTCTCCTGTACAAGCTCAACTTGTTTTTCTAGAATAGGATTGTTTGCCATTATTTCCTATTGTCTTCTTGTTATTATTCGTACTGGGTTGGATTGCCTCCGTATAATTTCCCCCTTCCTAAACTGACGATTGCTCCTACTGCCATTGTTGAAGTGCTTGTTTTTCTAGTTTAGGTTGCAACTACCTAGGTATTTTCCTTTGATGGTGTACCTCCTCATCTGAAGGAGTATCCTTATGCACTGTAGTGGCATGAGGTGCTTTATTTATCTAAGACTTATCTAGAGTCTCCTTCTAAATTAGCACTGACTTTGCCCATCACAAAATGGTTGGTCTACCTACATCAATAATCCTAGGCTCTATCAATCCCAAAAAATAAATTTTTATCTCTGTGGCAACGTTCAATAAAAATTCAATAGCATGGAAAGTCATACCAAAATTATTTGGTATTTTTGTCAGCACGTCATGAATATTTTTCTCCAAATAGGTACCCTAATCATACCAAATTCCTTTGGTGATACCTTCCACATATTGAGCCATTCATATTGGCATATTTATGGCTTATTTTTCTCCTGATAATCAAGCCATCATAGTATTCACATGACCAATCCTTTCCTATCAATTGGCTTTGTTTAATCCCTTGAGTTTCTGCACTTGATATTTTTCTTTGGTGAGTGAAGTGATAATGTGATGTGTCTCAATCAAATAAAGTAACTTCTTGACTACCTCAGTGTCATATTTTGGAAACTCAAATACTCTTCTGAATAACTCTATTGTGAACTCTAACTTCATCGATCGCTTACCCACATTAACATAGGTGAGTCTACTTGTAGGATCGTATGCCTAAATAATATACAAGAAATAGTTATAAAATAAGGTCTTCTAGTGTGGTGGCACCTGTGTTATCACAACTACACCCACCTCAAATTATCTTCTCTATGGGTGGTTCTTATTTTCTTCTTTGCTCTATCATTTTTAGTATGTATATCATCGATGCTGTATAAGTAATATCCTTGTTATATCAACTTGGTTCTCCTTAGATTCATTACTCAGATCCTCCTCTAGATCTAGATAATGGACTTCACTATGTAGTTCCATCCTTGAGCCTCTAACCTGTGCCATTTACTCCTCTTGAAACCTTGGTGGTGTCCTTATTTAGTTAGCCCTCCAATACATCTACCATCTCCATGACCTATATCCTCCTCTCCTCCAAGGACAATTACCACGCCAACTATGGGAATAAAACTATCACCCTTGGCATTGCCATAAATGTGAATCTTTCTCATGTAGGGGTCTTGGTGATCATTCAACTCTATTGGCTAAAATTCTTCTTAACCAGTATCTAAACTCTTTGACCAAAATTATTTTCCCGTAATCCCTTCGGTTGGATTTTTTTTTTGGACATCACCTGTCATGCAATCCAAAGTCTTCTAAAAACCATATAGTGCTACTATAAATCATAAAATGCACCCTCCAAACTATTTATGTATGTTTTATATTCATACAAAAACCCCCAAGTTGTACAATCTCTCAAACTACTTCAAACTATTCAACAACTACAAATCGTACATCGACTGCACCAAAACATATAGGGGTTGTACCAATTTGTACAATGTCCCTGTCTACTTCTTCTCCTTTTTCAAATTTGTACAATTCCATATGATTTGCTCAAAAATACTTAAATAAACCTTTGGATTTCTTGAAATCACACCAGTTCTCCCTCAAATTGTATAATCGGTCCTCCAAATCATACAATACATCTTTTAAAACCCTTATTCACTTGAAACTTATGCTTTTTACTTCTTTTCCATGATTTGTCACTGAACTAGTTGCTAAAATGTCCTGATATATCTTTCTAGTTTAATTTCAAAGTAAATATGCAAATTTTCCTTTACTTGGTGCAATTTCTCCCAAAAAAAAATTTTCCTAGCTGTGTTCCAGGGTTGTATGGTCGTCTCCCCTTTTTCTTATAACTTCCACAATTCATTTTTGCTACATTTTCTCTGATTAGGGATTTTAATATTCTTTTCCTTACAATTTATTCACTCTGACTCCAATATACAATTTCCTTGAACCTTGGGTGGATGTTTTTCACAATCTGGTTCTTGCTTTGACGTCTTCTATTGGAAACCCTTACTTCTCTTCAGCTACAATTTGACATTTTATTTTAATGAAGTCAAAACCCTTTCTTTTCTCTTTCAATTTGATTTATTTGAATTTGAAGTAGGGAAAAATTATGCACCAAATAATGATAAACAATATGTGTATCTATGTCCTACTGCTTAAGAGCATCAAACGAAAGCATGCAAGTAATATGGAAAAGATACCAAATAACAAGAAATGGAGAAAAGTAAATCAACTTATTAATTGGGTATATCAAATATAGGTTAAAAATTTTCCCTTTTTAGGGATCAAATAGATGATATAAATGTTTATAAATCAGGTGCCCAAGGATCGAAATCCTTCAAGTAACTCAGGTGCACATCCAAAGTCTTTCCTCGTACCCAAAATCTAAGTGGGTGGGCCAATGCTGCCACCTCCTGTATCTTTGATATTTGTGTCTTAGTATGCTTCCCAATGTGTTATCTGACCTGAACCTACACACATGGAAACCAAAAATTTCAAATAGCAAGTGTGTATGATGTAAAACATGCAATCCCCATAGGCAAGAAAAGAGCATATATGGTGTGCCTATATCAAATGAACTCCAAATACTATGAAATTATAGAGGGATGTAAAAAATAATATTTTGGGAAGATATCATCAGAAATTATTCCAATATTGATTCTGATGGTGCCTCATAATTGCAATGATCGTATGCAACCTATAAAACACAAAGCAAATAATTTTTGGCCCTAAACATATCCATAACACATGAAAATTATATAGAATACATAAAATAATATTTTAAAGAAACCCATTTGATCAGATTTACAAAATAAGTGACAGTTTAGGTGTTTCTCTAGATGACCACCATAGACCTGCGTGAGATCCTGCAAAACACTAAAATTGTGATAGTTCAGCCAATATAACTCATAATGACCTAAAATTTGAAATAAAAAATAGTAATAACATGTAGGAAAAAAAAAATTAAAAAAAGTCACAAAATTATTCACATATTTCTATTCGTCACAGGGTGGGACGAATACAAGTGTCACAAATTGGGGGGCACCCGGGGGTGGGACGCCCACCATTTCTACCTAAATTTTACCACCACTTCCACTGAGGATTTATGAAAAACACTATGGGAGGTATTGTCATCAAATTTGGTGAGGGAATTCACTCATATGGTTTGGTTATGTGATAAATCACACCTACTAGTTCCCTCACAAGCATCCTTCGCTAGGTAGAGATTCTGAGGTAAGAATGGGCACAAAAGGGTGAACAAAAATCTTGGTAGCACTCTGTTGCTTTTTACTCAAATTCATCTCTATATTTTGTGTGGAAAATAAATTCACTTTATAGCCCAAAGAGGCTCATGGATCAAAATGCATGCAATGGCATGCAGGGCAAGAGGCACCACTTGGCCATTGGGGTAGCATGCATTGGAGGGGGAAGAGAATCTCCAAAAATGACCTCATTCATGGGGTATATCATAAGATCTACTGTGTGCCATAACTTGTGGAAAATAATAGGTAGGAATCTATCCATTACTGGGTATCATTGGCCCAGGCTTGACATTTTGTTGGTCAAACTTGCTATTTGCTCCACCCCAGGATGAATGTTGCTATTCGCTCTAGGGTGGGATGAATAGGTTTTGTATTAATCCTAGGGTGGTACAAATAGAAATAGGGTGTTCAAAAGGTCCCAAAAGTGGCCTAAAACCTTCCAAAACCTTGCACTAAGTGGTTAGGACCACTGTATACCTATTGAGGGCTGCCCTAGGGGCCTTGGTATGTCATTTAGCCATTGCTTATGGTAGCATAATCAGATTGACCAGATTTTAGTGTCTACAGATACCCCTTTTTGGGATGCATTGTGTAGCATAGTATCGAGAAAAAATATATGGCTAAAATTATTAGGTTTACTTAATAACCTAACCAAATTTAGATGCCCCAATCATGGGAAGATCATGCATTATTGAATCCTTGCTTCTGATGAGCTAAGGAACTTGCTTTATCTTAGCTGTCGTTCAGTCATGATGCAGGGATTCTCGATGTTATACATGCTTACTAGATGAAAAGTATTTTGATTTGATATTATGTGCTTATTTTCTACCCCAAGCAGGGGCGTGAAATCTTTGTCAATGATTCATTAATCGAATACAATTTGCATGATTGGGTGTGTGCTTGTTGATTTTGAACTGAGTATGACAACCCCCTAAAGCAATGAGTCGATGAGGGAATGACTTGTGAGAAAAGTGATGAGTTGCTTGACCCAGATAACTTTTATCAAGGTTACCTTTAGTTGTATCCATTGAAAAATGACACAATTTTGAAAGGATTCTGATGATGCTATGGAGGTTTCCTGGAAGCAATGAATTGAAAAATTCATTCCCATGGGGTGGCACGCCCATAATGGCCTTCTTAGATAATGAAATAGTAACTTGTCTATGCATCCATGAGAAGTTTACATTTCATATTGACCGTGAATGAATTCCATTAGATTTGACTTATTTTTGGTGGGTTGTTGGACCCTTTTTAGGGCATTTGAAGTTGTTTTTGCCTAAAACTATTGTATTCTTCCTAGGGTGGGATGAATGAAAATTTGGTAATCATCCCAAGGTGGGAAAAATGGACAAAAGTGCATTCATCCAACCTTGGGATGAATAGGACCGTTGCACCCCTATATAAACCTCAAATGCAAATTTTGGGCTCATTATTGTATGTTTTCTCTGGTGATGTGAGAGGTGAAGAAAAGGGTTATTTTTTTTCGTAGCAAAGCACTATCGAAATCACCGCACGACCACCATGAGTTAGTAGGAAAAAGCATACAACAGAGGAGCCAGTGCGAGGTGGGTATGTGGTGACTCGACTTCCTCATTATTTTGGCTTTCTTTTTTTTTAAATTACAATTTTGTTTTATCGGTTATTGGACTTGTATAAACTGAGTAATTAAACCTAATTTAACTAGATTGCACCAGATTTTTAGCTTATTTGACCTTCGGTAATTAAACCTAATGTAGATAAAATATACCAAAATTTTTCAAGTTTTGTATTTTGTTTTTAAACATATCACATTACAAGAAAGGTAGTGAAACCCTAATGTAGTTGTAATATGTGAAATTTTTTGATTTTTGTATTTTTTTTTTAAACATATCACATTACGAGAAAGGTAGTGAAACCCTAATGTAGTTGTAATATGCTAAATTTGTTGATTTTTGTATTTTGTTTTTGTGGAATTAAATTGTTGTAATGGATTAGTTGTGCATTTATTTTTGGGCCTTTTGGAGGCTATTATGAAGCATAATGAATGCCAGTTTATTGTTGTTCTTATTGATTTATTACTTTACTAGGTGGTGAAGAGTTAGTATAGCACACCAAAGCTCTTACAAACCACCAAATATGCCTTGAATGAGGCTAACTGGGAGTGGATTGATGCCATGGGGCTCAAGTAGGTTACTTAGTTGGAGCCTATGATAGGTGACCATGCCTACTTGACCACTCTTAATAACCTGTGGGACTCGCACAAAAACACCTTCCACTTACCCACGAGGGAGATGATGGTGATGCTAGAGGAAATATATCATATTTTGTGGATTCCCATAGAGGGTTGACCGATCCACTTCATGCACCATGACCAGAGAGGTGCAATGCTGACAAGGTACTTTGGCAAGGATGTAGATGCGACAAAGCTAGACTATCTAAATGGAGGGATACTAGTGGGGTTCTGGCATGAGGAGAGGGTATTGGGGTTGAGGCATGTGCTACTGATGAACCTCATCTCCAATATACTTCTCATGGATTATTCAGGAGCCAATTTCCCTTGGAACCTGCTAGAGCTGGTGTATGCCCTGGTGGGGTACACCAAGAATGAGCCTCTGGTGATGGCTTGGGGTACTACACTATGGACACAACTATATGAAAAGTTTTATGAGATCCAATATCGATGGTGTAAGGTCTTGGGGTGTAGCTTCTTGTCGTAGTGTTGGGGATGGCAAAACATAGCTCTAGAGTGGCCATATGGACTATCATGGATGAATCATGCATAACTAAAAGATCAAGAGGTAAGATACACTATCCTAAGGTAGAGGACAAAGGAGAGAGGGTAAAGCTAGCACCATGCAAGTGATGTGGACCACAATGTCGATGTATTCTCATGACTGGTGCCAGGGTAGGTGGTATGACGACCATACAAATACTGTCAATTTTGGGTAGATGCTAGAGAGCAGCTTTGATAGGTGAGGCAAGATATATGGATGATTGTATAGCATGGTATCGAGAAAAAATACTTCTTGTTTGCTAGAGTTACATGATAGTTTGGGATGTGATAGGGTTTTCCTAGGGAGCCAGTAGTATATCGACACTACGAGGATGAGAGGAAATTAGGCTGGCAAGTGATGGAGGATGTGGGAGAGGAGGCAAACCATGTAGTAGATGTTCTTGATGTGGATGATGCTAGGACTATAGTGGTGTATGACTCATGGTGGGTGATGTGCTAGTGGTGAGGTGCAGGGGCTCTCAGAGGTGAGGCAGTTGGGCTAGAGGATGAGGTTATGGAGGATGCTCTGGAGGAGGACCAGGTAGAGGTGGATGAGCTACATGGGCATCACCAATACGTAGACAAGCAGGTGGATCTCCTAGACCTAGGAGATTAAGATGATTAGGGGGAGGCTGAGGATCAAGGGGCATAGGTACAATAGGGTACATAGGGTGTTCGATATCTAGAGCTACAGACTGAGTTGGTTAGGGTTAGACAGGAGAAGGATCTCCTTCAAGCATAGGCATAGGAGGACCAGGCTAAGATATCCTCACTATGGGTAAAATTAAGAGCATAGGGTCCTATACAAGAGGGGTACAATATTGGGGAGGCAAAGAGGCTATGGGTAGAGGTTTTATGGCTGTAGTTAGTGGTGGATACATACTAGTAATGAGGATAACAGAGGTAGGCTTACGTGGATAGATTGTATATGGAGGTGGTGCACCTTGGAGGGCATATTCCTGATTATGGGGAGACCGATGGTTCACATCATACTCAAAAGAGCAAGAAAGTGTAGTCATCCCCTAGGAAGAGGATTGATAGGGCTAGTGGTAGTAGGGCTAGGGGATAACAATAGACTCGGACTATGAGTGGTAGTGTGAGTCGCAACACTGGTCCTGCATGACCATGGTGATGATTATTGTTGAGACTCTTTTTGAATTTTTGATTTTTGGTACTGGTGAGGTTTGAGGACCAACTTTATTTTAGCCTCCAAGCATTTTTGGAAACTATGATGTATATTTTGCACCATATATATATATATATATATGATATTTTGTTACAGTCATCATATATCTCGTTTATTGTTTGATGAGATGGATGCAAAGTATATATGTGATTTATGATGGTATGTTAAATGCTAATGATTGATGTACCTAGATACTATTATGTTATTTGTTGTAGTACTGATGGATGTTGTACCACGTATGCATATGTATGCTTCTATGATGTAATACAATTATGGTTTATATTTATTATGTATGCATATGGATGCTTTTGTGATATGATTTGTTGTTATGTATATGCATGGATGAACAATGAGATGGATGAATTGCATGCTTTGATATAATGAATTGTGACTAATGATTTTCCCCACTATGTTAGAACCCTAGGCTATATAAACTACATCAATTACTTTTGTTTTCTTTTGTACTATTTTTGTGTAATGGATATATGAAAATGTGTTATTACAATGTGATATAATGGAATAAATGAAATGAGATGTTAAAGAACATAGATGAGAATTTCATGAGACTCAAACACTTCAATTAACTTGATCAAATTTGTTTACTGACTATGCAAGAATTTTTGACAAGGTATGAATCTTCTAGGATGACCAAGATACTTCATATCCTTGTGTGTGCAAGTGATTTCATTCCTATGAGATGCATAAGGATACTGCCATTTCCAGATAGGCTATCCACCAAAACTAGAATGAGGATCACCCTATGAATGTCATGATCCTAGGTTTGTACTTGGTAGGACTAGACCACTAGGCAATCTAGATTACCAAAATCTAGCTTGTCCACATGCAAACATTGGTTTACACACACACAAAAGCTAATGTGACAGACATATCATCATGTGGGAGGCTACCACCATTGATAGATAGGCTATCCAAAAAACCTGTAATGAGGATCATCTTATGGTTTTATGAATGCTGAGAATTCCAAGGATTCAAGTTTAGCTCCCTTATTTTCTTCAATTTTATTGGGATACTTGCTCATAGGTAGTGATGAAAATCACTAATTATTTTGAATTTTGTTTTCTTTGAGCAAGGGATTTGGGAAGTGGTGATAACCACTATTTATTTTGACTTTGATTTTTTTACTTTTTGCTTTTTGAGGATTTTGATTTTGACTTTTGGGGAATTTGATTTTTTTTTTGAACTTTTGGGATTTTGGGAATTGGGATTTTTGATAGTGGTGAAAACCACTATTTATTTTTGGGAATTGGGTAGGTAAGAGCTTGTACTTTTGCCAATTCTTAGAATTCTTGAACCATTCGCATAGGGGGATGAGTAGGATGACATTTTCACTTAAAGAAACCTAGACCACTTCATGGATTTCATCTTTCCTTGCTCAAAACTTGGATTTATTAGTGTGTAAATGTGATGGGATTTGTTGTATAAGAGGTATAATCTAAGAAAGACTCTATCTCATAAAATTCTAGATATCTTTCTACAAAATTTGAAAAGAAAACTAGATATGACTGAGTGACTGAAAACCCTAAATATATTCTAGAACAAATGAATTAGTTATGGGGAACAAACACTACTATGACCAGTGTGA
Source organism: Wollemia nobilis (assembly GCA_028583015.1). NCBI lineage: Eukaryota > Viridiplantae > Streptophyta > Pinopsida > Araucariales > Araucariaceae > Wollemia > Wollemia nobilis. Next base: position 2,653,769 of record JAQPPZ010017001.1, on the reverse strand, counting down.
AATGTAAGTGGACATGATAAGTGGAAAATTGTAATGATGCAGATAATAATTTTGATATAATTATTTTCTTTTGTTTTTTTTGGACTAATGTAGGACGTACAGTCTTAGTGTTAGACACGTATGAGAAAACCTATAGTGCAAAGTGCCATAATGAGTATGCCTAATGCAAGTGATTTTGATAATGCAATGAGATGTGATGTAATTACATGCAATATGATATTTTTGTCCTTTTGTTGTTTTGATGATGGTTGAAAATGCAATGTGATGCAATATTTTTGTATTTTTGATTGATATATATGATGTTTTTGATTTTTTGGTGATTTTTGAAGATGCAATGTAATGCAATATTTTTGTATTTTTGATTGATATATATGATGTTTTTGATTTTTTTATTGACAGATATATACATGTGACCAACGAGGCTTATTGGGGGTCATTGGGGCATTTGGGGTGACCAAAGGGCTTATGGATGCCTTTGGGGATTTTGAGGTGACCAAAGGGCTTATGGATGCCTTTGGGGATTTTGAGGTGACCAAAGGGCTTATGGATGCCTTTGGGGCTTTTGAGGTGACCAAAGGGCTTATGGATGCCTTTAGGATTTTTTTTTGGGTGACCTAGACAGTCATAGACCTCCTAGGAGCATTTTGGATTGACCAAGCGGGTTATAGGCACCCTTGGAGCATTTTGGGGTGACCTAAATGGTCGTAGATGACCTAGGAGCCTTTTAGGTTGACCAAGAGGGTTAATGGAGCATTTTGGGGTGACCTAGACGATCGTAGACCGCCTAGGAGCATTTTAGGTTGAGCCACAACACTCTAAGCATGGAAAAGTCACAAGTGAAGGATGTTCAAGGGTTTAGGATCTGTGACGACTTCAAGGGAGACTAGGCAATTGTTTTTGGATCCAATATGACTAGTGATGACATAAGGACCTAACCAGTTTGCCACAAACTTGTCCCTCATATGGGGCAGCAAATTAGAATTCTATTGGTTCTCTTTAAAAATGAGGTCACCAACCTGAAAATATATAAGATGGACTTTCATATTGTAGGCTATTTTAAGTCACTCTTGATAAATGCATAGGTGTTTGAGATCATTAATATGATGTTCATCAAGAAATGCAAGCTAATATAGGTGAGCCTGCTGTGCGGTGTCATCATCGATGAACTCCTACATGGATATTAGCGATGGGACTTCTAGCTCTAGAGTTATGACTGTCTTAGCTCCATATACTAGTGAAAATGGGATGGCCCCACTGGGTATCTAAATGCTAGTGTGATAGGCCCATAGAGCAAGGGGTATTTATGTGTGCCAATCAATGTGATTTTATTTGACAAATTTCTTGAGAATGGCAATCAATGTTTTGTTGGAAGCCTCTACTTTCCCATTTTCTTGTAGATAGTAGGGCATCAAAAATTTGTGTTGTATATTGTACTTTGTTGTTAAATCTTGCACATATTTATTCATAAAGGATGTCCCATTATCCAAAATGATCTTGGATGGAATACCAAAATGACAAATGATATTATGCAGAATGAACTCCGTGATGCGGGGTCCTATCATAGTGGTAAGGGGAATTGCTTCCACCCACTTTGTAAAATATTTAGTAGCCATAATGATAAATGTGTGATGGCCTAAGGATGGAGGGGAGATTTTACTAATTAAATATAACCCCCATTGCAAAAATTACCAAGCCGATTGGATCGGTTGTAAGGCCTGGGAAGGTACGTGTGTCAAGTTAGCATGGTGTTGATACTTCACACACTTCCTCACATATGTGAAACAATATCACTCTAACATTAGCCAATAACATCCCATGTAAAGAATGTGCTTTGCAATGGCCATTCCACTAAAATGGCCATCATATGTACCATTGTGTGCTTGGACGATTGTCCAAATCGAGTCTTGATGCTCTAAGCATTGAAGGAGAACCCCTTCATAGCTTTGATGATATAGAATATCTCCTAGCAAGACATATTTTGTCACCTTCCATTTAAATGTTATTTTAGTGACGTGCAACAATCTGGGAGGGAGAACACCAAGCTTGAGATACTCCCTAATTTTTGTGGACTAGTCCTATTGTGAGGAAGCCTTGAGTGCATGAACTGCCTATCCCTCTTGAATTTCATCTTGAGCAAATGCTAAGTGGAAAAGAACTTGTAAGGATAGCATTGTAATGCTATCAAAAGGGGCTTGAGGGAACAATGTTCCCCAATGGGCATTATTCAAGTGCTTGTGAAGGTGCAAGAATCTCTCTTGATGAGGTTCAATTTGAATTAAGTGGACTTTCGATGTGGCCTGAGTGTTCTCACGCTCAACCACAGACTACAAGAGCATTTTGACCTGAATGGTTGTCATCTCATTAGTAGGGTTCTATGGGATCAAGGACCCTAAGGAGGCTATCGTATCTGCAAAATGATTAGATGATCAAGGGAGTGCCTTGATGTCATACCATTCAAAATTTTCTAGGCATTTATCCACAAGCGATTTGTAGGCTTGCAAAATTGGGCTCTTGCATTGGTAGATCCCTTTGACCTAGTTAACAATGAGCAAGGAGTCATCGAAAATGTTAAGCTTGGTGATTTTCATGGTGATAGCAATTTTAATACCTATGAGCAAGGCTTCATACTTAGAATTATTATTGGTGCATGGTAAATCAAGTTCAAACAATAGGGTTATGGGATCCCCATGCGATGTGAATAACATGATCCCTACACCACCCCCTTGCTCACATTTAAAGCCATCAAAAAACAAGGTCATATCTGCCTATGGCTCAGGCTCATCAGAATCAGGTGATTATGATATTTGGAAGACCCCATCATCGAGAAGCTCCATGCTAAGAGGATGATCATCTTGGAGAGGAGCCTCTACAAGTTGATTGACAATGACCTGGCCCTTAATTGATTTTTTTCCAATGAATTCTAGGTCGAACTTTGTCAACAACATGATCCATTTCGTTGTGCAACTACTATGATAAGGGTGACTCATCATGTATTGCAATGGATTCTCTTTAGATACAATATATGTGGTATGTCTAAGCATGTAATGTCATAGTTTCTTAGTGGCAAAAACCACTACTAGGCATAACTTCTCCACGTATGCATACTTGATCTCATAACTGACTAGGGTGCGACTGAGATAGTAAGTAGCCTATTCCTTATGTAGTCCATTATTTTGGGCTAACATGGCACCCAATGCAATCTCAGTGGATAAGATGTATAAGTAGAATGCCACTCCTAGTCAAGGTAGATCCAACACTAGTAGTGAATATAGGTACTATTTTATTGTGTCAAAGACCTCTTGACACTCATCATCCCAATATAATTGCAACCCCCTTGTGCAATAACTTGTTCATGGGTCAACACTTGTCTGAAAATTGTGCTATGAAGCATTTTATGTACTCGATCTTGCCTTGCAAACTTCAAAGCTACTTTATGATAGTTGGGAGAGGCATATCGAGGATGGCATTGACCTTATTGGGGTCAAATTTGATGCTTTCTTTAGAAACTATAAATCCCAAGAGCTTTCTAGATGTGACACCGAAGATGCACTTCTTGGGATTCAGTCTCACATTATGCTCGATAAGGTGATCGAGGACTTTGCACAAGACATCGAGATGCTCATGGCATAACAAGGATTTAGCCAGTAAGTCATCCATATAATCTTCCAAAATATTATGTATGTAGTCATGGAAGATGTATGTCATGGCACATTGGTAGGTGGCACCGACATTTTTAAGGCCAAAAGGCATGACCTTATAGCAAAATGTTTCCTAGGGTGTTGTGAACATCATTTTGAGCTAGTCATCTAGGTTAATACAAATATAATTATACCTAGAGAAGCCATCCATAAGGGATAACATTTCATGGCCTACTGTGGCATCTACCAGGGTGTTGATGCTCAGTAAAGGAAAATCATCCTTAGGACTCAATTTTTTAGGTCTCAAAAATTAGTACAAATGTGAATCCTACCATCAAGATTCTTGATAGAAACCATGTTGGAAAACCATATTGGATAGTCTATAGAAATGACAAACTTGGCCTCCAATAGCTTCTGTAGCTTGTATTTAACCATTAAGGCCACTGTTGGATGCATATTTCTTAGATTTTTCTTGACAGGCTTGGCCTTGGGATCAAGCATCATATTGTGGGTGACTAGATTTGGATTCAGTCCCGATATGTCTTTGTAAGACCATGCAAAAACTACCTTCTTATTTTTGAGAAGGGCTATGTAATCGGCTTGCTATTCAAGGGATAGAATTTCCCATAGCTTGATACATTGCAGATTCTCAGGATCTAGGTTGATATCTTTGTCAATCGTAGGCTCGACTGACATATGTGACCCTTCCTACAATTGATTGGGAGTAGGGATCAAATGGATGTCATCAGATAGATGTAAATCATCAATGGGAACCTCGAGTTCCTCCTTAGCATGGAAGACATCATGAGTTGGCCCTATAGAGAAATGAAATGGTTGTAGCATCTCATTGTAGGGCCAGTACTCAGAGGGTGAGGGTGGTGAATCTACCTGATCAATGTTGATTGCCATGAAGTTGAGGTGCCATGGCTTCAACGAGTTATCTAAATCTCATAGAGGTTCAAAAAAATCTATGGAAATCATATTTATGGATGGATGATTTCCCCTATGTGGTTGATGGTGTCCATGGACCTCCAGATGTTGCAAGACTTGAGGAGGTGGCTGTGGTGGTAGTATAATGATTGGTTGTGGTCGATGTGGTTGTGGGTAAGCTTGATACTCTAGAGGTAGAAGTTGTCACCATATGGGATGATGTAATGGGAACATGCATAGATAGAACTCATCCTCATCATCTATAGGGATGATCCTAGGGCCTTCTCCATATGAACTATCAGAGTCCATGGGTGTGACTTTGTAATATGACTCATCATCTGACGTCCACTCATAAGGGGGGCCTAGACCTTCTTCCTCACTATTGTGGGGAAGAGTACGTGAACCATCATCTCTCTTGTAAGAGTTTATTTCATCATGAGGTGGTTCATAATATCCCAATGGCATAGGGAAATAGTCCCCCAATGAGTAGACACAATTGGGGTTGGCGAAAGGATCTTATGTGAGCTCATCTCTACAATCTAGAGTCATGCACTCTACACTATCTGTGAGGACGCCTATAGACATAGACTTGTTGATTCCAAAGATAGACTTGTCATAAGGTGTTTGATACTATGGCTAGTAGGCAACTCGAGTGCCCTGATTATACAGGCCCAACCCATAACCATGCTAATTGCACAGGTCAAGATACTTTAGAGTGAATTTAGGGTTGGACAAGTAGTTAATGTCTTCTCCAAAGGGCTCTTCATCTTCTTCCTATTGTTGATAAGGTTTGATGCCATAGTCAATGTCCCCATAGATTAAATTAATTTGATTAGGAGGAAGAACAAGAGGCATGATGGTGCTTATGGGAAGATGGGGTCGACCCATGTCTTGTACCAAATATAGAGCAGGGGTAGTTGTAACATTCCTAACCATGTAATCCCATAATCTGGTGGAAGCCAGGTGCACTATGACCTGAGGTTGTGGATAGAAGAGGGATGAGAGTGAGACTTGATATGATTCATAATTTGTCTCATGCGGTAGCTCCTCATATCCTTGGCTAGGAACCTCCTTAGTGGAGATGGTGGATATAGTTAGCTAGGCCTCCTCAATAGGCTGCTTCCCTGGGTTCCTAGGCAAAGGATCCATAGGTGCACTAGACATCTATGGGGGTGCTGATGATGTGGATGGTGTGGCCTACGATGGCAATGGAGTCAAAACTTGGCTCAATTTATTCGATTGAAAATCTAGATGGGTTGATGGCAAGGTTGACTCGGGGAGTTGCTACACCATATTGAAATACTTGAAGAGCTCTAGGTCTATAGGGATGGCATGAACTTGTCCTTCATAAGTGTACTTAAGGCACTAGTGATAAATGGAAGGGACACACTTCATGTCCCTGATCCATGGTCTACCTAACAGGATATTATATGCCATCTCACCCTTCAAGATGTGGCACAATGTTGGGATGGTCTTTTCCCAAACCTAAATAGGTAGGACGATCGTACCAACCATTGAGCATATGGCATAATTGAAGGCTTATAGGGTGTAGGTAGATGTGACAATGTGGGATATTGGGAGCTTCAAATGCTTGAGAGCTATTATTGTGATGATATTTTTAGAAGACCTAGTGTCTATCAACACTCTCTTGTTTGGCATTCCATTCACACATGTGATAATATGCAAAGGGGGATCTACCATATCATTCATAACTGGTTTAAGCTTGTCTTCTCAAAAGGTAATCATCAGTTTTGTGCATTATCGTACATGCCCCATGAAGTTGTTGAAGGAGTCAAAATCTCAAGGTTGAAAGCTTGATTGCTTTAATGATATCCATCAAGGCTTCCCTATGAGGTATCGATTGTTGAATGAGCTCATAGATGGAGAGCTAGGTAGATGTTGTTATTAAAATTTAGGTGAGCTTGCTCTTAATGGTGACCATAGTCTTAGGTGGGAGGCTCAAAATAGGAGGCGACAAAGGCTACAATGTCGAGGGGACATCACTATGAGCTGTAGGTGGCACAAATAGACTTGGGTAACACCTATTCCTTGTTACAATGTTGACCATGCCAACATACCCCTGCTTATGGGGGGCATGGTGAACCTCATTCACTTGGGGCGTTGGCTTGGCCTACTATGCATGGGCAGGCAAGGGGTCTTTGTAGAATTCCATCTATTGGTTGTTTTGTGCAATAGGATTTTCTACCTAAAGGGCATTCCTATTGATCTTGTAACACATTTGCACATCATGCCTATTTTGCCTATGAAACTTGCAATATAGGTGTTCTCTATATTCTTTGGGCTTTGTTACATTTGGGTCGATAGGTCTAATATCAAGTAGGTGGATCACATTAGCTACTAAGAGGCAGTCAAAAAATGAGTCCATAGACTCTGTAATGGGTGTGAACTATCACTTGGGATGACATTATTGATTTTTCCCTTGACTATTTTGGTTGTCCTTGGCATAGTTCCTAAGTGTGGCTTGATAATTAGGCTTTTGAGGTGGTGCAAATTGTGTTGGCCCCAGGATACTAATGGCAACCTGATTCACTATTGTTGGATTAGAATACACTGGGGTGCTCTTAGAATTCTTATTCCACTCCTTACAAGGATTCATAATTTCACCCTCTTGAATCTTGATTTCTTCAATTATCCTAGCCTATGCTAAGGCATCTTCAAGAGTCATATACTGTTGCAGCTGCAACAACAAGGATATCAATTTTAGGTAGCTCTTGGAGAACATCTAATTTAAATTTTACATAGGGAGAATATAAGGCAAATTGGCAAGTAGGGCTCACCATCTATTGCCATATTTGGTTAATGACTCATTGTCATATTATTTCAACCCAACTAAGTCAGCCAACATTGCCTTCCTCTTGGTATTGAAGGTGAAGTGTTCTAGGAATGCATATGCAAGTTGGTCCAAGTTATGGATGCTATTCTTAGGGAGATGGTAAAACCACTCCAAGGTGGGGCCCGAGAGGGTAGTCACAAATATACACAAAATAAAAGCATAAATGTCATGAATGCTAAAGCATTGGCCCAGGAATCTAGTGACATGTTCCTACACATCCTCCTCTCCCTTCAACATAACCAATTGAGGAAACTTAAACTGCTCTGGATAAGGAGGTGTAGGAACTAAATGATGGATGGATTGACTATGCAACTAGTGCATAATGGGATTTTTAGATCCAGATCCATAGGTCTTGTTCTCTACTGACTCTAGGCACTCTAGCAACTCTTTATAAGGGTCTAAGGACTTGATCTCCTCATCCTTGCTCACATCCTATGGTGGAGGTCTAGGGTCATCCAACCTATTGTGGGGTGGTGGTATGTCATGCCACTATCTTGGTAAGGTATCTCCAAGTACTCTACTTCCAGCTCATGCTCAGCGTAAGCCCCATAGATCATTTCTCGAGCCAGTATATAAAGAGGGTTATCTTCCTACTGTGGGCACCCTATGTTTGGTCTGGGAGGCATGTCCCAATCTAGCCTAGGAGGTCATGGAGGTAACACTAGATAATTTCTATGAGACCTATCTCAAATGAATGTGGGTTGCCTCAAGTTATCCTCCTGCCTATGTGTCTTAGGGGTGGGAACCATCTCCCATAGGGTATTTTGGAATAGCTCATTTGTATACCGTTCAATTCTCTCTTTCTCAAGCTGATGTAAGTGGTCTATTTGCTCTTTATCTCACTAAATCTGCTTAAATTGAGCTTGGAATTCTGCATATCTTACAACTGTGTTATTAATATATTCCACTATGTGGGGCCTAAGAGGCCTAGTAGTCTCATCCTGAGGTCAACCTTGTTCAAGATAATATTTGATATCCATCGTGCACTTCCATCGATCAAGGGTCACTCCATTGACTTGAGGTTTGGGCTAGAGCATATGATCATTATACTCAGTGGGCATAGAGGTACATTGTGCATGTGTAGAATATTGATCCTAAGGAAATTTTGAGATCTCCTCATGCCTTCCTTCTTGGACAAGGAAGGGCAGGGTGGAGTTGGCTCACCCTGAGCAATGAGTATCATACCCATCAATTTGCCTAATATGTTGTACCCTATCAAGGCAACGTGTAGGTAAGGTCATACCAGCATGCTCTACCCAGTGTGTGAATTCAAGCTTTGGCCCATGAATAAGCATGTTAGCCCTGACAAGTATGTGGATATGTGGCATCACTTTATCTACTAGCACCTTAGCATGTTGTTGCTTTTAATTCAATAAGGCATGTGATGTATCTAAGTACTGAGAACACTCTCCCAAGTAAAGTCCATCATCTCTAGGGGTGCTCTGCATAGGGCTTCCTATTAGGTGTGGCTCATGCCCCATTGTCTTGGGTCTAGGGTGAGTAGAGGCTCACCAAGGAGGTATGACCAGGTTCCTAGGGCTATAGCAGAGACAACTCATGTCTCCTAGTCCACTCTTCATAGCTTCTACCCATGTTTGGTCTTGGTTGCGGGTGTACACCATTGTAACTCTCTACCAAACCCTAAATTATTTTCTTCTTTTACAAATTCTTATTGAAACAACAAACAAGGAAGGAAACACTAAATAAGACCAATTATTATATCTTTTAATTTTTAGATGTGAATCCCTTGATTTTTTTGTGTGTTTTAGATGTATTTTTTTGTAAAAGAGGAACTTGTATCATGTGTTTGAAATATTGTTGAATGATAATATCATGTTTAATTGGATTTCACCTGTATAATCATATCTTGAAAACTTGGATATGAAATCTAGGTCACATTATACCACCTATAATATGTGGTGATGAGGTCCACACATGGCCAGGGAGCACAGGTCCTACCAGTTCCTCACCCAGTTCACCCGCAATATGTGATATACCTCTCCGAAGAGATATACATGCTATAAACCATATGCTATGATGGATATTGGAATCAACCTTGGTAGAGAACAAGGATTGTGGGATTTGAGATGATGTATGGAGATGAAAGCCACCTCATCGAACTCTACCAGTGGATGGTGATGAAATCCACCTCACTAGCATTGAAGTGAATCATGGTGTGTGTTGTTATTTTTAAATTTAAATAAAGTAAGCAAGGAAGAATTCGATGATCATTCACTAAAAGCATGCAAAAGGTGCATTTTACTTTCAAAAATTTAGTATAAAAAAAACTCACAAATATATCTAGAAATGCAAAACCCTAAATGTTAGCCTAACCATTAGGTAGGCTACAAGCAAGCAACCCAAAGAGATGCATTTCTATTTAAATTTGTTTTAATTTTTTTCCTTTTATATGATTTTGTTATTTTGTGTTTAAGAGAAATAAAAACTAACTTTTTAACCTTTCCAAACAAACAAAATATGTGAGAAAAACCAAATAAAACAGTTTTTGAAAGTGAAAATAGAGATGGAAGATTCAGATGCCTACCTCATCACTGTCAAAACTTGCTATTCCTGGATTTCTACCCAAAAATATCTCTAGTTTCTATTCACTATAGGGTGGTATGAATAGTAGGTCTACATTTCTTCCAGGGTGGTATGAGTTTGAATTCATCCCAGGGTGGCACGAATAGCAGGTCAGAGTTCATTTTAGTCCAGAATGAATAGCACCTACAACATAAAAAGATGAAAAATGAGCTCCAAAAATTACCTAAAGTAAAAGGGACAGGTCCCACCATGATTACCACTGAAGTAGGGAAAAACAATGCACCAAATAATGATAAAAAATATGTGTATCTATGTCCTACTACTTAAGAGCATCAAACGGAAGCATGCAAGTAAGATGGAAAAGATAGCAAATAACAAGAAATGGAGCAAAGTAAATCAACTTATTATTAATTGGGTATATAAAATCTAGGTTACAAAAATTTCCCCTTTGAGGGCTCAAATGGATGATAAAAATGTTTACAAATCGGGTGCCCAAGGATTGAAATCCTTTAAGTAACTCAGGTGCACATCCAAAGTCTTTCCTGGTACCCACAATCGAAGTGGGTGGGTAAATTTTTCTGCTTGTATATTTGATATTTGTGTCTCATTATGCTTCCCAATGTGTTCTCTAACCTGAACCTACACAAAAAAAAACCAAAAATGTCAAATAGCAAGTGTGTATGATGTAAAACATGCAATCCCCACAGGCAAGAAAAGAGCATATATGGCGAGCCTATATCAAATGAACTCCAAATTATATGAAATTACATAGGGATGTAAAAAATAATATTTTGGGAAGATATCACCAGAAATTGTGCCAATATTGAGTCTGATGGTGCCTCGTAATTGCAATGACCATGCACAACCTATAAAAAAAAAAGTAAACAATTCTTGGCTCTAAACATATCCAAAACACATTAAAATTGGAAATAATACATAAAAGGATATTTTAAAGAAACCCATTTTATCATATTTGAAAAATAAATGACATTTTAGGCATTTCTTCAGATGACCACCGTAGACCTACGTGAGACCCTACAAAACACTAAAATTGTGATATCTCGACGAATATAAAGAATGACCTGAAATTTGAAATGCAACATAGTAATAACATGTGGGAAATAAAAAATTAAAAATATTCACAAAATTATTCACATATTTCTATTCATCATAGGGTGGGTCAAATACGACTATCACAAATTAGGGGGCGCCCGGGGTGGACCGCCCACCATTTCTGCCAAAATATTGCCATAAATTCTATTGGGGATTGATGAAAAAAACTATGGGGGTATTTTAATAAAATTTGGTGAGGTTATTAACTCATATGGTTTGGTTATGTCACAAATTGTACCTACTAGTTCCCTCACAAACCTCCTTCGCTAGGTAGAGATTTCGAGGTAAGAATGGGCACAAAAGGGTGAAGGAAAATATTTGCATCACTCTATTAATTTGTAATCAATTTCCTCTCTATATTAATGTGGAAAATGCATCCAATTTATAGCCCAAGGAGGCTCATGGGTTAAAATGCATGCAAGGGCATGCAGGGCAAGAGGCGCCACTTGGCCACTGGGGTGACATGCATTGGAGGGGAAGAGAATCTCCCAAAATGGCCTCATTCATGGGGTATGTCATAAGATCTACTATGTGCCCTAAATTATGGGAAATAATAGTCAAGAATCTATCTGTTACTAGGTGCCATTGGACCAGGTTTTACTTTTTCTGATCAAACCTTCTATTCACTCCACCTAAGGATGAATGCTTCTATTCGCTCCACAGTGGGATGTATAGGTTTTGTATTCATTCCAAGGTGGGACGAATAGAAAATAGGTTTTAAAAAGGTCCTAAAAGAGGTCTAAACCCTTTAAAAACCTTGCAATAAGTGGTTAGGACCACTGTATACCTACTGAGGGCTGCCCTAGGGGCCTTGGTCTATCATTTAGCCGTTGCTTGTGGTAGCATAATCAGATTGACCAGATTTTAGTGTCTATAGAATGCAAAAAGTGTCCTTGGTGCAAATTTAAAAATGGATCATGCAATATTGTAGTTTACTAATTAATTTCAACACCCATGTAGAAGATTTCATCTAGTTGCATGCTTTTCACCTTCGTTCTCCTCAAAATTTTAAATTTACCCTTGTACAATTTGCAAAATTACTTTAAATGTCCACTTATCTAAATTGCTACAAAACCCTAACCATTCAATTTTTTAAAATTTTACCCCTTTAACTTCATTGCATGCTTTTTTATCTTATTTTTCCTAGATGATCAACAAATCACCACTTTTTGCATGTAATTTCATCTTTTTTCCACTTCTTTTGACAACTCAACATTCCACTCATGCGAACATTAATTGCAACGATTGCAAATCATACAAATGCACTTGAAATCATACACTGTACGATCTAAATCATACAACATGATTCCTTGTATGATTCTACCTATACTTTTTCTAATTTTGCTTGTACGATTCCAAACTTGTGCTTTTCCCACCTTCTAACTATCTTGTACGATCTATCACTTAGAGAAATTTTCCATTTTTATCTCTCTTGAAGAGGTCATTGTTTCTAGTTTTCAACCAAATTCCTTCTTAATTGCATCCCGAAGGATTTTCACAACTAAGGAATTTTATTTTTTCTTTTCCTTTTTCTTTTTATTTTTCTATTTTTTCCTTTTTTTTTCTTTAGAAGGGGTTGCCATTGCTAGTTTTCAACCCACTTTTGAATAACTTACTAGTATCACTTATCACATTCCTTTCTCTTTCACCTATTCCATAAGTTTTTTGCCACTGGCATATCTTCAATATGTAGCTCATACCACCTTGTGGCCTTAAACATGATCAAGATGAATAACATCATCATCATGATGGGAAACACCCATCGCCACCTATGATGGGGGTCAAGGGGGTAGGAGCCCCCTTGTAGGATCAAGGGATAGTGTCCCTTGTAGTGTCAAGGGATAGAATCCCTCATGTGCTCCCTGTATAAGTTAAATTTTTCTTTTCATAGGTACATTGGATTTCTTTGCTTGACCCACTTAAATAGCTCATCGTCAACTCAATTATTTCATGTCTTAACCACTGATGGAACACCTTGTATGGTTATAATTTGTATGATTTTATTATATATGATTTTACATTGTGCAACTTGACTTGAAATCATACAATATTTTCCAACTATATGTTTTTACCTAGCAAATGTACAATTCCCTCTTGTAAAATCATACAATCCCATTCTTCCTTAGGTAATTTTGATTGTATGATGGGTTGTTCTACTTGGGAAAAAATTTCCATCAAAATATCTTTCATGTCAACATATTCCATTTAAATATCTTCCATGACAACATCTTCCATGCCATACCATATTCTCTCTCTTTTATTACTGTGAGTGTCACAAACTGCATTACTAGTGATAACCTTTCTCTTTACACCCATGAAGGGTGGGTATCTTTGTTTCCTAGCCTTCATAGCTATCTTTGGTGAATCATCCTCATCACTTGAGGTGTCCCATGGAATCTCTATTTGATTCCTCCTTGGGATTTTTTTACTACACTCATTGTCAAAATTTTCTACCCAAAGTATCTTCTACTCTCCCACTAGTCATTGATGAAACTCACATGTGTCTTCACTCCACAACTTCATTTTTTGATGTGAGGGGGATGGTATTGGTATTTCTTCCTGAGACCCTGTGCTCTGTTGCCTTGGTGCCTGAATCCTATCCTCTACACTCCCTTGCAATCCTTCCATCACTTTCTTAGGTGTCACTATCTACTCTCCTTCCTTGTGCAATGCATCTATGCCAACTTGTTCCTCTATGTTAGATGGTTCTGGTACCTCCTCTTCTATCCCTATCAATAGTGCCTTAAAATCTCCTTCTTAAAATGTGCAAACTCACTCTATTTTTAGTTCATGTGTAGTATGGTCCGAATTACTTGCATTCTCTCTTTGAAAAATTCTCGTGCTCCTTATCATTGGAATATTCTCTCATACTTCTCATATCCTACAAATTTTAACACTGGTGTCTTTCATTTACCTCCAAATTTATAATATTATTACTTTATCAATTTGACCTATTTTAACAAAAATGCCAAGTTCGATAAGGCAACGATGCCAAATGTAGCACACTTTGGCACAACCTATCAAATGGCAATGGGTCCATGCAACTATGGAAATAGTGTCAAATGTAGCATAGAAGTGTAGTATTCCTGATGGGTAGGTGATTCTTAGGGCTTAGAATGATCAATTTAATATTCTTAATCAATTACCCAAATCATACAGTTTTCACAACCATTAATATACGATCGTAAAACAACTTGTACGAACTCAAATCGTACAATTGTATGATTTTAAATTTGTACGATGTTAGTGCTTGTACAATTTTACACTTAGTAAATCCTTCAAATTTGGTTTTGCAAACTACTGTACATAGTTTTGTAACTAATTTATTCAATTTGCCAATATTGCCAAATCGGGTAAGTTTTCCTTAATCACCTAAACTACCAAATCGGGTAAAGTTATTTTGTATGATTTGTAGCACGTCTGGTGTATAATTTGTACAAATTGAAAGTTCAAAAAGGTGCTATTTTGGATACTCTTCCTTATCAATCTCTCTAAGATAAGTTTTAGGAAGTTTTGGGATGGCAATTACTCCATTCTTACCAACATGCAAGTCCTATCTTTAGGGTTTGAGAGAGTTCCTCACAATGAAAAAATCTAAAAATCATACAACATCCCTCAAGATGTGCCTCTTTATACAATATTCCTCATAGATCATTCCTAAGTCTCACAATAGTTTTGGTTCAATTCCATCCTTCATAGCAATGCATTAACATCATCCATAGACATAAAGAAGTAACATGCAATGACCATATATTGTAAAACATTACTCCATCATTATAGAATTGTACAATATATAAGAAAATATTATGCAATTTGGTTCTTCATAATAACTCTTAAATGGTGCACTACAATCACTAACATGTTCCATAAAGATACACAATAACCAATAATTCTATATGATAATAATATAAATTCATTCAATACTCAGACTAATCAGACCAGACTATAACTAGACTTATGAAATTTAAAATGGGGTCTTATATAATGTTTTCCAGGCCATTCCAAGTGGTTCTTGAGGTAATTTATTATTCACAATTACCCATGTATAACAGAATTTATAATTACACCCTTTTACTAAGTCTAATTATTCCTATTATCAAATTCATTCACAATTACAACTCAAATTGCATTTCATTGCACCTTGTACATTTTACCTTCTAGTTTGTATGTTTTACCTCCTCCTTGTATGTTTTGTTGCTACTTGTATGTTTTTCCAAAACTATCAAAATTATCAAAACTAGGCAAATCCTCTTTGTCACTTCTTCTTCTGGGAGGTGGATTTGCTGCCTACAAAGGTTATTTAGAGAAATGTATTTGTTGGTTGTGTGCCCTTATATTCTATGGTACTTGAAATTTTTATCATGCTTATACTAGCTAGTTAATTCTTTGGTTGTATACCAAGGTCTAATGGGTGAGAGTTCTAGCATATTTGAATCAAGGAGCATATTTAACATGATAGCTTGACTTTGTCCAGTATTTGTATATTACATTTTGGGTTTGTCTTGTCTTTGTACCACTAGTTTTTGAGGAGAATTTTGAGTTGTATTTATGTTATTAGTTTGACAAGAATCTATTACACCATATCCTACGACATACGTGTTCTTGTATTGTACTTTGTGGGAAGGTTTTTATTCCTCTTTCTTGTTGTAGTTGAGTTGTCCCCACCTTATGAGGATGACTTCTACTCTTTTAGCCATGTATATAGCTTCTTTAAAAAGGTTATATTTATCATTTATAAAGGATATGATAGTTTTTCATGGATATTTCTTATAAAAATGTGTAAGAGTTCCTTAGGGGGAGGAATATGTTGAAGTCTTCCCACTAAAATTCTCCATTTGGTTAGGAAATTTGAGAATTTTTCAATCTTGAATTGTTTACATTGATATAGGTCATCTATGGTGACTTTTTCTTTTGTATAGACTAAAAACTATTTTACAAAAGCTTCCATAAGTTATTTTATTTTCTTAATGGAATGGTGAGGTATTTGGAAATACCATTCTAAGGCTAAAAAATTAATACTCTTGAGGAATAATCTAAGGAGTAGTTTTTCATCATGATATATGTCTCTACATGCTATTTGAAATGATCTTAAGTGGTTTATGGGGTCTTGCTTCCCATTATACATTTGGAACTTAGGAGTTTCAAAGTTCTTTGGGAAAGGATGGTTGACTATTGTAAGATCCAATGGTTCATTGTAGAATTCTTTAAAATAATACTTTAATTTGTATGACCCTTTAAGAGAGGTAATTTGACATTCAATTTCTTCAAAATTGGAGTCCCTCTTTTCAAGGTCTTGGATTTTAGCATTAATATTTTGGAAATAAGACTTAAACCTAGGTCTTTGAGAGAGAAATACTTTAACACAATCACACTAGACAAATTTTCCCATGAATCCCTTAGGAAAAAAGCCCTTGTGCCTACCCCTTAATGTAGGTAAGGGCACAATTAGCTAGGCATGACATGCCTTACATGTTTTTACATCCTACATGTGGCACCATAAGGCACACCCATGTTGATATAGCACACAAGACCCTCAATGACCAATGTGTGCAATAGTTCACACTATAAAATATGTTACCATTGTATTGAAAATAACTACCACCTATAAATCATATCAAGGACATGAGAAAAAAATAAATGCTTTTCCAATATGCCAAGTCTATTGTATGAGATGAATAACATACCATATCACCCTACTATAAAAAATGCATGAAGCCTCCATTTTCCCCACTGTAGAGACATAATATTTGATATAAAATTATATAATTCAAATTTAAATTTGGGATTTTGGGAGGGAAAGAGAATTTTTTGTATGCAAAAAAGGATAAATGAGATAAAAAAATCATAGAAGTGTTAAACTAGAACCCCCTAAAATTTTCCAATTAATCCAACAGAACTAATGATTCATCCACATATACCATAGTTTTCCCTATAAATATATTTGTATAATTGAACAAAGTTGCTTCATTTAGGCTCTGATACCATATTTTAATTTCCAATATTTTTAGAAACATCCCAAAACATCCATTCACCATAACCATATGTAGAAAATAAAATAAGAATAAAAAAGAAATAATATATAGATGACAAAGAGAGAAAGAGGTAAACAACATGATATGAGAGAAGGAACAAGGGGTGGGTGTCTGTGGGCACCCGATACAAGTTTTCATATATCATACTATATACATTAAAATTTGATCCATTTTCATCATTTTTCATCAATTCACCCTCATATATCAAACCTCTAACTAACCAATCCAAATTCACCTTTTAAAAACCTAAAATTTATCTTTTATTACTTCAAAAAGTGAGGTCATATTTGATCCAAATTTCCCCCCATAAAATATCCATTCCTCCCAAAAAATCTACAATTGGATCAGGCTTGAAAATAAATTTTTGACAATATAAGTTTTGTCATATTTTGACACTATTTGGTCCCCCAAAATGTAAAACAATTGCACATAGGTCTAGCTATCTTGAATTTAAAGTCCTTCTTTATGGGGTGTGAATTTGGCATGTCAAATTCACACCCTCTAAGAGTGAGGTGTGAATTTGGAAATCTTGGTTTTTTTCTCTCAAAAACCCTAATCTTGCATTAGATCTTTGTGATGTCTTCCCTTGCTTGAGGTTAAATTTTATTTTCTTAATTTTTTCTTTCTCTAATACTCCTATAAATAGAGGGATTGGACTCCATTTTTTCCCATGTACTAATCCAATTTCTAATGCTATCTTGGTCTATCTTTTATTAAAAGTGCACTTGATGAATCTTTGCTTTTGAATTATTGTGCTACTTTTCTTATGTGCTTCTTGTGATTAGCTACACTCGATGAACAAGTGGATAAGTATTGATGACATTAAAGGTCTACCATGTTGGTAACTATATTAAATTTCTCATATCTCCTTGCTTTCTCCATCAAACAATTAGGTTTTATTTGTATTATTAGTCTTTTAGAATACTAGTTCTATGTTTTGCATTGTATTTTTGTATTTTTGTAGACTAGGAAAGGATTTGAACCTGATTCGCACTTGATCCATAAAAGGTGTGAATTTGGATTTCTAAATTCACATCTAACCCTTACAAGGTTTGAATTTGGTAATTAGGGTTTGACAACAATTTTTTATTCCCAAAATCGTAACCCATTTTCTTACATTTTTTATTTCTATCACATTCTTTTTGTCCATGCTTTGTTTCCAATGTTTCATATTTGCTATATCTTGTTTTCTTGTTCCAAAGGTCAATAATAACTTTTATTTTTTGAATGATCAACTAAAAGGACCAAGGGGGCTTGACTACTACACCTCCAAGCTTAGTCATATAGCAGCCTAAGTAGGTGCCCAAACACTGATAAAATTTTCTAAGGTTTTGAAGGTGTTGGACATTATAGGGCACACATTTGACAGGGCATGAATTTGGCTATAGGGTGTGAATTTGGTTATAGGGTGTAAATTTGGTTATAGGGTGAGAATTTGGCTAGGATAAATCACTAGGTCAAGTAAGTGTTCTGATAGACCTTTTAGGTTGTTTTTTGTTTGTGTTTCATTTCTATTTTTTAGCTAAAAGAAAAAGGAAAGAAAAGTGTTTGTTTTCATTTCTAGGCATCAAAGGAATAAACGTATATAGATTTTATCTAGGCTAGTTCTGTTTGTGCATTCTCTTGGACCATTTCTTGAAAGAGAAGATTTATTTCCTTGCAAATTAAGGTTTTTTCCTTGCTAAAGTAAATAATCATTTCTAGGAATAGTCCTTTGTTTGCTTGCATTATTGTTTACCATGCATTTTTCTTTAGTTATTTATAGCTTAGATCTTAGTGAGACCAAAATTATGTGATTATTAAATAAATACATCAAATATTCCATACATGGACTTGGAGTGAGTCCTAAAACCATTCCTAGTCAACCCTTCAATCCCCCAAGCCCTTGAATGTAAAGGAATCAAAATACCCATGTGGTCACCTTGGATCCTACTAGATCCAACTGATAATTCTACGTGGTAGGGTAGTTCTTCCCCTCTACATATTTAGCGAACCCAATGTGAAATACATCCATAGTGGCTATATTAAAAATAATATTCCATTTGTTTTTAATTTTTAGTTTTTAAACCATAAGCAAGACCATCATATATGTTTGCATAGATTTAGAACATGAAAACACTTAAAAAATATCTTTTGTGTGTCTTTCATTCCTTTTCCTTTCTCTTAATACTATAACTCCAAACCTTAGGAGTAAGTGAAAACTATTAGAACTGAATGAGAATCCTCAAAAGGATGATTATATTGACAGGGAGAATCCCAATATAGAAGGAAATAAGGACATATGGACTGGTTATGAAATTGATCCTATTGAATGAACTAATGGTCTAATCACCTAAAAATCACATAATCAGCTCATGAATTTCATTAGGCAACACAAGGAAATCCTGAGTGAAGCCTTAGATAGAGACACCCCCTTTTATGGAGCTAGAGTGTCTCATCATCAAACCATTTCTCCTCAAAATATTTGAATCAATATTTTTTTCTAAATCTTCTCATAATGTTAATCCATCTCATAAATCTACATATGCTACTACAACAACCACCAATGTTGGAGCAATTTTGCAAGTTCCTCCAACTAGTAGTGCATCTCAAAAACATGTTCAATTTCCTCCTCATTCTATTCCTCATAATATTTCTTTTGTTCCATAAATTGTGAGTTATCATCCACAACAAGATACGACAAAAAGTATTCCATATCATAATATTTTTAATATTTCTAACATTAAAAAAACCCCTTTTCAAAAATCCACCTATACCCCTCTAGGGAACCTAGGGGTATTACATAGCAATAATATTGACGTATAAAGTTTAACAAATGTAGTGAAACAATTGGCATTAATAATGGATATGCTTCAATATCCAAGTTTCACTTATGACTAATAAAATGTGCAATCAACCTCTAGAACCTATGGTCACCATTAGGCCCTACTCAAAGAATTTCCCAATGCTAGTCTTACCTATTTATAAGGGAGTAGAGGACCCATTTAAACATTTAAGGATGTTTAGAACATCAAATCATGATATTATATATAATGACATGTTGCTACTAAAAATATTCCTAAGAGCCTTGGTGGTATGATATTGGAATGGTATTATCAACTACCTCATCATTATTTAAGAAATTTTGAAGAGATAACTAGGTTATTTGTATAAAAATTTGGAGCTTGTATTGAGAAAAATGTGACTATATAATATTTATATCTACTTAATAAAGGTAAAGATGAAAGTTTCTTCGAGTTTTTGACTTGATGAATAAGTCTACTTGGATTATTAAGATACACCTTGCCTCCTTGGTACATGCTAGATATTTTATTAGAAATTTACAAGAATAGATATCATATGAGTTGGAAACAATAATAGTTACCTATTTCGAATAAGTAATAGATTTTGAAAGAATATTGGAGAAATATCTTATTTGAAGAGGTAAACTTAAATCAAGAAAATAAGGATATGACCATAAAATGTCAATACAAGAATAAGCATGTAGTTTATGATGGGGTAGAAAATAATAGGTAAACTAATAATGTTAATTTTGCTAGTACCTTGTAGAATATGGTACTTAGTAGACCTCAAAAACCCCCACCAAGGAATTTTACAAGACTCAACCAACCTATTTCATCAGTCCTTAAGCAAATTTTGGAGGATAAGATGATTAATTTACCTCCCATAAGACAAATTGATATCACAAAACATGGTATAAACCTCATAAACATTGTGAGTATCATAGGGTGGAAGGTAACATGACATGATCATGTAATATTTCGAAACATGTGATTCAAGACTTAATATATGAGGGTCATCTAGTTATAGAGAACTCCCAATCTACTTCTAACCACAAACCTCTAACTAATAAACCTCCTAATCAACAAGCACCTATGAATAATCAAGATATAGGAATCTTTCAAAATACCCTATCCAATCATCAACAACATAAACCAACCAAGTGTCATAATGTACCACCATATTACAATAACATGATGGGTATGATAGTAGCTACCACAAGACAATAATCTCAAGTTCAACTGACTCAAAAATCTTAGCAGGAGATGAGGTCCACATCCAACCAACCCTATAGACCACATTTAGTTTTGAAAATTATCCCAAAAATGAGAAAAAGCATCGAAAAACAAACATTAGTGTTGAAACCACAATCAAAATTCTCCTTTTAAATTCAACAATAGTTAAGTAACATGCCAACCAAGATATCCTTCTTAGAGCTTTTATAAACTTATATTCAATGGAAAGCCTTATTGAATCTTCTAAGTCAACAATCTATCCCACAAGACCTTTCCCCTAGCAACCTAGCCAATATTGTTGGTTCTCTTGGGATACATCATATATATTTGTATGATGATGATCTTCCTTCCTCAAATTTACAAAGGGATTCTCCCCTTTACACTATTGGATATATTAGAAAAAACTTTATCAAGAGGATCTTGATAGACAATGGTTCCTCCCTCAACATATGAACATATAAATTCTCACAAAACTTTGGAATAAATAAGGAAGATTTAACCAAATCTGATGTCATCATAAAAGCTTTCAAAAATGAGTCCCAAGAGGCCTACACCATTTTATCCCTTCTCCTTAGGATAGGATCTAAGATATTAGATACTTTATTTTATGTGGTATCTTGCCCAACATATTTTAATATTTCTATTGGACACCCTTGGATTCGTGTAATGGGGGATTTCCCTTCTACTCTTCATCAATGTTTAAAATATGAATTCAAAGACTAGCTTGTCACCATTTAGGGTAAACCAAATCCATTTAAATATTTTTCAATGGTTGATGAGTAAGCTCAATCTAGTCTCAATTATTTCCATATATTTATCTCCATAAAATTTCTTCTACTTCTTCTAGTTCATCCTCTACAATCATCAAGGAGTTTAAATTTTTTAAATTAAATTAGGAACCATGAACCATATTTTCATCACGGGATCAAAGCAACCTGCTTTGTGAAAGTCCTCTTCTATATATAGCAAAGCTACCACCTTCACCCCGAACTATGGATATAACCCATAAAAAGGGTGAAGTTGTATGCATCAACGTGTGTACCTTTATCTATGAAGGTACATCCCTCAAAGATAAGATCCATGGTAGCAATACATTTCCTATCAAACAATCATTTTCTCATTGTTATCTATCCAGTGATTACCCACTTTCTAAGTAGATCTTATCTAGTATGGGATATGTAGATAAGGGTTTGGGGCCACAAAAAAATGTATTCAATAACCTTTGGAAGAACTTAGGTCCGAGGTGTAGACCAATTGATTCATCCAAACCCCATAAGGGGGGTAGAGGTCCAAGGTTCAAATCACGGGCCTCACCGGACTAAATTCTTGTCCCTTTCTTGGTGCTTTAAATGGATTAAAAGGTTTAAAATGATTTTGGCATGGTGGTTATAGGGGCGAACTATGCAAAGATCTATGTGGTGGCTTCCAGGGTGGACAACACAGAATACTGTGGTAGCCATAAAAGCTAGATAGCCTACTCAGATTCGTGGTGGCTACTGATTCCACCATGTAAATACAAAAAAAAAAAACCTTTGGAAGTTGAGATTTGGTCTAGGAGATATGGTATAGGCTACATTCTCAATAAAACCTAGGTCTTACCAACTGATGATGATAACCTTGTCAGTTATGCTAAATTTTTGGATCATAATGGCTTGGAATGGAGTAATGAGGATGAGAGACCACATTATCCCTCTAAAATTCTATTTTGCAATGTGTTAACATTAGTGCACCTTGAGTTAGTTGTGACCCTAAGGGAGTATGCTAAAGGGGATACTCTTTATGATATGGATCATGAAGATATCCTCTAGAATGGCTTCTTCTTTGATGGGTTAGTCCCTTGTGTCACCCATGTAAATTCTTATAGTTCTCAAGAGGATTATGTTCCTATCTCTCATAGACTTTGAGTAATTAGGATTTGTTCTTATTAATAAGAAGGAAGTCCCATTTAGGGTATGTGTCAACTTTTATTTAGAAATTTCTAGAGAATATGCTAAGGGGGATACTCTATATGATGTGGCTCATAAATGTTTCCTTCATCATAGCATTTTATTTGAGGAGTTAGTCCCTTATTTCATCATTCCTTAGCTAAGAAAGAAGGCATAGTTAGAATGTGTGCTAACTTGTATTTAGATCATTTAAACCAATTGGAGTTGCTAGATGAAAAATGCATTCATGCATTAGAGCATCTTTAATCCTATTAGAATATGCTCAAGTGATATTACTCTAAGAAAGTTTGCAATCATTCTTTTGAGGTTAGGTACCTTGTTCTCAAGGAAAAATAAAAGAACACTAATGCTTAAAAATATTTGAAAGGCAAGTTTTAGCCCACTTGGCTAGGGACATTTGTAATAACAACCAATTTTGGCTCAAGAGCCTATCATTTAGCTTCATTATATGGTAAATATCTTAAAGAACCAATGGATATAAAGCAACTACAAATATACTACACGTTAATTTGCATCACCTCTCTTCTTTTCTTATTACCTTCTGTATTTGTCTTATTTTATGTCACCTTGCATTAGTTTATTTTCTCATACTACATGAATTATTATAAAATTTTACATGAACTGCTTGACATTCAATTCCATATACATATTTGCTTGTTATATAGTTACTTTTTTTCTTGATCATACTTGCATTCATCTGCTTGAGCATATAGATTTTTGGGGACTTTACCATGAGGTAAGTGATTAAATATAGTTGGGTTTTAGCCCATATGCATTGCAATCATACTATGTATTTGATGCTTAGAAAATCCCCAACCTAGGGTGCATTTTCATAAATATTTTATATCATTGCATTTATCATCGTCAATCATTTTCTTTTCTTTTATTATTTTTTCATATATTCCTTGACCTTGAAAGTGTCAATAACCAAAAAAATTTCTCCAAGTCAAGGTATTTAGTTCATATCTTGTATATCCTTGTCCTTTGCAAGTTTTTAATAACTTATTTTCCCCAAGATAAAAGATATATGTTCCTTCTTCCAATCTATGCATCTTTTTTTTGCTCATACTTCTTATTGATATATCGACTGTTAACATATCCTCATGGGATAGGGTAGATACCACATGAATATCATTTATGGTGTTCATACAACCACTAAATATCCTACACACATATCTTAGCTATTGGAATTTCAATAAGGACACATACACACTATTATTTTCTTCTTGCTTCTCTACTTCTTTTATCTTCCTTCTCTCTAGCATATGCACACACAACACCTTATTAATTTGATTGATATTCTTATCTAAGCTAATGAACCTATTAGGTTACACTTATTTTAACTATTTGCATACACCACACCCCTATTAGGTTGTACTCCTTTTGGAAAATTAATAAAACATTTCACTCCATATTGGATAACTTCATGGTCACCAAAAAGGGGTAGCCTCCTTTCAACCATTTGCAAGCATACATCCTAGCGAGTATCTCTCCACCCATAGCCATTAGTGAGAATCACACCCATATTAGGTATCACTCACACTTATTATTTTAGTGATCATTACACCCTTATAGAATAGCTTCATGGTCACCAGTGAGGGACAACCTCCATTCAGCCATTTGTGAGCATAAATATTTATAGGTCCCACTCCACATTTTATTCTCTTTTTGCTTAGTTTATGTTTTTTTGGTCACACTTATCCCTTACAATCTATGCTTATTTGAATTTCATGCTCAAAGCATATTTTTTATTTTATTTTTTATCTTTGTTGATCTTCTTCTTCATCATCTTCCTTTTCTTCCCCTTCTTCTTTTCTTTCTTTTCTTCCTCTTTTTCTTCCATCACTCTTCTCCTATCACATCTATAAATCTATTCATTAATACCCAACTAGGGGCATAAATCATTTATCTCATTAATTTTTTTTACTTCTTATCACTTCATCTTACCTTCATCTTGATCTTGGGTCAATTGAATCATATCTAATCCTTCTCAATATTCATAGTCTTCCTTACTCAACCCTAGCCTAATTTAGTTTCATCAGTTCAATTTGGTTTTCCCTTTAAAAATTGATAGGGAACCCTAGGCTAGGGGTATACATGCATAAAATTTGTGTATGAGCAATACGTTTTCACACCATCTACTCTACATTGGATTTTCAAGTTTCCAAAATATCCCCACCATAAAAATTGGTTGACAACTATTTTTCATGCATTCATTGCATAGTGAATACATCAAAAAGGGAAAAATTTTAGACATTATAAATTGACCTACTTTTCATCATTTTTTATCAATTCACCCTCATATATCAACCCTTTAACCAACCAATCCAAATTCACCTTTTTTTTTTAACATTGTGGAATCAGTAGCTGCCATGAATCTAGGTAGGCTGTCTAGATTTTATGGACACCATAGTATTCTGTGATGTTCACCCCAAAATCCACCTCACAGATATTTGCACAGTCCTCCCATATAACAACCATTCCATGATAATTTTAAACCTTTTACACCATTGAAAACACTAGGAAAGGGACAAGCGTTCAGTCCGAAGAGGTAGGAGATTTGAACCTTGGACCTCCGCCCCTCTTATGGGGTTTGGATTAACCAATTGGTCTACACCTTGGACCTACCAAATTCACATTTTAAAGACCTAAAATTGAGATTTTATTTCTTAAAAAATTAAGGTCATATTTGAGACAATTTTCTCCCATCAAATCTTCTCCATTCATCCCATAACCTCTACCATTGGATTAGGATCAAAAAGAGCTTTTCGATAATATAAGTTTTATCCCATTTTGATACCATTTGGTTCCCAAAAATGTAAAAATACTGCACATGGGTCTAGCTATCTCAAATTCATGGTCCTTCCTTATGATGTGCAAATTTGACATGCCAAATTCACACCCTCTAAGAGCAGGGTGTGAATTTGAAAATATTGGATTTTTCTCTCAAAAATCCTAATCTTACATTATATTTTTGTGATGTCAGCCCTTTCTTGAGATTAAGTTTTATTTTTCCATATTTTTCCTGCTCCATGTAGGAATATATTACTTTATTTGGTAGGTATCTTAGATTAGGTTTATGTAATATAATAAATGCACAAATGTGCATAATATTCAATAATGTAAATGTGCACATTAGTCCATGTGTACATGTATCCATAGATTAGGAATGGATAGTGAAGAGTCATAGCATTCAAGAGTCATTATAGAAAGGCCACATATACATGTTATAGCCTTGAGTATTGTGACACTTACTTGTTACTTACCAAGAATTGTACTATTTTTGTGAGGTTCCATTAATGGCTATTCTATGAGTTATTCTAAAAGTATTTTATGCTATTTACATATATCTTAGATTGCAATAATTATATCTAGAATAATGGTTACTTATTTCATTGCTTATGGTTTTTTAATCTTAAGTATATAGATTCAAAATATAGTAGTGGTATCAGAGTCACAAGGGATTTGATAGGAGAGAGAAAATCTCCACTACATGAGATTTTGGAAAAGAAGAGGAAGGCTAGAGAAAGCCTCATTTTAGAGTTGAAGGAGTGACTATTGGAGAATGTTTGAAGGAAGCTCGAGGTAGAATATTGTTGGGAGTCACATCAAAGTTTTTGGGATAATCATTACCATCCAATGACATGCCCATTTAAATACTAAAAATATTGAAGGTTTGTTGCATTTATTAAACTAGCACTCGTGATTTAGGTTATTACAAAGGTGGTATTGAATATCATGTAGCTAAAAAACTACCAAATGGTTTTGGTAGTGTCATGGAAGTAAAGGGTTTATTTTTTATTTATCACTACTCATGAGGAAATATCCATTTGATACTTGCACCATAGGAGAATGATTCTAGCATCTTGGAAAGTTCACCTGAATAGTTAAAGTTATCTACCATAAGAAGTTCCAATTGTTTCTATGTTTTGGTATCCAAAAGTTTCAACAATGAGTGTTGAAGTGGAGACATTGTGATGTAGGTACCAAGGATACCAAAGAGAAGACTCATGTAGTCAGAAAGTCTGAATGATAGGATAGTGTAACGAATACATATTAGATTGTAAAGAGGCTGAATGAGTTTATTATTTTTAACTGATGATCAAATGAATGAAGGATATATAAGGAGATTAAACACCAAGTTTTGGATAGCAAGAATAAGGTGAATAAGCCTAAGAGGAATAAAATGATCTAAGAGTAGATTCATTGCCCAAAAAATTCTAAGAATTTTAGACACAAGTAAAATATTCTAGTCAAGATTTTTATGAGAATGGTGTGCATCGGGCTGGTTGCTAGGAATAAGTGAGAGCATTTCAAAGGAAGAAAACTTTGGACAAGGAAAAATTTGTACACCTATATACATCAAATTTTAAGAACAATTACAGTAGGGTGGAGAGAACTGTTTCCAAAGTTACAAAGTCATCTCATAAAATTTGAAATAGTCTAAGCTACATAGATGAAATAGTTCTGTAGACCTAAGCAAAGTAGTTTAGGAATTTGTAATACCACCTTGATGAATTTGCCTTGATGATCACACATCATGGAGAAATAGGATAGCCAATTCCTATTAGGAGGAGATAGTCGACGTGTTAGTTGAATGCTTGAATAAATACTCATTAAATATGCACACATTGAGGATTTAGTGCTCTCAAATTAGCCATTGAAAGTCACACTCAAATTAACTATTGGTGGTAGAATAGTAGAAGACTCATGGTAGGTTTATCATTTGCTCGGTGGTCATGTTTGTGTTTGCACAAAAGGAGTGTAATTGTGGCAATAATGTAAGATAGTATGTTTTTTCTATTGGAGAAATAATGTGATAAGAATTTAAAAATTAAAAGGGTCTATAAAATATAATTTGAAGGAATAAGGGTTAATCTTAGCATTCTATAAAGTTAGTTATTTCAAGTTAAATTTATTTTACTAATTAATTTAATGGAGAGATAAAGTGAATATGATGTACATTTTTTAAAATTTTCTAAGGTTAATTTGAATTAATCTATTTTTACCTAGATTAATTATATTATTGGAGGAATAAGGAATTTAAGTGGACAATTGAAACCTTATATATCTTATTAAACTATTTTGGGATGGTTTAAAGATTTTTGAAGATATAATTTGGAGTT
This sequence comes from Wollemia nobilis, assembly GCA_028583015.1. Lineage (NCBI taxonomy): Eukaryota > Viridiplantae > Streptophyta > Pinopsida > Araucariales > Araucariaceae > Wollemia > Wollemia nobilis. The sequence continues at coordinate 2,625,570 of JAQPPZ010017001.1, read as the reverse complement.
TTGGAAATTTAATTACAAATTACTTTATTTAGTTTTGTAATTCAAATTAAAAATAATTTATTTTTGAGCCATAAGGTATTCAACATGAATATAGGTTTTTGAAATTTAGAATTTATTCAAAATCTATGGAGCTATAAGGTAGTCTACATCAAAGTAACATGGCAAAGAGAAATAAAATAAACAAGAAAATAAGTATTTAAAAATTAGAGACTCAAAAATAGAACTTCATGAATTATCAAAATTAGTTGAAGAAGAAAACCTATGTTCACAAGAACTAATTTACATTGAAGATGATCCACTAGAGAAGACTAAGAAAATGTTAGAAAAAACAAAATGTCATACACAAAACATGATAGATAAAATTGAAAGACAAGAGGATATGACATTAAAGGAAAATAGAGTTTTGAAGTCAATTGTAAGAGAAGCCAAAAATGAAATATTTGGAATGCTAGGAAACTATCTAGATTCAAAACTTGAGGAAGTAGAAATAAAATCCAAAGATGTCTTCACATTACCTAGTGATATAGGAAAAATAATGTATATAACATTACTTTATAATAAATTCCTCAAAGGAAACAATAGAAAGCATAGAGAAATGATAGCAAATTTGGAAAGTGAAACTGTTGATATTATCGAAGAAGTAGAACAAGAATAATTTAAAATGCTTCAAGAGTGTATGCAATACATTCTCAATGATGCTAATTATTATGGTGAAAATAGTGTTACTATACCTTCTAGCCTATGGAGAATGGTATACAAAGGAATTTTCACTCTTAATATTTCCAATATAAGAGAACATGAAAAGGTTAAAGAGGTAAAGAATAAAATAGAGATGAAGGATACTTGTAGTAATACAAATTATTTAAGGCCTTTGATCGTATATTCATGTTGTAATACTATGGATTCAAAATCATTGATGATTGATGCATCTTGTGACATTAATGATTTAGAAGAGCCTATTACTAAGACTAATGCTATATGTGATACAAGTAATTTAAATATAGTTTATGATTGCTTAGAATAAGTTTATGCTACTAGGATTGATGATGATGCTCAGGATCATTCTAATGATTATTTTGAGATTAACAGATTCATTCAGAATTGATGATACATGAAGATATAAGTTTAGAAAAGCAAGAGTAGGGAATGAAAGAACATATTGCATCAAAAATTATATCAAAGTTTAAAATTCAAACTAAAAGTAATAATGGACAAGATATTGCACGTGTGATAGGAAAGAGTGATATCAAGTCCATGATAGAAATTGACAGGAATAGTTGTTGTGAAGGACATAATGGTCAAATGGATTCAATAGCAAAAAATAGGTGCAGTAATTATAGTAGATATGAGCATAAGGTAGAGAGATGTTGGAATCTCCATAGTTGTAAAATTTGTGGAGGAACCAATCATTCACAAAGATATTGTTGGTACAAAGAAAATCATTTCTTTGATTAGATATATACAATGATAAGAAACTTCATTAGTGAATTCTCTTAGGTATATTTCTCAATGTATAGATATGGGCTCAGGAAAAGCATGAACTCCTTCAATTACAGATTCAAATGGAAACTAGTGGCAATGCCAAAGTTAGAATATAGAGTCAAATAAAGAGATGAATCTAGAATAGAAAACCAGATGCAAAGTAAGTTTGAAGACATATATGAAGATCCATATTGAATATAAGTATTCAAAAACCAAATAATGTAATACAAGGGGGTGTTGGAGTATATTAAATTATTTGGTAGGTATCTTAGATTAGGTTTATGTAATATAATAAATGCATAAGTGTGCATAATATTCAATAATGTAAATGTGCACATTTTTCCATGTGTACATGTGTCCATATATTATGAATGGATAGTGAAGAGTCATAGCATCCAAGATTCATTGTAGAAAGGCTACATATAAATGTTATAGCCTTGAGTATTGTGACGCTTACTTTTTACTTACCAAAAATTGTACTATTTTTGTGAGGTTCCATTAATGGCTATTCTATGAGTTATTTTGAAAGTCTTTTATGCTATTTACCTAGTTCTTAGGTTGCCATTATAATATCTAGAACATTGGTTACTTATTTCATTTCTTGTGGTTTATTAATCTTAAGTATATAGCTTCAAAATCTATCACTCCAAACCTCTTATAAATAAATTTATTGGAATCCCCTTTTCCCCAAGTCCTAATACAAGTTATAATGCTATCTTGATCTATCTTTTGTGAAAATTTCTATTAATGAATCTTTACTTTTAGATTTCTATGCTAATTTGCTTCTATGCTTCTTGTGATTGGCTATCCTTAGTGAACAAGTGGGAGAACCTTGATTATAGGATAAGTCTACCATTTTGGTCATTACCTTCACTTTATCATAGCTCCTTACTTTCTCCATCAGTAAATTAGGCTTTCTTTGTATTATTAGTCTTTTAGAACATTAATTCTCTATTTTGCATTGCATTTTTGCATTTTTGTAGACTAGGAAAGGCTTTGAACCAAATTTGCACTTGATCCATATAGGGTGTAAATTTGGCATACTGAATTTGCACATACCCATTATGAGGTGCAAATTTAGTAATTAGGGCTTGGGAGTATGTTTTTATTCCTAAAACCCTAACCCATTATCTTACATGTTTCATTTCTATCATATTATTTTTGTTTGTGTTCTATTTCCACTATTTTATGTTTGTTATATCTTGTTTGCATATTTCAAAGATCAACAATCACTTTCATTTTTCAAATGGTCAACTAAAAGGACCAAGGAGGCTTGACTACTACACCTCCAACATCATTCATATAGCGGTATAAGAAATTTACCAAAAAATAATTAAATTTTCTAAGGTTTTAAAGATATTTTATAGGTTTTGAAGTTGTTGTATATTATAAGGCATGAATTTGATTATAGGGCATGAATTTTGCAAGGTGTAAATTTGTTTACAGGGTGTGAATTTTGTTATAGGGTGCAAATTCGGTTATGGGATGCAAATATTTCTAGGATAAATTGTCAGGTCAAGTAAGTGTTCTAATAGATATTTTAGGCTATTTATTATTTGTGTTTCATTTCTATTTTTTTTAGTTAAAAGTAAAAGGGAAAGAAAAGTGTTTGTTTGCATTTATAGGTATCAAAGGAAGAAACCCATATAGTTTGCATCTAGGCTAGTTCTGTTTGTGCATTCTCTTAGACCCTTGCCTAAAAATAAAAGATTAATTTCCTTGTAAAGTAAGGTTTAGTCCTCACTGATGCAAAGAATCTTATTTATGTTTGTGTATTTTTGTAGACTAGGGAAGGTTGTGAACCAAATTCACATCTGATCCATATAGGGTCCGACTTTGGCTTTCCAAATTTGCACTTGCCCCTTATGGGGTGCAAATTTGGTAATTAGGGCTTGGGGACAAGTTTTTATTCCCAAAAACCTAACCCATTTTTCTTGCATGTTTTATTTCTATCACATTCTTTTTGTCTATGATCTATTTCCACTATTTCATGTTTGTTATATCTTGTTTTATTATTCCAAAGGTCAACAATCACTTTAATTTTTTGAATGGTCAACTAAAAGGACCAAGGGGGCTTGACTACTACACCTCCAAGATCATTCATATAGCGACCTAAGTAGGTTCTCAAACACTAATCAAATTTTCGAAGGTTTTAAAGTTATTTTGTAGGTTTTGAAGTTGTTAGACATTATAGGGCATGAATTTGGTAAGTTATGAATTTGGTTGTAGGGTACAAATTTGGTTATAGGATGCAAATTTGGTTATAAAGTGTAAATATTTATAGGATCAATCGTCAGGTCAAGTAAGTGTTCTAATAGATCTTTTAGGTTATTTATTGTTTGTGTTTCATTTCTATTTTTTATAGTTAAAAATAAAAGGGAAAGGATATTGTTTGTTTTAATTTCTAGGCATTAAAGGAAGAAAAACATATAATAGATAGTTCATTTTTTATTTCTCTTGGACCCTTGCCTAAAAAGAAAAGAGTCATTTCCTTGCAAAAATAAGGTTTAGTCCTCATTGAAGCAAAGAGCCATTTATAGGAATAGTCCTTTTTTTCGTGCATTATTTTTTGTTCTACATAATTCTTTAGTTCTTTATAGCTTAGATCTTAGTGAGACCAAAATTAGGTGCTTGCTCAATAAACACATCAAAAATTCCATCCTTGGACTTGGAGTGAGTCCTAAAATTATTCCTGGTGAACCCTTTAATCCCTTTAGCCACTGAGTGTAGACTAATAAACATACCCCCATGGTCACCTTTAATCCCAACATATCTAGCCAAGAATCGTACATGGTAGGGTAGCTTTCCCCCTCCACATACTATAATACAAATTATTTCTCTGAGTGATACTTATATGTTAACCTTAGTCCAACATTAACTTCACCTCGAGGTTAATATTAAATTAAAATAATAATAAATTACCCTTTAGGATTACATGAAGATGCTTGTAGGCTTACACATAGGCATATGTAGGCTTACACATAGATGCCTGTAGACTTACATAGAATAATACCCATAAGAACTTGCTTATAGGTTTACATAGATGCTTATAGAATTACATAGAAATATGTTTGTAGGCTTATATGAAGGTGTCTATTGAGTGGTAATTTTGCCCAATTGCAAAACCATACTCACAGTTAGGATTTTGATTAGAAAACCCTCTCTTGCAAAGAAATAAACATTTATCCAAGGTTCCTTTTAATTAATGTGTGCATGTGTGCTTATGAAAATGTGTCAAAAAGTGCTTGGAATACGTTAGTGATTTGCAAATTAATGTTAACAGGGGCCTATGTTGGTACTACTTTATTATACTAAGAAATTAATTGTTCATGAAACTTAAAAGAAAGAAAATGTGATTGGCCCTCATATGACCATGATGAACAAAATGAAATTCATTTTATCTTGGAGTGTTTTAGGTAGATTTAATATTTATTTATTAAGTAGATTTTAACAAACTTTGTATTTTTGTTAAACCTTGCTTTAAGCATGAAAGAAAATACTAAAATCTATCTTGAAGTGTGAACATGAAATGATTAGTGGATTCATTTTACCCTACTTTGAGCATGAAAAAGAAATAGCTAGATGACTAAATTTTAAATGTAATAGCCTTTGTATGCTATATAAATTATCCTCTTTGATGAAATTATGATTTTCATAAAGGGAAGTCAATTTATTGCTTTAAGAAACAGAAATGCAAAGCTTAGAATTTAATTCTCCTTTAAAATGTGAAATAATGTTAAGCCTTTTGAAATTACAAAATTCCATAAAAATGAGAACTTTAAATATTTATGGAATTTTGAACCTCCCTTAAAACAAAAATTTAATTGCACTAAATAACAATTTAAAGCTTATTCTTTGCATTAGTGCACTTATTTTTGGAATTTTAATTTTCTTATATTTTTTATTTTATTTGGAAAATAAAAAAAAAATGAAAAGAGTAGGGTTAGAAAAATAAAATAAAATGAAACTAAAAAAAAAAAAAAAATTGTAACTCTAAAATTTCCACAGACCCTACAAATATCAGTACCCTACATAAAAACTAGCATTGAGGTGATCCATATCTACGTAATCTAACCCTCAATGAGGTGCAATATTCTAATGAAAAAGATGCAATATATAAAAAACATAATAAATGAGTCAACCATTAACATGTATAAAACTCATTAGATCTTCAATATATTGAAAAAGAAAGGTTTTCAATAACAACTAAGTGCAGAATACCATATCCTAAATTGGCATCCAATGGTGAAATATCCAGTCCAGCGATGTGGAAAGAGAAATCCCAAATAGGTCCAACTCCAAAGCCTCATTTTTACACCTACAACACTATCTCAAAATTTCCTCCCCCTCTTCCTCATGGTTCTATCATCATCATCATCATCATATTGCAACCCTTTGCCTTCATTAATGACCTATTTTTCAAAAACACCAAAATTAGGCACCCAATCAAAAGTATGTCCATCCTTTTCAAACCATAAATTTTGTTGATCAAGAGGCATGTCATTTTTTGAATGTACATGAATTTCAATATCTTCATGTGAGATAGATATTTCAATGTCCTGTATATCAAGCAAAATAGAAATTTCATCAATAGGAGTGTGAGCAACAAATAATTCCTCATATCTTCCCCAACAATTATGATAATTATATTCTAAAGCTAAATTATGAAATTCTATCGTGTCTTCAAATGGCTTGTGATTCTTCGACTGTACAAAAATTGTAGGCTCTTCATGTAATATAACAACTTTAGTGTCCTACGTATCAGATGATGAATTTTTTTATCAAAATATAGAAAAGAAACACATTCCTCATATCTTTCCCAACCATCATAATAATTATATTTTGAAATCAAAGGATGAGATTGTATCAATTATTTTACATAATATTTATATTCATCTATTGATTCACCCTTCTCAGTTTAAAAAAATTAATCTTCCTCAATTTCAAAAAATTCATCTTCCTTAGATTCATCTATTGATTCACTTTCAACAAATTTTGAAGATTCAAGGGTTTCTACAATGGAATCAATTATTGTATTCAACTTTCTAAAATTATCCTAATATTCCCTTGTAAACAATAACTCTAAGCCTTTCATTTCTATTTGGTCATTATTTGGAACATGTTGGCTTTCTTGATCATCCACTTGGATCATTTCATTTAATTCTATAGAACCACAATCCTCATTGGTGGATATTAGCTTTGAAACTTTCACCTCCTCTTGGAAAATATCTAAGGTGGTTATAACATTTGGATCTTTAACTTCATCCCATTGATTGCTCACATTAGATATCATTTGATTCAAGGTTGCTGCATTTGATGGTTGGTATTGGTTGGAATCCATAACTCCTAAAAAATAGTTCATCATGGGAGAAGGTGATACCTCATCTAGATTCATTGGTAGAATTTGATTATGATCCTTAGGGTTGAGCAATAATAATCGACCCACATCTATACCTTTCAAAATTCACCATTTTTCTACTATTATTACCTCATTGTAGGCTCTAGGCATAGATGGATCTTTAAGAACTCTTCCTAGAAATATAGAAGTAAAGGGGTCTAAGGCTTCCAAGTATATTTGGATGGCTTCTTATTCTAAAATGATATAATGCATCCCCATATCGGTATACAACCTGTGGAACCTATCATTAAATTGGCTCGTGGACTCATTAGGTTCTTTACAAATAGAGATAAAATGATTTAATATCCCAATTTTCCAAACTGTTTGAGAAATGTTGCTTCTAGTTGATCCCAAGAGGTGATAGAACCTGCAGGTAAACCAATATACCAATCATAATCAAATTCATCTAATGTGGATAGAAAAAAACTACAAACAACATCTTCATGTATGATTTGTAAATGAATTAAAATAATTTTATATTCTTGAATATGTTCTTTAGTCGATTCCATTCCATCATGCCTAAATTAATGTAGATTACACATAAGATCTATAGGCATACGATGTGAAGGCTCAGGTATATTTAAAGAACTACCTTTCATCATTGGAGTAAAAATTGCCATTTGAGAACCTTAAATAATGCAAATTTAGCATCAATTTTATTAGTTAAATAAATATATCTTGCAAGTAAGCATGAAATGACTAACAATTTTCAAATGGTTAGACAAATAAATCATCAATTTATCAACCAAAAGATATGCATCAATTAAAACATAGAAATAAAGAACGTCCTTCGATTTACAAAAGGTTAACATTAATGCATCATCAATTAAAAGACTTTCAAATCAATGAATATGATCAACAAAACCTCATTAGTTAAGACCAATGCCTTCAAATAACCTTTCAAGTAACATGAACAAGTTAACATCTACAACAAGAATAACCAAATCAGGTCCTCTTTCTAGCACCAAAATGTTGAGTGGTAATTTTGCCCAACTACAAAACCACACTCACAATTAGGATTTTGACTAGAAAATCCTCTCTTACAAAGAAAATAACATTTATCCAAGGTTCCTTTTACTTAATGTTTGCATGTATGTTATGAAAATGTGTCAGATAAGTGGTAGAATACCTTAGTGATTTGCAAGCAACTGTTAACAAGGGGCATGTGCTAGTGTTATTTTATTATGCTATGCTATCGATTGTTCATGAAACTTAAAAGAAGGAAAATGTGATTGGACCTCATATGACCACGATGTATGAAATGAAATTCATTTTATATTAGAGTGTTTTAGATAGGTTTAATCTTTCTTTATTAAGTAGATATTAACATATTTTATCCTTTTGTTGAACCTTACTTTGAGCATGAAAGAAAGATTAAAATCTAACTCTAGAATGTGAACATGAAATGATGAGTGGGTTCATTTTACCTTGTTTGATGAATGGATTTTATGTTGCTTTGCTTTGCTTTGAACATGAAAGAAAATCATCTAAATGACTAACTTTACAAATGTAGTTGCCTTTGAAAATCCACATAAATTACCCCCTTTTATGAAATTGATTTTCATAAAGAAAATTAATTTATTGCTTTAAAAACAAAAGTGCAAAAGCTTAAAAATTCTAATTCTCCTTTAAACTATGAAATCATGCAAAATTGAAATTACAAAATTCCTATTAAAAGTGTGAATTTTAAATAATTTTAGAATTTCAAATTTTAGTCAAAACAAAAATGTAATTACTTTAAATGGAACATTAAAGCTTATTATTTCAACCAATGTAAATATTTTTGGGATTTTATGTTTTTTATATTTTTTATTTTGTTTGGAAAACTTAAAAAATTAAAAATAAAAAACAGCGTTGAAAAATAAAAATAAAATAAAATGAAATAAAATCAACTGCTACAATCTTGATATTCCATACAAACCCTACAAACATTAGTATCCTGCATAAAACCAACATTAATAGGATTTGTATTCATGTAATCTAATATTCAATGTGGTGCAATATTCTAAGGGAAATGTGCAACATGTTACAAATAGTATGCGAGTCCACCATTAACATGCATGAAAACTCACTAGATTTCCAACATATTGCAGAAGAAAGATTTTCAATAAGTTCAAATAAAAATACAGAATACCAACTTCAAGTGGCATCAATGGTGAAATAAAGCAGACTCAGCATGGGAGGAAAATCTTCAGACTAATCCAGTGCTCACATTTTTTACCTTTGCAATCTCCTCCCAAAATTTCCAACTCCTATTTCCTCTCTCTATGGCACAATTAATACTTTTCAGAAAACCTTTCATTTCCCCTCTTGTTTATATTTTCCAAAACCGCTCAACAATACTATGAAATATTTGACTTGCATATAACATTTACAACCTCCTCTTTAAAATATGTTATCTCATGACATTTATTTACATATGGTAATGGCTATAATCACTGTTACAATCACATGGGAGGCTCGTTAATTAACACAATATGCTCACCCCTTCTATGATTGACGTACGCATTATTCATGCATTTTATCCCAAGTGTCCATATATTTTTTTCTATAACGTTTTCCACATCGTCAATTGTAGAAGTGGACTGATACCACAAAACATCTCAATGGTATCCAACAACTATATTGCATCATGGTTGGAAACATATATATTGGTAAGAGTAAAATAGTACCCTTGGCTTGTTTTACATGGCTACCATTAAAACATCCTCACACTACCACTGTCATGACCTTTAGCTACTCAAACAGTCCTCACTTGCCACAATCACATGTCTCGATGATTTACAAACCTCAATGGATGACCAACATTTTGACCATATCTAATTATCTTATATTAAAGACTCGACATCGTCCATCTACAATATTTAGATTTTTTTTGCTAAGCTTCTCACTACACCACTGTCTGTGAGTTACCTATGCTTCCTTTAGATAGATAATCCTTTATGCCATCCCAATTACTATTGTAGAAAAATTTCCATAAGTTTCTAGCTTCAAACAACATCCCCTATCACATCATATGTCTTCCTTAGCCTATATTGGAGTCTCAACTTGGCATAACTCCCATTGTAATAGTTCTTTCATCATCATCACTAGCATTCTAGCAATATCATGCATCAATGGTCTTTTTAGAGGGCTTCCACACTAGTCTAGTCATCCTTTTACCTTGATATTTATCTCTAACAACCACTGTACCTATCCATCTATGTTTGCTACTATGGTTGATGCTAATTGTACTAAGGGTTCAATGTTAGATATTGCATTCAAGACCTCTACAGATCCAAAGACTCTTTCTACCATGGTATCCCTTCAACATTGACATCTTTGCATTCGGCCATACTTCATTTGATCACTCTAACACTGCTATCCATATATTCAAAGTTATAATAATTTCATAATTGTATCTAGACTATTTGTAAGATCTATTGTGGCCATGATGTTTCTCATAATACCATTGTGTTCCTCCAGCTAAAAATATCGAATTTTATGATGATGATGATTGAACACAATAATACTTATGTAAATAAACTCCCATATGTATGTAGCTCCATTCTAGTCTAGACATGTGGTCTATGTACATATTGTGCTTCTGCTTGGTGTGCAACTCTTCTCATTCACCATATACAACTTTCCACAACTACCACATATTGACTACAATCGTATTGTTGTCAAGGTCTGAGATCTTTCTCCATAGTATTCGATCAAGATCACCATGTCAACTAATTTTGTAACTACTGATTTTGAATGAAAATTACTATGCTGAGCCTGGATCCTTTATTGATATTTATAATTACTACACTAGTGCCTTAACAAATGATTAATCTAATCCTGCATCTCCACTGCACTTCCCTCATTTTACATAAATTACACGTTCATGGTGTCTATATTCTTTCCAAGTTGGCCTGTCTATCCAAATCATCCGATATCAGGCATATTTGAAGATCACGTCACCATGCTGGTTTATTTTTGAACATATTTGTTATACTCCATTTTTGGTCACTACCAATCCACCTATAACCACATCTATTTTATCTTTCTCACCAGGTTAGTGTTGTCCAATAGGTGCTCATCGTACTTAATAAAAATGCACTTCAAACTCATTACTTCTAAAACTTTTGCCATCTATTGTTTCTCACATGATGTTTTTTATGACTATGCATCCGACTACCTAGTCTATGTAGCCACCGTCGATGCTTTACTACTAATTCTAGTGGTATTCATTCGAAACATGAACCTTGCATGATTCACTGCCAAGCCATCACTACCCCGATACACTATTGTCATTGACCTTATTACGTAGCCACGTCACTTACTCTAAGTCTATCAAATATCTTTGAGCACTGGGTCTGTATCCATGTCATGCAGTTCATTCATCCTAGTTTTTCATCATAGTTTGTGCTCTCGAATCTTGTTTTGCATCATTGCCATCACCTCAGTTTTAAAAATGGTATTGGTTGGCTGAGTTTGCTTTGGGTCTTGTTGCACCATATAACCTAAAATAACAAAATATATGGGTTAAATATTAACATGAAACCAAATAAAATTTAACAACAAAATATTGCACTTTTAACAACTACCATTAACAAATAATACTAAAGAACAACATGAAACTGAATTTCTAACTAATATTACTAAATTAAAACAAACAACAAAATTTTAAATGAAATCACATTAAGTTTTACCCCTAATAAAGTAACCATAAGATAATGCAAACATTTTCTTTCATTTTTGTTTTTTTATTATTTTTTAAATTTATTTTTTTATTATTTTTATAATAATTTTTTTGTGTTTTATTTTATTTATTTTTATTTGATTAGAATAGGAATCAAGCCATATTTAAAGTATTTAACTATTATAAATCAAAATAAAAGGAAAAAAACCTAACATTAAACAATCAGAGGAGAAATTAAACTTATGATGCTACACAACAAACCAAATATAATTCCAAAACTCAAAAATAAAAATGTGGGTCCCCGTAGTTTGGAACTAGTTGTGGAATGGCCACAATAGTACCCATAGACTTACATAAATATTCTTAAAGGCTTACATAGCACTTTCCCATAGGATTACATGAAGATGCTCATAATATTACATGAAGATGCTTGAAGGCTTACATAACACTTACCTGCCTAAAGGCTTATATCAAGAGCACTTGTAGATACTTCACCACTATTGGCCATGGACTAATAAGGACAAATTATAAATATTTCAACAAAAAGAATACCTCAAAAATAAGTACAATCATATTCACAATAAGAGGTTAGGTATCTATAACACCCCATTTCCCAACCATGAACAACAAGTCCACAACCAACAATAGTAAGCAAATCAAAATCAAGGTCAAGGGTTTAGTCAAGGGGGCCATGAAAACTATCAACAACAAGGATACCATACTAATAAGTGTAACCATAGATATAACTAAGGACAGGGCAAGAGAAACCAAAATCAAAATGGTAGCCACCCTCAAAATCAAAATCCTAGGCTTAATTCCTCTCAAACTACCTCTAAAGTGAACCATATATTATTCCAACTTGGCCTAAATGGATAACACATTTATTTTCATCCAAATATGACACATTATATCAATATTTTGGAGGTGTAAAGAGAAACCATTCCATCCTTAAAACATCAAATTACTGCAATCACTATAAGTATACTTCAATATAAAAGGAAACAACATCCTAAGAAAGGAAAAAAACAAGGACAAGGGGATAGAACCTATCCAAGTGATAATAAATATAAATGTAATTGGTAAAATCCCAAACTCTCCTTTGGTTATCTAGGAATATGCTACAAATGTAAAAACATTAAAAAATAGATATAAACATACAAGAGCTTAAAGGACATAAGATGAATTGTAGAAGCATTATAGAGTAAAATCAAAGCAAAGGATTTGACAAGCTAGAGCCAATCCAATCCAAAGATGATCAAATCAAGATCCAATCCAAGTTGAGCCAAGTAAAGCCAAGACAAACTAGAGTCAAGCCAAGCAGAGCTAAGCCAAGTAGATTCAAGCCAAGCTAGAATCTCTATGAGGAATATTTTATCATTGGTGCAATCTAAAGTTGGAAATTATAGAGCCTACTATGATACAACAAAAATATGGAAAGAAGATGTCAAAGGATCCATCAAAGTTGGAGTCTCCAGATATTACTTGCCTAGAGTAGAAGAGATAGTAAGCATTTTTCATAAAGAATATGGATAAGCTACCTAAAATAAAGAGCCATTGCTAGAGAGCATGGAGATATTAAGTACCACCATAGGAATGAATTCGTTAAAGGATATTAAGTGCCATAGAGTGAATAACATGTGCTTATACTAAGAGGGGTGGGTGAATAGTATAATATAAAACTTTTTCCCAAATAGTAGCATCAACATTCATAAAGAAGTAAAAATCACACAAAGCATCACACACATGAGAGACATCATTTTTAATGTGGTTCACCTAATGTGGGCTACCTCCATAGAAAATATTTCTTCTAATTATTTCTCAAATAATCTCTTGGGAATCCTTCCCAATTACAATTTTTATGGACCTCTATCAAAAGTACATGCTGATACCCTAAATCTCAAGTTCGTGGATCTCTTCCATAGGAGAAATATTCCCCTTATACTCTGGATAGTGATCTTCTAGAAGACTTTGTCTCTCTACTGCACTGACTTGTGGATATCTCTCCACATGAAGACTTCTCACTTAGATCTATCTTCAATTGTCCTAGCTGTTGGATTTCTATCCACTAACACTATGTCCTCTATACTCTGTCACCTCCAAAGCTCTATCAAAAGGCACACTAAGAACCTTCTAAAATTTTCTCAATAGGTCCACTCATAACCTTCTCAAATATGCCCAATAGGCTCACTCAGAACTTGCTCAAATCTGCTCAACAAGCTCACTCAGAACTTGTCCAAATATGCTCAACAAGCTCACTCAAAACTTGTCCAAATATGCTCAACAAGCTCACTCAGAACTTGTCCAAATATGCTCAACAAGCTCACTCAGAACTTGTCCAAATATGCTCAATAAGTCCTCTCTAGGACTTGCTCAAATCTGCATAGCAAGCTTTCACAAAAGCTTACTCGAAATCAGTCCACAAGCCTTCTCAAAGACTTAATTCAAATTAGCTCAACAAAATATCAACTCAATATCATAGAAGCATAAAGATAATTATTAGAGACTCAATATGTTCTATACTCAAATCCCAATATCAACTCAAATCAATATAAACTCAGCAATCTCATAGAGAATTGTTAGAGACTCAATATGTTCTATACTCAAATCCCAATCTCAACTCAACTCAAATCAGAATATAGAATAGTTTTTTTTATGGAACTTGAACAACCACTTCACACAATCACTTGACTAGGCTCAAAAAAATCTACTCAACCAATCACCACAAGGAGTAACTCTTTCTCACAAACCCTAGTCCAAACATAAATCAACCAACTCAAAATATTTCCAACAATGTTCAACAACAAATCTCACATAACAATGATACTCATGTTCTTCTCTAACTCAAGTTAAAGTTCATTGCAAAACCAATGGGCTTCAACAATAATGCTTATAAAACATTCTTCACATAACAATGATACTCATGTTCATCTCAAACTCTAACTCAGGTTTTTCACACAACTAATGGCTTCAACAACAATGCTTATAAAAAAAGGTTTTAACCATAACTCTCAAACCAGAAATCCTTGAAGCATTCAACCAATAAATTTCAAAAGGAAACTACAATCAATCCTTTTCACTCCAATGATATTTTTAGAAATCAACCACCCAATCAAATTAATGAAGAATATTGCCCATACCTTTTTGATGCCAAGAAGTTGTCCACAAAATCTGCCACACTCAACACACTTTCTTTTTCCAATATCATCAAGGGTTAGTGGACTTTAAATAATAATCACAAGATAAAGTATAACTCAATTTACACCTTTTTACTCCAACTCAATAATCACATCCACCAAAGTCCATATATAGAAAAACCCTCTAAAATAATAATAAATAATTCACTATTATAATCCTCAAATTCAAAACCCTTATTTCTCCTAAAATAATTCTCTCAAAAATTCAAATCAATACCATAAGGCTCAAATGGTCATCTATGGATTTAACCAACAAAATAATTATTTAACCTTTTAAACACAACAAAGGTTTTACAAAATGAAATATTTTCTAACCCTTATCACTCCAAACTTTAGGGCATCAATAAAAATTAATTAACAAAAAAATCATACCTCCTCAAGGGGTTTCGACCCCTCAACCTGCCCTCACCATGAGCACCTTAGCCACAACTAAGGTTTCCACATGAGCTAGCCGCTCGTTCACAAAGGGAAAGGCACAATGTGCCTTTTCTTTGCCTCACTGCCCACGTGTGCCAAATCACCATGCGCCTTGGGTGCTCCACTTCGCAATTGCCAAAATGACTCTACCAAAACTTGAACATATGACCTCATGCCTCCCAATGCCTTTGCACTACTTGAGTTGCCAACAAGCCACACTGCCCATGTTGTCTTGGGATTCGACCACACCCCAATTTATTTGTTGCCTCTGCCTTTAAACATTTTTTGCATGAGCTCGATTCGCATACACTAGCCAACAAAAATAGCACAAGCAAGGATAGATGTTAATAAACCTTAGGTGCCCCTTTATATAGTATTATCCCTCATATTCAATGACGTCGGTGGGAATTTCCACTTTGGAAATTTAAATTTAAATTTAAATTTTAAAATATTAAAATTTAAACTTTAAACTTCAAAGTTAAATAACTTTGTCACCGGGACTCCTTTTTCGATGAAACGAAAAGCCAACTTGGGTTTTAAGAAAAACCCATTTCAAATATGCCATCCTTGGTTTTAAATAAAAACCCTTTTCTAAGATTCCCTTGAAGATCCTTTTTGGAACCAAATGTCATGCATCCTTTTGATCAAAACCTTTGCTTCTCATGAAGCTCTTTGTAAAGAAAATCATAGTGCTTACTTGCATAGGTCCTTTTCACATCAATGACAAATTTTTAGCTTAGGGACTCAAAATTTTCAACATAGAGTAGAGGTCAAAATTACTTAAGTAAATATTTGCCTAAAGTGAAAAGATTGTAGTGATAAAAAATCCAAGCATATTGAGTGTGAGATGTTGACCATATACAAAAGCCAAGAAGATATTTGAATTGCATAGCAAAATATTGAATTGGAAATAGAAATCCTTTGCATGTAACGATCATGCGGGTTAGACCTAACACCTGATGCCCATAATTATTAGAAGCATCTGATAGAAGTTTGAGTGGAAAAAAAAAAAATTAAGGTAAGACTTCTATTTAAAATTATTATTTTGCATAGTCATAAGGGAATATTGAGTTAAAGTTGATTGGAGTAATAAGGGGTAATTTTAAATTTTGATATTGGAACTAAAATCAAAACCTAAGTCATTTGAAATTTAAGGAGTTATTATACTTAAGAAAATTTGATTTTTAAAAAAATAAAATAAAATTTATTAGGGAGACAAGGATTTCTACTCCCAAAAGGTTTTTTTAAGAAATAAAAATGATTGATTTGATAATTTGAAGATTGAATGCAAAATTGAATTTTGCATATTTGATAATTGAAAATTATTTTTTTGCAAATTGATTGATTGAATTAAATTTTGGAGAGATAAGGTTTTCTACTCCACAAAGAAAATTACAAATTGAAATATTTAAATATTTATTTGATTTGCAAATTAAAATTGATTATTTAAAATTTGAGAGCCATAAGGTCTTAGTACAAAGGTTTTGAAAATTTGATTATTTATTATAGAATTTTCATATACGAAGACATTAGTTAAAATTTAAATTTTGGAGTTATAAGTACTTCAAAAAAATTATCATGGATAGAAGACAAAGAATGAATGCTCAAGAAAAAGAGAAATAATTAACAAAACATATTCAATTTATTCAAAATAAAGCTAAAAATGTTATTTTTATGATCCTTAAGAAATGCATAAATGAATGTATTGAAGATTCTTGTAATGAGGAAACAAAAAGTTATGAATATGCTTTGATATAAAGTTAAATTGTAAAACAAAGAAATTAGTTTTACGTTCCCATCAAATTTTATCCAAAAAGAATACACTCAAAAGCGTAAACAATGTAATAAGCTTGGACATAAGACTAAATATTGTTGGAGACATGTTCATTGTCTAATTTGTGGGAGTCATACTCATACCCAAATAACATGTTGGTATAAAGAAAATGGTATTCATGAATGGAACAATATGAAATAAATTTTACTAATGGCATTGGATGAAGTGCTTAACTAGGTTATTACAAAAGCACATCTTAAAATAATCAAGATTTTAGAAATTAAAATACTAGTAGTGATATAAAAAATAAATGCAAAAAATGGAGATAAGCATTAGAGTCACAAGTAGTGCTAGAACTAGAGTAGAAGAAAAAATGCAAGAATCAATTATTGAAGACTAAAGTCTACAATAACCAAATAATGTAATATAGGAGGGTGTTGAAGAATATTACATTATTTAATACATGCTAATATACCCCCATGGTACATTTGGTACAAATGTAAATATGTAAATATTAGAATAGAGTGTGTCCATAGTTTAAATATGTGATCATTCATTACAATCATATGTCACACTCCTATGAACTACTACATATTCTAATGACTAGTTTATTGTAGGTTATAATAGTACATACATATGATCTTCCCTCTTAGGATCTACATGAGTGGTGGAACCTATGGCCATGTTTCTCTTGCTATGTAAACCCATCATTTCACATAAATATCATTAGATGTTACGTTGTGGGGAAAATATAAGATTTGATACATGACAAATGCTCATAATTCTATGCCTATAGTAGGAAGATAGGGATGATGTTGTATTCATGATAGTCTTAAATCCTATATAGGTCATGGTATAATAGAGCCAATAATTCCCTCCCTAGGAAAAACCTCTCTTTAGTCCTATATAGCCCCCATCTAGGGCTAGGTAAAATGGGTATATTAGTATGATAGGGATATTATTTGTTCCCTTGTGATTGAATATGTAGGAAAATAAGAGGATCCCAACACATTGCATAAATGGTATGTTTCTAGTACATTAGACCCGCCCTAGAAAAATGGTTCTCTATTTACCCAATATCCTCTCCTCAATTTCCCAATTTGATAGCATCAAGCATGCCTTCTAAGTATTTTTTATTTAGTGTTTATCTACTAATTGGTATACCTATGATAAAATGTACATCCTCCAAGGTACCGATATCTACATAATATGTTGATTGTATTCTATAAGATCTTAAATTTATCACATAATAATTTATGGGTTAGATATACGACATGTCTTCTACCTAGTCTGGACCAATATGGCATATCTTCCCTCTCACTTGTAGTGTCATGCCCTCTTGTTTCCACTCCTACATGTAGAGGGATCCCTGTACCACCATAAGTGGTCATCCCCTATCTTGTTGTTCACTACCTTGATCACTTTACCAGTGCTAGCCTATAAGTTATGTTGGCCTAACTACATCCTTGATCCTAGACTATACCTCATATGGTGTCCCCTTGTTAGCCATCCTTGAAGGAAGCTTAGTCTTATAAAAATAAAATTTTGCTTGAATAGGATCATCAAGTTTTTCCAAGATCACCCCTATTTTGAAAATGCCATAAATATCTTTTTGTATGCGACCAAGATCATCACTTTTATTTGTGATCACTAATTTTGGCTAGGATCACGTTATTTTTCCATATGTGATTAGAATAATTAGTTTTAAAAATAATAATAACTTTTCAAAAAGTGGTAATCTTAGTCAACCTTAATTTTTTGGCCTTCTAGGGCACTTATGGGCCATTTTGGATGCTTTATGTGGAAACCACTACCTATATGAATTGGCGGTATTTTATAACACTTTCTAAATTGTCCTAGATATTTCCTAGCTAGCCTAGCTAGATACTTGTTCATTAAACTTATCTCCCTTTCTTCGTTTATTTAAACCAAAAACTGGAAAAAAATGCAAGGAAAAGTTGGGATACCTACCTCTCTAGCATTTCCCCAAAATTTGCTCGCAATCGACTATATATATGCTTAAATGAAAGGTCATGGAAAAATATGGTGACCATTAGAGGGCTATGAGAGAACATGAAAATTAATTTGATAATTTAAATTTTTATCCCCTATATATATTCTAATATTTTTCTACAAAAACAATTTTTGACATAACATTTTATTGAGTTTTGTAGGGATATTATAGTTGTACTATCTCTAGGGGTTTTGGCTCACTCTAGAATCATAAGTGCACTTCATTTTTGCTCAATTTACATCTAAATAGTTTTATTTAGTATTTTAGATGTTTTTATAAGTAAATTATTTACAATTTGCATGAAGCAAGAAAAAAATATTTTGATCCAACTAGAATTTCCATGAGCACGTATAGGTAAGTATCATATATTTTTTTCTCTGCTTTTGTATTTTTGGCTGTGTTTTCACATATTTTTACTGTTTATTTCAAAATTTTGTATTTTGCATATACAATAGAATGAAAACTAATAATTTTTTGGTTTTTATAAAATAGCTTATAATTTCATTTCTATTGCTTTGGTTGTCACATATTGCTATTTTCTCTTTTTTCTTAAATACTCTCACTTGGCTATCCCTTATAATGTCACCCATGATCCTTAGGGAGGGGAAAATTTTATTTGTAAAAATATCACTAACCACTATCTTTGTAGGTGGTGAAGAGTTGTCTTTTCCATTCTATATATGGGATAGGAATGGACTAAAATTTTTAGTCCTTGGGTAGGATTATGTTGAGCCATGTTGGCCAATGGTTTTGGACCACTTCATAAAATTGTTACCTTTATACCATATTTCCTTGTTAGTTTTGCTTATTAAATTATCCAAAACTCTATTATAAGGATATAGTCATGATTAAAGGATATGTTTAAACATACCCCTAAAGTATGCATCATTAATATCAATGGTGCCTTGATCAGCAATAATGGTGACGGTCATTGATTGATTTTTGTAGTTTTTAATGTATGATTGTAACCCCAACATATTTTTATACCTAGCGTTAATGTAGCACATTGTTTGGACTGATCATTGTAAATTTATGGATCTAACAAGAGTGTATTATTTTAGACATTGGACTCAAAAGGAAATGTTATAATATTTATCTACTATAAATACCCACTTCATCTTCTGATTTATCATCCAAATGATTATGTATGTGTTTTTCAATAGCTTGAGTAGCCTAATGATAGAAATTTGGAACTCTAAATAGAGGTCTAAAGTTTAAATTCTATGGGGGTATGGTTATACACCATGATTCTATAAATAGAGTATGGTCAGGGGTAACCATATATTGGTTAAAGAATATCCATCTCATATGGCCTATGGCCTCATAGATGTTAAAAGCTACGATTCTCTTTTACATTTACCCTTAAACATACATTCGCTATATTTACTGCTTCCATGGCACGTGATATTTCTCTTTCATTCTCTCTCTTTCTTGGCCTTATAGGTACAAATAAATACATTGGAAACTAGTTCATTACCTTACATAGAGGAGGATAACACACTCTACTAGTATTTATAACCAAAGATCAAAGTTTCTACTCAAGTACCTATTTCCAAAGCACTTCAAATCCTTGATATTTATTCTAAATGTAATCTCTCCTTTTTATAGTGGTGATATTGTAAGTAGGATAGAAGATAAATGAGTTTTTTATTATACTTATTCATGGATGGTATGGTCCTTGATGCACTATTTTTCAAGTATTTGATTTATTACATTAGAATTTACTAATGCACATGATTTTTGTGGATGATCTTAGTGTAGTATGTTCTTGAATGCTATCTCTTAATTTTTGCTTAGATCATGATAGTTTTGCTCAATCATTGCATGATTATTGCTTTTCTATCTTGGTCTAAGTATTTTGGTTTATATTATAGTTAATTTGTGTAATTGTATGAGATATCATTTTTTCTTGTAAACAAGGTTATTATAGAGTCACCCTATAGTTGTCACAACCCACCTTGACAATATTCATTAACATTATGGAATTTTGTGTTAATGTGTAATTATTCAATGCTTAGCTTTTGATGCATTATGAAAATGAATGGTTATATGCAATTATTTTTTTGGTTATGTTATATAAGAATATGGTACTATTGATATCATGTATGGTTGTAGGACCAAGTGCTCTTGTAGGTGGACAAGGAAGTTGGCCACTGAGAATGAGAGACCAAAATAAAGGAAATTATGGTAAGATATATTGACAATAGCTCCAAGGTAACAATATGTTACCACATATAGTTGCATCTCATATTGCATGTATGAATGAGGTTATGCCACCATATAGGAATTCACTGTAGCAAAGGAGCAATTCCTAGTAGCAAGTGATGACTGGTCATCAAAAAACTTGCTAACTAGGAACAAAGGGTGGCATAACATTTTGCAAGGTCATTTTAAAGTTATTTGTGTTTGCTTATAGTTTGGAATGGATGCCAAACAATAAATCCATTAGAGAAATAATTATTAAGTGTGAGGACTTAATAATTCTTATATGCCAATACCATGGCTAGTAATAAATACTAGTTGGTGATATTAATGAAATTAATAAGAAAAACAATGGATTTTAATTTATTGTTTTGAATGTTATTAGTTAACATTTGGAATATAATTTTTAAAGACAAAGGTTAAGGAAATTATCTTATGTAAAAAAATGAAGGGTGATATAATCTCCATTTTTGAATGAACGCTTCTTCTAAAGTTGAAAAGGAAGTAATATATTTTAAAATATAATAATGATAATATTTTATTAAGAAGGAAGTTAAAAATTTGGTTTGGGAAAGATTTTCTTGTTCTGCTAAGTACAAAAAAAAATAAACCCTAAATTTAGGTAATCTACCACTCTCTTTAAGGATGGAAATATATATATATTACAAGAAAAAAAATCATAATTTTATTTCAAGAATGAAAGAAAATTACACTTCTCGGGTGTCTTAGCACAAAAAAAACCTAGATAAAAGTAGATTACTAGGAGTCAAGATATAATTACAATTGATCAGATCAAAGAGGAAAAAAACCCATCTTCGAAATAGCATGGGGATAATAAGGATAAATATCCTTATATATCAATACTTAATCATCCAAATAACCTCCATGTCCAAAACCTGGATAGAAATCAGTGAAAAAGAAATTAGTAGAAAAGAAAATAAACAATTAAAAACTATCATAAAGCTCTAATAAAAAGAACAAGCCCACAATAAAAACCTAGATCTAGCATAGAAACTAGGTATATGATATGTGGGTGAAAGAAGAAACTCCATCCTTGTTCTCTTCCATTTACAAGAAACCTTATCAAAACTATTGACCTTATTTTGATAACCTATCTGCTTCTTGATTTAATTCCCTATAAACATGTGTAAAAGAGATATTTTAAAAAAGAGAAATTACCTCCAGTAGTTCATCTCCCACTGGTCTAAGCATATTATTTTTTAATTGAGTAGATCTATTCATCCAATTGATGACTATAGTAGAATCTCCAAAAATTTGTAATTGTTTTCACATTTCTCTCCATGACACATTTCATTAGCAATATCAATGCCTGAAACTCAAAAAAATTGTTGGAACCTATCCCAAGACCTACTTTAAATTTGATATAGTGCGTATCCAAGAAGTACAAAATACCTCTTGTGCTACAAAAAGATGACTGTATCTAACTAGCCCCATCAAAATATATATATATATATATATATATATATTGATGGGGCTAGTCAGAGATAGTCATATTTTAGTAGCACAGGAGGCATTTTGTATATATATATATATATATGTATGTACGCATGTATGTATGTATGTATATATGTATCATTTTGGCTTTCCTATTCTCTTCTTCCACGAAGTAAATTTTTTCAACCTGTGTCTTTGAATTTTAAAATTCTAGGCAAATAAGATTTTATATTTTATTTATATATGCATTTCTGCATGTTAAAAGCCTAGGCAGATCAGATTTTGTTTGAAATATATATATGCATTTTTGCATGTTAAAAACCTGGGTAGATCAAATTTTATATTTTATTTAAAAATATATATGCATTTCTACATGTTAAAAGCCTAGGCAGATCAGATTTTATATTTTATTTAATATATATATATATATATATATATATATATATATATATATATATATATATATTGCATTTCTACATATTAAAGTTTGGGAAAAATTTGTATTTTAATTAAGCTTTAATATGTATATACATTTTTGCATATATATTTTTTTATTAGTTGGAATTTAATCTAGACTTGATTCATCGAGAACCAGGGATCCGAATCATAGTCCAAGAATCCATAAGTAGACTTAACTGAAAACTGACCATCTTTCTCATGACCCCAAACCAACCTATTGTGAAGACCAATACCTGGGGTTAGGAACATTTTTATGGAGTTTTTTAAATTTATAAAAGTAAGGTTCTCCTCTTGAGAAATATTTGGGAAGTGAAAGGACTTCCACCTAAGATGATCATTGAATAATTCTAAAAAGTTAGAAACTTTAGGACCAATGAATCTATCTATGGTTGGCTTCAAACAGGCAAAGGTTGACCAATATTCAAGAGGGGATGGCGAGGCCCAAGAATATCCCAAAAAATAAATGGAATAACCATCCCCCACAATCCAACAAAGGCCTTTATGCATATCCACCCAAATACCAACTATGCCGAACCAAAAATCAGACCCCACTAGGAGAGCTTGGGATTTCAAAAAAATGCTACCACCACCAAGATACTTAGCCTTCACAATCTTAACCTAGTTGACATTGTCATCCTGAACTAATTTCCAATATTATTTTGCAATCAAGCCTCTGTTCAATGTTCTCAACCTTCTCAAACCTAAGCCTCCTTCTCCTCTCCTACTTTAGACTTGATCCCATGCCATTAAGTGGAATCTCTTATTCTCTTTAGCCCCTAACCATAATAAGGATCATTAGATTTGCCCTAACTTATTGATAACTTTCCTTGAAATCTTGATCAAGGAGAATAAGTACATCAAGATGCTTTGTAAAGTGGATTTTACCAATAAAATATTTTTAACTCTTTCAACTACTAAATACCATAGCAATGGTTTTGATGCACCTTTGAATAGTGGAATCCCAAGGTAAACCAAGGGAAGGGAACCAATGCTACAACCTAGAATATATGTTATCTCCCTTTGCCTATCAATCGAGGTGTGAAATAAAAAAGTAAATTTTTTCTAAAATTCACCTTTTGACCTATCTCATTCTCAAAATCCAATAAAATTGATTTAATTGCTTTAGCCTGAGGGATTGATGCCATGAAGGAAAGAAGAGTGTCATAAATGAATTGGTTATGGGATATGGGATCTATCGATTAGATTGGCTTCAAACATTTAATAACCTGATTAGCTTTAATGGACCTACCCAATGCCTCAGCCATAAGAAAAAAGGTAGGGTGATAAAGGGTCTCCCTAATGTAAACCTCTATTGCTATGAAAGTAGCCCACTAGATATCCATTAATAATTACTAAAAATATGGCTAAATATATACAAGATTTAACTAGTCTCAACCAGCACTAGGTAAATCCAAAACTATCAAGAACCCTAAGAAGAAAATCCCAAGCCACTCTATCATATGCCTTGTTCATGTCCAACTTGAGAAGAGTCCTGAGCCTCCCAATTTTATCAATAGAGTGAATGATCTCATGAACAACAATAACACCATCCAAAATATATATTTTTGGGACATGCAACCACTCTACAAAGCATCAATGATCAAAGGGAGAAAAATTTTAAGTCTATTGGCCATGGATTTAGTTAGAATTTTGAAAATCATATTACACAGGCTAATCGACTTAAAATTTGTAAATCCTTTGGCACCCAGTGATTTAGGTAATAAAATAAAAAAAGTGGAATTTACACCGATCGGGATAAAATTAGATCTTTGGACTTCTCTGATTGTATTACAAATATCATGACCCAAAATATGCCAAAACCTCTAAAAAAATATAGGTGGAAAACCATCTAGACCTTGAGCCTTAATACCTCCCATTGAGAATACTGCCTTTTTGATCTTATCATCATTGAAGGGATCACATAGAATCTTGTTCATATATTTAGAGATCAGTGATGGGATGTTACAAAGAAAATTTTCTACTTTTAATTTTTTGGAAATCAAGGACCATAACATGTCTTTGAAGAATTCCACAAAAATTTCCCTAATTTCGTTAATTTTCTTAGTAACCTCACCATCCACATTTCTAATTTCCTTAATCCTATTGTGACTTCTATTCCTCAACACAAACGTATCAACCAAGACATTGTGAAAATATACAAGTAAACTTATTTCTATGGATCTCATTGTATCCACTACCTTCGACCTGGATAAAATAGCTTCCACTTATTTGAGCTACTCAATGAGTTCATTTTCCTTAATAAAATATTACCAAAAACAAATTTATTCTATTCCTTTAGCTTTGACTTAATATACCTCAACTTTAATGCAATTTGAGCAATAGGATGGCCCAAAAAGCTCTTAGTCCACCATTCCTTGATCTTACCTACCAGGTTTGGGTGTGGGATCCACATGACCTTGAATCTAAAGGGCCTAGGAAAAATAAAAAATTCTAAACTTGCTCTAGAACCAAAGGATTACGATCAGAGGCCACTTTAGGAAGATACTACAAAGATGCATCTCTAAAAAAAGGTATCCCTTCCTTAGATATGAAGATTTTATCTAGCCTGACCTAAATATTTTGGCATCCCAATCATCAATTTCTCCACGTATACCTAGACCCCTTCAGCTCCAAATCCATAAGCTCTTGGGAATTCATAAAAGAGGCAAAGTCTTCCATGCTTTTGCAGACTAGATTCCCTCCTTTCTTATCATATGGGTATAAAGGGTTATTAAAATATCCTACCAAAAGCCATGATTCCTTGTTAAAAATCTCTCTCATAACTCACAAGGAATTCTAGAATACCAACATATTATGAGGATATTTAGGGCTATAAATATTCAAAGTAATGCACTTGACCCCTGAGACCTTGGAAGTAAATAAAATATTTATAACTCTATCTGAAACTAGCAAAGTCGATACTTCAATAGATTTTGGGTTTCACATACATAATAGACCTCCTGAAGCTCCATTTTCCAAGATGGAAACAAAATTTGATTCTCTCCAAATTTTATTTTTAACTAATTCAACATTGTAACTATCTATTTTTGTTTCCTATACAATAATAATATTCGACTTAAACTCTTTCCTTAGAGAGGCCAATTCTCTTTTTTTAGAAGTCCCATTTAGACCTCTAATATTCCATGTTATGGGCTAGTAAGAGACAGTCATCTTTTAGGAGCACAGGAGAAATTTTGTATATATATATATATGTATGTATGTATGTATGTATGTATGTATGTATATATGTATCATGTTGGATTTCCTATTCTCTTCTTCCACGAAGTAAATTTTTTCAACCTGTGTCTTTGAATTTTAAAATTCTAGGCAAATAAGATTTTATATTTTATTTATATATGCATTTCTGCATGTTAAAAGCCTAGGCAGATCAGATTTTGTTTGAAATATATATATGCATTTTTGAATGTTAAAAGCTTGGGTAGATTATATTTTATATTTAATTTTAAAATGTATATGCATTTCTACATGTTAAAATCCTAGGTAGATCAGATTTTATATTTTATTTAATATATATATATATATATATATATATATATATATATATATATATATATATATAAGCATTTCTACATATTAAATTTTGGGCAGAATTTGTATTTTAATTAAGCTTTAATATGTATATGCATTTCTGCATATATATATTTTTATTAGTTGGAATTTAATCCAGACTTGATTCATCGAGAACCAGGGATCTGAATCATAGTCCAAGAATCCATAAGTAGACTTAACTGAAAACGACCATCTTTCTCATGACCCCAAACCAACCTATTGTGAAGACCAATACCTGGGGTTAGGAACATTTTTATGGAGTTTTTTAAATTTATAAAAGTAAGTTTCTCCTCTTGAGAAATATTTGGGAATTCAAAGGACTTCCACCTAAGATGATCATTGAATAATTCTAAAAAGTTAGAAACTTTAGGACCAATGAACCTATCTATGGTTGGCTTCAAACAGGCAAAGGTTGACCAATATTCAATAGGGGATGGCGAGGCCCAAGAATATCCCAAAAAATAAATGGAATAACCATCCCCCACAATCCAACAAAGGCATTTATGCATATCCACCCAAATACCAACTATGCCGAACCAAAAATCAGACCCCACTAAGAGAGCTTGGGATTTCAGAAAAATGCTGCCACCACCAATATACGTAGCCTTCACAATATTAACCTAGTTGACATTGTCATCCTGAACTAATTTCCAATATTATTTTGCAATCAAGCCTCTGTTCAATGTTCTCAACCTTCTCAAACCTAAGCCTCCTTCTCCTCTCCTACTTTAGACTTGATCCCATGCCATTAAGTGGAATCTCTTATTCTCTTTAGCCCCTAACCATAATAAGGATCATTAGATTTGTCCTAAATTATTGATAACTTTCCTTGAAATCTTGATCAAGGAGAATAAGTACATCAAGATGCTTTGTAAAGTGAATTTTACCAATAAAATATTTTTAACTCTTTCAACTACTAAATACCATAGCAATGGTTTTGATGCACCTTTGAATAGTGGAATCACAAGGTAAACCAAGGGAAGGGAACCAATGCTACTACCTAGAATATATGTTATCTCCCTTTGCCTATCAATCGAGGTGTGAAATAAAAAAGTAATTTTTTTCTAAAATTCACCTTTTGCCCTATCTCATTCTAAAAATCCAATAAAATTGATTTAATTGCTTTAGCCTGAGGGATTGATGCCATGAAGGAAAGAAGAGTGTTATAAATAAATTTTTTATGGGATATGGGATCTATCGATTGGATTGGATTCAAACATTTAATAACCTGATTAGCTTTAATGGACCTACCCAATGCCTCAGCCATAAGAAAAAAGGTAGGGTGATAAAGGGTCTCCCTAATGTAGACCTCTATTGCTATGAAAGTAGCCCACTAGATATCCATTAATAATCACTAAAAATATGGCTAAATATATACAAGATTTAACTAGTCTCAACCAGCACTAGGTAAATCCAAAACTATCAAGAACACTAAGAAGAAAATCCCAAGCCACTCTATCATATGCCTTGTTCATGTCCAACTTGAGAAGAGTCCTGAGCCTCCCAATTTTATCAATAGAGTGAATGATCTCATGAACAACAATAACACCATCCAAAATATATATTTTTGGGACATGCAACCACTTTACAAAGCATCAATGATCGAAGGGAGAAAAATTTTAAGTCTATTGGCCATGGATTTAGTTAGAATTTTGAAAATCATGCTACACAGGCTAATCAGTCTAAACTTTGTAAATCCTTTGGCACCCAGTGATTTAGGTAATAAAATAAAAAAAAGTGGAATTTACACCAATTGGGATAAAATTAGATCTTTGGACTTCTCTGATTGTATTACAAATATCATGACCCAAAATATGCCAAAACCTCTAAAAAAAGATAGGTGGAAAACCATCTAGACCTTGAGCCTTAATACCTCCCATTGAGAATACTGCCTTTTTGATCTTATCATCATTGAAGGGATCACATAGAATCTTGTTCATATATTTAGAGACCAGTGATGGGATGTTACAAAGAAAATTTTCTACTTTTAATTTTTTGGAAATCGAGGAGCATAACATGTCTTTGAAGAATTCCACAAAACTTTCCCTAATTTTGTTAATTTTCTTAGTAACCTCACCATCCACATTTCTAATTTCCTTAATCCTATTGTGACTCCTATTCCTCAACGCAAACGTATCAAAATTTTTTGTGTTTTCATCTCCTTATTTGAGCCATAAATTCCTTGATTTCTAATGCCATATAATCTCTTCTTCAGCCAAGACATTGTGAAAATATACAAGTAAACTTATTTATATGGATCTCATTGTATCCACTACCTTCGACCTGGCTAAAATAGCTTCCACTTATTTGAGCTACTCAATGAGTTCATTTTCCTTAATAAAATATTACCAAAAACAAATTTATTCTATTCCTTTAGCTTTGACTTAATATACCTCAAATTTAATGCAATTTGAGCAATAGGATGGCCCGCAAATCTCTTAGCCCACCATTCCTTGATCTTACCTTCCAGTTTTAGGTGAGGGATCCACATGGCCTTAAATCTAAAGGGCCTAGGAAAAAATAAAAATCTCTAAACTTACTCTAGAACCAGAGGATTATGATCAGAGGCCACTTTAGGAAGAGATTGCAAAGATGCATCTCCAAAAAAAGGTATCCATTCCTTAGATATGAGGATTTTATCTAGCCTGACCTAAATATTTTTGCATGCCAATCATCAATTTCTCCACGTATACCTAGACCCCTTCAGCTCCAAATCCATAAGCTCTTGGGAATTCATAAAGAGGCAAAGTCTTCCATGCTTTTGCAGACTAGAGTCCCTCATTTCTTATCATATGGGTATAAAGGGTTATTAAAATATCCTACCAAAATCCATGATTCCTTGTTAAAATTCTCTCTCATAACTCACAAGGAATTCTAGAATACCAACATATTATGAGGATATTTAGGGCTATAAATATTCAAAGTAATGCACTTGACCCCTGAGACCTTGGAAGTAAATAAAATATTTATAACTCTATTTGAAACTAGCAGAGTCGATACTTCAATTGATTTTGGGTTCCACATACATAATAGACCTCCTGAAGCTCCATTTTCCAAGATGGAAACAAAATTTGATTCTCTCCAAATTTTCTTTTAAACTAATTCAACATTGTAACTATCTATTTTTGTTTCCTATACAATAATAATATTCGACTTAAACTCTTTCCTTAGAGAGGCCAATTCTCTTTGTTTAGAAGTCCCATTTAGACCTCTAATATTCCATGTGATGAGTCTCATTTATGAAATCTAATATCATAAATAGAATGAGGCCAATTCTATCATACTAGAGATAATTTGGTCATTCTATATGATTACCCACCTTCCTGGGCACTCCAACATTAGCGAATCCCTTTCAAAAACTTTTTATTTTTGGATGATAATATTTCACCCCTGATGAACCTTATTCCCACTATGACGACTTGGCTATATTTGGCTTGGAAGAAGAGCTAGAGTCTTTCACCATATTATAATTTGAGACAAGCACCTCTAGATAATCCTAATTTCCTTTCTCCTCCTTAGAGTTAGCATCTTCAGGATTTAATAATTCAAAGGAATTATGAATAAAATTTGATAGGATACCTATTTCAGTCACCAAAACTCCTTTGTCCACCTACATAAGGCTAGAATAAACACTGGATTGAGTTATAACAGTCGACTTTGGGTTGCTAACTTTCATCGCCCTAGAATCATTCTCAATTTGGTTGGGTCCTAAGTTATCTAAATAAAACTAGTTGGGGCTTGAGTCCTCAGACATCCCCAACTAAGGATGGCCCTAAGACTTAAATTTTTTCTACTTTCTAACCCAGTTCCCCTTGGGAACCTCCTTTCTAGCTGGATACAAATCAGTTGAGTGGCCCAATATCCTACAAACTAATAACTTAAGAAGCCTACTTTCATAGACTATCATTTGAGTCCATACATTGTATTTGGAAATAAGATCGATATGACCTAATAACTCCACCTTCGGGTCCACCATTACACACATTCAAGAAAAAATCATTCTATATTTTACTCTAGTGGATGCGTCTATTAACACTAAATCACAAATCATCTTAGCTATACCCCTTAGGATGTTTTCATACTAGATATGGAAGGGCAAATTAGGAAGACGTACCCATAAAGGAGCCAGATTGATCTTTTGGGTTTGTAGATTAAAATTTGGCCACCACTTCAATAGAAACAACCCTTTTATTTTAAATAACTAGGGATCCCCTCCAAGGATATGATTTGATTCCTCCTCATAATTGAGTTTAATCAATAAGAATACATTAGAAACTACAACAATATCTAGAGAACATTTTGGTTTCTATTTGACCATCATCCATCTCCTTATGTCATCAATATCAGGTCTATTTCCATGGAATTTGCTGACAAGGTTCCACAAGACCTCCTCCATGGTGATATCCATAAGATCATATAGAATGACCAAATTATCTCTAGTATGATAAAGGTTAAAAATAGAACAAGAGTTTTGATATCCAAAAAATTTAGTTGTGATCTCAACAAAGAACAACTTACCTACCTTGAGGAAGGTACAAAACCTTGGAGACCCACTTGTATTACTTGTGAGTGGAGTCTCATGAACCACTGAGCTGGGATACTCACTATAAGGGATAGTTACCTCAATCATTAGGTCTTTAAATCTTGAATTTCTAGGTAAACTCACCTCCCTAGGAATGGCCACTTACTCACCATTCCTCTTCCTGCTAGTAGCTATTTGACTTCCTGAATATTGTAAACCAAAATTCGCTCCATATCCTACCACCACCCATAGACTGCTACTAACCTCACCCTTTTTCCCATCACCAAGACTTGCCTGATCCATCCCACCATTACTCAATTCAAATTATTTGACTCTCATCATAGGAATTCTCACTTAGCTTTATTTATTTGACTATCATGTTTGAGGAGAAACACCCATCATCTTAAGAAATTCCTACTATGAAAATTAAACCTTAAAAATCCATATATGGATATTTTCAATGCTTTCAATCCCTCCATTGCTTGAGCCAGTGAAAAAAAATAAACCCTAAAAATTTATATATGGATATCATCAACACTATAATTTTTTCACTCCTGTCGTCACCTGAGCCACCACAAAAAATTATTTCACTCCCTCCACCACTTGAGCCATCGCAAAAAAATAAACCCTAAAAATCCATCTATAGATCTATGCACCACTGTAATTTTTTCACTCCTACTGTCACTTGAGCCATTGCAAAAAGTTATTTCACTCCCTCTGCTGCTTGAGCCATCCTGAAAAAGAAAACCCTTCCATTTTTTTCATGTTAAATACTAGGCATATTATGTATTTTAATTAAGATTTAATATGCTTACCTTCATTATGGAATAGATAGTCCGGGCAATATATTTTAATTAAGGTTTAACATGTATATTTTTAGCTTGATTGTTTTTCTAGAAGCTTGAGCATATTATATTAAGGTTTAATGTGTATATGTTTACCTTGATTGCATTTACATAAGCTTGAGCATATTATGTTAAGGTTTAATTTCTATGTTTACCTTGATTGTATTTTCAAAATACTGAGCATTATATATGTTTAAAATTAAGGATTTAATGTGCATATGATTACTTTGAATTAATTTTCTAATTATGTGTGATATATATGAGTTTCAACATTCTTTGTTTCTAGAATAACTATGTGCGAGCTTAAGTTTCTATTGAGAAATAAAGTTAATATTTTCTATTAATAAAATTAGAGCTTATATTTAGGGAAGAAACTGCAATGAAATAGAGTTTATGATTCCCTTTGATAATTTGAGTTCATACTTTATAGTAATTAAAGGAAGCCTAATGGTTAAAGCTTGAGTTTTTATATTTAGGGAGAAAGATCGTGTCTTATTGAAATGATTGGAGTGGGGTATTTCATATATTATTCAAAATGAGCATGAAGTCCATCGGTAATAAGGAAATCATGGGGATTTATTACAAGTATTGTTTATTTTAAATTATGGAAAACAAATTGGATGTGAAGTCATTTTTGGATGAAGAAATTTATGGGTTTTCTTCATGTGATTGGTTTAAAATAAAATAGAAATGTAAAGGATCATTTCTATATGGGTATTTTATGTAATGGATAAAGAATGCAGAAATGTAAATGGTTTATTTATTTTCTATATGCTTTTATTGGATGCATTGAATATGAAGGAGCCTTTAGAAATGCATTATCATACTAAGTAGCTATACTTATCCCTTACTCCAACCACCTCTTAGTGGAGCTCAAGGAAATCAACAAATAATATTATGGATAGAAATAATTCTATCATGATTTTACCAAGGTTTCATATTGGTTATGATTATGATGTATTTGGAATCTCAAAAAAGAGATGAAATGTAGGAAAAGCTTATAATGACTAGTCATGGGGTTTATGATATGTATATTGAGTTATATTTTTAATAAGACTTTGTAATAAGTTTATTTATTATGAGAAGACTTGAATAGTTGATGTTAAATATTCATTGTTGTTACTTCCAATTCATTTTGAAAGAGTTAAATTATAGCTATTTTTTTGTAAACCCCATAGGGATGATTATATGTTGTGGTAAAATGAATGGAAATTAATTATAATTTTTATTAAAAAACATGTTTTTTCTTATCGAGAAGAAGTACATCGAGATGCTTTGTAAAGTGGCTTTTCCCAATAAAATATTTTTAACTCTTTCAACTACTAAATCCCATAGCAATGGTTTCGATGCACCTTTGAATAGTGGAATCCAAAGGTAAACAAAGGGAAGGTAACCGATGCTACACCCTAGAATATATGTTATATTCCTTTGCCTATCAATCGAGGTGTGAAATAAAAAAGGAAACTTTTTCTAAAATTCACCTTCTGACCTATTGCATTCTCAAAATCTAATAAAATTGATTTAATTGCTTTAGCCTAAGGGATTAATGCCATGAAGGAAAGAAGAGTGTCATAAATGAATTGGTGATGGGATATGGGATCTATATATTGGATTAGCTTCAAACATTTAATAACCTGATTAGCTTTAATGGACCTACCCAATGCCTCATCCATAAGAAAAAAGGTAGGGTGATAAAGGGTCTCCCTAACATCGACCTCTATTGCTATGAAAGTATCCCACTAGATATCCATTAATAATTACTAAAAATATGGCTAAATATATAAAATATTTAATTAGTCTCAACCAAAACTGGGTAAAGCCAAAACTATCAAGAACCCTAAGAAGAAAATCCCAAGCCACTCTATCATATGCTTTGTTCATGTCCAACTTGAGAAGAGTCTTGAGCCTCCCACTTTTATCAGTAGAGTGGATGATATCATGAACAACAATAACAACATACAAAATATATATTGTTGGGGCATGCAACCACTCTACGAAGCATCAATGATCAAAGGGAGAAAAATTTTAAGTCTATTGGCCATGGATTTAGTTAGAATTTTGAAAATCATGTTACACAAGCTAATCGGTCTAAAATTTGTAAATCCTTTGGCACCCAGTGATTTAGGCAATAAAATAAAAAAGTGGAATGTACATCGATCAGGATAAAATTAGATATTTGGACCTCTATGATTGTATTACAAATATCATGACACAAAATATGCCAAAACCTCTAATAAAATATAGGTGGAAAACCATCTAGACCTTGAGCCTTAATACCTCCCATTGAGAATACTACATTTTTTATCTTATCATCATTGAAGGGATCACATAGAATCTTGTTCATATATTTAGAGACCAGTGATGGGATGTTACAAAGAAAATTTTATGCTTTTAATTTTTTGGTAATCGATGAGCATAACATGTCTTTGAAGAATTCCACAACACTTTCCCTAATTTCGTTAATTTTATTAGTAACCTCACCATCCACATTTCTAATTTCCTTAATCCTATTGTGACTCCTATGCCTCAATGCAAACGTATCAAAAAAATTTGTGTTTTGATCTCCTTCTTTGAGCCATAAATTCCTTGATTTCTAATGCCATATAATCTCTTCTTCAACCAAGACATTGTGAAAATATACAAGTAAACATATTTCTATGTATATCATTGTATCCACTACCTTCGACCTGGATAAAATAGCTTCCACTTCTTTGAGCTGCTCAATGAGTTCATTTTCCTTAATAAAATATTACCAAAAACAAATTTATTCTATTCCTTTAGCTTTGACTTAATATACCTCAACTTTAATGAAATTTGAGCAATAGGATGGCCCAAAAAGCTCTTAGCCCACCATTCCTTGATCTTACCTTCCAGGTTTGGGTGAGGGATCCACATGGCCTAGAATCTAAAGGGCCTAAGGAAAAAAAAAAAATTCTAAACTTGCTCCAGCACCAGAGGATTACGATCAGAGGCCACTTTACGAAGAGACTGCAAAGATGCATCTCCAAAAAAAGGTATCCCTTACTTAGATATGAGGATTTTATCTATCCTAACCTAAATATTTTTGCATCCCAATCATCAATTTCTCCACGTATACCTAGACCTCTTCAGCTCCAAATCCATAAGTTCTTGGGAATTCATAAAAGAGGTAAAGTCTTCCATGCTTTTACAGACTAGAGTCCCTCATTTCTTATCATATGGGTATAAAGGGTTATTAAAATATCCTACAAAAAGCCATGATTCCTTGTTAAAAATCTCTCTCATAACTCACAAGGAGGTCTAGAATACCAACATATTCTGAGCATATTTAGGGGCATGAATATTCAAAGTAACACACTTGACCCCCTGAGGCTTTGGAAGAAAATAAAATATTTATAACTCTATCAGAAACTAGCAGAGTCGATACTTCAATAGATTTTGGGTTCCACATACATAATAGAACTCCTGAAGCTCCATTTGCCAAGCTGGAAAAAAAATTTGATTCTCTCAAAATTTTCTTTATAACTAATTCAACATTGTAACTATCTATTTTTGTTTCCTATACAATAATAATATTCAACTTAAACTCTTTCTTAGAGAGGCCAATTCTCTTTGTTTAGAAGTCCCATTTAGACCTCTAATATTCCATGTGATGAGTCTCATTTATGATATTTGGAGCAATTTCCCCCCTCAAGATATGGGGTGAGTGATAAAATAAATCTAGTTTATGTTGCCTCCCTTTAGAATATTTCTCAAATTTCAACTCACTTTGCAAGCCATCTGCAATATCTACTTTTGCCTCCCTAATTTTTAAATTTTTGTTAGAGGGATTACCCACCTTCCTGGGCACTCCAACATTAGCGAATCCCTTTCAAAAACTTCTCATTTTTGGATGAGAATATTCCATCCTTGATGAACCTTATTCCCACTTTGACGACTTGGCTGTATTTGGCTTGGAAGAAGAGCTAGAGTCTTTCACCACCTTCTAAGGTGAGACAAGCACCTCTAGATCATCTTTATTTCCTTTCTCCTCCTTAGGGTTAGCATCTTTAGGATTTAATATTTCAATGGAATTATGAATAAAATTTGATAGGATACCCATTTCAGTCACCAACACTGCTCTGTCCACCTACATAAGGCTAGAATAAACATTGGATTGATTTATAGCAGTTAGCTCTGGGTTGCTAACTTCCATCACCCTAGAATCATTCTCAATTTGGTTGGGTCCTAAATTATCTAAATAAAACTGGTTGGGGCCTGAGGCCTCAGACATCCCCAACTAAGGATGGCCCTAAGACTTAATTTTTTTCTACTTTGTAACCCAGTTTCCCTTGGGAACCTCCTTTCTAGCTGGATACAAACCGGTTGAGTGGCCCAGTATCCTAAAAACTAAAAACTTAAGAAGCCTAATTTCATATACTATCATTTGATTCCATACATCGTATTTGGAAATAAGATCGATATTACCTGATAACTCCACCTTCGGGTCTACCATTACACACATTCAAGCAAAAATCATTCTATATTTTACTCTAGTGGTTGCGTCTATTAACACTAAATCACAAATTATCTTAGATATACCCCTTAGGATGTCTTCATACTAGATATGGAAGGGCAAATCAGGAAGACGTACCCATAAAGGAGCCAGATTGATCTTTTGGGTTTGTAGATTAAAATTTGGCCACCCCTTGCATAGAAACAACCCTTTTATTTTAAATAGCTAGGGATCCCCTCCAAGGATATTATTTGATTATTCTTTGTAATTTAGTTTAATCAATAAGAATATATTAGAAACTACAACAATATCTAGAGGACCTTTTGGTTTCTATTTGACCATCATCTATCTCCTTATGGCATCAATATCAGGTCTATTTCCATGGAATTTGCTGACAAGGTTCCACAAGCCCTCCTCCATGGTGATATTCATAAGATCATATAGAATTACCAACTTATCTCTAGTATGAGAGAGGTCAAAAATAGAACAAGAGTTTTGAGATCCAAAAACCTTAGTTGTGATCTCGACAAAGAACAACTTACCTAGCTTGAGGAAGATACACAAACTTGGGGACTCACTTGTATTGCTGGTGAATAGAGTCTCATGAACCACTGAGCTGGGATACTCACTATAAGGGATAGTTACCTCAATCATCAGGTCCTTAAAGCTTGAATTTCTAGGTAAACTCACCTCCCTAGGAATGGCCACTTACTCACCATTCCTCTTCCTGCTAGTAGCAATTTGACTACCCAAATATTGCAAACCAAAATTCGCTCCCTATCCTACCACCACCCATAGACTGCTACTAACCTCAACCTTTTGCCCATCACCAAGACTTTCCTGATCCATCCCACCATTACTCAATTCAAATTATTTGACTCTCATCATAGGAATTCTCACTCAGCTTTATTTATTTGACTATCCTGTTTGAGGAGAAATACCCACCATCTTGAGAAATTACTACTATGAAAATTAAACCTTAAAAATCAATCTGTGGATCTTTACAATGCTTTCAATCCCTCCATCACTTGAGCCAGTGAAAAAAATTAAACCCTA
The DNA here is from genome assembly GCA_028583015.1 of Wollemia nobilis. Taxonomy (NCBI): domain Eukaryota; kingdom Viridiplantae; phylum Streptophyta; class Pinopsida; order Araucariales; family Araucariaceae; genus Wollemia; species Wollemia nobilis. The sequence goes on along the minus strand of JAQPPZ010017001.1, from coordinate 2,588,039 downwards.
AAAATTTATATATGGATATCATCAACACTATAATTTTTTCACTCCTGTCGTCACCTGAGCCACCACAAAAAAATATTTCACTCCCTCCACCACTTGAGCCATCGCAAAAAAATAAACCCTAAAAATTCATCTGTAGATCTATGCAACACTATAATTTTTTCACTCCTATTGTCAATTGAGCCACTGCAAAAAGTTCTTTCACTCCCTCTACTGCTTGAGCCATCCTAAAAAAATAAACCCTTCCATTTTTTTCATGTTAAAGCCTAGGCATATCATGTATTTTAATTAAGATTTAATATTCTTACCTTCATTATGGAATAGATAGTCTGGGCAATATATTTTAATTAAGGTTTAACATGTATATTTTTAGCTTGATTGTTTTTCTAGAAGCTTGAGCATATTATTTTAAGGTTTAATGTGTATATGTTTACCTTGATTGCATTTCCATAAGCTTGAGCATATTATATTAAGGTTTAATGTCTATGTTTACCTTGATTGTATTTTTGAAATACTGAGCATTATATATGTTTAAAATTAAGGATTTAATGTGCATATGCTTAATTTGAATTAATTTTCTAATTATGTGTGATATATATGAGTTTCAACATTATTTGTTTCTATAATAACTATGTGCGAGCTTAAGTTTCTATTGAGAAATAAAGTTAATATTTTCTATTAAGAAAATTAGAGCTTATATTTAGGGAAGAAACTATGGTGAAATAGAGTTTATGATTCCCTTTGATAATTTGAGTTCATACTTTATAGTAATGAAAGGAAGCTTAATGATTAAAGCTTGAGTTTTTATATTTAGGGAGAAAGATCTTGTGTCTTATTGAAATTATTGGAGTGCATTTTTGAGGTTGTGAGATAAATCATATGCCTTCTATTGAGAGATATAATTTTGTTTAAGTTTTGAATGCATAGTGGGTAGGAATAGATGGAAAATATGTTATTGGAATAAGTATGAGATTATCTCAGTATGAGCTATGTTAATTGATATAAAAGCTGATTGAAAAAAAATATTGTGATATTTCCATGAACCTGATTGATTATTGAAATGATAAACTATTTTAGAAATAATAGGTGGGGAATCCATTCTTGAGAAAATTATGGGGTTACCACTTTGATTGATTGTTGAAATGATAAACTATTTTTGAAAGAATGGGTGGGGAATTCATTCTTGAGGAAATTATGGGGTTCCCTCTTTGATTGATTGTTGAAATGATAAACTATTTTTCAAATAATGGGTTGGGAATCCATTCTTGAGTAAATTATGGGATTTCCTCTTTGATTTTGCTATATGAAAATCTATTGTTGGGATCATGGTTGCTTTGTGAAAACTCTTATGGATTTTTCATAATGTTTTGAAGCATGGTTGCGTTGTGAAATCTCTTATGAATTTTGCATAATGTTATAAGCATGATTGCTTTGTGAAATATCTTATAGATTTTGCATAATGTTGTTTTCAAGAATTATTTTGTTTCAAAAGAAATAGAAGGGATGTAGAAATGTAAATGGTCATATATTTCTACAGTTCTATTTGATATATTGAATATTAAGGTAATGGGAATGGAGTCCATTTACATTATGAGGATACTATGGGGTTCCTCACATATTCTCTTAAGTGGATATGGAGTCCATTTATAGTGAAATATTATGGGGTATTTCACATATTATTCTAAATGGGCGTGGAGTCCATCGGTAATAAGGAAATCATGGGGCTTCCTTATAGGTATTGTTTATTTTAAATTATGGAAAACAAATTGGATGTGGAGTCCTTTTTGGATGAAGAAATTTATGGGTTTTCTTCATGTGATTGGTTTAAAATAAAATAGAAATGTAAAGGATCATTTTTATATGGGTATTTTATGTAATGTATAAAGAATTTAAAAATGTAAATGGTTTATTTATTTTCTATATGCTTTTATTGGATGCATTGAATATGAATGAGCGTTTAGGAATGCATTATCATAATAAGTAGCTATACTTATCCCTTACTCCAACCACCTCTTAGTGGAGCTCAAGGAAATCAAAAAATAATATTATGGATAGAAATAATTCTATCATGCTTTTACCAAGGTTTCATATTGGTTATGATTATGATGTATTTGGAATCTCAAAAAAGATATGAAATGTAGGAAAAGCTTATAATGACTAGTCATGGGGTTGATGATATGTATATTGAGTTATATTGTTAAGAAGACTTTGTAATAAGTTTCTTTATTATAAGAAGACTTGAATAGTTGATGTTAAATATTCATTGTTGTTACTTCCAATTCATTTTGAAAGAGTTAAATTATAGCTATTTTTTTATAAACCCCATAGGGATGATTATATGTTGTGGTAAAATGAATGGAAATTAATTATAATTTTTATTACAAAACATATTTTTTCTTATCGAGAAGAAATACATCGAGATGCTTTGTAAAGCAGCTTTTACCAATAAAACATTTTTAACTCTTTCAACTACTAAATTCCATAACAATGGTTTCGATGCACCTTTGAATAGTGGAATTAAAAGGTAAACAAAGGGAAGGGAACCAATGCTACAACCTAGAATATATGTTATCTTCCTTTGCCTATCAATTGAGGTGTGAAATAAAAAAGAAAACTTTTTCTAAAATTCACCTTCTGACCTATCGCATTCTTAAAATCCAATAAAATTGATTTAATTACTTTAGCCTAAGGTATTGATGCATGAAGGAAAGAAGAGTGTCATAAATGAATTGGTGATGGGATATGGGATCTATATATTGGATTAGCTTCAAACATTTAATGACCTGATTAGCTTTAATGGACCTACCCAATGCCTCATCCATAAGAATAAAAAGGTAGGGTGATAAAGGGTCTCCCTAACATAGACCTCTATTGCTATGAAAGTAGCCCACTAGATATCCATTAATAATTACTAAAAATATGGCTAAATATATACAAGATTTAATTAGTCTCAACCAAAATTGGGTAAAGCCAAACCTATCAAGAACCCTAAGAAGAAAATCCCAAGCCACTCTATCATATGCTTTGTTCATGTCCAACTTGAGAAGAGTCCTGAGCCTCCCACTTTTATCAGTAGAGTGGATGATATCATGAACAACAATAACAACATACATAATATATATTTTTGGGGCATGCAACCACTCTACGAAGCATCAATGATCAAAGGGAGAAAAATTTTAAGTCTATTGGCCATGGATTTAGTTAGAATTTTGAAAATCTTGTTACACAGGCTAATCGGTCTAAAATTTGTACATCCTTTGGCACCAGTGATTTAGGCAATTAAATAAAAAAATGGAATTTACATCGATTAGGATAAAATTATATCTTTGGACCTATCTAATTGTATTACAAATATCATGACCCAAAATATGCCAAAACCTCTAAAAAATGATAGGTGGAAAACCATCTAGACCTTGAGCCTTAATACCTCCCATTGAGAATACTGCCTTTTTGATATTATCATAATTGAAGGGATCACATAGAATCTTGTTCATATATTTAGATACCAGTTATGGGATGTTACAAAGAAAATTTTATGCTTTTAATTTTTTGGGAATCGAGGAGCATAACATGTCTTTGAAGAATTCCACAACACTTTCCCTAGTTTCATTAATTTTCTTAGTAACCTCACCATCAACATTTCTAATTTCCTTAATCCTATTGTGACTCCTATGCCTCAATGTAAACTTATCAAAAAAATTTGTGTTTTGATCTCCTTCTTTGAGCCATAAATTCCTTGATTTCTAATGCCATATAATCTCTTCTTCAGCCAAGACATTGTGAAAATATACAAGTAAACTTCTTTCTATGGATATCATTGTATCCACTACCTTCGACTTGGCTAAAATAGCTTCCACTTCTTTGAGCTACTCAATGAGTTCATTTTACTTAATAAAATATTACCAAAAACAAATTTATTCTATTCCTTTAGCTTTGACTTAATATACCTCAAATTTAATGCAATTTGAGCAATAGGATGGCCCAAAAATCTCTTAGCCCACCATTCCTTGATCTTACCTTCCAGGTTTAGGTGAGGGATCCACATGGCCTTGAATCTAAAGGGCCTAGGAAAAAATAAAATTTTCTAAACTTACTCTAGAACCAGAGGATTATGATCAGAGGCCACTTTAGGAAGAGACTGCAAATATGCATCTCCAAAAAAATGTATCCATTCCTTAGATATGAGGATTTTAGCTAGCCTGACCTAAATATTTTTGCATGCCAATCATCAATTTCTCCACGTATACCTAGACCCCTTTAGCTCCAAATCCATAAGCTCTTGGTAATTCATAAAAGAGGTAAAGTCTTCCATGCTTTGCAGACTAGAGTCCCTCCTTTCTTTCTTTTTTTATTTTTGGAAAACATCCCAAAAGGGATGCCACTTTCGGGTAAGACCCAAGGAGGCAGGGGTATCCATTTTGCCAAAAATGCCTAGGACTCGGACCTGGCCTACCTCCTTTGACATACTCAAGGAGCAAACAAACACACAAAACCAAATTAAAAAAAGAAAATAACAATAAAAATAATAAAATAAAATTAAAAACAAACTCCTTGAGTGTGTCAAAACCAAAAGCACAACCAAACACGCACAATAAGATAAAAGAAACCACAACACAAACCACATAGAAAAACACAAGAACCACATAAAAAAACACAAACAAGACAAAAACAACAGAACACTACAAAGACATAACCCAAAAAAACATGAAAAATAAACACAACCAAAACCTAAAAAATAAAATAAAAAAATTAAAAATAAAAACAACCAACAACAAACAATAAACAAAACCAAAAAACATTGAAAACACTCACACAAAAAAATGAAATAACACAAACAAAGAGAAACCCAAGAACAAGAACAAAAAAAACACACGAACAATAACAATAAACATAAAAAAAACAAAACAAAAACACAAGAACAACAAAAAAACAACACAAAGAACACAAAAAAAAAACAAAACAAAAGAACCCACCCACCTTAAAAAATTAAACAAAAAAACAAAGAAGACAAAAGAAAAAAATGAACAAAACAATGACCTATCTAGACCAGAAGACTATTAATGCAAGAATAAATAGAGGAAACAAAATAAATAATAGAATGAGCTAGGGGACTAAAAAAACTGAATGAACGAAAGAGAAAAAAATAAAATAAAATAAGAAGAAACTAGGTACCTTCAGAACTGGAGCCATCCAAAGAAATGATAGAAAGAAGAGCTTCCTTAATTTGAGAAGCCCACCATATAGGAGGGTGGCCATAACAAGTAAGATCACCTTTGTCCAAAGCCCAATTAGCTAAAGCATCAACACTCTTGTTTTGATCTCTAACCACATGATTGTAATCAACTTTCAAAAATCCCATCTAGATTAACTGAATCTTCTCAATAATTCTTTTTATTCTCCAATCCACCTTATGATTCTTAGAAGGAGTCTTCAAGAGATTAATCATAAGTTGAGATTCAAACTCAACTAACACCTTTTCCCATCCAACCTTAGTAGCCTCCTGAAGGCCTCTAAGGATACCATACCCCTCAGTAAGGTTATTGGAAAGAATACCCAAATTCTTAGAAAAAGTAAAAACCAGGGAGCCATCTAAAAGTCTACCAATTCCTCCCACACTAGCTTTTCCAGGGTTCTCTCTAGAGGCTCCATCAGTATTGACTTTTCCAAAATCCTTAGGAGGAGGTTGCCAATTTCTAGTCCTATCCATCTTACTAATACTCACATTCCCTTTAAGTTGGTTGCCCATAGAAGGTTTAATCTTCAATCTTTGCATCACTTGATCCCATATTTGGTGGGAGTTTTGGGGGTGATTAAGGAGATGATGGACTGATTCAACTAAGTTGTCTATGGTATTTTGCCAGATATAGTGAATATCCTTCCTATCTTGATTAAAAATTTGGCTATTCCTTTCATTCCAAATATTCCAAAGAATAATGGTAGAACCCATCAAAACTAATTGCCTAATAAAATGATCAACACCCTCTTGATTAGGCCAATCCCTCCAAAGCTGTTCAAAAGTGAAAAAATTGGACCACTGTAAGCCAAGTAAAGTTGCCATTCTCCTCCATAGCTCAAAGGCTAAAGTACACTCAATAAAAATATGGTTGATATTTTCTACATTCTCTTCACACATTTCACATCTAAAAGGGCCATGAAAACCACGCTTCATAAGTTTCTCACCAGTAAGCACCCTACGATGCAATAAAAGCCAATTAAAGAACCTCACCTTAGGCCAGAGCTTTTGAGCCCACAATTGAGAAAATATGTCAGAAGAATGGTTGGGATTATTATGGCATAAGGTCAAATAACCTTGAGCAACTGAATACTCACCCTTAGTAGTGTCGTTCCATCCAAAACAATCTTTTTCATGGGACCAAGAGAGGGATCTCATATGAAGGATGCCTTGGATATCTTGTCTTTGCCTTTCTAGAATTTGAATAGGCCAGTCCTCAATAGGGATCCAATATCTACCAACCTTTGAATTACCAATATGGTACCGATAGTAATTAGCCACCTTTATCCAATTAGCTCGGTGAAGCTCCTCCATCCAAGGCCTCCAATCGAGAAACTGAGTTATCAAAGGCTTGTGACCATCCCAAGAATATATCCAAAAATTTGCATGTTGACCATTATGAATGATCCAAAATAATTTTTTCTTTATCAAATCCTCACCAATCTTAAGAACTGCTAAAATGGGAGAACCTTTGGTAGGAAGTTGATAGCGAACAAGGTCTTCAGGACTTTTGTTCTCAACATATTTAGCACGAAGATTATTAGCCCAAAGAGCATTGGGGTTATGCAACATCCTCAAATATAATTTAGTAGCTAAATATTTGTTGTTATTAATTGAAGACCGGAATCCTAACCCCCTTTCACTCTTAGGAAGACATAAAGTATCCCATTTCACCAAGGCCCTTTTTCTTTTCTCCTTAGTACCACTCCAAAGGAAACGATGACTGATTTGATCCAATTCTCGAAGAACAACCTTTGGGATATTCAAAATGGAAGAAAAATAAATAGGAATAGCTTGAAGGACTGATTTTACCAAGGTGATTATACCCCCAGAAGAAAGCCACTTGTTGGTCCACTTTCCAATTTTCTTCTTGACTTTGTCCAACAACCAATTCCAATATTTATTTTTATGCCTTTGAATATTTATGGGAGAGTCCCTCCTTTCTTATAATATGGGTATAAAGGGTTATTAAAATATCCTACCAAAAGCCATGATTCCTTGTTAAAAATATCTCTCATAACTCACAAGGAGTTCTAGAATACCAACATATTCTAAGGATATTTAGGGGCATAAATATTCAAAGTAACGCACTTGACCCCTGATACTTTGGAAGAAAATAAAATATTTATAACTCTATCAAAAACTAGCAGAGTCAATACTTCAATAGATTTTGGGTTCCACATACATAATAGACCTCCTGAAGCTCCATTTGCCGAGCTGGAAATAAAATTTGATTCTCTCCAAATTTTCTTTTTAACTAATTCAACATTGTAACTATCTAATTTTGTTTCCTATACAATAATAATATTCAACTTAAACTCTTTCTTAGAGAGGCCAATTCTCTTTGTTTAGAAGTCCTATTTAGACCTCTAATATTCCATGTTATGAGTCTCATATATGATATTTGGATCAATTTCCCCCATCAAGAGATGGGGTGAGTGATAAAATAAATCTAGTTTAAGTTGCCTCCCTTTAGACTCTTTCTCAAATTTCAACTCGCTTTGCAAGCCATCTGCAATATCTACTTTTGCCTCCCTATTTCTTACATTTTTGTTAGAGGGATTACCCACCTTCCTGGGCACTCCAACATTAATGAATCCCTTTCAAAAACATCTTATTTTTGGATGAGAATATTTCACCCCTGATGAACCTTAGTCCCACTTTGACGACTTGGCTATATTTGTCTTGGAAGAAGAGCTAGAGTCTTTCACCATCTTCTAAGGTGAGACAAGCACCTCTAGATCATCCTAATTTCCTTTCTTATCCTTAGGGTTAGCATATTTAGGATTTAATAATTCAAAGGAATTATGAATAAAATTTGATAGGATACCTATTTCAGTCACCAAAACTGCTCTGTCCACCTACATAAGGCTAGAATAAACACTGGATTGATTTATAGCAGTCAACTCTAGGTTGCTAATTTCCATCACCCTAGAATCATTCTCAATTTTGTTGGGTCCTAAGTTCTCTAAAGAAAACTGGTTGGGGCCTAAGGCCTTAGACATCCCCAACTGAGAATGGCCCTAAGACTTAAATTTTTTCTACTTTCTAACCCAGTTTCCCTTGGGAACCTCCTTTCTAGCTGGATACAAACTAGTTGAGTGGCCCAGTATCCTACAAAATAAAAACTTAAGAAGCCTACTTTCATAGACTATCATTTGAGTCCATACATCGTATTTGGAAATAAGATCGATATGACCTGATAACTCCACCTTCGGGTCCACCATTACACAAATTCAAGCAAAAATCATTCTATATTTTACTCTAGTGGCTGAGTCTATTAACACTAAATCACAAATCATCTTAGCTATACCCCTTAGGATGTCTTCACACTAGATATGGAAGGGCAAATCAGGAAGACATTCCCATAAAGGATCCAGATTGATCTTTTGGGTTTGTAGATTAAAATTTGGTAACCACTTGCATAGAAACAACCCTTTTATTTTAAATAACCAGGGATACCCTCCAAGAATATGATTTTATTCCTCCTTGTAATTTATTTTAATCAATAAGAATACATTAGAAACTGCAACAATATCTAGAGAAACTTTTGGTTTCTATTTGACCATCATCCATCTCCTTAAGGCATAAATATCAGGTCTATTTCCATGGAATTTTCTAACAAGGTTCCACAAGCCCTCCTCCATGGTGATATCCATAAGATCATATAGAATGATCAACTTATCTCTAGTATGAGAGAGGTAAAAAAGAGAACAAGATTTTTGAGATCCAAAAACCTTTGTTGTGATCTTGACAAAGAACAACTTACCTAGCTTGAGGAGGGTACAAAAACTTGGGGACCCACTTGTATTGCTGGTGAATGGAGTCTCATGAACCACTGAGCTGGGAGACTCACTATAAGGGATAGTTACATCAATAATTAGGTCCTTAAAGCTTGAATTTCTAGGTGAACTCACCTCCCTAGGAATGGCCACTTACTCACCATTCCTCATCCTGCTAGTAGCTATTTGACTACCTGAATATTGCAAACCAAAATTTGCTCCCTATCCTACCACCACCCATAGACTGCTACTAACCTCATCCTTTTTACCATCACCAATACTTTCCTGATCCATGCCACCATTACTCAATTCAAGTTATTTGACTCTCATCATAGGAATTCTCACTCAACTTTATTTATTTGACTATCTTGTTCGAGGAGAAACACCCACCATCTTGAGAAATTACTACTATGAAAATTAAACCTTAAAAATCCATCTGTGGATCTTTGCAATGCTTTCAATCCCTCCATTTCTTGAGCCAGTGAAAAAAATAAAACCTAAAACTTTATATATGGATATCATCAACACTATAATTTTTTCACTCTTGTTGTCACCTGAGACACCACAAAAAATTATATCACTCCCTCCACCAGTTGAGCCATCGCAAAAAAATAAACCCTAAAAATCCATCTGTAGATCTATGCAACACTGTAATTTTTTCACTCATACTATCACTTGAGCCACTGCAAAAGTTCTTTCATTCCCTCTACTACTTGAGCCATCCTAAAAAATAAACCCTTCCATTATTTTCATGTTAAAGCCTAGGCATATTGTGTATTTTAATTAAGATTTAATATGCTTACCTTCATTATAGAATAGATAGTCTGGGCAATATATTTTAATTAAGGTTTAACATGTATATTTTTAGCTTGATTGTTTTTCTAGAAGATTGAGCATATTATATTAAGGTTTAATGTGTATATGTTTACCTTGATTGCATTTCCATAAGCTTGAGCATATTATATTAAGGTTTAATGTCTATGTTTACCTTGATTGTATTTTCAAAATACTGAGCATTATATATGTTTAAAATTAAGGATTTAATGTGCATATGCTTAATTTGAATTAATTTTCTAATTATGTGTGATTTATATGAGTTTCAACATTCTTTGTTTATAGAATAACTATGTGCGAGCTTAAGTTTCTATTGAGAAATAAAGTTAATATTTTCTATTAACAAAATTAGAGCTTATATTTAGGGAAGAAACTATAGTGAAATAGAGTTTATGATTCCCTTTGATAATTTGAGTTCATACTTTATAGTAATGAAAGGAAGCTTAATGATTAAAGCTTGAGTTTTTATATTTAGGGAGAAAGAGCTTGTGTCTTATTGAAATGATTGGAGTGCATTTTTGAGGTTGTGAGATAAATCATATGCCTTCTATTGAGAGATATAATTTTTTTTAAGTTTTGAATGCACTTAATGGGTAGGAATAGATGGACAATATGTTATTGGAAGAAGTATGAGATCCTCTCAGTATGAGCTATGTTAATTGATATAAAAGGTGATTGAAAAAAATATTGTGATATTTCCATGAACCTGATTGATTATTGAAATGACTATTTTAGAAATAATAGGCGGGGAATCCATTCTTGAGGAAATTATGGGGTTACCACTTTGATTGATTGTTGAAATGATAAACTATTTTTGAAAGAATGGGTGGGGAATTCATTCTTGAGGAAATTATGGGGTTCCCTCTTTGATTGATTGTTGAAATGATAAACTATTTTTGAAATAATGGACGGGGAATCCATTCTTGAGTAAATTATGGGGTTCCCTCTTTGATTTTGCTATATGAAAATCTACTGTTAGGATCATGGTTGCTTTGTGAAAACTCTTATGGCTTTTTCATAATGTTCTAAAGCATGGTTGCTTTGTGAAATATCTTATGAATTTTGCATAATTTTCTAAAGCATGGTTGCTTTGTGAAATATCTTATAGATTTTGCATAATGTTGTTTTCAAGAAATATTTTATTTTAAAAGAAATAGAAGGGATGCAAAAATGTAAATGGTCATATATTTCTACAGTTCTATTTGATATATTTAATATTAAGGTAATGGGAATAAAGTCCATTTACATTATGAGGATACTATGAGGTTCCTCACATATTCTTTTAAGTGGATATGGAGTACATTTATAGTGAAATATTATGGGGTATTTCATATATTATTCAAAATGAGCGTGAAGTCCATCGGTAATAAGGAAATCATGGCAATTTCTTACAAGTATTGTTTATTTTAGACTATGGAAAACAAATTGGATGTGAAGTCCTTTTTGAATGAAGAAATTTATGGGTTTTCTTCATGTGATTGGTTTAAAATAAAATAGAAATGTAAAGGATCATTTCTATATGGGTATTTTATGTAATGGATAAAGAATGCAGAAATGTAAATGGTTTATTTATTTTCTATATGCTTTTATTGGATGCATTGAATATGAAGGAGAATTTAGGAATGCATTATCCTTATCCCTTACTCCAACCACATCTTAATGGATCTAAAGGAAATCAACAAATAATATTATGGATAGAAATAATTCTATCATGATTTTACCAAGGTTTCATATTGGTTATGATTATGATGTATTTGTAATCTCAAAAAAGAGATGAAATGTAGGAAAAGCTTATAATGACTAGTCATGGGGTTTATGATATGTATATTGAGTTATATTTTTAATAAGACTTTGTAATAAGTTTATTTATTATGAGAAGACTTGAATAGTTGATGTTAAATATTCATTGTTGTTACTTCCAATTCATTTTGAAAGAGTTAAATTATAGCTATTTTTTTGTAAACCCCATAGGGATGATTATATGTTGTGGTAAAATGAATGGAAATTAATTATAATTTTTATTACAAAACATTTTTTTTCTTATCAAAAGAGTACAAATTTAGTAATATGTTTAATGATTTTGATAATATGCATTAGGAATATTTTAAGTCTTTTTTTAACTAAGCAAAGTGAGCATGATTTACTTTTGATTAAAAGAGATATATATGTTATTGGTTTTATTAGATGTTATGATTTGGGGTTATGAAGGGTAACTTGGGAGGGTATACCCATAGTAACCTTGTTAGTACCCTTGTTAATATGAATTCCAATACTTGGTTAGTTTTAAGGAGGCAACAATCAAGTTGTGAATCACATCTTGATTGGTGTAGCTCAGATGTATTCCCAAAAGTGTGGAGTTTTTGAGGAAGTTTCTTAAGCGTGGATATTGAACCATATTTCCTACTATAGATGTTAGGAAAACATTCACAACATGAGCATGCGATGGAACTTTGATCAAGAAGTATCAGGTGACCATGCGTATTATCACACAATGTAATAATACCCTTAACCAGCTCATCATGAAGGTGTGGTAGAAATATTTAAAACATTAGAGAAATAAGCAAGCATGAGTGGAGCAAGTGCAAAGAGCATTTTGGTGGGTTGATACTGAATGTGGAAAGAAAAAGGTTCAACTGACTAATTTGGAACTCAGGCATAAAAAAATTGAAGATGAAATTGCTAATCGGACTGAATCTACCATCCTAACTTCTCTTGCAAAATAATCCAATGTTGACTTCCCCAAGGATGATGGGAAGATATCCAAACTACATTTGACCCAAAGCAGGTGAGGAGGTAAGAAATACTTATCAAAATATTTTAAATGAAAATCCTCTCATAGAATTTGAGAGGGCTAAATGGTTTATCTAAGAAAAGGTTGGTTTCATCCATGAGGAATGAAATTAAACCTAGTATTATCATGCTCTAGGATACTAATATTGATAGTACCAATAGTGAAAGAATTATCAAAATTATTTGGAATAATTATGAGTATATTCCATGACCATTACAAATCACTTTAGGAGAAATTTTGTGCCTATGGGATCCAATCAAAATTGAAGGAAGGCTCATTTATTTCTCTGATAATATTGTGAACATATTGTTTTATAACAAGGATACTAAAACCTAGATATGCTCCCAATAATCCATCAGGTCACTTGGTTCTATGGAGTACACTAAGTCAAATGAGGCATATTTTTCAAAATGAGGCATGGATTTTGGTCGGTGACTTTAATACCCTGATCTATTCACGTAACAATGTAGAGGGAATACAATTTTTCCAAGGTGTTATGAGGATTTTACGTAGTTTGTAGATAAAAATGAGTTAATAGACATTCAGTTAAGAGGATCTAAATATATGTGGACTAATAGAAGGATAGGAAACCAACATATTCAGCTAATACTTGACAAAGTCCTAATTTCCAAAGAAGAAATCCACTTATTTGATGATTCCACCTTCCATGCTCTTCCTAGAATAGGCTCAAATCACAATCTATTGGTTCTAGAAGGTCTTTACCTAACCTCATATTTTAAAACCCTATTTCAATTTGAATCAATGTGATTATAGCATTAATATATTAGAATTATGATTACAGAGGGATGCTAATATCTCACAAAAACTCCAATTTATCAAAGCCAACCTCAAAGTTTGGAACAAGGAAGTTTTTGGGAATATTTTTGAGTGCAAAAAAACATCACACATCAGATCCAAGCTATTAAATATCTCACTCAACAATGAATTTTAAACTTAGCCATGAGGGAAAAAGAAAAAAAATCTCTTGGTTGAGTACCATAATATTCTGGCCAAAGAAGATACCTTTTGGAGGTAGAAATCCAAAGCATTGTGGCTGAAGGAAGAGGATTCTAATACAAAATATTTTTATACCTCAACTCTCAAATGTAGGAGCACCAAAAAAATTTGAGAGTTGATCAAAAGTGATGGGACTATCAACAACAATGTTAATGAAGTCATATGTGAAGCAATCATCCATTTTCAAAACATAATTGGACCTTCTCAACCAAGATTTGCCCAAGCTTTCAATTCACTCCTTCAAAATATCCCATGTCATATTTCCTAGGAGTGTAATAGCTCCTAGGAGTTTAATAGCCATTTTTTTGAGCCATTCATAAATGAGGAAGTTACAGAGGATATTTTATCCATATCGCCTAATAAGACCCTTGGGTTGGATGGGTTTTCCCCTCAATTCTTCCAAAAAAAATTGGATATTGTTAGTCAGGATATTATCAAAGTTGTTCAAGATGTTCAACAAACTAAGATCTTAACTAGGGACACCAACTCTAATTTTATTTCTCTTACCCCTAAGTCCCAGTCTTGTCGAAATCTATTTTATTTTAGGTCAATCAATATCTATAATGTTATATACAATATTCTATCCAAGGCCATTGCCAACAGGATAAAAAAATATTACCAAGCATTATTGACACCTATTAGGGAAGTTCTATTTAGGGGAGGCTCATCACTGATGATATTATTACCATCCATGAGTTGATCCATTATATGACTAGAAGTAAAAAACCATGTATTTTTCTCAAGCTAGACATGAATAAAGCCTTTGATAGAGTTTTGTAGGATTTCCTTTGTGTAGTCCTGGAAAATTTTGATTTTCACGTTGATTGGATTGCCTTGATCAAGGAATGCATTTATTTAGCTTGGTTTTATATGATGTTAAATGGATCAACTATAGGATATTTTACAAGGATTAAGGTATGGAGATTCGATGTTGCCATTTATTTTCATTATTTTTATGGAGTCCTTGGGTAGATCGTTGAAGGTTGTATTCCTTAGGCATGATTTCTAGCATAAAGGTTTCCTTCATATCTAATATTATAACACATCAAAATTTCATTAATAACACTATTTTTCAACTCTTACATCTATTCCCAAGGCTAGGGCTATCAAAGTCATCCTTAACTTCTATGAGGAAGTTGTAGGGCAAAAAATTAATTTTTAGAAAAATAAAATCTACTTCCTAAACATACCCATAAATAGACAACTGATAATTGTTAGAATCATGGGATGCTCTATCTCAAACATGCCATCCATGTATTTAGGTCTTTAAATCTTTCAAAAAAATACTAAATATGTCATGTGGAATAATGTCAGATCAAATCCTCAAAAATCTCATTGGATGAAAGGGGACACTTTTAAACCAAGAAGCTAAAGCCACACTTGTTCAAGCCTATATCCAAAGTATCCTAGTTATTTTCTTGTATATTTTAAAGCACTATCATCCATTTGTAAGAGAATCAAGAAAATACAAAAGATATGCCTTTGGTCCGGAGCTAAATACTATAAGTGGTATCCTTTGGTTTCTTGGGATAAGGTTTGTACAAAGAAAAACCAAGGTGGTTTGGGCTTTCGTAAAGTGAGCAAAATGAACATGGCCCTTATAGCCAAACAAGGATGGAGGATTATAAGAAATAGTCAAGCAACATGGATTGCTTTCATAAAATATAAATACCTACAACAAAAGTACTTTGTGGATGACCACCCTATCCCTCATGGATAATGGTTTTGGAATTCTATCATCCAAACCAAAAATATCATAAAATAAGGGTTAATATGGAGACTTGGTTGTGGAAGAAACATACAATTTTGTAAATACTCTTGGTTTAAGGATCAACGACTGATCATTGACCCTAATATTGCTATCTTGAAGCCTATTACTGATCAAATATTTGGTGATAAAGTAGGTAATTTTATTTTTAGGTGTTCATAGTGTGCAAAGTGTAAAACCATTCCATAAAACATCCTTAGTATGGAGAGAAAAGTTGCTACCTCTAAAATTTCTAACCTTCTTAGAATATACATCATCCCCACCAACCCATCTCAAGACTCTTCTATTTGGAGGTTTTGTGAAGATGACCAATTTTTTGTTAAAATACTTATTATCTTCAGGATCATCCCACTGATTGTTGGCCCACCCATAAACTTGTCTAGTTCCATAACCTTGTCCCCAAATTTACCTTTTTCTTTTGGTTGGTGGTTCAAAATAAGGTTCTTACCATTGATAATATCCTTATCAGAGGCTTGAATCTTCCTAACTTGTGCTTCTTATGCAAATCTAATAAGAAATTAGTTGGTCATATGTTCCTTGAATATCCATTCTCTTGTTATATTTTTTATTATTATTTTAAGTTTGTCAACCTTTATTGGGCCCAATTGAGAACTATTTTTTATTTGTGTGAGCAGTGGCCCAATCCTTTTTCCAATCCCCACCTTAAATATTTATGTTCCTTTTGCCTTCCCCATTACCTTTGGAAAATTTTGTTGAAAAGGAACAATAGTGCCTTATGTGATGTATCCAATGATTCTCAATCTGTGTGTCTTTGGGCCTTCACCTTTGCTATTGAAAAATTCTTGATTAATCACATCTTCCAAGGCCTTGAGAGGTATATTGGAGTCTGACTTGTATGAATATCTTAAGCTTAATTTTGAATCTCACGGCCCCTCGAAACCCAAGGTTGAAAAATAAATGGCCAAATAGTATCCTCCACTGAGTATATGGCTTAATATTAATTTAACGAGGCAACCAAAGGTAATCTAGGTAGAGTAGGAGGTGGTGGCATAGTCAGGGACTATTACGGAAAAATAATTTTAGCTTACACTAAAAACATGGGCATTCAATCCAATAATATCATTGAAGCTAGAGCTCTGTATTTGGTTCTTTCCATTATTTAAGCCCTTAATATAGAGAAACTCATAATTTAAGAATACTCGATGAATGCTATTAATTATATCAAACAATCCTAGAATCCTGCTTGGAGAGTTAGTAACACCATAATAAAGTGTAATAAATATTTAAGCAAATTCAAAAATATTGTCATCCAACATGTGTATAGAGAAGGTAATCATGCTATTGATATTATTTCAAACTTGGGGGTGTTGGAAGAGAATATCCATATTTGGTACAATAATTTCCCTTTAAATCTCAGTACTCATGCTAATATTAATGGAAGCTTGTTTCTCTAATGCTAGTTTGGGGTAGTGGTGGTCAATCAAACTTCTAATATTATTCATATTTGATCATTCCCATACCATTAATATGGGAGTCTTAGCCTGATCAATCCATGTTAGCTTAAGTCTTCTTATTTGAGCCTATCATATTTCTAACCTGGTCAAATCCTCAATCTCCAATTGTTGCCTTGTTAACCAAATCCAAGTAAGTCATGACCGTGTCTTCTAGATCAATAGTGATGCTTTCCAAGTTTGCAGTGATGATACTTGTGTCAACTTTGATATGACTAACTTGATCCTTTATGGTCTTCTTTGTGTCCAATTCAACCAAATCCTTTTCATCTATGTCTTGGATGGTAATGTTTCTTGCATCAACCCTTGTCTGATTAACTCAGTTTTTTGTGACACCACTAGAGTTTGACTAGTGTAAATTGGTTTGGATATTATGTTAATATGTACCACTTGTGAAATTTACTATAGGAGTGGTAATATCATGAGATATATTAGAGTGATAAATAATCATTTCAAATAAAATTAGCATCCTAGTCATGCAAATGATTTCATTGGAAGTGGGGTGGTTTACCCAAATTCAACTAGCTCACATGGTGATTCGATAAAATGTGTTAGAAGTAGATCTTGCATTAATGGTATGTGTTCCAAACATTATCCATAAGAATTTTTATTCACCCATGTTAGAATTCATACCAAACCAATGAAGGGATAAATTTTATCACCCTTGCTAATAGCCTTTGGGTTTTGGTCATTTTAAATGTCAATCAAATATTTAATATCACTGGATTGATGTACCCTTACATTATCTTGGCTCACATGTCAAGGTGATCTAGATGTCATCAACAATGTTGGAGGAAGTTGAATCTTGATTTTGGTGGCATGTGCTTCTAGGATCCTCTTTCTATATCTGGCATAGGAATTCAGATCAAATTCATCAAGTTTGGATATCCTTACATTTCTTATCTAATATTTTTTTTTGAAATCTCACCATAGTGCAATGACATTGACCAAGCCTAAAATATATAGCTAGAGCTTTATGTTGAAGAAATTTTGGGTAGACATGGGTTCTTACCCTTTCTATTAGTGGGGCTGATGTTGAGCTATCGATGAATTTTATGAGTTCATGGAATAAATTTTGGGTCACCATTCATGGGCTCTCATTTAAAATCATAAAGTATCTATTGGTTGAGGTGACTAAACTCCCTATTTATGGGGATATCATTGGCCATGATAGGCACACACTTGCTGGCAAATTGAGGGACTTCAACAAGAAACATGCAAATAAAAATGAGAGGATAATCATAACTAGCCTCCCATATCTATGGAATAGGGTATTGGTGCCAATTATACAATATTTTATGGTGGATGAAAATGATGCCCCCCTATAAAGCTTTTACTTGGTATTTTTGAATCATATGAGAGATATAAAGGATATCAACATTCTAGATTACTTGGTGAGATCACTAGTAATTGTTGTGTAAAGTGTTAATATTGATTTTTTGATCCATCCCAAGCACTAAGGCTTGCATATTATTCTATATTGACATGCTCTAGAGAAAGAGGTTGAGAAGGCTGCAATCATAGTAATTGGTACCCTTAAGGATCCGACTAAAGCTGGTCCTAACAATATCAGTCCTAAATATATTGTTGATAGTGATGATAAAGTAGAAATAACCTTTGTTGATATAGACAAGTCCAAAGGGGAACCAATGTTAGGTTCTACACGTAGATGTCATTTTTCTAGAATAAAAATGCTAGAAAGCAAAAAGTGGTACTCAACTAGAGGTGACAAATATTCTTTAGATGGTTCTCTAGTTCAGTTTAAAATCCCTAATATTAAAGGGGATATTACCAAGAATTGAATTTGAATGGAAGGTGAGGCACATAAGATAAACACTATTGAATCTTCAATTCTCTTGGTGGGTATGTTGGAGAATGCATCCATGTCCTTTAACACTACATGGACCATCCTCCAAAAATAACTTAAAATAGCAAAGGCCATCACTCCTAGTACCAAGGAGGAGGTTAAAGATGTTGAAAATATCTATGCCAGTATATTTTATGGGACTGAGTTGATAGTTGATAATTTTATGCTTCCTTGGGGTCTATTATTCTAGTTTATTTCTAGGTTCTATATTTGTAATATGATCCACCTTTGTAGTTCTATTCCCCAAATATAATATTTGGGTTTTGTTTTTTTTTTTATGGTCCAGTTTGGTTGTTATCCAAAGGTGATCCTAGTTGGATTACCTCTTTTCAATTAGCTTTGTAAAAGGTTTAGGGATACTTTCAAAACCATTTTACCAATAAAAAAAATTAAGCACTAAGTTCTAGTTGTCTTATCAAAGAGATGAGATAAATAGACTTTAAGGCATTATTTCAAATAACATCTACATAGATTGACTTATGTATGGTGAGGAAAATGGCATCTCCTTTTGATGGACTAAAAAATATAATACCTATGTTGTGGTGAAATTGCCTTACACTTATATAGAGTATAAGGAATATGGGGAAACCACTGAAGGTATCTTTTCTAATCATGAAGGTTCAAAAAATTTAATCCTAGAAATAGCTATAGGACATTGGCTTGTCATGTACACTTGAGTGTTGTTGGAAGTGACAAGAACTAAAAATTTATTATGCCTTAATTATGCAAAACAAAAGAGTATGAGAATACCTTCATGAACCTTACTTGTGAATATTTAAAAAAAAAAAAACTACTCTCTCTATCGAGATGGTTAGAAATGGGTTGTTACAATAGCTCATACCTCTTTTAAAGATATGGAAATTCCCTTAGTTTTCTTCTATGTTAGAAAATTTCATTATTCAAACCCCTATAATATCCATGGGGAAGAAAGTAAGGAATTTGGATAAGAATTCATAGTTGCAAAGGAAATAAGGGTATCCCATGCTAGATTTTTAATTATTTTTGGGTTGATTGAAATAAATAACTGCTTTCATCCCTATTTCACTAAATTAATTTTGCATGTAAGAAATATTTTCTTTCTTCCCTATTCCATTGAATTGAAATTTCATTATTACCATATACTTCTACTAAATTAATTTTGCATATAAGAAAAAAATTCCTTCCTTTTTTGAATGGATTTTGCATTTATGATAACTCTAAATAGATGAATTTTCTATAAAAGAAAATAAAAAAGGATAATGGACATAGATGAAAAGTTTGAAATTCTAAAGCAATATTCTTTCCAATAGAAAATATGAACTAGGTAATTAATGTTTATGGTTGATGAGATCCCACTACATCTATATTAGATTAAGGACCCTAAATCCTTGCTAAAAATTGTAGAAATAAAGAAAAAAAAAAGATTTATCTATTGCCATTAGGTGTGTTTAGAATTGTGATGCTAAATTATGGATATCTGATCCTTCTATCATGAAATTTCCCTATTAACCAACTATGCCTATGCTAATATAACTAGTGTTCAAGTAGAAAATGGACTAGTTGGAAAGAGGACTAACATAAAAAGGTCTTTATAGAATATTTATTTCTATGTCACTTGCTGCATTGGTATTATATGTTATATTGGTATGATTTAGACAAGTAATATCATGATTCATATAAATTCCATAAATTCATACTAATATATATTGTTTGGGCAAATAGAAAAATTCATTGTCATTTGATAATGAATAATAACACTATATTTTAGAGGGAAGAAAATTGGGGTGCTTTATCTATTAGGGACTATAACATTATATCTACTTATATATATATATGATTGGTGGAAGGGTTTTGAAAGGGTCCCAAAACCTTATTTATAGTGGGGTTTTGAAAGGGACCCCAAACCTTTTACAACAGGGAGGAAACCTCTGAGAAGAAAAAAGTGCACAAGAAGATGGTCTCGATGGGACTATCTTTAGACCCAATAAAACTAGGATATCAGATCATCCCAAGAGGAACAAGATAAATGGAAAAGCAATTAAAATGGTAAATCAAATCCAAAGGGGCCCAAGAAATAAAAAATAGATGACAAAGATTCAAAATGGAGAATCCTATCCAAGAGACCTAGGATGGGAAAGCTGGTAGAAAAATTGAATTATGGGATCCTATCCAAAGGGGTACAAAAACCCAAAAATCCACCATAGCTAAAACCACTCAACAAGAAAACCATTCTTGCAAAGAAAACTAGAAGGAACAAAATGAAAATACTATTTTCCACCCTAAATAAACAAGAATGCTAAACAATCCATAATGCCACCCAAAATGAGGAACAAAGATGTAGAACAAACCAGGAACCCATCCAAAATGAGGAATAAGGATGCAGTTACCCACCTGGAAACATGTCCATGCAAATAAAAATGAAAAAGGGCTTCCCATCACAACTCAGGAAAGTAACCACTCAACTAGGATGAATCAAAATGGAAATCCAACATTTGAGATGGATCAAGAACATGAAGAGATTACCACATGCAAAGAGATCTCACTGTAAAGGAGATGTGTTGCATAGCTAGCATACAAGAAAGCCCAGAGAATTATCTATGCATCATGGCACCTTGAGAATGGATGGGATAATTACATATAGTGACAACCATGAGAGATAAACTTCTATAGTAGGTAGTCATGTATAGGATCCCTCTCCAAGACCAAGATACTATAGAAAATTGCATTAGGAAGTCACCTATAATAGATTACCACCAGTCCCATCGACCTTCCAACCCAAGAAAAACCAGAAGATACCATTCAACTGAAACTACATGAGAAATCGTAGGCCTACCCCAGACTAGAAAGGAACTGTAGAGAATGTTTCCAATGGTGATACCTAAAATAGATAACGAAAGCATATTTTGAGAAAGATAAAAATACCCTGAATTCACTCCAGAAGCCCATATTGAAACAGTCACAATATCTTCCAATTTATAGATGATAAACCCATGGTCCCATCCTAAGACTAGTAAGGATACAAAAGAATACCCTAGGCTACAAACAAGACAGGAAGCTGGGATAGTGGGATATCTCTTTCATGAGCCCTAGCATCAGAGCAAAAAGGAGGAAACCTTCACTGCAGATAGAAAAAAAGCACAAGACCTCTTGAAGACTAGAAATTTTTACCAAGAAAGGTTTCAAAGATCCTGCTCATGAGCTAAGCCAAAAAAAAACAAACCACCACTAGAGACATCCAAGGAAAGAAACTTTAATACTAACCACCAAGCCACAATAAGCATGTCAAAAATGGTAAATAACATCCTAAAAACCCTAGAATAATCCTGTGCAGGTCTTAGAAAGCAGTAGGGAGACCCTAGGAAGATCATCCTAGTAGGAGATTTGCAAGAATGGAGGGAAAAGTAAAGAAACTAAAATGGGGGTCTCCTACCTAGAGTGGGAGACCACCTCACTTCCTCCTTCCTTATGATCTACTTGTATATTTTATTTTTGGTTCAATTGAATGAATAAACTACATGCTTTTGTTTGAGTTATGTATAAAATCAATCGACATAAAACTATGATGAACATTATATATGAAACATAATAATGTATATGTATATGTATAAAATAGATTGAGAATTTTCCAATTGGATAGAGAGGGAACTAAATGTCAAGGTTGTGCACCATAGAAATTTTTTTGGTAGATAAGATACTATAGCATTAATACCGAGTTTTACAGGTTGACCCAAAACCTTTTACAAAAATCAGCCCAGGGTTGTTGATGAACATGTCCTTACTAAGGATCCTATATATGTAAAATCTACATGTCGCCAAAGCCATTACATCTAGTAAGGCACATAGTCTGTTATCAAAAAGAAACTTCCCATACAAAATTTTGGGTATACCCCGAGAAAACACACCTGCATCATAATTACAAAAAAAGAAACAGACAAAGATCCCTTCCTTATAACAGTGGAGAAACAAAAAGCTGTAGACACACATAGCAGAGTACTGAAAAAAACTCCCACAAGCTCTGTATTGATAGTTACTCTTAATAATTCTTTGGTAATTACTTTCTTCTATATATGACATGCTTTGGGACCACATCCTGTCTTGTCCAATCAACCATAGATAAGTGAACCTACTGGCTAGATTTATGGCAGTGGCTATCTGGTGGTCCATGTGGCTCTAGTTCGAAGTCTTATATTATCATTTATTTCCTGCCCTATGATTATCAACCAAACTTAAATTACTAAAATGACTAGGAGCCATGTTATATGACATGTGACTATCCCCATTAGTCTTTTTGGTATTTCCAAGTAGCATCCACAAAGACTGACACCTTGGATAATTTTTATTGTGAATCCATTTCAAAAAAGATACGAGAATACTCATAGCCTTTGAACTTACAGTGTCTTCTTGTATCGTTCCAAATTTTTCACACCCTTACCTTCAGGCTATAGGATCCGTGCCCGGAAGGGGGATGTGAAAAGGATGGGACAATACCTCGGACTGAGAGGCCTTGCGAAGGTCCCGCCTCTCGGGGGAGGTGTATTATGGTGATTTTTCGACGGATGGTGGGGTTCACCAGGAAACGTTTGAGTGGCAGTTTCCACGCCTAGGTTGGGAATATGTTTGATGTGTTCAATTTTATCTTTAATCATCCAAAGCCTAGGTTTGGCCAAATGAATCTAAGTTGTTCTATATGAAATGCAGATTTAAATGAATACAGAAAGCAGAATTAATATAAAACATAGAGAATAAATTAAGTGAAGAAATCCATACCTAGTTTCGGATGTCTGATGGAGGTTCTGATTTTTGAAGCAGTCAAGATCGTCTGGAATTTGACAGGATCATCTCCGATCTACAGGATCATCTGAGATCTGACGAATTCGTCAGACGAATTCATCAGAGACCTGCAAACAGAGAAATAGATACAAAATACCAAAAATGCAACTATTCTGATGAAGGAAAATGATGTAAAATAATGATAAGGATGTTAATAAGATAATCCTGAATGGAAATGCAAGTGAATTGCAACACTTTAATAGCTAATCATGATCTTATTATGCAATTAAACTACATGGGTGAACTCCAGGATGCAGGATAACAGGAAATAATAATAAAACTGACTAAATGCAGAATAAAATAGCAGCAAAATATAGGAAAAGCACAAACTCTGGGCACTGATTGCCCCCAATGCAGACTGCAGTCGAAATCATCTCGGATTGGTACGAAATCATCTCGAATTGGACAGGATCATCTGCGACGATCTGAGCTTGCTCCGACTGAAGAATGACAAGGTTCCTGCAAGAAAATTTGGAAAGCACAAATGCAGATGGTAATCCAGGGTATTCTAATGCGTGTAAAAGTCAAGTTACGAGGAAAATTCAGCCAGGGGAATGTCAAGGGGGGTCCTAAGGTTTAAATAGGTTTAGGAGGGAAGTTGGGAGGTTGGAGATCATCCTAATTTGGAAGATCTCCAATGGGGGAGGTCTCTAACAGTGCAGACACGCTTCTGCCCAACTTAGAGACGCCGTTGAAACAGAAGCTACTTATGAAAAATTAGTTTTGGGACAAGATCGTCTGGACGTCCTAGCCCAGACAAAATCGTCCGATCTGAGGCGATATCGTCTGATCGGCGACGATATCGTCAAATGGTCAAAACAAATCCTAAAAATGGCACGAAAAATGAGGAAACAGGTAGTAGGCGGTTTTGGAGCGGTTTTGGGGTTGAATTTTTGAATTTGAATTATTACTAAGGTAATTTAATTATTGCTAAGTTTTACTATGCGCCAATTTTAGGGTGCTACATTTTGCCCCCTCTTTAGCGAATTTTCTGAAGAAAATGCGTTAAAGATGAGTTCTTCTCGATCTACGAGAAAGCAAAAATTATTCCCATTTTTAGGCGACGATTCTAGGTCGAATCGTACGACAACTTACTATGGTGCCCCCTCCGTGTTTTTACCCAAATCGAACGTTTGAGGTAAAAATGCGAAAAAGCAAAATTTTAAAAATATTGTTAATTGTTTTGAATAAAATTAAGAAAAATAGGGTAAAACCCTAATTCATTGTTACTGTTCATTTTTACTGGTTTTTAGAGCTCTGGAGACAAGATGGTTGAGACAACGCACAGATCGACAGAGGTCCGACGCGGGCTACGGGTAAGGGTCTAAACTTAGTTTAGAATGCTTTAATTTAGAATTTCATGCTTTTTAGATTAGATTTGACTGATTTTTGAGCATCGCGGCCATTTTTGGGCCGTCGACGTCGTCGAGACGAAATCGTCTCGATTTCGTCGAAATCGTCTCGATATCGTCGATTTCGTCCAAGGGCAAAATCGGCGATAGGGGGACGATTTCGTCCAATAAGGGACGATTCCCTCATGCGAAATCGGAGACGAATTTGCTCAAATTTGGGATGATATCATCCAATAGTGGACGATATCATCATTTATATGAAATTGCACTTGCTTTACTTGAATTTTTAATTAATGTTTGATTAATGATTGTTATTGATGATTTTTGATTGTTTTGTTGTTTATGTTGCAGAGAGGATTACTAAAGAGCCGAGAATGGAAATACGATGGACTAAGGGATGACTTGGCCGCCCTGTCTCAGGCAGAGCGAGATCAGCTGGCTCAGGTTGGCTTGCAGCACGTGGCAGATATGCCACAAGTGTCTATAGACATGGGGCTATTGACAGCCCTAGCAGAGAGGTGGTATCCGGGTTCTTCTTGTTTTTGGTTACCGATAGGGGAGATGACTCCCACACTAGAGGATGTATGGAGGATTTTGAGGATCCCCATACAAGGATGACTAATCACTCCCATG
Organism: Wollemia nobilis; assembly: GCA_028583015.1. Classification (NCBI taxonomy): domain Eukaryota; kingdom Viridiplantae; phylum Streptophyta; class Pinopsida; order Araucariales; family Araucariaceae; genus Wollemia; species Wollemia nobilis. The sequence continues at coordinate 2,562,484 of JAQPPZ010017001.1, read as the reverse complement.
GCCAATCAGGGCCACGCGATGATGCGGCTATGCGAAGACCCGAGCTTCGCCCTGGAGAAGGGCAGAGTGAACATCGAGTCTCTACGCCAGATGCCTGGGGCATCCAGGCTGACACAGGTTTTGGCTAGGGTGGTAGGTGGTCTGCTGCTATGCCATCAGAGTGGATGCAGACTACCATGGCTACTGACAGATGTGGTCTACGACATGAGAGACCACGGATACAGGTTTGCTTGGGGGAGCTTTGTACTATGCCGATTGTATAGGATCCTGCATGGGGTCGTATACAAGGGCGGCCGATGTCTAGTCATGACATCACTACTACAGGTTTGGTGTTGGGAGCACATCACGGTGCGGAGGCCGATAGGGCTCCCACTGATAGGGATTGATGGGGAGAGACCCCGAGTTTTCTATTGGTGGCTCCGAAGAGGGTCACAACGACGGGTAGATCTGCCAGTGTCCCGGAGACTACTTGATGACCTTGTCTCCGACCAGATCACCTGGAGGCCTTGGAGAGATCATCCAGGGTGGGCCGAGGATGGACAGGAGCTGGCTCACATCAGGCGAGTCTGCTGGCTGAGGATGGAGAGGGGAGAGGTGGAGCTCCACCGGTATGACCGAGTTTTGAGGCAGTTCGGTCTACAGCAGGGGATCCCATCTCTCAGAGACTACGAGTTTTCCTAGACTATCTGGGATAACACTACAGTTAGCGGGGCTCCAGATATGCAACGATTCTAGAGTCAAGACGTAGATGATGCCCCCATTCAGCCAGTGGATGGGGACGACGCTGGGGTTGCAGATGGCTATGATGCCTGGTACGCAGGCATCCGCCCTCCTTGGATGACGAGGGCTCAGGGTCCGATTCATGTAGTTGTGCATCGGATAGGGAGGCGGCACCAGGCGGCCATTGAGGTAGCACAGGGTCATGGTGGGAGAGAGCAGAGGAGACCACAGGCTCAGCAGAGGCCACGACAGTGGGAGAGGAGGGAGGAGAGACCCCCTTCTCCATGGAGAGAGAGACCACCATCGCCCGATAAGGGCAAGGGTGTCGAGGTAGGAGAGAGTAGCGAGATGGCTACTCTTCGAGGTGGAGACTGTTCGTCTCCAGGCTCAGGTGCAAGCCTTGCAGGATGAGGCTGCACGACACCGAGAGGAGGCCACACAGCTCAGAGATGAGATCGCATGCCTCAGAGCACGGAGCGGAGGGGCTAGCACTCGGGACCTAGCATGGGCTATTGCCCAGATCACATTTTACCAGATGCTATACTACCAGATGGTGCCAGAGGGGTAGAGGTTACCACTGTCGGCCCCCATTGCGGAGCCTGTCATGATGGGGTCATCAAGGACATCATCACGATCAGTGTCCAGGACTCATAGCACCACACGGACTACGATGGGGCCACCTCGTCCACCTCAGGGTGGGGGAGGAGATGAGGCTGAGAGCTCGAGGGGTTCTCAAGGCTAGCTGCTATAGATTACACTGCAGAGACTGGATATATGATTGAGAGGATTGAGTATGCCAAGATGTAGATTGTGGCATACCAATCTAGTTTTGATATGATGTACATATTGTTGATATATATATAGATGAGATATTTTTGATCATATGACTTGTCTTATGTATTTGTATGATGCTTTAATGTTTTGAATTGATTGCTTATTGGATTGATGATTCATGTAATTATGTCGTTTGGAAATGTTATAATTTGATGTCATGCTTTTAAAATTTAAATGAAATAATCTGATGTAAACAAATTGATTGTTTGTGGGATGATTTGATAAAAAATAAAAGGGACTTCTAACAATAATTTCAAAGGATATTGTCGCTATTATAGACCATTTCATGGAGTCACCGCTCACTCGGTCGTCAAGCTAATCCCAGTATAGAAATATTGTTAAAAAGTAAAAGAGTGCTTAAGAGACTGTCTTAAGACTTTTGTGTTGTGATGATGGAGATAATGATGGTTTGATGATTTGTTTTCAGATTTTCATAAAAATGATATGCATGAAATATTAAAATGATTTTTGCTAGGCATAAATTCCTAAGTGTGATAAAATTTTGAATAATTCCTTAGAAATTATACCATGGTTGCAATATTGAATTTGAACATAATGACATGAAATAGAAAAAATGGGTGTTCATTTGTTTGTAAAGCATAATTGTGTAACATAATGATTTAAGTCATATGTTTTTATGATGTGGGATAAATGGGAAAATAAAATTAAAACAATGGTTTGCGCTAGGCATAGAATATTTAGGTATAGACTTATACCATCATCGCGAAATCCAAAAGAAGAAAATAAATAGCTTTATTGCACGGTTGATTTTTAATTTTTGAAAATAAACAGAAAATATGAAGATGAGGACTTGTGCTAGGCATAAAATTCCACTTTTGGTTTTGGAACTATACCATCGTTGCAAAAGTCAAAAAGTTATATGTAACTTTATTGCATGTTTTTGAAAATGATTTTGATTTGTTGGTAAATACATGTGGTTGTCTTTATACTAAACAATTGTTCTCAGAGGAGAAAATGAATAAAATTATTCCAGACATTTTGCAAAAATATTTCAAAGTATCTTAAAGATAGAAGTTAGATTTATAAGGAATCCCATGTGCGTATGTGAGTTCATTTCCAATCTTGATTTATCATAATGATACACAAAATCTCTCAAATACAAATGTGTGTGCGATTGTATTGTTCATTTACCAGGTTTGAGCAAGATACTATGATACAAGTGATTTGAATTAACCAAATAAGTGTTCATTAACCATGATTTAGATGCATATAACCATACCGGACTACTATGTAAGTCGGGTTATCAAGAGCTAGCTAATCCATAAGCAGACATAGGTCTGTACAAAAGAAGGTCGCTAATGTGACAGACATATCACCACGCTAGGAGTTACCCAAGGCCAAGCGGGTTGGGCACAAACCACCTGTTATGGGGCTTACCTCAGAGTTTTCGAATAATTGAGAATTCCAGGGATTCAAGCTCATCAACCCTTCTTTTCTTTTCAAGGGGTAGGGAAAGGGATTTTATTGCTTTTGCTTTTGCTCATTTTGCTTTCTTTTCTTTCTTTTCTCTTTTTTTTTTTTGTATCTTTTGCTTTGATATTTGAGATAATGCTGAAATAGTGCTAAATGATTTTGCTTGATTTTTCTTTTCTTTTGCTTCCTATTCTAGGGATACTTGCTCGGATTAGTTGTAGAGCAAGGGATTTTTATTTCGGGTAGGGGTGAGCTTGTCCTTTTGCCAATTCTCAAAGATTCTAGACCATGTGCATGATAGGATAGCAGGGGAAACTTTTCGCTCAAGAAACCACTTCTACTATGTAGGATAGCATGGACATTACAAATATAATCATTTTATTGTGAAAGGATATGCTTGGTTTAAGTAAATAACAAGATCAATTCTCTATGCTCAAACTTTATTTAATTGAATTTTGTGGACTTTGATATAAGAGAGATTAGTAATCATGCCAGATAAAATCAAGATATTTATTCATGTGAATGTGAAAGTGTGGGATTCCAAATAAATGCTAATTTATCCAAAATAATTTGAAAATATAACTGCAAATATGTCACAATTTGAGAAGTACAAAAAATAAAAGATGGTTTTGAAGATTTTGATGATTTTGAATGTTTTTGGTATTTTTTAGATTTTTAAGTTTATAAATTGAAAGAAATACAAGATAGTAGTTTTGAAAATATTTTAAACAAATATATACAATGATGAAATGACCAATTTTTATGCATAGTAACGTTTAAGATGCATAATATTCATAGGTTCTTTAAGTTCTTTACCATCTAAGGTAGATAATTTGTATGCTCCCGATTCAAATTTAGGAGTGATAATATATGGTCCAAGCCAGTTGGGCTCAAATTTACCTTTAAGGTCTTTAGTTGCATTAGTATTTTTTTTATTTTCTTTTAAAACAAGATCGTCGACCTCAAAGGATCGATGACGAACTTTCTTAGCATATGATCTTTTAAGCTTGTTTTGGTAAGCACGAAGATGCTCCAAAGCATTGATGCGCTTTTCATCTAGGAGTTCCAGCTGACTGAGTCTTCCAGCTCGATATTCATCTCCTACTTCGGTATCTTGAAGTAGTAGAGCCAAAGAAGGAACTTCTAATTCAAAGGGAAAAACAACTTCAGCGCCATAAACCAAAACAAAAGGTGAAGTTCCAGTGGGGGTTCGAACACTAGTTCGATAAGCCCACAAAGCTGGATATAATTGAATGTGCCAGTCGCGGCGGATTTATTGACCAATATTTTGAGAATTTTGATTAAGGTTTTGTTTGAAGCTTCTGCTTGGCCATTACCCTGAGGATAATAGGGAGTGGACCAGCGATGTTGAATCTTATATTTTTGGCATAATTTCTTAACATCTTTATTTTTGAAACAAGTTCCATTGTTTGAGATGAGATTTGCAGGAATTCCGAACCTACAAATGATTTGATTAAAAATAAATTTAGAGACTTGTGTTCCAGTGCAGGAAGCTAAAGGCATAGCTTCAACCCACTTCATGAAATACTCGGTGGCAGTTATGATGAATTTGTGTCCATCAGATGACACAGGATTAATTTTTCCAATAATGTCTAAGCCCCATTTTGAAAAGGGCCAAGGAGATGAAATAGCCTACAGTTCTTGTGCAGGGGCATGGACAAGGTCAGCATGTTTTTGGCACTTGTCGCAATGGTGCACATAATCATGTGCATCATTCTCCATGGTAGGCCAAAAGTATCCTATCCTAAGGAGCTTTTTAGCAATGACACTACCACTGAAGTGTCCTCCACAAGATCCATCGTGGGCTTCACTCAAAGCTGATCTGGATTCTTCTAAATTCAAACATCTCAATAGGATACCTTCAAAATATCTCCTATATAAAGTATTGCCAATTATTACAAATCGACTTGCTCGTCTACGTAATAACCGATCGTTGGTTTCTATTAGAATTGGCAGGGAAAGTCCCATTTTGAAGAAAATCAAATATATCCGTATACCAAGGTTCAGGGGTAGTTTCATTGATTAGAAACACATCCAAAGGTTCTAAGCATGACTTATGTGAAGCGGGTTCCTGGAGTCGACGAATAATGATGGTGGCATATTCGTCATCTAACTCCAAGGGCAGAAGAGATGCAGCTACGGCCATAGCGTCAGCCGCACGGTTGCTAGTTCGAGGAATAGCTTCCAAGGTAACTTGATCAAATAGAGATATTAATTGTAAAACATAGGCTTTATATGGGCACATTTTATCATCTCTGGTCTGATAAACTTCATTAATTTGGTTTATAACAAGTTGAGAATCACCAAAAACTAACAGATGTTTAATTTTTAGAGCCAAGGCGGCTCGTAATCCAAGGATTAGAGCTTCATACTCAGCAGTATTATTAGTGCAAGAAAATGTTAATTTAAAGGACAAAGGTATAATGTGCTTTTGTGGAGATATTAAAATAATACCTGCACCAGCCCCACTCATGCATCGAGCTCCATCAAAGTATAAGGACCATTGTTCAACATGGTCTGCCTCTAATTGAAGGCATTCATCAAGAAACTCAATGATGAGGGGATGGGTAGACTCTAAGGGTGCAGCAGCTAATTGATCTGCTATGATTTGACCCTTAACAGACTTCTGTCCTATAAACATGAGTTCAAACTCGCTTAGAGCAAGAACCCACTTTGTTGTGCGACCCGATAAATAAGGTCGACTCATAAGATACCGTAAGGGATCATATTTAGCAATGACATACATTTTTTGGCTGAGCATATAATGGCATAATTTTTGCATAGAAAATATGATCGCTAGACATAGTTTTTCTAATGTTGTGTAGCGGGTTTCATAACTAATTAAAGTTTGGCTAATATAATAATTAGCACGTTCTCTTTTCTCATCATCAAGTTGAGCTAACATAGCTCCTAAAGCAAAATCCAAAGCTAAAATATACAAGATAAATGGACGATCAGGTCTAGGCGGTGAAAGCATAGGTGGGTTAAGGAGGTATTGTTTAAGAAGTTCAAAAGCTTCCTTACATTCTTCATCCCAATTAAAAGGGACATCCTTCTTAAGGAGCTTAAGAAAGGGACCGATTTTTTTTTCCAACTTATCGATGAAGCGATGGATAGCTTGAAGTTTACCTTGTAAACTTTGTAATTTAAATATATTGGTAGATGCAGGCATATCAGTGATAGTGGTATAGGACCGCACACAACACACAGCAAGAATGCAGAATTAACCATGCACAGACGAAATTTCAGCAAGTTTCATTAAAACAGAGGTCTCTCCTCCATACATACCCTCAAAAAAAAAAATCAATCCCCCTCCAAAAGGTCTTTTTTTTTTTTAAATACAATGCATGCGCCTCTTCTCCTCGGCCGCCACCTCCTTCTTTTCATTACGCAAAGTGCGGGTCCTTTTCATCCCCCAGGCCCGACTCTCTTTGGACCATCATTACTTGAATGCGAGACTCCCCATACCGCCCGCACGAATGCTCTGTCCCGCCTGCATGATGCTGCTAGGTGCATCAAAACATCATAGCCTGTAGTGGCGGTATGCCCTGCAGCCGCCTGTCGATCCACTGCCAAGTCAATCATTCATAAGAATGCGCCATGGTCGTTTGCAGTTGATGCCACGTGTCCTGTTGCCATGCTTCCTGTAACCGCTTCATACTCTCGGGCCACCTGTAACTTCATGCCACGTGTCCCTCTGCACTGGTCCCTGCAGTCATCGGCTGGTCAATGTCGTGAGCGTCTGTCGCGATATCGCGACGTATTTGCCCCAGCACTTTCTCTCTCCTCTTTGGTCGCGATATCACGACGTTTTGACGTTAGGCTTCTCTCTCCTCCTTGGGACCGCGATTCCGCTACACGTCGCGATATCGCGATGTCTAGGCCTTTCTTACTCGCCTTCCTCCCTTGGGCCGTGAAACCGTGACATGTCACGATTTCGTGACATCTTTGCATTGTGGAACCTTGCCCCCGGATATGTCATGATTTCGCGACATCTTTTCATTTCGTACGTCCTTGGATCGGAAGTGTCACGATTCGTGACATCTTTGCATTGTGGAACCTTACCTCCGGATATGTCACGATTTCGTGACATCTTTGAGCTCTGCCTTCGAAGGTGTTGCGATGTCTTTATGCTTCCAAGTCTTGCCTCCCGAAGTGTCACGATTTGCGACGTCTTTTAAACTTTATCTTTGAAGGTGTCACGATTTTGCGACGTCCTTTAAGCTTGCCTTTGAAGGTGTCACGATTTCGCGACCATTCTTGTGCCTTAGAACCTTTTTGTCAAAGATGTCCCTGTGCCTTCAAATCCTGCTTTCGAAAGTGTCACGATTTCGCGACCATTGTGCGTCCAGACCACGTTGCAATAGAAATGTCATGATTTCATGACAGTTTGGCGTCCCGACCGTGCGTCTTCAGAAATGTCACGATTTCACAGTTTGGCGTCTTTGCTTTAGAAATGTCATGATTTCATGATAGTTTGGCGTCCGACGTGCGTCTTCAGAAATGTCATGATTTCGTGACAGTTTGGCGTCCCGAATGTGCTTTTCAAAAATACGTCGCGATATCGCGACGGTTTGGCCCGTGGTGCCCTTCTTCAAAAAGCGTCGCGATATCGCGACAGTTTTAGTACTTAAGAAAAAAAATACATTTTGGGTGATGCAAGATTGCCAGCTTTGCCTCCGGATGCTCCTGCATCAGACACCCGGGGTGGGTTTGAGAAGTGACCTCACTTCTGATTTGACTGAGGTAGACCCAAACGATCAACCTCCGCCTTGGATAGCCAAGTCGCATCTTCTATGGGTCGGCCCTTCCATTTGATTAAATACTCAGAATAACTCCTGTTCCGAGTACTCCGGCCCTCACGCATATCCAGAACTTCTTCTATCTCGTCCACAACTGGGATGGCTGCTGGAATGCTCCATAACTCTGGATTGGGTATCTCACTGCTTTCTCCTTCATGATACTCAACCAAATCTGAGATGTTAAACACGGGGGAGATGTTAAGTTCACTTGGTAACTCCACCTCGTAGGCATTACCCGAATCCCGTTTGCCAATGATTTTGCATGGCCCAAATTTCTTCATTTTGAGTTTGTTGTATGTCTTGGCGAGGGAACCGTTCCTTCCGTCAGATGGACCATGACAGAATCTCCTACTTGGAACTCCTTAGCTCTGTGTTTTTGATCCGCCCTCGCCTTATATTGAGCATTCATCTTGGCAATGTGTCTTGTCACTTCCTCATGCACTCCTTTCAAGTGTTCGGCAAAGTCTTACGCCTCAGACCTTGCATTTCTCCCTTGTCTCCGGCCTTCTTAACTCTGAAGCGTTTCGTGGGCTGCTCCCATAGATAATCTGGAATGGTGACTTGTTGGTACTCCGATTGACCGAGCTGTTATACGCAAACTCAGCTTGCGGTAGAATTAGATCCCATCCCTTGGGCTTGTCCCCTACCAAGCATCGCAGTAGGTTGCCCAAACTCCGATTAACCACCTCTGTTTGGCCATCTGTTTGCGGGTGGTAAGCAGAACTGAACTTTAACTCCGTCCTCAGCTTCTTCCACAGGGTCTTCCAAAAATAACCTACAAACTTGGTATCCCTGTCCGACACAATGCTTCTTGGTAGCCCATGAAGGCGTACCACTTCCTTAAAGAACAGACCAGCTACATGGACCGCATCGCTAGTCTTCTGGCACGGGATAAAATGTGCCATTTTCAAAAATCTGTCCACTACCACAAATATGGAATCGTGCCCCCTCTGCGTCCTGGGTAAACCGAGCACAAAATCCATACTAATATCTTCCCACGGCCGCTCAGGTATAGGTAGTGGTTGATACAAACCAGTAGGCTGCCTCACGCCCTTTGCCATCTGGCAAATCCTGCAACTCTGCACAAACTTTGCCACATCCTGCTGCAATTGTGGCCAGTAATAGTTTTCACTAACCAATGAGATGGTCTTGTCACGGCCAAAGTGTCCAGCTAAACCCCCACTGTGCTTTTCTTTAATGAGGTTCTCTCTCATTGAGCTCCTCGGAATGCACAATTGATTCCCCTTAAACAACATTTCATCTTGAATCAGGTAATCTAACCATCTAGTCCTGTCCAACGCAACAGGCGCAGTGCGAGGCTTTCCAAGCTTCTACGAAATCGGGGTCTGTAGGGTATAAGTTCTTGAGCATGGCAAACCCTACAACCTCCACTCTCATTTCTGTCATCAGACATTGCCTCCTACTCAATGCATCTGCCACCCTATTGGATCTTCCACTTCGATGCTTCAGCACAAAGGTATAGCTCTGCGAGGAACTCTACCCATTTCGGGTGTCTCCGATTCAATTTTCCCTGATTGTTAATAAAGCTGCGAGCGCTTGATGGTCGGTATAGAGAACAAACTCTTTCGGCAACAGATAGTGCCTCCATTTCTTGAGTGCTTGAACTATGGCGTAAAACTCTTGATCATATACCGAATATTTTCTCCTGGCATCATTGAGCTTCTCGCTGAAATAAGCTACAGGCCTACCTTCTTGGCTCAAGACGGCTCCTATCGCACTGCCACTCGCATCGCGGTCTACCTGAAACACCTTATTGAAATCTGGAAGTGCTAAAATGGGTTGCTCAGTGACCTTCTTCTTCAGCATAGCAAAGCTTTTATTGGCTCCAACTGTCATTTGGAATTCCTTCTTGTTTCCCTTCATTGTTTCAGTAAGAGATGCACAAATACTGCTTGAAGTTTCTAATAAATTTTCTGTAGAAAGCGGCCAGACCATGAAATGATCTAACCTCGGTCACACTCCTTGGGACAGGCCATTCGAGGATAGCCTTCACCTTTTTGGGGTCCATCTTGAGACCATTTGCTGATATGACAAATCCCAGGTATACCAGCTCCTTCTTCACAAAGTTGCACTTCTTTAGATTGATCAATAACTGCTCCTCCCGCAGTTTCTCAAGAACCTTCTTGATGTGCATCAGGTGCTCCTCTAAGGTTCTGCTAAAAATCAGTATATCATCCAAGTAAACAATAACAAATTTGCCCAGAAATTCCTTCAGAACTTCATTCATTAACCTCATAAAGGTACTAGGTGCATTGGTTAATCCAAATGGCATAACCAACCACTCATACAGCCCTTCTCTGGTTTTGAAAGTTGTCTTCCATTCATCCCCTTCTCTAATGCGGATCTGATGGTATCCACTTTTCAAATCAATTTTTGTGAAGTACTCAGCTCCACTCAAGCAGTCCATGATATCATCCATTCTCGGCAGAGGAAACCTGTATTTAATGGTGATCTTGTTGATTGCCCGAGAGTCGGTGCACATCCTCCATTCTCCATCCTTCTTGGGTGCTAATACTGCTGGTACAGCACAAGGACTAAGACTCTCCCTTATCAGGCCTTTCTTCAACGAGATCTTGAACTTGCCGATTTAATTCTTCAGTTTCCATCGGTGTCATTCGATGTGCGGCCTTGTTTGGCAAGCTCGATCTAGGCACCTAGTCGATGTGATGACTGATCCTCCTAACAGGTGGTAAACCTTCAGGAACATTGTCAAAAATGATATCAGGGAATTCTTCTAACGAGTCCCATGACTTCCATTGGAATCTCCTTGCATCCTTCTTCCCTAACCCCGGGGATTATAGCATAACACACATGATCCGGCTTCGAGGCCTTCCAAGAATCTTCTGCCATCAACTAGACAGGACTCGTGCACTTCTTGCATACTTTCTCATCCGTCTCTTTCAGGGGTTTTAACTTATGGCGAACTCCATTCTTTGACAGAGAATATGTGTTGGCTCGACCATCATGAACAACACTTCGGTCAAACTGCCAAGGTCTCCCAAGCGGCAAGTGACATGCATCCATAGGTAATATGTCACATAAAACCTCATCTCGGTAAGTTCCAATATTGAACTTCACCAGACATTGCTCGCTTACTAGTGCCCGATGGTCCTTTTGCAGCCATGCAATCCGATAAGGGTGCGGGTGTTTTCTCCTTTCCAACCGCAGCTTGGAAACCATTTCCTCGAAAACCAAATTGTCAGTGCTTCCATTATCAATGATGATATTACAGACCTTGCCTGCGCACTTGCATCTTGTTCGAAACAAGTTGTTCCTTTGGTCTGCCTTTTCTTCTTCATTCAGCAAGACTCTTCTGATAATCATGGTTTCCCCTCTTTCTGCTTCCTCTGAATGCTCAGACTCTACACCTTCGTTTGCTACAGCAGCTCGGGCCTGACCCTCAGGTCTTCGATTTGGCCTCTCTTGATGCTGTGGGCGGTTGTATGCCCTGTGTCCTTCTTCACCGCAGTTGAAGCAGGTTCCTCTAAAAACACCTCTTCCAAACCCTCGCCCAGACCTACCTCTTCCTCTTGGGTAGTTGTTGCTCTGATTGCGTGGGCGTCGGTCATCCTCTTCTCTCACCTCTTTCTATTTCTGGCTGCTACTAGCTTCCGCAGCTTTTCCAAAATCTTTGTATCTTCCACCACTTGCCTCTTCCACCGGCTCTTCCACCCCTATCCTTCCCTCTCTCGCTTACCATCAAACCTTCTATTTAGTTTCTCTTCCACTTTTAATGCAAGCTGATATGCATCCTCCATTGTGCTCATTCTAACCATCCCTAGCTCTTCTTGAATGCTTTGGTTCGCAATCCATTTATGTAACGTGCGACCTTCTCTTTGTTCGCCTCCGAATGGCCGGTTCTGATTGAAATATGGTAGAACTCCTCTGTATATTCCTTGACAGACTTACTAGCCTGTCGAAGACTCTGCATTTTCTTCAATAAATCTAGCTCATAATCTGCAGGGATGAACTGCCTCTTTAGTTTCTCTACCATCCTATCCCATCTGGTGATCCTTTCCTTTCCCCTCCTGTTTCTTTCTAACTGCACTCCTTTCCACCAGATGCTAGCATGCCCCTTCAGCTTGGTTTTTGCGAATTTGATCCGATTTGGATCTGCGATCTCTTCGTATTCGAAGTACTCCTCCATGTCGTTGATCCAGTCTATTAATTCCTCAGGGTTGAGGTTTCCAGAGTAAGTCGAGACGTCAAATTTTGGCTTCTTCCCAATCTGGGAGATAGCCCTGTACAGCCTAGCCTCTGCTGGCTCCAAAGCCTCTTCATCCTCAGATGGAACTTCTTCTTCCCACACTTCATCTTCGTTGGGTTCTTCCCTTCTCGGCTCGACTCCTCTTCTAATTTCCTCTTGTAGAGCCTCAACTTGCCTCTGCAGGGCTCTCAAATCGACCTCCTCCCTTCTTGCTCGTCTGTGCCTTATACCACCACGGTCTCTTCGCGGAGGCATCTTGCTTCTTCTTCACAACCCCACAACCACGGTCCTGGCGCAAACTGCCTCTCTGTTCGGCGATCGGTTTGCACTCTCAGAACCAACCTGCTCTGATACCACTTGGTATAGGACCGCACACAACACACAGCAAGAATGCAGAATTAACCATGCACAGACGAAATTTCAGCAAGTTTCATTAAAACAGAGGTCTCTCCTTACATACACAGCTATGCCAAGACCAAAAAAATCAATCCCCTGCCAAAAGGTCTTTTTCTTTTTTTAATACAATGCATGCGCCTCTTCTCCTCGGCCGCCACCTCCTTCTTTTCATTACGCAAAGTGCGGGTCCTTTTCATCCCCGAGGCCCGACTCTCTTTGGACCATCATTACTTGAATGCGAGACTCCCCATACCGCCCGCACGAATGCTCTGTCCCGCCTGCATGATGCTGCCAGGTGCATCAAAACATCATAGCTTGTAGTGGCGGTATGCCCTGCAACCGCCTGTCGATCCACTGCCAAGTCAATCATTCATAAGAATGCGCCATGGTCGTTTGCAGTTGATGCCACGTGTCCTGTTGCCATGCTTCCTGTAACCGCTTCATACTCTCGAGCCACCTGTAACTTCACGCCACGTGTCCCTCTGCACTGGTCCCTGCAGTCATCGGCTGGTCAATGTCGTGAGCGTCCTGTCGCGATATCACGACGTATTTGCCCCAGCACTTTCTCTCTCCTCTTTGGTCGCGATATCGCGACGTTTTGACGTTAGGCTTCTCTCTCCTCCTTGGGACCGCGATTCCGCTACACGTCGCGATATCGCGATGTCTAGGCCTTTCTTACTCGCCTTCCTCCCTTGGGCCGCGAAACCGTGACATGTCACGATTTCGTGACATCTTTGCATTGTGGAACCTTGCCCCCGGATATGTCACGATTTCGTGACATCTTTTCATTCCGTACGTCCTTGGATCGGAAGTGTCACGATTTCGTGACATCTTTGCATTGTGGAACCTTACCTCCGGATATGTCACGATTTCGTGACATCTTTGAGCTCTGCCTTCGAAGGTGTTGCGATGTCTTTATGCTTCCAAGTCTTGCCTCCCAGAAGTGTCACGATTTCGCGACGTCTTTTAAACTTTATCTTTGAAGGTGTCACGATTTCGCGACGTCCTTTAAGCTTGCCTTTGAAGGTGTCACGATTTCGCGACCATTCTTGTGCCTTAGAACCTTTTTGTCAAAGATGTCCCTGTGCCTTCAAATCCTGCTTCCGAAAGTGTCACGATTTCGTGACCATTGTGCGTCCAGACCACGTTGCAACAGAAATGTCACGATTTCATGACAGTTTGGCGTCCCGACCGTGCGTCTTCAGAAATGTCACGATTTCACGACAGTTTGGCGTCCCGACTGCGCTGCTTTAGAAATGTCACGATTTCATGATAGTTTGGCGTCCCGACCGTGCGTCTTCAGAAATGTCACGATTTCACGACAGTTTGGCGTCCCGACTGTGCTTTTCAAAAATACGTCGCGATATCGCGACGGTTTGGCCCGTTGGTGCCCTTCTTCAAAAAGCGTCGCGATATCGCGACAGTTTTAGTACTTAAGAAAAAAAATACATTTTGGGTGACGCAAGATTGCCAGCTTTGCCTCCGGATGCTCTGCATCAGATAGCCATAATCTTAAGAGGGTCAATTTCGATGCCATGTAAAGAAACTATAACCCCTAATAGTTTACCGGACTTAACTCCAAATATGCATTTGGTTGGATTTAATCGAATAAGATATTCTCTTAACATATTAAAAACTTTTCTCAAATCATCTAAATGATTATCTTCATTAATAGAGCGAGCTATAATATCATCTACATAATCATGTAGGATATCATGCATCATATCATGAAAAATATAAGCCATAGCTCGTTGATAGGTTGCACCTACGTTCTTTAGGCCGAATGGCATCACTTTCCAGCAAAAGGTACCCCAGGGGGTAATAAAGGTTGTTTTAGCCTGATCTTCAGGAGCTATCCTGATCTGATTATAACCGAAGAATCCATCCATTAGGGACATCATCCCACTCCCAATAGTAAAATAAATGATTTGATCCATGTTTGGAAGAGGAAAATCATCTTTAGGGCATGCAACGTTAATATCTCTAAAATCTGTGCAAACCCTAACTTTGGTAGCTTCTTTCTTGGTGACTTGGAACTACATTCGAAATCCATTCAGCATAATCAATAGCTTGTATAAAAACAACATTCAGGAGTTTTTCTAACTCCCCTTTGACTAGTAAAGCCACTTTGGGATGCATTTTTCTAAGTTTTTGTTTAACCGGTTTAGCATCCGGATGGACTACTAGGTGATGCATGACTACAGAAGGGTCTAAACCTGGCATATCTTCATATGTCCAAGCGAAGACATTCATATTATTTAAGGAATGCAATGTATTGCTCTTGTTTTTCTTGACTTAATTCTGATCCAATATTGATTATGTGGGGACTATCCTCAGTTCCAATGTTGATTTTAATGACGTTTTCTACTTCCATGTGTAGATCTCTTTCAAAATTAGGTGGGGCGGGTGAAACACCCAATTCTTGTAATTATTTTAAGGTTAACTTGGATAATTCATCTTGAGGAGTCGTGGCCTCAAGCTGGGCTATAGTAGGTATAGAACCATCAAAATAAAAACCATTGTGTAACATCTCTTCAATGGAGACATCATGGAAAATATCTCCTTCCAACTCATCATCGGATTCAGCAATCATTTCGGGATAAGCTATGGATAGCATATTGCATGTAAATGGCTGATTTTTTAGAGGCAAATCATCATGCCCATCCAAATAATCTTGATAACATATGAGTTGATCATCATCTTCAAAAGGGAAGGGTTGACCCTTACTAGGAAATAGGCCCACACCACATCGGGCGAGCCACGGTTCTACCTCGAAAGGTTCTTTCATACCATTTTGGAAAGGTCCCAAGCCTTTCCCTTTATATCCCATTTTAAGCATTATAGGTTTAGCTTTAATATACTCATTAGTAAAATAACATCGAGCATATCCATCATGATGAGTTTTGATATTCCTAGGTATTCTTCCCCAGTCATATCCCTTATAAATGAAGGCACAACTCCCGACTTGGTAAGTACTTCCCATAGGTTGTGGGAGGCCCAAAGTATGAGGAGATGGTGGCAAAGTACTTAAGATAATGGAATTTTGCATAGAAGCATTTGTTTTTTCTGATATAAGAATTTTAGATAAATCAGGTAAGAGTTCATCAGAAAGAGCATAAGATGTAGAAGGATCATTCCCTATATCTTTAGATGTGGAAGGTATGATAGATGTAGATAATGTGGAGGTGTTAATAGATGGGTCTATAGGTTTTGAAATTATAGGGATGGAACATGAAGGATTGGTTGTGGATTGAAGATCTTTTTGAGGTTCTAGAGTAGTTTGTTTAAAAGATTGTTGATCTATATATGAGGGTGAAATTAATGGAGGAGAAATAGATGAAGTTATGGGTGTGTGTTTCACAGTTTTAGATGAAAAATAAGAATTAGGATGTGTGGATGACAGAGCAGGGCAAAATTGAACTCCAAGAGGTTCTGCCAAAGCACACATATCAAAGGGTCTAGGATCACCATGGATAGTGACCAACTGATTCTTAAATTCAAATTTAACACATTGGTGTAAAGTTGATGGGACAACCCGCATTGCATTGATCCAAGGATGACCCAAGAGTATATTGTATGATGCGGGGCAATGTACAATAAACACGATCGTATCTAAGGTTCTAGGACCAACTTGCAATGGGATGGTAATAACTCCACATGTTTCTTGTGTTTCGTCATTGAAAGCTTTTATGATCATGTCAGTTTTCTTCATTTCATCACTTCTAAACCCAAATCTTTGGTAGAAGTCAAAAGTGCAAATATTTAGAGATGAACCATTATCAATCAAGACCCTTTTAACTGCTACATCTCCTATTAGGGCAGTAATATATAAGGGGTTATCCTTATGTAAACTATGTTGCGGTATATCTTTATCTCGAAAGTCAATACAATCAACTTCTCTAGTGATGATAGTATTGGCCATGGCTTCAGGTTGAATGTTTTGTGGTACCATCATTTGGCTTAATGTAAGCATTAATTCATCTCTATGTGTAGGAGAAGATCTTAATAAATCCAAAAGGGAAATTCTGGCTGTAGTATTGGATAATTGCTCATTAATATTGTAAGGGGGTTTAGGTTGAACATTAGGAGCATGATTCCCTTTATTGGGATTTTTCAAAATAAATGGAGTTGATCCATCATTCTGATTTGGTTCTTGTTGAGAATTTTGAGCCTGTTGTCCGGTAACGGCTCCGATGGTACCTACAATGTTATATTGAGGATCGTTGAATAGGTCTTGGTCTAGCATTTATAGCTTGTTCATTAGAAAGGAACTGATTAGAAGAGGGTCGAGTAGTAACTCTTCTAGGAAATGGTTCTTCCGGAACCATAGCATCTGTGATAGGTTGAATAGGATCTGATTCATTTTCAGAACTATTCGATTGGTTTGAGGTGATGTCTATTTCACTTTCAGTATCTGATTCTACATCACTGAGATCCGGTGTTTGAATATTATGTAGGGGCCTGGTCGTGACCATGGATAAAGTTGTGTCAAATTTTTGTAAATCATGATTAGGTAAATGTCCACTAATAGTTCCTACATATCGGGTAGGAGGAGGAACATTATGATGCTCAATTTGATTGGCCACCTCTTTACCATGTCTTGGTAAAGGATGTTGAAATATGTCTAATGATTGATTAGCATTTTGATTTTGATTTTGGGGAATGTTCTTTTGAGCATTATTAGGAGCATTTTGTTTAGGTTGGAAGGCTTGCACCTCCATCTCATTATTATCAATCAGATCTTGTATTTTATGTTTTAACCTTTTACAAGAATTGGTAGAGTGTCCAGGCCCTCTATGGAAATCACAGTGTAAATCTGCTCTGTATCCGGGTATGGTTGGATCAGGTTCCCGGATAGCTGGTAATTGAATCAAACCTCTTTCGAGTAATTGGGGTAGAATAGTTGATAATGGTTGATTTAATCTAGTAAACTCTCGAGGAGGTTTATCAGGAGGTTTCAATATAAATTTTTTTGTTGTCTTCGTTGCATTGATATTAGCAACATTTTTGCTATCAGTGACTCCGTCACCTACGACTTGTTTGTTTTTATATTGATTTTTGGATGTTTTCTCATCATCTTTCTTCCTAAGTTGGCCTCTCCTAATGAGGGCATCTTCTACTCTTCGAGCTAAATCTATAGCCTGATCGAAGGTAGTTAAGGTAGTAGTTGATAACTCATAAGATATTTGTTCTTGCAAATTATTAATAAAAATGTCCAACATTTCCCTATAAGGTAGCACAAAGTGCAGTTTTCCTATCAACTGCCTCCATCTAGCTAAGAAATCTACAAAACATTCATCTTTGTCTTGTTTTAAGTTGTATAAATCTTTAATGGTTACATGCCTCTCGATATAGGCACTAAATTGATGCACAAAAGATTCAGCGGTTTCTTCAAAATTTCTCAAAGAATGAGTGGGCAATTGATAGTACCACTCTAATGCCATTCCTCCTAAACTTTTCGGGAACATTTTTAGTAATAACAAGTCATCATGTGATATATCATGACATGCTATCCTAAACATGCGAAGATGCTCTATGGGATCTTCGGTTCCTTTATATATAGGCAGGACGGGCATGGGAAAATGTTTAGGGTATGGTTGTGCTACAACCATAGGATCTAGAGGTTGACTACACATCTCTCGATAATTGTACGAGGGACGGTAGGGATCTATCTGGTCCATGCGGGAAGCTAACTGTTTCACCATGGCTTCCAGATTACTGGTTTGCCCACCATATTGGTTCGGTAGGGCATTAATATGAGATTGGTGAGCATATGATGGAGGGACATGCATATTAGATGCTATATTACTATTGTGTAAATTGTTGGTAGGAAGGGTGTTATGAAGAAGTTTTGAAGTTGTATTATGTTGTATCCCGGATTGTTGGAAATTGGTGTTTGGCTTCATTTTAGGTTTTTGTCGATTTGAAGCATATTGATTAATAGTTTGGCGAAATAAAGCAGTGAATGAAGGTCTCTTTTGTGTGGGCATGATTTTAGGCTCAATAACAGGTTCCTTAGGAGGTTGGGTAACCTGTTGTTTTTGCATGTTCTGAATTATAGCGGCCATATCCATATTGGATGGCCCAGCTTTATCACTTTCTTGATCAATGAAAGACAAGGGATTAGTGTGTATGTCAAACATATGTTCCATGGCTGCTTGAGTGTCACTAATTTGTCCCCTATCAATACGAACTGCCATATTAAGAGCACCAATATTATTATTGAAGAATTTCCAGAAATGATCTAAGTTATCAAAAGCAATAGTTCCATCTGAAGCCATTCTAGGGGATGAGGATCCTTCCTCTCTAAAATTTTCTTGTTGTTCATTTTCTTCAACCAGGTCATCTTCTGGTTGTTCTAGAGTTTCTTCTTCTGGAATTGGATCTTCAAGAAGGGTATTTAATTTTTTATTTTTCTTGCCTAACCAATCTTCTTCTTCTTCTTCTTCGGTTTGTTTACCATTCCTAAGTTTAGTCATTGTGCTTAAACTTAGATTTCAGCAAAATATATATATATATATATATATATATATATATATATATGCAACAAGCTTAAGAGGTATATATTTTAATTATATACCTACTATAATATTTAAAATGAAATGTTTTGGTTTTTTGTTATGTTTTTTGGTTTTTCTTGTTTTTTATTTATTTTTATAACAATATTATAAAGATAACAAACAACACACAAAATGCAAGAAATAATAATAATGAGAGCAATGATCTAGTTTTCTATAAACAATTTATAAATATCATTAATGGGCTCAAGTTCTTCAGGAGTCATGAAATGTTCTTCTTCAAATTGAAAATTTTCTTTCAAAAATTTGACAAAAAGTGCTATAGTGATATTATCTGTTTCAGACTCTGGTTGATAGAAGTAAAGCTCGTGGCAATACTCTCGATATAACATAGCTCTAGGAACTCTATTCCATATTTCCCTATCCGTAAGAACGACCTCTTGGTCTTCTACATGACCTAGGAATTGGTGTATAATAGTTGCGTTCTCGAGGTATTCCTCGAAGGTGAACAATTTTGAAGACACAAGAGCTCTCCTATAAGCTAACCACCTATGGCAAGCTCTCTGAAGTTCATGATAAAAAATGAGTTGATGAGGATCCAGGATTCTATCTAGGGCAAACCTCTTGATTTGTTTAAGTTCTGTTGACTTAGATGAAATGATACCTAGTCTTCTATCAAGTTCGTCCCACAAAAGTTGGTTTCTATCTATTTCAGGCACACTAAGCACATAATTGATTTCTATGGCTGCTAATTGGTTTTCAACATTTATAGTAACTGCTAGTATTTTCTTAGGAGCTACCATCTAAACATGATATGCAACTTATTAGTTTTCTAATGATTTTAAATGCATCTATTTTTTTGTTTTGTTTTTGTTTTCAAAAGGTTTTAGTTTCATGTCGGGTTCACCAAAATGTATCGTTCCAAATTTTTCGCACCCTTACCTTCAGGCTATAGGATCCGTGCCCGGAAGGGGGATGTGAAAAGGATGGGACAATACCTCGGATTGAGAGGCCTTGCGAAGGTCCCGCCTCTCGGGGGAGGTGTATTATGGTGATTTTTTGATGGATGGTGGGGTTCACCAAGAAACGTTTAGTGGCAGTTTCCACGCCTAGGTTGGGAATATGTTTGATGTGTTCAATTTTATCTTTAATCATCCAAAGCCTAGGTTTGGCCAAATGAATCTAAGTTGTTCTATATGAAATGCAGATTTAAATGAATACAGAAAGCAGAATTAATATAAAACACAGAGAATAAATTAGGTGAAGAAATCCATACCTGGTTTCGGATGTCTGATGGAGGTTCTGACTTTTGAAGCAGTCCAAATCGTCTAGAATTTGACAGGATCATCTCCGATCTGATAGGATCATCTGAGATCTGACGAATTCATCAGACGAATTCATCAGAGACCTACAAATAGAGAAATAGATACAAAATACCAGAAATGCAACTATTATGATGAAGGAAAATGATGTAAAATAATGATAAGGATGTTAATAAGATAATCTTGAATGGAAATGCAAGTGAATTACAACACTTTAATAGCTAATCATGATCTTATTATGCAATTAAACTACATGGGTGAACTCCAGGATGCAGGATAACAGGAAATAATAATAAAACTGACTAAATGCAGAATAAAATAGCAACAAAATATAGGAAAAGCACAAACTCTGGGCACTGATTGCCCCCAATGCAGACTATAGTCGAAATCATCTCGGATTGGTATGAAATCGTCTCGAATTGGATAGGATCGTCTGCGACGATCTGAGCTTGCTCCGGCTGAAGAATGACAAGGTTCCTACAAGAAAATTTGGAAAGCACAAATGCAGATGGTAATCTAGGGTATTCTAATGCATGTAAAAGTCAAGTTACAGGAAAATTCAGCCAAGGGAATGTCAAGGGGGGTCCTAAGGTTTAAATAGGTTTAGGAGGGAAGTTGGGAGGTTGGAGATCATCCTAATTTGGAAGATCTCCAACGGGGGAGGTCTCTAATGGTGCAGACACGCTTCTGCCCAACTTAGAGATGTCGTTGAAACAGAAGCTACTTATGAAAAATCAGTTTTGGGACAAGATCGTCTGGATGTCCTAGCCCAGACGAAATAGTCCGATCTGAGGCGATATCGTCTGATCGGCGATGATATCGTCAAATGGTCAAAACAAATCCTAAAAATGGCACGAAAAATGAGGAAACGGGTAGCAGGCGGTTTTGGAGCGGTTTTGGGGTTGAATTTTTGAATTTGAATTATTACTAAGGTAATTTAATTATTGCTAAGTTTTACTGCACCAATTTTAGGGTGCTACACTTCTTTATTTGTAAATTCAACTATCATTCCTAGAATTCATGTTGAATAAGCTCCTCTACTTCACTCGGGATACTGTGTTCCCATTTGAAAAGTTTATCACCATCGACACCTAAATTTGATAGCTTATCAGCAACTTTGTTCACTTCCCAAAGGACATGTTGGGATTTTCTATCCTGTCTTCCCTAGAAAAGGATCATAGTCTCTTCAAAAATTATTTTAATCCTCCAAAGGAGGTGTCTTCCAATTATTGAGGAGATTTATAACATGTATAGAGTCTCCTATGATCAAATTACCTTCTAAGTCTTGAGTCATTTGAAGACCTCTCCATATAGCTCGAGCTTTAGCTTCATTATTCATCCTTGTTCCCAAATATTTGTAAAATGCAAGAATCATATTCCCATTATGATCTCACACAATGTCACCAACGCCTACTCTGCCAGGATTTTCCTTAGCCGCTCCATCAAAATTAAGCTTAAACCAACCCATAGGAGGTGGTGACAACTTAACATTGGCTCTAGGGTTGACTACCCTAGGCACAGACTTATCTAACAAGGTTAATCTTAAATATTGAGAAATTGTGATCTCCTATAGATAAGGTTTACGAATATCAAAAGGGATAAGGTTCACATTCTCATTGGGAAAGGATAGTATCCTAGAAATTATAGTTTGATGATCATGGATAGACTCATTAAAGAATCTATGGTTCCTTTCTAACCAAACCTACCAAATATAGTGATTGAGACAAATTTTCCAAATGTATCTAAGTCTTTGGCTTGAAAAGGGGTAAGGCCACTGGATGAACAAATCAAGTATGATGGCTGGTTTAACCCAAGAAATATTGAAGGCCTAAAAAACCCCACTTAGGACAGACAAGTAAAAATGGCACTCAAGTAAAATGTGATAAATGGTATCCCAATTAGCCCTACATAGATAATAGCGATTAGTGATACAAATACCTTTACGCATCATATTATCAATGGTTAGAATTATTCCTTGGATAACTAGCCATGAAAAGACTATAATTTTTGGAATTAATTTTTTTATCCAAACTAAGTCCTTTTGGAGGACAAAATCCTCATCATCAAGCAGAAGCTTGTAAGATGATTTAATAGTGAACTACCCATTTTCCATAGGAGCCCAAGTCACTTGATCTTCCTTGGGTCTCATGGGGATAAATTTTTTCCCAAGAATGTTACAAAGATCATTTGATTCTACTTGAAATACCTGAATCCTTATTTGTTTCCACTTCATTATGCCTCTGTCCTCAACCATATAATCGGAGAATTTTTTTCCAATGAGTTCTTCCATGATATCTCTGATTCGGGCAAAGTTAGGATATTGCGTTAGTGGTTAGTCCTTAGCCCACCTATCATTCTAGCAATTTATCCTATCACCATTGCCTAAAACCCATCTTAAACATTTTTTTATGATTTACTTACAATTAAGAATTGCTTTCCAAAAAGTAGAACCTCTGATTGGAACTGAGTCACTTAGAAATTCCATATTTTGAAGATACTTTCGTTTGATGATAGATGTCCATTCATTTTCTTCACCAAAAATGAGGCACCATGCCTGCTTAGCTAGTAAAGCTAAATTCATAGGAGCAATTCTCCTTAGATCTAAGCCCCCATTTTCCTTGTGTCTGCACACTTTGGTCCATCCTACAAGGTGTATCCTTTTCTTCTCCTCTGATCTAGTCCATAAAAATTCTTTTTGGAGTTTCTCAATTTTCTGGAAAACCTTCACATGGTCTTTGAAAATGGAGAGGAAATAGACTGGAATGCTCTAAATAGAGGCCTTAGTGAGGTTCAGCTTTCCTTCTTGAGATAGAATATGACCTTTCCATCCATTTTTTTTTTTTGAATTCTTTCCATAACCCTGTCCCACATTGACTCTCTGAGAGAACCAATGAAAAGAGGGAGACAAAGATACGAAGTGGGGAGGTTTGCTATATCACACCCTAAAATTTTTGCAATCCTTACCTCTGAATGGGGGTGTTCAAGAAATATAACTTGATTTTACTAAAATTAACTTTCTGACCAACATCATCCTTGTAGAGTTGTAGGATGTATTTAATTATTTTGGCCTCAACCATCAGCGCCTTATTCAATATAAGGGTATCATCGATGAATTGTTGGTGAGAAACAACCCTAGTGAGAGATGTTTCCTTGATTCTTGATATTAGCCTTGAACTACAAGTATTTTTGATGGTTTTACCTAAATATTTTGCCACAATGATGAATAACATGGGGCTGAGAAGGTCCCCCTACCGAATTCCTCTACGACTATGAAAGTAACCAACAGTTGTTTCATTAACCAGAATTGAGAACCATGCTTTAGAAATACATTCTTTGATAAAATTAACCCATTTGTGGTGAAAACCAAACTTAAGGAGGATATCAATTAGAAAGTCCCAATTTAGCCTATCAAATGCTTTGTTCATATCAAGCTTAAGGGCAAAAGCAGACCTGTTAGTCTTATGAGCAGAGTGTAGAGCTTCATGAACTATGATAACTCCATCTGATATTGACCTGACCTAGACAAAGCTTCCCTGGCATGGATCTATGATGCAGGGAAGAGCATATCTCATTCTATTTGCAATGGATTTAGTTAGGATCTTGTAAGAAACATTACACAGACTGATTGGCCGAAAGTCAACCATAGATTCAGGGATTTGCTTCTTAGGAATTAGAGAAATAAAAGTAGATTGAGACCTTTTGGGATATGATTGCTTGCTTGGAATTATCTGATAATAAAAATTACATCCTCACTTATGATGTCCCAAATAGCTTGATATAAATGAGGGGCAAGCCATTGGGTCCCAGGGCTTTGTCTGGCTCCATGCTAAACAAGGCTTTCTTAATTTCCTCATCCAAAAATGGAGCTAGAATATTAAGTTTTATATCCTCATTTATTATGATAGGAATGGATTTTAAGATAATATATTTGGCCTCCTCATTGCACTATGATTCCTGACCAAGGATAGAATTGAAATAAGTTACTGCCTCCTTTCTAATTTTTGTTAAGTCCTGAGTAATAGAACCATCTACTTTTTTTAAAAAATTGTATCTTGTTATTGCTTCTGTTTCTAAGTGTGGTGACATGAAAAAACTTGGAATTTGAATATCTATATTTCAACTAAAGAACCCTTTATTTTTTCCTCCAATAGATTTCCTCATAGGCCAAAATGTTATGAAACTCTGCTAGTTTTATCTGTTCCTCCTACCTAGTAGTTTCATAAGCATCACCATGTTGAATCTCTTGATCAATTATCTTAAAACTTTCAACAACCTATTTTTTATTTTCAAAGAGGTTCCCAAAGACCTCTTTGTTCCAAGTTCGAAGCTTTTCCTTAAAAAACTTTAATTTTCTCTAAGTTTAAAAGTTACATTACCCTTGACAGGCACTGCCACCACTGAATTAAGTTATCTCTGAAACTAGAATGTTTGATCCACATATATTAAAATCTAAAAGGTTTCTTGAAGGACAGAGAGTTAGGGATATCCAAAAAAATAGGATTATGATTAGAGGTAATTTTAGGAAGGGCTTGTAGGGTAGAATCACCGAACAGAGTTGTAGCCTCCTTTGATAGAAAAAACCTGTCAAGCCTTTCTTGAATGAGATGACACCCTATCCACCGATTGCTCTAGGTATAATTTGCTCCTATAATTTTTACATCCATCAACATGTTGGAGTTCACAAAGTCATTGAACTCATCCATGCTCTTGATAGGTGGTCCATTTCCACCCATTTTGTCTGAAGGGTAAAGAGGAGTGTTAAAATCCCCAGCCAGAATCTAGGGGATATTATGGAAGATTTCACTTAGATTTCTTAAGTACTCCCATAGTAGAGATCTCCCTTGAATTGAAGTCAGGGCATAAATATTTGAAAGGATCCATGACTTGTTGTTTAATTCCTTAAATTAAATACTAAGAACCCTATCATATTTTTTAATAATGGTGCCTTCTACTATTTGAGGATCCCACAAAGTCATATGGCCTCCAGACGCTCATCTGGCTGATTTGCAAACCATATCCCCTTGATTCCAATTTTTTTTGCTACTTTTTTTGATTGAATCTCATCATTTTTTATTTCTTGCAACATGATAATAGTTGGATTCACTTGATTTATTATTGCACTAAATTCCCTATGTTTGGTCAGGCCATTGAGGCCTCTCACATTCTATGAGGGGAACTTCATTTAGATTGTTTGGGATTTCTTCCTCTCACCCTCCCTTGAGGGGTTTTTCCTAATTTTTTGTCTTCAGAACCCAAAATAACCTCTTGAAACAAAGTTATCTATTTTCCATTGGCAATTTCATTATCAATTTTAATTTTTTGATGCTCAAAATTTGATATTCTCCCTCTTCTTTTTTCACTACCAAAATCTATAGGAGACTTCATAGTGCTCCTAGTTTGTTTAGGACTAAACTGGGGGGAGGAAATTTTTTGTAGAACTGGATTGCCATATTCCTTAGTCTGAAGAGTTTCACATATCTCCACCCCTACATCCAAATCTTCTCCTTTTTTCCTATATTCCCATGGTCTACAGGACGACCCCTTAATAGGATTCACTTGGATCCTAGTGATGATGTTAGGGAGATGAGATTTTTTATTTTCTAATGCCTCAAATTTCTTCCTAAGTTCTTCAGCATTAGGGTTTGGCTTTGGGATGCCCATTGGGATTGAAGTATTTTTAGCATTGGGATTTAAGTATCCTGACTTGGATGGGGATTCTAGAGATCGGGCATTAGGGTTTGGATTTATGATGCCCATGGGGCTTATAGTAATTTCAGCATTAGGGTTTGAGGATCCTGACTTGTATGGGGATTCTAGAGAGTCAGAAAGGTTAGCCTGAACATTCTAGGCTTCCATGTCTTCTGATAACCTCCTACTCCCATATTGGATAGAATTGAAAATTTATCTGAAACTAGAGTATTTGAACTTACCTAAGTATTTTGGTTGCCAACAACCTATTATTTTCCTTTGTCTTGTTGGGACCCTAAAACCACTCTTTTATTTTTTGGTATACATAGTTTACCTAATTGAAATTGCCTCTTCCAAGGAAACTCCTCAAATTTTCTCTGTCTAGCATTCCCTGCTTCTGCTTTTCTCTATTCATTGCCAGGTTAGGGCACTGATTACATAGATGTCCTTGATTTTTATATTTTGCATATAATTTCAGTCTGTTATCGTATTCTACTAGTTGTTTTCGATAGTATTATCCATACTCTAGCTCCACAAACCTTGGCAATTCATTATCCAAATTAGAATTTATGTAGATTCATGGATGAGTCATCCTTGTCCTGGCCAAGGTCGCATGGTAAATGGAGATCATGTATCCTCTAGTTTTGGCTATGCCCTACAACCAAATATTCATTGAATAACTAGGTAGGTAGACTCGAGAGACGAACCCAAATAGGGGAAATGTTAATATTTTACTTTTAAGGGTCAAAATATTCATCCCATTGTCTAAGAAAAAGTCTCCTTTTACCCAAAAACCAAGGATCTCTTGTTAAAATGTGGTTAGAATCCTCCATATTGTTAAAATAGATAATTAAGAACCCTCGAGTTAGAGCTACAAACTCCAAGTTGCCTACCAGTCACCATTTACCCGTCGCCCAAGCCCTAATGGTATCCATATCCGACCTACCTCCCAAAAACTTGCCTACCAGGGAGAATTCTTCCATTGAAAGAAAAGGGCTCATGGAACTTGTCGGGGCTAAAATTTTATTATTTACTAGAATTAGGGGTGGAAGAGAGAGAAGCTCATTTATTTTTCCTCTATGAGTCTCAGCAAAATATATCCACTTCTTGGGCCCCACATTGTCCTTCGTATATTTTTTTTAGGGTCTTTCTGAGGAGGGTCGGGCCCCCTCGTGATGCCCACCTCCAAATCTACTACAACCTGATCACCTTCCTATGGATCCTTGCTTGATCCATGCTCGAGGTTCCCACTCGCCCCTTCCATATATGCTCTACCTCTACAACCTTGGCTAAGATTCCTTCCCATAAAATTCAAACCCTCACTCCCACCGCACCCGCTAAACCTCAGCTCACTCATTCCTAATGAAGCAATAAAAAATATATATTTATGCATCATAGACTAGTTATAACACCTAGGTTATACTTTCATAAATTCAACTTCCAGTAGGTGGGGTAATATAGTAAAATGTATATTTATGAATGGATGTTGTATTACAAGTGTAGATTTATTACTAATCTTAAGCCTAGCTCTAGTTATAAGTTTAAACTCATAAGTTAATTAAATGCTACTTTACTTGACTATTGAATTGCATTAAGATAGTCTCTATAACTAGAATGGTCTATGTATCTACCCTTTTGTGAAGGGTTGAAACTTCAATAATTAAGTTGATATAGGGGAATTTAAAAATTATTTATTGGGAAGAAGTGCCTAGTTGGTGCCTTCCATCCATTCATGTTAACCTTAGTAAAAGAACTTATTATAGTCTTTGTAATTGATTAGTTATCCAAGACATTCTAATACTATTTATATTGTAATATTTATGTAATTAATTGAAATTATTGTCTAAAAAAAATGTATACCAATTATTAGAACTATTATAAATTTGTGAGTAGACCATGAATATATGTTTTGAGTAATATGGTAAAGGAACTATGAAAACTAGACAATTTAATATGTTTTACTAGTTCTTGTATCTTCACTTTTGTATTATTTATCTCTATAGTAAAAGATTATTTTAATTTAATTGTTAAATATATATGATAAGTTATTTCACTTGTACCTAAATAATTGTTTTAGTTATAGTGTAATTTTTCTAATTATAAAAATTGCCATTATTAATAGTTATTTTGATAGGAAAGTGTAAAAATTAGAAAACTTATAAGTTAAATTAAATTAAAATGGGTTTTTATCAAGGATCCCAAAACCTGATTACAACAAAAAATAATACTAAAAAATGGCCAAAGTAAGGCCATAGGAAAGGACTCCAAAAGTCCAGAGAAAATACATAAGGAAAGCCTTACAAGAAAGGCTTAAGGACATCCTTTTAGGAAAGGCTAGAGGATAGCCTTAAAGGATAATTTTTTTTTTTTTTACATTGAAGTCTGGGACAGTGCCACCCTACCCATAATAGCCAAATAACATGTGCAAAAGACCTCACAACCAGTACATGCAAGGAAGAAAAAAAAAGGGAAAACCCACCTAAAAATATTTGAAACAGAGCAAACCTGCCCAGTACAATAAATTAAAAATTCAAATTTGAAACTAGAGTGGGAAATACAGAAAATTCCTACCTAAGGATAAATAGGGATGTAGTAGAAGGATGCAACAGTAGGGATCCACATCCTAAATAGGCTTGTAAGTGGAACAACAACCAAGGGACTCCAGAGGCCATGCAATCCCATTGTAGCAAGGAAAACTACTTAGCAACCAAGGAAGATAGAGGAAATAGTAGTGCAAAAATGAGAGCTAAGGGAAAATGTGGGGAGGTATCAAGAAAACTCAATAGAGGAGGCATGAAGCATGAGATACCACCAAAAAACATAGGGCCCTATCGAAGGCCAAGAAAATATAGTAATAGCTCCACACTAAACCACCAACACCACCAACGAGAAGCTTCAGGGATACAGAAGAGGATGAACCATAGGAAAATAGTGCAATAAACACAGAGGCCTCCCCCAATCCATGAAAATATGAGAACCCACTATCAAACCTGCAACTGAAAACCCAAAGAGCAACACCACAGGAATAAGCACAAGGTCCTGACTAAGCCAAAAGATACTACGAATAGTTGCTCATGAAGCCAAAAAACCCTAGCCATAATGTACTATACTAGAAGAACCTCTAATAATTAGCACAAAATAGAAACCTATAGGATAAAAGGGAAAGGGTTCCTAAAAAAACTTAGAAAACCCAAAGGAGGACCCTGGAAAAACTAGGGACAATCCAAAAAATCCCAGGGATGTCCCAATTCACATGCACCAAAAGGAAAGCCCTACAAGAAGGTACAAAAAGGGGTAGATAAGATAATAAGGGATATACCAACCCAAGGATATAATATACAACACCATCCAACCAAGGATGAGGATAAAGGAGTTTTAGGGAACTGGAACAAGATCCAGGGACGTCCTAGAAAAACCCAGGGATATCCCAGATCATAGGCACCAGAAGAAAACCCCACCAAATAGTAAGGAAAGGGGAAGAAAAAAGGAAGAGTGACATCCCATCCCAAGTATATCATCTGCATCACCTACCAGTCGAGGAGTAAGGGCAAAGGATGTTCCAGGGATCCAGGACAGGTCAAGGATCTGGGATAGGGCCAAGGATGGGCTACAGTTTATCATGAATTTTGAGGTACTAATTATAGATCTTATTTTGATTTATTTAAAATGTATTTTCATGGAAATAGAGGTTGTTACAAACTTATTAAACCATGTTTATCATTTTTTTAGTTTATGATTGTATAGGCTACCTCTTGATCTAGCAAAATAATTAATAGTCTTAGCTAAGCCTTTGGATGATAGTAATACAAAATTAAGTTAAAGAACCAATTTTCTACAACCAATAAAAGTAAATGTTGTATAGTGAGACTTATTTCACTAAGTAGGTTTCCATATAGCTCATATTTACATACAATTTCAAAATTTATGTTGCCTCTTATATTAAAAAAGTAATTAATATAAAAAGTCTTAACTAAGCCATTAGATGACAACAAACATTAATTGAGTTAAAATAATCACTTTACAATAGCCCATAAAAGTAATTATTTCATAGTAAACTTTATTTCACTAAGAAATTTTTTATGTAACTTATATTTGCAACAGACTACAATAGTTGTGCTATAGTAAATTAAGTTGATCTAGAATGCATACTCCTAGTAGAGAAAATTCTAAATAGCAAGTTGAAACCATGAATTTTATTATGCACTTTTAGGATGATTTTTCCTCTTCAATCACATCTAATAATATGATTAAATAGTTTGTCATTAGGATCATATTTTTACAATACTGAATTAGTTATTCTAGAGTAAATTAAGTAAATTTGATACATAATGCATACTCCTTGTACAATAATATCTAAACAACAATTTGAAACCATGAATTTTACTATGCACTTTTAGAATAAATATTCTTATTCACTCAAATATAAGAATATGATTAAATACTTTGTTGTTTAAATTATATTTAAATAAGAGTGAAATACCCATGTTGCATTAAATTAAGTAAACCTGACCTAGAATGCATACTTCTTATACAAGAAATTCTAATGGAAAGTTAAATTCATGAATTTTGCTATGCCCTTTTAGGATGATTGTTCCTCTTCACTTAAATTTGAGAACATGATTAATATAAGGACAATCCATTTAAGTAAGGAAATGAAACTCTAAATATAATTAGATGAGTCCAAATCATTATCAAAGTGTAAATGTACTTTATAAACTCTAGTCATAAAGCATAAGAAACATAACGATTGCTTCATAGGCCCAAAGGGCATAGAAATGATGTAAGGACATTACTATTGGTTAGATATTAACATGGGAAGTAGTAATGGATATAGGAATTAAAACATAGGTGGAGATATTAAAATTTAGCTCAATGAATGACTAATATATACATAAAAAGAGGTATTAAAATTTGGTTCAATAAATGCATATGAATTAATTTATTAATAATTTAAGGTTAATGACATCTAAAAGATGTTGTCCATAAGTATCATTAGATTAAAAAACTTGGATTTAAGTTACTATAAGAACAATAATTTCAATATATATATAGAATTAATTATTTTTTTCTTATGTATGATATAAAAACATCAATTTAGAATCTAGGACCTAATGTATACACTAAGACTAAGAATTTAAATAAGGAATTAATGAAATAGATTCATTAATCATAACCAATAAATGAATCAATAGAATAGACCACCTCCTAAACATAAAAAAAAAAAAGTTATATCACTTGGGATTAATTTGTAGTTTCTTCTAATAGTGGTGGATGCCATAGTTATATTTTGACTAGAATATGAGAGAGTTTTAGAATCTAAGTCAAGGAATTATAATGGTGACTTAGTATTGTGAAACCTTCATGAAGGTTGTAAAATATGTTTTTGAGTATCAAAAAATAAAAATTTTAGAATTAGGAATTTTATTATGGGGTTGAACCCACAAATAGGGGTTACCAAATTAATAGCAATCCCAATATAAAAGACCATATGAAAACCAAAATGGTGGAGATAATTTAAAAAGGGGACCAGTGATGGGTGTTATTGATAAGGATCAAATGATATAATAGTCTTAGGTTTACTTTATATGTATCTAGTCTTACTTTATCTTTGTATCATAATAGGTTAGGATTACTTTATCTAACAAACTTATTCAATATGACGTTATCCTACAAGTTAGATTATGATGTAATCTAATATACCCATTCTCCTATAAGTGCATAATATTATTTTGTAAGGGACCTCTAATAGATCCATTTAATATTATCTCTCATTCTTATATATATAAGGTATATTACATGCCTATATAAGATTTGTAATATCAATAAAATAGACATGTAAGTATTAGCTTTCCTCATTAGTTGGTATTAGAGAATTTTGACCTATCTATAGTTTAGGTCTATTATGCTCATAGTATGATACTCTTTAGCATTTTAAATTGATATCCCTGATCCCTATTATGTACTTCTTGTGAGATTTATAAACAAGGTAACAAAAACATGGTGCTTAACCAAGAGCATATCAAGAATCTCTCTATGTAGGATTTGATGCAATTGGCCAAGCAACTTAGTGCAAAGATTATTTTGATTATGTTAAATATGGATGACATGAACTTGGATGCAAAAATTGATGGTGAGGACCCCAATCTTGGCATAAAAAATAATACCTTAAACCTTGTTGAAATCATATCTCCCCTTTGCTTGATGATGAGCTCTATTAAAGCAATCCAACTTTGTTCTATGCACCTATGCATAGCACCTTTGTGTACTCTATCTCCTACCTATGCATGCCATGTTCATGTGTTCCAAATCTCTTCCCTCTTTAATTTTATAGTTATTATACCATAATTACAATTTCATCATCTACATGTTCCTCAAACATTTAAAAGTTCTCTCATATCAGTTATTGATGCTAGGTAAAAAATGTTGGTTCAAACAACCCTTGATTATTTCATGATAGGAATGAAATATATAGTGGTTTCACATCATATATCAACCATTAGGAATGCCAATATTGAGAATGGTGGCCTTCACCATGTTGATTGCAACTTGTGTATCATAGCCATCTAGAAGCTTCATGAGGAAGGAGTGCATGTTCAAAACTTGGGAAACTTCTTCCATTTCCTCCTAGGTCACATATCATGCTTGAAGTATATTTTTCTTAATTATTATTTCAAAAAGTGCCAACCCTTCTAATTAATGTATTTCTCTCATTCTACCACTGACTTTACCAAGAATGTATATTCCATTTATTACAATGATGTCATGTGCTACTACAACAACCTACTTAGGGCCAACTAACAAGTCTATGTGCCAAACTCAAGGGAGATTCCATCATCTACATATAGGTTGAGTTATATATACACAAGGATATTTATGGCCTCTATGGCAATTGAGAGGGAAGTGAAGGGTCCTAGTCATGAACATAACAACAATACCAACTACATTGCTAATATCTTAACTAGTTTTGCCATTGACCACTTCCATGGTGGAAATTCTTGAGGCTTGTGGGCCAATGCTATGGTACACATAGAAAAGTCCTTACAAGCTATATTAAAGTAATATTTTTGTGATTCTAAGGCTAGGGTTTGGACACATTGTTGGAATTGATATATGATTGATAAAAATTTAAAAGCATCATGTTGGGCCTAAAATTCTACTAAGGTAAATAAGCTTGACCACTTATCAAATATCTTTATCATAAAGCAAAGTGGCTAAGGATTTTGAAAGGTGATGTCATATTGAGTCTCCAAAAGTCTTGGCTAGTCAAGGATCTATAGAAAATAGTGGTTAGGGATTTTAAATGATAATATAAGCCAAAGAGTTTAAAATTATCAGTCACTAAGATGGATTAATGTATGAGTGGATAAAGGATTTAAATAATTATAATAGCACAATGGATCAAAAATTTTGGCTACTTCAAGGTCTAAAGTAAAGTGGTCAAAGATTTTTCATGATGATGTCGACACATGTTCTTCAAAGTTCTAACTAATGCAAAGTCTAGAATAATAATTATTGGGAATTTTTGAATGTGATATAATCCCAAATATTTAGAAAAACCAACTAGACAAGATATTGAGAAGTGAATAATGGCCAAAAGGTAAGAGTGGCTAGAAAGCAAAATGTATTCAAAAGGTAAGAGTGGCTAAAAAGCACAATGTAGCCAAAATGTGTAAGTGGCTAGATTTTCTTAAAGATGATATAATATGAAGAGTTAAAAAATCCCAACAAGGTATCCAAGGCCTTGATAACAAGAAATTACTAGTAGATGATGACAAATGAGAAAAGTCTCTTATGAATGTCCCATTTCAATAGAGATCATAGGTATTAAGGGATGGGGCCATACAAACACTCATCAACCATCCAACTAGGCCGAGACTATAATATTGGCACAATAAATGAAAACCATAACTAAAATAATTATTAAATATCCATGTGTGCTAAATGAGTTACCCTACCACTTTGAAGATGCCTTCAAAAACAACAACCACCCTACAACTCTAATTATGATAGGGTAGGAAAGTGATAATCATTCTTCTTAAGAATTATGATCACACTGGAGCTACAAGTGTATCTAAGTTGTGCCTATTTATGTTAGGCCTATGCTAGGGTATCCATGTATTAATTAAGCTAGATTTTTTTATTAAATTGAAAAATAAAGGGTTTTGAAAGAAACCCCAAACATTTTACATAAAAGACCGAACCAAAGAGGAGCAAAGAAAAAAAGAGAGCAAACAACCCAATAACATCAAACACCAACTAGAGACCACCACCAGTAAAAATAAATAGAAGGGATCCCAAGAGATCTACCAACCACAAAAAGAGAGATCAACCCAAAATGAATAGACTTAGTCCTAAGAAACCTCAATAGAGAGATCAATGTCCATCTCCAAAGAAAGTGGATATTTCTTCAACCTCTAAGAAATTTCATTAGCATAAAAGGTATAAATTTTCATAGATATCTTAAGGAACCTTAATAAATCCTTAGCATAAGACTAAAACTTAGTTGGAGTAGCTAGGGGTTCAATATGAAGCTTGTGCCTTGTTCCTATAGTTGTATAAGTTTTAAAATATTTTTTAGAAAAAAAATTAGAGCAACATTATAAAACTCATTTGAATCTTCAAATTCACAAGAATTTTACAACTTACTTAGAGATTTGGATTTTAGATGCACTAAAATTTGCATTCCTTTATGCTCAACTATCGACTTCTTTAGGGACTCAAATTTTATTGTTTTGATAGGGTTTTCATCCTCAAAGGAATATGATACAATATTTTATTTTGGACTAATCAAAGCTGGTCGGGGAGAAATAACATTAGTGCCATAAAAGGAGTGAGGGTCCACACCATATTTAGGGATTATGGAATAATCAGCTATAATTTTCCCAATTTCTTTGTTCATATTATCCTTCACAACATTGGTCTCCAAGGGAGACTCAACCAAAGCATCCTTGTCATCCTTATCTAAACTAGATATGTTACTCATATTCCCAAAAGAAACATTAATAGGATACTTATCCATATATTTTCTAGAATGAGAAGCAATTAGAGGCACACAAGACCCATAATCTCTTTTCCCCATAGCAATTGAATTCTTTTTCTAATAAACATAATTAAAAATCAACTTAAAAAGACCCTAATTATTAGGAAAGGATGTCTTACCTTCCTAAATGTTGATGGTCATTCTCTCCAAATATTTGTATAGAAACACCAGGATGTTCATAGGATTTTTCCCCTGATGTGGTTAGCCATAACCAAATGAAAGCTCTACACCACATCTCTATTACACTCAAGAGTGAAATAGTCCATGATAGTTAGGATGACCCAATCCCAAGGTCCTTTAAATGAGCTTATTTTCTACCCATTATGATGTTTATTTGGATGACCAAATTTGTACCCAAAAAAATTAAGATCCTTAGAGAGAGAATGCTTCTCCCTCTTAACATAGTCACCTTTAGCAGGAATACCAAAAATATTAGCAAGGAGGAAAAAAGTTATAACAAAATCCAATCCTTGAGCATACACCATCCCTTTATTCCATGAGAAAGCTAATTCTTTGGCAAGCTCAATATCATGCCCATTAAACTATTTTAAGAAATTTAGAACACCATATTTATCTATAATATCCAACACATCTCTATCAACTCCAAAGAAGAAGGGTCAACAACTTTTAATTTATCACCCATAAATCCGTTCAACTCAACTTCACAGATAAATCAGAGTTGGTCAACAAAGAAACTTAAAGTAGTAGAAAAAATAAGACCCAACAAGGGGAGGATAAAAATGACAGGGAAAACTTTTAAAACCTTTGAATGGTTCATAAAACATATGCTTTGGATCAATATAGACTCTTTGAAAGTCTAATTTTAGTACCAGGGATCATCATACAATATAGGAAAAAATTGCATAGAAAGGGAAATTATCTCATGCAGATTAAGTTGTCAGTAAGAATTCCTAAAGTGATTGACATGTGATAAAAAACTAGGACAAGTGATAAGGGATAAAAGAATCATAATTTCAATCACCTCCAAAAATAATCTAGCATGTATCTAAAGGATAGGTGTATGTCTCATCATATGCCAATTCTAAAGCATAAAACCATTAATCAAAATCCCATAAGGAATAGGCCATAAAAGTAGTTGGAAAAATCATGATTCTACACGAGAAGGGGTAAATCCAAAAATGGGTCAAAGAACTAGAAGCCATGAATCCTATTGTGAACAAGCATGAAATGGTTCTACTCAGTAAATGAATCAAACCACACCACCTAGGATATCTCAAACAAATCCACCACACAAAAAAAAACTTTGACATCTCATCCATCCCCTTGGAAGGAATGACTAAGGAAAAAGTATAAATGGGATCAAACATCCAAACAATAAAGTCTTTCTACACTAAAGTCTTGTAAGACTAGACTTTGAAAAAAAAACAAAGAGGCCTCAATCTCCAAGGGTCAACCACACATTGTTTTTATCTTAGGAGTCAAATTCTTGAGCCACACCTATCTATTCAAAGTCCAATAATCACCATATCTAGAAATCAACTTATAATCCAAATGAACAGAGAATTCTCCACTATTTTACACAGATAAAATTAGCTAATCTTCATGATCAACACTTTGAATAGTTTGTAGTCTCAACATAGAATATAGTTTTTGAATATTTTTGTTTTGATATTTAGTTAAACTTGGAATGGTTGAAGGCTTACAAAAATTCCTATCATTTGCTTCTTCAATGAAATTTGCCACCTTAGGTCCTGAAAGGGTTCCAAAAATAGTTTTAACATAGAAAATTTAGAAATTTTGAAGAGGGGAGAGTCTAAAAGCTAGGATTCATTCCAAACATCATTCTTCCAACCATTTTCTAGTTTCCATATTAATCCTTTTAGAATAGTGTCTTTAGATAAAACTATACTATTCCAAAAAGCCAATCTAGAGTTTTAAGCTAGATTTAATTCATTGTAAAAGCTATAAAAAACTTAACTCTCTTCAACATGAGGATAAAATTTTTTAGTTTTATCTATTGTAAACTATGCAATTTTGCTCTACTGTTTAATGAACTAGATGTTGTTTAGCTTCCACTGGTGAATCTATTACAAATTTTAATATGTATGTAAGTTTTATATCTCTAAACATCTCTATTAAGTCTTTGTAGGTGGTGTATTCTATTAGTAAATTATACCATTTGGATTATCACTACAAGCTATTAAAGTTTCTAGGAATGCACAACTTGTAATATATGCACATCTATTCACTTCTATTAATGCTTTGTATGAAAGTATTATTTTAGGCTTGAATTGCTATTTGGATTTTTATTGTAGGGTATTTGGAGTGGTAGAATGCATGATATAAGTTGAGTTTATATTTTTTAACACTTTACTTAGCGGATGGTCTATTATTTTCTTTATTAGTTAAATTATAGGGTGTTTGCATAGGGTGTGGTAATATTGTTAGCCAAATTTTTGCCACTATGCTCCACTTATATACCTTTTCCTATCTCTAACCCTTCCATATCTTTGTTTAGTCTTTTATCATTTGTTTTTATTTGCATAAATGTGAAAGCACGAGATTCCGGAAACAAAAAGGAAAAACTAAACAAAATTGCATTAAAAGGAAAGAACACAAATGAATGAACACAAGATATAAAAGCAATATAAACTATAGCCCTTTTTATTGATATTCTTTTCAATTCGTGTTACAATACGTCTCCTTCCTTTTTAGGGGATAGGAGCGTTAGATATTGATCTCTACAATTTGCTTCAGAATTCCTCTTCCGCATGCCCACGTTTGGAATGGGCGGGCCAAATGTTGCCGCCGCTTGCGTTGGTAAGGTAGACTCCTCGCCGCTCCTCTAATGCTGCAACTCTGCACTCAAAGAAACAAACAAGAAAGTCAGTAGCACCTGTGTATGAAAAATAAAAGATGAATCTAACGATGGTTGAAATGAATCTAAATGAAATGAAAAACTTGACAAAAGCATAAACATGAAACTAAAAGAAATACCACGATTATGAAAGCACAAATCGCCCGTAAGTGAACTAGCAAGCACTTCGTCGCTCAAAATGCTCCTTCTCTGTATATCTTTTTGGGTGAGAAAACTCACCGTTTTTATAGACCCAAGGGGTCTTTTTGAATTAACATGCAAAAGTGTTTCTTTGCATGAATGATTTTGTTTGTGAAGAGAAGACTTCTTCTTGATCAAGGGCTTCTTAACTCCCTCTGTGCATGTCTTTGCATGTTTTAGCAAAGCTCACTTGCACTCCCATGCAATGAAGGGATAGCTAAGTGGCAAATCTGAGTTGTCTTAAAAAGCTTACTCTCCTTCCCATGCAGTGAAGGGAAAGTCAATTGGCAGATGTGTGTTGTCAAAAGAACTCACTCGCACTCCTATGTCATGCATGAAAAGTTGAGTGGTAGTTCTGAGTTGTCATGCGCTGAGGTCTGACTTTTTGCTGGTCAAACCTGGCGTTCGTCCCACCCCGGAGCGAGCGCTAATAATCGTCCCTGGGTGAAACGAGTACAAATCCATACTCGTCCTTGGGTAGGACGAGTACAAATTCGCACTCGTCCCTGGGTGGGACGAATAAGAAATAAAGTGTCTAAAAGGTGCCAAACTGATTTTTGACTTGCAAAACTGTTGTGTAAGTGGTTAGAACCACTTGTTTAACCTCTGGGGGCTACCCTGGGGGCTGTGTGTGTTAATGTGATCAGTGTTTGTAGTCACATAATCGGATTGGTGCTGTTTTGGTGTCTACAGATGCCCCTTTTTGGGAAGCGTTGTGCATGGCACAGCGTCGAGCAAAAATAGATAACCAAAGCACTAATGATTAGGGTTTCTCAGTAACCTAACCAACTCTTGATGCCCCAAGCATGGAAAGGGCATGCATTCTTGAATCCTTGCTTCTGACGAGCTAAGGAATTTGATTTCAAGTATTAACCTATTTTGGTGAGGTGTGACTTGAGCTTGGACATTGATCAGTCATGAATAGGCAAAGGGCGCAACCTTTTATCCACGGGGGAACCTTGTGTTCATGCTTCGGGAATGCCAAGTGTTTGATCAATTTTGTGATTATTGCTTGTTTGCTGCCCCAAGCAGGAGCGTGATTGTCTTTGTCAATGATTCTTTGAATGCATGCCATTGCCTTGATTGGGTGTGTTGTTGTTGATTGGTGACTTAAGTGTGACTACCCCCTCAAGCGACGAATCGATGAAGGAATGACTGACATGAGAAAAGCGACGAGTCGCTTGACCCAAGATGACTTAAGTGAGGGTGCCTTCAGATGTTGTCCGTTGAATGCGCGAGCAATTTCTCGATTCTTTTTTTGTGGACCTATTTTTGGTGGGTGTGAACCCATTTTGGGATGCCATTTGGGGGTAACATTGGCGAAAATCCGTCTTCCCGTGGAGCGGTCCGGCTATGGTAGCCTTCTTGGGGAGTAGGATAACGACAAGGTAGACCCCGACATCAATTTTCTAATGCGAAGAGGTTAAGTGCAAGAGCACTTTTGTCCGGCAATTTTTAGTGTTTTTGTTGGCATTTGTCATTTTTATATTTTGGTTGTTTTGTTGTGTTTGTTTGTTTTTTTATATTTTGGTTGTTTTGCGTGTTTTTATGTATGTGTTTGATGTATGCAGAGGCGATTATGAATGTGATGTTTTTAATTTGTATGATGTATGGATATGGAATGAATGAAATGAGTTGTTGATGATGTGTCGATGCACCATAGACTGTACAAGATTTGATTGACTTGCTATACTAATGGGATGACTTTGTGAAATGACTTTGCATGTGAAAACTTTGTTTTTGTATTTTGCATATATTTTGATGGTGATGTACGGAATAAAATGTGACAGTTGTTTTTAAAATGTAGTTAAGCTTTTCTTAGATTCAGATATTTTAACTAACTAGCCAAGACTGTACATTTATCTCGCAAGACTTTTGAACAAGGGCTAAATTCGACTTGAATTTAACCAAGTTATTTCACATCCCTGTGTGTGCAATTGAGTTCATTTATGTGGTATTCATCAGGATACCGCCAGTGCCAGATGGGCTTTCAACCGAACCTGTACTGAGGATCACCTAATTAGCTCCACTAACTCCTTTATTGTATTTAGTCAGATTAATCCGCGATGCTATCTAGGATACCATAAGCTAGCTCATCCACATGCAAACATTGATCTGTACACAAGTTAATGTGACAGATATATCGTCATGCGGGAGGTTTACTATCAGTGACTGATAGGCTATCAACCAAACCGGTACTGAAGCTTGCCTCATGACCTGTCGAAATGCT
The DNA here is from genome assembly GCA_028583015.1 of Wollemia nobilis. Classification (NCBI taxonomy): domain Eukaryota; kingdom Viridiplantae; phylum Streptophyta; class Pinopsida; order Araucariales; family Araucariaceae; genus Wollemia; species Wollemia nobilis. The sequence continues at coordinate 2,522,232 of JAQPPZ010017001.1, read as the reverse complement.
GAGAGTTCCAAGGATTCAAGTTCGACTCCCTTCTTTTCTTCAATTGTATTGGGATACTTGCTCTTTATAGTGATAAGATCACTGTTTATTTTGTTTTATTGATGTTTTTTTTTTTTTTTTTTTGAGCAAGGGATAGGGAGTGACGAGAATCACTATTGTACGTGCCTTTTGATGTGTGCACTGTAGGATGTCAATTTTGAATGTTTTGACGTTTTGCAAATTTTTGATGTTTTTGCAACTTTTGAGAACTTGGGATTCATGGGGAATTGGGTAGGGAGGATGCTTGTCCTTTTGCCAACTCTCAGCATTCCTAGGGTCATTTGCACAGGGGGATAAGCAAGATAGCCGTTTCGCTTATGGTGACCTGGATTACTGTGCAGGTTTCATCTTTCGTTCACACAACTTAGGAATTTTTATGTGTGTTAATTTGTGTTGGGACGTTACGTAACAAGGTGTGATCCAAGTAAAACTTTCCCGTGTAAAATCTGTTTAACTATGTACAGTTTTGGCTAGAAATTTAAAGACATCTGAATGACGAAAACCCTATATACATTAGGAAACAACTGACTATGCTAAAATAAAAAGGTGATATGCTGGATGTATGCATTTATGGAAATGGATTTGAGGTGGAAAATGATGGAATTGCCAAGTAATGACAGCCTATGGTGCTTTTGACTTGTATGACCTATCGAAGTATGCAAGGGATGGATGCAATGTTTAATGCAACCTATATTTTTGTATTTTGATTTTTATGAGAATGCATGGAATTGGAATGCAATTGTTTTTGTAATTTTGATTTTTTTTATGAGTATGCATGGAATTGAAATGCAATTTGTTTTGTGATTGTTGATGATTTTATTGTTATGCATGGAATAGAAATGCAATTGTTTTTGTAATTTTTGATGATTTTATTGTTATGCATGGAATTGAAATGCCATTGTTTTTGTAATTTTTGATGATGTTATTGTTATGCATGGAATTGAAATGCAAATGTTTTTGTGATTTTGATTTTTGTGTTGTTTTTGTTGATTTTTGAATACTTATGTTGACCAAGCAGTTATGGTAACTCTTGGAGCTTTTGGGTTGACCAAGCGATTGTGGTAATCCTTGGAGCTTTTGGGATGACCAAGAGATTGCGATAATCCTTGGAGCTTTTGGGGATGACCAAGAGATTGCGATAATCCTTGGAGCTTTTGGGATGACCAAGAGATTGCGATAATCCTTGGAGCTTTTGGGATGACCAAGAGATTGCGATAATCCTTGGAGCTTTTGGGGTGACCAAGAGATTGCGATAATCCTTGGAGCTTTTTTGGATGAACAGAGATGCGATAATCTTGGAGCTTTTGGGTAAAGAGATTGCGATAATCCTTGGAGCTTTTGGGATGACAGGGTAATACTCTGGAGCTTTTGGGTTGAACTAATTGGTGCGTTAATCCTTGGAGCTTTTGGGATGACCAAGAGATTGCGATAATCCTTGGAGCTTTTGGGATGACCAAGAGATTGCGATAATCCTTGGAGCTTTTGGGGATGACCAAGAGATTGCGATAATCCTTGGAGCTTTTGGGATGACCAAGTATTTGGGATGCTTGGAGCTGGGGACAAGGTTTGGAGCGTTTGGTTTGACCAAAGGGTTTATGGACACCTTTGGAGCATTTGGTGTAACCCATCGGCTCTTCAGGGAATAGAGGTACCCCTAGCGTGATGATCTTTGTGCACCGGATCTGGCTCTGTAGGAATTGGCACGAATGGATCGGCCTTATGCACGGATAGGAGGGCAAGGTCTGCCTTCGGCACTGATGGTGCTATGATATCTCTGGGTGGAAGGTGCTCGCGATCTTCCCAAAGGAGTGGGATCAACATGTGATGCCAGTGGGCTGGGTCTATGCGCCACTCATGCCCTAGTCTTATGCCTAGTTGGGCCATTAGTTCGTCATGGGTTACAGGGTGATTGTGCCATCGTGCATGATTGAGATAAGCCATCTCAGTTTCATCTTCGTAATCATTGTCGGTGATCCAAAGGCCCTCGTTGGCCTCGATAGCTATCTGTGACATGCTAAGCTCGTTCGGCTCGAGCAGATTGACATGGTCCCGATGGGGTTGTTTCGTGCTTTGCGGGGGACCGGATTTTCTGGCAATGGCACGGGCTCGATGGGAGCCTCCAAAGGGAGTAATGTTAAGAGAATTTTGTGATGCTCATCCATGGGGACCACCTGTGAATTAGTGATGTCAGACTCGAACGGGTCCCATAGCACTATTGCATATGCTGACTCGTCTTTGGCAAGAGAGTCAGGCTTATCAGAACCTGGTGATTCTAAGATATGGAAGACCTCATCATCAGGTAGCTCTACAACCAGGGGTTGATCCTCTTTGAGAGGAGTTTCACGTGAGTTGGGCTTTTGTGGCCCCAAAATCTTGGTCTCTACTGACTCTAAGTGCTTGGGCAGTGCATTGCTTGTATCGAGGGATTTGAGCTCCTCCTGTTTGATTTGTTCCCATTGCAAGTTGTGGGAAACTTGATGCCTTGGGAGGGGTGGCTGGATAGCACCCCCCATGCTTTGGTATTTCATTTCAGTCCAGCTCTTTTTTCTAGCTTAGGTTCCTCAGAGGCTTCTTGAAGAATTTTTGGGGGTGGTCCATGAACCTGGGTGGGCGCCTGAAGAAGGCACCCGTCATTGGTCTTAGGATTGGCCTCCCGCTCAAGTCTAGGAGGCGTCGAGGGCAACGTTTGATAAGGTCGTAGAGACCTGTCTTGCACCCAGTTGTGTCTCTCATAATGTTTTGTCTTATGCATGCGAGGGGTTGGAGTCTTCGCCTGCATAGTGTGTTGGAACAACTCATCCTCCCGGCCCTCGAAGGCACTCTTTATTTAAAAGATATTGTTGCTCTAACTGTTGTTGTTCCAGCTCAAGTATCGTGAGTTGCATCCGACGTGCAATATGCTTGGCAGATTCTAAGATAGTTGGTCCTGTCGTCTCATGTCTAGAAGGCCTAGATGCCTCTCCTAGATATCTATCTCGGTCATGGTGATCCGAGATCTCTATAGGTCGCCTCCCTCTGTTGGGGGTAGCGGCATTCCCCCGAGGCTTTGGCCTCAATAGGTAATCCTGAAAGCTAGCAATTGCGGAGGCGTGTTGCTCCCGCGATGTATATTGTTCTTGAGGAAGGTAAGGGTTTTCCTCATGCTCTCTTTTGTAAGTGAAAGAGGAACAGGAAGAGTTGGCTCGCCCCGCCTGAGGAGCCTTGTGCTCTGGATTTGTCCTTGTAGTCCTGACAACTAGAGGGGGTGAAGGAGGGATAGTGTAATCATGTGGTTCCTCCCGTCGAACCCTATGTTGACCTAGTGCTTCATTGCATGGTGACCACTCATAGCGAGCATCTAAGGGAGCTCTCCTATGGATGTACCCCTCATGGAAGGGTGTGTGCTGGGTGCTATGCTGAACAGGAGTGCCCCTAGAAGAGGTGCCCCTATAGTCCCTTTCTGTTAAGGTGTGGAGGGGACTGCCTCGTGTGTTAGGTCGCCAAGGTGGTATGACCAAATCCTTGGGATTGTAATGGATGTGACTCGTGCCTCCTTGGACATTCCCCATAGCCTCCGCCCGTGATTGGGCTTGGCTACGGGTGAGCACCATGACGATGTCTCTCTAAAAACCCTAAAAATTGAAATGAGTCAGATGGGGCCCAAAATTGGTGTGCGCATCCCTCTTATAGTAGATAAGACAAAAATGAAGTTTCAAGTCCTAGCTCTAAATACATTAGGAGATATTGACATCCGAACAGCTCAAAAAGTGCATAGAATTGCGTGCCCAATTTTAAAACCTAATTTCGGGGCACTAGATGATGGAATTTGGCCCCGAAAACTGACTTTTCTGGGCAAATAGGATTCTAGGGAATCATATTTGTTTAAAATTATCCCAACTAACTCCCCGTAAAATTTCAAGTCAATCGGAGCTACGGTTGAGAAGTTATGGCCCCGGCAAGATGCACTAAAATTTAGGGAAAAATATAAGATTTCCCATATTTTGTTGGATGGTCCTGCATCACTTATGGGCACATTTGGGGTGCTTTTGGGTTGACCAAAGGGTTCATGGACACCTTTGGGGCATTTTGGAGTGACCAAGCGATTACGGGAATCCTTGGAGCTTTTTGGAGAAAATGACAAAATGCGTAGATTTTTTTATCTTTGTTTATGATTTTTTTGATTTTTGATTTTTTTGTCTACACAGAAAATAAACACACACATTCACAATCAACCGTGATTATCTCTTTTAAGGATTCTTGGTGTGCCCTAGATCTGGTTTAGTGCATTTTGGTTGTTTTGTTTTTGTTTTTGTAGGTTTTGTAGAACGTTTAAATGCATTATGTAGGCTCTTATAACTCCCAAAAGGTCGCCCCTTCAATATACCAACCAAGCCGATATACCAACCTCTCTATATACCCGCCCTTACGAGAGGGAGACTATAGGTACGTGAGAGCAGAAGGTACGTGGTACGTAGGCAGTACGGAAGGGGGATTGTCCCGTTAATGGCACCTACCATAGAAAACTTATCCTCGCGCGCATGGGAATCACCCCGACTACGCTCGGTCTGTCTTCGTCAGGATTTACGCCTAACAACAGTTGACAATCAGGAAATGTATGCAAATCAAGCCAAGGTGGTGATTAAATCCACCAATGGTCTTGATCAAGGGCTGGGGTCTTACGACCAGCTCCTTGGTTTAAAATTGTTTCGTGGAGTGTGTGAGGTTCATTTTATCCAACGAAAATGAAACATGCATGAATGACTTTTCCTAAGCAATGCAAGCTAAAATGGAAACAGTCAAATAAACAGAAACAGAAACAGAAAATTTCAACAAAGATGATGAAAATCCCTACCTCTTCTCTGCCTGCTCCAGTTGCCTCTGAAATTTTGCTCTGAAAAGTTGCAGACAGAAAATCGTCCCTTGGTGAGACGATTAATAGAATAGAAATCGTCCCTTGCGAGACGATTTTACAATCGTCCCAGGGTGAGACGATTGTCAGAACAGAAATCGTCCCTCGCGGAGACGATTTTACAATCGTCCCAGGGTGAGACGATTTCCAGAACAGAAATCGTCCCTTGCAGAGACGATTAACAGTCTGCAAGAAAAAAAAATGTACCTGTCAAGCACAAACACAAAAATTCAATCAGTTTCTGTGATTTTAAAAACATGGGGACAGTGTCCCACCGTGATCGCCATTGAAAGCACGAGATTCCGGAAACAAAAAGGAAAAACTAAACAAAATTGCATTAAAAGGAAAGAACACAAATGAATGAACACAAGATATAAAAGCAATATAAACTATAGCCCTTTTTATTGATATTCTTTTCAATTCGTGTTACAATACGTCTCCTTCCTTTTTAGGGGATAGGAGCGTTAGATATTGATCTCTACAATTTGCTTTTCCGCATGCCCACGTTTGGAATGGGCGGGCCAAATGTTGCCGCCGCTTGCGTTGGTAAGGTAGACTCCTCGCCGCTCCTCTAATGCTGCAACTCTGCACTCAAAGAAACAAACAAGAAAGTCCGTAGCACCTGTGTATGAAAAATAAAAGATGAATCTAACGATGGTTGAAATGAATCTAAATGAAATGAAAAACTTGACAAAAGCATAAACCTGAAACTAAAAGAAATACCACGATTATGAAAGCACAAATCGCCAGTAAGTGAACTAGCAGCACTTCGTCGCTCAAAATGCTCCTTCTCTGTATATTTTTTTGGGTGAGAAAACTCACCGTTTTTATAGACCCAAGGGGTCTTTTTGAATTAACATGCAAAAGTGTTTCTTTGCATGAATGCTTTTGTTTGTGAAGAGAAGACTTCTTCTTGATCAAGGGCTTCTTAACTTCCTCTGTGCATGTCTTTGCATGTTTTAGCAAAGCTCACTTGCACTCCCATGCAATGAAGGGATAGCTAAGTGGCAAATCTGAGTTGTCTTAACAGAACTTACTCTCCTTCCCATGCAAGGAAGGGAAAGTCAATTGGCAGATGTGTGTTGTCAAAAGAACTCACTCGCACTCCTATGTCATGCATGAAAAGCTGAGTGGTAGTTCTGAGTTGTCATGCGCTGAGGTCTGACTTTTTGTTGGTCAAACCTGGCGTTCGTCCCACCCCGAAGCGAGCGCTAATAATCGTCCCTAGGTGAAACGAGTACAAATCCATACTCGTCCTTGGGTAGGACGAGTACAAATTCGCACTCGTCCCTGGGTGGGACGAATAAGAAATAAAGTGTCTAAAAGGTGCCAAACTGATTTTTGACTTGCAAAACTGTTGTGTAAGTGGTTAGAACCACTGTTTAACCTCTGGGGGCTACCCTGGGGGCTGTGTGTGTTAATGTGATCAGTGTTTGTAGTCACATAATCGGATTGGTGCTGTTTTGGTGTCTACAAAATGTTAAATCAACCTTCTTTAGAGGTTGAATCAGAAGCAATTGTGAGTCATTCAATATTGGCCATTGTCTAGGGTACAAAACACACCATTAGTAATATCATAGATCAATATTTTTTGCATGTCCAATAGGATGGATAATTTAACATCTTCTCATCTCTAGATGATCAAGATTATGATGAAGATCTTAGTCATACAAGCAAATTCTAGACCTATTCACCTAACAACTCTACTATTAAATGTATTGGTGACTCTATTGAAATTATGAAATATAAAATCATTAATTAACTATATTAGAGGCCAAAAATATCAAAGAACCAATGAAATTTATTGATCTATCAACTATTTGGACATGTAGAAAATGATAAGTTACCTTCATCAGTCCATGATTATTCAATTTCATAACTCCAATCCCTTGCAAGAAAACATCTATTAAAAATCCTCCTAAAAATATGGTTTGATGAATATATCCTACTTGTAATAGTGCTAGACTAATTAATATTCTAAATAACCATGATATTCCCTACGCAACCCTCAAAGCCTTGCCAACCTATGATAGTGCTAAAGAGACTATTGATGATCATTATTAGGATATTGTTTCTTTAGCTATTATTCATAACATTATTCATGAAGACATTATGGTGAGTCTACTTGCTTTATCTTTTAGAGGGAAAGTATTGGCATGGTATCGATCATTAGAGGAAAGTAACATCAACACATGGGCTTATCTAGTTGAGCCCCTCATTTTAAATTTTGATGATCTAGGGGATACCTTCCCTTATTACTTTATTATCCTCCATTCAAAGGTATCCTAAAGAAAATATCATGGATTTTAACATTAATTTCAGCAATATCTCAAGGATAATTCCTTAAGATATGAGCCCATCCCATGCCCAATATTATATCTACTATATTATATATATCACTCTAGACTTAGGGCTCTAGATCTAACAAGCCAATGAGATGATATTCCCTTAGATATATTAAGTTGCTATCATAATTGTAAATTCACTCACCTTATTGGGTAAAATTCCTCATAAAATCATAATGCCATACTTGTTTGAGAACCATTTGTCCAACCAACATGCATCATTTTTGGATCCTCTAGACCCTTAAGTAGCTACCTTGCCTACACATAATTCCTATTTTGACTAAATTACACTAGAAGTATCTACACCCACCCTACCCAATCTAGAGTTGAAATAGTCTATACATATGCAAGAGATAAGAATTGAGATCTAAAACTTGACAAGCAAGCTAATTTTATTAGATCAACATAATGTAGAGGAGAGATTTGGAGGCTACCAAGGAACACTAGCCATCAAAGATATAAAAAGGTAAGAATTTTTTCCCAAAATTCAAGAACTAAAAGTATCCATATATTTATATAACTACTAGTATCTAGTATATGATAATATTTACAATGGTGACACTTACAAGAGCTACCAACTTTAGTCCTAGCTAGTTGAAAAACCAAAAATTAAAAGGAGAATTAGAGTATTTAGTAGGTCTACTGATGGATCTAAAATAGGATCTTGCCATCAATTATATTGCAAATTTAGACTCTCTCTACATAATTATGAGATCCAAGAAAATAACTTTACTATTAGATCCCCTAAATATAGATACTCACTCATAACCTTAAAAGGAGCAGAAGGAGGATCAACCTATAGAGCAAACTAAATTGGAAGAAACAACTTACCAAAGACTATAAGAATCAAAAAGAGATCAACAAGGGGATCAATTCTTACCTTGATAAATAGTAGGTAAAGAGAAGATACTTGGAATTATCAAAGGGGGTTCAAACAACCAACTTAAAAAAAGAAATTGTTGCAGGTGACTAAATGCAACAATGTGAAAGAAGTGAAGAAGACTCCCTTGAGATTCAATATGAATGAGACTCTATTGGTTTTTTGATAGGTTTATTTGTTAAATCTCTAAGAAGCTCAATATTAGGTAAAATAACACTCTCAATATTCAATTTGGTATAAAAACAACTATCTCTTAGCATGGGGTAGATCCAATCTCCACCCTTCTATTTGTCTTTATGTATGGAGGGTTAGGTAGTCAACAACTACATGGTAGATTCTAAAGTAGACATAAAAATCATACATTAGGTGGTTTATGATGCTATGGTATTTGATAATATTAGGATTAGTTCAAGAATATTGTTTCTATATGGAATTCTAGTCTAAAAAATGGGAGTTGTAAAAGATATTCTAATATTGTTGCACAAAGTACCAGACATCTTAGTGATCTAGGAGATAATAGTGGTGGATATTCTACCAATTTTTGAATTATTCTTATAAAGGGAGTTTATGGTAAATTTAGGGGTATATTTATCATTTAATTGCACTCATATGATTATCCCCTATAAAAGAAATAAATTCTAGGTCTACACCAAGAAGCCCATCCTTATCACATAGAAAGGTATGAGGAGAAAAATGTCAATTTGGCTAAAGATGATTTGAAGCATCCCAAAGTGGATATAGAAGAATATCTAGAAAACATAGAGTAGCTGAGAGAAAATAGGTTTTTCATGTTTGATCTCAAAGTAGTGATCTACTCATACATAGGAACCCCTTACATGTGAAAGTCAACCAAAAATCAATGCCAACTTTCAACTAATCATTGTTAGCTTTCTTATCAGATTAACTCATAGAAAGATCTTTCCAAGATCTAAAATAAATCAAATCAATGCTACTTAAAAATAAAAATCAATATTAAAATTACAATAATATCTTACAAATATGATTCATAGCATGTTAAGGAGGTTCCCCGAAGTGGGATCAAGAGACCTACCACTCTGGGTGGGAGGTCACCTTTTCAAATTCTTGCTCCCTCCTTGGATCTTCCTATTTATTTTTAGGTAGATCTCGTAATTTATTGTGAATTTCTAGGTAGATTTCCTATTTTCTAGTGGATCTCCTACTTTAATATGGATTTCCAATAAGATCCTAAGGTGTTGCACCTCTCTCTGGTCATGATGGGGGACCATGCATTGATTCTTCGATGTAACAGAGGGCCTCATGACATTATGATTTGCTTGATATTCTTCTTTATTTGAGGCTTCTTCTTTACCAGACTTGTGGATGACCTTGTGTGGACTACCTTTACGGATCTACTCAGTACTGGTATATTTGGCATTAGGCTTGTGGAGTATTCTGCATTTCAAGTCTTCCAAAATAGTGTGTTTTACCTAGGTAGGAAAGCCTTCTATATATATATATATATTTTTTTTTTTTCTCGAGGAGACTTTTACGGATGGTCTAGTGTTGTTTTACGGATAGCCCTGGGCTATTTTATGGATGGTCTTGTGCTGGTTTGTGATGGTTTCATTTCTTTTACTAATGGTCATGATTCATTTGTGGATGGTTCTATTTCATTTATGGATGGCCTTGCACTATATTACTTCATTTTTCTCTTTGGGCCTTCTAAAAATGTGAGGTTTTCTCCTATATGGGAAAACCCTTTTCAAATTCATATATAACTGTAGGGTATTTTTCCTGTGCACTAAAACCTTTTTCAAATTTATGAGTACTTGTGAGGTTTTCTTTACTACCCTTTTGAGGGCTTCTCTTCTTAGCCCATGTGGCTTCATATCTTTCTCCTGCATGGGCTTCTATTTTTTAGTTTAAGTTGTTGATTGCCAAAAACCCATAGAGAGCCTATTTCTTTGGCTATATTTTAGTTGGAAACTCTTCTTCCAACCTTCATCTCTTTGTAAAAAGGTTACGGGTTCCTTTCAAAACCCCTATTTACCAATCAAAAAATATATATCTTACAAATATAACTCAAATGCACATAATTTTATAATATTACATGTATGATACATATTAAATACACTGCATGGAGCTTTATCTCTAATATATTAATTTATGACTTTTCAATACTCTAACTATTGTTCTCCTATTTCATATGGGAGATGCAACCTTTAATATTCCTCTCATAAAGACAAAGCTCTCATATTTATACATATCATGTGACTCTTCATTATCTATCCTAACATCTTGCCCTTTCTCTAATATTGACACAAATTATACAAATATAAATCATCTACCAAACTAATATTACAAGGGAACCGAATAATGTAATATCTCCAACACCATCTTGTATTACATTATTTTGTAGGAAGAATTTTTGCCTTCATTATTTGATTCTTATTTGTCTTCATTTTTAATCTATGGTTGGATATGTATATATATATATATATATAACCTCCATTAGGTCTTCCTTTATAAATTATCTATCTTCCTATATATCAATGTATCTGAGTCGCCTCAAGGTCTCTATCTTTGGGTCACTACCACTAGATTTGCCTCTAGATCACTACCTCTAGGTCTCTACCTCTAGATATCTACCTCTAGGTCACTACCTCTAGAATTATACCTTTGGATCATCCACTGATGCAGGAGCATCCGGAGGCAAAGCTGGCAATCTTGCATCACCCAAAATGTATTTTATTTTCTTAAGTACTAAAACTATCGTGATATCGCGACGCTTTTTGAAGAAGGGCACCAACAGGCCAAACTGTCACGATATCGTGACGTATTTTTGAAAAGCACAGTCGAGACGCCAAACTATCGTGAAATCGCAACATTTCTGAAGACGCATGGTCGGGATGCCAAACTATCACGAAATCGTGACATTTCTAAAGCAGCGCAGTCGGGACGCCAAACTGTCGCGAAATCATGACATTTCTGAAGACGCATGGTCGGGACGCCAAACTGTCATGAAATCGCGACATTTCTGTTCCAACGTGGTCTGGACGCATAGTGGTCACGAAATCACGACACTTTCGAAAGCAGGATTTGAAGGCACAGGGACATCTTTGACAAAAAGGTTCTAAGGCACAATAATGGTCATGAAATCGCGACACCTTCAAAGGCAAGCTTAAAGGACGTCACGAAATCGTGACACCTTCAAAGATAAAGTTTAAAAGACGTCACGAAATCGTGACACTTCTGGGAGGCAAGACTTGGAAGCATAAAGACATCGCAACACCTTCGAAGGCAGAGCTCAAAGATGTCACGAAATCGTGACATATTTGGAGGTAAGGTTCCACAATGCAAAGATGTCACAAAATCGTGACACTTCCGATCCAAGGACGTACGGAATGAAAAGATGTCACGAAATTGTGACATATCCAGGGGCAAGGTTCCACAATGCAAAGATGTCGCGAAATCGTGACATGTCACGGTTTCACAGCCCAAGGGAGGAAGGCGAGTAAGAAAGGCCTAGACATCGCGATATCGTGACGTGTAGCGAAATCACGGTCCCAAGGAGAAGAGAGAAGCCTAACATCAAAACATCACGATATCACGACCAAATAGGAGAGAGAAAGTGCTGGGGCAAATACGTCGTGATATCGCGATAGGACGCTCACGACTTTGACCAGCCGGTGACTGCAGGGACCAGTGTAGAGGGACACATGGCGTGAAGTTACAGGTGGCTCGAGAGTATGAAGCGGTTATAGGAAGCATGGCAACATGACACGTGGCATCAACTACAAATGACCATGGTGCATTCTTATGAATGATTGACTTGGCAGTGGATCGACAGGCGACTGTAGGGCATACCGCCACTACAGGCTATGATGTTTTGATGCACCTAGCAGCATCATGAAGGCGGGACAGAGCATTCGTGCGGGCGGTATGGGGAGTCTCGCATTCAAGTAATGATGGTCCAAAGAGAGTCGGGCCTGGGGGATGAAAAGGACCCGCACTTTGCGTAATGAAAAGGAGGTGGCGGCCGAGGAGAAGAGGGCATGCATTGTATTTAAAAAAAGAAAAAGACCTTTTGGAGGGGGGATTGATTTTTTTGGGTATGTAAGGAGAGACCTCTGTTTTAATGAAACGGGCTAAAATTTTGTCTGTGCATGGTTAATTCTGCATTCTTGCTGTGTGTTGTGTGCGGTCCTATACCAAGTGGTATCAGAGCAGGTTGGTTCTGAGAGTGCAAACCGATCGCCGAACAGAGAGGAAGTTTGCACCAGGACCGTGGTTGTGGGGTTGTGAAGAAGAAGAAAGATGCCTCCACGAAGAGACCATGGTGGTATAAGTCACAGATGAGCAAGAAGGGAGGGGTTGATTTGAAAGCCCTGCAGAGGCAAGTTGAGGCTCTACAAGAGGAAATTAGAAGAGGAGTCGAGCCGAGAAGGGAAGAACCCAACGAAGATGAAGTGTGGGAAGAAGAAGTTCCATATGAGGATGAAGAGGCTTTGGAGCCAGCAGAGGCTAGGCTATACAGGGCTATCTCCCAGATTGGGAAGAAGCCAAAATTTTATGTCTCGAATTACTCAGGAAACCTCAACCCTGAGGAATTAATAGACTGGATCAACGACATGGAGGAGTACTTCGAATACGAAGAGATCGCAGATCCAAATCGGATCAAATTCACAAAAACCAAGCTGAAGGGGCATGCTAGCATCTGGTGGAAAGGAGTGCAGTTAGAAAGAAACAGAAGGGGAAAGGAAAGGATCACCAGATGGGATAGGATGGTAGAGAAACTAAAGAGGCAGTTCATACCTACAGATTATGAGTTGGATTTATTGAAGAAAATGTAGAGTCTTCGACAGGCTAGTAAGTCTGTCAATGAATATACAGAGGAGTTCTACCAGATTTCAATCAGAATCAGCCATTCGGAGGTGAACAAACAGAAGGTCGCACGTTACATAAATGGATTGCGAACCAGACATTCAAGAAGAGTCTGGAGCTGGTTAGAATGAGCACGATGGAGGATGCATATCGGTTTGCATTAAAAGTGGAAGAGAAACTAAATAGAAGGTTTGATGGTAAGCAGAGAGGGAAGGATAGGGGTGGAAGAGAGTCGGTGGAAGAGGCAGTGGTGGAAGATACAAAGATTTTGGAAAAGCTGCGGAAGCTAGTAGCAGCCAGAAATAGAAAGATGTGAGAGAAGAGGATGACCGACGCCCATGCAATCAGAGCAACAACTATCCAAGAGGAAGAGGTAGGTCTGGGTGAGGGTTTGGAAGAGGTGTTTTTAGAGGAACCTGCTTCAACTATGGTGAAGAAGGACACAGGGCATACAACTGCCCACAACATCAAGAGAGGCCAAATCGAATACCTGAGGGTTAGGCCTAAGCTACTGTAGCAGATGAAGGTGTAGAGTCTGAGCATTCATAGGAAGCAAAAAGAGGGGAAACCATGATTATCAGAAGAGTCTTGCTGAATGAAGAAGAAAAGGAAGACCAAAGGAACAACTTGTTTCAAACAAGATGCAAGTGCACAGGTAAGGTCTGTAATATCATCATTGATAATGGAAGCACTGACAATTTGGTTTCCGAGGAAATGGTTTCCAAGTTGCGGTTGGAAAGGAGAAAACACCCGCACCCTTATCGGATTGCATGGCTACAAAAGGACCATCGAGCACTAGTAAGCGAGCAATGTCTGGTGAAGTTCAATATTGGAACTTATCGAGATGAGGTTTTATGTGACATCTTACCTATGGATGCATGTCACTTGCTGCTTGGGAGACCTTGGCAGTTTGACCGAATCGCTGTTCATGATGGTCGATCCAACACATATTCTCTCATCAAAGAATGGAGTTCACCATAAGTTAAAACCCCCGAAAGAGGCGGATGAGAAAGTATGCAGTAGTGCACGAGTCTGTCTAGTTGATGGCAGAAGATTCTTGGAAGGCCTGAAGCCGGATCATGTGTGTTATGCTATAATCCCTAGAGTTAGGGAATAAGGATGCAAGGAGATTCCAATGGAAGTCATGGGACTGTTAGAAGAATTCCCTGATATCATTTCTAACAATGTTCCTGAAGGTTTACCACCTGTTAGGAGGATCAGTCATCACATCGACTTGGTGCCTAGATCGAGCTTGCCAAACAAGGCCGCACATCGAATGACACTAGTGGAAACTAAAGAATTAAATCGACAAGTTCAAGATCTATTGAAGAAAGGCCTGATAATGGAGAGTCTTAGTCCTTGTGCTATACCAGCAGTATTAGCACCCAAGAAGGATGGAGAATGGAGGATGTGCACCGACTCTCGGGCAATCAACAAGATCACCATTAAATACAGGTTTCCTCTACCGAGAATGGATGATATCATGTACTGCTTGAGTGGAGCTGAGTACTTCACAAAATTTGATTTGAAAAGTGGATACCATCAGATCCGCATTAGAGAAGGGGATGAATGGAAGACAGCTTTCAAAACTAGAGAAGGGCTGTATGAGTGGTTGGTTATGCCATTTGGATTAACCAATGCACCTAGTACCTTTATGAGGTTAATGAATGAAGTTCTAAAGGAATTTATGGGAAAATTTGTTATTGTTTACTTGGATGATATACTGATTTTTAGAAGAACCTTAGAGGAGCACCTGATGCACATCGAGAAGGTTCTTGAGAAACTATGGGAGGAGCAGTTATTGATCAATCTGAAGAAGTGCAACTTTGTGAAGAAGGAGCTGGTATACCTGGGATTTGTCATATCAACAAATGGTCTCAAGATGGACCCCGAAAAGGTGAAGGCTATCCTCGAATGGCCTGTCCCAAGGAGTGTGACCGAGGTTAGATCATTTCATGGTCTGGCCAGTTTCTACAAAAAAATTATTAGAAACTTCAGCAGTATTTGTGCATCTCTTATTGAGACAATGAAGGGAAACAAGAAGGAATTCCAGTGGACAGTTGGAGCCAATAAAATCTTTGCTATGCTGAAGAAGAAGGTCACTGAGCAACCCATTTTAGCACTTCCAGATTTCAATAAGGTGTTTCAGGTAGACTGCGATGCGAGTGGCAGTGCGATAGGAGCTGTCTTGAGCCAAGAAGGTAGGCTGCTCAATGATGCCAGGAGAAAATATTCGGTATATGATCAAGAGTTTTACACCATAGTTCAAGCACTCAAGAAATGGAGGCACTATCTGTTGCCGAAAGAGTTTGTTCTCTATACCGACCATCAAGCGCTGTAGTTTATTAACAGTCGGGGAAAATTGAATCGAGACACCCGAAATGGGTAGAGTTCCTGTAGAGCTATACCTTTGTACTGAAGCATCAAAGTGGAAGATCCAATAGGGTGGCAGATGCATTGAGTAGGAGGCAATGTCTGATGACAGAAATGAGAGTGGAGGTTGTAGGGTTTGCTGAGCTCAAGAACTTATACCCTGTAGACCCCGATTTCGTAGAAGCTTGGAAAGCCTGCACTGCGCCTGTTGCGTTGGACAGGACTAGATGGTTAGATTACCTGATTCAAGATGAAATGCTGTTTAAGGGGAATCAATTGTGCATTCCAAGGAGCTCAATGAGAGAGAACCTCATTAAAGAAAAGCACAGTGGGGGTTTAGCTGGACACTTTGGCCGTAACAAGACCATCTCATTGGTTAGTGAAAACTATTACTGGCCACAATTGCAGCAGGATGTGGCAAAGTTTGTGCAGAGTTGCAGGATTTTCTAGATGGCAAAGGGCATGAGGCAGCCTATTGGTTTGTATCAACCACTACCTATACCTGAGTGGCCGTGGGAAGATATTAGTATGGATTTTGTGCTCGGTTTACCTAGGACGCAGATGGGGCACGATTCCATATTTGTGGTAGTGGACAAATTTTCAAAAATGGCACATTTTATCCCGTGCTAGAAGACTAGCGATGCGGTCCATGTAGTTGGTCTGTTCTTTAAGGAAGTGGTACGCTTTCATGGGCTACCAAGAAGCATTGTGTCAGACAAGGATACCAAGTTTGTAGGTTATTTTTGGAAGACCCTGTGGAATAAGCTGAGGACGGAGTTAAAATTCAGTTCTGCTTACCACCCGCAAATAGATGGCCAAATAGAGGTGGTTAATCGGAGTTTGGGCAACCTGCTGAAATGCTTGGTAGGGGACAAGACCAAGGGATGGGATCTAATTCTACTGCAAGCTGATTTTGCGTATAACAGCTCGGTCAATCAAAGTACCAACAAGTCACCATTCTAGATTATCTATGGGAGTAGCCCACGAAATGCTTCAGAGTTAAGGCTGGAGACAAGGGAGAAATGCAGTGCTGAGGCAGAAGACTTTGCCGAACACTTGAAAGGAGTGCATGAGGAAGTGACAAGACACATTGCCAAGATGAATGCTCAATATAAGGTGAGGGTGGATAAAAAACGTAGAGATAAGGAGTTCCAAGTAGGAGATTCTGTCATGGTCCATCTACGGAAGGAACGGTTCCCTGCCAAGACATACAACAAACTCAAAATGAAGAAATTTGGGCCATGCAAAATCATTGGCAAACGGGATTCGGGTAATGCCTACGAGGTGGAGTTACCAAGTGAACTTAACATCTCCCCCGTGTTTAACATCTCAGATTTGGTTGAGTATCATGAATGAGAAAGCAGTGAGATACCCAATCCAGAGTTATGGAGCATTCCAGCAGCCATCCCAGTTGTGGATGAGATATAAGAAGTTCTATATATGCGTGAGGTCCAGAGTACTCAGAACAGGAGTTATTCTGAGTATTTAATCAAATGGAAGGGCTGACCCATAGAAGATGTGACTTGGCTATCCAAGGCAGAGGTTGATCATTTGGGTCTACCTCAGCCAAATCAGAAGTGAGGTCACTTCTCAAACCCACCCCGGGTGTCTGATGCAGGAGCATCCGGAGGCAAAGCTGGCAATATTGCATCACCCAAAATGTATTTTCTTTTCTTAAGTACTAAAAATGTCGTGATATCGCGACACTTTTTGAAGAAGGTCACCAGCGGGCCAAACCGTCGCGATATCATGACATATTTTTGAAAAGCACAGTCGGGACGCCAAACTGTCATGAAATCGTGACATTTCTGAAGACACACGGTCGGGACGCCAAACTGTCGTGAAATCGTGACATTTCTAAAGCAGCGCAGTCGACACGCAAAACTATCATGAAATCGTGACATTTCTGAAGACGCACGGTCGGGACGCCAAACTGTCATGAAATCGTGACATTTCTATTGCAACGTGGTCTGGACGCACAGTGGTCGCGAAATCGTGACACTTCCGAAAGTAGGATTTGAAGGCACAGGGACATCTTTGACAAAAAGGTTCTAAGGCACAAGAATGGTCGCGAAATCGTGACACCTTCAAAGGCAAGCTTAAAGGATGTCGCGAAATCGCGACACCTTCAAAGATAAAGTTTAAAAGACATCGCGAAATCGTGACACTTCTGGGAGGCAAGACTTGGAAGCATAAATACATCGCAACACCTTCGAAGGCAGAGCTCAAAGATGTCACGAAATCACGACATATCCAGAGGTAAGGTTCCACAATGCAAAGATGTCACGAAATCGTGACACTTCCGATCCAAGGACGTACGGAATGAAAAGATGTCACAAAATCGTGACATATCCGGGGGCAAGGTTCCACAATGCAAAGATGTCGCGAAATCATGACATGTCGCGGTTTCACGGCCCAAGGGAGGAAGGCGAGTAAGAAAGGCCTAGACATCGTGATATCGTGACATGTAGCGGAATCGCGGTCCCAAGGAGAAGAGAGAAGCCTAACATCAAAACGTCATGATATCGCGACCAAAGAGGAGAGAGAAAGTGCTGGGGCAAATACGTCGTGATATCGCTACAGGACGCTCACGAATTTGACCAGTCGATGACTGCAGGGACCAGTGCAGAGGGACACGTGGCATGAAGTTACAGGTGGCTCGAGAGTAAGAAGCGGTTACAGGAAGCATGGCAACAGGACACGTGGCATCAACTACAAACGACCATGGCACATTCTTATGAATGATTGACTTGGCAGTGGATCGACAAGCGACTGCAGGGCATACCGCCACTATAGGCTATGATGTTTTGATGCACCTAGCAGCATCATGCAGGCAGGACAGAGCATTCGTGCGAGCGGTATGGGGAGTCTCGCATTCAAGTAATGATGGTCCAAAGAGAGTCGGGCCTGGGGGATGAAAAGGACCCGCACTTTGCGTAATGAAAAGGAGGTGGCGGCCGAGGAGAAGAGGGCATGCATTGTATTTAAAAAAAGAAAAAGACCTTTTGGAGGGGGGATTGATTTTTTTGGGTATGTAAGGAGAGACCTCTGTTTTAATGAAACTGGCTGAAATTTCGTCTGTGCATGGTTAATTCTACATTCTTGCTGTGTGTTGTGTGCGGTCCTATACCATCCACTAAAATTTTTATAAGATCAACATATTTTTAGGTTCACTACATATGATTACTATCATATTTATAGGATTATTACTAGGATCATCATCATATTTAATGGTTTCTTCTCTTACTAAGTACCAATAAATCTTTTATCAAGGACCTATTTCTTTGGATCTCTTTAATCTATCTTTAATGTGACCTTTTCTATTAGGTATCCTTTATCTACTTCTATGGGACCTCTCTTCTTGGGTCTCCTTTATTTATCAATATCAAGGTCTTTCTTCAAGACCTAAAACTAATATTATAGATTGCATTATATTCCAAATAGATTCTTGGAATAGGTAAACTCACTCTATTTTATCAAGGTCTATTTTTTATGACCCAAAATCTACTTGACTACAACTCAAACCCATCCCTGCATGAGTAAAGTTGATGACCTTCAAGCAATCAAATATGAAAGCATTCTATATCTATTTTAGGAGGCTTATCAACTTCTAAAGATCAATTTATCACTACAACATAATATTAGATAGCTTTATTTAGCATTACCTAAGAATCTAATATGAAATTTTTTAATATCTAAAGTAAAATGGCAATGACCAACTTTTTCTTTTAGTTGTTCTTTATTAATTAATTTTCATTGGTTATCCTTCAACCAAGTGGAAATAATCTTAGCAAAAGTTGATTATACTTAGTTTCCTTTTGTAGAAACCATACAAAATTCCTTTTATCTTATTCCATTCATTCATATTTATCCATCCACAATCCATTTGTAATATGCAGTATTTTTTCCTTTTGTAGATAAAATATTAGTCCTCCACAAATTTCACAACAATGGAGATTCCAAAATATCTCTATTTTATGTCCATGTCTACCAGAATAATTGTATTTATTTTTTGTTAAAAAATTCTTTTCTAATAAATTTCCAAAGGTGAGAATAAAAAATAAGAGAAAATGACTAATAATTTGAAGAACGAGCTTGTTGATATTTTGTTACAAAGTAATTTGCATGCATTGTCGAAGCATTGAAAAGTCTCATTTTTTCTTCAGTGGAAATATCAACAAGCCCATTCTTCAAATTATTAGTCATTTCCTCTTGTTTTCTATTCTTACCTTTGAGAACTTCATTAGAAAGTGATGCCATATTTATTAACATTCCTATATCATTAGGTAATGTGAAAACACCTTTAGAGTCTTCAACCTTTGAACTTATATAATTTCTAAGTATTAAATTTTTTTCATCTTGAGCTTCTCTCATGATTGATTGTAGGATTTTATTTTCCTTCATTGATGTATCCTTTTGTCCTTAAATTTTTGGTATCATGTATTTAATACAACATTTCAAAAATTTTAACATTTCCTTAGTTTCTTCTAATGAGTCATATTGAATGTATTTTTATCCTTCTTGAAAACACAAGTTTTTCTTCAATTGTTTTTTATAACTTATACATTTTTGGTTTTTGTGTTTCTATTTTTTGATCATGTTTCCTTTGATTTTTTTTAGTCATGTTACTATGGAGTAGTAACCCTTTTATCTCCCTAGGTTAGAAACTAAAGAATGAATTTTGCAAATTTATATTTTTCCTAAAGTTTGAGGTTGAAACCCTTTTGTCTCCCAAATAACTAAATTTGTAATAATTCACTAATTCAATTAATTTCTATATTTTTAAACTTTATCAATATCAATATTCAAATACTTTTAGGAAAAGAAACCCTGTGAGAGCCCCCAAGTTTGGCTGCTCTCTCCTACACAATAGAGTGCTACTCGAATCCAACCATGAAGCTCATATTCAGGTTAATGGAGTCTATTGGAGCTTGAAGATAAAATCCTACCATTGTTCACCATAATTCATCCCAAATTTGAATCAATTTACACCTTTAAGTTATTCCTCATGAGCACCAAGAACATCATCCCATTTGATAGATAAATTGAACATCACCCAGCATTGAGCATGCAAAATAAGCTCTTTGTTCAGTAGAAACTTCACCCTGAAGCAGCTCATAGGCATAGGTGTTGTACTCTATGATGGCTAATAGAGCTAGACCCTTTATCCCATGATGGCCTCTTGGTGATATTTTATTTGCTATCTTTTATCAGTTATATCAGCTTTAGCAGCTTTCAATTTGATTTCTAACATAGTTTAGCATGATTGTTTTTACTATTTTAAGCATTTTTCCTTCATTTGCTTACTATGAAATGGACCTCATATTGAGAGGTTCTAGATTTTCTACTAATTTCTTGTAAGTACTTTTGTGTGTAGATATCAGGTTTCCATAGGAGCTAATCATCATAAATATCCTTTAATATTTACATCATCAAGCGAAGGTCACAAAGAAACCCTCCATAATCAGTTTTGAGAGCGTAAAAACTCTATGGATTACACCTACCCTTTTGGGTCTCATTTTGTAATTTGTATCAATTGGTATAATCCCTAAGAGGGATATGTTGTAACCACTTTGTAAATAATACTTTCAAATATCAATGAGAAGGACACCATATTTTGTATATTTCTTTGTCATTATGGTTACATGATTTGCATTATCAATTTGATTTTATATTACATGTTTAGGTGTATGGTTTTTGCTACTTTCCAATGGTGATCACAGTGGGATTTTTTCCATAATATCCTAATTTGTCACTAATGTTTGCTTTTCTTGGCTTTCTTGAATTGCAGGTACTATCACTCTGGGCTAGAATGACTCATAGTCTTAGCTTTCATAGCCTACGATGGCCTCTAGATCTAGCCATCAGACCCTGTGATGGCCACTAAATCTAGTCACTCTACCCTCTATAAATCTTATAATAGAGCTCAAAAATTATATTAGTAGCATCTTCATAGAATGTTGGCTACACCTAGGAGAATCACTATACTTGAATTTACTACTTTTCACAAAAAAAGTTAGGATTTCAAGTTTTGGTAGAGAAATTTAAAGAAATTTTCAAGTTTTCTACCTGTGATCACTCCTAGGTACAGTAGCCTCTACTGTTGGCCACTCTAGGGTACATAAAACCCTATTTTTGACCACTCCAGGGTTAGACGACCTCTGTTGTAGACCATATTACATTGAGATGACACCTATTTGGCTACTTTTTTTAGTTTACTTACTTGATGCCTGTCTAAAGGCTAACTTCATTTAGGCTTGCATTTTAAAATTATCTAAAATTAAGATGTCTTTTATTTAGAATTTGGAAATTTGAAACATATGTTATGCATTAGCGAAATATCATTGATTACTTTATGTTGCATTTTCCTTGCATAAAATAAAAAGAACACACAAAATTCACATCAAAAATTTAGATTTCACACCCAATCGCTGATCAAGACTAACAACAATGGCCTTCATCACCACCTTGTTAGCTTGCTTATGGTTATTTGCACCCCAATTTGGCCAAGGCCACTTCCAAGAACCATCATAGCCAAGGAAAATAGTATGCATATCTTTTTAAAGAGGTGTATCATTGATTGAGGTGAATTGGGTGAGGATTGGTAGGACATATGCTCCCTCACAAGATTTGGACTTCATAACCAAATATCAGTGGGTTTCATAATCTAAAATTCATCACTAGGATTGTGTGTGATAGTATATAGGTTAAATCTCTTCAAATTGAGTATTACATAAAAAATATCAAAAACCCAAACAAGATAAAAATAATAAAAAATGAATCAAAAGACATAAGGCAGCTTAGGAAACACAAAGAACCTTTAAAAGAGATAATAATTTTGTCTACTTTATATGTTTTATTTTTTATTTTCTTAATCAAGACAACATGATAAATACACATAGCCAAGCTCAATCACGAATTGGTGAAGCAAAAAAATTATGAAGAGGCCTTGAATACCTTTGCTATTCTCCTAAGGATCTCATTATTCTTGCAAGATGCCCTAATAGTTATCACAAAGCTAATACATTACATAGGAGATCAGAACACCAAAGTATTTCTACCACCAGAACACAAATGGGTTATTCACATGATCAAGTGGATAATTCTAACAATCAATGTCAACCTTAGACTACTACCAGTCATAGCCAATCTAGCAACTGGCCTAGTAGGGAAATTCATATTCCCTCTATGTCATGGTCTTCATAACCCTAAAATTCTATATAAATCCCACAACTTCAACTAGTTATCACAATCAAAAGTAGGCCTATGTGAAGTTCACATACGCCATCAACCAACATGACCATGAGTGTGTTACTACAACAGTCCTCCAAATATCATGAAACTCTCATAAATATTTTAGGTTCAATTGAGTTGCAACCCCATGATCTTGATGCTTTCACAAAATTCATGGGACATATACAAATGTATAAATATTCTGTTATCACTTTTTAGGATCATGAGATCAAACATGTTCCCACATATATATCAGACCCTCGTTTAAACATCATCGCATGCATCAAGAAGATACCTTACAAGTGGGTATTAGTTGACATAATATCCATGATAAAAATTATTACCACAACTACATTAAATCATCTCAATATCTCACCTTCACACACATGAAACATCCATGTTCACCTTGCAAGCATTTAATGATGTTGTATCTCCTATGGTTGGCACAATAGTCCTCACCATCCAGGTTGGATAAAATATTATACCTACATTATGCTAAATCTTGGAGGGTTAAAGATAGTACAACATACTTCTTGGAAGACCATGGATGAGAGCCATGGACCGTGTACCATTTATATTCCATAAATACCTCAAATACATTCATGAAGGTAAGGTCCATATGGTGCATGATGATCCAAATCCTTTTAAGTATTAAAAATAGGTGGATCATCCGTAGGAGCCTACTGTGTCACCCACACATCTAAATACTAAACCTAATGACTTATCTAGAGTCCAAATGCAACCCCATGGTTCACCATGGAAATACCTCCACCACCACCATTACCATCAGTTTCTCCTACCATTCCTCCTTCATCTTTGATTTCTCTAGGAAAGGATAATTTGACAAATATAACTATGAAGATACCCACAACCATATAAAACATGTTAGTAGTGGACCTCCCAACTTCTACTTACAAGAAAGAAGCCACAGATGTTATGGAGGAATCAAATCATGTCATACCATATTCATCCACCACATCGTAGATCATAGTTCACTCAACCAATATTGAACTTAGAGAATACACAGTGGAAAATGTTATGTTTATACCTATCATTGAGTTCATCAACGATTTAGGTCAACCACTCATCAAGCTGCCACCTATAGATACCATACTTGATTTTTTACTTAAATATGGAGGACAAGCATATCACCTTAGACAAGTTGATGAGATATCCATGACTTGTCCAAATGCTAATACATCTTCTCACAAGTTTATGGGAATGATCAATGTTATGACAGGGAACTGGGTTCCTCTAAATCAATCCACATAATTGGTAGCCCCATTAAATGATACCTCTACATCAAAAGTGCTACCACCACTGAAACTAGTCACACCTAGTTTGTTTCACACAACACCTTTATAAAGACAAGAATAGGTGTATCCTTCACACCAAAATGAGCGTAATCAAGTTTTTATTGTTGAATAATCCAAAGTGGAACAAGAGCATGAATTAAATAAAAAACAAGAGCATGTGGATGCACCCACTAAATAGGATCATTGTGACACATCCACATCTCCTCAAATAATAGAGACTTGTGATTCACATCTACCTAAGGATCCTTTGGCACCTACACTCAATTCACCTACATCATCAGTCAAATGCCATTTAGATGCATCAATAACCATGCAATTATCATCCCCATTAGTCTTACAACACATTCTAGATCACCTAGCCAAAGTTGAGATATAAATGGGACACCAAAATTATGCTTTGCAAAAAATCATGCATCAGCTCACAAACATGGAGCTTTAAAAAAAAATTTCATCCACTTCTAAACTACCTCAACCACAAACACAAAATGCATCCTTACAAAATTAGGTGCAAAAGTAACAATGTCATTCACCCTATATTTACACACCTTTGTTTGAATATTTGATATCGATTTTAATCGATTATACAAGAAAAAGACCAATACTTTACCTAAGGTTCACCCTTTAGATCCAAACCATATAAAACCCAAGGAATATAAAGAGGAGTTATATTTTTTATATCATAGAAAAAATGGTCATGATATTCAAGAACAAAATACAAGACATGATTGATTAGAATAAACTTCAAACAAGAAATCCTCTCACTACTAAGGATCAAAAAGTAGGCATAGGGAATGAAACGTTATCTACACCAAAAAAGTAGGTAGAACAACCTAATAAGGTGACTGAGATACACATAGCCCAACCATCTCATCAAGCGGGTCGATCACGTTCACCTCCTTTAAAGCACCAAATTCGTAACTAGACTCCATTATTTGAGCCCATGTCAATAATTTTTTTAAAGCTGTAAGAAGCTAAGACCATTGTTTTACCTAACATACACCCTTTAGACCCAAAAAAAACTAAACCTAAGTATTATAGGGAGGATCACTTTTACCTTTATCATTGAATAGAGGGCCATGAAATTCATAATTGTTATGGATTAAAAAATGTGGTCTAGGATCTTATTGACAAGGAGGCTTCACATATATATGGTTCACCCATTTCACCTTAGCTTATCATAATTTAGTCCACATCATCCCATCTACAACCCTAAGGTCAACTGCATCCTTGTAAGCCTAACAAGATGCCTTGATAGTACATCATAGTTTTGGTGAGTACTTCAAACCTATTTTAAAAACTATACGAGGCACATGCAATTACATTACCTTAATTCAAACCAAAAAAACCTAAACCTAGGACTCACAATGAAAACTTCTATTGTCCCTATCATCACAAAAATGGGTATGACATCCATACCTATTATTCATTCAATAATATGGTCGAAGAGATGATAGAATGAGTTCACTTGTTTTACCCCATCAAGTCATGGTCATTTCACAAAATTCTGTGTCACAATAGGGGGGTCAATTTATATCACCCCACCTAGCCAAGGCAATAAATTGTATAAAAAAAAATGCACTCTAGGGACCTTCAAGGTGTCACATCTTCCCCACCATCCACATCACAATTAATGAAGCAAATTGGGGATTCTGAAGGTATCGCACTTGTAGATGCAAAAGTGAAACACCAAAAATATATAACAAGATAAATTGAAATCAAGACCCAATATTGCACAAAAGAGATGCTTTTATTAATATGGGGGAGCCTCAAATCTCCAATGTTACAATGAAAGAATTGATTTCTTTGATACAAATATTTACAATAACTAGGGTTCTCCAAAACCCTAGTGAACAACATTGGTGGTGTCTTCAATCTCACTTCTAATCCCAACAGGGGTGAGTGGGCTTCGTGCTTATCCAATACTAGGCCACTCCAACTTAAACAACTTGCACAATGCTTATGTATCTTCCCAAACCTGCACATAAAAAATAACAACAAAATATTAGTAGCAACTATGAGGGCTCCACTATGTGAGACCCTCAGACATGAAACAACAAACCCTAGTTGTGCAATAGAAATACTATAAATAGATATGAGAATATTAAAATAAATATAACAATGAAATATTTACCTTGTTGAACTTGTCATTTTTTGATTTGTGATAGTTGTTGCAGGAAGTTGGTGTGGTGATGCCCTAGCATCACCCGAGGGCTTCACTAGTCTTCAATAGTAGGTTATGAGACACCCGTGGGTGCTCGATAGTAGTAGAAAATACCCATGGGTGCTTGGGGATGGTGAGGAAGCACCCAACGGTGCTTGGTGGTGGAAGGAAGCACTTGGAGGTGCTCGATGGTGATAGGGAGTGCCTAAGGCATTCGAGAGTAGAGGTGAAGATCTATAGAAGTAGATCTAGCTAAGCAAGAATGGTAGAGATGGATGCGGAGGTGAGGGTGAGTGAGGATGGATAGCGAGGATGCTTGGATGGACTTAGAATCAGAAAACTTAGGGTAAAAGACTTAGGATTCAAAAATGCTTAGGGGTTGAGCCATCAAAATGGCTCCTATTAATAATCCACACTAGGGTATGTTAGGGTTTGAATGACATGAATTGTGTGGCTCAGATTAAAACACATCGGAGGGTGGATATTAATTTTGGGTGTGTGGCATGGATTGATGTAGATGGATGGCTAGGATTAAGTCAAATCGGATGGTTGGGATTTATTTACATATATAATATTTATATTTATTAAATATATATAAAATATAATATTAAAATATTAATATTAAACATATATTTAACAAATATGCCTAAATATATATAAATAAATGGGTAAAATGGTGGGAAGACCTGGATGGATGACAAGTGGCTAGATTTTGGTGTCTACAGATGCCCCTTTTTGTACTGCATTGCGTGAAACACAATGCAGTGCAAAAACACAAGACACTTACTTAGGCTAGGTGCAGAAGTAACTTTCTCTTGGGATG
Source organism: Wollemia nobilis (assembly GCA_028583015.1). Taxonomy (NCBI): domain Eukaryota; kingdom Viridiplantae; phylum Streptophyta; class Pinopsida; order Araucariales; family Araucariaceae; genus Wollemia; species Wollemia nobilis. The sequence continues at coordinate 2,495,329 of JAQPPZ010017001.1, read as the reverse complement.
TGATGAATGAGCTTGAAGATAAAAGAATTAAAGAATTTGGATTTGCGTAGCTTACCCCCTCAATTGGTGAATGAGTTTGTGGATGAATCTCACAAGCCAATTGAAAAAAATGTGTGCAAATGAAATGTGGATGATATGAATGATGTAAATGTGATACCATTTTTGCCCCAATGGTTGGAAAGGGATTGGTGGATAATGTGAAATGATTGCATCTATTTTTGCCCCAATAGATGAAGGGTTTTGTGAAAATGTGATGAAGATGTGTCTATTTTTGCCCCAATAGATGAAGGGATTTTTGCCAAGTGTAGGATGTCATGATCATGTAAGATGTATCCCATTGTGGGAAAGTCAAAACCAAATGTGGTTGCCCCAAATTTGGGGTGATTCGATGTTGTTGAAGAATGTGCCTTTAGGCATCATTGATATGCAAAGATGAATATGCAAAGATAGAAGAAAAATAGTCAACTTCGGAGGGCCAACTAGTGACTGTCGGATAATTCCTATGGTCAAAACCAATCACCCTAGCTAAGGCCAGTCACCATGATGACTATCAAGGAAATTTGAAATGATGAAATGTGATTTTGTCCATGTGTTAAGCCCCATGAACTAGGCCATCAATGACTGCTTTTGTGCAAATTGTTCTTGGCAAGGTTTCACACAAAATGTGAAGTACCAAATGTGATTGTGATTTTGAACAAGGAGATATGGAATGATGAAAATGACCAAGTGTCCTTATGGTAGGTTATTCATCTTACCAAATTGCATGGATGCAAATCATTGCAATCACCAAGTATATAGAATAACCCACTAGATACAAGGTTCACTTGAATATTTGTTTGAACTTGGAAAATATGCAAATGTTATGATTGATGATGGAAAATGATATGGAAATGCATTATTGATGATGAGGATGATGATTATGGTCATTTTGTGAAAATTTGGACCATTTTGGAGCATTTTGTAACTTGTTATGTGATTTTGTGACTTTTGGTCATAAATGAAAATTATGCATCCAAATCAGTTGGAACCTTCACAAAACCTGTTAATATGATGAAAATGATGCATGAATGTAATATGGAGAGATTTGGTGGAGGTAAGCCACTATTTTGCAATGATTTGATCTTTTTTCAATTTTGATGCCAAATACCAGTTGGCACTTTCGACATGCGTAGATGCCCACCGATGTTTGGGCATTTCACAAACACCCTGGTGCACTTCAGTGCACTAGGGAATACCCATGGGCATCTCAAGGTGCCTGAAGCAGCTATAAATAGCTTGTTGGATGGAATTTGAGCTCATTTATGCATTTTTGAGTTTGTGAAGTTATGTCTGGGAGAGTTGGGTGGAGTGGAGTGGAGTGAGGTGAAGTGATTTGGGTATGAAAGCTATGGTGATGGAAGGAGTAGATGCGAGTGCTAGAGCTGGGGCTAGAGTGTGAGCTACTGAGGTAAGTCCCTTATTTTGTGCAAAAAATTTTATGTTTTTGTGATTTTTTTGAACATGTGTTAATGATAAATGTTTTGTGTTGTGCTGTAACTTAGGATTTTGGAGGCTCGACATCGGTTCTCACCTTACATCCTTGGGATGAGGAAGGTATTAGTGGAGGAGGAGTGGGAGTTGTTAGAGGTTATGGGGCTAGTGGAGGTAGCCCAGATTGATGTAGTGAGGGTGGATGAGGGGTACCTCTCTACCTTGGCAGAGAGGTGGGATCCAGATAGGGGCACCTTTTAGCTCCCCATGGGAGAGGTGACCCTCACACTTGAGGATGTATATCACATCCTCAAGGTGCTAGTGGAGGGGATTCATGTCGAGGTTGGATGTGATCAAGGGGTAGATATGAAGAAGATGTTTGGAGATAGTTGGGAGAGTGTGAGGGTGGAGTGTGGGGGCATTCCATACTTGTCCATGTATGTGGACAAGGAGTTGGATGCCCTTTAGGTTTTAGTGATGTTCATGTTGGCCAACATCGTGGCCCTAAACAACATTGGTTGTAGGTTCCCTTGGAACCTGATAGGGTTGGTGAGTGATATGCTCACTATGCAGTAGGTGTATGCATGGGCTCCTACCTTATTGGTGTAGGTGTACCAAGAGCTCTATGAGGTGAGGAGGTGAGGGAGGAAGGGATTGGGATGCAACTTGCTACTGTAGTGTTGGGGATGGGAGCACTTTAGTGTGGCTCGACCAGAGGGCTTACTAGTGGTAGGCTTGGGTAGGGAGCAACCCTATGCTAGGAGATGGGTAGTGGTAGAGGAGGTATAACCAAGTCATCCTATGTGGATGAGTGAGTGGTACAGGGATTTGTGGGCTGGATTGACATCCACCCAAGTGACATGGAGGCCCTGGTGGGGTACCAGGTGGATAGGAGATGGAGAGCATCTATGATGGGTGAGGTAGGCTAGGTGGGTGGTTGGGCGGTATCAGAGTGAGGCTGAGTATATTTAGTTCTCTTGGGTGCTCTGATAGTTTGGCTTGAGGTAGGGGGTTTTGGATGAGTCGATGCTCTATAGGAGGTATCAAGAGGAGATAAGGCTACCATGTGTGGAGCCATGGAGGGTGGCTTATGAGGATGATGAGGAGATAGATCTCCCTGATGTGGATGATGTGGGGACTACTCTAGAGTATGATGTATGGTTCGCTATGCAACCACCATGGGCACTGACTCTAGTAGCAGTTAGAGATGGAGATGAGGGTGAGGGTGAGGGGACCCATGAGGCTCCCAAGTGGTAGAGGTACCTTCGATATGATAGTCAAAGGAGGAGGACTAAGGGTGCAGCTAGGTAGGCTCTAGGGAGTGGGGGAGATGGTAGAGATGGGGATGATGTGGAGGAGACTTTGGATGGACCTCTAGGTTAGAGTGAGGAGGATTGGGTGAGGTTGGAGTAGTAGGTGGTAGAGTGGGATGTGATGGTGATGGCTTGGGATGAGAGGGTCATGAGGCTCTAGGTAGAGCTATCGAGAGGGAGCATCGACATAATGTTGACATAGCATGCCTTCGATCTCGATAGAGATATATCGAGGCTTTGGAGGATAAGTTGATAGAGCATCATATTCCTCTTCTAGATCCTCCAGCCTCATCTGTATCTGAGGCTGCTAGGTAGAGTGATTCTAGGCATAGTGCTAGGTCTAAGACTCCTTCTAGGTCATAGGGGTCCTCTTGGAGGACATAGCTAGTGCTTAGATGCACTTTTTGTATATGAGCCTTGGTGCTCCATTGTATGTAGCCTTTTGGCACTCATTGTATATGTGATATTTATACATATATATACATGGATTTTACCTTTTGTGTTATATGTTTTTGTGTGAATGCTTTTGTGGAATGTATTGTTTATATGGATGATTAATGCATATGATATGTTATGGATGATTAATGCAAGTGGAAATGTATGGATGATTAATGCAAGGTATGGAATGCACATGTTCTAATGATCATTCATAGTTTAGATTTTTCTTGGCCATGTTCTAGCATTGTTGTTTAATCAGGGGCACCAAACTTGGTGGTATGTGGGGTGAATGACTCATGAAGTGACATGGATGTTGACATGGAAGAAGATATGGATGTTGATATGGAAGAAGATATGGATGTTGATATGGAAGAAGATATGGATGTTGATATGGAATACTGACTATTTTGCAGAGACTCAGACATACTAGTGGCATCAAACAAACTCACTAAAATTACCTAATCCCTCTAGGACCAAATGTGTGTGCAGTGAATTCAGTTACCGAATCATGAGCATGGTAATGACTCGAGGTAATCAAGAACCAATGTGTGTGCAAGTGAGTTCATTAACTCATCTTGAGTAAATTTGGGGTGACCTGTTATGGATGAGACCAAGAAGCTAGCTTGTCTGTATGTGCGGTCAGAGGTCTCTTTAAAAGAGACGTGTCACCATGCATGAGTGTACTCCACTACCAGTCAAGCATCTATAGCTCTAGTGGAGGCTAACTCCATAGTCCACGAATTTTTATTTCTTAAGTTTTGGGGATGACTACCTAACCATCTGACTAGAAATGTAGTATGATCCTTACAACCCAATAATCAGTGGTGTGTGATGTAAAATATTTAGAGCTTTGGGGAATTAGATTCTCAACCTAAGTGTGATGAGAATTGTACCCTATCCTTACTACTCTATCTTTTGAATTTGGAAGCAATTGTGATAGTGATGAAAACCACTATTTTTGTGGACTATGTTGCATGATGGGACAAGCGAGGATTACCCTTTTCACTTCGAGGTTCAAACCAAGTATGGTGTTATCCCTCTTTGACACAAGATGTTTTTAAGATGTGTAATTGTGTTTGGTTCAAGAATATTTTGGATTCAATTCCCAAAACTCAAGATTTTCTTAGTGAAGATGTGTAATGGTCCTAAAAGGAACTCAACATGTATTTGGAGTTTTCTTAAAATACTAGGAGTGGTTGAGTGACCAAAAACACCTAGGAATTATGGATGTGTGGAGGCAAATGACAATTTGACTTGGTGGAATTGTGTGGATGATGTTGTGAAGGTGCCCCTGATTAAGGCAACATGACTTTATTGGACCAATTCAAAACCTTGAACTTAATAAATGATCCCTAATATGAAATGTGAAATGTGGATGTGAATGCAATGTATGAAATGCAAAATGAAATGTGTGTGAATGCAATGTTTTGGGATGAAATGCAATGTTTTTGAATGTGAATGAAGTGCAATGTTTTTGTGTATTAGCCATGTATATATACATATATATCAATCACATTATGCATAGAATGCTTTCAAGTGTATAACATTAAGTGGTTCGGGTTCTTCCTCTCCCTCTAGACTGGCAAGCCTATAAGTACCATTACCCACTCTTTGAGTGACAATGTATGGACCCAACCAATTAGCCATGAATTTATCATGAAGATGCGGTAGTGCATTGGTGTTTTGTTGATTCTCTTTAAGGACAAGATCTCCTACTTGGAATTCATGTAGATGAACTTTGGTATTGTAAGCATGCTTTAGGTGGTCTTGATAAACTCGTAAATGCTCTAAAGCATTGACTCACCTCTCATCAAGAAGTGTGAGTTGGTCAAGACGTGCTTGTCTAGCAGTATCATCATCTATGAATTCCTACAAAGAAATTTGCAAGGAGGGAATCTCGAGCTCAAGAGGTATGATTGCTTTAGCTCCATAGACCAATGAAAATGGTGTTGCCCCAGTAGGCATGTGGATGCTTGTTCGATAAGCCCATAAAGCCAAGGGGATTTTGGTATGCCAATCTCTATGATTTTCGTTAACAAGTTTCTTGAGAATAGCAATTAAGGTCTTGTTGGTAGCCTCAACTTGTCCATTTGCTTGTGGGTAATAAGGAGTCGAGAAACTATGTTGGATGTTATATTTCTTACAAAGTGCTTGAACATCCTTGTTCTTGAAAGACTTGCCATTGTCGAAGATGATTTTTGAGGGGATACCAAAATGACAAATGATATGGTGAAGTATGAACTCCACAATTCTAGGTCCTATCATACTGGTTAGAGGAATTGCCTCAACCCACTTTGTGAAGTATTCAGTGGTTGTGATGATGAATGTATGTTATCCTAAGGAAGGAGGTGATATTTTCCAATTAGATCTAGACCCCATTGTGAAAAGGGCCAAAGGCTTTGAATAGGTTGTAAAGCTTGTGATGGCACATGAGTTAAATTAGCATGTTCTTGACATTTCTTACAATGTTTAACATAAGTGCAACAATCACGTTCCATGGTGGGCCAATAATAACCCATGCATAAAATACACTTTGTGATGGCCATCCCACTAAAATGACCACCACAAGTACCATCATGAGCTTCAACTATGGCTCTTTGTGCTTCACTAGACTCGAGACAATGAAGGAGGACTCCATCATAACCATGTTTATACAACACATCCCCCAAGAGAACAAAATGAGCTACTTTTTTCTTGAAAGTGCATTTAGTAGTTTGAGACATGTCATATGGGAGTGTTCCAAACTTGAGAAAGGCTACTATTTGGCTTGACCAAGGCTCATATGGATCCGACTAGATAAAGCAAACATCCTTTTCATCCTTAGATTCAACACAAATAATTGCAGATTTAGAGATCATTGAGATAATAAGGGGTTGTACCTCTCCTAAGGAGTCTTTTGGAATCAATGATCCAAGGGAGGCCATTGCATCTACAAATCTATTAGTCAAACGTGGAAAACTATTGATTTCATACCATTCAAATTTAGAGAGAAATTTCATTGCTACTTCATGGTAAAGTTTAATGGTAGGTTCTTTGCATTGGTATTCTCCATTGATTTGCTTGACAACAAGTTGAGAATCACCAAATATCTTGATACGCTTAATGCCCATAGCTATAGCTGATTGAAGACCTAATATTAAGGCTTCGTACTCTATAGTGTTGTTTGTGCATTGGAAGTCAAGTTTGAATGATAAAGGGATAGGTACCCCTTGGGGTGTATGAAATATGACTCCAACACCTTGACCTTTCTCGCACTTAGAGCCATCAAAGAATAATGTGATATCGACATCTTCCTCTAGAATGACATCTTCTTCTTCGATGATAGCAAATACCGAATCATCTGGGAGCTCAATAATCAAAGGATGATCACTAGGTAGTGGAGCTTTCGCAAGTTGATCGGCTATGACTTGACCTTTAATGGATTTTTGGCTAATGAATTCCAAGTCGAATTCAGTAAGAAGCATTATCCATTTAGTGGTATGGGTGTTATTGTAAGTGCGAGACATCATATAACGTAGAGGATTTTCTCTAGCTATGACATATGTTGTGTGACTAAGCATGTAATGTCAAAGTTTCTTAGTGGTAAAAACCACTTCTAAGCACAATTTTTCTACATAAGCGTATCTGGTTTCATAGCTTACCAATGTTCGACTAATGTAATAGATAACTTGCTCTTGATTTTCTTCATTCTTTTGTGCAAGCATTGTCCCTAATGCAAAGTCTATTGTTGAAACATAAAGATAGAATGGGACCCCCAAACGAGGAGGAGCTAAGACTGGCAGAGAAGCTAGGTATTGCTTAATGTCATCAAAGGCTTTTTGACATTCATCTATCCAAGAAAATGGCACCCCCTTTTGTAATAGGTGATTGAATGGCCTGCATTTGTCAGAAAGTTGTGCAATGAAATGATGGATTGATTGAATATTTCCTTGTAAACTATACAATTCTTTTAAATTTGTTGGGGGAGGCATCTCTAAGATGGCCTTGACCTTGTTTGGGTCCACCTCAATGCCTCTTTTGGAGATAATGAACCCTAATAGTTTGCTAGAGGTAACACCAAAGACACATTTCTTGGGGTTCAACCTTACATTATGCTCTAGTAGTCGGTCAAAAACTTTCTCCAATACACCAATGTGCTCTTGTCGAGTTTTAGATTTTTCCAAGAGATCATCCACATAGTCTTCGATAATATTATGCATATAGTCATGGAAAATGTATGTCATGGCACGTTGATAAGTGGCACCTACATTTTTAAGGCCAAAGGGCATCACCTTGTAACAAAAAGTCCCCCAAGGTGTAGTGAATGTTGTTTTGTGTTGGTCATCAGGATTTATTTGAATTTGGTTGTATCCTAAGAAACCATCCATGAGAGAAAGCATTTCATGGCTAGTGCAAGTGTCGACAAGAGTATCAATATTTGGGAGAGGAAATTCATCCTTAGGACATGCTTTGTTAAGATCTCAAAAATCAGTGCAGATGCATATCGCCCCATTAGGTTTACGAATGGGTACCATATTTGAGAGCCACTCAGGATAATCAATGGGTACGATGAAACCCACATCTAGTAGCTTTTGGAGCTCTTCTTTGACCAAGAGGGCAATGGTAGGATGCATCCTTCTAAGTTTTTGTTTGACCGACTTAGCATCAGGATGTAAGGTGAGATTATGGACAACCAAGCTAGAGTCAAGACCAGGCATGTATTTATAGGACCATGCAAAAATATCCTTCTTCCTCTTGAGGAGAGCAATTAATTGCTCTTGTTCATCGTTGGATAAGCTTTTTCCAAGCTTGACAATTTGGGGATTATCTTTGTCTAAACTAAGGTCCACATCGATGGTATCTTCAATGGATATATGGGAACCTTCCTCAAGTTGATGGGGCATAGGGATCAAATGAATGTCATCTAAGATGTCATCAAACTCTTCTGACTTATCCTCATCTACGTCTACCTAGAAAACCTCAGGGTTTGAAGGTGAAGGTGAAGGTGATGATAGAGGGGATGGAGGAATGTAGTTGGTGGAAGCCCTTAATAATTCCTTAAACAAGACAAACTCAGAGAAGGATGGAGGTGAAGAAATCCGATCCATATCAATAAGACTCATGTCAATTGGAATTGGCTTTGCCAAATCATATGGATTATGGAGTGGGGTGAATAAGTCAATAGGATTCATGTTGACTTAAGGGAAAATGGATGAGGTTGGATGGGATGAATGGGGCCTAAGAACTGATGCTAGGAGCTTGGTAAACCTGAATAGTAGTAAGCAACACAAATAAATGCACTTAACTGATATATACATGCAATGCAGAAAAATAAGATATATTTTTGTTTGATTTTTTTGTAGTGGTGAAAACCACTATTTTTGTTTTTATGTACATATATTACAATTTTGGCTTATGAAATGGATTAATGAGATGGAGGTGGTGGTTCACCGATAGGGGAGGCTCACTCTTGTGGAAGAAGCAAGTGAAATATGGGCTCATGGATGGGGAACATTCTAAGATAAAACTCATCTTGTTCGGTATGGGGAATGATGGGCTCCGATTCCTCTTTAGATTCATCCAAAATTATCGACATGAGTTTGAATTCTTCATATATTTCATCATCAGAGTCATCGAGGTGGAGGGCTTCTTCTCCTAAATTTTATATTAGTCTTTGGAAGGATTGTTCAAGAGAAGAGGTGGTGGAAAGTGGAGTGTAACCTAGGCCTGAACGGTCATGCGTTTCTCGATATGGAACATCGATAATGTCGTGCATTCCCTATTCATGCAAACCTAGGCCATGACCCTACCAATTAACTATGTGAAAATAACGGGATGGAAATCCCGACATGTTTTGTATGTTGGCAGGTGTTGGTTCTTTGGGTTCTTCTAGGGGAGCTAGATTTGATGAAGAATCAATCCCCCCATATACAAAATTTATGTTGTTGGGAGTTGAACCCATGTCATATACCACTCCTATGGATAAAGGTGGGTCACGTGGGTGACCAAAATCCTTAGTGGTTGGAATGGTGAGTAGTGTGATGGTGATGTCTTGGACCACATATTCACCAATACCAGGATTAGTGAGGTGGACCTCAACTTGGGATGATGTGGAAGGACCATGATTGGATAATGGCTCGAGGAATGGTGGAGATGAAGATGTCTCACAATCCATCAACTCGACTTGTGAAATATTGGCTGATGGTGATGGATTGGATTGGGAAGGTTTTTGGATGGATGATGATGATGTGGAAGGCAAATATGTGGATTGAATTTGACCACATGTGCATGTAGTCAATGATGAAGATGATGGGGGATTGGTGATAAGGGGCTCCTCAGGAATGGGAGATTTTGATGAAGAAATGGGTGGCATGGTAGATGGATTGGTTGATGGTGATAGGAAAATGTGGGTGGAAGGAAGCATGGATTCATAAGGATTTGAAATGAAATTGCAATACTTAAATGGTTTGACATCCATTGGTATGCAATGTACTTGTCCCTCATGAATGTATTTCAAGCATTGATGTAGAATGGAAGGGACACATCTCATTTCCCTCATCCAAGGTCTTCCAAGGAGTACATTGTACACCATGGATCCTTCCAAGATGTGGAACATAGTGTGCAACATTTTGACCCCCACTTCGATGGGCAAAACAATAGTGCCAACTATAGAACACAAAGCATCATTGAATGCTTTTAGGGTGAAGGATGACTTGGTGATATGAGATGGAGGAAGGTTTAGATGATGAAGGGAAAATGTGGTGATGATATTGATGGAGGAATTGGTATTATTTAGAACTCTTTTGAACATCTTTTCAATTAGATCCATGATATACAATTGAGGATCTGTCAATTCTGATAATATTGGCTTAATCTCAAAGTCATAAAATGTAATGGAGGGATCCATGTATATTTGAATGCTCCCTAAAAAGTTACTAAAGGAATTAGGATCTTGATATTGTAATTCAATGGATTTAAAAATATCCATTAATACCTTATGATGTGGAGGAGACTGTTGAATCAGCTTATATATGGACAATTTGGTGGAAGCCATATTTAGGCTTGTGGTTAACCAGCAACTAAATGAGATGACTATTCATAGAGGATGATTTATGGGAGGAATTAGAGAAGCATATGACTCAGCCAAGGGAGTTTATTGGAAATTTTTTTAGATAGAATGTCACCAAGGAAGGTTCTCTACAACTGGCACTATATTTTACATAGCTTGAGTTACTGAGGGTACCGCATGATAAGAAATTTGTTGTGGCGTTTGTTGCACTAATTTTTATTGAGCCCTTATCAATTGGCTCATGACCACTTGATTGACATGATTAGGCTAATTGGATAGAGTTCCCTATGTTTATTTTGATTGGCTAGAATAATTAATTTTATCTTGGCCTTTATTTTGCCATTCCTTTTTTTTAGGCTTAAGTATGTCCTCTTGGATTTTTATTTCCTTGATGACATTAGCTTGTGCTAGAGCTTCTTCAAATGAAGGATATGTCTGTAATTTAAGCATCCAAGAGATGGGCTTTAAACAACTCTTGGTAAATAATTTGATAAGCTCTTCCATTTGTAGGGTGAATGGCAACTTGGTAATGATGACCCTCCAATGGTTTTGAAAATCATAGATAGACTCATCGTCATGTTGTCTTAAAGAATATACATCAGAAAATGAGACTTTATTTCTAACATTTAGGATAAAACATTCAAAGAATAATTCAACCAATTGTTTGAAAGTATAAATACTATGACTAGGCAATTGGTTGCACCACTCTATGGCATCTCCTCCTAATATCTGAGGAAATATTCTAAGCATGAGAGCATTGTCATTTTGAATTCTAAAACATGAGTGTACAAATGTGCTTACATGCTCTTTGGGGTCCTCAGTTCCCTTGAACCTATCAAACTTCAGCACTATGAAATCTATCAGATATGGTGGTGATTGTACTGAAGTATGAATGGGTTGGTTGATCAACTTATCTAAGGTTAGCTTTTGGTTGGTCATACCAAGAGTATGTTTTATCAACCAATCTATTTGTTGTTGCATGACCTTGATTCTAGGGTCTTCCTTAGGAATGTGGAAGCCTTGAATCACCTGATGAGAATGCGAGGTGGACAAATATTATGGGGTAACTAGATGATGACAAAAATTATGTTGATGACTAGGTGAGGTTGATGGAAATTGATGATGAAGATGTGGAGAATGTTGGAATGGGGACAATGCATAGGGGCTATGGTTGGGTTGACCAATGGAAATGGCATTGGTATGATTTAGTGGAGGAATAGGTATGGAAACCATAGAATATTATGGTACCCATGATGGATCTTGGTTAATGACAGTGGGCTGAGTAGAATTTTTTAGAGGCTTAGGGTTCACTTGTACTTATTTTTGAGTGTATTGACATTTCTTAAGAAATTTTTTCAAATGTTCCCACACTTCATGAATTTATCTATCAAAAATAGAAGGTGTGGACATATATGGCATGGGAGATGTGGCTAAGGGATAATTTATACTTGGCATGGTAACTTGGGAGGTAGAAAATTGAGAAGCAACATTTACATGTGCTTCAGACAAGGGGTTGGTGTAGGTTGATGTGTATGAAGATGGGATAGAAGTTCTAGGAGCACTTAGGTATTGGGAAATGGGTTCATGAGAGAAAGGTACAACCAAGGCCTCAAAAAAATGGAGTGTACACTTGGATAAATATGGATGGTTGAGAATAAGAAAGTTCATGTTATAAAGTAGGATCTTGTTTAGGTGAATTGGGGACTGACTATAAGATATAGTTAGTAGACTTCATAAGATATTAGACTTGTGCCATGTATATGTGGGTAATGTGGTGATCAATGGTTGGTTAGTTGACTCTATTTGGGGAACAACCATATGAAATAGTATGGGTGACATGAAATGTGAGGGACCTACAAATAAATCTATCTATGTCATATTTGGGAAATCTACCACAAAATTTGTGGGGAAGGTGGATGAATTTTCCATGGATTTGTTTTGATTTAATTCTTTCTGTTGATTCCTCATAAGTAACTAAACCAAATATGAATTGTGTAGTAAAATGTAATGCATAATTGAAACTCTAAAAAAATCAAATAGAGAAAAATCAATGCTAAGTTTGTTCAACAAATGTGTCTTACCTCATTCATTGATTATCTCATTTTAATGTGAATTCATTTTTTAGATTTTTATTTTTTGTGTTTCAATGTGCTAATATGAATTAAATGGGTGGATCCTATGGCTTGGATGGGGCAACGAGATTCTTTCTGGTGCTGAAATCTAGCAAGTTTTCTTTGGGGTAATCTAAGGTGTCCAGGGGTAGAGATTGGTAGATGGAGATGAAATCCATCGTCACCAAATCTCAATAAATGATTGGTGATGAAATCCAACCATTACTATTTAATGTGAAGAATGAAGTGTGTGATTCTTTTTAAAGGTTTCCAATTTTCTATTATGTGCTTACAATGTTAGAAAAATAACTACTTTCAATAGATTAAATTATAATCCAATATTCAGAATACCAATTTCTCCAAAGGATGTAAAGTACACCGCTTAACACTGCTCTCTAAACATATGAGGGTTCGTCTACTATGACTAGAATCATCCAAATACAGGGATAATTTTAGTATATTTACACTATTATTATTTAGACTTACAAAAATAGAAATCTCTAACCCTAGGATACAAACTAATGTATGTGCTTAATAGTTCAAATGCAAACAATAATGCAGCACACCAAAAAATTAAGAAATATTTAAATAGAAATGTGTAGATGAATGCAATGATTAATATAATGCCTAAAATGAAACTAAAATGATTTTTTTACCAGATTTATTAATGTTCATTTTAATCCAAAAATCTAAAACACAAATGTAAAAGTGCCAGAATATGTAAAAATGGAAAGTTAGGGTTTGATAGTAAACTTACTGAGAAGCCTATATTTTGGCCTCAACTCTCTGTAAAATACCCCTAGGCACTTTTGAAATGTACCTGGGCATTTTTGGATGTCCCTAAAGCACTGTAGGGCATTCAAACACCTTTTACAACCTTTTTTGAATAATAAAAAATCCTAATATAGTGAAAACTATGAAATCTACGCTTCTAAAAATCTTGCAAGATGATATAGAAAACAACAAATTAGTTAGAAAGGTAAATCAGAATGAGAAATCCTTAGGGGCTCCCACCGTGATCACCATTTGTAGATGTAAAAGTGAAACACCAAAATATATATAACAAGATAAATCAAAATCAAGACCCAATATTACAGAAAATAGATGCTTTTATTAATATGGGGGGAGCCTCAAATCTCCAATGTTACAATGAAAGAATTGATTTCTTTGATACAAATGTTTACAATAACTAGGGTTCTTCGAAACCCTAGTGAATAGTGCTAGTGGTGTCTTCAATATCACTTTTAATCCCAATAGGGGTGAGTGGGCTTCGTGCTTATCCAATATTGGGCCACTCCAGCTTAAACAACTACATAATGCTTATGTATCTTCCCAAACCTGTACATAGAAAATAAAAACAAAATATTAGTAGAAACTATGAGGGCTCCACTGCATGAGACCCTTAGACATGAAACAACAAACCCTAGTTGTGCAATAGAAATACTATAAATAGATATGAGAAGATTAAAATAAATATAATAATGAAATATTTACCTTGTTGAACTTTTCATTTTCTGATCTAGGATGGTTGTTGAAGAAAGTTGATATAACGATGTTCTAGCATCACCTCAAGGATTTTCTAGTCTTTAGTAGTAGGTTTTGATATACTCGTAGATTCTTGATAGTAGTAGGAAATGTTCGTGGATGCTTTGGTATGGAGGGGAGTGTCCAACAGTGCTTGGTGGTGGAAGGAAGCACCTGGAGGTGCTCAACAGTGATAGGGAGAACTCAAAGGTATTTGAGAGCTCAAGTAGAGATATGTAGTAGTAGATCTAGTTAAGTGAGAGTTTCGGCAATGGATGCAAAGGCAAGGGTGAATGAGGATGTAGAGGTGAGGGTGAGTGAGAATGGATATTGTGTACTACTTAGGAAACTTAGGGTAAAAGACTTAGGATTTAGGGAATTACTCAGACTCAAAATGCTTAGGAAAAATTAGGGATTGAGCCATCAAAATGGCTCCTATTAAGAATCCACATTGGGGCATGTTAGGATTTTAATGACATGAATTTTTTGGCTCATATTAAAACACATCAGAGCATGGATATTAATTTCAAATGTGTGGCATGGATTGATGTAGGTGGATGGCTAGAATTAATTCAAATCATATGGTTGGGATTTATTTACATGTATAATATTTATATTTATTAAATATATATAAAACATAATATTAATATATAAATTAAACATATATTTAACAAATATGCCTAAATATATATAAATAAATGGGTAAAGTGGTGGGAAGACATGGATGGACAACAAATGGCTAGGTTTTTGTGTCTGCAACACCTTCCCCACTTTCATCAGTTATCACACACATTGGAGGTACATAAGGTATCACACCTTCCCCCTAAAATCATAAAACAATAAAAAAAAAAAAATCTAAATAAATCATAAAACATAACAACACAAAAATAATATAAAACATCAAAATACAAAAACATTTACATTATGTTATCATGTGTTTCATCACATGCACTCATTAGTTGCATTGAATTAGGCATGTTCATACATTACATTTGCCCTAGGATAGGTTGTGTTTACATTCTTATGAATGACACCGTGTTTGCATGCCAATCATGAATAATCTCATCATTATTATTCACATGTTCCTTGTGAATAACTATGTTTTCCAATACAACTTATCAGTTGTTATAGGGTGTATACTAGGTTTTTCTAGTCATTCAACCATCCCTAGTCATATTTTCAAATTTTATAGAAAGGTATCTTGGCTTTCTAAGGTAAGGTCTAATTTTGATAGTACCTTGATTATATCAAAATCTCAACCTAATTTTACACATTAACAATCCAAGTTTGAACGAGGAAGGATGTCACTACAAAGTGATCATTGTCATCTTAAGTGAAAGGTTTCCCTTTCTCATATTATTATGCGCATGGTATAGAATGATGAGAATTGACAAAAGGACAAGCTCTCCCTACCTAAAAAATTCCTTGCTCTTATATAAAATGAGCAAATTCCCAAAATAATTCAAAATAAACCATGATTTTCATCACTAAGTAAATACCTTGCTCCAAAAAAAACTAAAAACAATAAATAATAGTTTTCACCACTAAGCATGAGCAAGTATCCCAAGTAGTCAAAAGAAAATAAGGGGGTCATGATCTTGAATCCCTAGAATCCTTAAATTTTAAAAGCCATGGGGTGATCTCCATTACAGTAATGGGTTGAATGAAACCCGCTTGGCAATGGAGTAACCTTACACATGGCGATATGTCTCTCACATTAGTGAACTTCTTTTGTATAGATCAATGTTAGATTATGGATGAGCTAGATTTTGATGACCTATATTTCCTAGTAGTCTAGTCTAACTACATCCAAACTTAGGATCATGATGACTATAGGGTGATCCTCATTACAATAATGATTTGAATAAAACATGCCTGATAATGAGGTAGTCTTATGCCTCATCTAATATATTCACCTTGCACACACAAGGATAGTGAATATCTGGGTATTCTTAATAGACATGTATCTTTCAAGACTCTTGTGTAGTCATTATACAACTTTTGATCAATCAAATAGGGTGTTTGAGTCTCATGGAAAACCTTAAAAATACCCTCATAGCAACAAATCATCTCATCAAACAATCACAATTTTCCTTAAGATTTTTTTTTATTAAGGGGTCTTCATAGAATAGGATAGATACTAAATCAATATCAGCAATGGTATTTAGATGACCACTGACTATTTTATGCATTTATTTTAGTTTATAAAAGTTTATAGGGAAACCCCCTATATTTCACATCATTTCATCTCACATATTCATGTATGAATGATTAATTTTTATGATAAAAGTTAATATTTTCATTCATGATTTTTATACATTTTGTGGTGTCTACCATTATTTTTTTAAACATAAATTAGATTCATGTATTAGGTTTTAAGTGATTAAAACATACAGGGACATTTGCATTAGACCATCCTCATGAAAGTAATGCATTTTATACACATTATATTCACCATATCATATAACAAAAATTAAATACATAATTAACTAAACAAATATAAACATGCATTTTACATTAAATACTGCATCCATATCCACATACATAGTAGTGCATTCATAAATCTAGATCACAAAATCTAATCATACATCATCTAACTATTGCATGTCATAATAACATTGCACACATAGAATAACACATCATCATATAAGCATTACATTCATCAATGAATCCATAGCATAAATCCAAACCATGACAAGTTTGGATTTATGCTATAGGGTGATCCTATTTATGCTATTTTGTACCTAGCTAGAAGATCATATTTATATGTGTAAAGTACATAATGGTACAAAATAGCATAAATAGCATAAATAAATTAGAGTGGGTCCTCGAATCTCACACTCTAAAAAATAGCATAAATAAATTAGTTAGGTTGGCCTTACACTACTTCTCTCACCTCCACCCCTAATCTCATCCCTACGAGGTTTCTTAGAACCAATGGTCACTGATATATCTAGGTGATATGATGACCTATGACTAGGTCACATTAAGGACTATCCAGAATTGCTATTCTATTTCCTATGATATCCTCCTATAGTGGACCACTCTAGTAGAGTGCCATTGAGTATCACCATCCACCCCTCTAGTTGCAAAATGTATGGACCATCAAATTGGCATCGAGCATCATACTAACCAACTAGAGCCTACAGTTTAGCCACGTAAGCCTGTAGCCCTACCACATACCATGCAGCTGTGTACCTACCATAGTCTACTTGAACCTATAGTTACAAAATCTAGTTGAACCTATAGAGCATATCTCTACTATCCTAGCATCCATATCGATCATCTTGGCATACCTCATGGCTATCATGGTTGTTAGATATGTTTGGAGAGCATCTCTATCTATAGTCACTCTATCAATATTTTTTTGTGCAATGACAAACTTTACCTTAAGGAGATATCTCCTTAGAATACCCCTACCACTACTACTATCCACTGTTAAGTTGACTCTAGACAATAACGAGAGTCATATACCACTCTACCAACCACCCCTACAAATTTTATAGCTATGCCTATGTAGTTTGTAGCTATGCCTATGTAGTTTATAGCTATGCCCATAATTGGGCCACCTCATCTGATGGGACATCCACCTCACCCTCATCCTCAACCTGGGGTCCCTTTACCTATCCTACAACCTACCCCCACTCACCCTCTATCCTACAATGCACTAATTTATCATCATCATCACTGCCATCCTCTGCTATCATTATTGCAATTCTACCTATAGGAACATATCCTTGCCATAATCGAGTGATCCTCCAAGAATCATACTCTACGTTGGTCCGTGGGTCAGCTAGACCACCCTCTATTACTATAGGATACTCCTCCTTAGTGATAACCTCTACCCAAGGTAGCTCAAAATGTGTCTCATCACCATAATGATTATAGAGGACTGGATCCTTTGGCACATCTTGGTATATACTAAACTATCACCTAACTCAAGAGTAATGGAATTACTCTCTCTTAGTGCCATGATGCCCTATAAGCCATATCCCATGTTTGACTCTAGCCAGATACCCTATCACCTTGGGCAAATTGGGGTAATCCAAGTATGGCCTCTATATCAACTACTTATACTATAGTCACTCCAACAACTTAGTATAATGTGCCAATTAACCTGTATGTGGTCAAATCTAGCCAATATCTTGATATTATAGCCACCAAGTTGCATATCCTATGTATGTGTCTCCTATATCCACTCAATGCACTAATAATACAATGGGTTGAACCACATGGATGTGCTACCATCCCCATGCCTGGAGCAAAAAACTACATCCAAATCCCATCCACATCCTATGTTGCATCTCATACAGCTCATCATAGAGGTGTGCCAATAGTGTGCTACCCCATGCCATAATAATCAATTGTTGTAGATCACACTCCAATAAGTCTTAAAACATGTCCAATAGATTCCAAGGGAACATCACTTTTAATGATTTGGGCAATAGGACATTGGAGATGATGTACATCACCACAATCTACTTCCTAGAGAAGACATCCTCCTTGTACCACCCACTGACTAGGACCTTTTCATGGTCTATATCTATCAATACCTCATCTACCCTACCATCAAAAATTTGTTGCAGAACACTAGCCCAATCATACAGAGGATAAGTGTGATGAAACACATGCTTATACTAAGAGGGGGAGTGAACAATATAAAATTAAACTTTTCCTTCCAAACAATAACTGCAATAATATGAATACAACAATAATCAATGCATAAAATTCCACACACATAAGAGATAAGGATTTTATGTGGAAACACCCTTTCGGGAGAAAACCATGGCAAAATATTACTTTTATTTCTTCAATAAATTTTATGGGCACCAACCCATAGGAGACACCAATCCCATTTTACAAGTTCATGGGCACTAATCCACCAGAGACACCAATCCACTTTTACAATTTCATGGGCACTAACCCACAAGAGACACCAATCCCCTTACACAAGTTTATGGGCACCAAACCATAGAAGACACCAATATCTTTATGCAATTTTATGGTCACTGACCCACAGGAGACACCAATATCCTTTTACAATAGCGTAGGCACCAACCTACGAGAGATACCAATCTCCTTGTTACAATAATGTAGGCATCAACCTATTGGAGACACCAATCACCTTGAGGCACCAACCTTCTACTCACAAATTTGATTAAAAACTCTACTCAAATTTGCTCCAAAATCTGATCAATAACTCTACTCATGTCTTCTCCAAAATATTATCAATAACTCTACTCAGGTCTGCTCTAAAATATGATCAATAAATCTACTCAGATCTGCTCCAAAATTTGATCAATAACTCTGCTCAGATCTGCTCCAAAATTTGATCAATAACTCTATTCAGATCTACTTCAAAATCTTGTTTTTATTCTTTAAATTCTTCCCTTTTATTGAGTTTAATTTCTTCAAATTGCTAATGCACTTGGATATCAAAATTTTAATATAGTAATATTCATTCTTTACTTTCTTCAACTTTCTAATGCACTTGGATATCAAAATTGCAATATAGTAACATTCATTCTTCTATCCTTTTATAAGCTAGCTAGGCCCTTGCCAAATGATACATGAATAATATCCAAGATTTGTTGCTATTAATTAATCTATGATACTTTTAGATTAATTAAATAAAACCCTAATAAATATCAATGCTCCTTATTCCTCCTAATGAATTAAATTTATGACTTCTCCTTATAACTCATACCTTATAAAAACAAATAAATATTATCTTAAATTTACCTCCAAAATCATCGTAAGTGTAAAATTGTGGTCTTCTAAACAACATCCTCCAACGGCTCTCCAAAATCCTCTTGCATGCTTGATATTGTCCAATATTTCCATCACATTGTATCTTTTAGGTTTTCCCTATGGTAATATTTTGTCCTTTGACCAATGTCTTCCCTTGTGCACTATAGATTTCAAGTGTGATCCACATGGGCCCAATAGGTTTTGTTTTGATGTAACATAGATGTCCCTACCATGTTCTTGACATTGTCCAATGTGCAATGTAACCCTCTGATGTTATGTGACCAACATATTCCCTTGATGTCTCTTTGATGTCCTACTCACCATTCTATTTTGGCTCTTGGTCTTACTTAAAATTTCACTCAATAGTTTAGTTAAATTCTTGTTCAAAGCAAAGGGTCAAATTTGAATTTGTCAATGCATACCTTTATAATGATTATGATTATTTCACACTCCTTCAATGCTAAACCAGCGCTGCCCTTATGCTCCTCTCATAGTGCTTACCGCACACTCCTTCCAATGATGCTTCAATAGGCTCTCCTTCAAATGAACTTCCAAGCAATGTGTTCTATCATATCTAATAGACCTTCAAACTCAATGTTAACCTTGTTCAACCAGTGTGTGTATAGTTCAATAATCCTCTATGCCTTCTCTAAAATTCATCCATAGGTTTCATCTCATATTATCCAAAAAACCAATCTAAAACTTCTATATCTTCTTTTGGGATTTTTAGTAGGATCATAATATGTTCTCTAGACCACGTACGCATCGTGGTAGTTTATTTTGTAACCTCCTGCTACTACATCATTTCCTATATCAAAGCATTTCTTCTTTGCCACTGCTCTATTATTATTCACCACCATTCAAGCTCATATCTGAGTCCACACAAAAAGGAAGTGTTTCTTAGATTGGTCCACTCACCATACTAATATTTCTTTAAAAATTTGTCACTGTTTGAAGATCTTCACTCATGCTACCACTACATTCTGCCATCGAGGTTGCTACCTAGCATTTGGTCGTAAATCTCCTTTGTGCCACCAATGCATTCTATCACCAAGGTTGATGCCCAATGTCTAGCAACAAATCACCTCTCATAGCTCTTCTCCTCCAACTAAGCTCCTTATTTTTATATCACAAGAACAGTGCAATTTGATTCCCTTTCAAAATAAATTTCCACCTTATTTTTATATCAAAATTTTCACTTTGTCAAATATGTCGACCCATGCACTCATAATAATAATATTTTTTTTGGTAAGTTAAAGATTTTATATTAAAAATGGGGCATTTGAAAGGCACCCCAATGCCTTAAAACAACAAAGAACTAGAAGGAAGAAGAGGTAAGGAAGAACCAGGAGGAATTGTAGAAGGATTCTAAGAAGGAACAAAATGCATCCTAACCAAAATAGGAAAAACAGATGCACCCTAAAAAAAACCCCAAGAGAGGGCAGCAGAAAATATGACTAAAACAAAACAAGTAGAACAATTATTGGAAAGGAGGAGCATCCGTCTACATAGGATATGCAATAGTACAATCTGGTTCAACATCCTTGATGTTTTCAATGGGTGTATCCTTAGGAACTTCGTTTAAATCTTCCTTTGTAATATCAACCACTTCATATTCCTTAGTAATGTATTTGATATCAAAAGTTCTAGCTACAACTGAGATAGTTGGACCATATTCAAAATTATTATATAAAAAGAGCAAAATTAGGGCATTACGCTGATCCTTCAACTAAGCAATACCTTTCCCGAGAGCCATATGATAATTCTCTATATGGTTAATGGTGGCAGTAGAAGATTGGATAACCAGTTTGTGCAAGTATTTTTTGACCACATCAGGAGAATTAGGTTCAGGTTTACTCACTTTCTTGAGATGCTCAGGAGTGGGGGTTTCCTTAAATTTGAGCCTTTGGGAACAACCGATAGGGGTTTTTTCTAGATTAAATTTTTTCTTGGCATTAAAAATAGGCTGGAATTTATCATATTTATCTTTCCTTTTTGAACTAGATGCCTTAGGACTACGGGTAGGAGAGGAATCCTCATCGATATTGGATTGCTCAGGGATATTGCCTTTAATAAATTTTAGAAGTAAATAACCATACAAAATTTTAAAAATACCTTGGTGGGACGACCATCCCTCCTCTTTCTTGTCATGGGTAGAGGTAATGGAATAGTCCATAGACCAGTACAGGAACTCAAGGATGTTGAGCATTTTAGATTCTCTGAAGTGATTGACAAAAGATAGGTGAAAACTACACAACTAAGACTCAGGGTCATCTACAGTAAGATACTGCATTACAATTTTTAAAAATTATTTCCAAGGAGTAGACAAATGGTGATGATACAAACCTTTCTTGTGAAGCTTCTAAATCTAGGAGGATGGCTCAAAGTGAGTTAACTCAACTTCCCAATGGTGTTTGTTTCTCCTGACCACCCAACCATCAAGGACTTTCCCGATGAGCTCAGCAAGGATCTCCATGGTAATTTGAAAATCAACCCCATGAATTATGATGAAATCATCCTTCCAAGTTGACGCAAATGTTGTTCTAGCATCCCAACTAGTTCTAGAAAAAAATTGAAGAAAGAGATGAGACCACCCTTATCTTTCATAATAGAATCAACAATAGCATCAATTGATAAAACCTCAGGTTCAACATAGGTTTATTTCACATTATTCATGATGACAGAGCAAAGGAGCACAACATGGAAGCTAGCGAGAAGAAAGAGAGCAAGCAATCAAAAGCAAAGGAAGTTACAAGTATATAAAATGACACCTTGCAAAGAGAAATACAATTTAAATATGTAATCATGGTAACTCAAACAGGGAAAAAACCTGGGAAAGAAAAACAACCAAAAATAAGGGACTGATTGGTCATGAATGGGATTGAGGAGGATTATTCGACAGTGAAAACTATAGAGGATAATCGGATAGAGAGCCACAAAAGGAGAAAGTTGACTTATGGGAACACTCAAAAAATGGGGAAAGGAGATAACAGAGAAGGCTCTAGAACCAAGGCAAATTGGAAACCTTAACAAGGCAAGCCTCAGAACAAAGCAAGAGGAAACCCGAAGAGGAAAGGTTTTCAAAATAGAAATGAAGCTAGTTCTAAGGAAAAAGAGGCAAAAATGAGTGGTGCTGGAAAGAGCATTGGAATCCCAATAAAAAGTAGTTGGCAAAAAAGTGAAGGGGATATTAAAAGGCGATGGAAATAAAATGAAAGATTTGAAAAATATAGTACAAGTGCAAACCAAGGTAGGATTCAAAAGTCTAAAAACCTTTGGGAAGTTAAGAATGATAGGATTTCTGGATAAGATATTATGCATGATAACACAGTTGAGATCGCACCAATGCAGAAGGAAGTCATATGAAACCCCACATGAGGGTATTGGCAAAAAATAAAATCACATAAGAGTGGTTGATGCATCATCATTATTAAAATATTTTTGATCTAGCCTAGCAAGTACTACTTCAAGTGGTAGTGAGTCAGTCCAAGTTACAAACCAAAGGCATTGACCCCAATGTTTACCAATCTATCAGCTATAGAGTTGGCTTCTTTGAAAGCATGTTCGACAATAAACTCATGTTGCCCTAGAGGATTTCTTTCACTTCCTCAATTATGTTCCTTATTTTCCATCCAGGATATTTGGAATTTTTTAGATAATTAATGATATTTAAGGAATCTCCTCCGATAATAATTTTAACTGGGATCTACTTAATTAAATGGAGACCTCTCCATAAGGCTTTGGATTCAGATGAATGATTGGATAGCTCTCCCAAAGGCTCAGAAACGGTAAAAATAGAATTCCTAAAATGATCTCTAAGGATGCCACCTGCACCATCCATGCCAGGGTTTCCTTTAGCAGCACCATCAAAATTAAGCTTGACCCAACCAAAATGTGGAGGATGCCATTTAATATTGGTTTTGGTAGATATGGGCCTAGTTGGACAACCATCCTCTACGAAAATATGACAATATTGGAGCACAAAATATTCAAAAGAGGACCGAGGAAAAGGATCAAGGGGAGCAATCAACACATTTTCTTTGGCATAAAGAATGATTTTATTAGTGATGAACTCAACATCTTTAGTGTCTTTCTCAAAAACTCTTCTATTACGTTCAAGCCAAATCTGCCATAAGAAGTGTTGAAGATAAAAGCTCCATAAAACTTTGAGGATAGGATTTTTAAAGGGATTGGGCCATTGAAGGAAGAGGTCAATGATAGAAGGAGGAGAAGCCCAGGCAATATGAAATTTTATGAATAGGGTATTGAGCACCGTAGTGGAAAAAGGACAAAAAAGGAAAAGGTAGGAGGTGGATTCCCAATCAGAGAGACAAAGAAAGCATATATTAGGAAGAGGAATACCATGCTTGATAAGGTTTTTAGTGGTAAGGATATGATCTTGAATACAAATCCAAGGAAAGAAGGTAACTTTAGGAGTTAAATACTTTGTCCACACCTATTTAAAATGGATAGGACTATCAATATATTTGAGAGACAACAAGTAAGCCAATTTGACTAAAAATTCTCCTAACTCAGTTGGCTCCCATATAGGACAATTAGAAGAGGAATTAGAAGGAATACGAAAGGAGGATAACAGAGCCTTGAGAGAAGAAATTTCAGCTACCAATTTAGGTATAAAAAACCTTTTCCAAGTTTTGTTTCCATTTGAGGAAGAAATAAAGTCAGCAACCAAGGGACCAAAAATATTTATAGTGATATCTTTTAACTTTCGGAGCTTAGGAGAATGAAGAAGTTCACCTATCCACCTGTCATCCTAGAAATGAACATATTTCCCATTGCTAAATTTCCACCTAAAGTAGGGAAAAATTATGTACCAAATGAAATATAAACAATGCAGGTATCTATGCCCTATCACTAATGAGTGCCAAACAGAAGCATGCAAGTAAATGGAAAGATATTGAATAACAAGAAGTAGAGCAAAACAAGTATATCTATTATTAATAGAAATGATCAATAAATTATGGATTACAATGTGTCCCCATTAGGTCTCATAATGGGTGATATAAATTTTTACAACTCGGGTGCCCAAGGGTCAAATATCTCAAGGAATTCGGGTTCACATCCAATGTCTTTCCTCGTACCCACAATCGAAGTGGGCAGTCCAAAGTTGTTTCTGCTTGTGTATTTGATATATGATGTCTTAGGCTACCTCCCAATGCACTGTAATGACCTACACCTACACACAAGGAAACTATAATCATCAAATAGTGAGTGCGTGTGATAGAAAGCATGCAATCCCCATAGGGGTAAAATGACTAATAATGATAAAATGTATCAAATAAACTCCAAATGACATGAAATTTCTGAGATATGTAAAAGGGAATATTTTGGAAATACATTACTATAAATTACACCAAAATTGTATTCTATGGGACTTCGAAACTTGAATGACCGTTCACAACCTCCAAAATCCAAAGTAAGCAAATTCTAAGCCTACACATATCTAAAATGTGTGAAAATTGGAAATAATGCATAAAATACTATTATAAGAAAACCCATTTTATTATATTTGTGATATCTATCATATTTTGTGTGTCCCATTATATGACTGTCGGATACCTATAAGAGACCCTACAAAACACTAAAAATGTAATATCTCGGCCAATATAGCTCATAATGACATGAAAGTTTCATTGTAGCATCATATTAGCATATATAAAATATATAATAAAAAATAGTCAATAAATAATGCATATATATCTATTCATCCTAGGGTGGAGCGAATAGGATTGTGATAGATTAGGGGGTGCCCTGGGGTGTGGTGCCCACAAAATCTCCCTAAATTTTACCACCAATTCCACTTGGAATGATGAAAAACCCTATACAATATGTTTTCATCAAATTTGGTGATGTAATTCACTCAATTGATTTGGTTTTGTAATATATTATGCCTCCTAACTCACTTGCAAACCTCCTTCGCTAGGAAGAGATTTTGAGGGAAAAATGGGCACAAAAGGGTGGAAGGAAATCTTGGTAGCACTCCATTGCTTTGTCCTCAAAATATACCCTCTATTGGTGTGGAAAATGTCTCCACTTTATAGCCTAAGAAGGCTTCAGGGGTCAAAATGCATGCGAGGGCATGCGAAGCATGAGGTGCCACTTGGCCACCAGGGTGGCATGCATTGGAGGGAGAATAGAATCTCAAAATTTGGCCTCCATCATGGGTGGAGCATTAATATGCTGCATGCCCTAACCTCCTAGCCATTATGGACCAAAAATATAATCGTTGGCAGGCACCATTTGTCCAGGTTTGATATTTTGCCAATCAAACCTGCAATTCGCTCCACCCCAAAGTGAATGCTGCTATTCACTCTAGGGTGCAACAGATAGGTTTTTTATCCATCCCAGGGTGGTATGAATAGTATTAGGATATCCAAAAGGTGCTAAAAGTTGCCTAGAACCTTCCAAAACCTTGCATTAAGTCGTTAGAAACACTGTATACCTCCTCAGGGCTTCCCTAGGGACCTTGGTGTGTCGCGAAGTCACTACTTATGGTAGCACAATCGGATTGACCAGTTTTAGTGTCTATAGATACCCCTTTTTGGGATGCATTGTGTGCAACATAGCACTAAGAAAAAATAGATGACTAAAAATTTTCAATGATTAGGGTTACTCAATAACCTAACCAACTTTAGATGCCCTAATCCTAGAAAGAGCATGCATACTTGAATCCTTGCTTTTGATGAGCTAAGGAACTTGCTTTAGCTTAGATATTGTTTGTCATGGAAATTAAAGGCCTATGTTTCCATGATGCCATCAATTTTGAGCACTTTAATTTGATACTTTGTGTTTGTTTACTACCCCAAGCAAGAGCATGATTGTCTTTGTCAAATATTCGTTGGACGAATGAAATTTGCATGATTGAGTGTGTGCTTATTGATTTGACTTGAGTATGAATACCCCCTCAAGTTACGAGTTGATAAGGGAATGACTCATGAGAAAAGTGATGAGTTTCTTGACCCAGATGACTATTGTTAAGGTTACCTTCAGTTGTACGCATTGAAAATGGCATAGTTTTGAAAGGATTTGAATGATTCTATGGGGGTTTCATAGAAGCAAGAAGGTGAAAACTTCATTCCCATGGGGTGATCCAGCCACAATGGCCTTCTTGGGGAGTAAATTAATAACTTATCCATGCATCCATGAAAAATTTGTATTCCTTATTGATCCTGAATGAATTCCATCAGACGCAACTTGTTTTTGGTGGGTTTTGAACCCTTTTCTTTGTTACTGCCTACAGGAAGGAATGAAAAACCTCACTCTCATGGGGAATTTTGTCCATGGTGGCCTACTTAGGGTTTTAAGTTAGGTTATTTCCAAGCATCTAAGAGTGTTATTATTTACCTCTTGATTATTACAAAAATTTGACCAAAATAGAACTATTTTTGTGGGTTTTTGGACCCTTTTGGTTCCTTTTGAAGTTGTTTTGACCTATGAATCCTATATTCATTCCAAGGTGGAGTGAATACAAATTTTGTATTCATCCCAAGGTGGAAAAAATGGCCAAAAGTGTGTTCACCCTACCACGGGGTGAATAGGAATATTATAGGCCTATATAAGCTATAAAAACCAATTTTGGGCTCATTATTAAATGTTCTCTTTTGTAGTTTGAGAGGTGAGGAGGATGAGAGTGATTTTGCATAGTGAAGCACTATAAAAATCACACTACATCATCATGAGTTAGAAAACAGAGGCATCCAACTAAGGGGCTAGTGTGAAGAACGTAAATGCTAACTCAAGTTACCTCGTTTAGTTGAAGTGTAATACCTATTATTATTATTTTGTTTTTATTTTTATTTTTTGTTTTATCTTGTGTTTTTTTAGGTGACAAGCTGGTATCACACATCGAAGCTCTTTGAAACTGGATGCCCTGACTGAGGCTTACTAGGAGTGGATTGATGCCATGGAGCTAAAGTAATTTACTCAACTAGATTCTGTGATAGGTGACCAAGCTTATTTGATTGCATCGATCAACTTATGGGACCCATGCACCAAAACCTTCCATCTATCGATGGGAGAGATGACGGTGATGCTAGAGGACATCTACTAAATTCTAAGGATTCCAATAGAGGGGTGACATCTGATCATCACATTGTGACCTAAGGGATGCGGTGCTAAGGAGGTAATTCAGGGAGGACATGAGTGTGGCAGAGTTGGACTACCATACTAGAGGGATACTGGTATGAAGAGATAATATTGGGGGTGAGGCATGCACTAATGATGACCCTCATCTCCAATATACTCCTCCTAGACTCATCAAGGGCTAGGTTACCATGGAACCTACTAGAGCTAGTGTTTGCCCTAGTGGAGTGCCCTATGGAGGAGCCATTGGTGATGGCATGGGGGACTACCATTCTGGCATAGCTCTATGATGAGTTGTACGAGATCCACTACTGGAAGCAAAAGGGCTTAGAGTGCAGTTTCCTATTGCAGTGTTGGAGATGGCAACACATAGTTGTGGGGCAATCGTAGGGCTTACTTTAGTTGAATCGGGCATAGCTAGAATATTGGGGTATAGGATATGGTATCCTATGGTAGATGGCATAGGAGAGAGGGTAGAGTCGGTAGTTCATGGGTGATGTAGATCACTACGCTAATCTCTTCTCTTGCCTAGCACCCAGAAAGGTGTATTGGTGATTGTATAGGGATTTTCTAGTTTGGATTGATGCTAGAGAGAAACTCTAGTGGGTGAGGTAATGGAGATGGCTAATCGCTTAGCATAGGACCAAGCGGGAGTACTTCCCATTTTCTTGAGTCATGCAAAATTTTGGGCTATGATAGGGTTTTCTTAGGGAGCCAATGGTGTACCAGTACCATAGGTATGAGTGGATGCTATCCTGGCCTATGGTGGATGAGGTGGGTGAGGATTCAGATCCTATGGTTGATGTTCCAAACATAGATGATGTCGGGATGATAGGAGACTATGACTCATGGTGGGTGATGCACTAGTGGCGAGGGACGGGGACCTTGGGATGTGAGGCAGCTGGGGTGATCAAGGAGGTGATGCTAGATGCTCTAGAGGAGGACCAGTTAGAGGGCAGTGAGTAGGGGTATATCCTAGAATTAGGAGATTAGGGGGACTATATGTATGTGGAGGATCCTTGGGCATAGGTACCGTAGGGTTCATAGGGTGGCAAATATATAGATATATAGGTGGAGCTATCCAGGTTTCAATAGGATAGATATCTCCTATGGTTAAAAGCATAGGATGTAGAGGGGCTATGGGTAGAGGTTTTATGGCTATAGTTGGTGGTTGAGACCTACCAAGGATGGGAGAAGTGGAGACAGGGATACATGGATCAGTTGGAGATAGAGGTGGTGCACCTTGGAGGGCACTTACCTGATGATGGGGAGTCTATAAGATTGAACTAATATTGGTAGAGCGATATGGTGTAATACTCTACTAGGTAGAGGGAGGACAGGGTTGGTGGCAGCAAGCATGGGGGGTCCCAACAGACCCATACTACTAGGGGTAGTGTGAGTCATAGCATTGATCCTACGTGATCATGGTGACGTAGAATCATGGGATTATTTTTGGGTTTTTGGGTGGTGAGGTCTGAGGACCCACTTTATTGTACCCTACGGGTATTTTGGAAACTATGATGTATGTGTTTTTTCCCTATATATATATGAGATTTTTTTTTGTGATCATCATGTGTTTTCCTTTATTTATTTATTTGGATGAATGCAATGTGTGTAATGATTTATGATTATGTGTTATATGCTTAGTATGTATGCGTATGGATGTAATGAGATGGTGATAAATAGATATTATGTATGCATGTGTAGTTGCTTTGATTTGATTTTATCTATATGCATGGATGCATAGTGAGATGAAATATTTGAATGATTGATATACATGGAGTTGTGGCTAATGATTTGACATACTATGTGAACACTATAGGCTTTAAAAACATATTAACACTCTTTGTTGTTGTTTATTTTCATTGTTTTTGTAATGGAAATGTGAAACCATTATTATGATGTAGTGAAATGGAGTGAATGAAGTGATATGCACCAAGAATATAGGTGAGGTTTTTATGAGACTCAAACACTCTAGTTGATTTTATCAAAGGTTGTATACTGACTATGCAAGACTTTTTTATGAGGTATGAATCTACTAGGATGACCATGGTACTTCATATCCCTATGTGTACAAGTGAGTTCATTCCTGTGAGATGCATAAGGATACCACCAGTTCCAAGTAGGTTCTCAACCAAACCTATACTGGGGATCACCCTATGGATGCCACCATCCTAGATTTTGTACTTAGTAGGACTAGACCACTAGGAAATCTAGGTTACCAAAGCTAGCTCATCCACATGCAAACATTGGTATACATGCACACCCAAAAGCTAATTTGGTAGACATATCATCATGCATAAGGATACTACCATTATCGGATAGGCTATCCACCAAACCTATAATGAGGATCACCTTATGGTTTTCCAAATGCTAAGAGTTCCAAGGATTCAAGTTTGACTCCCTTCTTTTCTTCAATTTTATTGGGATACTTGCTCATATGTAGCGATGAAAATCATTTTTTATTTTGTATTTTGTTTTATTTGAGCAAGGGATTTGGATTTGGGATTTGGGATTAGTGGTGAAAACCACTGTTTATTTTTATTTTGCTTTTTTATTTTTGATTTTTGAGGATTTTGATACTTAACTTTTAGGGATTTTGATATTTTTTGACTCTTGATTTCTTTGATTTTTTTTTATATTTTTGAGATGAGGATTTGTGTGAATTGGGGATTGCTGATAGTGGTGAAAACCACTTTTTATCTTAGGTAATTAGTTAGGTAAGATGTTTTTCCTTTTTCCAAATATTAGTATTATTGAACAATTCGCACAGGGGGATGAGCAAGATGACCTTTTCACTTAAAGTACCCTAGACCACTTCATAGATTTCATCTTTCTTTATGCAAAACTTGGATTTATTAATGTTTAAATGTGTTTGGGATTTGATGTACACAAGGCATAATCAATGCAAGACTCTACCTCCTAAATCAAGCGAGCTTTCTACAAAACTTGAAAGGAAAGCTAGAGATGGTTGAGTGACCAAAACCCTAATGACATTCTAGAACAAATGACTAGGTAAAGGGGTGGACACAAATGTGGAATATGGAAAATGTGGGTGAATATGATAATTGCAACATTGAACTATGCTTACTTTCACAACATTTATTTTGAGTGATAAGTATTGTACCATCATGGTGCTAGGCATGAATGAGCAAATCTAAAATGTAAAGTGCAAATGATGAGTATGCCTAAATGCAAGCGATGGTAGAACACAATGGGATGCAATGTGATGTAGTGCTATATTTTTGTATTTTTGATATTTTGATGATGTTTTTGAAATGCAATGTGATGCAATATTTTTGTATTTTTGATTGATATATATGTATGAAAATGCAATGTGATGCAATGTTTTTGTATTTTTGATATTTTGATAATGTTTTTGGATTTTTGATTGATATATATGTATGTACATGTGACCAACGGGCTTATTGGGGGCCATTGGGGCATTTGGGGGGACCAAAGGGCTTATGGATGCCTTTGAGGATTTTTGGTTGACCTAGATGGTTTTAGACCGTCTAGGAGCATTTAGGTTGACCAAGCAGGATATAGGCACCCTTGGAGCATTTTAGGGTGACCTAGATGGTTCTAGACCACCTAGGAGCATTTTAGGTTGACCAAGCGGGATATAGGCACCCTTGGAGCATTTTGGGGTGACCTAGATAGTTCTAGACCACCTAGGAGCATTTTAGGTTGACCAAGCGGGATATAGGCACCCTTGGAGAATTTTGGGGTGACCTAGACGGTTCTAGACCACCTAGGAGCATTTTAGGTTGACCAAGTGGGATATAGGCACCCTTGGAGCATTTTGGGGTGACCTAGATGATTCTAGACCACCTAGGAGCATTTTAGGTTGACCAAGTAGGATATAGGCACCCTTGGAGCATTTTAGGGTGACCTAGATGGTTCGAGACCACCTAGAAGTATTTTATATTGGGCCATCATGTGATAGGCATGGAATGGCCACAAATAAAGGATGTTCAAGGGTTCAGGATCCTTGAAACCTTCAAGGGAGGCTAGGCGATAAATTTTAGGTCCTATATGATTGGTAATGACATAGGGACCTAACTAGTTTACCATGAACTTGTCCCTTATATGGGGCGGAAAATTAGAATTTTTGGTTCTCCTTCAAATTGAGGTCACCAACCTGAAAGTATCTTAGGTAGACTTTCATATTATAGGCTCTCTTAAGTTGCTCTTGATAAATATGTAGGTGCTCGAGAGCATTAATACGATGTTCATCAAGTAGCATAAGCTGATCTAGGTGAGCCTATTGCGTAGTGTCATCATTGATGAACTCTTATATGGATATGAGCAATGATGGTATTTCAAGCTCTAGAGGCATGACCGCCTCAGTACCATACACTAATGAGAATGGGGTAGCCCCACTGGGTGTCTGAATACTAGTGTGATAGGCCCATAGAGCAAGAGGTATTTGTGTATGCCAATCTATGTGACTCTCTCTAATAGTTTTCTTAAGAATGGAAATCAATGTTTTGTTATAGGTATCTGCTTGCCCATTTGCTTATGGATATTAGGGTGTCAAAAAATTGTGCTGGATATTATACTTTACTGTCAAAGCATACACATCTTTGTTTTTAAACGATGTTCCATTATCCAAAATGATCTTGGATGGAATACCAAAATTAAAAATGATATTGTGCAATAGGAACTCCATTATGCGGGGTCCCATCATAGTGGTAATGGGAATTGCTTCCACCCATTTAGTGAAGTAATCATTAGTCATTATGATAAACATGTGATGGCCTAAGGATGTAGGGGAGATTTTCTTGATTAAATCCAACCCCCACTATGAAAATGGCCATACTGATTGGATCGATTGCAAGTCTTGAGAAGGTATGTGTGTCAAATTGGCATGATGCTAACACTTCATGCACTTCCTAGCATATGCATAGCAATCTCACTCTAAATTTGGCCAATAATAGCCCATGCAAAGAATGTGCTTGGTGATGGCTATGCCGTTGAAATGACTACCACATGTACCATTGTGTGCTTGGGCGATTGCCCAAGTTGACTCTTGATGCTCTAAGAAACAAAGGAGGATCCCTTTGTAGCTTTTATGATAAAGAATATCTCCTAGCAAGACATATTTTGTCACCTTCCATCTGAATGTTCTTTGAGTGATGTGTGACAGTCCAGGAGGGAGGTTACCAATATTTAGGTATTCCCTGATTGTGTTGACTAGTCCTATTATAAAGAAGCCTCGAGTGCATGAACAACCTATCCTTCTCGAAGTTCATCTCTAGCACAAGTTTATTGGGAAAGAACTTGTAAGAATAGTGTTGTGTTGCTATTGAAATGGGCTTGAGGGAACAAAGTCCCCCAATTAGCTTGCTTCAAGCATTCATGAATGTGCAAGAATCTCTCCTGATGAGGTTTAATTTGAATCAAGTGGACTTCCAACATGACTTGATCATTCTCATGTTCCATCACATATTGCAAGGTTTTCTTGACCTGGATGGTATTCATATGATCCATAGGGTCTTCCAGGATCAAGGACCCCAGAGAGGCCATTGTATCTGCAAAATAATTAGATGATCGAAGGAGAGCTTCATTGTTATACCATTCAATTTTTTTTAGGAATTTATCCACAAGGGCCTTGTAGACTTGCAGGACTAGGCACTTACACTAAAATATCCCCTTGACCTGGTTAAAAATGAGCAAGGAGTCACCAAAAATGTTGAGATTTATTATTTTCATGGTGACAGCAGTCTAAAGGCCTATGATCAGGACCTCTTACTTAGCATTATTGTTGGTGCATGGGAAATTAAGTTTAAATGATAGGGTATGGGAGCCCCATGTGGTGTGAAAAACATGATACCTGTTCCACCACCATGCTCGCATTTGGAGCCATCAAAAAATAGGGTCATATCTTCCTACGTCTCAGGCTCATAAAAATCTAGCAATTCTAATATTTGGAAGACCCCATCATCGGGAAGGTCCATGATAAGAGGTTGATCATCCTAGAGAGGAGCCTCTATGAGTTGATCGATGATGACTTGACCTTTAATTAATTTTTTTCCAAAAAACTCAAGGTCGAACTCTATCAACAACATGATCCATTTTGTCATGTGACTACTATGATAAGTGCAACTCATCATGTAGTGCAATGGATTCTCTTTAGATACAACATACGTGGTATTGCTAAGCATGTAATATCATAGCTTCTTGGTGGTGAAAACCATTGCTAGGCATAATTTCTCAACGTATGCATACCTGATCTCATAACTGATAGGGTGCGACCGAGATAGTAAGTAGCCTGTTCCTTATAAAATTTATTTTTTTGGGCTAACATGGTGCCCAATGCAATCTCAGCGGCTAATATGTATAAGCAGAATGGTACTATTGACCTAGGTGGTGCCAACACTGGTGGTGAAGCTAGGTACTATTTTATTATGTCGAAGACCTCCTGACACTCACCATCCCAATGAAATATGATCCCCTTGTGCAATAATTTGTTCATGGGATGACACTTGTTCAAAAATTGTGCTATGAAGCACGGCGTGATCTTGCTCTATAGACTTTAGAGCTACTTGATCATGGTTGGGGGAAGAATCGTGAGGATGGCCTTGACCTTATTAGAGTCCACTTTAATGCCTTGCTTAGAGATGATTAATCCCAAGAGCTTCTATAGCGACCCCAGGAATGCACGCACCGGTCCCTTTTCTAGCCCTACTTGCAATGTTATTGAAATACTAAATATGAAATGGAAAGACAAGAAGAAAAATCATATAACACAAAATAACAAACTATGGATCTCTTAATTAATATTGAATCTTGGTTACATGTTGGTCCCTCTTAGGGATACCCATTTTGATACTATAAATTATAAATAGGCAAGGAGTGCCCCTTCTGCAAAGAGGTGGTGCGCTTATAAAAGCTTACCAATTTCGTACATGAAAATGTATGAGGGCTTACAAATACCTCCTTCTCCAGGTCTGTTTCCTAGAGGAATCCCTTTTGCTCTCATATGTTACAATATTCATCTGATGTACCTATTTCCCTACAAGTAATGAAACAACAATGCATGTTTAGGTGTCCAAGATTTCCTCCCCGAATGAAGTTGTTAGTAATAAAAAAATGTAACAAAAATATGATAAAACTATGCCATAAAATCATGTAAATCTATGCTAATGATGTGAAAACATAAAGAAATAGAATAAAAGAAGCTATGTCTAACCTAAGCTAAGCCTGTGGGCCACTATCCAAGATAGCGGCTGCTAAAGTAAACCTTGCCCTCTTTGCCCCAAAGCTATGGATCAAAGACTATATCTAATGTTGAAATAGTAGGTGTTATGCTCTTCAATCTATCAGAGCTTCACCGTACATGTGATCTCAAAGAGAACTCTCCAAGTCTCAAAAGCTCTCCTCAAAAATATGTCTCTCTCTCTGATATGATCTCTTGTATGTCCCCTGGTGCTCTTAGGCTTGCACCTTTTATAGTGTGAAACCCTAGGTTTATGTCCAAGCCCTAGGAATGAATTTATCATGCTTAGTGCAAGTTAACATGAAAATATTTTGTCCATTGTCTATGTTTGAAGGTTAGTTAACTAAAATATAACTGCCCACTTAAGTCTTCTATGCGAATTGGTCATTAGCATGAGAAGCTTTTGTCCCTTTGTTTATTCTTGGAGGTTAGTTAACTTAAGTCTAAATGCAAACTCAAACCTCCTATGTGAACTGGTCATGAAAAGGAATGCAAAGTCACTCATGCTCACCTTTATTGCATGTAGACTACCACTTCCACCTGTGATTAGGTCTGTTTGTCAAAAAATTACTTCTTATGGCTTAGCCACTATCATCTGCAAAGGCTAATATCTGGCCATTGTTGTCTACAATGGCTAAGATTTGGCTGCTCTAGGCTTGAGCGGCTAGGATCTGGCCACTCTTGGTTTGAGCGACCAAGCTTGAATGGCTTGAAAAGGCCCCAAATGAGTGGTGAGAACCATTGTTGATTCTTGGAAATTCCAATATTTTATCTTATGATATTATGAGTGTGTCTATGTGAGAAGCTCCCCTAAGAATGACATAATTTAGGTGTCTAAATATACCCCTTTTTGTGACGCGCCGTGTGGAAAACACAATGTTGAGCAAAAATGTAGACTAATCTATTTGTAGGGTGTATGATGATCAATGGTATGATCAACACTGGATGGCCCAATCATGCAAGATGGCATGCATCACTTGAATCATTGCCTCAATGTTCGAAGGAATTAGATTAATGGCTTTTGCATGTTAAATTGCACTCATTCCTCAAACTCAATCGGGTAGCTTCAATTGCTAAAAAACATTTGACCAGTAGGAGAGATATAATTAAAGATGTCATGTCTACTTATGTTCGCAACAAAAAAGGGAAACTTGTGATTGTTGTATGCAATGATTCATAGGATGAACACTATTTTTTTATGATCGAGTGATATTTTTTTTATTTTGATTATGATTAAGTTGAAGATTTGAACTACTTCCTCACACAATGAATTGGTGAAGAAATGGCAATGAATAAAGTGACAAGTCGCTTGACCAATATGACTATTTTGGTTCCTTTCTCGCATTTTTTGCTTTTAATGGGCAATCCCACATCCAAGTGTGATTCCAATTGTTTATGATGATCATTCATCCTTATCCCAAGGAGCAGTCTAGCTATCAATAGCCTTCTTAGGGAGTTAGGATGAGTGATTCTATTTATGTTTAGATTGTATCATTTTGACTTAATTTTTTTTATGTCATAGGGGAATTAGAATGATCCTTTCACACCCGTGGAGCAGTACGAACATCTTGGTCTTCTTTGGGATTAAAGGGTTGTACATCGTAATTCCAAAATGATTTATTTTTGTCCCAAGTGGCCTTATGGTTGCCTACTCATCTCATCGAAATACATGGAGTACAAATCGCTGCAATTGTTGAGTGGATAGAGTAGGTACCTGGATATGAGGCTTGTTTGAGATTGTGATTTTATGTGATTTTTTGATTATTTTGAACATTATAATGATCTAAAACCATGAAGTGTGTTTATTTACTAGTTTTGTGGGATACCTCAAGGAGAAAATCCATTATTTTGATCTGTGGATCTGGCTACTGTCAGCTCTAGTAGCTTATGAGTTCCTACTTGTGGCCACTGTCACCTTAAGAAACCAAGAATTTCAGGCCACTGACATCAACAACGGCCAAGGCATAATTAAGGAAAACATAAAATTTACATTTCTAGGGTTTGACCTATCATTTTCACTATTGAAGATTCACTTTGGAAGCTCTGGTGCAATGGTTATGGTTGCAAATTTGAAACTTGATGGTGCTAAGGACATGGTTGCATGGGGTGAGACATCAGATGCTAAAGAAGCTAGAGCTTCTCAAGTATTTCTCTCTTCAAAACCCTAGCTCTCTTTTATTTTGTCTGTGTAAAACTAAACCTCACTAAGTAATGGGTAAAAAGAACCTCACTAAACCCACTGGCAATAAATAAACTCCGTAATTAGGATTAGGTTCCATTTTTCTATGGTGGGTTAGCCCCCAATTTTGCTTTCTATCAGTGGCTTCAGTGCAAGATTTTTGAAAATTTCCAGTTATTCACCTGCTACCACCATTTTGGACGTTTTGAATTTAGCTTAGTTTTTATGCTTGGGTATGAAATTTTACTTTCCAATTTGTTTGATTTCCCTCCCTATGTTTTTTTTTTAATTATTTTGTCAATTTTGCAATTTTTTCATTTTCTAGCCAAGGGTTCACGGGTTTGCCGTGTCGTTCCTTGGTCATTTTTTCTTAGAGTGGTTGGCTCTGAGCCACTATCACTTTGAGTGGACAAGCTTGAATCCCAATGGTAAAAAAATTGACCGTTGGGTCTTGGCCGCTGCTGCCTCTAGCGGCCAGGTTTCGACCACTATAGGCGACAACGACTAAAGCTTAAGACTTTTTTTTTTTGTATTTTTGTTGATTTTATGATATTTTTGCTTTTTTTGGTTAGGTGCAATCTGGTTCTTTTTCTTAGACTTAGAGTAACTCATGCTCTCTTGCACCGTTTTCATGTTTTTTTTTTGTGAATCATGCCTTAGATGCACTGTATTTACACTTCAATTTTGTTTTACTTTGCTTAGATCCTTACTACTCGGGCTCAAGACTCGAGGCTCTTGCTTGGATTGCTTCCTAGCTTTGATGATACAGACTGGGCATGGTTCAAAGCCCGTGGGTTATAGTATGTCATCAGGCTACCTTACATCATGGCATATCAGGCTTACCTTACGACTTTGGACCATCACTGAGACCTATGAACTTATACCTTCCACCTCCCAACTGGTGAGATGAAGATTATGCCAAAGGACATATATAGGATATTTAAGATTCCATTCTATGGGTGGCCATTATCTCTTCAACCACTAATGATTAGGTGGCTATCTTCACTCGGGTGTTTAGAGAGCATTCTACGGATGCTCTCAAGGACAACAAGTCTAAAGGAGTGTCCATCAGTCATTTGCATGGGGAGGGTGTCTTTATGGTGAGGCATGTCATATTGTTGATGGTGATCAACAATGTTCTTATCCTAGACTGCTTGGGTTTGAGGTTCCCATGGAACCTTCTAGCGATGGTGCAAGACCTATTGGATAGCGAGGAGCCTATCATCTATGCATGGGGTAGATCACTATTGGATCAGTGCTATGATGAGTTGTACCACATCCATTGATGAGGATGTGTCGACATTGGTTATAGCTTGCTCCTACAAGTTTAGGGATGGGAACACATTGTGGTAGATCATCCTAAGGGGCTCCCAACGGAGATTATAGCTATTAATTCTTGAACATAGTGCTAAGCTACCAGGTGGGCTCGAGAGCATGAGGAGCATAAGAGCCACACTTTTTTAGGGGAGTTATCCCACTACACTGATGCTTTCACTATATTATTGTTCAAAGATGTCATGTGGTGGCCTTACTATGAGTGCCCTACTTGGGATGATCCAACTAGCTTTACTACCAAGACATGGCATGAGCGATGGATTGTTGGCCATAAGATTGCCATCCGAGAATATTTCTTCTACTCTCGGGTTATTTTTTAGTACAAATTGTACGAGGATGTGCCCTTGATACTGTTCTTGTAGAGGCACCTCACAGTAGAGAAGTACCTATCTCCATGATAGATTATCGAGCTCTCAGATGATGAGGATGCCCTAGTTTTTGATCCTACAATGGTTGGTGGAGTTATAGAGGCCTACACCCAGTGGTAGGGTGATCAGATGTGGCATGGCATCGGTAGCTTAAGACACGAGAATGATGGCAGGGTGATGGTGTAGATCCGATAGGACATAGATTCTAAGCCAGGACCGAGGTATGGGTCTAGCCAGTAGAGCATGTGGCAGTGGAGGATCCTAACATTCCTAAGGAGGAGGAGGATTTAGAGCCCAAGGAGAGAGACTGACCTATATGAATGTAGCCCACAAAACTTTTCTCTAAAAGTTATCTCAAAGTTCTTTGGGAATCCTTCCCAATTACAATGTTTATGAGCCTCGGCCCAAAGGAGATACCTTCCCCCAATTAGAATTTATGAGCCTCTGCTCAAAGGAGATACCTTCCCCCAATCAGAATTTATGAGCCTCTGCTCAAAGGAGATACCTTCCCCCAATCAAAATTTATGAGCCTCTGCTCAAAGGAGATACCTTCCCCTCTGCTCTAGAAATGATCCCTCAAATATCAATCGCCTCTACCTCTTGCCAGCACATGGAACTCCTTTCCACCAAAGACCTCTTGTCCTCAATGCTTAGCCTAAGAGACCTCTGCCTTCTATGATCACGTCCATAGCAGCTCAGCAACCTGTACCAAACACAATCAGTTGGTCTAGTACAAGTCTTCCTCTATTTGTAAGATTTGTCCAACTCTTGAACAAATCAATCCTCTATATCCTCTACTCAAAATTTATGAGCCTCTGCTCAAAGGAGATACCTTCCCCTCTGCTCTAGAAATGATCCCTCAGAATATCAACTGCCTCTACCTCTTGCCAGCACATGGAACTCCTTTCCACCAAAGACCTCTTGTCCTCAATGCTTAGCCTAAGAGACCTCTGCCTTCTATGATCACGTCCACAGCAGCTCAGCAACCTGTACCAAACACAATCAGTTGGTCTAGTACAAGTCTTCCTCTATTTGTAAGATTTGTAGCACTAGAGGAGGTGATGCAGGGGGCTCAGGCCCAGTACTTAACTAATGTTCTATTTGGTCCTTGATCCATTTTTGAGGTCGACTGACCTATATGAATGTAGCCCACGGGAATTTTTGTATATCCATGGACTTGACAGACATACTTTTATGATAGATTTCCATTATGACTTATTATGTGTGTCATTTATTGCTCATGTTTTTGTTATTATTTTGTTTTATGATATGATGTGATGATGGTATTATGATGATTTGATGGATATGTTAGATGATAGATGATACTTGAAGATGCTTAGATGGATGTGTAGATGCTTATATGATTTGATGATATGTTGTGATGTATTTTGATGATGAATGATGAATTTATGATTGTATGCAAATGGATATTGCCTATATGTTTTATGATGTGCTTTATGGATTTAATGACTTGTTTTTGTGGATGTGATGTTATTGCTACAATGCATGTTTTAACTTTGCTTTAATTGTATGCATCTAACTTATGTGATGGAATGGTATAAATGAACCTATATGCACTAATTACTTAAAACATACGGAGTACATATGACATTGACAATCGTAATGGGTGATACAATAGAAAGTAAAAAATAATCATGAATTTAAACAATCACTCTTATCATAAGAATTGATTAAGTATTCATATATGATATGTAATGGTGTGTGATGTATTTTCTTATTAATTTTCTGTAAATTAAAATATATAAAGTAGTCAGTGGCCATATATATACTATTTCTAATATATATGCGGTATCTATCCTAATATGTTGATACCCCCTAATTTATAGAATCTTATAAATAAAGTGATGGTGTGAATAATGTTTTGATTTGTTGCTATGTAAGAATTTTTGGGGCTTTTCAGATATTCAAACACTCTAGTTCCCCTATCAACAATTGTCTGCTTACCACTTAGACTTTTGAAAAG
This sequence comes from Wollemia nobilis, assembly GCA_028583015.1. NCBI lineage: Eukaryota > Viridiplantae > Streptophyta > Pinopsida > Araucariales > Araucariaceae > Wollemia > Wollemia nobilis. Next base: position 2,454,480 of record JAQPPZ010017001.1, on the reverse strand, counting down.
TAAGGCTTTTGCCATGGACCTGTTTTTTCATGATCTCTGTGTGTGCATGTGATTGTATATTTTGAGGTAGAACTCAAGCATTTCCTCCGATGTCAGGCAATATTATTTCAGACCATTGTTGAGATCAGGGATCCTCAAGTGTTCATCTCATCCTTTATGGACTTAGTTGGACTATACCACTAGGCAATATTGGGTTACCTAAGCTAGCTCATCCACATTCAAACATTGGTCTACACAAATGCATGAAGCAATTGTAATAAACATATCATCATGCGTAAGGATTTCTCCTTCTAGTTTTGTACGATGCTGAGAATTCCAGGGATTCAAGCTTTATTCCCTTCTTTTTGGCTTCTTTTTTGGCTTTGGATTTTTGCTCATAATTAGTGATGAAAATCACTGTTTATTTTGATTTATTTTTTCTTTGAGCGGGGATTTTTGTAGTGATGATAATCACTATTTATTTTGCTCATATGTAGTGATGAAAATCACTGTTTATTTTTTATTTATTTTTGGAGCTTGATTTTTTTTTGAACTTATGATTTGTGCTTTGAAATCTGGACTGTATTCTTGGCATTTTGAATATGTACTTTGCTTTGGGATTTTTCTTATTTTGATTTAAGCAAGGGATTTGGATAGGGTAAAGCTTGTTATTTTTCCAATTCTCAACACTTTTAAACTGGTTGCATAAGGGGATAAGCAAGGAAGATCCTTTTAACTTAAGGTAACTTAGACCGCTTTACAACTTTCATATTTTCCTTGTACCAGCTAGGATTTTAGTGTTTCAATTAGTGACGGGATATTGAATATCCAAAGCTTTATCATGGCTAGAACTTACCTTCTACTAATCAAATTTTTTTTCCTCAAAAGTTGATAAGATCACTAGGTCTGGTTGACTCACCGAAAAACCTTAGTATATTATGTATAGCAACAAGTAATGGTTGTGTTGAAAAACACAATTACACACATGTATTGATGGAGGTATAGATTTGAATGATTTGTGCGACAAATTGTGGTATCACTTTTAAGACTCTTATGTCATATGAAATTGTAGTGTATATGAAAATGTAATGCAATGATGTGGATGCAAGATGTGAGATGCAATTGTTTTTGTATTTTTTATTTTTATGTTGTTTTTTTTTTTTTTTTTATTTGACCAAAGGGCTTTTTATGCTTTTGGGGCTCTTTTGTTATTGATTTTGACCAAGCAGTTTGAATTACCCTTGGAGCATTTTTGAATTGATTTTGACCAAGCAGTATGAACTACCCTTGGAGCCTTTGATTGATTGTTTTTGACCAAGTGGTATGAATTACCCTTGGAGCCTTTGATTTTTTTATTTTTGACCAAGCGGTATGAATTACCCTTGGAGCCTTTGATTGTATTTTTACCAAGCGGCTTGAATTTCCCTTGGAGCCTTTGATTTAATTGGATTTGACCAAGCAGTATGAATTACCCTTAGAGCCTTTGATTGTATTTTTACCAAGCGGCTTGAATTGCCCCTGGAGCCTTTGATTGTATTTTGACCAAGTGGTTTGAATTTCCCTTGGAGCCTTTGATTTGATTGGATTTGACCAAGCGGTATGAATTACCCTTGGATCCTTTGATTGTATTTTGACCAAGCGTCTTGAATTGCCCCTAAAGCCTTTGATTGTATTTTTGAAATTTTATTTTATTATGCTTTGTTTTGTGTTTTTGACATATTTGAATGTTTTTGTGTTTTATAAAATATTTGAATGTTTTTGGATTTTACGAAATATTTGATTTTTTTTTATTTTATGAAATATTTGAATGTTTTTATGTTTTATGAAATATTTGAATGTCTTTGGATTTTATGAAATATTTGAATGTTTTTGGATTTTATGAAATATTTGAATGTTTTTGGATTTTATGAAATATTTGAATGTTTTTGTGTTTTATGAAATATTTGAATGTTTTTGGATTTTATGAAATATTTGAATGTTTTTGAATTTTATGAAATATTTGAATGTTTTTGAATTTTATGAAATATTTGAATGTTTTTGTGTTTTATGTGTGAAATTCCTTTAAGTGAATGATATTGAGAGGTTCAGGATCTTCAACACCATCCAATGATATAATGCGATATGCTCCAGGTCCAACTCTTTGTGAAATCATGTATGGACCTATCCATTTTTCCGCGAACTTATCTCATAGATGCGATGGTATATTTGAATTATGCTGGTTTTCTTTGACCACTAGATCTCCAACCTTGAATTCCCTTAGGTGGACTTTACTATTGTAAGCTCATGCAAGGCGATCTTAGTAAATGTGAAGATGTTCCAAAGCATTGACTCAGCGTTCATCAAGAAGCATCAATTGATCAAGGTGGCCTTGCCGCACAACATCATCATCTATGAAGTCCTTTAATGTTATGCATAGAGTCGAGATTCCTAACTCTAGAAGCATGATGGCCTTAATTCCATATACTAGTGAAAATGGTGTTGACCTAGTGGGCATCCGTATACTAGTCCTATATGACCATAGTGCAAGAGGCAACTGCATGTGCCAATCCTTGTGATTTTCTTGCATTGTCTTCCTCAAAATGGAGACTATTATTTTTTTTGAGGCTTCTGCTTACCCATTTTATTGCGGATAATAAGGCGTTGAAAAATTGTGTTGAATATGGTATTTGTTCATTAAAGCATGCACATTTTTGTTCTTGAAATATGGCCCATTATCCGATATTATCTTAGAAGGGATCCCAAAATGACTTATGATATTGTGGAGTATAAACTCCACAATCCTTGGTCCAGTTGTTGATGTTAAGGGGATTGCTTCTACCCATTTAGTGAAGTATTTTGTGGCCATTATGATGAATGTGTGTTTGCCTGAGGATGGGGTGAGATCTTCCCAATCAAATCTAGTCCCCACTATGATAATTGCCATGCTTCCTGGATGGGCTACAAATATTGTGATGGTAAGTGCATTAGATTTGCATGATGTTGGAACTTACTATATTTCTTGACATACTCATAGCAGTCCTTTTCCATGGTGGGCCAATAGTAACCCATTCTCAAGATGTGTTTAATGATGGCCATGCCATTGAAGTGGCCTCCACATATTTCATCACAAGCTTGTGAAATTGCCCAATATGATTCCTGGGGCTCCAGAAAACAGAGTAATACTCCATCATATCCTTGTCTATAGAGGATTTATCCTATCAAGATGTATCTTGTTGCTCTCTATTTGAATGTTAGCATTTTATTATGTGACAAACCTTGAGGTACTATTCCAAGCTTTAGGAAGTCCTACAATTGGGAAATCCAATCCTGATAAGCCATGACTTCTATAGAAAAGACAGCTTGCTCTTCCTATATTTTTGAGCTAGTGAACATGGATTGAGGAGCAACTCTATGGTGTATGGTTTCACCACACTCCATAGGTCCTTGGGATATCAAATACCCCCAAGGTGCTATTTGTAATAAATATTTGGCTATGAAGGACCAATCCTAATTTAGTTCGATGTTGATCATGTTGATTGATTCTTGATTTTCAAAAGCTTCACAATGTATTGCTGAGTGCGAAAGAACTTTCACATGAATGGTTATAAAATTAGTAGATGAATTTTGAGGGATTAATGATCCCAAATTCCAATCATCTACAAATATATTCGATGTACGAGGGATTACCTCGATGTCGTACCATTCCAATCGGGCTAGGTAAGTGTCAACAAGTTCCTTGTAAGTCTTCAGGAGTGGGCACCTACATTGGAATAGTCCTTTGACCTAGTTTACTATGAGCAAGGAGTCACCAAAGATATTCAATATTTTAATGCCCATTTCTATGGCTCTTTGGAGTCCTAGGATCAATTCTTCATATTCTATATTATTGTTTATGTACGAGAAGTCTAGTTTGCACGATAAGGATAATGGAGCGCCCTACGGTGTGATAAAGACAATCCCTACTCTACCTCCTTGTTCACACTTTGAACCATCGAAGAACAATGAAATATCTCTTTCTTTCTTAGGTTCTTTGAGTTCTGGAAAAATTGATAATGTAAAGATCGCATCATCAAAAAATTCTATGGTGAGAGGCTTGTTATCCTGAAGAGGTACCTCTGCTAATTGATCTGCTATGACTTGTCTCTTGATGGAATTTTGGCTTATGAACTCTAGATCAAATTCTATCAATAACATGATCCACTTTGTGGTATGTGTATTGTGATATGTCTTGCTCATCATGTACTGCAAAGGATTCTATTTTGATATGACATAGGTCATATGGCTCAACATGTAGTATCATAATTTTTGAGTTGCAAAGACCACTACTAAACACAACTTTTTGACATATGCATATCCCAGCTCATAACTCACCAATGTGCGACTAATGTAATATATGGCCTGCTCTTTGTCTTGTGCATTCTTTTGGGCTAACATGGTGCCCAATGCAAAAATTAGTAGTCGATATATAGTAAAAATGGTATTTTTGGCCTCGGTGGAGCCAATACTGGTGGTGTTGCTAGATAAGTTTTGATCTCTGCAAAGGCTTGATGGAATTCTTCATCCCAATGAAAAGGGACTTCCTTACATAGAAACCTATTAATAGGTCTACATTTGTCTGATAATTGCACGATGAATCTTTTGATGGATGCTATCTTGCCTTGTAGGCTCCACAACTCCCTAATGTTGGTAGGGGTGGCTATTTCCAGTATAGCTTTTAACTTTGTAGGATCTACTTCGATACATCTCTTGGATACGATGAATCCCAAAAGCCAAATACGCACTTCTTAGTATTCAATCAGAAATTGTGTTCTATGAGGCAATTGAAGAATTATCTAAGGTCTTCGGCATGCTCTTACTGCAACAAGGACTTGGCTAGTAAGTCATCCATGTATTCTTCTAAGATCTTATGCATATAGTCATGGAATATGTATGTCATGTCTCGTTGATATGTGCCACCAGCATTTTTGAGACTGAATGACATTACTTTGTAATATAATGTTTCCCATGGTGTAATGAAAGCATTTTTATGTTGATATTCAGGCTTAATCAAGATTTGATTGTATCCAAAAAACCATCCATTAGGGAGAGTATTTCATGACCTACGGTTGCATCCACAAGAGCATCTATATTTGGCAATAGGAATGAATCCTTTGGTATTGCCCTATTAAAAACCCTAAAATCCATGCAGATACGGACTTTCCATCAGGTTTCTCCATGGGTACCATGTTCGACACCCACTTAGAGTAGTCTATAGGAACTATGAATAATGCATCCAATAGTTTTTGCAATTTGTTCTTCACCATCAAAGCGATGGTTGGATGCATTTTTTTTAGTTTTTGCTTGACTGGCTTCTTCATAGGATCCAATTAAAGGTTGTGAATGACTAACTTTGGATCTATCCCTGGCATGTCTTTGTAAGTCTAAGCAAAAATATTTGGCCTCTCCTTGAGGAGAGGAATTAGGATGGCTTGTTCCTTTAGAGATAAACTTTCTCCGAACTTGACTTTCCTTGTTTGGGTAGGATCATCACTGATGTCCACCTCAAAATTTGCTTCTATAGCCATATGTGACCCATCCTCTAGCTAATGAGGCATGGGTATCAAATGAATATCATCGATGGGATTTATAGGACCTAGTGAATTGGGTTATAAACCAGCATGGAAGACATCATATACACAACCTGATGCAAAATGGAATGGCTATAACATCTCTTAATTGGGGAAGAGGTCTTCAGGATCTATGGGTGAATTAGCGCAATCCCAATAAATAGCTTATACATCAAGATGCAATTATTTGGTAGGATCTATTGGATTATGAAGTGGAGTGGTCAAATCAATGGAGATCATGTTGATGGATGAAATGAAATATCCAAGACCGCATGGATGCAATATTGTCTCAAGGGCTTCCCTTACATACTCATGATGAGGTTTTGGAGGAATGGGAATTTTTGGATCTAGCACATAAGGAGGGTGGACAATAGGATTAGTGGGCTCTAACTGCTATTTGAATATAGACAAAGGGGGATTTACCATCTGATGAATGGCTGCTAGGTCAATAGGTCTCACTAAAAATTGGAGATGAGGGTCTATGGCACAGAGTGCCACCTCTCTCTCTATTAGCTCATTGAATTGTCACAAGTGGAGAGGCCCAAGATAAGCCATATCAATCTCATACTTAAAGTCATCATCACTTATCCAAAAATTGTTAGCATTGGTATGTGGTCCTAAGACAAGGGGCTCACATCTTGGCCCCAAGTAGGCCATCTCTGTTTCATCTTCATATTCTTCATCACTTATGAAGAATCCATTTGCATTTGTCTCTTGCCTTAAAGTTAGGGGTTGATGGCTTAGGCCTAAGTAATCTCTTTCTATTGAGTATTTTGATTCATAGTCACTTTCATCTAATGTATATCCACTCTTATCATAGATGGACCATGTGAGACTTTGTAAATAGTGAGGCCCTTGATAGGCTAAGCCAAGTTGTGCCTCATCATAACTTTCTTCATATATATTCTCCTCATCCCATGAGTTGTACCCTTTTGGGGTGGAATCAATTGAGGTGTTTGGATGATAAGTTTTTGGAGGCGATATGTTCATCATGGCCACTTATTTATTGCTCAAATTTTCTATTCTTAGGGGGTGATAAGGAATGAAATCAATGTCTTCTCCTAACCCTATGCTTAATATTTCCAATTCTACTACAAGAGAGTCATATCGACCTTCGCTATAATAGCCTAAGCCAAATTTGTTAGAGGGAAGCTGATATAGTGGCTCGTATGGCTGCTTGCGCCCCTACTCATATACGCCAAGGCCATATTCATGCTAGTGGAAATGCTCAAAGTAGATTAGAGCAAAATCAGGGTTAGAAAGGTAATGAACATTGGTTGTGAATAATTTGTCACCATCCTCTTCTATATCTGAAGACTTATGAGTGTAGTACAGGTTGGCATAGACAAAATTGGTTTGGTTGGGAGGATTCTAAGTGGAACCACTGTTCCTACTGGTGGCCTCAAGTCCTTAGGCCTCCTATGTCTTATGCAGACTCAATTATAGGCATAAAGGTAATGTTCTACACAAGGTACTCCCCTATGCCTATTCTTTCCAAGTGTATTGATGCATGTGATGTGGATGACCCCACGGATGATACTGGTGAAGTAGGGTGATAATCACTATCTTCATCTTGATCTTGAGGATCTTCCTCTTCCATAGGACTTGGAATTTTAGAAATGGCTATAGTTGGCATTTCTTTGGGTCTTTATTCCTTAACTAAGGGTACCTTTAGCTTCTGATTGTCTTTTGGTTTTGACATTGATGGTACTTTAGAAGCATTGACTGTCTTGAGTGCACTAGGAGGTGTTGATGTGCATGGGTCTTTTCTTACTCCTTTGTCTTCATTATCCACATGTGTGTTTGGGGATGAATGTGCCATGTACAGGTGAGTAGAAGGGATTACGAATTATCCTAGAATGTCCACATGATTGATGTATTTAAAAGGCTCTTCATCATCTAGAACCAAATAGATTTTGTTCTCATGCACATACTTGACACACTGGTGCAAGATCAAAGTCACACACTTCATGGCCCTTATCCAAGGGTGCCCTAAGAGGATGTTGTACTACATAGCTCCTAGCTCCTTCCAAAACATGACACATCATGGGTATGGTCTTGTGTCCCACCTTGATGGATAGGACTATCGTTCCCACAGTATTACATAAAGCATCATTAAAAGCTCTCAATGTGTAAGCTCCCGAAATGATATTGGACTTGGGGATTTTGAGGTGCTCTATTGCAATTGTTGTGATGATGTTTATCAATTAACCTGTATCGACCAAGACCCTCTTGAAAGGTAAGTCATTTATTTCCACTACAATGTTCAATGGATGGTACTGTCTTAATCTCATGATCATAGAATTGGATTACGGGTTCCTGGCATTCTTGTACTTGTCCTAAAAAGTTAGTGAATGCATTCGCATCTTGTGGTTGAAGCTCAATTGTTCTTAAAATATCCATTAGAGTCTCCCTATGCTTTTGGGACTGTTGTATGAGCTCATAGATGGATAACTTAGTTGGATTCGTCTATAGGTTTTGCTCTAATATACTCCGAATAGTTACCATAGGTCTTGTTGGTGGACCTGGAAGGTTGTATTGCCTTTGCCTAGGAGTGGCTGGGATGTTCATGGGAGCTATAAGAAGTTACGGTTGACCATACCGCCTAGTCCTTGTTGCTATATTAACAATATCAACCATCCTAATGCATCCATGGGTAGGTATGTCAGCTCGAACCTGATTGACTTGGACCCCTTGCTCTCAAGGGGCCTCATGATTGGGCAATGGATTTTTGTATATGCCCATGTCTTTATTAGCAGGAGCTAGTGGGTTTTCAAATTTGAGCTCTCCTGCCTCAACCATGTTTTGCACTTGATGCTTAAACCTGACACAAGCCTCAATGTCATGCTCTAGTATCCTGTGATAAGGGTAAAATTGATCTTCCCTATATCCTTTTTTCTTAGGATGGTTGGGATATATAAGAAGTATATCAAGAAATTTGATCCTCCTAGCCTTGTTTAATTTATTGCATTGATTCTGTCAGAGGGATGAAATAACAAGGCGGCTTGCATTCTCAATTTCTTCGTTGGTTGTTCTTTTGGTCATAATTTGCTGGAAAAGGATGTTCTTGATAGTTCTATGGTTGTTTTGCACTCCCATCCTTGGGTGTAGCCAATACGACTTGGTTGACTAGAGCAGGGTTGCCCTGCTTCTGCTTATACTTGTCATTCTTACCATTCTTGTTCCACTCCTTTTTGTTTCACAGCTTAATGGTTCCCTCATCTACTTTTATTTCTTATATGAGTTTGGACTGTTCTAAAGCTTCTTCAAACAAAGGATACTATTGGAGTTGTAGCAAGAGAGAGATATGTTTAGAAAAAAAATTGGTGAACATGCGAACGATCTCTTTCATGGGAACAAAGAATGATAATTTTACCATGACTTTTCTCCATCTATTCCCATAATCCATTACTGGCTCATCATCATACTGTTTCAAGTTGTTCAGGTCTGAAAGCTTCACCTTCTTATTAGCACCAAAGGAGAAACACTTCAATAATGCGTTTACTAGTTTTTCAAAGTTGGTTATGCTATGCTTAGGTAGTTGGTTGAACCATTGAGTGGCAACACCTAAAAATGTCATTATGAATGTTCTTAGCATAAGAGCGTCATTGTATTCAAGATGAAAACAAGCATTGATAAAGTTGGTGACATGTTCTTGTGCATCCTCTTCACCTTTAAACTTCTCTAACCTAGGAATCTCAAAGTGCTTAGGATATGGAGGGCTAGGGATTGATGGGCACAATGGTTTATTGTGTATTTTTCTCAATGTTGGTGAGTTCCCATCTGCCTCTTGTTTCTCAAAGGTTTTCATCTTTTTAGCAAGCTCTTGAAATGCCTTTGATGCACAAATTTTCTCCTCTTGTAAGCCTATTCACATTGGCAATGGAGGTAACTCTCTATCCATTTGATTTATTCCATTTTCCTCCCTCCTATGAGGGGACCTAGGATTATGATCTTGGTTTGTTATATTTGCCCTTCCACCATTAGTTGAATTTCATTCATGATTTGGTGGGGGATTTAATTGTGGGCTATATTGTCTAGTGCACCTCTCCTTAGGTGAGTCAGCATGTCTTGTTATTTGGTGGTCACCACTATTTACCTATAAATTGTTAAGAGCTAGCCACTCAACTTGCTCTCTTAAGCACTGCTCATGTTGGTGCAATAGTATTTCTCTTTGTTTCTCTTGTTCGAGAGCTTCTACTAGATCTCGCTCCTTATGTAATACATTTTATAACCGCCTCATTAAGTCAGTTTATGCTATCATAGAAGACTCATGTTTATATGACTTTTTTCTTGTTGTCTTGACTCGTAGGTTCCTCGAGGGGGTTTTTGCTGTATCTATACTCTTGCTAGCTAATGTGACTTGTTCAGTGTACTATTGAGTATCCCTATGATTATACTCCATGCGTCTTCTATGGGTCACTCTAAGGTACCCCAAAATTGGGAGGTATGTTTAGAAGTCACGGTTCGTGAGCTTCCATATGCAGAGTTTGTAGTAGCTACAATTCTTTGAGTTTGTTGAGTAGGAAATTGATCCAACCCATCTAGCTATCTTGTTTTCCATGGTTGGTCCTATGGGGTGCCATTCACTCCTATGAGGTCATAGTCTATGGGAATATTTCCTTTTGTGTGAAAGTTTTCTTCTATTTGATTCCCATGGCTATATGTAGCTCTAGATTCTTGCCCTTCAATAGGTAGTCTTGTCTCATATGTTTCTTGTGAGTCTTGAAGTGTTGCAATTTTTGTTTACCTTCTTGATGAGGGCTTGGTGGTAACATGTTTTCTCCATGTGGATGGATATGTGGCAATCTTGTCATCCCTATGTGAAGAATGAGTCTTAGAAACTTCTTTATACCCATATGAGGAGGAAGCCCTTGAAGCTTCCTCACTTCTTTGAGATGTTTCTATGTGTATAGAGGAGGTCCTTGAGGTCTCCTCATGTCTTCTTGATGAGGATGGCTATGAAGCCTTTTTTTATTTATGTGACTTTGTTCCATGATGTAGTTCTTTACTTGGGGTTTCTCGAGGAGATCCCCAAGGGTTGAGTTATCACCCTTAGGCTCGTGGAGCTACATATCATGGTATTACAGGTAGGTTATTCAATGTTATTATGACTCTGCCTATGGGTATGAATTACTTTTGTCTCTCCCTCGGTATCAAATCAAGGGTAATTACTTCTTGTTTTGACCATGTTGTCTTATGAATTGATATTTTGAGTTGCAATTTAGGAATAAGCACACAATACCAAGCAAATGTTTATCTTGATTACCAATTTAAGTATGCCCTCGACTGTTTAATGTGTTTTGATGTGTTGTTCTCTTGATTTATTTGCTCATCTTTGGATTAAGAATGAGAAGACTCATCCATAGTGATAGTCAAGTACACTCATGCCAAACATGATTTTCCCAAAATAAGTTAGGGTACATCATTGAAGACCCAATGGCGGGTTCACCTAGCTCTTCCAATCTTAACCAATGATTATTCCAATAGTGGGAGATAGTTTGAACACAAGTAACTTAGTGTCACTATAAGTAAGTTTCCCAATACATTTCTAGGAAGCTCTAGGGGGAAAACCAGTGGAATGAGATGAATTCCAACATCAGTGGACTGAATTGAAGGTTGGTGATGAAATACAACTCTCCAATGTTTGAATGAGACATGCATGTGTGGTGTTCATTTTAAGATTGCATAATATAAAGTGCATCATATAGTAGCAATGAATCTTTCCTATATGCCTAAATGAAAAAATACATTTCAATATTTAGAAATATGCATGAACTACTATGATTTGTATGAGCGCACTTTATTTCATGTGACTATGGCCTCTAGTAGGGCCTCAGAGCAAGCAAACAACATACAATGTCTAGCACGTTGGATTCTAGGGTGAACATTTCAGGCATAAGCCACTATTCCTAGCAACGCCCAATGGAAAATTTAAAAGAAGATCTAAGATATGTGAAATGCTTAATTATTTATTCTTTTATTCTTTCAATTTCCAAACATAAATGTGCATTAAGTTCTCTTTTTTAGGCACACAAAAGCAGATAGAAAGTTGTAAAATATCAAAGAAGCTATACCAACCTCTGATCCAGCTCAGAGAGTTAGCTTTTTGACCTCTAATGCACTCTAGTTCTGGCCATTGTTGACTAGAGTGGCTGGTTCTTGGTTGTTGTAGCTCATAGTGGCTAAGCTCTATTGGTCGATGTAGCTCAGAGCGGCTAGGTTTTGGTCGCTGTAGCTCAGATCGGCTAGACCTGCACATAAAACTAAGTTAGTATTTTGGTAGAACATAAAAAATTAGTGTTGGTACCATCATGATCTCCATCTGTAGCGACCTCAGGAATGCACACATCGGTCCCTTTTCTAGCCCTAATTGCAATGTTATTGAAATACTAAAGATGAAATGGAAATACAAGAGGAAAAAGTATATAACAAGAAATAACAAAATACGAATCTCTTTATTGATATTGAAGCTTGGTAACATGTCGGTCCATCTAAGGGATACCCATTTTGATACTATAAATTAAAAATAGGTAAGGAGTGCCCCTTTCATGAAGAGGTGGTTTGCTTATAAAATCTTCTCAGTTCCACACATGAAAATGTATTAGGGCTTACAGATGCCTCCTTCTCCAGGTCTATTTCCTAGAGGGATCCCTTTTCCTCTTGTATGTTGGAATCTTTGTCCAGTGTACCTGTGGCCTTGCAAGCAATGAAACAATAATACACATTTATGTGTTCGAGATTGCCTCCCTAGATGAGGTTGTTAGTAATAAAATAATGTAACTAAAATATGATAAAACTATACTATAAAATCATGTAAATCTATGCTAATGACGTGAAAACATAAATAAATAGAATAAAAGAAGTTATGTCTAACCTAAGCTAAGCCTACGGGCCACTGTCCAAGACAATGGCTACTAAATTAAACCTTACCCTCTTTGACCCAAAGATATTGGTTAAATACTATATAATGTTGAAATAGTAGGTGTTATGCTCTTCAATCCATTAGAGTTTCACCATACAGGTGATCTCAAAGAGAACTCTCCAAGTATCGAAAGATCTCCTAAAAAATATGTCTCTCTATCTAATATAATCTCTTGTATGTCCCCTAGTGCTCTTAGGCTTACACCTTTTATAGTGTGAAACCCTAGGTTTATTTCCAAGCCCTAGGAATGAATTTCTCATGCGTAGTGCAAGTTAGCATGAAAATCTTTTGTCCATTTTCTATGTTTGAAGGCCAGTTAACTAAAATCTAACTGCCCACTTGAGTCTTCTATGTGAACTGGTCGTTAGCATGAGAAGCTTTTGTCACTTTTTTTATGCTTGGAGGTTAGTTAACTTAAGTCTAAATGCAAAATCAAACCTCCTATGTGAACTGGTCATGAAAATGAATGCAAAGTCACTCCTACTCCCCTTTATTGCATGCAGACTACCACTTTCGCATGTGATTAGACTTGTTTATCAACAAACTACTTCTTATGGACTAGCCACTATCATCTATAGTGGCTAATATTTGGCCACTATCATTTGTAGTGCCTAAGGTTTGGCTACTCTAGGCTTGAGCGGCTAGGATACGGTCACTCTTGGTTTGAGTGGCCAAGATTGAATGGCTTGAAAAGGCCCCAAATGAGTGGTGAGAACCATTGTTGATGCTTGGAAACTCCAATATTATGTCTTATGATCTTATGAGTGTGTCTATGTGAGTAGCTCCCCTAAGCATGACACAATTTATGTGTCTACACTTTCCAGATATGATGCCGAAGACGCACTTCTTGGTGTTCAGTCTCACGTTATGTTCAATGAGGCAGTCTAATACTTTTCTCAATACCTCAATATACTCATGGCATAATAATGATTTAGCAAATAATTCATCCATGTAATCTTCCATAATTTTATGCATGTAGTCATGGAATATGTATGTCATGGCATTTTGGTAGGTGGTGTTGGTATTTTTAAGGCCGAAGAGCATGACCTTATAGCAAAATTTCCTCCAAGGCATTGTGAACGTCATTTTGAGTTGGTCCTCTAGGTTGATTCAAATCTGATTGTACCTAGAGAAATCATCCATAAGGGATAACATTTTGTGGCTAGATGTGGCATGTACCAGGGCATTGATGCTTGGCAAAGGGAAATCATCCTTAGGACTCGCTTTATTTAGGTCTCAAAAATTGGTGCAAATGCAAATCCTCCAATCTGGATTCTTGACAGGAACCATTTTGGATAACCATGGTGGATATTCTATAGAAATGACAAAATGGGCATCCAATAGCGTCTATAGCTCATATTTGACCATCAAGGCCACTATTGGATGCATATTTCTAAGTTTTTGCTTGATAAGCTTGGCCTTCGAGTCAAGCATCAAATTATGGGTGACTAGATTTGGATCCAGTCCCAACATGTCTTTATAGGACCATGTAAATTCTTTTTCCTAGTGAGAAGGGCTATGTAATTCGTTTGCTCTTTAGGGGATAGGCTTTACCCTAGCTTGATGTAATGTGGATTTTTAGGGTTTGATCCGATATCTACATCAATCATAGGCTCGATTGACATATGCGACTCCTCCTCTAGCTGGTGGAGGGTAGGGATCAAATGGATGTCATCCACTATATTTAGATCATCAATGGGATCCTTGGGTTCCTCATCAGTATGGAAGACATAATGAGCTAGCCTTGTAGATAAGTGGAATAGTTGTAGCATATTTTTGTAGGGCCAATACTCAGAAGGTCATGGGGTGAATATCCTCGGTCAAATTCAATTACCCCCAAGTCAAGGTGCAATGACTTTGATGAGTTATTCAAATATTGAAATGGCTTGAACAAATATATGGAAATCATATTGATAGACGGATGATTTCCCCTAGGTGGTAGGTGGTGACCATGGACCTCTAGATGTAGCATGACCTAAGGAGGTGACTGCAAAGGTGGTGGAATGATAGGAAGTGGTCGATGTGGCTACAGAGGAACTTGCCCTTCATGAGGTAGAAGCTACCACCAAATGGGCTCTTGTAATGAGAATAGGCATAGAAAGTAATCATCATTATCATCCCATAGTCTAACTCGTCATCATATGTCCACTCATAAGGGTACCTTAGATATTATTGCTCATCATCATGGGAAAGAGTGTGAACCTTCACCTCTCTCATAATATTGGATACCATCTCGATGCAGTTTGTCGTCTCCCAAGGGCATAGGGAAATAGTACCCCAATGATTAGATGTGATTAGGGTTGGCAAAGGGATCTCGAGCCAACTCATATCTATAATTGAGGCATATGCACTCCATGCCATCAACAAGAATATCCAAATGTAGGGGGTTGTTATGTCCTAACCCTAACTTATCATATGGTATCTGGTACTAGGATTGAAATGGAACTTGCATGCCTTGCTCATACAGGCATAACCCATAATCATGCCAATTGAATAGGTCAAGATACTTTAGGGTGAATTTAGGGTTAGAAAAGTAGTGGATGTCCTCTCCAAAGGGCTCTTCATCCTCCTCATGTTGTTGGTAGGGTTCGATTCCATAGTCAAGTCCCCCATATAAGAATTTTATTTTATTAGGGGGTATGCCTAGGGGTATGATAGTGCCTATGGAAAGACAGGGTCGATCCATGTATTGCACCAAATCTATAGAAGGGGTAGTTGTGACCTCCATAACCTCACTAACTATATATTCTCCTAATCTAGTGGAAGCCAAGTGAACTATCACCTGAGGCTACATATAGAAGAGTGATGAGAGTGAGATCTAATCTAAATCATCTTCTACCACATGTGGTAGCTCTTCATCATATGGGCTAGGTATCTCCTCTATGGATATGGTGGATATGGTCATTTGTACTCCATCAATGGGATTCTTCCCTAGGTTCCTCAATAATGGTTCTACCATCCCAGTGGGCATCAGAGGGGGTGTCGATGATGAGGAAGGTATGTCATGTGATGATGAGGGGGTAAAACCTTAACTAGATTTATTTGGATAGAAATCTAGATGTGTTGATGGTAAGGTTGAATTAGGGATCTACTACACCATGTTATAGTACTTTTAGGGCTCTAGTTCCATAGGGATGACATGAACTTACCCTTCATGGGTGTACTTGAGGCACTGGTGAGAAATGGAAGGTACACACTTCATGTCCCTAATCCATGGTATGCCTAAAAAGATATTGTATGCCATCTCACCCTCCAATATGTGCATAGCATCGAGATGGTCTTCTATCCTACCTAAATAGGTAAGATAATCATACCAACTATTGAGCATTTGACATCATTAAAGGATCAGAGGGTGTATGTAGATGGGACAATATGGGATGTCAAGAGCTTCAAGTGCTTGAGAGATATTTTAATGATGATATTTCTAGAATACCCTATGTCTATAAACACTCTCTTGTATGGTGTCCCATTTACACATGCAACGATGTGTAAGGGAGGGTCCACCATATCATGCAAAACTAATTTAAGCTCATCTTCTCAAAAGGCTATCACTGGTTCAGTGCACTATCTGACATACCCCACAAAGATGTTGAAGGATTTGGACTCCTAGGGTTGAAGCTCTATGGCCTGAAGGATCTCCATAAAATCCTCTCTATGAGGTTGCAATTTTTGAATCATCTTGTAGATGGAGAGCCAGACAGATGTTTTCAAGCTCTGAGTGAGCCTACTCTTGAAGGTGGCTATAGGCCTAGGTGGAAGGCTCAACAGAGGAGGTGGTGGCTATTGTGACATCAAAGAGACATCACCTTGAGCCATAGGTGGTGTGGATAGACTTGGGTACCACCTATTCCTCATGATAATTTTGATCATACCAACATAACCCTATTGAGGAAAGGCATAGTGAATGTCATTCACCAGGGGCACTCGCTTGGTCTACTCCACATGGGCATGCAAGGGATCTTTAAATATCTTTATCTGCTAGTTGTTTAGCATGATAGGGTTGTACCACCATGATTACCACTAAAGTAGGTAAAAATAGTGTACCAAATGAAATATAAATAATGCAGGTATCTATGCCCTGTCACTAATGAGCGCCAAACAGAAGCATGTAAGTAAATGGAAAGATAACAAATAACAATAAGTAGAGAAAAAAAGTATATCTCTTATTAATAAAAATGATCCAAAAATTATGGGTTACAATGCATCCCCTTGAGGGATCAAAATGGGATATGCTAATGTTTCCAACTCGGGTGCCCAAGGGTCAAATCTCCAAGGAATTTAGGTGCACATCCAATGTCTTTCCTCGTACCCACAATCGAAGTGGGTAGGCAAAAGTTGTTTCTACTTGTGTCTTTGATATATTATGTCTTAGGATACCTCCCAATGTGTTGTAATGACCTACACTTGCACACAAGGAAACCAGAATCATCAAATAGTGAGTGTGTGTGATAGAAAGCATGAAATCCCCACATGATAAAAATAACTAATAATGATGAAAGGTATCAAATCAACTCCAAATGACATGAAATTTATGACATATGTAAAATGGAATATTTTGGGAAGATATCACTAGAAATTGCACCAAAATTGCATCCGATGGGACTTCGAAAGTTCAATTCGTAACCTAAAAAACCCAAAGCAAGTATATTTTGACCCTATGCATATCCAAAATGCATGAAAATTGGACATAATACATAAAATATTATTATAAGAAAACCCATTTTATTAAATTTTTGAGATCAATCATAGTTTGGGTGTTCCCTAAGATGACCATCGAATACCTGCAAGAGACCCTACAAAACACTAAAAATGCAATATCTCAGCCAATATAACTCAGAATGACATGAAATTTTCACTACAGTATAATATTAGCATCATAGATATCTATTTGTCCTAGGGTGGACTGAATAGGACTATCATAGATTAGGGGGAATCCCAGGGTGCGATGCCCATAGAATCTCCTTAAATTTTACCACTAATTCCACTTGGAATGATGCAAAACCCTATACAATGTGTTGTCATCAAATTTTGTGATGGAATTCACTCAGTTGGTTTGTTTTTGTAACATATTATACCTCCTAACTCACTCGTAAACCTCCTTCACTAGGAAGATATTTTTAGGGAACAATTGGCACAAAAGGGTGGAAGGAAATCTTGGTAGAAATCCATTTCTTTGTCCTCAAAATATCCCCTATATTTTTGTGGAAAATGTCTCCACTTTATAGCCTAAATAGGATTCAGGGGTCAAAAGGTATGCAAGGGCATGCGAGGCATGAGGTACCACTTGTACACTAGGGTGGCATGCATTGGAGGGAGAATAAAATCTCCCAATTTGGCCTCCCTCATGGGCTAGAGCATTAAGATGTTGTGTGCCCTAACCTCCTAGCCATTATGGACCAGAAATATAACTCTTGGCAGGTGCCATTTTCCCAGGTTTGAATTTTTTCTAGTCAAACTTGCTATTCGCTCCACCTCAAAGTGAATGCTTCTATTCGCTCTGGGGTGCAACAAATAGGTTTTGTATCCATCCCAAGGTGGAACAAATAGTATAATGGTGTCCAAAAGGTGCCAAAGGTGGCTTAGAACCTTCCAAAACCTTGCATTAAGTGGTTAGAACCACTGTATACCTATTGAGGGCTGCCCTAGGGGCCTTGGTGTGTCGTGAAGTCACTACTTATTGTAGCACAATCGAATTGACCAATTTTTTAGTGTCTACACCACCTTAATCCCTTTTTTAAAATTGTTCTAGCTAAGCATATTGATTTCTAGAAGAAAGAACTAGAGGTAGGAATGTCTCCATAAAGGAATTCAAAAAATTGAATATATTTTATTTTGACGATATTGAACCATTCAATATTTTCTCTCGAGATGAGGTTCCAAGCCTGCTTATCTAGAAGAGCAATGTTGAGCTACTAAATTCTCCTCAGACCTAATCCTCCTTGTGCTTTGGGTTTGCAAACATTATCCTAGGCAACAAGATGAAATATATTTCTATTTTCAATACCTGTCCAAAGAAAATGCTTTTAGATTTGTTCCATTTTGTGATACACTTTTGTAGGATCTTTGAACAAGGAGAGAAAATAAATAGGAATGCTCTGAAGATAAGCCATAGTAAGAATGGTTTTTCTAGCCTGAGAAAGAATATTACCTCAAATTTTCCACCTCAACAATAATATTTCAACCTTAGGCAAGAGTAAATATTTTCCCACCTCAATTATAATATTTCAACCTTTGCCCATTACACACACTTGAAATATTTAAATGTTTAATTTAAATATTGCATTATATTTCAACCTTTTGATATTACATCACCCTTGAAGAAAATAAATTTGCCTTGAATAATTCATCCACTATTTTCTATCAACCAAGTCAACCTTTGAAATCAATGAAAACTTAATAATTCTAAAAAAGTGATGGCTAGTCCTTCAATGGGGATACTATAAATCTGGTAGGCATCCTCTAATATCACCAACATCTCACTAGTCAGGATATGGAAAGTATTGGTCATGCTATCCCAACGATGAACCATGGTCATGAGGTATGCCTGATATGACATCTATCAGTAGGCACATAAGACATAAGATGCTCCCTCTTACTAAAATTACAATCTACTCCCCTTACTAAAATTCTCCCCCTTTGACATCAATGGCAAAGGCTTATTGGGGATAAAGGATAAGACACTTGACAAAATCCTATTTCTAATTGCTCTAACTGAGACTTCAATGATGAGATGGGAGTGAAATTACTCCCAACTTAATATGCCCCTTTTCTTGTTCTATTTTCTTTTTCCAAAATTTTGAGGGCATATCTGATGAGGCCTGGAAATGCCTCAATAATAACATGTTTTGAACACTAAAATTGCCTATAAACTCTTGTGTTTTATCTTATATGTTAGTTAAGTTGATTCAATATGTTGTATATTAACCATTTTGCATGAGCAATGTATTTAGAATATTATATGCTGATTTTTATAGCTTTTTGCATAGTTTTGTGTTCTTTTTGCTATGACTTGCTAAAATGGGATATGCTTAGAATAATAGTAGCATTTCACTAATCATGTTTTGATTTTTCTCAAGCATTTATTTCACCTAAATCTGGCAACAGTGCAAGCAAACTGTTGTCATGCAAAGAAAATTGGTCTTTCCCATGTAAATTCCAGCCAGCTGTCCATAAACAGCAAGGCATGGAATTCACATGAGGAAAGAGATGAAGACCATTAGAATTTGATCTTAGGAGATAACCCACCTGAGAGATGCAGAAGAAATCACTGGAAAAGCACACATTTGTTTATTCCGAAGTATCTTCAAAATGAACAGATATCTTTGAAATGAGAGAACACAGCATCTTCAGAATGAGCGGATATTCAAAATGAAGAATGCAGTATCTTTGGAATGAGTGGATCTTCAAAATGAGGATTGCAGTATCTTCAGAATGAGAACTACAGTATCTTTAGAATGAGCAATATTCAGAATAAGAATTGCATTGTCTTCGAAATGAAGCCACTTATCTTCGGAATGAAAATAGAGTGTGCTTTTTGACTTGTTGACCGATTTCTAAAGCCAAAAAAAGGGAAATAAATGTTGGAAAAGGTAAAGGAAAATATCTTCCATCTATCTTTGCCGTCATTGCCAACCAAAGCCATCATTAATGGAAAGATCAAGTTTTAATCTTCTTCTAGGATAAAACCAGAATTTGTTGCAACATTGTAGGATTAGATCTTTTGAGATATTCTTTGTTTGTAATCAGACCTTAGGACATTTATAAATATTTCTCCCATTCAGGTTGAGCCTAGTAGGGAGTAGAAGGAAGCAAGTAATATATGTAGAGAAAGTAAAGAAGCAAAAAATAGGTAGAATTAAACTGTTATAGTCCTATAACAGGTTTTCAACAGAATTATTGTAATCATGTTCTTTAATAAATAAAGTGCACCAGTTCTATTTCATATTGCTTGTAAATGAGTGTGATTAAGATCTAGAGAGAGAGAGAGAGACTCACACCTTCTTCTGGACAAGGAGGCTGGCCACTTCTAGACCTAGGAGGAGGACTAACAGCAGGTTTTATTCTGATTTTGCTACAACAGAATGAGTTGTAGAACTTGTTATTTTAATTGCTTATAAACAACTAACAATATCTGTAGTCTTAGTTTATTTATGCTTATATTAATCTTGTGCTTAGTGTTTTAGCTGTAATCTTTACTTTCAGCAAAGCTTCCATTTTATTTCAGACTATTATTTCTAGAATTTGCTATTTTCTATAATTTGCTACATTTTATGTTTTTCTGTCAACTCTTGCATAGAAGATTGACAACCTTCTATTATAGAGCCTTGACAGTTTTCATTTCCATGTTAGAATTATACTTTCATTGCTACAAAAGTAATTAGATTTCCTTTCTACAATTAGGATCAGACTTTCAATTCTGTAACTGTTATTTCTGCAACATAAGTAGGTCTCATTCTGCAATTGTAATTAGGACTTCATTTATGCAGTTAATGATTAGTTTACAATTTTGCAACTTATATTAAGGTTTAATTCATGCAATTTAGAGATAGGAATGTCCTAAAAACCTCCCACACAACCATTTTCACTAATAAAACCTGTTGCTCTAGATTGACCTAAGTTATAGCTGTTTTGCATCTTCTTTCGTAGATAGCCTTGTACACTGCCCTAGATTGACAAATTCATTGAGAATTAATGATGGTATAATGACTACACATCATTTTGGCATCATTGCCAAGGAATAGTGTTTCCAAAAGAAATCAAACAGTCCAACAGTTGTAATCAGACTAAGCTATGAAAATTTAGGTTAAAATCTGAATACAACAATTGAGGAAGATAACAACTATTGACTTAATTTATGTCATTTATGAGTAAAAATGAATGAGTAAGTATAGGGATGAAAAAGGTAGAACTACCCCAAAGGAGCCCTAGCTTGTTCCATTAAGGAGATCTTCACGCATAAGGGGTGAATCACCTGTGTTTGAATTACCAAAAATATTGATAGAAAAATCACCAGTCTCACCATCATTAGAACATTTTGAGAAAGGAAAATCACCAATTTTATCATCATCAGAATATCCTAAGAAAGACAATTCATCAGACTCATCATCAACAGAGAAGCTTGGACCTCTTGAGAGAAAAATTTGGGAAGCTTTAGCTTCTCCCAACAAACTGGAAACTATGGTAGAAGGAGGCAATATAGATGGCCAACATGGCTATGTTCATAATGAATGAGATGATCAAGATATGCTCCAACCTTCTAGAACATTTGAATATCATATTCGTCTGAATCCAACACAAAATTCTCCCATGAAGACCATTTCACCTTCAGTACTTCCAACCTTTCGAGGTGTTGTATCTGAAGATCCTAATCAATTTTTGTTTGAATTCAAGGTAGTGTGTCAGACCTATGATTATATAAATGACAATAAAAAACTTAAGGTTTTTCCCTCAACACTCAAGGATTCAACATTGCACTGGTTCATGAGCTTAGAGCCTAATTCCATAAGAACCTGGGATCAAATGGAAACTATCTTTTTAGACAAATATCAAGAATATTGCCATGTAAGGAATAGAAAAGATGAGTTATTCAGAATCAAGCAGGAAGATGATGAGACATTGAAAGATTATCTTGATAGGTTCTCCTTTTTTCAAAGGATATGTGGACTTGTAGAACCAGAATTATGTAAAACCATCTTTTTGAGAGGATTGCAAGATGAATCCAGAGAAGTTCTGGATTTGATGGGAAAATGGGATGTAACCACTCTTAGTAATGAGGAAATTATGGATCTCTATAGGAATTACTCTCGCACTAAGTAGAGAAGAAGAAAAAGCCACACAAATGGCAATTGATGTGAAGGACCTGATAGAGGAACTTGCAAATTTCAAAACTGATATTCTAGTGCATCTAAACACTACTTTGGTGGAAATGTCTACAAAAGCAAAAAACATAGAACCTTTGGCAATTTATTGCCCAAGATGTAGAAATAAACATGCTTTGTAGGAATTTCCTTTGAATAAAACATCTATCTCAGCCATTTGTAGTATCCGTTCAAAAAAGCATTCAACTGATCAATGCCACCTGCTACCACAACTCAAAACTGTGTTAGAAAACCAGACTGAGGAAATCAACTATATTGGATCGAAACAAGGGGGAAATTTCTCTCAATACCAAAATCCCCCTCGTTTTTCTACAAATTGGGGGCATAATCCTGGTACTATGCCTTGGGGACAATCAGAACCACCCCAACGTCCTTGGAATTATCCTCAATGGAAAAATTCCCAAGAATGGCCATAATCAAATTGGAGTAACCCAACCTGGAATAAAAATCAAAACAACCCCTCATGGAATCAAAACAACCCATCTTGGAATCAAAACAATCCATCCTGGAATCAAAATTAGACTAATCCACATTGGATGCAAAACCAACCATAGTGGAGTCAGCAATACCAGTCCTATCCAAGGTAGCAAAGGAATCAAGGTCAAACTCAGCATTTGTTGCCTGCACCTAATCAAAATTTTCAAAAAAAACAATAGCAAACACAACAAGTGAAACAACCTCAATTGCCAGCTCAGCCAGTCACTAATCCAAATAGCATGAGATAGACACCTCTTGTCTATGTGGTTGAAGCTGAAGAAAATGTTGAAATTAATGTTCTTGATTGTAGTAACATTCAACTTCATTTAGGAAAAGTTGTACTTGAACCAGTTTCAAATTAAATAAAAGAAAATGAAGAGCAATAATCATCAAAACTAGAGAGAATCCAACCAACAATGGAGACAGAAGAAAAATTGGAACCAGAGAGAATCCAACCAAAAATAGAGAAAGAGACAAAAATAGAACTATAGGCAGAACAATTACCAAGGATAATTCCATACCTTGAAAGATTCAATGCAATACCAAAAAATTCTGAGTCAAAATTGGTCAAAGAACTCAAAAATTTGACTATATCATTGCCCTTATTGCAAGCCATTAAGGAAATACTAGAGATTAATAGTACTGTCCGAAATTTGTGCATTAAAAGAATAGGAAGAAAGAAGAAAGCATTTCCCAAGACTGTGCAGGTTGAAGGAAAGATAGCTGATCTCTTATCTGGAAAACTAGTACCTCCAAAGTATAGTGACCCAGGAAGTCTAGTTATCACAGTTACCATAGGTTCAGTACCAATATCAAATGTTTTAGTAGATCTAGGAGCTGCAATAAATTTCATGACCAAGGATACAATGAAACAATTATAGCTCAAACATCTTAGCCCCACATTTACAGTTTTATAAATGGCTGATAGGTTAGTTGCAAAACCTGAAGGTTTCATTGAAGATGTCCCTATAGAAGTTTCTTCTTGGGAATTCCCTATAGATTTTCTAGTTTTACAGCCAAGAAATTCAGCACATGGATATCCCATTATTTTGGGAAGACCTTGGCTTGCAACTGTAGCAGACCTTCATAGATCTGCAGATCTGGAAATATGACTATTTCAAATGGTATTGATCTAAAATAGATTTCTTTATATCCTCATGCAAAACCATCTAGCAATTTTTTAGGTCAGTTATGGTTTTCTGACTCAGAGGAAGAACCAGAAGAGGTCATTTCTACACTAGCTACCTTAGTAGTAAGAGAACACACAGAAGACCTCAGTGACAGAAAATTTAGAAAATGAAACAATCCTAATGAATGTTCTGCATGAACAAGGTTTAGAAGGGGAAGCAACAAATATCCAACAGTTGATAAGGAATGAGGAGAATCAAAAATCTGAAGATGAACCATCTGTACTATCATAGGGAAACTTTGTTTCACTACCACATGGATGGCATCATCATCTGATTTTTCCTTCTCACTGTTCCATACAAGATATGCTTTCCTCAAGCAGCAATAAAACAAAAACTGCTTCTTTTCTCCCATCTCAGCAATGTCCTCTTAATCCCCTAATCACCAGATATGAAGGAGTGAATTTAGTCCTTCTAAATACAAAACAAATAGAAGTCCAGCCAGGCAAATTTTTGAAGATTTACAACCAGCTTACTAGGGAAGAGGAAGAAAAATTGATAGTTGTCTTGTAGAAGCATGTTAATGCTTTTTATTGGAACTACAAAGATATGTCAGGAGTTCATCCTGATATATGTACCCACAGAATCTATACTGAAGAAGTCAAGCCAGTTAGACAACCCCAAAGAAGATTGAATCCTGCATTAAGAGATATTGTGAAAGAAGAAATTGAAAAACTTTTGGAAGTAGGATTCATTTACCCAATTTTTGATAGTCAATGGGTTTCTCTATTGGTAATATTTCCTAAGAAAAATGGAAAAAAGAGAGTATGTGTAGACTATAGAGAGTTGAATAAGGTGACATACAAAGACCATTTTCCATTACCTTTCATAGATCAGGTGTTAGATACTCTTGCTGGAAAAAGATACTTTTGTTTTCTTGATGGATTTAGTGGATATAATCAAATTCAGATTGCACCTGAAGATCAAGAGAAAACAACTTTTACATGTCCATGGGGAACATTTGCCTATAGGGTTTTACCTTTTGGTTTGTGTAATGCCCCAACAACTTTTCAACGAGTAGTCCTAGCAATTTTTGCTGATCTGACCACCAAAAGTGTTGAAATATACATGGATGATTTCATAGTATGTGGACAAACTTTTGATTTTACATTGCAAAATATTGACAAAGTCTTAACTCGTTGTGAAACATACCAGTTATCCTTGAATCTAGAAAAATGCTTCATGATGATGAAGGAAGGGATAGTTCTTGGTCATCACATCTCTCCTGAAGGGATCCATGTTGATCCAAAGAAGGTGGAAATTATCAAGAATCTCCTTCCTCCTAAAACTCAGACTAATGTCATAAGCTTCCTAGGACACATTGGTTTTTACCGCAGGTTTATTCCCAACTTTAGTACAATAGCCAGTCCTATGTTTGCCCTATTGACTAAAGATTCTGAATTCTCCCAGACTACAAAGTGTCAGGAAGCATTTGAAGCTCTGAAAGAGAAATTAATAACTCCACTTGTGCTCAGAGGACCTAATTGGACATTATCATTTCACATATAGATTGATGCCTCCAATACAGCAATTGGAGCAGCATTAGGACAAATTGATAATGGTGAACACTATACCATCTACAAAATTAGCAAGAACTTGACAAGAGCCAAGAAAAATTATACAACAACTGAGAAGGAATTCCTAGCAGTAATTTATGCCATCAAAAAATTCAGGCATTACATCACAGGTTATCAAATATTTATTCACACAGATCATACAACCATTAAGTATTTGATGAATAAACCTATGGTAAAACCAAGAATTATTCGTTGGTTGCTGTTGCTACAAGAATTTGATATCACTATAATCAACAAACCAGGAAAAGCCAATTTTGTGGCAGATTTCTTGTCCAGGTTGCAGAACACAGATGAAGAGGAATTAGTTGATGACACTTTTCCTGATGAAAAACTATTTGCTATATCAGTCCAATCACCTTGGTTTGTAGATATAGCCAATTATTTGGTCATAGGGAAAGTTCCTCCACATTTCACTTCAAAATAGAAAAAACAATTGATCAAACAGAGTTCTTTTGAATGGATTAAGGGTATGTTTTTTAAGTGCAATCCTGACCATGTGTTACGTAGGTGCATCCAAAAGGATGAAGTGTATGATATCCTTAGAGCTTCTCATGATGAACCCTCAGGTGGACACTATTCTGTAAAAAGCATAGTTAGGAAAATCTTAGGGATAGGATATTATTGGCCATCTCTTCACAAGGATGTGAAAAAGTACATCAGGCATTGTGATGCATGCTAAAGAATGGGGAAACCCACTCATACAAATGAGATGCCACTGTAGCCTCAAATGGTTTTAGAACCATTTGAGAGGTGGGGGCTTGATTTTGTAGGACCTATTGATCCACCTTCTCAAGGAAAGGTGCATATTATAGTATGCACTGATTACCTAATAAAGTGGGTAGAGGTGCGTGCTTTCAAACATGCTCGTGAAGAGAAGGTCACTGATTTCTTGTATACTCAAATTTTTTAGAGATTTGGAGCTCCACGGTCTATCACCATAGACCAAGGACCCAATTTGCATCCAAAGTCATAAATGCATTTATAGAATTGTATGAAATCAAACATAGGAAATCATCACCTTACCACCCTCAAGCAAATGGTCAGGTTGAAGTAACAAACAAGGAACTAGAATGCATCTTGACAAAAATAGTAGCTTTTCATAGGATAAATTGGCTAGATAAATTACTTGAAGCAGTTTGGGCCTACAATACTACTTGGAATTCCACTACTGGATTCACACCTTATGAACTAGTCTTTGGTAAAAAGCCTCTCTTACCTATTGAATTTGAGCTACTAACATTGTGCACAACACTGGAAATTGGAATTGAATTATCGCAAGCACAGACAGACAGGATTTTGCATCTAAATGCATTGGATGAACTTAGATTGGATGCTTTGCACCAAACTGAGGTAATTCAGGAGCAGAGGAAGTTGTGGCATGATAGTCATATTCAGCAGAGGAAAATTCAACAAGGATATTGGGCTTTACTGTTTGATTCTCATTATAAGGACTTCCCTAGAAAACTAAGAACTAGATGGTTGGGACCTTACTGGATTGAGGAGGTATTTGAAAATGGAGCAGCTCGTCTATCCCCTATTGATGGATCAAAAAGGAAGTTGATAGTGAATGGAAATCGCCTCAGAGTGTACAATACACCTTTTACTAAAGAAGAATTCTTGCAACAATTTGATAGTTTGGATACACAATAGGTGGAAGATATTCCCTCTTCCACTTCAAAACAATCAACATGATCATGGATTTCAAGAAAAAGCTGAAAATACAAAAAAATCAAAAAAAGCAGAAAACAAAAAGATGAATAAATTCTGAGTATGAATTCCTTCATGGGCATGGTTTTAGGGTAAATCATGAAATTCCTTCATGGGCATAGTCAGGATCAAAAAAAAAAGAGAGAGAAAAGGAGAGGTAAAAAAAAAAAAGAGGAAAATCAAGAAGAAAAAAAAAGAGAAAAATGAATAACTTAGTAGTGAAAACCTTTTCTTAAGGCACTACTGAGTTGGTATGCATGAAAACTAGTTTTTTGGCATGCATAACCTTAAGAAATTTCTGAACCATCATTGTACAAATTCACCAAGTGCACTTGTTTTGAAATGTTGCAGAAAATCTCAACAGAATATCAACAAAGGCAGTCATTCTTCAAAACTGCATTAACTATTTTTATCAGGTATATATTTCTTACATTTCTTCATTGTAAAATGATTGGTGTATAGTATATGACAATTAACCATTAGCATAAAAGGTATTCATAAGAGTTGGCATACTTAAAACATGTTTTGAAAATATTGATTTCTGTCTAATCTTCGGAACAAGAATACCAAAATAGTGCCTGCTGTATTATCTTCAAATTGAAATTGTCTTTGGAATGACAGAAGAATGAATGTTGCCCTTTGTCTTTAGAAAGAAACATTGTCTTCAGAATGACAATTTGTCTTCAGAATGAAACTTGTTCTTCGGAATGACGACTTGCTGCATTATCTTCAGAATGAAGATCTGTCTTCAGAATGACGACTTGCTACATTATCTTCGGAATGAAGATCTGTCTTCGGAATGACAATTTACCTTCGCAATACAACCTGATCTTCAGAATAGGATTGATCTTCGAAATGAGGATTAATATTGGGAATGAAGATTTAAATTTACAAAGTAGGATTTGTCTTCGAAATGAAGACCTATTTTTAGAATGAAGTTATAATCTTCGAAATGAGGATTTGTCTTCGAAATGAAGACCTATCTTCGGAATGAAGTTATAATCTTCAGAATGAGGATTTGTCTTCGGAATGAAGTTTTGTTTGTGCAATAAGTTATAATCTTCAGAAAGAGCATTTCCACGTGGCATCCAAGAAGATAAGGTACGACAAAATCATAAATGGACACATGTCAGTCAGCACATGGTTTGTTTTTGCACCCATTGGAAAATACCAGAATTACGAAGGACGTGACCAACCATATGCCACCAATTTTTGATGCCAATAAACATGCACATGAGAATCTACAGGAAAAATTAAAAAATTAAAAACAAATGAAGTGGATCTAACATCAAGGACGTCCATGCAATCATTGACAGATAGGTGTTCAGTGCAATAGTTGAAATGTGTGCCACCTTTCTTTTTGAAGACATGTTTGCAAATTACAGTGCTCAGGTTACGGGTCATTCCGAAGAAGAAGACGAGAAACAGGGCAAACGAAGATTTTGAACTAAAACCCTGCAAATCTGCAACATAAAAAACCAAAGATTCAGTAGAGGAATAGTAGCAGCAGTGAATTATTTTTTTACACAAAAAATATGGGGCAAAAGATCAAAACAGAACCTGCAGATACCACCTACCTCTGAGAAAATCTAGTAGTCATGAAGATTTTTGAAGATGGAGGGTTTATTCTATTTTTGGATAAGTTTAATGGCTCTTCTAAATATTTGGCTGGCATGTTCGCCCATACATTCAGAAACAACCAAGCACATGTTAACGACATGACTATTGAGGTAACCCTTAAAATTTTAAGTCAGATTACTGAGCTGCCATTAGAAGGGATTTCAATTTCTAGATCTGGAAAGAATACATTAGCAAATGTAGTTAATCAGTTTGTAGAAGAAAATAATAGAGATCCAGAGTACTTAACCCATAACAACACATGCAAAGGGTTAAAAATGGCCAGCCTGCAGGAACCCTGGGATGAAGTAGCCACCTAGGTAATTAAATTCCTAACCTGTGAAGGACAGTATGTGCTATTGTCAGGGCATCATCTATGAATTTTAAACCATATCAGACATGGTGAGCAACAACCAGAAGTTAGGGTAAATCTTCCTCTATATCTGTATCAAGAATTAAAAAACATGGCAAAGAGATATCAGGAGGGTAAAGGAAGCCTTCGCCATCATGGCTCATCAAACTAGTTTGCCAACACCATTTTAGAGGAAACCCTAGGAGTTTTGATAGGTTTTACTCTACCCTAAATGATGTCATTTTTGGTAATGAATATGAGGAAGAAGAAGAACCAGATACTACTAATGTTGCTGCAGAAGAAGAAATAGTTGCTGCAGAGAATGTTGCAGAAGATGCTACAGAGGAAACTATAGAAGGTGACCCAAAAGCTATTACAGAACCACACCTAGCAGTAGCAACAAAAAACCTTGCTCCTAAACCCTCAACTTCACAAACCAAGAAACAAATAAAAAGAGGATCTGGAACTGGCAGTAGAGCAAAAAAGTAAAAGAAGTTTCATTTTTCTGAGGTGACTACTGATTTGACAGAACAGGAAATAATAAGGGAAATAGAGGCATCTAAAACTGTCCCCACAACCCCTGCTGACACCAGGAAGCAGAACAAAAAAAATTTTGCATCTAGAACTAGGAGGTCCACCAGAATCCATTTGAAAGAAACAACAGAACAGGTTATGGAGGAAAAAGAAGGACAAAGCAACCTAGATGTCACAGAAATACAACCAGCCTCTAAAAAATTTCTAGAATTCCCTAAATAGATAGCTGAGGTAGAAACTAGGCAGGATAATTTGGAAAAGGCTACAATTCAACAGGCTACAGATATGGTGAATACAATCATAAGCAGTTTCATAGAACTTGTTGAACAAGAGCAAATTGTTGCAGAAGAAGAGATAATGGTTGAACAACCAACTACAGTTGATCTGTATGCATCAGATTCTAAGACAGAAATAGAAGTGGAAGACATCACAGAGCAGCTGAGGGCAATAAGGAGTGTTGTCAAAACACAAAACAGATGGATTTTAGAGAAAGAAATCATCATTGAGATACAGGAAAGAAAAATTACAGAGCTTTAGTAGGAAGTGGCAGCATTAAGAAGAATGTTGTCACAGTCTAAAAAATAGCCAATTGTATCCATTGATGAAGACAATTTGGCTCAATTGCTTCTGGGTCTATCAAGGGTAGATGACTCTGTTGAGACAAACAGGGGTGTTCATTCTAAAGTAGCACCTCTTCATTCTGAAGAAGTGTCTGTTCATTCTAAAGCAGCACCATCTCATTCTGAAGCATTGCCTTCTTGTTCAGAAGATGCTTCAAAAATGGTAAAGAGCATAGCAAAGGATGTTGAAGATGAGCCACCAACATAGGAACAGTCCCAGTAGCAAGAAAATGTTCAAGTAAGTACTCCTATTGAGGTCCCTACATTTCAAACTATTACACTTTCAGTAGAAACAACAGATAATGGGATACAAGTAGAATTACTATCTG
This sequence comes from Wollemia nobilis, assembly GCA_028583015.1. Classification (NCBI taxonomy): domain Eukaryota; kingdom Viridiplantae; phylum Streptophyta; class Pinopsida; order Araucariales; family Araucariaceae; genus Wollemia; species Wollemia nobilis. Next base: position 2,423,713 of record JAQPPZ010017001.1, on the reverse strand, counting down.
ATGACAACCCAATAGAAATAGCACATAAGGGGGTACAAGTAGAGTTATTGATAGATGAATAACCAATAGAAGTGGCAGAAAAAGGAGTTCAAGTTGATCTGATACCTAGGATTCCACCTGTATTCAGACCACCTAATACTATGTCTCTAGAGCAGTACAATGTAGACATAGCTAGCTGGATGATTAGATATGAGAAGCTTGCCACTAAAATTGAAAAGTTCAAATTGGAAGCAAAACAGCTAGAAGCCAAAGAAAAAGAAATTTAGGCATTGAAAGAAAAGGTGTTTGAATTATGCCAAATTGCTAAATTTTTAGTTCAATTTAGACGACCAGCCAAATTTTACAGTCTTATTTTGAAGGAAAAATACCTCAGATGGCAGGTCATGAGGATTAGTTCAAACCTCCCATATAAATTGGACACCACTGTAGATTTTATGGAAGTATACTTTGACAGTCCTTTTGAGCAGAAAAATCTCCTGTGTGAACTATTTTTACATAGTTTCTTCATTCCATATGAAGTAGAATTTCATCCTCAAATCTACATTGGAGATGTTTAGTTGAGAGCATTTATGTCTACTTTGCAGAATCAGCTTTACTGGGATCAAGAGAAAAAGCAAAATAAAGATATTGAAACAAGGGCTGAGTTTTTAGTCAGAGCAATCCAACCAAACCACCTAGTTATCACCAAACAACACTTCTCAATGATGAACAGAGATGATATAAAGAGGATGTACTTGAAAAACTTAAGGGATTATGTGGCCAGATTCAACAATTTTTGTGATCACAATTTTTTCCCAAAGATTATCAGTATGCAGAGACAGATGGGTTGAACTTTCCATGTCTTTGAGGAAAATAGAACCCATCTCCCCCATCAACTTAGAATGGTCCAGAAGAAGAGTAGAAGGTGTAATCCAGCTGATTCAAATCATGCAACATAACTGGATAGGTCTTAGGTTTAGGCCTCCAACCATCATTACTCCAGTTCCATTCTACTTTGAGGAAGATGCCCAATCTGATGAACAATTTGAAGACTGGCTCAAAAACATTCAAGAAAATAGGGGGTATTATATAGGCAAGAAATTATTCTACAGGTCATGGAATCTAAACATGGACATATGTGATTCCATAGCCCAACAGAATGCATGAGGGCATGCATTAATATAATTTGGGGGTAAAATGATGAGGCCTGGAAATACCTCAATCATAACATGTTTTGAACATTAAAATTGTCTATACACTCTTATGTTTTATTTGATATGTTAGTTAAGTTGATTCAATATGTTGTATATTAACCATTTTGCATGATCAATGTATTTGGAATATTATATGCTGATTTTTATAGCTTTTTGCATAGTTTTGTGTTCTTTTTTTTATGACTTGCTAAAATGGGATATGCTTAGAATAATAGCAGCATTTCACTAATCATGTTTTGATTTGTCTCAAGCATTTATTTCACCTAAATCTGCAACAAGTGCAAGCAAACTATTGTTATGCAGCAAAAAAACTAGTCTTTCCCATGTAAATTCTAGCCAGCTGTCCATAAATAGCAAGGCATGGAATTCACATGAGGAAAGAGATGAAGACCATTGGAATTTGATCTTAGGAGATAACCCACCTGAGATATGCAGAAGAAATCATTGGAAAAGCACACATTTGTTCATTTCGAAGTATCTTTGAAATGAACAGATATCTTCAGAATGAGAGAACACAACATCTTTGGAATGAGCAGATCTTCAGAATGAAGAATGTAATATCTTCGAAATGAGTGGATCTTCAGAATGAGGATTGCAGTATCTTCAGAATGAGAACTATAATATCTTCATAATGAGCGATCTTCGGAATTAGAATTGCATTGTCTTCGAAATGAAGCCACTTATCTTCAAAATGAAAACAGAGTGTGCTTTTTGACTTGTTGACCGATTTTTGAAGCCAAAAAAATGGAAATAAAGGTTGGAAAAGGTAAAGGAAAATATCTTCCATCTATATTTGTCGTCATTGCCGACCAAAGCCATCATTAAGGGAAAGATCAAGTTTTAATCTTCTTCTAGGATAAAACTAGAATTTGTTGCAGCATTGTAGGATTAGATCTTTTGAGATATTCTTTGTTTGTAATCAGACCTTAGGACATCTATAAATATTGCTCCCGTTCAAGTTGAGCCTATTAGGGAGTATAAGGAAGCAAGTAATATATGTAGAGAAAGTAAAGAAGCAAAAAATAGGTAGAATTAAACTGTTACAGTCCTGTAATAGGTTTTCAGCAGAATTATTGTAATCATGTTCTTTAATCAATAAAGTGCACCAGTTCTATTTCATATTGTCTGTAAATGAGTGTGATTAAGATCTAGAGAGAGAGAGATACTCACACCTAGATAAGGAGGCTGGCCACTTGCAGACCTAGGAGGAGGACTAACAGCAGGTTTTATTTTGATTTTTTTGCAGCAGAATGAGTTGTAGAACTTGTTATTTCAATTGCTTGTAAACAACTGAAAATATCTACAGTCTTAGTTTATTTATGCTTAGATTAATCTTGTGCTTAGTGTTTTAGCTGTAATCTTTACTTTCAGCAAATCTTCCATTTTATTTTAGACTGTTATTTGCAAAATTTGCTTTTTTTTGTAATTTCTTGCATTTTATGTTTTGCTGTCAACTCCTGCATAGAATATTGACAACCTTCTATTACAGATCCTTGACAGTTTTTATTTCCATGTTAGAATTAGACTTTCATTGCTGCAAAAGTAATTATATTTCCTTTCTGCAATTAGGATCAGACTTTCAATTCTACAACTGTTATTTTTGCAACATAAGTAGGTCTCATTCTACAATTGTAATTAGGACTTCATTTCTATAGTTAATGATTAGTTTCCAATTCTGAAACTTATATTAAGGTTTAATTCATGCAATTTAGATATAGGAATGTCCTAAAACCCCCCACACAATCGGTTTCACCAATAAAACCTATTGCTCTAGATTGACCTAAGTTATAGCTGTTTTGCCTCTTCTTTCATAGATAGCCTTGTACACTGCCCTGGATTGACAGATTCATTGAGAATTAATGATGGTATAATGACTACGCATCAATATCCTTTTAAAAATTTTGACCATCCTCCTTCTTACTAGATTTTAGAAGTTCAGATAACATTGTTCTACACCATTTAGTTGTATGCCTAAAATTATCACATTTGTAACAAATGATGTTGTAGTCCATGAGAGATGCAAATGAATTGAAATTCCTCTTGGTGAAGCCAAAATTATTTTTAGCATGAATCCTGCAATGTACAACTTTATGACCAAATTGGTGACATGAAAAGCAATAACCTCAAAATAAATATTGAAACTTGTTTGAGTGCCTTGGAGGATATGGCCACATGGTTCTCTCATTATTATTTTTGTGATGGACCTTGTTCCTTGATGATGCTTTGTTTTCTTCCTTCTTGATGCTTCCACTTCTCAAAACATCAGCATAGGTCTTAGGCTCTTCTTTAATTATTTTCTTTTATACCTTTGTTCCTTTTGAGCTTGAATCCTCCTTTTGTTTCTTTTGACTTCCTTCAAAACTAAGTCCAATATTTATAGCTAAATATCTCTATGCTTTGGTAATATCATCCAAAAATTTTATGCTTTTATCAAACCTAATATATTTATGTAGCTTATCATTAGATTATTCCACTTCCTTCCTTATATAGACAACCTCATGTTCCAATTTTTTATATTCCAACTCTTTTGCCTTTAACTGCTCAGCCATAACTTCTTCAATTCGCTTTGCCTCTTCAATTTTCACTTTTAAGTCGGTGAGATCTTGTGAAAGCTTTGCCTTTGTCTTCTCATTCTATTATACTTGAGTCTTAAATATTGAGTTCTTTATAATCCTTTTCAACTCTTCAAGAGCAAAAACAAGTTCCTCTTCTATTTCAACTATGGCTTCCTCTTCATTTTTTGGATCTTTCTCCTCTTCTTGTTTTTCAACAACAAGAGCATATTATTTCACTTCCATGGCTAAAAATAGGATTTCTTCTCTTTCAATATTAAAGATACTTTCATAACTACTATTGGAAGAACTACTTGCTTCCTCAACATAAATATTCTTCTTATGCCTTTGAAAGATCTTCTCATGCTTGCTTTGATTGTGCCTCTTTTTCTTTTCATGATAAAATTGTATTTCCTTATTTTTCTTGTATTCCTCTTCTTCTTCACTACTACTACTTCCAGCTTGTGGGCACTGAGATGCATAGTGACAAATATTACCAAAATTAAAAAAATTCACAGTATGCTTACCTTTGTGTTTTCATGGTCACTTCTTCTTTCTTCGTAGATAGTTTCTTCTCCACTGCTCAATTCTTCACTTGACTCTGGTTCTTTATTCTTTGTCTTATTTTAAGATTTAAATACAACCTCCCATTTGGATGTTTGATCTTTTTTAGTCCTCATCTCATAGGTTGTACGAATTACATGTAGCTCATCCATGATCAATATTTTAAGATCTTTTATTTCTTCAATCGTTAAGAAATTTGTATCAAACATTATGGGAAGTGACCTTAATATTTTTTGAATAATATTAGAGTCATAATACTTTCTCCAAGTCCATGAATGGTGTTGAAAATTTCATCAATTCAAATTAGATATTTGGAAATATCTTCCTCATATTTCATCTTCAAGTCTTCGAAATTCCTCCTATGGGTTTGAAGTTTTTCCATTTTAACCTTGTCATCTCCTTCATATGTTCTTTGTAATTTGTCCCATATTTATTTTTTTGAGTTGCATTGCATGAATTTCACAAACTTTAATTCACATAACCCATTTAATATTGCATTAATTGCCTTGGCAATATTTTCAAATGGTTTCTTACCATTTTGATCCATGGAAGGTGTTGTAGGTGGTTTGAACACATCCATAATAGATTACCATATATCATATCCATGTGCCATAAAATAGGTTTGCATCCTTATGCTCCAAAAGGTATAATTAGTCCCATTGAACAATGGAGCTCTATTTGATGAAAAACCTTCTTGGTAAGCCATGTGTGTTCTTGTAAGATCTTCCTTCAAGCGGTTAGGATTTTATAAAGGAACCTAATATGATACCAATTGAAGAAAAACATGCTTATACTGAGAGTGAGAGTGAACAATATAAGATAAAAATTTTCCTTCCAAATAATAACTACAATAATATGAATGCAACAATAATCAATGCATAATTCCACACACACAAGAGATAAGGATTTTACGTGGAAACACATTTTCAAAAGAAAACCAAGGCAAAATACTGCTTTTATTTCTTCATTACATTTTGTGGACACCAACCCACAAGAGACACCAATCCCATTTTATAATTTTGTGGGCACCAACGCATAGGAGACATCAATTCCCTTTTACAAGTTTGTGAGTACCAACCCATAGGAGACACCAATCCCATTTTACAATTTTGTGGGCCCCAACCCATAGGAGATACCAATCCCCTTATACAAGTTTATGGACACCAACCCATAGGAGATACCAATATTCTTAGGCAAGTTCATGGGCACCAACCCACAGGAGACACCAATCTCATTTTACAATAGCGTAGGCACCAAATTGTGGGAGACACCAATCTCCTTGTTATAATAATGTAGGCACAAAACTACTAGAGATACCAATCTCCTTGAGGAACCACCCTCAGATCTAAAGGCACCAACATTCTACTCATAAATTTTATCAAAAACTCTTCTCAAATATACTCTAAAATATAATCAATAAATCTACTCAGGTATGCTCTAAAATCTTATCAATAACTCTGCTCAGGTCTACTCCAAAATCTGATCAATAACTCTGCTTAGATCTACTCCAAAATATAATCAATAACTCTACTCAGATCTACTCCAAAATCTTGCTTTTATTCTTTAAATTCTTCCTTTTTCTTGAGTTTGCTTTCTTCAACTTGCTAATGCACTTGGATATCAAAATTGCAATATAGTAATATTCATTCTTTGCTTTCTTCAACTTGCTAATGCACTTGGATATCAAAATTACAATATAGTAACATTCATTCTTCTATCCTTCTACAAGCTAGCCAGGCCCTTGCCAAATGATACATGAATAATATCCAAGCTTTGTTGCTATTAATTAATCTATGATACTTTTAGATTAATTAAATCAAACCCTAATAAATATCAATGCTCCTTATTCCTCCTAATGAATTAACTTTATGACTTCTCCTTATAATTCCTACCTTATAAAAAAATAAATATTATCTTAAATTTAACTCCAAACTCCTCCTGAGTGCATAATGGTGGTCTTCTAAATAGTGTCCTCCAATGGTTATCCAAAATCCTCCTGTGTGCTTGATATTGTCCAATATTACTGTCACATTGTATCTTTCAGGTTTTGCCTATGGTAATATTTTGTCCTTTGACCAATGTCTTCCCTTGTGCATTGTAGATTTTAAGTGTGATCCACTTGGACCCAACAAGATTTGTTTTGCTATAATGTAGATGTCCTTATTGTGTGCTTGACATTTTTCAATGTGAAACGTAACCCTCTAATGTTATGTGACCAACACATTCTCTTTATGTCTCTTTTATGTCCTATTCATCATTCTATTTTGGATCTTACTATTACTTTGAATGGCACTCAACAGCTCAGTGAAATTATTGTTCAAAGAAAAGGGCTAAATTTAAATTCGTCAATGCATACCTTTGTAATGGTTATTATTATTTCACACTCCTTAAATTCTAAACTAGCACTACCCTTATGCTCTTCTCACATTGATTCTCCTTCCAATGATGCTTCAATAGGTTCTCCTTTAAATGACCTTCCAAGCAACATGTGCTCTCATATCTTGAAGACCATCAAATTCAATGATGACCTTGTTCAACCTACATGTGTCTAGTTCAATAATCCTCTATACCTTATTCAAAATTCATCCATAGGTTTGGATTATATTCTATAGAAAACCAATATACAACTTCTATATCTTCTTTTAGGAGTTTCAATAGGATCATAAGATGTTCTCTCGGCCACGCACACATCATGGTCTTTGATTTTGTAACCTCCTACTACTGCATCATTTCCTATATCAAAGCCTTTCTTCTTTGTCATCACTCTATTCTTCTTCACTATTGTCTAAGCTAATAACTAATCCCACTCAAAAAGGAAGTATTGGTTAGACTTATCCACTCGCCATACTAATCATTCTTCAAAAAATTTCTACCATCCAAAGATCTCCACTCATGTTGTCATTGCTTTCTACCACTAGGGTTACTACCCAACATCTAGCCATAAATCTCCTTCATGCCACCACTGCATTCTACCACCAGGTCTGCTACCTAGTGTCTAGATGTAAATTACCTCTCACAACACTTATTATCCTCCAACTAATCTCCTTCACATCTCATGAGCATGACATCATTCGATTCCCTTTCAAAATGAATTTCCACCTTGTTTTTATATCAAAATTTTCACTTTGCCAAATATGTCGGCCCATGCACTCATAATAATAATATTTCAACCTTAGGCAAGGGTAAATATTTTCCACCTCAATAATAATATTTCAACCTTAGGCAAGGGTAAATATTTTCCACCTCAATAATAATATTTCAACCTTTGCCCATTGCACACATTAGAAATATTTAAATCTTTTATTTAAATATTTTATTATATTTCAATCTTTTGATATTACATCACCCTTAAAGAAAATATATTTGCCTTGAATAATTCATCCATTTTTTTCTATCAACAAATTCAGCCTTTGACATCAATGAAAACTTAATAATTCTAACAAAGTGATGGCTAGTACTTCAATGGGGATCCTATAAATCTAGTAGGCATCCTCTAATATCACCAGCATCTCACTAGTCAAAAGATGGAAAGTATTGGTCATGTTATCCCAACGATGAACCAGGGTCATGAGGTATGCCTAATCTGACATCTATCAGTAGGCACATAACCTATCTGAGGCTGATCATCCCAAACCATACCCAATCATCCTCATCGAGCTCTCTTCGTAAATCAGAGAATAAGGTAGGTTACCTAGCCCAAGCCATCAAATTCGGATGCCCAACAACACAAATTAACATAAAAATCAAACAATGCAATAAAAATCCAAAAAAAAATCAAAATTTTTCTAAAGTCAGGAGACCACTCTAGGCCCCGATGACCACTAGGCATGACAACTAGACCCCAAGATGGCCACCCCAATGATCAAATTTTTTATGTTGGATTTCAAAAATGGTCACCGTATCCCATGACATCCCCCTTACCACCAAAGGGAAGCTGCTCCTACCCAAGATGGCCTCGTAGTGGCACCTACATAGGGTACTTTACCCCCCTAAAAATACCAAAATTTAACCTAACATACCCTTAAGCTAACCTAATATAGATTCCTAAAGTAGGGTGAGGTTCTTTTCCTATAGAATGTGACCACTCCACCATGAGATGGCTTTAGAATTTGCAAACTGTGATCAGTGTACCCTAGGATGGCCTCTAAATGACAATAAATGTGATCATTATGTTAGTATCTTGATCTTTAATTGGTATATTTAATCACATCTAATGGTCCAAAATATCAAAATGGTAAATCATGCAAATATATTCACACATCAACTGAGGCATTATCAGTATCATTACTCCCACATTAGCAATTGAAAAATCAAGTTAGCACGTCTTTCTGATTAAATATCTAATTCAATTCAATCACCAATTCATCAATCAACTACTAGGTTTCCAAAAATTTACACCCTTTCCCTTGCATTTAATCAATCCAAACATCTCAACTACTAGGTTAAAATTTTTCACCCTTTCCCTCACATTCAATCAATTCATCAATCAATTTCTAGGTTTCCAAAAGGTTGTGCCCTTTGCATTACATATAATCATAACAAATCAATTTTCTGGTTAAAATTTTGTGCCCTTTGCCTTACATCTAATAAAATCAATGGTTAGGTTTCCAAAATTTTGTATCCTTTGCCTCACTATATCAATTTCAAAATGTTCCAAAGATGCCTAGTTTCCTTTGGTCAATCTCAAAAGGTTCCAAATATTTCTAGTTTCCTTTGGTCAAATTTCAAAATGTTGCAAAGAAACCTAGTTTCCTTTGGTCAAATTTCAAAATGTTCCAAAGATACCTAGTTTCCTTTGGACAAATTTCAAAATTTTCTAAAGATGTCTAGTTTCCTTTGGTCAATTTTCAAAATGTTCCAAAGACACCTAGTTTCATTTGGTCAAATTTTGAAAGGCTTCAAAGATGCCAAGTTTCCTTTGGTTAAATTTCAAAAGGCCCCAAATATGCCTAGTTTCCTTTGGTTAGATTTTGAAAGGTTCCAAAGACACATTGTTTCCTTTGGTTAAATTCCAAAAAGCTCCAAAGAATCCTATACCTTTGGTCAAATTCAATCAAGTCATCTTGGTCAAGTGACTCAATTCTTTCATCATTTTACACCTCCTCATCGATGCATCACTTGAGGGGGTAGTCATAATCATAACAATCATAATAAAAGTTAATAATCAAGAAATTAGTCATGCTAATTACGTTCATCCATGAATCATTGCTAACAACTATCATAATCTTCCCTATTTTTTGGGGTAAAAAGCAAAAATGTTAAACTAAGCCTTTGTCAGTTTGAACTAGCAGAACATGTAGTTTTACAACACTACTCGATTATCTTCAGATTCATAAAGGTTTTACACAAGTTAATTCCACTAAGGTTTTGGAGGTAATGATTCAAAGATGCATGCTCTTTCATGAGTAGGGTATTTTATATTGACTAAATCAATGATCAACATCAATTTTTAATTTGGTTTTAGATTATATATTTTTACTCAGGGTTGTGCTTTCACGTAATGCATCCCAAAAAGGAGCATTTGTAGACACCCAAAATGTGTTACTTTGATAATATCACTTATATGGATAAATTTTTAGGCCATATGACCCCCTTGGGATAGCCTAAGGGCTTAACAATGATTTTTATCACTTCAATAGGAATGATTACTCCTTTTTCGCCTAGACCATCATACTAGGAGTGACCTCCAGTGGCCGTTGGACCCTGTGATGGCCCCAAAGTTTGGCCACTCCACCCTAGGATGGCCTCACCTGTAATAAAATTGCACTCCCCAAGTTGAGCTAAATTAGTTACAGAGAAAATTGTATGTAATGATTAACCATGAGAAGCTTCCAAAAGCGATGCTTGGGTTGCCTGTATTATAATTGAATATTGATCTTGGATTCCATTGCAAGATAATAAGGCAATTGGAAAATATTATAAGAAAATCCGAAGCCTTCATCAATCAATATCTTGAATTCTCCATAATGAAGTGCTATGAGTTTGAGTAATAGAAATAACCCTCTCATATGCAATGGAGTGCTACGTGAATCCAACCATGAAGCTTGTATTCATGTCAATGGAGTCTATTGGATCTTGAAGAGAAAATACCACCATTTTTCACCATAAGTCATCCTGAATTCAAATCAATATCCAAATTTAATATATTCCTCATGAACATACCAAGAACATCAGCCCATTTGATAGACAAATCATATATCACCCCACATCAAGCACAAAGAACATGCTATCTATTCAATGACCACTTCGCCCTAAAGTGGATTGTAGGTGCATTTGCTATACCCTATTATGACTAATAGAGCTAGCCACTGTATCCTATGATGGCCTCTAGGTGAAATTTGATTTGCTATATTTTATCAGTTAGATTAGCTTTAGTAGATTTCAATTTAGTTTCTAACATAGTTTATCATATTTTCATTCAGTTTTACATGCATTTCTTTACTATTTTAAGAATTTTCCCTTCATTTAATTACTATGAAATGGACCTCATCTTGAGAGGTTCTACATTTGCCATTAATATCTTGTAAGTTATTTTGTGTGCAGATCTACGATTTCCATAGGATCTAATCATTATAAAATTCCTTTAATATTTACATCATCAAGCGGAGGTCACAAAGAAACCCCTCATAATTAGTTTTGAGAGTGTAAAAACTTTGTGGATTACACCTACTCTATTGGGTCTCATTTTGTAATTTATATCAATTGGCATAATTATCTAGGGATATGTTGTGACTACTTTGTAAAGAATACTTTCAAATATCAATGAGGACACCATATTTTGTATATTTCTTTGTCGTTATGGTTACATGATTTGCATTGTCAATTTGATTTCATATTACATGTTTAAGTGTATGGTTTTTGCTACTATCCAATAACTCTCCAAATAATTTTAACATTTTATGTTGAAAATATTTTACCTCCCTATTTATTTATTTTTATTTTTTATTGTATTTCTTTTTCTTCCTAATTACAATTTCAAATTAAAAAAAAAAACTTTCTTATCTCAAAAAAACTCTCTCCAAATTAAAAAATATTATAGAATACCAAATAATTAAATGACCCTTATCACTCCACTTTAATTTCAACAATCAAAAAAATCAAATTTTCTTACTTCTTATATGCCTTTTAAAAAAAATTTAAACTTTGAAAAAAATTACCTCCAAAAAAGAACATGTGCAACTGTTCTCTTGAATTGATATTACCATCAATAGTTGTCTCAAAGGGTACAACAATATATTAAACCTCATTAAGTATATATTTCTCACAACTATAGAGATTGAATTTTAGTCATTTGTAATTGAATTTCCACAAAACCACCAAAACAACTTTGTGTTGGGAATATGAGCAGGTTTTCTTGTCATTGATGTCAAGAAGTCAAGATCAGTAAGCGTTATTTTCAGTGAGTAGCATCAATTTCAGTTTTCATATTTAGTGCAAAAGAAATACTACCTCTAGGTGGTCAGATGAGGTCTAAAGTGCAAAAATAAAGCCCAAGGAAAATAATATTATAATATTAAAGGTCTAAGGTCAAGACAGATATTTAAATTAATTATAAATTAATTATAATAATTTCATTATAAATTAATTTATAATTTAATTTTATTAACTCTAAGAGTTATTAAGTTAATTATAAATTATTTATAATAAGTTATGATGAGTGTCGTTTAATTCATCATTTGATCATTATTTATCAATCCGGGCAGGTGTCCTAAGGCTGTTTACGATAGTCAATTCAGGCAGGTGTAAGACACTCCATTCAAAAAATGGCTTTATTGGTAGAACAGTTAGTGTTTGCTGGGGGTTCTTCTATCACTCTAAACCCTATGACTTGAAAGGAAACTAAATTATGCTTTCTGAAATAAAACTACAGAAATGAAATGACAGTGAAAGAAACCTATTTACTCTTGCTGAATCTGAAAATGCACTCAAAAACTGAAGTAAAATTGCTGAAATGAAAGTTGCTGAAATTAGAATTGCAGAAAATAAACTTAACTATCTTGCAAAATAAAAGAACAGATCTAGAAATAAACTCAGAAATGAAAATGTAACTACAAATTCTAAAACTGGAAATAAGTTCAGCAAAATAAGAAAATGCAAAAAAAATGACAGGTTTCTTGCTATTCTGCTGCAGACAGAATTAAACAAGAAAACCTGATATGAATCTTCTTCTGCTCCTGGGAGTGGCCCTTGCTCCCTGGTTTAGAAGAAGGTGAAGAAGTAGCTCTGGTGTTCTACCTAATCACTCCTTCAATCATAAAATAAAATTGATAAAAACTGCACTTTTTATTGATTTAAAAACATGCAAAAAAATTCTGCATATTATTACTACAGAAATCTTATTTCACAATATTCAGAATTACACTAATTGCAATCCAAATTCTTCCTACTTAGCTCAACCCAGATGGGAGCTAGTTATTTATATTAAAAACAACTAAATCAGATGTGGAATGATTCAAATTCAGGCATTTTAGGAATGCTGTTAAAACTGCATTCCTAAAATGCAGAATATGGTTACATATGAAATCTATTCATTGCACACTTGTTGGAGGTCTTCTGCGTTGAAAAAGATGCATAACAGATTTACATAGCTATCCCTATCATTCTCCTACAATTTGCTGTCTTTCCTGAGCTGTTTTGGTCAAAACTATGCATTTCCTGTTATTCCGGAGCAGTCATGTTATTCCGGAGCAGAATCCCTGTTATTTTTCAGAGCAGCGCCAGAATGACTGTTTTCAACACTGTTTGCGGTTCTTTGGCCGAGCATTGGGTGGACCAGACTTATAATTCTTTCAATAACCTGGTCACATGCTTTCCTAAGTTGAATTTGACCAAATCCCAAGTCTTGCAAATCTGGCTGGAATTTGTCCAAGTCAAAACAGTCAAAAACAGTTTTGCACAGCTTGCAGTTTTGACCTGTTTTTAGTGCTATTTTCTGCATTTGACAACTTCAGAGTGCATATTATAAATGTTATAAATTCCACACGTGATTGTACTAACACATTTCACAACAAATCATTATTTATCAACAAAACTTATGCAGAAAATACAGAAAATTAGTAAAAATAGAATATTATGCTTCTAAACAGTCAAACATGTAAATAGTAGTAAATATTGCATTTCATCAGCAAAATTAACATTAAAACGTATCAAAAAGGTCTATTAAGGATGTCCAAAATAATAAAAAATGAGGCAATATTTGGCCTCATCAAGTTAATTATAAATTAATTTATGATTTAATTTAAAACCCTAAAGGTTAGGGTTAAGAGGGTGCAAAGTTTAAATAATTTAAACTAATCGAATTAAAATATTCGTCGACGTCTTGGAGCTTATGGTACTTTGCATATAAAGGAGGGTAAAACACTATGACAAATATTATCCAAGTGATCCATATGATATAGCGAATATTGTGCACAAGTCAAGGAATAAGATCATTTATTTTTTAAGGCTTTTGAGATGCAAAATATAGGACAAGGGAGAGGGGAACCCACTCCATGTTGCAAGGTACTGGGTAGCATGATTTGCAGCTAGAGGTTGTGTTAGGACGTTTTTTGGTGCAAGTTTGAGGGATCGAATCCCATGGTCTTCATTTTTCTAAGTAGAGGAAGGTTTTTAATTGAAGTCTACACCATTGGTAAAGTACAAAGGGAAGGCATTAGCCTTTCTCTTTGTGTGGGAGCACATAGCCCACATGGTGGGTGTGCACTTGGCAAAGGCACTTGACAGGGAGAGGTTAAACATTCAAAACCTATCAAAGCCCTTTTGGTGAAGTGTATAAGGTATGCACTTTTATTGCAAGGTTTAAATTGTTACATTCGAAATTGCTCTGTTGGAAATTAATTTTTAATTTCCTAAGGTCTTGTTGATTGGATATTGCATTATTTTAAAAAGGATTTTGTGAGTTAAGTAAGGGAGATAAAATGGTATGCATAATTTGTTTTTGTGATTTGATTTTTTTGAGTGCTTAGAATTTATAAGAGGATTAATAAGGTGTGCCAAGGGAGTTAGATACTTTTGTTAAAACAAAGTTAGTAAAAATTGTATTTAAAGGAGAAATAAGGTTGAGTAAGTTTTTGATATTTTGAATTGGTGAAATTAATTTCCTAAGGTCTTGTTGATTGGATATTGCATTATTTTAAAAAGGATTTTGTGAGTTAAGTAAGGGAGATAAAATGGTATGCATAATTTGTTTTTGTGATTTGATTTTTTTGAGTGCTTAGAATTTATAAGAGGATTAATAAGGTGTGCCAAGGGAGTTAGATACTTTTGTTAAAACAAAGTTAGTAAAAATTGTATTTAAAGGAGAAATAAGGTTGAGTAAGTTTTTGATATTTTGAATTGGTGAAATATTTTTGTTAGAAAATATTAAGGACACATATTTGCTATTTAACCCTAGTATTGGAAAAAGAGTGGCTGTGATTGAGACAAGTGTTTGAGGTCAAATCATATTCAAACAAGAGGTAAGGGCACATTATCCTTGAGAGTGATTGGTGGATTTTGTGAATGTTAAATTGGAGTGAAAAGGATTGTTTGATAAGCATTGTTGAGTTTGGTTTTCTGGAATGAAATTTGATACTAGAAACCTTGTTTGATAAGCATTGTTGGAAATATTGAGTAACCTTTCATATACTTGACTAGGGTTTGTGAAAGAACATGAGTATCATTGTTATGTAAAGTTGAGAGCTATCTTGAACTAGGGTTTCTAAAATAAAATGAGTATCATTGTTATGTGAAGTTGAGAGCTATCTTGAACTAGATTTTGTGCAAGGAACATGAGTATAATTGTTATGTGAAGTTGAGAGCTATCTTGAACTAGAGTTTATGCAAAGAATATGAGTATCATTATTATGCAAGATTGTTTGATAAGTATTTTTGAAAATAAATGAGTGATTGTTCATATGCTTGGAATAGGATTTATAAGAAAGGAGTGCTTCATTGAGTGATTGGTTGAGTAGATTAGTTTGAGCTTAGTTGATTGGAAATGTTGAAGTGATATTTCAAGTTCTGTGAAAAAAATTGTTTCATATTATGATTTTATTTTGAAAATATATTGAAAGTGATTGAGTGTTGTGCAAGAGTGAAACATATTGAGTCTCTAACCATTCTCTATATGTTTCTGTAAGTTAAAAAATATTCGATGTGAAATTTTTTTGTGAGATTGAAGAGGTTTTATATAATATAATGAGTTGAGTTGTATAAATATTTTGTCAATACTAGTGGAGATATTTGAGTAAGTCCTAGAGTGGACTTAAGGATTGAGTTGAGTAAGCATTTGTGGAAGATTACAAGTATATTTTAGATAAGTTCTAGTGAGGACTTGTTGAGTAGAATTGAGGCAAGTCTTGGTGAAGACTTGTTGAGCAGATTGGAAAATTTCTAGTGAGGACTTGTTGAGCAAAATTAAGGTAAGTCTTGGTGAATACTTAAGAGTAGTGAGAGCAAGTTCAAGAGAGGACTTGTGGATAGATTGGTGTGAGCTTTTGTGGAAGCTTACAATACAAATTTGAAGATAGATATTGAGAGTAGATTGGATAAGTCCTTGAGAGGACTTGTGGATAGATTTGAGACAAGTATTTGAGAAGACTTGTGAGTAGAGTTGATTGATTGATTTTTTCAAACCTTGAGTTAAGGTTTGGGGCAGATCTAGCAGATTTGATTTGTGATTGGTTCAAGATTTGTGTTAAGACTTAAGATAGAATTGAGGATAGATTTTGGTGTAGATTTGAGGATAGGTTTGTGCTAGACCAAAGACAAATATTGAGCAAATTTGTGCTAGACCGAAGGACTTTGTTTAATGTAGATTTAAGGACATATATTGGGTAGATTTGTGCTAGACCAAAGGACTATGTTTAGTGTAGATTTGAGGATAGAGTTTGAGCAGATTTGTGCTAGACCAAAGTACTATATTTAATGTAGATTTGAGACAGAGTTGAGAGCAAGCTTTGGAGGTGACGAAGTATAGAGGATGATAGTCTCTAGTGGATAGAGGTCCATTAGCTAGGGTAGTGAAGACAAGTCTTCTGAGTGAGGGTAGAAGTCTTCAGTGGATAGAGATCCATTACTTAGTGTAGTGGGGGTAGTAGTTCTTCTATAATATCACCAACCAAAGTAGAGGAGAAGGAGTTCTCCTTTGGATAGATATCCATGAACTAGCTGAGGAGATTGGTGTCTCTTATGGATAGAGATCCATAAACCAGATTAGGGGATTGGTGTATCCTTTGGATAGAGGTCTATAAACATTGTAATAGTGAAGGATTACCAAAGATATTTGTTGAGAAAATATTAGTGAAATATTTTTTCCATGGAGTAGGCCACATTGAGTGAAACATGTTAAATTAGTGTCTCTATTATGTGTGCTGATTTGTGCATTGCTTTGATTACTACCGTTAATATTACCACTGATATATTGCATAATATTTTTTGGGAAAGAAAAGTGAAAATTGGTCTTATATTTTTCACCCCCCCTCTAAGTATAACCTTGTGGTATTCACTTTGAAGTCATTGCAAATTCAAAAAATCCCCAAAATAGTTATAAAATTGTTGTTAGGTGCTCAATTTTACCCAATATTGTCCAATTCTGCTTAAATTTACTCAAGTCTTCTTTTTTCCTATTCCTTTCTAAATTCTTCTCAATTTCCCCTTTTTCTTAGTTCCCTCCAATTTCCTCTTTGTCACTGCTAATTCCTCCTAAATTCCTCTATTTTTCTTCTCTCCCATCCTAATTTATTCTAGGTTCCCCCTAATCTCTTCTAATTTCATTTTAATTTCATCCATTCATTTTTTAGACATGGAAAATTGACCCATTAAGATGAGTCATTTTCCTTAGATCTTGAGTTTTCCCCTAAAAAAAGTAGGGTCATATTTGAGCCAACTTTTCCCCATTAAATATTCTCCATTCCTTTCAAAACCTATACCATTGGATTAGTATTGGAAAGAGATTTCCGACAATATAAGTTTTATCCTATTCTAACTCTGTTTGGTCCCCCAAAGTGCTAAAAAATTGCACATGGGTCTAGCTATCATGAATTCATGGTCATCCAATATAGGGCACAAATTTGCCATCTTGGGTTTTTCTCTCAAAAACCCTTTCTAGTGTTGGCTCTTTGTGATGTTGACCCTTGCCCGAGGTTAAGTTTTTATTTTCCCTCCTCCAAACCTCTTATAAAAAGAGGATTGGATCCCCTCTTTTCCATCAATCCAAGGAATCAAGAAATCTAAAATCCATCCAATGAATCTTCTTGAGAATCCTAATCTTGACTTGCTCATTTGTTCATGCTAATAAGTGCTCTTCTACTATGGGATTGCTATTTCATTCTTTGGTGTTAGTTGCTCTTGGTGGATAAGTGTTGGAGCCCTAAGGAGGAGTCTACTATCTTGGAGGTCTTCATCCTTTTGTCTATTTTTTTCTACCACTAGGTTGTTTTTGCTCATTTGCATTCATATACTATTAAATTACGCATATTTTATTTGTTTTTGTATTATTTTGCTCCTTTTTTATTTCTATTGTGAATTCACTATATAGGGCATGAATTCACCATAGAAGACATTAATTAACTATACATGGCATAAATTCATTGTACAGGGAATGAATTCATTGTTCAAGGCATGAATTCATTGTACAAGGTGCTAATTCACCGTACAGGATGCTAATTTTTTGTACAGGGCACAAATTCCCGATGATAGGCTTGGGGGTAGAAGTTCACCCCAAAAACCCTAGATCTATATTTCATGTTACATCTAGAGTGTAATTGTACAATCTACATTTTGTTCATCATACTATTTTGCTACATTGTATTATGTTTGTTCATCTTCCAAAAAGGTCAACTTTCACTTTTACATTCTAAAGGTTAGCTAAAAGGACCTAGGGGGCTTGACTATTGCACCTCCAAGTACAATCATACAATGGCCTAAGTAGGTCCCCCAATGTTGATCATATTTTTTGAGGGTTTTGTGAAGTTATTTTATAGGATTGAAGTTATGGGACATTGTTGGATGCAAGATAAAGTTGGGAACAACCACCAAATTAGATAAGTGCCCTAGTAGATCTTTAGGTTGTTTGTTGATTGCTTTTTATTCATTTATATTCAAAAATAAAGATCACAAGTAAAGGAAAAGTATTTGATTAAATTTTTAGGCATTTGAAAGAATAAAAGCATATAGTGTGCATCTAGGGTTTTAACCTTGTTTGTGCATTTCCCTTGGACCCTTGCTCAAAGGATTTATTTTGCAATCCTAGGGTTAGTGATCATTCAAGCAAAGAATCATTCTAGGGATAGCTCTTATCTTCTTGCATATTGTATCTTGCATTGTTATTTCTCTTTTCATAGTATAGTTTTAGAAAGGCCAAACATAGGTGCATGCTAAAATTGACACATTCAAAACACATTCCACCCTGGACTTGGAGTAAGTCCTAAAACCATTCCTGGTGAACCCTTTCCCTAGTTGCCCATTGAGTGTAGAGTTATAACATATCCCCATGGTTTACCTCGGCTCCAAATGGATTTAGCTAAGAATCATATGTGGTAGGGTAGTTTTCCCCCTCTACATATTTGGTGAACTCAACGTGAACGCACGTCTTAGTGGCAAAAATAGAAAAGCATCTTCCTTTTGCTCTTCTTGAAAACCTTAAACAAGACCACTAATTCTATTTGTTTAGATCAAAAATATTTAATAACATCTTTAAAATATCTTGTGTGCTTTTGTTAGTTTTTAGTTTTCCTCCTTTTCCACTCTATCCTTTCTCTCTCTCCTAATGGCTCCCAACCTTAGGAGTGGGTGAAGGATTTTAGAGTTTGATGAGATTTTCCAAGAAGATGATCAAATTGATAGAGAAAATCATAATCTAGAAGAGGAAGAAAATGAAGAGATTGAGAATAACCTTGATCCTACTAAGGGACCCAATGGGAACCTTATCTTTAAATAATTTGAACATGTTTGGAGTTTCTACAAGCATCATAAGGATGCCTTGGATGAAGCTATGAAAGAGGAAGCCTAACTCAAGGAAGTTGGAACATCTCATCATCAAACCATTTCCTCTCGAGATGTTCATAACAACTACTTGACTAAATATTTGCATCATGGTAATTATTATTCATAACCCAACATATGCTACTACTGTGACCACCAACATTGGAAGAATTCCACAAGTCCCTCCAACTAGTAGTGCATATCAAGATTATGTTCAATTTCCTCCTCATTCTGCTAATCTCAACATTTATGCTTTTGTTCCACCAAATTTTGGTTATCCTCTCCAGCAAGATACCACATATTACAATAGTATCAATATCTCCAACATGGGCCAAGTATCCTTTCAACAACCTACCTATACCCCTCCCTTAGGGAATCTAGGGTTATTGCACAATAAACAATCCCAAGGTGCAAAGATTAACTAATGTGGTGAAACAATTGGTTTCAAGAGTGGATATGATTCAACCCCCTAGTTTCACCTACAACTATAGAGAAATATGCAATCAACCCTTAGACCCTATTGTAGCTGCTAAGCCCTATCCTAAGCATTTTTCCATGCTGGTTTTACCTATATATAAGGGAATAAAAGATCCAATTGAGCATTTGAGAATGTTTAGAACAACTTGCCATGATATCATATATGATGACATGTTGTTGCTAAATATATTCCCTAAGAGTCTTGGTGGCATGGCATTAGAGTGGTATTATCGGTTTCCCAACCATTATTTGAGGAATTTTGAAGAAATAATTGAATTATTTGTGCAACAATTTGGTGCTTATGTTGAAAAGAATGTGACCATGAAATATGTTTACATGTTAAAACAAGGTAAAGAGGAAATTTTTTCAGAATTTCTATCTCACTGGAGGAGTTTAGTTGGATGCTTGAGATATACCTTACCTCCTCGAGACATGCTTGAGATATTTATTGGAAATTTGCAAGAGCAATTATCTTATGCATTGGAAACTACAACTATCACATATTTTGATCAAGCAATTGACCTAGCAAGAAAGGTAGAGCAAGCTCTTATTAGAAGAGGACAGCTTAAAGTGAAAGAATATAAGACCACTAAAAATTAGTATAAGAACAAGCATGTGGTTGGTGATGGGGTAATATATAGTAGGCCTATTAATAATATTGTTAACAACCTACAAAATATGGTGCTTAGTCAACCCCCAAAACCTCCACAACAGAATTTCACAAGGCTCAACATACCTATGACAGTGGTCCTAAAGAAAATTTTGGAAGCCAACATGATTGAGTTACCTCCAATAAGGCAACTTGATACCTTAGCTAATTGGTATAAGGTTGGTCAACACTGTGAGTATCATAGAGTGGAGGGGCACTGGATGAATTCTTGTAAGAGGTTGAAACATGTGGTTTAGGACCTGATTGATGTAGGATGCCTTGTTATAGAAGGTACTCATCCACCCAACAATCAACCTCCTACTCAACAAATACCCATAACTAATCAAGATATGGGAATCTTCCAAGATCCCCTACCTAAGCATGGGAAGTAAGAAAATTAGTCAAGTGTCATATCAGAATGTGCCACCTCCTTATGATAATATGGTTGGTATGATAGTAGAAAATACAAGGCAACAAGCACATAATAATTAGATCCAAATCTATCACTAGGATATGAGTTCTTCAATCGATATTTTTTCTTAGAACTTTTTCAAACTTCTATTTATGAGGAAGCCTTGTTGAAACTTCTAAGATAATAATATATCCCTATAGAAATTTCCCCTAGTGCTATGGATAATTTTGTAAGATCTCTTGGGATACATCATATCATATTATAGGATGATGATATTTCTTCCTTAGACTTACAAGGGGATTCTTCTCTCTACATCACTACATTTATTAGGGAAACTTTTATCAAGAGGGTTCTGATTGATAATGGTTCTTCCCTCAATTTATGCACTTATTAATTTTTCCAAAAGTTTGGATTAAAAGAGGAATATTTAACTAAATCCAATGGCATCATTAAAACCTTCAACAATGAGTCCCAAGAAGCTTGCGACATTATATCTCTTCCTCTTAGGGTTGGACCTAAGATCTTAGATACTATGTTCTATGTGGTATCTTGTCCTGCATATTTTAATCTACTTCTTAGACATCCTTGGATCCATGTGATGAGGGCTATCCCTTCTACCTTTCACCAATGTTTAAAGTTTGAATTTAAGAATCAATTTGTCACCATTTTGGGTGATCCTCATCCATTTGAATATTGTTCACTAGTTGAATAAGCTCAATCTGATTTTCATCCATCAGATCCCTCGTCTCACACAACTAAGCAATTTTAAAATCTAAATATGAGATTGAAATCATTAATTAATATTTCATCATAGGATCAAGTAAATATTTATCATTAAGAGTCTCTTCTAAGGAAATCTCATCAAGGTTTAGAATGGAGTGCTAAGGATGATGGCCCACCCTCTCCCTCTCTGTTAGTTGTAACCTCAAGGGAGTATGTTGAAGGTAAAACTCCTCATGATATAGTTCATGAGGATGTTATTTATGGTGGAATCTATTTTAATGAGTTAGTCCCTTGCACAACATAGGTTGAGTCTTCTATTTCTCAAGATAACTTTGGTTATATGTCTCTCAAGGACCTTGAGAAACTAGAAGTGATACCTGCCCTACCTCCTCTTGAGTATGAGTCATCCATTTTCATTGAGGAGACCATAGATGTTAACATAGATTTTTAGGATACCTCTAGAATATTAATCTAGCAAAATACTTTTCTATAGATGAGCAAGAGCATTTGACCAATTTGTTAAGAGAATTTCACGTTTTTTTTTCTTGGTCATATGCCAACATTCTAGGGCTTGATCCTTCTCTCATTATGCATCCTTTGGTAGTGAAGCCTAGTATTAAGCCTATTAAGAAAAAAAATTAGGAAGATGCATCCTAAGATCACCCTTTTAGTCAAGGAAGAGCTCCAAAAACTTCTTGATGTTGATTTTATAACAACCATCGACTATTCTAATTGGATCTCCAATATCGTACTTGCAGTTAAGAAGGAAGGAAAAAATAGAATATGTACAAAATTTAGGGACATCAACTTAGCATATCCCAAGGACAATTTTTGCTATCCAACATAGACCAGATCATAGATATCATTGCTAAATGTAGTATGTTATCTCTCATGGATGGCTTCTCAAGATACAATCAGATAATGATTTTCCTTAAGGATTAGACCAAGACAACTTTCATCACTCCATGGGGTACCTTCTATTGGAAATTCATGCCATTTGGCTTGAAAAATATTGGTGCCACCTATCAAAAAGCTATGAATTGTAATTTTCATGATATAATGAATGATATTATCTAGGTGTAGACACTAAAATCATGTCAATCCTATTAGACTACCAAGAAAAGGTCTAATTGACACCATGTGGCCACATTGGGAAACCCTAAGAGGTTTAATAGTGGTCTTAACCACTTTTGGAAGGCTCTACCCCACTTTTGGGAGGTTTTGGGAAATATAGGCATGATCTTCCCACCTTGGGATGGTCATAGTTCATGACCGTCCCACCCAAGGACAATCACAAGTAGCCATCCCTGGGTGGGATGACCATGGTCTTTGACTCCCAAAAAGTCAAATTTTAGACAAATAACACCCAAAAATTTCCATTTATACCACCTATTCAAACATGGTGGCCTAAGGCCATGTAATTCTTATGACATGCTACAAATTGAAGTCCAAAAATGAATATTCCTTCCCCCTCTAATGCAAGGCATGTTTTGGGCAAGTGACACCTCCTGCCTCGCATGGCCTCGCATGCCCATTTGACCCTAGGCCCTCTTGTGCTATAAATTGGAGAAATTTTCCATCCAATTTATAGAGAAGAGTTTTGCAACATATGAGACAAAATGTTGCCAATATTTCCCCTCAACCTTTTATGCCCTTTTCTCTCAAAATCTCTACCTAGCAAATGAGGTTCTCGATGATTCAAGAGGCATAATTTATTTACAAAACCAAACCAATTGAGTGAATTTCACCCCCAAATTTTATGAAAACACCCTTAAGAGATTTTTTAACCAATTATTAATGGAATTAGTGGTAGAAAACTAGTAGATCTAGTGGTCATCCCACCCTAGGATGGCCCCAAATCTATGATAGTCACCAATGTCCCTAGCAGGGATGGTCATGAACTGGAGCACTATTTTTTTTACTATTTTTGCATAGCCTTATTCTAGGATAGATTAGTAATATTATTTTCAAATTTGGTGGTATTTGGAGCTATTTTGGATTAGTTATCATAATTTTGGTGTTTTGCAGGTCTAATTAGCCCACCTTGGGAAAGTCACTAATATATGAACTATTTTGATAATATTTTTACATGGGTTCATTATAATTTTAATTTTGTATATTTTTTCAAATTTTAGTGTGATTTAGAGGTTTTTAGGACTAAATATCACCAATTTTATATTTTGTAGGCTTAATCGGTACACCTCGGAATGGTCACAAATTCGGTTGTAATTTCTTTGTTGTTCTCAATTAGATCAGTCCAAAATATTTGTAGACACTAAAATCATGTCAATCCGATTAGGCGACCAAAAGCATTGTCTAATTGACACCATATGGCCCCCTTGGGCAACCCTCAGAGGTTTAATAGTGGTCCTAACCACTTTTGGAAGGCTCTACCCCACTTTTGGGAGGTTTTGGGCCACATAGGCATGACCGTCCCACCCTGGGATGGTCACAGTTCATGGCCATCCCACCCAGGGATGGTCACAGGTGGCCATCCCTGGGTGGGACGACCATGGTCTTTGACTCCCAAAAAGTCAAATTTTGGACAAATGGCACCCAAAAACTACCATTTATCCCACCTATTCAAGCATGCAAACCTGAGGGTGCAAAATCCTTATGACATGCTGCAGAATGGAGGCCAAAAAGGGAGATTCCTTCCCCCTCCAATGCATGCCAAGTTTTGGACAAGTGGCACCTCTTTCCCTGCATGTCCTTGCATGCCCATTTGGCCATAGGCCCCCTTGGGCTATAAAGTGGATCCATTTTCCACCCAAAATATAGAGAGGAGTTTTGAGACATAGCAACGAAGTGCTGCCAAGATTTCCCCTCACCCTTTTGTGCCTTTTTCCCTCGAAATCTCTACCTAGCGAAGGAGGTTCTCGAGTGATTCAAGAGGCACAATTTATTTACAAAACCAAATCAATTGAGTGAATTTCACCCCCAAATTTTATGACAACACCATTGAGAGAGTTTTTGACCAATTCACAGAGGAATTGGTGGTAAAAACTAGTAGATCTGGTGGTCGTCCCACCCCAGGATGGTCCCCATTCTATGATAGTCACCACCATCCCTGCAAGGTATGGTCATATATTTAAGCATTATTTTTTTACTATTTTTAATTATTCTAGGATAGATTATGAACCTACTGTCCAAATTTCATGCAATTTGGAGTTATATTGAGTGAGATATCACATTTTTAGTATTTTGTAGGTTCATTTGGCCCATCTAAGGATGCACATGAATCTGTGATCAATTTTGCTAATATTTTCATATGGGTCCTCTCTAAATATTATTTTATATATACTTTCCAAGTTTGGTTTGATTTGGAGATGTTTAGGACCAAAAATCACCTATTTTGGGTTTTGTAGGCTTACTAGGCACACCACGTAATCGACATGAATTCGGATGCAATTTCTTTATTATTTTCAATTATATCATTCCAAAATCATATTTTATGCATGTCTCTAAGATTTGGAATCATTTGGAGTTGTTTTAGATGGTCGCATTGCATATTTACACTTTCTAGTCTATTATTGCATGTATTGCTTTTGCATGTTTCACAATCTGCACTTGCTATTGAAAAATCTGGTTTCCTTGTGTGTAGGTGCAGTTTTTATAGTGCATGAGGAAGGAACATAGGATCAGAACATCAAATAACAAAGCGGTGGCATCATAGGCCCACCCACCTCAATTGTGGGTACGAGGAAGAACATTGGAAGTGCACCAGAGCTATTGAAAGGATTTGATCCTTGGGCACCCATTTTGTAAACAAGTGTATCAATCTAGAGCCCTCAAGGGGACATTTATGTAACCATGATTTGATCTATCAAATTAAATAAATAAGAACTTCATTTCTTGCACTTATTTGGCTTATCATGCTTACTTGAATGCTTCTTTTGTAATGCTTAATCAATACTAGCGATAGATGCATCTTGTTTAGCATTGTTAGGTGCACCATTTTTCCCATACTTTAGTGGTGATCATGGTGGGACCCTATCCCTATTGATTTGGTTAAATATTTGACCTTATTTTTTCTTTCATTCTATTGTAGGAACTGGTCGTTCTGGCCTGAAACAACCTTGAAACTACTAGTCATCCCACCTAGGGATGACCACACAACCATCCCACCTTGGGATGGCCCCAAAATTGGCAGCCATCCCACCCTAGGATGACCACAAAATAGAGGCTTTTCTACTCAAAATTCTAGAAACAACAAGTTCTTAGGCTATCAAGGTAAGTGCCTAAACCTTTATTTTCTTTTCTATAGTTCAAAATTGCTTAAATTTGGTTTTTCTTGCTTCCCTTGATTGCTTGAAAGGTAGAAAGATAGGTTTCACTTTTCTATAATTGCAAAAACAACAAAAATAAGAAGAAAAACTAAAAAGGAACTAAGTAGAAATGCACTTCTATGGTTTGATTGCTTGTAGCCTACCTAATGGGTAGGTTATCATTTAGGACATGCATTTTGTAGGTTGCCTTTTATCTAACATTTTTGAAAGTAAAACATCACTTTTCTTGCATTTAGTGAAAGCTCATTGAGTGCTCTATTGTTTACTTTCTTTAAGCATAAAAGGAACCACACACACTTGCATGTATCACAATAACATTGGTAAGGTTGGATTTCATCACCAACCTCCAATTCAGACCGGTGACATTGGATTTCACCTCCTTCCACCGGCTTGCCCCCTCAACACCTTAGATAGAATAGGGCACTCTCTTAAGATGGAATAGGTCACTAGTGTTCAAACTCCCTCCCACTATTGGAAACGCTTGTCATTTTAGAGTGGAAGAGCTAGGCGAACCCTCCACTCATTATGGGTTTTAAGCGGTGTACCCTAGACTCTTTTGAGAACCTCATGTTTGGCACTAGTGTTCCTAGTCACCACTTTGGTTGAGTTCCCTCATTCTAAGTCCAAAACATGAACAAGAAAGCAAGAGCAACAACAAATCTAAACACACCAAATAACTTAGGGATTCACATCTAAAACTTAAAGGAGATAATCACATTGTTTGCTTGTGTGCTTCTTTGATCATTTGATTGTGTGTTTCTAATATTTAAAAGAGATAATCATATACATCTAATCCTTAAAAGAGATAATCATATTGTCTACTTTGTGTGTTTCTTTATTGTTTGGGTAATCAACATAAGATCCTTGATCTAGGACCAAACCCTAATTTTTAAAATGCTACTTTTTGATTCTGCATCCAATGGATCAAGAATCATGTAAATCAGAGCTATAATAAAAAAGTTATGTTGGTTTTATGATTACTCTATTTTTGAAGCCAAAAATAGGGAAAAACTGCACTAAAATAGTCATAAAATGGTCTAGACAACTCCAAAAATTACCAAATTTATTTTGTTGTCTTAGTTAGCTCCTTCTGCACCTCTCATAAAAATTTTGAGTCCTAACTCTTCATGCTTCAAAATTTCCCAAAAATTCCTAAAATTGGGCATTTCCCCACGAGCCCCGGTTGGCCAAATATTTCAAAAATACAAATTTTTGACCCATAAGTCAAATTTTGGAGCCCTAGCCCATTGTGATCAGCTCGTCATATTGATCATTTTGGTATATAACACTTACATTTTTTTTGAAAAGTCAAAATTTTCTAAAAATGGTCGATGGACCCCCTTTTATGGATTTGGTCCAAATGCGGTTGAAAACAAGACCTCCAATTCAGAGAGAGATTCAAGCTCCATAACCAGTGAATATCTCCAAATAAGTCTAGAGGACATGCCCATCCTTGAATGGCATCCCAAGTTTTATCATAACAACAATACCATCCCCAGGGGGCAAACCTTCGAGATACCCCTACTAGGGAAGCACCCATAGGTCCTCTAGGAAACCTTCCTGACTTGGATACCTTGATGGAATTCTATATAGTGAATAATCCACCCATTGAGGGGTCTAGTAGGTCAATATCATGGATTCACATCCCAACTTGCTCTATACATCAATCGAAATATGAACATGAGAGTACACCATGGCCTAGCTTGGATGAGCAAACCACCCCGTCTGATCGAGCAAGTCACCCCCATACTCCTCATAGAGAGCACTCAACGTACACACATCATGCTTCTATGCAACCTGAATATATAGAGCTTACATCCAAAACTGAATATGAAGCTTTCCTCATAGATGAGGAAGAAGACCCAAGTCATCCTCCTACTCCTCGTGAAGAGTACTTGGTGCAACCACATGATGGCTCTACATCATCGGACTATACAGAGCCGATTCATAAACCAGAGTCTCAGGTCAATGCAACCTTTAGGGAGCATGGAAAACAAGCAATAGATCCTACTAGGGGAGAAGACATGATAAACCCATCCGTATTTCAAATACAAGGGCACACAAACCCCATACAACTGAGCAACAAGATCATACTCATCAGACACTTAGGCCAAATATTAATAGACAACAATATATGGATCAACTCCAGTTGGATCAACAACAAAGAAATCAACAATGGGTGGACTCACAATGAGCACACCTACAAAGGTTGTATCAACAAAAGATACAAGAACAACAAAAGATACAACAAGAGCAATTGCAAAATGCATTACATGAAGTGGTGCTTACACCTAGCACCTATAAGATGCAACAATGTGCAAGGTATCCAATACAATCTCAAATGTTGCCCCCTAGACCTCCTAGGCCTAATCGGGACTTGCCTCCTAGGCCTAACATAGATCACCTTCCACAAGCGCTTACCCCTCCTTATAGGCTAGTTCAAGAAACACCCTATGGGGCCTACAATGAGCTTGAACCTAGAGAAGAATACCATGAAGCACCCTATAGAGGCATGGTGGATGACATTCAACCACTATGCAATAGGCTTGGTATTCCTCACCCTCCCCATAGGGCCAAAACAAATATGAGGAGCTCGAGTCCTCTGAAGCATTTAAAGCATTGCTAGAATGCATGGAGTCAATTGAAAACAAGACCTCTGGGTCTGGGTCTCAGAAGCCCACTTTGCACCAGTTACATAGTCAACCGCTCCATCCTTCCATGCCTACCCCTTCCTATCTAGAATAGTTTAAAATGCCCCACCTGGCTAACTTTAAAGGGGAGGAAGATGCGTAGGAGCATGTCACCAAATTCTTGAACCAATGCTTTGGCATCCAGGATAATGATGCTTTACTCTTGAGGATATTCTTGACTACCCTCTCTGGCCCAACCATGGAGTGGTACAACCAACTCCCAAAGCATAGCATCTACAATCTTGACCAATTCATAGATGCATTCCTGGAATGCTTCACCTTCAACACTAAGTGAAAGGTGACATTGGCTGACCTCGTAGGGTTGAAGCAATATGATGATGAGTCAATCATCGACTATGGCAATAGGTGGTGAATGCTTCTTGCTAAGCTACCATACATACTACCCATGTCTGAATTGACTGACATGTTTTCTAAGAGTTTTCTAAAGCCTATCTCCTTGTTGCTGCAACTCCAACAGTATCCAACTCTTGAAGATGCTCTAGCGCAAGCTAGAATAATCGAAGACATCAAAATTCAAGAGGGAGAAATTACGAAGCCATGCAAGGAGTGGACTAAGAATACCAAAAACAACCTAGCACAACCAAAGCCAACATCAATCAATCAAGTTGCTATTAGTATTCTAGGGCCTATGCAACCCATGCCACCTCAGAAGCCCAACTATCAAGCCACACCTAGAAACTATGACAACAACAATCAAACAAACCAAATACAAGACCAACCACATCGGCCACCATGATAATATACTCATTTTTTAGAGCCCTTAGCATCGATCTTCAATCGATTGTATGAGGCACAAGCAATCATGCTTCCCGAGATCCATCCATTGAAACCTAATAAGCGTAGATCAAAGGTACATAAGAAAAATCTATACTATGTTTACCATCAACAAAGAGGCCATGACATCCAGACATGTTATCCCTTTAGATATGTAGTTCAGGATATGATCGAGAGGCAAGAGCTTTCGATGGGCAATCCTCTTGCTCCAAACAACCAACCAATAGGAGACTTCCAAGACCTCTGGCCCACACACGAAGCAAAAACAACACCTACCAACCATGTTGAGCAACCCAATCAGGTGCATAACAACCCACCTCCCCAAGAGTCTATGGGAATGATCAGTATTGTAGCAAAGGCCCAAGAATATCAAAATCAATCTACACAATCGGTGATTTCATCCAATGTTTCACCTTCACCCATCTCATCTCATCGGAACATGGGCATTTTTGACTATATTGTAGTGGATAAAATGCATGTTGGGGGTCCCAAAGGTAGCATACCTTCCCCACCATCCACATCACAACCAATGAAGCATAGTGAGAACTCTAAAGGTATCACACCTTTCTCACTTTCGTTGAGTAGCACACACACTAGGGGTGCCTAAGGTATCATGCCTTCCCCTCACAAAACATTCAAAATCCAAAAACATTCAAAATAATCAAAATTTAAAAACAATTGAAAACATCAAAATTTCAAATAAATAAAAACCAAAAATCCAAACAAATTAGAAAACATAAAATTTCAAAAACAATCTAAAACATTAAAAACACAAAAACATTTGCATTTACATTTTGCATATGCATTCATTTACTTGCATTGCATTAGGTATGTTCATCCATTGCATTTGCATTAGGATAGGTTGTGTTTACAATCTTACAAATGACACCATGTTTGTATGCCAATCATGCATCTATTCATCATCATCATCCATTCACCCTTGTGAGTAATTATGTTTCTCAACACAACCCCTTCCTGTTGCTATAAGGAATATACTAGGGTTTTCTAGTCATTCAGCCATACCTAGTGATCTTCTCAGATTTTGTAGAAAGCTATCTTCACTTTCAGAAGATGAGGTCTAGTTCTGATAGCACCTAGCATATCTCAAAATCCCATCACTAATCAAACACTAATAATCCTAGTTTTGAACAAGGGAAATATGAACACTACAAAGTGGTCCTAGGTCACCTTAAGTGAAAGGTTTTTACTTGCTCACCTTGTGATGCGCATGGTCTAGGATGTTGATCATTGACAAAAGGACAAGCTCCCCCTACCCAAATAAATCCCTTGCTTTCATCAAAATAAGCAAAATCCCAAAAAGCAAAAATCAAAAGCAAAATAAATAGTGATTTTCATCACTAAACAAATCCCTTGCTCAAAGAAAACAAAATACAAAATAAATAATGATTTTCATCACTAAGCATGAGCAAGTATCCCACATCAATGTGAAGAAAAGAAGGGGGTGAAGAGCTTGAATCCTTGGAATGGTCAGTATTCCAAAACCATCGAGTGATCCCCAATACAACAATGGGCTGAATGAATCCTGCCTGGCATTGGGGTAGTTCTAAGCAATTTACAAAGTGAGCTAGCTTTAGGTGGCTTGTATCACCTAGTGGTCTAATCCAACTAAGTCCAAACTTAGGATCATGATGAACATAGGGTGATCCTCATTACAGCAATGGGCTGAATGAATCCTGCTTGGCAATGAGGTAGTCTTATGTCTCATCTAATATATTCATTTGCACACATAGGGATAATGAATATCTTGGTCTTCATAACAAAAGCTTTTATCTTTCA
Organism: Wollemia nobilis; assembly: GCA_028583015.1. Lineage (NCBI taxonomy): Eukaryota > Viridiplantae > Streptophyta > Pinopsida > Araucariales > Araucariaceae > Wollemia > Wollemia nobilis. The sequence continues at coordinate 2,392,608 of JAQPPZ010017001.1, read as the reverse complement.
GGAGTCTTGTATAGTCATTATACAACTTTTGATTAATCAACTAGGGTGTTTGAGTCTCATGGAAAACCTCAAAAATTCCCTAATAGCAACAAATCATTACATCAATCATACACATTTACACATCTCACAATCATCTCATTTCACATATGGATGCTTAAATGATTAATTCTTATGATAAGAGTTATCATTTTCATTCATGATTTTCATACATTCTATGGTGTCATCTATCAGTTTGTCAAAACACATATTAATTGCATTCCTTATGTTTTAAGTGATTAAAGCATACAGGTTCATTTACATTAGATCATCATCATGTAAATAATGCATTACATACATTGCATTCACCATATCATATCAACATAAATTAAGTGCATAAACAATTGAAACAAATTAAACATGCATTTAACATTCACCATTGCATCCATATATGCATACATAGTAGAGCATCTACACATCTAGATCACAACATCTAATCATACATTTATCATCTAGCTAGTGCATATCATCAGTACATCACATACATATAGCATATTCACATCATCAATAGGCATTACATCCATTAATGCATCCATAAATCATAACACATAATGCATCTAATGGTCCAAAATCACACAATTGCAAATCACACAAACATTTTTAAACATCAACTAGGGCATTATTGGTATCATACCTCCCCTAATCAGCAATCAAATAATTAAGCAATCAACTTCAAAAATCCCCAAAGGTATCTATAAACCCTTTGGTCACCCAAAAATCCCCAAAGGTATCTATAAACCCTTTGGTCACCCAAAAAGCTCCAAAGGTATCTATAAACCCTTTGGTCAACCCAAAATGCTCCAAAGGTATCTATAAACCCTTTGGTCACCCAAAATCCCCAAAGGTATCTATAAACCCTTTGGTCAACCCAAAATGTCCCAAAGGTATCTATAAACTCTTTGGTCACCCAAAATCCCCAAAGGTATCTATAAATCCTTTGGTCACCCAAAAGATCCAAGGTATCCATAAACCTTTGGCTCCCAAAAAGCCCCAAAGGTATCTATAAACCCTTTGGTCACCCAAAATGCCCCAAAGGTATCCATAAACCCTTTGGTCACCCAAAAACCCCAAAGGTATCCATAAACCCTTTGGTCACCCAAAATGCCCCAATGACATCCACTAAGCCCATTGGTCATAATAACAACATGTATAATCCAAATCAATAATTGATAACTTAATCAAGTTAATCATGTCATCTTATGAATCATTTTCGAAGATAATCATGCACCCTCCTTGCTTGGGGAAAATAAGCAAAATATCAAAAGAAATTCAAGCAAACTAGTAAGCTTGTCTCCTAATTGCCATCAAGGCTAAAGTGTAGACTTGAGCTTTTCAATGATAAGGTATATAGTTTTCTAATTGCCATCAAGGCTAGATTTGTGACTTGAGCTGTCTCTCTAATTGCCATCAAGGCTAAAGTTTAGACTTGAGCTTATCTTCTAATTTCCATCAAGGCTAAGTGATTTAGACTTGAGCTCATATTCCTAATTGCCATCAAGGCTAAAGTTTAGACTTGAGCTCATCTTCCAATTGCCATCAAGGCTAAAGTTTAGACTTGAGCTCATATTCCAATTGCCACCAAGGCTAAAGTGTAGACTTGAGCTCATATTCCAATTGCCATCAAGGCTAAAGTGTAGACTTGAGCTCATATTCCAATTGCCATCAAGGCTAAAGTGTAGACTTGAGCTCATCTTCTAATTGCCACCAAGGCTAGGATTAGACTTAAGCTTGTTTGCCAATATCCCAAAGATTACCAAAATCAAGTTCCTTAACTTGTCGAAGGTAATGATTCTGAGATGCATGCCCTTTCCATGATTGGGGCATCTAGCATTGATGAGGTATTCATTTCATTTCTTCTATGAAATCTCATCAAAAATAAAAAATTCAAAAACAATTGAAAAATAAACAACACAAAAACATAAAAAAGCAAAAAGGGTCCAAAACCCACCAAAAACAAGTCAAATCTGATGGAATTCACTCAGGATCAAGATGAAACCTAAATTGCTCATGGATGAATGGAAATGTCTCTACTTCAATCCCTAAGAAGGCCATTGTGGCTGGACCACCCCATAGGAATGAGGTTTTCAACTCCTTTCTTCCATGAAACATCAACAAAATCATCAAAATCCTCTTAAAAATGCTCCATTTCACAATGGGTAAAATTGAAGGAAACCCTAACCAAGTCATATGGGTCAAGTGACTCATCACTTTTATCACTGGTCATTCCCTCATCGACTCGTCACTTGAGGGGGTAGTCATACTTAACAAATTCATAATCAAAATCAATAATCAAACACTCAATCATGCAAATTGCGTTCATCCAATGAATCATTGACAAAGACAATCACGCCCTTGCTTGGGGTAGCAAACAAGCAAAAATTTCAATTAAAAAAATTCTTGGCATTATAGAATCATCCCCATGAGCAAAATAATGTCCAAGATCAAGTAAACCTAGATATGAAAGGTTGTACTTGAAGCAAGTTCCTTAGCTCGTCAAAAGCAAGGATTCAAGAACACATGCTCTTTCCATGATTGGGGCATCTAAAGTTGGTTAGGTTATTGAATAACCTTAATAATTTAACATTTTAGTCATCTATTTTTTCTCAGTATTGTGTTGCACACAATGCATCTCAAAAAGGGGTATCTGTAGACACTAAAATCATGTCAATCCGATTAGAATAGCAAAAGCATGGCTAATTTGACATCATATGGCCCCCTTGGGCAACCCTCAAAGGTTAAATAGTGGTCCTAACCACTTTTGGAAGGCTCTACCCCACTTTTGGGAGGTTTTGGGCCATATAGGCATGACCGTCCCACCCTGGGATGGTCACAGTTCATGACCATCCCACCCAGGGATGGTCGCAAGCGACCTCCCCTGGGTGGGATGACCATGGACTTTGACTCCCAAAAAGTCAAATTTTGGATAAATGGCACCCAAAAACTACCATTTATCCCACCTATTCAAGCATGCAGACCTGAGGGCATAGAATCCTTATGACATGCTACAGAATGGAGGCCAAAAAGGGAGATTCCCTTCCCCTCCAATGCATGCCAAGTTTTGGACAAGTGGCACCTCTTGCCCTGCATGTCCTTGCATGCCCATTTGGCCATAGGCCCCCTTGGGCTATAAAGTGGATCCATTTTCCACCCAAAATACAGAGAGGAGTTTTGAGACATATGCAATGAAGTGCTGCCAAGATTTCCCCTCACCCTTTTGTGCCTTTTTCCCTCGAAATCTCTACCTAGCGAAGGAGGTTCTCGAGTGATTCAAGAGGTGCAATTTGTTTACAAAACCAAACCAATTGAGTGAATTTCACCACAAAATTTTATGACAACACTATTGAGAGGGTTTTTGACCAATTCATAGAGGAATTGGTGGTAAAAAACTAGCAGATCTGGTGGTCGTCCCACCCCAGGATGGTCCCCAATCTATGACAGTCACCACCATCCTTGCAAGGTATGGTGATAGATATGAAGTACCTTATTTTTCTACTATTTTTTAATAGGCTTATTCTAGGATAGATCATGAACCTACTATCCAAATTTCATGCAATTTGGAGTTATATTGAGTGAGATATCATATTTTTAGTGTTTTGCAGGCTTACTGGGCTCATCCAAAGATGCACATGAATCTGTGATCAATTTTGCTAATATATTCATATGGGTCCTCTCTAAATATTATTTTATGTATACTATCCAAGTTTGGTTTGATTTGGAGATGTTTAGGACCATAAATCACCTGTTTTGGGTTTTGTAGGCTTAATAGGCACACCACGTAATCGACATGAATCTGGATGCAATTTCCTTACTATTTTCAATTATATCAGTCCAAAATCATATTTTATGCATGTGTATAATATTTGGAATCATTTGGAATTGTTTTGGATAGTCACTGAAACAACTAGAAGTTGAAATTTGATCTAATAACAAGTAATAACACAAGTCATTCAGAAATATAATGCTTTATTCATGATAAATTTGATATCGGTTACAAATAGGGTGAATTCCCCTTTTTCCTTTCATGAATACACTATAGGCCTGATGCCTTCTTTTGATGTCCCTTAGTGTAGGTGGGCTTCTTTGTATGCAGGCCACTACTGGGTTGTTGTTTGTTGGTGTTCTTATCCTTCAAATATACTACATAACCTGAAAGAAACTTGCAAGAAATGGTCAATATGTTGGGGGGATTGCCTTAGTCAGGCCCCATATTTATAAAGATGAAATGACTATAAAACCATAACATAAACTGAAATAAAATGTGCAGAAGGTAATAATATGCTAAAACAGAGCTTACCTCCCAAATTTGGGGTGATTTTGGGCCTGTAAACACAATTCATGACCTGGGTTGCTAATTGAGGTTGAATTCGCAAGGTAGGTTGCAAATTGAGCTATGATGCTTCTCTAGTAAGATCTCTTCGGTATATCAGTCCTAAGGAAGCTGAGGTGCCTCTGTATGCTGTTAGAATCCATCTATGTGCATCAAGAATAGATTGTTTACTATTGGCTTTCCATTTTTGTAGAGTAACCGGACTTTGTTGAATTTGGGAATCAAATTTAATTAGGGGTTTGGGACCCATTATTTATAGGAAAATGCAAGGTGCGGGGGGTTAGATAGACTAAACCTAGGTTTTATTCTAACTAGGGTTAGGTTAAGAAATGCTATGTGGCAACATCACATTCCTTATGAGAAATATCTCATCCTCACACATGTGTGAGGATGGATTAGGGCTAATCTTGATTAGGAGGTGCTTAAGCCAATTTAAACATGATTAAAGAAATATCTCAACAAACCCTAATCTCACAAATGTGCTAGGATTTGATTAAGGTTAATCAGGATTAAAGTTTCTTTTAATCAAATTTACCCTAAAAAGTGACTTAAGTGAAGTCAAAATTAAATTAGAATTTGATAATTGACTTATTAATTAATTTGGCCAACTAATACCCCGTGGGGGCCTTAATTATGTGTGAATAGACTGTTGAATGATATTTTGATGTGTCGGATGTAATTTGGAAGGCTTATGAGGGTTTAGGAACTGAAATCCAATGAAATAGTATATGTGAGTCTCCACAATGCTATGAAAATCTATGGTGATCTATGCATGAATACGCATGACTACAACCGTCTACGTATGACTATGCAAGACTACAAAAATCTATGCATGTCTAGGATGATCTACAATAGTCTACGCTGGTCTACAATAGCCTAGGGATACCTAGGATGGCCAATGTAAACCTACAAGTGTCCAGAAGGATCTACAAGTATGTAGGTATAGTAGTTTCCAACTTTTGGGTGTCTACATTTGCCCATTTTTGTACTATACTATGTAGAACATAGTTTAATACAAAAATATGAAGGGTTTGTGTAGAAGAAAAAGGGATATAAGGGGAATGGAATCCAATCAAAGGGTATGTAGCCGCTTGAAGTATGACCATACAAATCAATCGGGTATCCAAGGAAAAGAAGAGAGAATGGAATCTAATTGAAGGTATGTAGCCACTCGAAGCATGACCATACAACATCAACTTGATTTACATAAGGGAAGAAGAGAGGAAGGAAAGAAGGAAAAGAGGAAAGAGATAAAAAAAATGCTAGTAAGGAAAAATGAATGATTATGAATGCAATGATGTGATTTTGCTGAGTCCGTATGACATTTACGATGCCATACCAATTGCTTGAGAACGACAACTTTTGACTGCTTTGCTTTTGTGACCAGATCAACATGGTCCAAAAGTATGATTAGGAAAAAATCCTAACTAAATATTTGTTGTTGATTGATTGATTAGAACATGGCGACAAGTGTCAAACCATTTGAGTTAGTTTAAAATTTGGACCATCAACTCGCGACCATATCACCGTGGTCGCGAAGTCCATTTCCAAATGTTCCACTAGGTTTGATCAAACATATCATCTATTGTGTACTCGATGTACATGAATGCTAGATTGAATTCTCCATGGTGACGCGTAACTCTCCTGATGTAACCCATGTCTGTTTGGGATTGATATTATAATTGTATGATAATCTTTAGCAAAAAAATTTGTAGACAAATGTGCTAACCGTGCTTTTGTATTTTCAATATTGTGGTTGTATGCAAAGATGAATTTGGATATGAATACCCCCTCAAATGAGGAATCAATAATGAGGTGAATGAAGTATTGTGAATTAATTATGTAGCGATTGATAAAGATACCAATGCATGAGGAATATGATTGCTAGTAGGAAGAGAAAATAATGGGATATAATCAAAGGTATGTAGCCTCTCGAAGCATGACCATACAACATTGAATTGGATAGCCAAGAAGGAGAAGGAAAAAGAATGAGATCTAATCAAAGGTATGTAGCCACTCAAAGCGTGAGCATACAATATTAATTGGGTAGCCTAGGGGGGAGAAGAGAAGAAGGAAAGAAGAAGAAGAGGAAAGAAATAAAAATAATGCTGGTAAAATGAAATGGATGATTGTGGATGCAATGCTATGATTTTTTTGAGTCCGTATGACATTTACGATGCCATACTAGTTGCTTGAGAATGACAAATTTTGACTGCTTTGCTTTTGTGACCAGATCAGCATAGTTCAAAAGTATGAATTTTACCAATAAAATGAAATGTGTGTTTGCAAATGGTGTTAAAAGGTAATTTTTGGAGGCTCTTAGGGTTTTAGAGGGAATTTCCATGCTTTCCTAGTGTTTTAGGGATGTTTTGGGGTATTCTAGCCCAATTCGTGACCTGGATAGTGATTTTGACCTAACTCGTGACCCAGGTTGCAAGTCGGGGTTTAAAGCATATTTAAGCCTGAATTTGCATGGGGGGGCTCATTTGCATGATGCATGACTTTGGAAAGTGGTTTGGGAGAACATTTGATAGCACGAAAGGAGCACAGGTGATGATTGTGAGAGTGACAATGATGAAAGGATGCAGATCAGTTGGCATCAAGCATGGGAACCCACCGATAAGTGATCGTCTGCCTTGTTTTATTTATTTTTTTATTTTTTCAAGAAAATGTGAATGAGGGGGGAGGTTTTCATCCCAATTTAAAAAAAATTGTAAATTTTAAGTAAAATTTGAACACATAGTGATAAACGGGCCAAATGGGTACCCAAAAGTGTGGTCAGTTTTTCAATTGGGTTTGTTTTATCACCAATTTTATCGAGTAATGGGTAGAGTAGGTGTGAAGTTTGACTATTAGTTTTTGAGGTAACGGTGTACTGCAATTGATATGTTTTTTCACTTTGTCCACTAAAGTAGGAAATGGGTATTCCATTATGCGACTGTTTTATTTTTTTGATTTCGTTTGATGTGATTTCAGAATTTGATGCTTTGAGGTGTAATGTGTGAACCCTAGGGCATTAGATCTGCCATGTTAGAGGTAGAATATTTAAAAAATAATGAAACTTTCACCACATAAAGGCAAAATGGGTGTCCAAAAATGTTGGTTGTTTTGGTAGTTGACTTCATTTGACATGCCTTTGATTTGTGTGCCATGATGTAAATAGTATTAAACTGAAAATGAGCCATAGGGGGCCTGATGTAGATTGTACTCGATGTCAGTTTGAAATTCCACCACTAAAAGGGAAAATGGGTATCTAAAAACATGACTGTTATTTTTAGATTGTGTGTCTGGATGTGTGTTTGGTTTTGGTGTTTTTAGGACAAATTTGACTATTAGATCTATATTGATTGGTGCTTTGTTTCTAAATTTTGTCGACACATTTTCCAATAAGTGGGAAAATGGGTATCCAGAAATGTGATTTGTTTTTGTATGTCATATTAATTGATCAAGTTTTGGATTACATGCCATAGTAGCTATACAGCTAAGTTTGTTATTGGTTTTTGGGTAACCAATGTGTATTGTTTGTCATATGTGCTTGGACTTTTGCCATGAAATGACAAAATGGGTATCCAAATATGTGATTGTGTTGTTGATGTGTTTTATCATTTTGTTTGTACATTATTTTATCTTGAGATATGTGCCAAATTAAATGTTTTCAATTTGTAAATTTTATGTGATGAAGTTGAATTTGATTGATTTGTTATGTGGGTTACTAATGCATGTTGTGTTATGTGTTGAATAGGTGAAGGCACTTGAGCCCCGTCATCGGGTGAGGAAGTTTAAGAAAGGTTTTGAGAAGCTGATGAAGACTAAGGAGGAGCTGCAATGGTTGGATGACATACACTTTTGTGGTGTGTGGGAGTGTAAGAGCATCTACACTAATAGGGCATATGTGTCTGCCTTATGTAAGTGGTGGTATGTAGACAAGAACACATTTCATTTTTCTACAAGGGAAATGACCATGATGTTCAAAGACATTTATCGTATCTACTGACTATCAATTGAGGGTGTTCCTATGAGGGCAGCCAAATATGATAGAAAAGACACAGTTTTGGAGAGATTCTTTGGGGCTGGGTGGAGAGAGATCGATATACTTAAGATGGATTATGAGTGTCTGTGGCTACAAAAGAATATCTCAGATAGGTAGTGTGTGGTGATGATGATGATCTCTACATATGCCCTTCCTGATAGTTCTAGGGTGTTGTTTACCTAGAACATACTGGATATAGTTAGTGGTCTAGTGGAGCAAAAGGTTGTGTTTGCATGTGCACCTGCACTATTGGCCCAAGTATACCATGAGCTGATGTCGGATGACATAAAGTGGAGACCATGGTTTGATGGGGTGATTTTGAAGGAGGATGATGATTAGTTGCGGGCCATACGATGAGGTATATGGTTGGTAGGGAGATATACTCAAGATACTGAGTACTTTCAATTTGATCAAGTAAAGCGCCAGTTTTGTTTGTGGTAGGATGTTCCAAATACTTGTTATTTATTTCAGATGATAGGGAGATAGAGGAGAACACCCTATTGTACCACCTTGGTTTGGGAAAAGGGATCCTCCTATGGATATCCTAGATGTAGTGGATGTAGGGATGACATTAGAGTTTGATGCATGGTAGGTGCTATAGTCTTGGGAGCCTAGGAGAGGTGTGGTGGATCGATGGGTGGCACCTACTATTGGGGCATCATCGCTAGAGAGGGGAAAAAGTAGGAGGACTCAGGCTAGGGTAGTAAGTATGACTACTATTGAGGATGAGGTTCCTCCATGATAGTCACGACGGCACGTAGGTTCTTTAGTGAGTATCCAATATGTGAGGGTAGAGGAGGAGTATGTGGGTGTAGATGTTGGTATAGAGCAAATCGTTGGAGCCCAGGCTGAGGGACGAATGGTGGTCGATATGGGTGGTATCGATGATACCATTGATATTGGGGTATTTTCTAATATAGCATAGTAGATTCCTGGTGACATTTTTGAGACACTAGCTATAGAGGATGTACATGGATTGCATGATTGGATTTAGTAGTTGGAGGTAGAAATGGTGGAGATGAGGGTTGCTATGTCTAGGCAAGAGCAGGCGATCGATACTTTCACTAGTCAGTTGGTGGTTGAGATCACCAATAAGATGATGTGTGAGACTGATTTGTTGGTGTATGGTATTCATCTACCTAATTATGATCGAGTTGTGGTGCATTATGGGTCTCAGTCATAGGTACAGGTGCCCTCACATCAGATTTAGTGTAGTGCTATGATGGTGGGTCAGAGAGGTGCTAGGGATACTATGCAGGATCAGCCTACTATGGATATGGTTCCAGCATTCAAGGTAGATTCAAACTAGGTTGCAGGGATGCGAGCACACCATGGGGGCCATAGGGAGACTCCTAGTGGGGGTTAGGATACTTACTACTTATTGTAGCCTATGGGAATTTTATTTTGATGCTAGATGATGATGGGCATGATCCTAGGTTGTAGCCTTTGGGTCTTTTATTTTGATGCTATATGATGATGGGCATGATCCCAGGTTGTAACCTTTGGGTATTTTGTATGGATGATATATTGTTGGTCATGAATCTGCCTAGTCATATAAAATGCACCCTAGACTCGACCAACATTGAAAGGCCGAGAGAAAGAGAAGTCTTCCGGGATAATCTCCAGAGAGGGCTGGCTCCCAAACTAATCTAAACTGATTTCAAGGTTTAGGGTTAGAAATAACAGAAAGAGATGGAAATATGGCTGAAGCCAATAGTTGATAGGGAGAACAACCTCAGATAGAAAATAACCTCAAACTAAATCCCAAATATAAGTAGCAAATGATTCTTAGAATGCACATACATAAATTGGATCAAACATTGACCATAAGTTTGCCTTCAATTATACTTCAAATGTTCAAATGAAAACATAGCCAAATTCAGAACAGTAGAATTCAACTTATATTTTAGCACTTGACTAATCAAAAGTGAATTACATAGAAAGCATCACATGAACATCATTTTGGATCACCAACTCAAAAGAATCTAAGAATAGAGCAAAATGCATTTAGGATTTTTGCTTCAATTTTTGCAAAAAGGTCCTCTTCTAAGTGTCGAGTGCCAACAAGAGCTTGTTGCAGTAGCCTGCAAAAATGTCCAACATCAACCAGCACTCACTTCTTCTGCTCCTCTAGCTTCTTGACTCTGTTTCCCAATGAATAAAGGCCTGGGGCTCATGCATACATCATAACTGTATACCCTGAGAGCCACCAAGAATGTTGACATTTTTGTCGTATTTTTTTTATTTAGTGTTGTTCATGCAAAATAATGCACAAATTGTAGAGATACTCACTCCTCTGTTTGTCCCTCCAAGCATCTCGAAAGGGATAATTAGTAAAAAAAAAAAAATCTCTACAAGTTTTGTGCCATTTTTGTGACCTATTGTGGTTTCACGACGTCCGATGCAAAAAAAATCTAAGTACAAAAAAGTGTCACGAAATCGTGACATGTCACATTTTTGCGACCTGTTGCATTTTCGTGCTAGAAAGCAGCAAAAGGGAGTAGTAAAGGCAAAGTTGTTGTGAGATCGCGACATGTTGGCTTTAGTTGTTGCTTATCTTCAGGATTTAGTTTGATGTTATTTGCTATCTGAGGTTGTTCTCCCTATCAATTTTTGGCTTCAGCCATATTTCCATCTCTTTTTTTTATTTCTAACCCTAAACCTTGAAATCAGTTTAGATTAGTTTGGGAGCCAGCCCTCTCTAGAGATTGGCCCGAGAGACTTCTCTTTCTCTCGGCATTTCAATGTTGGCTAGGTCTAGGGTGCATTTTATATGACTAGGTGGATTCATGACCAACAATTTTTGGCACACCCGATGGGACTCACAAGTCCCATATTTTGACACCCAAAGGAATCAATATTTTGATGAACTATCTTAACCTCAAAGCAAAGATTGTAATTTCATCTAGTGACTCTACTGGGGGCGACTGTATAGTACCTAGAAATATCCAATCATGAAGCTGGTGAAAATATTTGCTTCATGATCACGAGATCAAGAGCCAAAGAATTGGAAGACCCAGTCGAATTCTTCGAGATCGATGTTCAAAACTAGAGGGAGTGCTCAAGATTGGTAAGTCCTATGAGCCCATCATTTGCTATCTCTTCGTAGGTGGTCGGTCAGTTTGTACCATCTCTGATTCCTCCCAGTACTGCTATGAGCTTGCTAGTACATCCAAATCTAGCAGTGCAAATGGTTGGTCAACAACCTCCTCCACATCAATTTCTTGCTTGGAACCATTTGGGATTGTTGGACCTGCCTTTTCAAAATATAGTTCTTGCTACAACATTAAAGGCTTTGCCTACATACGATGGGACTAGAAATACCATGTATGAGCATGTGTCAGATGTGGCATCCTTGGATATAATTCATAATATCACAGATGAAGATGTCATGATAAAATTGCTCGTGTTGTCACTCCATGGTAAGTTATTGTGCTGGTATAGATCCTTGTCTCCCAACTCCATAAATTTGTGGGATCAATTAGCAGAGATGCTAATCAAAGGGTTCAATGAGCAAGTGGACCCATTTTATTTGTTGCATCAATTTACTAATATCAAGAGGCATCCTCAAGAGGAGATAGTGGATTTTAACGTTAGTTTTGCCCGAACTTGGAAGAGAGTTCCTAATGGTCTCCACCCTACTAATGACCAAGCGATATTTTACTATCTTAGGGATTTCCAATTAGATATTAGTATGAACATTAGGATGTCTAACATTCAAACATTTCCTTCACTATATTCCCAGGCACAAAATGCTAAGGTCAATCTAATTTCCATTGGGAAATTGCCTCCTAAAATGACTATGCCTATTTTTCTCGAGCTTCTGCAATACCAGCTTACAGGTGCAGCCTCCACATCTTACACTGTCCCATCCATGTACCCTTCATATTCATGGAATCCTCCCACAAATTTGGTACCTATGATTCCCATTCCATAGTTAACCTCTCCAGTTCCAACTCCTGCATTACCTTCTCCACCAGTTCCATTACCTCTATTGGCATCGCCTGTGTCCTCAAGCCCAGATCCTCAATTGGCTATTTTTCATGAAATTCAGTCGACCATGAGATCCCTCACTAAAAAGATGACATCTATGGAGTGGAGAGAGGTGGAAAGGAACTATCCGCCATGAAGATTTATTCTGGCGATAACTAGAGAGCAAGTTAATCCTATCAAGGTTATAGAGAAAGTACCTAAGAGGAACTCAGTGATCCTGGTAAGTGAAGAGGCTAGCCCCTCTGAAGTTTCACATGAGCCATCTTACTAGTGTTCTTCATGCAATGACCCACATGATGAGTCCACTTGCATGGTCCACCAAAATTATTTACAAGTTCTTACGGGGAGTCGTATAAACATGATTTGAGAGGTGGATCATAATTCCACGATGTCTCCTAAGGAATACATGGCAGTCTTGACATGCAGTGGCAAGAAACCAATGGTGGTAGATCTAGATAATATGGAGACGTTGAAAGTGCCTCCTACACAAGCAAAAAAGCAAAAAATACCTACAAAGACTCATGATCCTCCAACCCCACAACAATACCCACCTATTTTGTCGAAGGATTTACTTCCACCACAAGCAAAAGAGAGGTTGCAAGCTAAGGTGTCTACCTCCTAGCTGCAAGCAAAAACGAAGGAACAGGCTAGAGAGACATTGTGGTATCCATCATTGACTAAACAAAAATGAGTGGAGGCCACCCAAAAATATAAAAGTAGATTTGAATCTGCTAGTGGGGGGAGAGAGCCAATTTCGATGGAGTACAACATCGTCAAAGAACTCAAAAGGATACCAGCCAAGGTAAGTTTGTATGACACATTGTAGCTTCTTGGATAGGTGAATCTCTTACAGGAATCCTTGAAGACCACACAAAGTAAGGGGAAGGCTCCATCCTAGGTAGTTATGGCTCAAACTCTGACCTCTTTAGTCACAAAAAAATATACCACCACCTTTTTATCTTTCATTGAGAAAGGAGGGACATGTGGTGCATAATTGCCTCATTGAATCGGGAGAAACTACTACTGTCATGCCTAAGGTAGTATGTGATGTCATAGGCATGGAATATACAAGGACTAGCATGGAATTTTTGTAGCTAGATGGTACCTCAGTAAATACGATGGGTGTAATTAAGGATGTTCCCATCTCCTTGCATGCCATGCCTCAAATTATTGTGATCTAGGAGATCATAGTAGTGGACCTAGAGCCATGTTTTGGTATGTGTCTCTCCCGAGTGTTCACGGCTAAACTTGGGGGTTACCTTTCTTTGCATTTTACTCATTTGGAGGTGATCCATAAAGGTAAAAGGGTGAAAATTTTCAATGAGAAGCCTTCCACATTTCATGTGGAGAGAATAGATGAAAAGGACAGGTTAGCAAATTTGGTGCACATGATGTCTGAAGAATTTGGCGAGCTTGACTTAATGGAAGAAGCTTTGGAAGAGCTCCACCCAGAAAATGAATTTTCCATGGCCAATTTCAATGCCATGATGGAAACTGACTTGGGGTGTTACTCCATTTTTAAGCCTGAAAAGGCTAAAGAAAAGAATGATGAAAATCAAGACCATCTCTGAAAGCTCTATTTCGATGGAGCACGATGTAGAAATGGCATTGGAGCTGGGATTGTTCTAGTATTACCTTCTAGGATTCAATGATCCTATTCATATCGTTTGACCTAGAGCTACACAAATAATGTAGTAGAATATGAGGCTTTATGCCTAGGCCTCAAGAAGGCTGAGAAACTTGGAGCATGACAGTTGCAAATCTTTGGTGACTCCAAGCTGATTGTCAATCAGGTGACCAATAAGTGTGTGTAGCACCACTATCTCAAGAACTATCGCAACAAGGTCTAGGACCTGTTCGAATCGTTCTCTACTCTCAACATGCATTTCTTTCCATGAGAACAAAATAGACATGCTAACCTGTTGGCTTCCTTGGGAGAAAATTTTTCACCAATCGAGTAGGTGGTGAGAAGGCCAAAAATAGTGAGAATGGTGTATAGGCCCTCTGTCCCAGACAAGGACACCTTTTGGCAAGTCTTCGATAGCGATGAGCAAATTGTTAACTTTTTGGTTCAAGAAGTTGCCACCATCAAGGGAAGGACCTTGGAGCATGAAGAAACTGAAGGCCTGATTTAGTTGCGGAATAACCACATTCCTAAAGGCCTCATTACTCTAGAAATCTTGTTTGATTAGAATTATCGGTCCAAGAAGCATCGGATTGAGGTCGATGAGAAAGAGTACATGGAGCTTCAGTTGGAGGCTGATAAGGTCATCAAAATTGGGACTGATTCTACTCCCACTGAATTGCAAGAGATCAGACAATTGTGTCAAGAGTTTTCTAACATCATGGCCTGGAGCTACGAGGATCTGAGGGGATATGATAAAGAGATCATTCAGCACACTATCGAGCTAGAAGAAGGAGTCAAACCCTTTAGGTAGAAGCAGAGACCGGTGAACCCAAATATTGAAGCCCTCATGAAGGCCGAACTTGTGAAGATGTTGCAGGCCAAGATTATATATCCGATTAAGCACTCGACTTGGGTTGCTAATTTGGTTTTGGTCCATAAGAAAAATAGAGATATACGACTGTGTGTGGATTTTTGAAACTTGAACCGAGCATCCTTGAAGGATCACTACCCATTGCCTCGCATTGATCAGATCCTTCATGTTGTTGCTAGGGCTCAACACTTTTCATTGCTAGATGGATTCTTTGGATACAATCAAATTTGGGTCAGGGATGAGGATCAGCACAAAACCATGTTCACAACCAAGTGGGGTACCTTTGCCTATCAGTGCATGCCCTTCGGATTGTCCAATGCTGGGGCTACGTTTCAAAGGGCCATGGACATCACATTTGGGGAGATTTTAAATAAGATCATTGTCATCTATCTCGATGATATGACTATCTTTTCACACAAACGAGAAGAACACTGTTCTCATTTGAGGCAGATATTTGAGAAATGTCGGGAGTTTGGCATTTCCATCAACCCAAAGAAGTCCATTTTTGCAGTAAAGGAAGGTAAGATCTTGGGACATGTCATATCAGAGAACGGTTTGGCAATTGATCCATCGAGAGCTGAAGATTTGAAGAAACTATCGCTCCCTGCCAATAAGAAAGAGTTGCAATCTTTCTTCGGGCAAATCAATTTTGTCAAAAAATTTATTTTTGACTTTGCCCAAGTAGTCAAGCCCATGACTGAGCTATTAAAGAAAGATGTGGAGTTCAAGTGGACAACTCAGAGGAAAGACACATTTTGAGAGATTAAATATAGAATTGCACAAGCCCCTGTGTTGATCAATCCGGATTATTCTAAGGACTTCATTTTGTACGTAGTTGGAGAGGATGAAAGCTATGTTGCAGTGCTTACACAGAAAGGAGATGATGGGGATGAAAGACCCATTGCTTTCCTTAGCTAGGTTATCTTACCCCATGAGGAGAGATACAATTTCATTGAGAAGTAGGTCTATGCTATCATGAAGTCTCTCAAAAATTTTAGGCACTTTGTATCTCAGAGCAAGATGATCATCTACATCATCCACCCCGATGTAAGGAACTTCATCATTCAGGGTGAGATGGGCGATAAGCGTGTCGGTTGGGTCACCAAAATTCAAGAGTTTGATGTTGAGATCCATCCAACCAAGTTGGTGCGGGGTAAGGCCTTATGCCAACAATTAGCAAAAACTATGGCCTCTGAGATAGTTGATCATCAAGTGAACGACCCTACTGAAGAAAGGAATCTAGTGAACATCTTTGCACAAGGCCAAGATTGGGCAGATGACCTTGTTAAGTATTTTTCAATGGGTAGATGTCCCCCACAATTAAATGCTTCACAACAAAGAAGGTTTCACCTACAAGCTCTTAGGTATGTATTGTTTCTCGAGGGATTGTTCTTCAAAAACATTGATGGAGTTCTCCTAAGGTGCGTTAAGGAACCCGAGAAAGCTAGATTCTTGGAGGAGTTTCATTCTGGCATGTCGGGAGGACATTACATTGGTAGGCCTATGGCCTTAAAGATTATTTAGGCTGGTTACTATTGGCCAACTTTTTTTGTGGATAATTTCAAGATTGCTCAAGCTTACGACAAATGCCAAAGGTATACGAGATGGATCAAAAATGCACCATTGCCCCTACATCCAATTCAAGTAGAAGCACACTTTTAGCAGTGGGGGCTAGACTTTATTGGGATCATTGATCCAAACTCTTCAACTGGACACAAGTACATCTTGATGGCTACTGATTATTTTACAAGATGGTCTGAGGCCATTCCAACCAAGGCTGCAAATCAAGATGTGGTAATCACTTTCATTGAAGGACTGATCACGCATTTTGGCATTCCTAACACCATTATCATAGACAACGGAACTCCATTCATTGGAGCCAAGCTAGGAGAATTTGCAAACAAGTATGGTATTTTTTTGAAGACATCCTCTAATTATTACCCTCAGGGGAATGGCTTGGTGGAATCTACAAACAAGAACTTGCTACGGATTTTAAAGAGATCCTTGGGGGATAATAAGAGATCTTGGCACCTTTTGCTAAATCAGGCCTTATGGGCAGATAGAATTTTGATCAAGAAGTCTATCAAGACTTCACCATACACCCTCCTATTCATTTAGAACTGCCTGCCTTGCAACAATTGAAGGAATTCCTGGACGATGAAGAAAATATGGATCCTATGAACATACGATTGGCTCAGTTGTTGCAGTTGGAAGAGCAACATTCTTTGGCCTATGATGAGTTTGCTAAGCATTCATAGGCGGTTTCAAAATGGTTTCACAAAGGTTCTACTGACCGCACATTCAAAGTGGGTGATTTAGTCTTAAAGTGGAATGAAAAGAAGGCCAAGCCAGGGATGCACAAGAAATTTGACGCTCTGTGGGAGGGTCCATTCCGGATTGCCAGTACAAGTGCAGCAAATTCATTTTATCTTGAGGACTTGGAAGGTAATTCACTTCCTATCTCAGTGAACGAATTTCATTTGAAAGCCTACATTTCATGATGTGAAAACACAGTGTTACCTTGTACATTTTGTTTTTTTTTTTTTTTTGCTCTAAAAAAAAAAAAAGAGAAGCACCACTTGTAGGAGTCCCCCTTTGTACAAAATTCATCAACTTCGGCTCCTTTTGCACACGAGCCCATAGGTATGTCTATTTCTCTCTCTTTTTCTTTTCCTTCCCAGCAGGTAGTGGCTTCCATCTACTTCTTTCTTCCACTTCCTTATTTTCATTCCCTTCCTCTCCCACTCCTTCTTCCACTGTACATAATCAAGCCACTACTATTGTTTCTACTCCCCTCTCTGATGTTCCCATTTCTTCACTTCCCATTTCTTCCAATCCTTTGTCTTTTGAGCACTTCTCCACAGTTCCCACCGCTTTCTCCATCCCATCTACTTCCATTTCATTATCTATTTTCATGGAATCCCAATAGCTGGTAGCACAGTAGCGCCCTCTTCAGACACTGTATCTACAACTTCTACTCCTCCATCTTCCACCATTCCATCATTCACCATTCCCATTCCATGGCCTGCACATCTACCGGTCATCACCCCATTCATTCCCATTTTTGCAACCCAGGTGCTTCTCACCACTTCCATGGAGACCCTTTCACAGCACCTGGTGATTACCCAGCTCAATCGAGCTAGGCAAAATGCAGTAGTTAAAGGAAGAAGGGAAGTTATGCTATTCCTCAAATTTTTGTTGAAAGTCCTATTTTAAGTGTCAAGCGCCAGCAAGAGCTTGTTGCAGTAGCCCGCAAAAATGTCCAACATCAACCAACACTCACTTCTTCTACTCCTCCAGCTTCTTGACTCTATTGCCCAATGAATAAAGGCCTAGGGTTCGTGCATACAACAAAACTGTATACCCCGAGAGCCGCCAAGAATGTTGGCATTTTTTCCACATTTTTTTGTTTGTTGTTGTTCATGCAAAATAATGCACAAATTGTAGAGATACTCACTCCTCTGTTTGTCCCTCCAAGCACCTCGAAAGGGATAATTAGTAAAAAAACAAAAATCTCTACAAGTTTTGTGCCAAAGCAAAGTAAGTTAAAAATGTCGCGAAATCATGACATGTCACATTTTCGTGACCTATTGCGGTTTTGCGATGTCCGATGCAGAAAAAATCTAAGCATAGAAAAATGTCATGAAATCGCGACATGTCGCATTTTCACGACCTGTTGCGGTTTCATGCTAGAAAGCAGCAAAAGGGAGCAGTAAAGGCAAAGTTGTCGCGACATCGCGACATGTCGCATTTTCACGATCTGTCACATTTTCATGGCAGACAGTGGCAAGAAAGCAAAGTGATAGGTGGCATGTCACATTTTTGTGCAATACAATAGCAAAGGGGAGCGCCAAGGATGGACTGACGCGATATCACGACCTGTCACGTTTTCATGGTAGGAAAGTGAGGAAGGAGCAAGATGATACGGAATGTCATGATTTCATGACACGTCAAATTTTTGCAACGGAGGCGGCAACGAAGGAGAAGACAAAAAAATGTTGCGAAATCATGACATAACACATTTTTGCGAGGAGAAAGCAGAAAAGTACAAGGCAGGAGAAAATTGTCGTGAAATCGTGACATGGCATGTTTTCGCTGGGAGTCTTGTTTTCACGGTGAGAAAGCAGAAAGGACAACGCCAAGTACGGAATGTCATGAAATCGTGACTTGTCACATTTTTGTGACAAGGAGCAGTGAAGGAACAAAACGAAGGCAGATTGTCACGATTTCGTGACATGTCATGATTTCGTGACTTGTCACGTTTTCACGGAAGTGCATGAAGACGAAAGCCAAGCGAGAGGAGGATGTCATGATTTCGTGACTTGTCATGTTTTCGTGGAAGTGCATGAAGATGAAATCCAAGTGAGAGGAGGATGTCGTGATTTCGTGACACATCACGTTTTCATGACTGGTAGCAACAGGAGAAAGCAGCGAGGGAAAAATGTCACGATTTCATGACACGTCACATTTTCATGATAGAAGTGACAACAAAGGCCCAATAAAGTTCTATCCGCATTTTTCTTCATATTGCATAGGAGAACGTAAGGAGAAAATGAGGATCGAATGAAGTAATGTTTTAAAAGCTCTCCAATTGGTTTTGAGATCGAGGTCAAAGAGGCTCCAAAATTAAATGTTTCGTTGTTTACCTATGTGCGCAAGATGGGAGAACATGTTAAATCATGTAGTTTTTGAAGCCACCAAAATTAAATATGCCTCCGGTATTAAAATCTCTTGTTCGTGATCTCCTAACACTTCAAGCATGCCCCGAGAACAGTCATTTAATGAAGAAATGTGGTCCCTTGTTTCCGTTCGATTTTCAAACTTGATCCATAAAAGTAGGGAATGTGATTTCTCCGAGGTAGATTTAGGGGGATTGTTTCTCTTTTCAAGTGCATATTTTGTGGATCTCCTCTTCAAAATCTATTTTATGTTTTAAATGTTGTGATTCAAAAGGGAGAGGGAAGACCTCTATAAATACTAATGTACATCTCAAGAAAAGGAGGAGGACCTTTTTGCAAAAATTGAAGCAGAAATCCTAAACGCATTTTGCTTTGTTCTTAGAGTCTTTTGAGTTGGTGATCCAAACTGATGTTCATGTGATGCTTTCTATGTAATTCACTTCTGCTTAGTCAAGTGCTAAAATATAAGTTGAATTCTGTTGTTCTGAATTTGGCTATGTTTTCATTTGAACATTTGAAGTATAATTGAAGGCAAACTTATGGTCAATGTTTGATCCAATTTTTGTATGTGCATTCTAAGAATCAATTGTTGCTTATCTTCGGGATTTAGTTTGAGGTTATTTGCTATCTGAGGTTGTTCTCCCTATCAACTATCGGCTTCAGCCATATTTCCATCTCTTTCTATTATTTCTAACCCTAAACCTTGAAATCAGTTTAGATTAGTTTGGGAGCCAGCCCTCTCTGGAGATTGGCTCGGGAGACTTCTCTTTCTCTCGGCCTTTCAATGTTGGCCGGGTCTAGGGCGCATTTTATATGACTAGGCGGATTCGTGACCAACATATATATATACCTTGTTGATTTTGGCTATTACATATACATGTATTATTTTGATGTTTTGAAATATGTTCTTGTTTATGTTTGCATGGATTAGCATAACATAACTTGTAGATATGTCTGATGAATAGATATACATGTATGACATGTTTTAGATCTATTATCGTGTTGTAGTATAAATGGATTGTAGAATAGTGTTATGATTGTATTTTCAATGCGACATGATGTGATATCAAATGTGATTTCATAATGAATGTATGTAGAGTAAGTGTGATACTATGACTAAATTTTGAAATGCATATGGAATGAATGTAATAAATGTAATTTGATATGAAATGCATGTAATATGAATGCATGACTATAATGTGTATCAAATGTATCTGACATAGATGCATGTATGTATGTATGGACTTACTGAAATGCACTAAGGAAGCACTTTTATGGTGGAATTTACCTATATGGATGTGATCCATTACATGATTTTAGGGATTGTGGATAATTTAAGACATGTGTAATGGTTTTGACTAACATAGTTATGACAATCAAATCTCAAACCCTTAGCTATACAAGTTTTGTGGCAACTTATAACATGATTGGACTGGTTAAAAATTTGTCTTGGCCCTATGTGTGTGAATGTGTAAGGTTCATTTATCCATTTTTAGGGAGGTAGGATTAACCCATTGTCGATGCTACTAAAATAGCTAGCTCATCCATCCACAACAGTGATTTCTAAAAAAGCAAGATGCTAATGTAAGAGATGTGATATCACTTGTAAGATTATTCCATTGGTAGGCAGGTTTTTGGAATTATTCCATAGTGTTATGTTTAACCTAAGGACCAAAGGTGATAAGCATAACATGTGTGATATCAAGAGGCCTTTACTTTTGTTTTTTGTCCCTGTTCTAGCGTTAACCTATCTGATTGTGGTAGTGCTCTTTTTATTTCTTTTCTTTTGTTTTCTTCTTTTCTTTTTCTTTTTTTTTTGTATGGGCGATGAAGTTTATTTTCTACCTAGTTATTTAATTTTGCTTATGCTTGATCCCTTTGTTTATCCCTAGGTCATATTTTGACCATGTAGGTGATAGGACGAGCAGGGGATACCATTCGCTAGATGGCGATATCTACTCAAGATGTCCTCTTTCCTAGGCTTAAAATTGTTAATGTGTAACCTATTGTGAGGGATTCATGAGAGAAGTTGAACTAGCCTAAAATACCATAAGACGAATTGTAGCACCCTAAAATTGGTGCAGTTAAACCTTAGTAAAAAGATAAAAATTTGAATTTTAACCCAAACCGCCCGTTAACCGCCCGTTACCCACTTTCCTTGTTTTTCGTGCCATTTTTAGGATTTGTTTTGACCGTTGGACGATATCGTCGACGATCAGACGAAATCATCCCAGATCTGACGAATTCATCTGGAACAGAACGTCCAGACGATTTCATCCCAAAACCAAATTTTCATAATTAGCTTCTGTTTCAACAGCTTCTCTAACTTGGGCAGAAAGCGTGTCTACGTAGTTAGAGTCTTCCCCATTGGAGATCTCCCAAATTGGGATGATCTCCAACCTCCTAACCTCTCCCTAATCCTATATAAACTGGGATTTTCTCAGTTTATCCCCCTGAACCCCCTGGTTGACTGATTTCCCTGCAAATTTAACTTTTCATGCATTAGAACATCCTCGCATCTTTGTTTTGCATTGCGTATTTCAAGTTTTCTTGCAGGTATTTTACTATTTTTCAGTCGGAGCAGGCTCGGATCGTCTCTGACGATTCCAGACGATTTTGGATGATCCTATCGTAGATCGGCGATGATCTCGTACGATCAGAGGTGATCTCGACTGTAGTCCAGATTGGGGGCAATCAGAACCTAGAGTTTGTATTTCTTTATCTTCTCTCTTCATTTCTTTCTG
Organism: Wollemia nobilis; assembly: GCA_028583015.1. Classification (NCBI taxonomy): domain Eukaryota; kingdom Viridiplantae; phylum Streptophyta; class Pinopsida; order Araucariales; family Araucariaceae; genus Wollemia; species Wollemia nobilis. Next base: position 2,370,301 of record JAQPPZ010017001.1, on the reverse strand, counting down.
CATTAACTTGGTTTATTCTATTCTTGCATCCTGGAGTTCACCTCATTTAGCATAGATGCATGATAAAGTTAAAATAAATTATTAAACTAATGCATTTCTTTTAATTGCTATCTGGATCTATCATTTAGGCAAATTTACTATCATTTCTATCATTTCCCTTTGCTTTTGCAGTTGCATTTTTGGTTTTTGGTATCTATTTTTGTGATTGCAGGTTTCTGACGAATTCATCTGACGAATTCATCAGATCGATGATGATCTCGTCTGATCTCAGATGACCGACTATGATCTGAGATGATTCTGTGCAATTCTAGATGATTACGTATGATTTGAGATGATTTTGACTTCTACAAACCTCAGAATCTTCATCAGACATCCGAAATCAGGTATATTCTATCTTATTTAGCATACTTTCTATGTTTAGCACTTATTTATGTTCTTTGTATTCATATAAATCAGCATTGGCATATAGAATAGATTAGATTCATCTTGGCCAAACCTAGGAATTGAATGATTAAAGTACAAAATGAACACATCAAACCTACTCTCAACCTAGGTGTGGAAACTGCCACTCAAAATTTTCTTGGTGAACCCACCATCCATCAAAAATTCACCCTTATACCCCTCCCCGAGAGGCGCGACCTTCAAAGGGCCTCTCAGTCCGAGGTATTGTCCCATCCTTCTCGCATCCCCCTTCCGAGCGCGGATCCTATAGCCTGAAGGTAAGGATGCGAAAAATTTGGAGCGATACATTTTGGTGAACCCGACGTGAAAACTAAAAACCTTTTGAAAAAAAAAAACAAAAAAAAAACATAAATGCATTTAGAGTCAAAAGGCAAACAATTTAAAGTTGCATATCATATTTAGATGGTAGATTATAATAAAAGATGAGTTGTCACCATTAATGTTGAGAATCAATTAGCAGCTATAGAGATTACTTCTTTGCTTAGAGTATCTCAAACATATAGAGTTCCACCTTTATGGGACGAACTTAATAGGAGATTGAATCTTATTTCATCTAGGTCAACCGAACTTAGGCAAATCAAGAGGTTTGTCCTAGATAGAATCCTGGATCCTGATCAAGTGACCTTATATCATGAGCTTCAGAGAGCTTGCCATAGGTGGTTAGCAGATAAAAGAGCCCTTGTGTCTTCTGAATTGTACACCTTTGAGGAATACCTCGACAATGCAGTTGTAGTACATAAATTTCTATCTCGTATAGAGGATCAAGAGGTCGTTCTTACGGATAGAAAGAGATGGAATAGAGTTCCTAGAGTTGTGTTATATCGAGAGTATTGCCATGAGCTCTATTTTTACAAGTCAGAGTCAGAAGTAGATAACATCACCATAGCACACTTTGTCAAATTCTTGAAAAACCATTTCCAATTTGAAGAGGAGCATTTCATGACTCCTGATGAACTTGATCCCATCAATGACATCTATAAACTATTTATAGAAAACTAAGCCATTCTTTTATTATTATTATTTCTTGCATTTAGTATACTGTTTGTTCTCTTTATAATATTATCATAAAAACAAAAACAAAACAAAATATAACAAAAATCAAAACATTTTCTTTTAAGTATTATAGTAGGTATATAATTAAAATATATACCTCCCAAATTTGTTACATATATATATATATATATATATATATATATATATATATATCAATATATATTTGCTAAAATCTAAATTTAAGCATAATGACTAGACTTCGGAATGGAAAACAGATTGAAGTAGAAGAAGATTGGTTAGGAAAACCAGTAAATAAACCAGATGTCCTTCCTGAAGACCCAATTCAGGAAGAAGGAACCCTAGACCAACAAGAAGAAGAATTTTCTGAAGGAAATGAACAAAGAGAAACTGTTAGAGAGGAAGGATCCTCATCCCCTAAAATGTCTCTGGAAGGAGCTGTTACTTTTGAGAATATGGAACATTTTTGGAAGTTCCTCAATACTAATATTGGCGCCCTTAATAAAGCAGTCCATATGGACAAGGATCAAATTAGTGACACTCAAGCAACCCTAGAAGAAATATATCACACACGCACTAATCCCTTGTCCTTCGTTGATCAAGAAAGTGATCAAGCTGGACCATCCAATTTGGATATGGCCGCTATAATCCAGAACATGCAACAACAACAGGTTACCCAACCATCTAGAGTGCCTGTTACTAAGCCTAGGGTTATTCCCACACAAAATAAACCATCATTCATCGCTCTATTTCACCAAGTTATTGATCAACATACCTCAAATCAACAAAATCCTAAAACAAAACCAAACACCAATTTCCAACAATCTGGGATACAACATAATGCTACAACAAATCTTCTTCATAATACTCTTCCTACCAACCATTTGCATAACAACAATATAGCATCTAATCCTTACGTCATGCCATCCTACGCTCACAAATCCCATACTCATGTACCACCGAACCAATATGGTGGACAAACTGGTAATCTGGAAGCCATGGTGAAACAGTTAGTCTCCCGCATGGACCAGATAGATCCCTACCATCCCTCGTACAATTATCGAGAGATGTGTAGTCAACCTCTAGATCCTATAGTTGTAGCACAACCATATCCTAAACACTTTCCTATGCCTGTCCTACCTATATACAAAGGAACCGAAGATCCCATAGAGCATCTTCGTATGTTTAGGATAGCGTGTCATGATATATCACATGATGATTTGTTATTACTAAAAATGTTCCCAAAAAGTTTAGGAGGAATGGCATTAGAGTGGTATTATCAATTACCCACTCATTCTTTGAGGAATTTCGAAGAGACAGTCGAGTCTTTTGTGCATCAATTTAGTGCCTACATTGAAAGGCATGTAACCATTAAAGATTTGTACAACTTAAAACAAGACAAAGATGAATGTTTTGCTGATTTCCTAGCTCGATGGAGACAGTTGATAGGAAAATTACACTTTGTGTTACCTTATCGGGAAATGCTGGATATTTTTATCAATAATTTACAAGAACAACTATCCTATGAGTTATCAACTGCTACCTTGACCACCTTCGATCAAGCTATAGATTTAGCTCGAAGAGTGGAAGATGCTCTCATTAGGAGAGGTCAGCTTAAAAAGAAAGATGATGAGAAAACATCCAGAAATCAATATAAAAATAAACAAGTTGTGGGTGATGGAGTCACTGATAGTAGAAATATCGCTACTGTTAATGCTACAAAAACAATAGAGAAGTTTATACTAAAACCTCCTGATAAACCACCCCGAGAATTTACTAGGTTAAATCAACCTCTATCAACCATTCTACCGCAATTATTAGAACGAGGTTTGATCCAATTACCAAATATCCGGGAACTTGATCCAACTATACCTGGATACAAAGCTGATTTACATTGTGATTTCCATAGAGGACCTGGACACGCTACCAACTCTTGTAAAATATTAAAACATAAAATACAAGATTTAATTGATAACAATGAGATGGAGGTGCAAGCCTTCCAACCTAAACAAAATCCTCCTAATAATGCTCAAAAGAACATCCCCCAAATTCAGAATCAGAATGCCAATCAATCATTGGACATATTTCAACATCCTTTACCAAAGCATGGTAAAGAGGTGGCTAATCAAATTGAGCATCATAATGTTCCCCCTCCTACCCGATATGTAGGGACTATTAGTGGACATTTACCTGCTCATGATCCACAAATATTTGACACAACTTTATCTATGGTTACGACCAGACCTCTATATAATATTCGGACACTTGATCTTAGTGATACAGAATACGAGACTGAAAGTGACATGGAAATCACATCAAATCAATCGAATAGTTCTGAAGATGAATCAGATGCTATTCAACCTATCACAAATTCTATGGTTTCGAAAGAACCATTTCCTAGAAGAGTCACTACTAGACCATCTTCTCACCAATTACTTTCTAATGAACAAGCCATAAACACTAGACCAAGACCTATTCATCATCCACAAAATAATATTGTAGGTACCATTGGAGCTGTTACTAGACAACAAGCTCAAAATCCTCAACAAGATCAAACTCAGAATGATGGATCAGCTCCATTTGTTTTGAAAATTCCTAATAAAGGGAACCATGCGCCTAATGTTCAACCTAAACCTCCTTATAATATTAATGAACAATTATCAAACACTACAGCTAGAATTTCCCTTTTGGACCTTTTAAAATCTTCTCCTACACATAGGGATGAATTAATGCTCACATTAAGCCAAATGATGGTACCACAAAATATTCAACCTGAAGCCATGGCCAATACTATCATAACTCGAGAAGTCGATTGCATTGACTTTCGGGATAGAGATATACCACAACATAGTTTACATAAGGATAACCCCTTATATATTACTGCCCTAATTGGAGATGTAGCAGTTAAACGGGTCTTGATTGATAATGGTTCATCTTTAAACATTTGCACTTTTGACTTCTACCAAATATTTGGGTTTAGAAGTGACGAAATGAAAAGAACTGATATGATTATAAAAGCCTTCAATGACGAAACACAAGAAACATGTGGAGTTATTACTATTCCATTGCAAGTTGGTCCTAGAACCTTAGACACGACCGTGTTTATTGTACATTGCCCTGCATCGTACAATATACTCTTGGGTCACCCTTGGATCAACGCGATGCGAGCTGTTCCCTCAACTTTACATCAATGTGTTAAATTCAAATTTAAGAATCAATTGGTTACCATTCATGGTGATCCCAGACCCTTTGATATGTGTGCTTTGGCAGAACCTATTGGAGTTCAATTTTGCCCTGCTCTGTCATCCACACATCCTGATTCTAATCATCCACCTAAACGTGTGAAACACACACCCATAACATCATCTACCTTTTCTCCATCAACTCCACCTCTACATATAGCTCAACCATCTTCCAAACAAACCACATTAGGACCTCAAAAGGATCCTAAACCCACAACCAATGCTTCTTGTTTTACTCCTATAACTTCCATACCTATAGATCCATCCATAGACATCTCTACAACATCTACGCCTACCAGAGACATAGTTTCCACATCAGAAGATGTAGGAAATATTCCTTCTACCTCTTATGCTCTTACTGATGAGCTCTTACCCGATTTATCTAAAATTCTTATATCAGAAAAAACAAATGCTGCTATGCAAGATTCCCTTATTTTAAATAAATTGCCACCCTCTCCTCGTACCTTGGGCCTCCCATAGCCTATGGGAAGTATTTACCAAGTCGGGAGCTGTGCTTTTATTTATAAGGGATATGACTGGGGAAGAATACCTAGAAACATCAAGACTCATTATGATGGATATGCTCGATGTTATTTTGCTAATGAGTATATTAAAGCTAAGCCTATAATGCTTAAATTGGGATATAAAGGAAAAGGTTTGGGACCTTTCCAGAATGGTATGAAAGAACCTTTTGAGGTAGAACCATGGTCTGCCCGATGTGGTGTGGGCCTATTTCCTAGTAAAGGTCAGCCCTTCCCATTTGAGGATGATGACCATCTCATATGTTACCAAGATTATTTGGATAAACGTGATGCTTTGCATTTAAGGAATAACCCATTTACATGTAATATGCTATCCATAGCTTACCCTGAGATGATTGCTGAATCCGATGATGAGTTGGAGGGAGATATCTTCCATGATGTCTCCATTGAGGAATTATTACATAACGGATTTTATTTTGATGGCTCTATACCTAGTATAGCCCAGCTTGAGGCCACGACTCCTCAAGACGAATTATCCAAGCTAACCTCGGAAGAATTACAAGAATTGGGCATTTCACCCGCCCCACCTAATTTTGAGAGAGATCTACACATGGAAGTAGAAAACGTCATAAAAATTAACATTGGAACCGAAGATAACCCTCACATAATCAACATTGGATCAGAATTGAGTCAAGAAAAACAAGATAAATACATTGCATTCCTTAAAGAATATGAAGACATTTTTTCTTGGACATATGAAGATATGCCAGGATTAGACCCTTCTGTAGTTATGCATCACCTAGTAGTCCATCCGGATGCTAAACCTGTTAAACAAAAACTTAGAAAAATGCATCCTAAAGTGGCCTTACTAGTCAAAGGAGAATTAGAAAAACTCTTGAAGGTCATTTTTATACAAGCCATTGATTATGCTGAATGGATCTCGAATGTAGTTCCAGTAACTAAGAAAGAAGCTACCAAAGTTAGGGTTTGCACAGACTTTAGAGATATTAATGTTGCATGCCCTAAAGATGATTTTCCTCTTCCCAACATGGATCAGATCATTGATTTTATCGTTGGGAGTGGAATGATATCCCTAATGGATGGATTCTCTGGTTATAATCAGATCAGGATAGCTCTTGAAGATCAGGCTAAAACAACCTTTATTACCCCTTGGGGGACCTTTTGTTGGAAAGTGATGCCATTCGGTTTGAAGAATGCGGGTGCAACATATCAACGAGCCATGACTTATATCTTTCATGATATGATGCATGATATTCTACATGATTATGTAGATGATATTATAGCTCGTTCCATCAAGGAAGATGATCATTTAGATGACTTGAGAAAAGTATTTGATCGGTTAAGGGAATATCTTATCCGATTGAATCCAGCCAAATGTATATTCAGAGTTAAGTCTAGTAAATTATTGGGGGTTATAGTTTCTTTACGTGGCATTGAAATTGACCCTCTCAAGATCATGGCTATCACTGATATGCCCACACCCACAAATATATCTGAATTACGAAGTCTACAAGGTAAGCTTCAAGCTATTCGTCGCTTCATCGATAAGTTGGCGGACAAAACAGGACCCTTTCTTAAGCTTCTTAAGAAATATGTCTCTTTTCATTGGGATGATGAATGTCAGGAAGCATTTGAACTCCTCAAACAATATCTCCTTAAACCACCGATGCTTTCACCACCTAGATCTGATCGTCCATTTATCTTGTACATTTTTGCTTCAGATTTTGCCTTAGGAGCTATGTTAGCTCAACTTGACGATGAGAAGAAAGAACGTGCTAATTATTACATTAGCAGAACCTTAATCAGTTATGAAACTCGCTATACAGTATTAGAGAAGTTATGTCTCACCATCGTATTTTCTACATAGAAACTACGCCATTATATGCTAAGTCAAAAAACGTATGTCATTGCTAAATTCGATCCTTTACGGTATCTCATGAGTCGACCTTATTTATCTGGTCGCACAACAAAGTGGGTTCTTGCGCTAAGCAAATTTGAACTCACGTTTATAGGATAGAAGTCTGTTAAAGGTCAAATCATAGCAGATCAATTAGTTGCTGCACCCTTAGAGTCTACTCATCCCCTCATCATTGAGTTTCCTGATGAATGCCTTACATTAGAGGCAGACCATCCAGAGCAATGGTCCCTATACTTTGATGGAGCCCGATGCATGAGTGGGGCTGGTGCAGGTATTATTTTAATATCTCCGTAGAAACATCTTATACCTCTATCCTTTAAATTAACGTTTGCTTGCACTAATAACACTATTGAATATGAGGCTCTAATCCTTGGATTACGAGCTGCCTTGGCACTAAAAATTAAAAATCTATTGGTTTTTGGTGATTCTCAACTTGTCATAAATCAAATCAATGATGTTTATCAGACCAGAGATGATAAATTACGTCCATATAAAGCATATGTCTTACAATTATTATCTCTATTTGATCAAGTTACCTTGGAAGCTATTCCTCGAACTAGCAATCGTGCGGCTGACGCTATGGCTGCAACTGCATCTCTTTTGCCCTTGGAGTTAGATGACGAATATGCTACCATCATTATTCATCGACTCCAGGAACCCGCTTCAAATAAATCATGCTTAGAACCTTTGGATGTGTTTTTAATCAACGAAACTACTCCTGAACCATGGTACATTGATATATTTAATTTTCTTCAAAATGGGACCTTCCCTGAAGGTTGTAATAGCAACCACCACTGGTTATTACGTAGACGAGCAAGTCGCTTCGTGATTATTGGTAATACCTTGTATAGAAGATCTTTTGAAGGCATCCTACTGAGATGCTTGAATCTAGAAGAATCTAGATCAGCTTTAAGTGAAGCCCACAATGGATCTTGTGGGGGACATTTTAGTGGTAGCGCCATTGCTAAGAAGCTCCTTAGGATAGGATATTTTTGGCCTACCATGGAAAATGATGCACATGATTATGTGCGCCATTGCGACAAGTTCCAAAAACATGCTGACCTTGTCCATGCACCTGCACAAGAACTGCAGGCTATTTCATCTCCTTGGCCCTTTTCAAAATGGGGCTTAGACATCATTGGAAAAATCAACCCTGTGTCATCTGATGGACACAAATTTATCATAACCGCCACTGAGTATTTCACGAAGTGGGTTGAAGCTATGCCCTTAGCTTCTTGCACTGGAACCCAAGTTTCCAAATTTATTTTTAATCAAATTATTTGTAGGTTCGGAATTCTTGCAAATCTCATCTCAGATAATGGAACTTGTTTCAAAAATAAAGATGTCAAAAAATTATGTCAAAAATATAAAATTCAACATCGTTGGTCCACTCCCTATTATCCTCAGGGTAATGGCCAAGCAGAAGCATCTAATAAAACATTAATCAAAATCCTCAAAAGACTGGTCAATAAATCTGGTCGAGATTGGCACATCCAATTATATCCTACTTTGTGGGCTTATCGAACTAGCGTTCGCACCCCCACAGGTACTTCACCTTTTGTTTTGGTTTATGGCGTTGAAGCAGTTTTTCCCTTTGAATTAGAAGTTCCTTCTTTGGCTCTACTACTTCAAGATACTAAAGTAGGAGATGAATATCGTGCTAGCCGATTTAGTCAGTTGGAACTCCTAGATGAGAAGCGAATCAATGCTTTGGAGCATCTTCGTGCCTACCAAAACAAGCTCAAGCGAGCATACCTCAAGAAAGTTCATCATCGATCCTTTGAGATCGGCGACCTTGTCTTAAAAGAAAATAAAAAAATACTAATGCAACTAAAGACCTTAAAGGTAAATTTGAGCCCAACTGGCTTGGACCGTATATCATCACTACTAAATTTGGATCGGGAGCATACCAATTAGCTACCTTAGATGGTAAAGATCTTAAAGAACCTATGAACATTATGCATCTTAAGCGTTATTATGCATAACATTTGGTTATTTCATCATTTGTATATATTGTTATTTTGCATATTGTTTCATTTTAGTCATCCATATAAAAAACATAAAATCAAAATATAAAAACTTTAAAACCATCAAAATCTTCAAAACATTCTTTATTTTTGTACCTGTCAATTCTTGAAGTATTGCAGTTATATTTTCAATTATTTTGGATAAATTAGCATTTATTTGGAATCCCGCACTTTCACACTCACATGCATAAATATCTTGATTTTATTTGGTATGATTATTAATCTCTCTTATATCAAAATCCACAGTTGAATTAAATAAAATTTTGAGCATAGAGAACTGATCTTGTTATTTACTTGAACCAAGTATATCTTTTCACATTAAAATGATTTCATTGCAAATTCGATATGATGCTACATAGTAGAAGTGGTTTCTTGAGCGAAAAGTTTCCCCTGCTATCCTATCATGCACATGGTCTAGAATCTTTGAGAATTGACAAAAGGACAAGCTCACCCCTACCCAGAATAAAAATCCCTTGCTCTACAACCAATCCGAGCAAGTATCCCTAGTATAGGAAGCAAAAGAAAAGTCAAAGAAAATGAGAAAAGAAAAATATCATTTTGTATCATCGCAGCAATATTTCAGCATTATCTCAGTTCCAAGCAAAAATACAAAAAAAAAAAAGAAAAAGAAAAAAGAAGCAAAAGCAAAGAGCAATAAAATCCTTTTCCCTACCCCTTGAAAAGAAAAGAAGGGTGAATGAGCTTGAATCCCTGGAATTCTCAATTATTCGAAAACTGTGAGGTAAGCCCCATAACAGGTGGTTTGTGCCCAACCCGCTTGGCCTTGGGTAATCCCTAGCATGGTGATATGTCTGTCACATTAGCGACCTTCTTTTGTACAGACCTATGTCGGCTTATGGATTAGCTAGCTCTTGATGACCCGACTTACATAGTAGTCTCATACGGTTACATGCATATAAATCATGGTCAACGAACACTCAGTTGGTTAATTCAAATTACTTGTATCAAATTATCTTGCTCAAAATTGGTGAATGAACAATACAATTGCACACACATTTGTATTTGAGAGATTTTGTATCATTATGATAAATCAAGATCGGTAATGAACTCACATTCGCACATGAGGGTTCCTTATAAATCTACATTTTGTCTTTGAGATAATTTAAAATATCTCTGCAATTCTTTTGGAATAAATTCATCTTCTTATTTAAAAGAACATCTGTTTAGTATACAAACCATTACAAACATTTTTTCCAAACAAAAAAAAAACCAAAATTTTCTTTCACATCTTCAAAAACCTAGTAAATAAAGTCATGTTTATATATTATTATTTTCTGTTTATCTCAAAACCAAAAAATCAATCATCCAATAAAACTAAAATATCAAATTCTTCTTTGGATTTCGCGATGATGGTATAAGTCTATACCTATAATTCTATGCCTAGCGCAAACCATTGTTCTCATTTTATTTCCCATTCATTTTAAATTATAAAAACATATGGCTTACATCATTATGTTACACAATTGTGCTTTAAAAAGAATGCAAATTTTTCTATTTTATGTCATTATGTCAACATTCAATTTTGCAATGATGGTATAGTTCCTAGGGACTTATTCAAAATTTTATCACACTTAGGAATTTATGCCTAGCAAAAATCATATTTCTTTTAATATCTCATGCATAATATTTTTATGAAAATCTGAAAACAAATCATCACCATCATCATTTTTCATCATCACAACACAAAAGTCTTAAGACAGTCTCTTAAGCACTCTTTTACTTTTAGCAATATTTCTATACTGGGATTAGCTTGATGACCTAGCGAGCGGCGACTCCATGAAATGGTCTATAACAACGACAATGTCCTTTGAAATTATTGTTAGAAGTCCCTTTTATTTTTCATTAAATCGCACCACAAAACAACCAATTTGTTCACATCAGATTATTTCATTTAAATTTTATGGCATGACATAAAATTATAATTTATTTCCAATGACATAATTACATGAATAATCAATCAAACAAAATTCAAAATTAAAGCATCCTACAACATATACACAAGTCATATCATCAAAAAGACAATCTATATATATCAATCAATTATGTACATCATCTGGATTGGTATGCCACAATCAATACCCTGGCATACTCAATCCCCTCAAAAAGTAATAATAATACAATCTGCAATCGCAAGCAGCTAGCCTCGAGAAGCCCTCGAGCTCTCAGCCTCATCTCCTCCCCCACCCTGAGGTGGAGGAGGTGGTCCCATAGAGGTCCGGGCTGTGTCTCGGGTCCTCACCGTCGATCGTGAGGATGTCCTCGATGATCCCATCATGACCGGCTCTGCAATGGGGGCTGGCAATGGTATCCTCTGTCCCTCTGGGACCACATGATAGTATAACCCCTGGTAGAATGTGGTCTGAGCAATAGACCATGCCAGATCTTGAGTGCTCACCCCTCCACTTCGAGCCCTAAGCCATGTAGCCTCATCCTGTAGTGTCTGCACCTAAGCCCGGAGGTGGGCAACCTCAGCCCGAAGAGCCACCATCTCGCTGCTCTCCCCTACCTCGACACCCTTGCCCTTATCAGGCGATGGTGGCCTCTCCCCCTACTGAGAAGGGACTCCCCTCTCCCTCCTCCCTGTCTACTATGGCCTCTGTGGAGCCTGACCCATCCTCTGGCGTCTCTCCTACGGAGACCATCGTTGCTCTCTCCCACTGTGACCTCGTGCTACCTCAATAGCAGCCTAATGTACCTCCCCATCCATCGCACCATGACATGCACTGGACCCTATGCCCTCATCATCCGAGGAGGGCGGATGCCTATGTACCAGGCATCATATCCATCGGCAACCCCAACATCGTCACCATCCACTGGCTGGATGGGGGCATCATCTACGTCCTGACTCTAGAACCACTGCATGTCTGGAGCCCCACTCAGTGTGGTACTATCCCAAATAGTTTGGGAGTACTCATAATCCTTGAGAGAAGGGATCCCCTGCTGTAGACCAAACTACCACAAAACTTGGTCGTAGCGATGGAGCTCTACCTCTCCCTACTCCATCCTCAGCCAATAGACTCACCTGATGCGAGCCAGCTCCTGCCCATCCTCTGCCCACCCTGGATGCTCTCTCCATGGCCTCTAGGTGATCTAGTCTGGGATGAGGTCATCTAGCAACCTCCATGACATCGATAGATCTATCCATCATTGTGACCCCCTTTGTAACCACCAGTAGAAAACCTGGGGCCTCTCTCGGTCAACCCCTATCAGTGGGAGCCCTACCGGCCTCCGCACCATGATGTGCTCCCAGCACCAAACCTATAGTAGTGATGTCACAACTAGACATCGGCCTCCCTTGTATACGACCCCGTGTAGGATCCTATACAAGTGGCATAGCACAAAGCTGCCCCATGAGTATCTATATCCGTGGTCTCTCATGTCATAGACCACATCTGAGAGGAGCTAGGGTAACCTGCATCCGCTCTGGTGGCACAGCAGTAAGCCACCCACTACCCCTGCCAATACCTGAGTCAACCTAGATGCCCCAGGCATCTGCCTCAGAGACTCGATGTTCACTCTGCCCTTCTCCAGGGTGAAGCTCGGGTCCCCGCTCAACCTCATCATCGCCTGGCCCTGATTGGCCGTAGGAGTCATCAACCATCCCTATATGGGGATCCTCAAGATCCTCCATACATCCTCTAGTGTGGGAGCCATCTCCCCTATCGATAACTGGAAGTAGGATGACCCCGGATACCATCTCTCTGCTAGGGTTGTCAGTAGCCCCATGTCCATCGATACTTGTGGCATCTCTGCCACATGCTACAAATTGACCTGTGCTAGTCGGTCATGCTCTGCCTGATCGAGCATGGCTATGTCATCTCTCAGCCCACCGTATTTCCACTCCTGACTCTTTAGTAATCCCTTCTACAAAATAAACAATAAAACAACAAAATTCATTAATAAACCAATCATTAAAATCAAATTAAATACATTTTAAACAAGCTTAATTTCATAAAAATGATGATATCGTCCACCATTGGATGATATCGTCCTAAATTGGGTAAAATCATCCTTTGTAGGATGAAATCATCTCCTATTTCTCAACTTGGGGATCGCCCCTTGTTGGACGGGATCGCCCCTAGTTCACCGATTTCGCCCTCAGACGAAATCGATGATCTAGAGACGATTTCGATGAAATGGGGACGATTTCATCCTGACGTCGTCGATGGCCTAAAAATGGCCGTGATGCCCCAAAACAATCAAAATTTAAAACAAAAAATTGCACAAAACAAATTCAAACATAATTCACTAGGATTAGATCCTTACCCATAGCCCGTGCTGGACCTCTATCGATCGGTGTGTTGTCTCCACCATTTTTCTCTATAGAGCTCTAAATCAGTAAAAATGAATAGTAAAAATGAATTAGGGTTTTACCCTATTTTCTTAATTTTATTTAAAATCAACAACATTTTTCTTTAATTTTTCTTTTCTGCACTTTTACCTCAAACGTTCGATTTGGGTAAAAACACGGAGGGGGCACCATAGTCAGCAGTCGTACGATTCGACCTAGAATCGTCGTCTAAAAAATGGAGTAAATTTTTGCTTTCTCGTAAAATGGTAAGAACTCGTCTTTAACACATTTTCTTCGGAAAATTTGCTAAAGAGGGGGCAAAATGTAGCACCCTAAAATTGGCGTAGTTAAACCTTAGTAAAAAGATAAAAATTTGAATTTTAACCCAAACCCCGTTAACTGCCCGTTACCCGCTTTCCTTGTTTTCCATGCCATTTTTAGGATTTGTTTTGACCGTTGGATGATATCGTCGATGATCAGATGAAATCATCCCAGATCTGACGAATTCATCTGGAACAGAACGTCCAGACGATTTCGTCCCAAAACCAAATTTTCATAATTAGCTTCTGTTTCAACAGCTTCTCTAACTTGGGCAGAAAGCGTGTCTGCGTAGTTAGAGTCTCCCCCATTGGAGATCTCCCAAATTGGGATGATCTCCAACCTCCTAACCTCTCCCTAATCCTATATAAACTAGGATTTTCTCAGTTTATCCCCCTGAACCCCCTGGCTGACTGATTTCCCTACAACTTTAACTTTTCATGCCTTAGAACATCCTCGCATCTTCGTTTTGCATTGCGTATTTCAAGTTTTCTTGCAGGTATTTTACTGTTTTTCAGTCAGAGCAGGCTCGGATCGTCTCTGATGATTCCAGATGATTTTGGATGATCCTATCGTAGATCAGCGATGATCTCGTATGATTAGAGGCGATCTCGACTATAGTCCAGATTGGGGGCAATCAAAACCTGGAGTTTGCATTTCTTTATCTTCTCTCTTCATTTCTTTCTGCATTAACTTGGTTTATTCTATTCTTGCATCCTGGAGTTCACCTCATTTAGCATAGATGCATGATAAAGTTAAAATAAATTATTAAACTAATGCATTTCTTTTAATTGCTATCTGGATCTATCATTTAGGCAAATTTACTATCATTTCTATCATTTCCCTTTGCTTTTATAGTTGCATTTTTGGTTTTTGGTATCTATTTTTGTGACTGCAGGTTTCTAATAAATTCGTTAGATCGATGATGATCTCGTCTAATCTCAGATGACCGGACTATGATCTGAGATGATTCTATGCAATTGCAGATGATTACGTATGATTTGAGATGATTTTGACTGCTACAAACCTCAGAATCTTCATCAGACATCCAGAATCAGGTATATTCTATCTTATTTAGCATACTTTCTATGTTTAGCACTTATTTATGTTCTTTGTATTCATATAAATCAGCATTGGCATATAGAATAGATTAGATTCATCTTGGCCAAACCTAGGACTTGAATGATTAAAGTACAAAATGAACACATCAAACCTACTCTCAACCTAGGTGTGGAAACTGCCACTCAAAAGTTTCCTGGTGAACCCACCATCCATCAAAAATTCACCCTTATACCCCTCCCCCGAGAGGCATGACCTTCAAAGGGCCTCTCAGTCCGAGGTATTGTCCCATCCTTCTCGCATCCCCCTTCCGGATGCGGATCCTATAGCCTGAAGGTAAGGATGCAAAAAATTTGGAGCGATACAAGAATGTACAAGAATCAGTAGCTATGGGTGACACTTGATTGCCTAAACTACAGAGTAGTCAAAATTAAACATGACACCTATGTATACCCTGATCCTGAAAAGGGAGAATGGACATCCAGGTGGTGATGCTAACAAGTGCATGTATTATTTCTGCTAAGGCACATTTTGGGGAAGAATGTACAAATATGAATTAAAATTTTAACTATAAATCATATGAATATGTGCAATGAATGTAACTGTAAGTGATGCAAGTGGAGTAATGTGATATTTACAAGAAGAAAGTTATGTTGTGTAGAAGGAGAATTTTCAAAGAACCTATTTACAAATGAGTAAAGTATGTAATGATGACAAAAAAAGTGCGATGCTATGATCATGGTTGCCCTAGCATGTGGGGTGTGTGTGTAGTAGATGTATAATTTGTGAGCTATATAAGTGTATGTAATAGTCATCAAGAAGAAGTAATATGTGAGAGTGGAATGTACAAGTGGAAGAAGTGAGAAAAAATAGGCTTTGGTGACCAGTCAAGAAAAAGGGATCACCAATGGCTAACAAAGATACAAGAGAAGAAATGTATCCACGTATGTAAGAAGTAGAAGAATGAGATAGAAGAAGAAGAATAACTAAAACTATTATCGAGCAAAATGACATAGATCCAGGTAGGAATGGGATGGTGAAGTGATGACATGGTTAGAATTGCGACTAGAGCCATAGTTAGAAAAGTTATGAATATAGCAGGTGGGTGCTGTTAGGGTACTACGAGGTGGTAAAGTCTTGGGATTGGTGTGGCACGGAGGACTGACAAGTTGGGTAAATGGAAAAGAACACTCTGGTGATGGGGTATGCTCACTGTGCAACATGTTGTGCACTATGGTTTCAAATGATCTACACTCTTTGATATCGTGACTTGGCTGGCGATGATAGATGCAAAATTAATTCTAATTATAATTGTGTGTTTTAGGATGTGAGGGGTTACTAGGTTGAATCTCAGGTAGGTCAATAATACCTTGGTACTTAAGATGATGGAACATTTTAGAAAGGGGAATATGTGGAATAGGCATAGGATAGACATATGGATATGTTGGAGGTGAGCTAGGTTTGGGTGATAGATGATATGGTAATAGAGGCATGGGTCTTGGTTTTAGTATGTGTTAATTCTGGGGTCGAGGAAGTGATCTACAAGGTGGTGAGGGTGGAAGGATCGTGGGAGACTACCATGGGTGGACATGGCAATGGTAGTGGCTCATCTGTAACTCCAAATATTTGATACAGGAGATCATATGTTATATCTCATGGTGTGGTGGTGATGGTATTGGGGAAGAGGATGATCAAGATTCCAAGGTGAATGGAATGGCTTGATGTGTGGTAGAAAAAGGATAAGGCTACGATGAGGAAGCAATGAAGTGAAATGATTGTGGTGATTGTAAAATTGGCTGGGGCGGTAAGCCTCATAGTAGTGAAGGTGGTGTTTTGAGGACCGATGGCATAGGAGATGGTCCTGGGTGGCAATGCAAATGGGAAGGAGGGATGTTTGCATGACCATATTGAGTAGCATAGGCCACACAGGCTTGCAAATTTGGGTGTAGGTAGACTCACCATTGGGTAGGGGAGTAGGTAGAAATGTAGGGTGAGGTTGATGAGGTGTGTATTCCCTATTAGGTGGGTGGTAGGATCCTATGGAATTTTGTGGATGACTTGGAGGTGAATAGTGATTTTTGAGATCATTAGACATATGGGAGGATGATCCATGTGCTTTTGGTTGGATGGATTCCTCTTTATAATCGAAAGAGGCCATGGAAATTTGGTTGTCACTAGAGTGTGGCAAATAGGATGAGCCTTGCTAGTGAGGGGAATGATGTCAAGGTGAAGTGTGGTGACTTGAACGAGATGAATGCAAGGAGAGCATGGTATGAAAGGTGGCTGGTGGTTAGGTGAGATCAACCGGTGTAATGGGTTTTTGCTATGGTTGCAAATGATCCTATATGGTGGTAGGTGAGGTCATTGTAGAGCTCTCTTGTTGATGATGTGAGTCCTAAAAAAGGAAAAATAGATACCCCAAGCATAAAAATGGTAGAAAGGTGAAATGTACATGTATAGAGAAATAATAAAGTAGAAATAATAGATTCACATGATGATGTGCTTGGTGATTTACTTATAATACTATGTGACACTCGTGATGGTGACTGTGTGTATGAATCATGCATTAAAAGCATGAAGGTGCAAGATGTTTATGGGTTCAGGATTGTTAAGGTCTTCAAAATTTTCTAGATGATATGCTCCTGAACCATATTTGTGTGTGATAATATATGGACCCAACCAATTTAGGGCAAATTTATCATGTTGTTGGTGAGGTTGACTTGTGATTTATTGGTTCTCCTTGAGAACCAAGTCACCAATATTAAATTCATGTTGATGTACCTTACTATTATAGGAACGGTGAAGGAAATCTTGATATAATCATGTGTGCTCGATGGCATTGATGCAACATTCATTGAGGAGTGTTAGTTGATCTAGAAAAGCTTGGCAAGTAGTGTCATCATCAATGAAATATTTCATGGATATCCATAAAGAGGGTATCTCCAACTCAAGGGGCATGATAGCTTCTACCTTGTAGACAAGTGAAAAATGTGTTGCCCTAGTAGGAGTATGGATGCTCGTACGATATCCCCACAAGGCTAGGGGCATTTGATTATGCTAGTACTAGTGATATTCTACTATAGTTTTACAGAGAATAGAATAGATGGTTTTGTTAGTGGTTTCAGCATGGCCATTTCCTTGAGGGTACTATGGGGTCGAAAAGCTATGATATATGTGAAATCTATTGCACAGGGCTCAGACAGTTTTGTTTTTGAAAGGTTTCCCATTATCTAAAATAATTTGGGAGGGAATTCCAAAGCAGTATATGATATGCTCCATGATGAATGTTGCAATTTTGGCTCCTTTAGTTTGGACCAGTGGGATGGCTTCGACCCACTTGTAAAATATTATATTGCTATGATGATAAATTTATGATTTCTAGAGGAAGCATGTGTAATTTGTCCAATTATATCTAGGCCCCATTCGGAGAAGGGCCACATGGACTGGATTGGTTGAAGTGCTTGGGATGGTAAATGTGTTAAGTTGGCATGTTGTTGGCATTTGATGCAATGTTTGACATACTTGCAGTAGTCTTGATCCATTTTTAGGCTAGTAGTATCCCATATAGAGAATACGTTTGGTAATTGCCATGCCACTGAAATGGCCACCACAAGTTTCATCATGGATTTCTTGTACAACCCGCTATGATTATTGTGATTCTAGGCAATGCAAGAGTATATCCTTATAGCTGTGGTGTTAAGGGATGTCCCCCAAAAAAATGTAGTGGATCACTCTTTGTTTAAATGTTCAGTGTTGGGTGTGGGACAAATAACATGGTAGGAAACCTAGTTTGATGTATTCCTTGATCCGTGAGATCCATGGGTCATGAGGTTCGGTGTTTACCACATATACACCACCATCATCTATGGGAGGTGTGGGTGATATAGTAGATTACGTAAGTGTATGAATAGATACAGATGTTGTGTTGGATGTTGGATTTTGTGGGATAAGGGACCCTAAGGAGGCCATGGTGTCTGCAAATTTTTTTGATGAGAAAAGGGTGGCTTAGAGGTAATACCATTCAAATTGGGATAGGAGTTGTTGGGTGATCTTCTTGTATTTCTAGAGAATTGGGCAATTACATAGCCAAAGTTCTTGCACTTGATTGACTATCAAAAGTGAATTACCTATGATGTGGAGGTGTTTGATGTGCATAGAGTGTGATTGTTTCAGTCCTAGATTAGGGCTTCATACTCTGTGTTGTTATTGGTACAAGGAAAATCAAGTTTGAATAAAAATGGGTGTGGTTCTTGTATCGCTCCAAATTTTTTGCACCCTTACCTTCAGGCTATAGGATCCGCACCCGAAAGGGGGATGTGAAAAGGATGGGACAATACCTCGGACTGAGAGGCCTTTCAAAGGTCCTACCTCTCAGGGGAGTTGTATAAGGGTGAATTTTTGATGGATGGTGGGTTCACCAGGAAACTTTTGAATGGCAGTTTCCACGCCTAGGTTGAGAGGGTGTTTGATGTGTTCATTTTTATGTTTGATCATTCAACTCCTAGGTTTGGCTAAATGAATCTAAGCTATTCTATATGAAATGCAGATTTAAAAAAATACAAAAAATAGATTTGAACAGAGAATACAAGAAATATACTAGATTAAAAAGCCACACCTGATCTGGATGTCTGATGGAGGTTCTAATTTTTAAAGCAATCAAGATCGCCTCTGATATGACATAATCGTCTGAGATCAGAAAATATCATCTGAGATCTTACGAATTCATTACAAAAAATTTTCAGACCTGCAATTAGAGAAATAGATACAAAATACCAGAAATGCAACTATTCCAACAGAGGGCAATGATGTAGAATGACAACAATAATATTAAACTGATAATTATAAAAAAAAATATGAGTGCATTACAATGATTTAATAACAAATTATGGTTTTATTATGCATTAAAACTATATGGGTGAACTCCAAGATGTAGAACAATAAGGAATAACCATAGAATTAACTAAATGCAGAATAATACAGCAAAAAAGAGTGAAGAAACGCAAACTCTGGGCATTGATTGCCCCCAATGTTGACTGCAGTAGAAATCATCTACAAAATATGAAATCATCTCTAATTGCAATGTGATCGTCCAAGATCGTACAAGATCGTCTACGACGATCTGAGCTTGCTCCGGCTGAAAAAAATGAGGTTCCTGCAAGAAAACTTAGAAATGCACAAATGCAAATGATAATTCAGGATTTTCTAACGCACACAAAGATCAAATTACAGGGGAATTCGGACAGGGGTAAGTCAAGGGGAGGGCCTAATATTAAATAGGCATAGGAAAGAGGTTTGGAGTTTGGATATCATACCAATATAGGAGATCTCCAATGGGGAAGGTCTCTAATGGCACAGACACGCTTTTGCCCCAGTTAGATATGTCGTTGAAACAGAAGCTAATTTTGAAAAATTAGTTTTGGGACGAAATCGTCTGGACATTCTGCTCCAAACGAATTCGTCTGATCTGAGGTGATATCGTCTGATTGGCAACGATATCATCCAACGGTCACAACAAATCCTAAAAATGGCATAGAAAATGAGGAAAGCAGGTAAAATGCGGTTTAACAGGCAGTTTGGGGTTGAAATTCAAATTTTAATATTTTATATTTTTACTAAGGTTTAACCGTGCCAATTTTAGAGTGCTACATTTTGGCCCCTTTTAGCAAATTTTTCGAAGAAAATGTGTTAAAGACGAGTTTTTCCCATTTTACGAGAAAGAAAAAATATACTCAATTTTTTAGACGACGATTCTTGGTCGAATCTTACGAATGCTGACTATGGTGCCCCCTCTGTGTTTTTACCCAAATCGAACGTTTGAGGTAAAAATGCGGAAAAGCAAAAATTAAAATGTTGATTTTTAAATAAAACTAAGAAAATAGGGTAAAACCCTAATTCATTTGTGATATGATGTACAAATATTTTTGAGATGTATATATGATCTTTTTGGATATGACTTGTTCATATGTTTTTATGATGCTTTAATGTTTGAATTGTTTGCTTGTTTGATTGATGATTCATGTAATTATGTTGTTTGGAAATATTATAATTTGATGTCATGCTGGAAGATTTTTAAATGAAAGAGTCTGATGTAAACAATTGGTTGTTGTGGTGTGATTTGATAAAAGAAATAAAAAGGGACTTCTAACAATAATTTCAAAGGACATTGTCGTTGTTATAGACCATTTCATGGAGTCGTCGCTCACTCGGTCGTCAAGCTAATTCCAATATAGAAATATTGTTAAAATTAAAAGAGTGCTTAAGAGACTGTCTTAAGACTTTGTGTTGTGATGATAGAAATGATGATAGTTTGATGATTTGTTTTCAGATTTTCATAAAAAAATAGTATGCATGAGATATGAAAATATGATTTTGCTAGGCATAAATTCCTAAGTGTGATAAAATTTTGAACAATTCCTTAGAATTTATACCATGGTTGCAATATTGAATTTGAACATAATGACATGAAATAGAATAAGTGTTCATTTGTTCATAAAGCATAATTGTGTAACATAATGATGCAAGTCACGTATTTTGATGAATTTGTTTTAAAATAAATGGAACATAAAATTAGAACAATGATTTGCACTAGGCATAGAATTATAGGTATAGACTTATACCATCATCGCGAAATCCAAAGAAAAAGAGATTGTTTTAGTTTTATTGCAAGATTAATTTTTTATTTTTGTGATAAATAATAGTATGAAAATTCTGTTTGAAATTATTATTTTGAGATTTTGATTTTGTAAAAAGGTGTATGTAATTACGTTGATACAAACAACAAATTCTGAAATAAAAGGATAAAACCATTCCGAAAAGAAGTACAGAAATATTTTAAATTATCTCACAGAGAAATATAGACTTATAAGGAATCCTCATGTGCAAATGTGAATTCATTACCGATCTTGATTTATCATAATGATACAAAATCTCTCAAATACAAATGTGTGTGCAATTGTACTATTCATTCACCAATTTTGAGCAAGATAATTTGATACAAGTGATTTGCCTTGACCAAATGAATGTTCGTTGACCATGATTTATATGCATGTAACCGTACCAGACTACTATGTAAGTTAGGTTATCAAGAGCTAGCTAATCCATAAGCTGACAGAGGTCTATACAAAAGAAGTTCACTAATGTGATAGACATATCACCATCCTAGGGATTACCTAAGGCCAAGCGGGTTGGGCACAAACCACCTGTTATGGGGCTTACCTCACAGTTTTCAAATAATTGAGAATTCTAGGGATTCAAGCTCATTCACCCTTCTTTTATTTTCAAGGGGTAGGGGAAGGATTTTATTGCATTTTTGCTTTTGCGTTTCTCTTTTGCTTCTTTTTTTTTGTACTTTTGTATTTCTGCTTGATATTTGAGAAAATGCTGAAATATTGCTGTGATGATTCAAATAACCTTTTTCTTGAACTTTTTCTGTTCTTCCTATGCTAAGGATACTTGCTTGGATTGGCTGTAGAGCAAGGGATTTTTATTCTAGGTAGGGGTGAGCTTGTCCTTTTGTCAATTCTCAAATATTCTAGACCATGTGCATGATAGGATAGCAGGGTAAAATTTTCGCTCAGGAAACCAGTTCTACTATGTAGCATCATATCGAATTTGCAATGAAATCATTTTAATGTGAAAATATATACTTAGTTCAAGTAAATAAGAAGATCAAGTCTCTATGCTCAAAAATTTATTTAATTCAATTGTGGACTTTGATATAAGAGAGATTAATAATCATACCAAATAAATCAAGATATTTATTCATGTGAATGTGAAAGTGCGGGATTCTAAATAAATGCTAATTTATCCAAAATAACTGAAAATTTAACTGCAATACTTCACAGTTTGACAGGTACAAAATAAAATATGTTTTTGAAGACTTTGATGATTTTGAATGTTTTTAATTTTAAGTGATGAATTAAAAGAAATACAAGATAATTGTTTTTTGAAAATTGTTTTAAAGAAGTGACTAAAAGGAAATAATATGCAAACAAATATATACAATGATGAAATGACCAATTTTTACGCATAGTAACGTTTAAGATGCATAATGTTCATAGGTTCTTTAAGTTATTTACCATCTAAGGTAGATAATTTGTATGCTCCTAATCCAAATTTAGCAGTGATGACATATGGTCCAAGCCAGTTGGACTCAAATTTACCTTTAAGGTTTTAGTTGCATTAGTATTTTTTGAAGATTTTGAGGTTTTTGATTTTTTTTGTATTTTGATTTTAATTTATGAATTGAAATTGGTGGTATATACAAGATGGTCTATATACACTATACAAGGTTATTTGAGTATAGAATGTCTAAGGTTGCTTCAAAATCAAAGGATGTTTTGAAGGATAATTTGGTTGTGATGAAGGTAAGAACAAAAGGTGATGAATAAAAGGTAGCAATAACAAAAGCTTTGTTATAATGTAGAATAATGTAGCAAAATATTTGACTTTTATATGTGTAAAATTGATCATGTTACAAAATAAAATGTAAGAAGGATAAGAAATTTCTTCATTCTTATCACTATCTTGCAAGTCTTGATAAGATGGAGGGAGCATATGTGAAAGATATGCATGGATGTTATTTGATAAACAAGGATGATCATATATGGATGAATAAAAGTGATGGATATAAGATAATTGTGATAATAGAGAATGTATAGAAGTTGATGTTTCAACCATTAAATATTCTTCAAATGGTTTTGGGCCACCATGTATGGTAACAATTTTATTTGCAATTTCAAACTTCAAATATTGGTGAAGAGTGGAAGGGATAACCCTCATCGTATGAATCCAAGGACTCTGGAGAAGTAGGTTGTAATATGAAGGGCAATATGCTACATAAAACAAAGTATCCAGGATCTTGGATCCAATATTGAGGGGAAAAATTATAGTACCTTGAGCTTCTTGAATTTCATTGTTAAAAGATTTTATAATAACATTTGATTCATTAAGATCTTCTTCCTTTGTTTTGAGTTTTTGGAATAATTTATAAGTGCATAAATTAAGAGAGGAGCCATTATCTACCATGATAGTTTTAACAGGTGTTGCTTTACTAGATCCTGTAATGTAAAGATAGTAGTCTTCTTGTGGAGTAGAGGAAGGTATCTCCTCATCATAGAATGAAATATGGTTAACCTCAAGAGGGTTTACACCATTAATTATGTTCTTAGAGAAAATATGATGAGGAACAAATTGTTGTCTAGGTATCTTGAACAAAGTTTCCTTATGAGAATTTTGTAATACTTCTAAAAGGGATATCTTTGCTTGAGGATTAATCACTTGTTGTTGGCTATAAAAGTGGATTTCAGATTGAGATTTTGATTCTAAAGATGATCTTTCTATGCTTACATTCCATTTTGGATCATTCTCTAGGGCCAAAGATAGTTTTGAAGGTTGGTCAAATGAGGAATCCATCTCTTGAATATCAGATTGGGTTGATTGAACTTGAGGTTGCTCATTTGTAGTTTCTATTACAATATTAGTAATATCATCATGATGGGACACATTAACATGCAATATTCGATTGGTTTCCTATTTTTGATAATTGAATAGGGATTCTTGGGAGATCCCTATGTCTTGATTGATTATTGGTATTTGTTGTGTAGGAGTTTGATAGTTTACTGGAGATTTATAATCAATTGTAGATTGTAATTCCTTTATACTAAAAAGACCCTTATCAATCAAATCTTGAATTGCACATCTTAAATCTTTACAATTTTGTGTCATATGTCCATCTATTCTATGATATTCACAATGTAGCTCAGGTTTAAACCAATATGCTATGGTATCAAGTTGTCTTATGGAAGGGAGTTCAATCTTATTTGTATCAAGTAAATGCTTGAGAATTATATCCATTGGTTGATTAAGCTTTGTAAGTATACGTGATGAAGGTTTTCGAGAGGTTTTTGATATGTGCCTTAGGAGTTCAGTCATAAAAGGACCTAAAGGTTTTTTACCTCTCTTTTCTTTGTTATGGGTAGAATGATGATAGGAATATTGTGAAGTATGATGTGAGTGCATGGTAGGATTGGAAGAATAAGTATTTTCTTGTTGAAATGGATGTGTTGTATTGAAAGAAGAATATTGAAAGGATGGAGGAGGATTATATGTGGGTTGATAGACATAATATGGATATATGGGAGAATAGATAATATCATTATGAAGAGGATTGGAAAAGGGATTATCCTGTTGGGTTATGGATGAAAAATGAGAAAAGCGTGATGGAGGTGATGTTGAATAGGGATGAGATTGGTCATAATCAACAAATGTATTTGGCTGAATTCTTCCAACATTACTGATGGGCTCATATGGATTTGAGTAAAAACTCATGGTTTCTTTAGTACTTCTAAAAGTAATATTTAATATCTACTATTTAGAATTGAATCTAAAACATACAAACTTGAAATGATGATTTTGTTATATTTTTTTTCTTGTATACATATACATTTATATTTTTTTTGTTTTCAAAAGGTTTTTAGTTTTCATGTCAGGTTCACCAGAATGTATCGCTCCAAATTTTTCACACCCTTACCTTCAGGCTATAGGATCCACGTTCGGAAGGGGGATGTGAAAAGGATGGGACAATACCTCGGACTGAGAGGCATTTTGAAGGTCCCACCTCTCGGGGGAGGTGTATAAGGGTGAATTTTTGATGGATGGTGGGTTCACCAGGAAACTTTTGAATGGCAGTTTCCATGCCTAGGTTGAGAGGGTGTTTGATGTGTTCATTTTTATGTTTGATCATTCAACTCCTAGGTTTGGCTAAATGAATCTAAGCTATTCTATATGAAATGCAAATTTAAATGAATACATAAAATAGATTTGAACAGAAAATATAGGAAATATACTAGATTAAAAAGCCATACCTGATCCGGATGTCTGATGGAGGTTCTAATTTTTGAAGAAGTCAATATCACCTCTGATATGACAATCATCTAAGATTAGACAAGATCGTCTGAGATTTGACAAATTCATCTGTGAATTCATCAGAGACCTGCAATCAGAGAAATAGATACAAAATACCAAAAATGCAACTATTCCAATAGAGGGCAATGATGTAGAATGACAACAATAATATTAAACTGATAATTATAAACAAAAATATGAGTGCATTACAATGATTTAATGACAAATTATGATTTTATTATGCATTAAAACTATATGGGTGAACTCCAAGATGCAGAACAATAAGGAATAACCATAGAATTAACTAAATGTAGAATAATGCAGCAGAAAAGAGTGAAGAAATGCAAACTCTGGGCATTGATTGCCCCCAATGTTGACTGCAGTCGAAATCGTCTATAGAATATGATATCGTCTCTAATTGCAATGTGATTGTCCAAGATCATACAAGATCGTCTGTGATGATCTGAGCTTGCTCCGGCTGAAAACAATGAGGTTCCTACAAGAAAACTTAGAAAGGCACAAATGCAAATGATAATTCAGGATATTCTAACGCACACAAAGATCAAATTACAAGGGAATTTAGCCAGGGGTAATTCAAGGGGATAGCCTAAGATTAAATAGGCATAGGAAGAAGGTTGGGAGGTTGGATATCATCCCAATCTAGGAGATCTCCAATGGGGAAGGTCTCTAACGGTGCAGATACGCTTTTGCCCTAGTTAGAGACATCGTTGAAACAGAAGCTAATTTTGAAAAATCAGTTTTGGGATGAAATCGTCTGGACGTTCTGCTCCAAACAAATTCGTTTGATCTGAGGCAATATCATCTGATCGACGATGATATCATCTGATTGACACAACAAATCCTAAAAATGGTGCAAAAAATGGGGAAAGCGGGTAAAAGGCGGTTTAACAGGCAGTTTGGGGTTGAAATTCAAATTTTAATATTTTATCTTTTTACTAAGGTTTAACCATGCCAATTTTAGGGTGCTATAGTTCTCCTTCATGTGTAAAGAAAACAATGCTTGCACCCCCAGTGTGGAGACACCTAGACCTATTAAAGAACATGGTGAGGTCAGCCATGAATTCTGGTTCGACGTATTCCTCATCTTAGGTTATGTGAAAGATAGAGTCATCGGGGAGTTGGATGAGTAGGGGTTGATTGTCAGTTATAGGGTCTTTAGCCAGTTGGTCAGCAATGACTTACCCTTTGATGGATTTTTGAGATACAAATTCTAGGTCGAACTCGGTTAGGAGCATAATCCATTTGGCTGTGCGTGAGTTGTGATAACTTTTGTTCATCATGTACCAAAGGGGATTTTCTCAGGTGATGACAAAAGTTGTGCAGTTTAACATATAGTGTCTTAGCTTTTGGCTGGTGAATACTACTACTAGACATAGCTTCTCCATGTATCCATATCTCGCTTCATAACTAACTAGTGTGAGGATGATATAGTAGATAGCCTGCTCTTTGTTGAGAGCATTATTTTGAGCTAGGAGTGTACCTAGCACAAGCTCTATGGCTGAGATGTATAGAGTTAGTGGTAATTGTGGGTGTGAAATTGACATGACTGACGATGACGTAAGGTAATTTTTGATATCGTTGAATGTGGCTTGACAGTTTTCATCCCATTTAAAGTGTACTACTTTTTGTAGGAGATGATTGAATGGTTGTCATTTGTTTGATAATTGTGCTATAAATCTATGAATAGAGGTAATATTTCCCTCTAGGCTACGCAATTTCTTTAAGGTGGTAGGAGGAGGCATATCAATGATGGATTTCACCTTACTAGGATCTACTTCAATGCCTCATTGGGAGACAATGAATCCTAGTATTTTTCTTGATGTACCACTAAACACACACTTTTTTGGATTGAGGCACATGTTGTGTTCTAGTAGTCGATAAAAAATCTGATAGAGATCTTTGAGATGGTCAACACATTTCTTTGATTTAGCTATAAGGTCATCTACATAGTCTTCCACATTTTTGTACATTAGGTCATGAAAGATGTAGGTCATGGCGCATTGATAGGTTGCCCCAGTGTTTTTTTAAGGCCAAAGGACATGACCTTGTAGCAAAAGGTCCCCAAAAATGTTGTGAAGGAAGTTTTGGGTTGATCAGCTGGGTTGATCCTAATCTGATTATATTCAAAAAATCTATCCATGAGGGAAATCATTGCATGACCTACGATGGAGTCAATGAGGGAGTCAATGTTGTGTAAAAGGAATTTGTCCTTGGGACAAGCTTTGTTTAGGTCATGAAAGTCTATGCAAACGTGAATGTCACCAGATGGTTTGGGGATAGGGACCATGCTGGATACCCACTTGGGATAGTCAATGGGTATTATGAAATCAATGTCTAGGATGTTTTTAAGCTCAGATTTTACTATCAATGCGACAGTTGGATGCATGTGTCATAGATTTTGTCTTACTGGTTTGGCATTGGGATCTAGTATAAGATTATGCACTACTATGATAGGGTCAAGTCCTGGCATGTCTTTGTAAGACCATGTGAACACTTTTATATACTTGTGTAAGAAGTTCATGAAAGCGATGCACTCCTTGGGTGAGAGGCTAGAAGCTAATTTGAGGATGTGTGGATTTTTTGGATCGTCATTGATGTCTACATTGATTGTGTCCTTGATGAGCATGTGAGATCCATCATGCAACTATTCAGGGATAGGAATGAGATTGAAGTTGTCAATGGCCTCACTAAACTTGTACTCATCATCTATGTAAATGCTCGTGTGATAGACCTGAGGGGTTTGGGAAGATGTGGATGAGGAAGGGGCATTTGCTACCCATAATACATGAGGAGAGAGAAGAAAGTCTCCAGGTGCTGGTACATGTGAGATATGTTCTAGATAAATAAAGTTTGGGTTTGGGGTATTGTCTTGAATCCGTTGGTGGTTGTAACATAGGGGAGAACATAAATCTACCTCAACCATGTTAATCAATGTTGTAGGTGAATTAGGTGGGGTAGAATACGGTGATGGAGGTTGGATAGGTTGTGTGCATCCTAAGAGGCTCAAGGGAGGCTGCAAGATGATTGGTGGTGAATGAGGATGAGAGTATTCTCTTTGTAACTATCTATGTATAGGTAGGAATACTGGTAGGCATATTGATGATGGTTCAGGAAGAACCAAGTCTGGATCTATTTGTGGTGGATCATGTGGGAGTGCGTCTGAATCTATTGGTAGTGTAGCCAAAGATAAGGTTGCAAAGTGTTATGCCAATATCTGAACATCATAGAACAAGGAGGTATAAGATATTCTTGGAAGAAGTCATGGGGGATGGTGACGGTTGATGTGAGAAAAGGTGTGTCTTCTAGCATGTCCATATCAATATACTCTTTCAAGGTGTGTGTTGGACGTGGAGGAGGATGTAAGGATAAATCTTGGATCTCATATTCTAATGTATAGATGGCAGTTGGGCGATAACCTAGACCAATTTTTTTGATAAGTGATCGGAAATGAGGGTTAATGGGTGTACATAGACCTTGCTCATAATGACATAACCCAAACCCATTCCAATGAAAGTGTTGTAGGTAGTGCAAGGAAAATTGAGGGTTGACTAGGTGTGTAATTGCATCTCTAGAGCTAGATTATGGTGGTGAAGAAGTTGGTGAGGGGATCAAAGAGTCTACTCCTACATACCCAAAGTTTATGTGGTTTTTGGGACTTCCTAACTATATAATAGTTCCAATAGTCAACACCTAGGCTAAGGGATGACCAAAATATTATGTATATTAGATAGATGTGTCACATACGTGGGCATCATGTATGTTATAGTCTCCTAGGCCATTGTTTGTCATGAATATGGATATGCATGGTGTGGCATAATCTGGCAACTTGGGTGGCATATTTGAGTCAGACGAGGAAGGATAAAGTTGGGATTTCTTGATGATGGTAGCTAAAGGGTGTGAAAGTTCATCTGACCTGGGTGTTGGTTGTTTGGATTCATGATGTTTGGTTGTTGTAGCTTGAATAGGCTATTTTTTCTACGT
Organism: Wollemia nobilis; assembly: GCA_028583015.1. Classification (NCBI taxonomy): domain Eukaryota; kingdom Viridiplantae; phylum Streptophyta; class Pinopsida; order Araucariales; family Araucariaceae; genus Wollemia; species Wollemia nobilis. Next base: position 2,340,542 of record JAQPPZ010017001.1, on the reverse strand, counting down.
AGGGGATGGAATCGATGCAGGTGCAGGGATGCATGGAGACATGAATTTATTAGGTTTTGGTAGGAAGAGGAGAGATGGTGTCTATGATTTAGGAAGGATAGGGGCTTCCATATGAAAGGGTGAAGGAGGTAATGTAGTCGATTGTGTGATGGATGACAATGATGGTTGTGACACCTTGGGTGGAAATTGGAATGGTAGAGGTTTAGAGGATTGTGAAGGCCATGATAATGGTGGTGAGGAAGGCATGGTATCAGTTTTAGGTCCCCTGATAGATGATGATAATGGTGTAGATATCAAGGCTTGTGTTTTTGATGAACACTGGGATGTTGAGGTGGAAATTGGAGAGGATACCAATGCTCCTACTTAGTGGTGAGAATATATAGGGAATAGTTGGGAATATGAGAAAAAAGGCTCAAGGGGAAGTTCTATGACATTACAAAACTTAAAGGGGTCTCCATCGGCTAAGATACAATGAAAAATTCCATTGTAGATATACTTGAGGTAATTATGCAATGTGGATGGGACACACTACATGTATATTATCCAAGTGTGACCAAGGAAAATATTGTATTGCATTTCTCCTTGAATGATGTGAAAGAGGATGGGGATCGTACATATGCCTACACGAATGGGAAAAACTATGGATCCTATGGTAGGTATCATGGAACCATCAAAAGTACATAGGTCTAGGGAAGGTGTGGCAAAATATGTTGGAGGGAGGTGTAGGTGATGAAAGGATCTTGTGGATATGATAATGATGGATGAGCCCATGTCAATGAGTACCCACTTGTAGGTAATATCATTGATATTAGCTTGTATGTGTAGGGGAGGATCAACTCCTTCACCAATGAGTTTCGTTATCTCATGGTCATGGAATATAATTAAAGGTTGAAGGCATCATGGTATGTTCCCTACAAAATTGATAAAAGCATTTTTTCATGTGTCTCGAAGTCAATGTAATGTAGGATGCCATTCAACGCCTCACGATGGGGTTGAGACTACTATAGGATGTTGAATATGGATAGCCACATAGGGGCATTGCATAGTTGATGGGTTAGAATACCACGGATGGTAATCACATTCTAAGGTGGTGGTGGTATGGTATTAGGCATTTGGGGTGTTTTTAGGGACATAAATTGGATAGGGGAAAAAACAATGGGTGTTGTCTAGCACGATGAGTACCGTTGGTTTCTCATAATAAGGTTGATCATGTCTACTACTCCATGTGATGGAGGATCATGATGGACATTTTTGACTTGATGAGGGGGCACTAGAGGATTTTTTGGAGTTCTAGGGGGATTGGGTCCTCTATGATCCGATAGAGGGTTTTGGAAAATTTCTAGGTTTTGGTTCTGTAGGGATAAAGGTTTTGCTACCTTAATAGTGCCCCTATCGATTAGGTCTTGGACTTGCCTTTGAAATGAGCAACATGAATTGATATTATGGCCATGATACCTATGAAAGGGATAAAATATCTGCTCATTATAGTCATGAGATTTAGGTGAATTTGGATCCAATGGGTGAATATCGGGTAGAATGAGATGGTTTCCCTCATAAAATCCATGGAATAGGGTTGGTAATGGTTTAGATAAGGGTGTAAAGTTGCATGGTGGATCCTATGTGTGCATGACATGGTATTGCTATGGTCGATGTCGGTCAGGCACATTATCTTGGAGCACTTGTGGTTGTGGTGTATAGGGTGGAGGAGTCGGTACTAGTGCTAGGGTAGCAGATGCAACTTGGTTGGTTTGCTATGGTCATGGGTATGGCTGATTCGGTGCGGGTCTATTGAAGTGGAAGTTGGATTTATACTTGGTTTTAGCTCTCAAATTAATCTTCCTAGACTAAACCTTAATATCTTCAATCAATTTTGCTTGCGAGATAGCATCTTAAAAAGTGCAACTTTGGTGAAGTTGGAGGGATGTGGAAATGTGTTTGTGTCAACTCTTGGAAAAGAGTGTCACAAGATTTGATGTGGGGAGGCTATGGGTGAGGTCATGGATAATAACTCTCCATATAGAAATGAACTCTATAATGGGTTCATCGTCTTCCTATCGTAAGGCATAGACATCAAAAAATGTGGTCTTTTTCTTGATGTTGATGGAAAAGTGCTCTAAGAAGGAATTGGCTAGTTGTTCAAAGGTGTACAGGCTATGGCATGGTATCATTTTGTACCAATCCAATGGTGGCCTAGCGAGGTACAAGGAGAAGGTATGCAACATAAGAGGGTTACTACTATGAAGCTGATAATAGGATGAGCGGTAGTTGCTCACATGTTCTCTGAGATCTTCCTTACCTCTATACTTGTTGAATTTTGGTATTTCGAAGCAATAGGGATAAGGAGGGATAGGGACTAATGGATGTACTGGATTATTGCATAGTTCATCATAGCAAGGCTTTTGTGACTCGTAGCTAGAGGTGTGTAGGTTCAACATTTTGATTTCATCCCGTAAGAGTTGAAGTTCGAGTGTCATAGGAGTCAAGGGTTGGGCTATGGTAGGCTAACCCTATGGATGTGGTCGACATTGGTATTGTTGTTTTTCATAATTCTATGGGAAATACTATTGTGCCTGATCATGATAAGGCAGGTATTGGGCGACATGTGTTGTTGTGTCTATGGAAAAACTAGGTTGTGGGGTAGGTTTATATTGAGGTTAATAGTACTATGACTAGGAAACATGTGGTTGTGGCATGGGTTCTTGTTGGTTTGGAGCCTACTATATTGGTTGGATCATGGGTGGTGATAAAAAAACTAGAGGAGGCATAAAGAAGCTAGGTGTAGCTAATGGTAGCATAGGTATCAGTGCTACTAGTACTAGGGGTGGTTGAGATGAGGTATCAAAATATGGGATCTATCTCTGCCCTAGAGGGTAGTAAGTAGGGAAGCTAAACTATGTGGAATAATTTGGTTGAGTAGGTGCATAATCTTATAATTTCAGTCCATAGGTAGGATGGAGATGGGTAGTGGGAAGCTAAAAAGGAATAAGTGGTGGTATCCTAAAGGTCATCATAGGCAAATATGATTCCAAGGGTTGGGCGTCATGCACTCCAAATACCTGGGAGATAGGTAGGAAAGCTACTAAAAATGTGGGATAAGCTATTGAGGTAGGATCTTGGGTTGAGGGGAAAGTGTAGGTGTACACTCTTACTTGGGTTTATGCCTCTTGCTCTTGAAGAGGTTGTTGGGAAGTACCCTCAGATATGGTGAAGAAAGGCTCTTGGGAAGAGGATGGTTGGTACTCTTGTGAGGAGTACAGGCATGAGGTTTGAGGGAATGATTACGGTTCCTTCTGGGTAGGGATCTATAGTGTAGTTTGGAAGGATGGATTTTTGCTGCTTACAGTGGACAAGGATGGGTCAGACACAATTCCTACAGTAGGGTCGAATGATGCGACCTCAAGATGGGTATAGTTTAAAAGGGAGGAATCATTCTCAAATAGGGATTGAAATAGATTCTAGAATAAGGGATGTGTAAAGGTATATGACGTAGGCATGACCTCCTCATCTACAGTGAATACTGGAGGAGATTGTCCTGGTGTTGTGTAGATCACATGGTCATAGAACATGGTCAGTGGATTAGGTGAGGATGGGGCTAAAAAAAGTGGGTAATCCTTTGTGAGTGAAGTAGCAAGAATTTCACTCAAAGTTGATGTCTCCTCATGAGGCATCATGTGTGTGAATTATGCATCATATTCTATGTGTGAATCATATGTGTCTATAATCCTCTCCTTCATGATTGAAGGAGTAAGAGTGGATGGGCTAGAGAAAGGGGGAGGCCATTCCTCCATAAAGCATGACTTCTCACATGCCCTACTATAGGTGACCACAGGCATAGTAGAATGCATAAAAGGGATTTTAAGAATAAACCCTATATGATGTAGACTCAACTATGTCTAATGTAAGTATGAAGTAAATGACATGCTATGTGTATCAAACCAATATATAGTGCAGTTTGTTGAGATCATTCTGTGATTATGCAAACAACGATAGACCAAAATCAATTCTAAATGCTGATAAAGTAAAAGTGTTATGTTCATTTTGTGTGTTGTAATGTTGATACTCCCTATGTAGAATCACGGGTAATGGAGTGAATACTCTAGCAAATCGGGAATGTCATTAGTATCAAACCTCTTGCAACACCTAAATATGCATAGGATAGAATGGTATCGTAATGTGTGAATGGTGACCTGTATGGAAGGTGCAGTAAAATGATATCCTAAAGGGGTGGAACTCACTATGCTAAAGCGATTTCATAATATCATCTCACAAGAAGAGGTGGCACTATCTGAGACCTACTACTGGCATACCCATGCTTTCACTTCACCCTCGATCAGGCTTAGTCAAGAATGATAGTTACCAATTCCACAAATTATATAATCCTTGTGGATGAAGGTGTTAATCTTGTACCACTCCATAGGTAACCATTGGTGATGAAATCCAAGGCCCAATCACAAAAGTGGGGTATTTTCTTATGATGAAATCTAGAAAACTGCTCTTTTGGGGCTGCTAGGTGTCTAGGGGGGTGAGATGATGGAGAGTGAAACTCAATCCACACCAGTATTGAGTGATGGATTGGGGATGAATTCCAATCTCACCACTTGTTTAAGTACCACATGAGTGTGTGTGGGTTTGCATTTTGCTAATGGTGTATGCAATATAAGAAACTAGGTACTTGCTTTTTCAAAAGAAAACTAATCCTAATACTTTTTCAAAAGTAAATGATTAGATAGCTTACAATATTTGTAAATAAATGGTCTAGCCTAAATGCCTTTGTGAAGCAAACTAATATACTTTGCAAAACATAGAAACATGCAATCCAAATGTGTGTGGAGTAAAGGGGATTATGAAACCCTAACTTAAAATTTCATAATGTATAATTATTTCATAAATGTAAGAGGGAATTAGAAACCTTGATTTCACTTTAGAATGTAAAGTTCCTTTTAGCAATGGAAGATATGAACGAAGGAGGAACAAATTAGGCTTATGACATATGCAAAAATAAAAGATAAATGTAAATTTATTTGAGAAATAAATTTTATACACTTGTTGGAAAGTTGCAGGTCCTAAAAATTTTAGAAACCCTAATTCTTTAACCACTTTGCAATAAACCCAAAACTAGGCCTAGTAATGGTCATTCAACTAGTCAATGCATTTCTACTTCCAAAACGTAGAAAAAATAAAAATAATTGCATTCTAATGCCAAGGGGGGTTTTATTGGCCCTTGAAAAGATCACCCCAGCTGATTTGGGGGTTTTTGAGGTGTATGTGCTCAAATCACAACCTAGGTCATGAATTTGACCTAAATCATAGGGTGGGTCACAAATCAGGTTCAAAGGCTTCAAATCAGAGATTTGATGGCCTAGGATGATTCCTAGGGCTTTGGAGACTTCAGTGAAACACATTTTTGGTACCTATAAGACACAAAAATAGAGGATAATATCATATTTATAAGAAAAATGAATCTAGCACTATTTGTTGTGGGGGTCCCACTAGGCATGCCAGAATGAAAAGACCAGAAGTTGAAATTTGATCTAATAACAAGTAATAACACAATTCATTTAGAAATATAATGTTTTATTCATGATAAATTTGATATCAGTTACAAATAGGATGACTTCCCATTTTTTATTTCATGAATACACTAAGGCCTGATGCTTTCTTCTAATGTCCCTTAGTGTAGGTGGGCTTCTTTGTATGCGGACCACTATTGGGTTGTTTTTTGTTGGTGTTCTTCTCCTTAAAATCTATTGCATAACCTGAAATAAACTTGCAAGAAAGGGTCACTACCTTGGGGGGCTTGCCTTAGTTAGGCCCCATATTTATAAATATGAAATGATTGTAAAACCATAATAGAAACTAAAATAAAATGTGCAGAAGGTAATAATATGCTAAAACAGAGCTTACCTCCCAAATTTGGGGTGATTTAAGGCCTACAAACACACTTCATGACTTGAGTCACTAATATAGGCTGAATTTGTAGGGTAGGTTGCAAATTGAGTTGTGATGCTCCTCTGGTAAGATCTCTTCGGTAGATCAGTCCTAAGGTAGTTGGGGTGCCTCTGTATGCTATCAAAATATTTCTGTGTGCATCGATAATGGATTTTTTACTATTGGCTTTACATTTTTACAGAGTAACTATACTTTGTTGAATTTTGGAATCAGACTTAATTAGGGGTTTGGGACCCATTATTTATAGGTAAAGGCAAGGTGTAGGGGGGATTAGATAGACTAAACCTAGGTTTGATTCTAACTAGGGTTAGCTTAAGAAATACTATATGGCAACATCACATTCCTTATGATAAATATTTCATCCTCACACATGTATGAGGATGGATTAGGGCTAATCCTAATTTGGAGGTGCTTAAGCCAATTTAAGCATGATTAAAGAAATATCTCAACAAGCCCTAATATCACACATGTGGAAGGATTTGATTAAGATTAATCAATACTAAATGTTATTTTAATAAAATTTACCCTAAAAAGTGACTTAAGTGAAGTCAACATTAAATTAGAATTTGATAATTGAATTATTAATTAATTTGACCAACTAATATCCCGTGGGGGCATTAATTGTGTGTGAATAGACCATCGAATGATATTTTGATGTTCCAGATGTAATTTGAAAGGCTTATGAGGGTTTAGTACCTTAAATCTAGTGAAGTAGTATATGGGATTCTACACGATGCTATGACAATATATGGCGATCTACGCATGACTACAACCGTATACGTATGACTACGGATGACTACAACAATCTACGCATGTCTAGGATGATCTAAAATAGTCTACACTGGTCTATGATATCCTATGGGTACCTAGGATAGACTATGTAAACCTAAAAGTGTCCAGAAGGATCTACAAGTATGTAGGTATAGTAGTGTGCAAATTTTGGGTGTCTACAGTCGCATTGCATACTTCCTATTTCTAGTCTATTATTGCATATATTTATTTGTATGCTTCATAATACACACTTGCTGCTAATGAATCTATTTTCCTTATGTGTAGGTGCAGGTATAATAGTGTATGACAAAGGAACATAGGATCAGAATATCAAATAACAAAGTAGTAGCATGATAGGCCCACCCACTTCAATCATGGATATGAGGAAGAATGTTGAAAGTGCACCCGAGTTATTGAAAGGATATAATACTTTGGTCCATTTGTAATGAGTGTATCAATATAGATCCCTCAAGGGGAATTTTATGTAACCGTGATTTTATCTATCAAATAATAAATAAGAATTTCATTTATTGCACTTATTTGCACCTTTTGTAATGCTTAATCAATACTAGCGATAGATGCATCTCGTTTAACATTGTTAGATGCATCATTTTTCCCTTACTTCACTAGGACTATGTGGATGATATTTTAGGTCACTCCATACATCGATAGGATCATGTTCATGATCTAAGGAAATTTTTTGAAAGGCTTTAGCATTTCAAAGTTTTCCTTAAGCCCACTAAGTGTGTGTTTGGAGTCACATCTTGAATAATTTTAGGTTTCAACATTTCTAGGTGAGGTATTGAAGTAGACCTCACTAAAATAGTGACTATTATTAGCATACCTCCTCCTCACACCCTAACCAATTTGCATAGCCTGCAACATAAATTTTAGGCTATTCATTGGTTCATAGCCAAGATAGTTGATAAGTATCAACCAATTCTTAAGCTTCTTAAGAAATATGTTTTCTTTCAATGGGATTCTCAGTATAAAAAATATTTCGATGACCTTAAACAGTATCTCACTTCCCTACTTGATTTAGTCCCTCCTGTACCTAGTAAGCATTTTATACTTTACACCATAAATCATGCTTTGAAGGTCTTATTGGCTCAACATGATGATCAAAACAAAGAGCGAGCTATTTACTATATCAGTAGAACTTTGGTTAGCTATGAAACTAGGTACACCTCCTTAGATAAGCTTTGCCTTACTAGAGTGTTTGCTTCCTAGAATATAAGACACTACATGCTCAACCATAAGATGTTGGTAGTGGAAAAGTTGATTCTTTGTGTTATTTAATATCTAAGCCTCACCATTCATGTTGAGCTACTAAGTGCATTTTAGCCCTTAGTGAGTTTGACCTGACCTTCATAGTTCAAAAGGCTATCAAGGGTTAGGTAATCATTAATTAGTTAGCCTCCATCCCATTAGAAGCTACCCATACTTTGGTTGTTGATTTTCTTGATGAGTGCTTCAACATTGAATTTGAAGATCTAGAGTCTTGAACTTTATTTTTTGATGGAGCTCAATTCATGAAGGTTTCTAGTGCTAGAGTTGTTCTGGTTACCCCCAAAAAATAGCTAATCCCTTTGTCCTTCAAGCTTCATTTCTCTTACACAAACAATAATATATACTATGAAACTTTGATCCTTGGCCTTAAAGAAACCTTAGCTTTGTAGGTTAGAGTCCTTTTGGTCTTTGGTGACTCTCAACTTGTGGTCAATCAGATCAACGATGCTTATCAGACTTGAGATGATAAACTACAACTTTATAAGGATATTTTCACCAACTTGTTATCCTCATTTGATCAAGTAACCATAAATTCTATCCCTAGATCCTAAAAATACCATGTGGATGTCATGGCCACTACTACATCCTTGTTTTATTTGGAATTGGAAGATGATTAAGCATTAATTATCATTAGATAACTTTGGGAGCCTGCATCACTTGGTTCTTTTCTTGTCACATTAGATGTTTTGACCATAATAGATGCCTCATATGAGCCATGGTATACCAATATATTTTATTTTATTAAGGATGGTTTGATACCTAATGGTTTAGATTCTAATAAACATAATATTTTGTATAAAAGAGCATGTTGATTTGTTATAATTGACAATACTTTGTATCAACATTATTTTAAAGGCATCTTCTTGCAATGCCTCAACTATGATGAAGCTCGGTTTGATCTTAGTGAAGCTCATGAAGGTTCATGTGGAGGTCATTTTAGTAGCAATGTTATTTCCAAGAGGCTCCTTCGAATGGGGTACTATTGGACTTCCATGGAAAAATATGCATGCAACCATGTTTGATTCTATAACAAGTGTCAATGCCATGCCAACCTTGTCCATACTTATTCTCAAAATATTTAAGCTATTTCTTCCTATTGGCCATTCTCTATGTGGAGATTAGATATTATAGGGAATATTAATCCAATTTCATCTAATGGTCACAAATTTATTGGAAAGAACTTTCTTTCCTTCCTTCGCCAAACCTAATTATGATCACTTACTGACGTATGTTTAACAGAGAATGCAGAGATGAATGAAATATAAAGACGATAGAACGAAAGATAAAATATTTGTAAAGGTACAGCCACTAGGAGGGCAGATCCCGTCGTTAAGGCACAGAGAGCAATTCGCAGTGAAAGAATTAATAAAAAATGATGATTTAATTTTAAATAACTAACTAATATATATATGAAAAATCTATACTCTTGGAATACCTAGCCGACGGCTAGGTTTGGTGTGTAACATGACTCCCCTCCTCGGAAAGCTTTGTCCTCAAAGCTGGAAATGTCTAGAAAATACTTTTAGGTTCCCATGTGGCATCCTCCTCTGGTAAATCTTGCCATTTGATGAGAAATTCTTGAATCTGATGTGATCTCAATCTTCGTATTCTGTGTTGTAGTATATCTTTAGGTTGGAGATGTATGCGTCCTTCCTCATCGAGCACTGGTAATTCTGATTGACTATGCACTTTCTAACCAATTACTTTTTTGAGACATGAAACATGAAATACCGGGTGTATTCGTGATGAATTTGGTAGCTCTAACTGATAGGCTACTTCTCCAATGCGGCACACAATTTTGTAAGGACCATAGAATCGTGGAGCCAAATTTTGGCTGGATTTTATCCTTAATGATGATTGTTTGTAAGGTTGCAACCTTAGGAAAACCCAATCACCTATATTAAAAGTTCTTTCTGATCGGTGCAAGTCCTGTTGTTGTTTCATACGATTTTGTGCTTGGACTAAATTCTCTTTGAGGATGGTGAGTGTAGACTACCTTTGTTGGAACCAATCATCCACCTTTGCTACTTTGGATGATCCTTGTACATAATCTGCGACGATTGGAGGCTTGGTGCCATACAATGCTTCAAATGGAGACATCTTAATTGAGTAATGGTAAGAAGTGTTGTACCACCATTCTGCCAATGCTAACCACTGGCTCCATTGGTATTGTTTATCTTGAACAAAACATCTTAAGTACGTACCCAAACATTTGTTGACTACTTCTGTTTGACCATCTGTCTGTGGATGGTAGGCTGAAGACATGTTCAATTTGGTACCACTAAGTCAAAATAATTCCCGCCAAAAGTTACTAGTGAAAATGGGGTCTCTATCACTTACAATATTTTTTGGCATACCATGTAATTTGAAAATTGAATCCATAAATACCTTTGCCACCTTGCTTGTGGAAAATGGATGTTGTAAAGCCTGAAAGTGAGCGTATTTGGATAACCGGTCTACGACTACGAAAATTACTATCCTGCCTTCTGATTTTGGAAGACCTTCAATAAAATCCATGGATATATGTTCCCACTATCGGTCAGGGATGGGTAATGGTTGTAACAACCCTGGTGATTTGATTGTTTCACCTTTATTGCGCTGGAAAACTTCGCATTCTGCTACCCATTGTTTGACTTCTGCTTTTAATCCTTTCCAACAAAATGATTGTTTCACTCTTAAATATGTTTTCAAAAATCTTGAATGTCCTGATGATGGAGAAGCATGTGATTCATCGAGGATCTTCGATTTGAGTTCTGAATTGTGTGGAATGTAAATGCGATTCTTCTTTCGGAGGATTTTATCTTCATAAGAGAACAAAGGGTGTTTAGAGGAACCGATAGACAATTCTTGAATTATCTTAGCAGTTTCGCTATTGGCTAACCAGTCATCTTGTAATTGAGTCACCCATTGGGAGCAAGGACCTGAAATAGCGTTAATGACTACTTCGTCTTCATATTTTCGGGACAGTGCATCGACGGCTACATTTTCCTTCCCTTTCTTGTATTCGATAACAAAATCATAACCCAATAGTTTGGTTAACCACTTATTTTGTTCTGGATAAGAAAACCTCTGCTCAAGAAAATGTTTGAGACTACTATGATCTATTTTGATAATGAAGTGGCTACTGATTAGGTAGTGTCTCCATTTTTCTACTGCATGAAGAATAGCCAACATTTCTTTTTCGTATGTTGATCTTCCCAAATTCTTCTCGGAGAGTTGTTTACTTTCAAATGCCAACGAATGACCTTCTTGGATTAATATAGCCCCAATTCCAGTTCCTGATGCATCACATTCGATAATAAATGGTTTGTGAAAATTGGGAGTTGCTAATACTAGAGTTGTACACATGGCCTTCTTAAGAGCTTCGAAGGCTTGAGTAGCCTCTGTCAACCAACGAAAAGCATCCTTCTTTGTGAGTGCGGTGAGAGGTGCTGCAATCTTACCATAATTTTGTACAAACTTGCGATAGTAGCTCGTGAGACCCAAAAAACCATGAAGTTTCTTGATGGTTTTAGGTAAAGGCCACTCTTGAATTGCCTTAATCTTATTGGGATCCACTTTGACGCCATCGTGTGAAACTATATGACCAAGATACTCGACTTCTTGAACACCAAATGAACATTTGGAACGTTTGACAAATAACTTTTCTTTGTGTAAAATGTGAAGGGCCTTATCCACATGATGTAAATGATCCGTCCATGTTTTGCTGTATATGAGAATATCATAAAAAAAACTAACACAAACTTATGGAGGAGTGGACGAAACACTTGGTTCATGAGACTTTGGAATGTGGATGGTGCATTGGTGAGACCAAAAGGCATGACCAAAAATTTGTAATGACCTTCATGAGTATGAAAAGCAGTTTTAGGAATATCTTCTTCTCTGACACGGATTTGGTGAAATCCGGAGCGAAGGTCTAATTTTGTAAAAAATTTTGCACCATGCAACTCATCTAGTAGGTCATCTATGACGGGGATAGGAAATTTTTCCTTGATAGTGAGTTTATTGAGAGAACGAAAGTCAGGACACATACGCCAAGAGTTATCTTTTTGTCTAGCCAGAACTACAGGTGAGGAATAAGGACTAGTGTTGTGACGAATGACTCCATGATCCAACAAATCCTAAATGATCTGTTCGATTTCTATTTTTTGTGGTTGAGGATAGCGGTAAGGATGATTGTTAGGTGGGACACTCCCTAGAATCAAATGGATGGCATGGTCATGAGATCGTTTAGGTGGTAATCCTTTAGGTTCTTGGAAAACCTCTTCGTAATGTGTTATGATGTCTTGTAACTCTGGAGCAGTAATATTCGAAGTTGCTTGAGATTGTTTTTCCAAACAATTAATTTGAGCTATAAACCCATATCCACCCTTTTTTAACATCTTCTCCATACTATGAGAGCTCACCATTTGTGATGGAGGAGTAGTAATGCCTTGTAAGCGAATGACTCATCCATTTTCCTTCCATTCCACAAATAATTTTTTGAAGTTGAAGCTAACCGTGTCTAATGTTTCCAACCATTCAACTCCCAAAATGACATCAGAGTTCCCCAAATTCATGACGAAAAGGGATCCAAACCAGGTATAAGTTCCCATTTTTATGGAAACTTGAGATGTGCGACCAACACATTGTGCGTTCACCCCATTGGCCACTAGAACTTGGAATTTGTCTTTGTTGGAAGAGTTAATGAATAAATTCAAAGATTTTGCTATTTTGATGTCGATAAAATTGTGGGTACTGCCAGAATCAATTAGCACATTCACCTTTTTCTGGCGGAGAAATCCTGGTACCTTGATGGTATGGTGGGCGGTTAAACCCATGAGGGCATGCACGGAGATCGCCATTGTATCCTCTTCTTTTTCTTCTAGAGTACTTAGTAGTTCTTCTGGTTGGTAAGGTTCTTCCTCTTCTCCTTCATATTGATTGCCTTCAATATGAAAGTTTTGTTTTTGGGCACATGCTTGTTCCTTGGGGTGATGAGTGCGACATTTATAGCAAAAGTATCTTGATGGTTGATCATTTCTATGGAAGGAATTGTTGTGATACGAAGGATGACTATAAGTTTCACGTCATGCAGACAACTGATTTCTCTTCTCGGCCAGCTTAGCTATTCTTATACAATCGTTCAGCAAGGTTGGATTGTGCATGTCTACCTCCACTCAAATATTTTCTTTCAATCCATTGCGAAAAGCTCCTACCACTATGTCGGGACTGAGGTCTAAAGTGTATGGTAGTAAAATGGTAAACTCCAAAACAAATTTTCTAACCGATCCTTCTTGTTTAAGAGATAACAGTCTTACTGTGTATGATGATGTAGCTCCTTCATCAAATCTTTCTAAAAAATATGTAGTGAATTTTCTCCAGTTAATAGTAGCTCCTTTGTCTCGTTTAAGCCATACGAACCATTGGTAGGCTTCGAGTGCCTAATTTTGATGCAGCGAAAGGGACTTTATCAATTTCCTTAATTTGATATAAGTCAAGAATGCCTTCCATTTTGGCTATCCAACCACGAGGATCATGACCCTCAAAAGTGGGCATATCAACGCGTGGAAAATTATTAGGGCCTCTCGATTGGTGATAACCCGTATCCCTTTCTTGATTTTGGTTATACCGTTGTCTATGATAGTGATCCCTGTAATTATCCGAATCACCTCTTTGTTGTTCCCAATCATCATCATGATCGACATTTTCTTCATTCCTTTGGGCATGGGAGGGATTTTGGGGATTAGTATTGGGATTAAGCTAGTTTTGTGCTCGCACTAGGGTTTTTAGGTTGAGACTAATTTCGTTCATACCCTCTAGTAAGAGTCGAAGAGATTCATCATTGGAAATGGCTGAGTTACTTGAATTTCCTTGTGTGATGTTTTTGTGAGTTGGGGGAGGATTAGTAGCCATAGGGTCTACCAGTGGATGATGTGGATTATAACTGCCAATTTTGAAAGGAGAAGGAGAATTTTTTGTACCTGGGCTTCGATGAGGTCTTCTTGCGTTGTTATTGGTCATCTCCGAGCTTGATAGTCGACCGTCAGATCCTTTGGTCCACCTTCTGCTCATGCACTTGTGAACATAGCCTGCTTAGGAGCTTTTGAGCTTTGACTGCAGCAAAATTGGTTGATTCTAGCAAAAATTTGGGTTTCGCTTCAACTGTCGCTCCAACTACAATGTAGATTTGAATTTGGTTGGCTCACCTCCTTAACAAGGACTTTCAGCAATTTTGACAAGTTTTTGATGACTTGGACGAATTGCAATGGCACGACACGACACGACATCACTTATAGTGACGGTGTTATGGTTGCGATGGCACGACATGACATGATAGCACTTATATGGTTGTGATTGCATGATGCGACATGACAGCACTTATAGTGACGGTGTTATGGCCAGCGAGACACAGCACTGAAGACACCGAGGATTTGAACGAGCTGACAAGACCGACTGAAACAACCAACAGGTGGCGGCTAGACACGACACTGAAACAACCAACAGGTGGCACTAAAACAACCAACAGGTGGCAGCTAGACATGACACTGAAACAACCAATAGGTGGTAGCTAGACATGGCACTGAAGATGCCTGGGAATTGAACGAGCTGACCAAAACCGATGGAAACAACCAACAGGTGGTGACAATACCAACAACAATTACAAGCGACCGATTTTATGCGTGTGAGACGGCAAAGGGTTGTGTGACCGTAGTCACACCTTTGAAGGTGCGATGAACCGTATATAAATGATTTGCTTGCTTTCCCACAACAGATGTGGGATAAATATCCCAAAGCAAAAATTAAAAAAAAAATCGTACCTAAGGTGTGGGAGTTTAATAATTAATAACCGCGTGCTGTGATTGGTCGAAAACTCGTTGTATTGTATGTGCTTGTTTTATGTCAAATTTCTTGCGTGTTAGCCTACTTTTTAGCCTGTAACCAATTATAGTGTTGTTTGTAACCTACGACAGTGATGTTTTCCCGATAGCCTGCTGTAGCCTGCTATAGCCTGTAACCTGCGACAGTGCTGTTCGCTCGGAGTAAAAATTATTGATTTAAGGATCTTCCAGAATTCATCTCAGGCTTGTGACCGGTGATGGTGCTATTTGACCGGATGTTTAATCTCCCCCGTGCAGCGGTTTCTTGGAACACGAAGCGACAATGGTGCGTGGAATACGCGCGATGAAGTTTGTTTGGCAGAAGGCTGTTAGCAATGCTGCGAAAGGTTGCCGAACCTGTTTACTGATACCACATGGAAAGAACTTTCTTTCCTTCCTTTGCCAAACCTAATTATGATCACTTACTGACGTATGTTTAACAGAGAATGCAGAGATGAATGAAATATAAAGACGATAGAACGAAAGATTAAATATTTGTAAAGGTACAGCCACTAGGAGGGCAGATCCCACCGTTAAGGCACAGAGAGCAATTCGTAGTGAAAGAATTAATAAAAAATGATGATTTAATTTTAAATAACTAACTAATATATATATGAAAAATATATACTCTTGGAATACCTAGCCGACGGCTAGGTTTGGTGTGTAACATTTATCATGATAGTGATAGAGTACTTCACTAAATGGGTCGAAGCCATACCCTTGGCCATGGTAACTAGAACTCAAGTTTCCAAGTTCATCTTCAACTAGATTCTTTGTAGGTTCAAGATTCCTTCGATGATTTTTTTGACATCAAAACTCCTTTCAAGAACAAGGATATTTGTAAAATTTTTGCTAATTGTGTGACCTCAAGAAGCGTGCACCCTTATTCTACTTAGAAATATTATTTCTCAATGAAATGAAAGACCATGAAATGCATATAACATAGAAATAAAATAAAGAGAGATCATTTTATTTATATTGAGCCCCGATTACATGTTGGTCCCTCTGAGGGATACCCATTTTGATACAATGAATAACAATAAGAGTAGTGGTGAATAAAATTTCCCCTCACATAGGGGTGGTGCATTTTTGCAGGCCTCCCAATCTCACACATGAAACTGTATGAGGGCTTACAAATGCTTCCTTCTCTAGATCTAGTCTTGGAGGGATCCTTGTGCTCTTGATGCTTTCATTAGATCCTATATACCTGTACTTGTGTTCATGGAAATAACAAAGCATACTTAGTATGATGGGTGACCTCTTCAAATGAGGCATTTTTTAACATTTTTGAGTAATCATGATAAAAACAACATACAAGCATGAACAAAATAATAAAATGCATGTAAAGCTATGAAATATAGAATAAATACATTAATGGAAGTGGATCTAAGTTATGACTTAACTAATCAAATAAAAAAAATGAATCTAGACTAAAGCAATAGGGGAATAATGTCTATTCCCTAAAATAAGCCTGCAGACCACTATTCGAGATAGCAGTCGTGATATGAAGCTCTTTTTATTGTGAATCAAGGGTTGTTGTGCTCTCCTCTTTGTTGCAATTTATGCTTAAGGGTCACCTGGCATGTCTCCTACACTGATTGGTAGTTGAGAATAATTAATATAAAAATTGGTGTGTGATTGTAGGTCTGTCGGATGGTGCTTCAATGCTCCTCAAAGGGGTGTATCTTGGTTCTCCATTTCGATAAGGCTTCACTGCTTGAATCTAAAAATTCGTAGATCCTTTTCTTTTCATGGGATATTATATATGTAGACTTCCCTCTCACATCTAGACCTTGGTTTCCTAGAGAATCTTTAATCTAAATTACATGTGACTGACAGTTCCGGGTGGGAAGCATCAGTCATAAATTTGTATTGAAGGGATAGTTAGGAGGAACTCATGGAGTTCCTCACTAAAATCCACCTAAAATCAATGCAAAGGTGTAGTCATACTACAAGATCTAGGCCCGTATTCTTGGCCAAACTATGTGTGATGCTGGTTGCTATCAGGTTTAGTAGCCAGGTTTGGCCATTGTAGTCTTTAGTGGCTGGGTGTGTTGGCCACTCTGCTTGAGTGCGACCAAGCCTATATGGGCTAGAAATGCCCTACTTGAGTTGTTAGGACCACTGATTGCTCTTGTAGAGATCCAAGAGGGTTCATATGGTCTACTAATGTGCCCATATGGGTATTATCCTAAACATGAAATATTTTAGGTGTCTAAAAATGCTCCTTTTTGGGATGCATTGTGGGAAAACATAGTGCAGAGCAAAAACAGACCACCTAGGATTACATTATAGGTTGGATGATGATTATTGATTTGATCAACATAGGATTCCCCAGTCATGCAGGAGGGAACAAATCCTAGAATCATTACTTCCAATGGAATAGAAGTCTTAAATTTGTGGAAGTTTGCACTCTCTCATCAAGCAATCGGGTAGCTTCAGTACTACTATAGATCCTAAGGGAGTGGAGCTAAAAACTTAACTGTCATATTTAATTTTTACTCCAACAAATGGTAAGCTTATTATAGTTGTTGATAATGATTCATAATATGAACACAAATTTGACATGATTGAGATGATATTTTGTTGACTTTGATTATGATATATTGAGAATTTTGACTACCCCCTCAAGTGACGAGTCGATGAGGAAAAGAAAATTAACAAAGTGATGAGTTGCTTGACCAAAATGAATAATTTGGACCTATTTAGAGGGTTTTTTTTATATATTAGCTCCCATATAGGTGTTATTTCAAACTTGTTTGGTAATTGCACATCTCTATCCCTTGGTGCGGTCCGACTACAATAGCCATATTAGGGAATCAAGGTGATAGCAATAATATTGTAGCATGTGTTGAAAAACTATTTTTTATGGGAGAAATGAGAAGGATCCTCACTCCTATGGGGCATTTTGGCCATCATGGCCTTATTTGAATTTGAGGTGAAGCATCTCAATTCTACCATAACTAATTTTCCCCAAGTGGCCTTATGGTAATATGCTCATCTTGCAAAATTTCATGGAGCGCTTGTCACTGCAATCACCAAGTGGATAAAGAAAATGACTGGCTACAAGTCTCATTTAGGATTTTATTATTATTTGATTTTTAATTTTTATTTTATGATGTTTACAATTTTTTTTGGTATTTGTTTAGATTTTGGCTGCCTTGGACCAATATGTGCATTTTATGGTCCATTTTGAGATGCTTTGGGGTGGCAGTTTGATGAAATTCCTCTTTTTTTGCTAGCCACTATCAGGTCCAGTGACTCCCAATTGTTTTTTGTGGATGCTATCAGGTCCAGTGAACAAGAAGTATGGGCCAATGACATTAGAAGTGGCCAAGGTAAAAATTGGAGAAATAAAAAGAAGATTTAGGGTTTTGAGTTGTCATTGTTGCCAGTTGTTCTTTATAATTTTGGAGATCTAAACTAATAGTGACTGTTTGGTGGACCAAAAATCTGCTAGTTCATCATAATGGCTAAGTAGGGTGAGGCTTTGACTAGCGGAGGATTCGGAGCTTCACGGGTACCTCTCTAAACCCTAGTCTTCTTATTATTTTGGGTAAAATAAACCAAATTAATAAATTTGGTAAAGGAACCTCACTAACTCTATTGGAAATGAACTTCACCAATATTTAGGCTTAATATAGGTTTTAATTATATGGTATTCCTTTATTTTTTGTGTTTTTATAATTTTTTTATGATTTTTGGGCCTAGGGGAAACATCGTTGGCATGCCGCCCGCTGGTCGCTTCCGCTCTGAACGACTAGCTTGAACTGATGCTGGTTGTTGTTGTTGCTAGTAGCCAATTTGAAAATCCAACGGTCAAATTTTTGACCATTGGAAACTGGCCACTGCTAGCTTCAATGGTCATGGCCTCTCCTAGCACGAGTGGCTATAACACCTTAGGATTATTTTTAGATTTTTGAAATTTTAAGCAAGTTAATTGATTTTTTTTTAATTTTTAGGTGCTTTTATGAAAATTTTTGCATGATTAGGTGCATTCATTTGTTGCTCATGTAGCCTTAGAATATCTTGATTGTATTTGCACCATTTGGCATGTTTGTTGCATTTATTTAGTTTTCAATGCATTTTATTTAGTCTTTATTTTGCACTCTTAGATCTTGTATGCTCAGGCTCAGGACCCGAATCTACTTTGTGACCTTTTGCATGATATGACTAACAAAAAGTGGACCTGTATCAAGGCTCGTGGGCTCCAGTATGTCACCAACCTACTGATGATCATGTCAAATCAGGCCTACTTGACAACCCTGGCCCACCAGTGGGATTCCAAGACCAACACCTTCCACCTTCCTACTGGTGAGATGACTATTACATCGAAGAATGTTTATAAGATTATTAGGGTCCCCTTTAATAGAGTGCCCATTGTTTCTTCCCCCACTACTGCATGGGATGTAGTGTTCATAAGGGTATTTAGGGAGCATGCCATTGCTACCTTCAAGGATACTCATTCTAGGGGGATTTTTGTTTCTCTATGGTACGAGGAGGATGTCTTCTCTCATTTGCATTTCATGTACGGTGTTGCTGATGATCATCAGTAACACCCTCATACTTGACAACTCTATATTTAGGTTCCCATGAAACCTTTTAGCGATGGTGTAGGATTTGATTAAAAATAAGCAACCCATTATGTATGCCTAGGGGAGTGCACTACTAGTGTAGTGCTATGATGATTTGTACTATATTTAGTGCCACAAATAGGCCAATATTACCTATAGCTTACTCCTTCATGTATGGGGTTGGGAGCACTTTAATATTAACCACCCAAGATGACATCTAGTGGAGATCACTGCATTGGATGATGATATCCAATGCTATGGATCTAGGTGGGCCAGAGTGCTCAAGGAGCATAATATCTGACATCATGTAGGGGATCTTTCCTACTATAGGGCATATTTGATAGGTTTAAAAGCTAGCAATATCATATGGAGACCTTATTATGAGTGCCCCACCTAGGATGATCCTACTAGCTTCATAATGAGGACTCAACATGATCGATGGTTGATCAGTTACAAGGATGGCATCAAAGAGTTCTTATACTACTCCAAAGTGCTTCAATATTTTGGTATTTAGTAGGATGTTCCCCTTGAGCCAGTTATCTATCATCAGATTGCTATCCAGAAGAACCTTCCATCACCATGAGTTATAGTATTGCTTTGAGGAGGATGACCCTTATGTAGTTGATCCTGGTGTGGCTGATGTTGGAGTGATAGATGCGTAAACCCTTTAGTGGGGTACACAATTATGGCATGGTGGTGGCCACCTAGGATGATACTTGGTTGAGGATGAGGCTAAGGATCCTGATGGGCAAATAGATGATTGGAGGTAGGTAGGGCAGTAAGATCAGGTGGTAGAGGAGTATATTGTAGAAGAGTAGGTTACCCCTAAGAAGGAGGAGGATATAGATCCTAAGGAGAAGGAGTATCATCTTTGGTATTAGTTGCACCAGGTTGAGGTCGATCTGTAGACTTCCTAGATATAGGTTTAGCAGAGGGATGCTACTATTACTGATATTCACAGATAAGTTGCACAACTTACCACTAAGTGAGATGTTGCTCAGAGTTAGATTGCCTGAGCCACTCCTATTGCATAGTCCCCTACAGGTGTAGATACCAAGGCTGAGGTGAGATGACTTCATTCAATCATAGAGGAGAATTATGATCAGATGTCATTAGACGCTACTTACATTGTTGACCTCAGGTCTTAGGTTCAGTTACTAGATGCTATTACTCGGGAGAGGCCCATAGTTGGGGGTTCACAAAACAACATATAGATCACTTCAGGGCAGTATTTAGGTCGATCGAGTCATAGGACCAAGTCCCAGATAGAGTGGACTAGATGTGCCAGCTCTATACTACCTCCTAAAGGGGGTGGTGAGGTTAGAGGTAAGGCTAGTGGTGCAGGCCACTCTTGATTATTATGGCTCCTTTGATACTTTATACCTATTTTTGGGTGTAAGGTCATCTGACCTACATGGTTATAGCCTTATTTGTGGTTTTGTATCTACATGTACTTATTTGACACATGCTTATATGATATCTAGACATTGAGACTTACCATGTGTTTTATTTAGGATTTTATGTGTATGGATGTAGTTATGATTTTACATGATGTGATTTATTGCTTTAGATGTTATGATGTGGATGCAATGCTTATTTGATTTGATATTTTCTATATGATGTGATGTAGTGATATGCATTAGCTAGATGTTGGATTTTGATGTGATGGGGATGGATTGCTCATGAATTGTTATTAGGGATGCAATGATTGGTGTTTAAATGCATGTTTGATTTGATTCAATTGTATGCATTCAACTTATGCTATTATAATATGGTAAATGATGTATGTGAGTTGATGCATTCATGATATAATGTAAATGAACCTGTATGCTTTAATCACTTAAAACATAAGGAATGAATATGATATGATTTTAACAATCTAATGGGTGACACCATAGAATGCATAACAATCATGAATGTAAATGATAACTCTTAGCATAAGAATTAATCATTTAAGCATTCAAATGTGATATGAGATGATGTGATATGTATGATCATGAGATGAAATGATTTGTTGCTATGTATGATTATGATATGACATGATTTGTTGCTATAAAGGATTTTTGAGGTTCCCATGAGACTCAAACACCCTAGTTGCTTTATCAAAAGTCATGTACTAACCATACAAATCTCTTGAAGGATAAAGATTCATCATGAAGACCTAGATACTCATTATACCTATGTGTGCAAATGAATATATTAGATGAGACATAAGCATACCCTAGTTCCAGAAAGGATTCATTTAGCCCATTGTTGTATTGGGGATCCTCAAAAATTCATCCTGATCCTAAGTTGGACTCATTTGGATTAAACCACTAGGTGGTACAGGACACCTAAATCTAGCTCTTCCACATGCAAACATTGGTCTATACAAAAGCAAGATGCTAATGTGATAGATATATCATCGTGCATAAGGATACCTTATGGCTTGTTCATGCTGAGAATTCCAGGGATTCAAGTTCATACTCCCTTATTTTATTCATATTTATTTGGGATACTTGCTCATGATTTAGTGATGAAAATCACTATTTATTTTGAATTTTTGTTTTCCTTTTGAGAAAGGGATTTATGTAGTGATGATAATCACTCGTTTTTTTTTTTTTGAATTTTGCTTGTTTTGATTAAAGCAAGGGATTTCTTTGGGTAGGTATGAACTTGTCATTTGCAAATTCTTAGCATTTTCAAGCTAGTCGCATAGGGGGATGAGCAAGATAAACTTTTCACCTTATGGTACCTAATACCGCTTTGCAACATTCATATTTCCCTTGTTTCAACTAGGATTTTAGTGTTTTTATTAGTGATGGGATTCTAAAATATACTAGGCACTGTCAAAACCAAACCTCATCTATCAAAAGCTAAGACAATTTTCTACAAAGTTTGATAAAACAACTAGGTATGGCTGAGTGTGTTGAAAAACAGAGTTGCACACATGGGTGATGGATGATGATGGATTTTGAAGATGCATGATTGATGTACAAATGTGGTGTCATTTGTAATATTGTGGGCACAACCTATTAAATGCAAGCACAATGGGTGTGGATGCTAGTGCAATGTGACTATATGTATGCAAGTGCGAATGCAAATGTTTTTTGTATTTTTGATGTTTTCAATTGTTTTTAAGCTTTTGATTATTTATGAATGTTTTTAAACTTTTTGAATTTTGATTTTTTTTGTGCTTTTATGTTTTGCTTTTTACCAAAGGGCTTAGAATAGCTTTGGATATTTTTGTGATTTGACCAAATGGCTTAAATTTGCCTTTGGAGTTTTTTATTTTGATTTTGACATTTTTTGATTTGTTTGGATTTTATGATTTTTCTTGTTTTTGACTTTTTGAAGTTATTTGAATGTTTTTGATAATTTTTTATTTATGTGTGAAATGCCTTTAGATGAATGATGTTGATAGGCTTTGGCTCCTCAACACCCTCCAACATTTTTAGGTGATATTCCCCAGGTCCAATCTTCTTAGAGATGATGTATGACCCTATCCAATTGGCCACAAATTTGTCTCGCAGATGTAGTGGTAGATTTGAGTTATGCTAGTTCTCTTTAAGCACAAGATTACCTACTTTAAAGTATCTTAGGTGGAATCTAGTATTGTAATCTCATGTTAGATGATCATGGTAAACATGAAGATGCTCAAGAGCATTGATACGATGTTCATCCAGAAGAGTTAGCTGATCGAGGTGAGCTTTTCGTGTAGTGTCATCATTGATGAACTCTTTCTATGCAAAACGTAATGTTGGAATTTCCAAATCTAAGGGTATGATGGCCTCAGTGCCATATACAAGTAAAAATGGTGTTGCCCCAGTGGGTATTCGTATGCTATTCCTGTAATCTCATAATACTAAGGGTAGTTGCATATGCCAATCCCTATGATTCTCTTTCACTATATTCTTTAAAATGGCTAGTATTATTTTTTTGATGCTTCTTCTTTCCCATTTTCCTATGGATAGTATGGTGTCACAAAACTATTGTATTTGGTCATTAAATCTCACACATTTTTGTTTTTGAATGACGGACCATTATCCAAGATTATTTTGAAAGGTACCCCAAAACCACAAATTATATTGTGGAGTATGAACTCTACAATTCGAGGATCAATTATTGATGTTAGGGGGACTGCTTCTGCCCACTTGGTGAAGGAATCAGTAGTCATTAAGATAAAATTATGTTGGCCTGATGATAGGGGAGAGATTTTTCTGATTAGATCGAACCCCCACTAAGAAAATAGCTAAGCTTCCTGGATGCGATATAAGTTCTAAGATGGTAGGTGCATCAAATTTGCATGGTGTTGACACTTAATGCATTTCTTGACATACTCATAGTAGTCCTTTTTCATGGTGGGCTATTAATAACCCATTCAAAGGATGCACTTGATAATGTCCATGTTTCTAAAGTGGCCACCACATGTACCATCATGAGCTTGTGAAATTTCCTAAGCTAATTCTTAGGGCTCTAAGAAATGAAGGAGGACTCCATAATAGCCTTGAAGATACAATATACCTCCTAGAAAGACATATATTATCACTTTTTTCTTGAATGATAATTTCTTGGTCTGCGACAATCCTTGTGGGACACTTCCAAGTCTTATGAAATCTTACAACTAGGAAAGCTAGTCCTGATATGCTACGACCTCGACTGATAATATAGCTTGTGCCTCATGCAATTAATTTTACACAAATGCAGATTGAGAGACAACCTTATGGTGAATAGTGGTACCATTCCCCATAGAAACTTGAGAGATTAATGACCCCCAAGGTGCCTTCTTTAATAAGTCTTTGGCTTTACATAATTTTTCATGGTTTGGATCTACATGGATCATGTTGACTGATACCTAGTTATCCAAATCCTCACACTGTATTACTAAATGCAAGATCATTTTGACGTGAATGGTAGTGAAATTGGCAGACAGATTCTGGAGGATAAAGGATCCCAAAGATGCCATAGTTTCTACAAATATGTTTAATGAATGAGGGATTGCATCAATGTCATACCACTCTAGTTTGGCTAGATAGGTGTCAAAAAGCTCCCTATAATATTTCAGGATTGTATCCTAGCATTGAAATAGTCCCTTGACCTAGTTGACTATGAGTAAGGAGTCATCAAAGATATTTAACCTTTTGATCCTCATGGAGATGGTTGTTTGGAGACCCAAGATTAGGGCCTCATATTCGGTATTATTATTGGTGCAAGGGAAGTCTAAATTAAATGACAAGGGCATTGGAGCACCTTGTGGTGTGAAAAATATAATCCTTATGCCACCTCTATTATGAAAACGAATAGTTTGAATTATTGCAGGGGAGTATAAATAATACAATCTAACAAACGGACTTCCTGGATTAGCCCGGAATGGGCGCATCTCAACAGGATGTCGTTGCAACAATAATAACCAGTTGCTAAATTATATTAACAACTAACAATAATGTAATAGTATGCTAACATCCCCCTTTATTACATTATTTGGGTAATGTGATAACTAATAGCTATACTAACATCCCCTTACATCATTTTGCAATACAAAGAGAGCTACGAAACAATTCAAATTTGACACGTCCAAGTGCCTTAGTGAAAATGTCTGCAACTTGAGCATCGGTGGGAATGTGCTGAAGCTGAATTCGATGCTTTGGAACTTCATCTCGAATGAAATGACATTGTGTGTCAATGTGCTTTGTTCTTTCATGATGGACTGGATTCTTGACGAGGTTCAGAACACCCTGATTGTCGCAAAACAAGTGTATTGGAGATTTTGATGGATGGCCCATACTTGTCAAAATGTGACGTAACCATATCACTTCGCACATAGCTTCACGTGCGGCACAATATTCTGCCTCTGTTGATGAAATAGCAACCACCTGTTGCTTCTTGCTGTGCCAAGAGACAAGACCAGATCCCAGATGAAAAATGTATCCAGAAGTTGACTTGCGATCATCAAATGATTCGGCATATTCAGAGTCCGTGTATCCTTGCAAGAAGAATTTGTTTTTCCTCTTGTATTCTAGGCCATATTCCATAGTACCACGGACATAGTGAAGAACACATTTTGTTGCTTTCCAATGAGTGGTCTTAGGCTCCTGCATGAACCTCGAAATATAGTTGATAGCAAATACGAGATCTGGCCTAGTATTGGTCAGATATATGAGACTCCCAATCAACTGTCGATAGAGAGTACCATCTACCTAAGGTGAATCATCATATCATGATAACTGAAGTCCATTCTCCATCGGAGTTGCCATTGGCTTGCAATCAGTCATGCGATATTTTTCCAGCAATGTCTTGGCATATTTTTTCTGAGACACTTTGATGGTGTGCTCCTTTTGGCTGAATTCCAGACCAAGATAGTAATGGAGAAGTCCAAGATCTATCATCTCAAAATATTTGCACAAGTTTCTTTTGATAGTAGATATCATAGTTTCTGAACTCCCTGTAATGAGTAGATCATCCACATAGAGTACAAGCAACACTATCTCAGAACCCTATTTCTTGAAATAGAGGTTTGCATCTGACGGACATCTCTTAAATCCATGTCTGCATAAGGTGATTGTCCATTTTTATATACCAAGCTCGAGGAGCTTGTTTCGGACCATATAAGGATTTGACCAATTTGCAAACCTTCTGCTCTTGGCCTTCCACTTCAAATACTTCAGGCTGAGTCATGTAGACTTCTTCTTGGAGATCACCATTTAGAAAGGCACTTTTGAAATCCATCTGGTGAACTTTCCACCCATATTGTGCTGCCATAGCACACATAACTCGAATTGTGGTCATCCGAGCAGTAGGTGCAAAATTTTCCTCGTAGTCAATGCCTTCCTTTTGAGCATAGCCCTTTGCAACAAGACGGGCCTTATGCTTATCAATTGTTCCATCTGCCTTGTACTTGAATTTATATACACATTTGCAGCCAATGGGTTTCTTTCCATGCGACAAATCAACAAGCTTCCAAGTTTTATTTTTCATCAAATACTCATACTCTGTATCCATAGCGGCCTTCCACTGAGGCTCACTAAGAGCATCTTGCACTGATGTAGGTTCAAGATCATCTATGGTAGACATGAATGCCCTGTCATCATCAATATCCATATCCTCTACTTCTATACGTGGAGTTACAGAAAGTTCCTCAAAATATTGACAAAGATCATCAACCTCACCAGTTTCTTTGGCTTCTTTTTCCTTTTGAGCCATACTGCGTGTACGAGGTCTATCCAAGTTCAAATTGGGAGGAGTGGATAAATTTGCATCTCTGATTGTATTTGTACACCATTTTGGGTTCTTCTTCGGTGGTGGTGAAGAAGATGTAGAAGGACCTCCTGTCTGTGTTGACGAAGGAATCTTCTCTTCCTTAGATTCCACAAGATCTAGGTGTACTTTAGATGTGCTCTGTGATGTGAAAGCTTCATCAAAGACAACATCTATGCTGACATGAATTTTCTTGGTCAAAGGATCTATCAAACGATATCCTTTAGAGTGCTCATCATACCCAAGAAAAATGCATCTCAGTGTTTTCTCATCTAGCTTCTTCCTTTTCTCTTTTGGTATGTGCATGAAATCGTGACATCCAAAAATACGTAGATGAGATATGGAGGGTTTTCGACCACTCCATGCTTCTTGTGGAGTCATTCCTTTTAGGGCATTTGTGGGTGCCCTATTCAACAAATATACTGCAGTGGTGACATCTTTTGCCCAATATTGTTGCCCAAGAGTAGCTCCTGTGAGCATACAACGAACCATTTCCATGATAGAACGGTTCCTTCTCTCAGCAACTCCATTTTGCTGAGTAGTATAGGCAGTTGTTAACTGTCTCTTGATTCCATGATTATCTAAGAATGCAAAAAATTCATTAGAGGTAAACTCCCCCCCTCGATCTGAGTAGAGGGTTTTAATAGAAGCTCCTGACTCCTTCTCAACGGATTTCTTGAACTCATTGGAAGAATGCGAAAGCTTCAGATTTCAGTTGGAGAAAGAAAACCCACATATTTCGTGATTAGTCATCTACGAATAACTAAAAGTACCTCTTTCCTCCACAACTGTTGGGTGTGAAAGGACCGCACAGATCGGTGTGAATTAACTCTAGAGGTTTTTGTGCTCTTGTTGAGCTCTTCTCAAATGGTACTCTATGTTGCTTTCCTGCCAAGCAGTCAGAGCACACTAGAAATGTGGCAGAAAGGGAAGGAAGACCCTTTACCATCTCATACTTACTGAGCTCAAGTAAGTAGCCAGAACTAAGATGCCCATATCTCTTGTGCCATAGGGAAGTTCCCTCCTTGGTAGAGACAATCATGGCAACATGTGGAGTAGAGATAGCATCTAGTGCAAATAAGCCGTGCTTATATGAAGCTGTTGCAATCTGCTTACCCTTCCTGGTAATGGTACAACACTTCTTGCCATTCTCAACATGAAAGTTGACAACCATATTTCTATCCAGGATTTGTGTCACTGACAACAAATTTTTGGCCAATCTCGAAACATAGAGGACTTTGTCAATCTAACACTTGCCATCAGGAAGAGTGACTGAAACTGTACCCTCTCCCTGAACCCTGTAGGTTTTATCATCAGAAATTGTGACAGGTTTGCCCTCTTTGGCCACAAATTATTCAAACCACGATCTGTCACCAGTCATATGTTTGCTAGCTCCAGAATCGACATACCAAATAGGATCCCTCTGTGTGGAATCTATGGTAGTCATGAGCACCTTGTGTGCCCATTCAGAATCTGAGTCAGATTCTTCAATAGCAACATTCACCTGGGGTTGCTTGTTTTTATTTTGTGGTTTTTTTTGGCCTTTCTGCTTGTTCTTATGCCAACACCTGTTGGTATCATGGTTGTCTTTCTCATAGATCTTGCACCACCTCTTCTTCTGTTGAGGTTGTTTGCCTTTTCCTTTTGTATCCTGTTGAGAATTTCCTCCTTTCTGAAAGTTGCCTCCTTTTTTCCCATTACCTTTCTTCCTAGAACCCTGCCTGTTGGTGTATAGGGCTGTATTGGAAGAATCATCCTTGTGAAGTTGGCGTGCCTCCTATTTTTGAAGCAGATTGACCAACTCGATGTAGGTAATTTGTCATTGAGACACCTGGATGGAGGTGATCAAAATATCAAATGAAGAAGGTAAATCTCTCATCACAAGTGAAATGAGAAGCTTTTCGTCCACAGTATCTCCCAAAGAATTCAATTTCTCTTTCAATTCAGACACTCTGCACAGAAAGAGTTCAACTGTTTCACCCTGTCTCAAACTCAGGTTATGAAGTTGTTATTGAAGATGAAGAATGGTGGAATCATTATTTCCATCATAGATGGTTTGAAGGGCATCCCATGCCTCTTTACCACTTGCTTTGTTAGCTATATGAGGTTGCACTTCATCTGAAACAACAAACAAAATGAGCACCTTTGCTCGACTGTCTTTCTTGTCAAAAGCTATCTGATCTACGGAAGGACCTGTGGATCCTGCTGTTGGTGAAGGCCTAGTTGTTACTCCAGTAACAATATCCCACAAATCTTCCATTTGGATAATTGCCTTCATCTTATGTTTCCATGGTGTATAATTTGGACCTTTCAATAACTGATGAGGATCAGTCATCAACTTTGCAACAGTGGCCATAGTGAAGGTTCCTTATATCACCAATTGGTCCCCCTTTCGATATACCTTTTGCTAGGCTGTTATACCGTAAAAAATACCCGCCCTTACATGAGGGGAAACTATAGGTATTTAGAAATATCAACAAAAATCACCCGCCCTTACGTGAGGGAGACTATAGGTGAGTTTTAGAGATCATACGATACGTGGAACATAAGCAGTCTCGAAATGGAATCACCTTGTTGATGGCACCTACCATAGAAGATTCTTCTCATGCATGGGGTGTAACTTCCCCTAAACACTATGAAGAATACTTCGTCAGGATTTACGCCTAAACACAAGTGCGATAAATGGTAGTGGATGGAGTAAAAAAATGCAAAAAATGGCTAACTTATCTCTCCCCGACGATTTATAGAGAACAAGCTCAGACGTCGTTGTAGCAGCTATATTAGGCGGCGGATACGATGAGCCAAATCATGACAACTTTACCTATAAGTGCTGGCCAGAGGTATCACAAATACCGAACACTGCAGGTGCAATAAATTGCACGGATGGGTTTTAATTATTCCGGGGACTTAGGGAGTGTTTTGATTTTAATTTTTAATGTTATAGTGCAAAAATGAAATATGCAACATACAACAAAAAAAATGCCCACAAGAATAACCCACAAGGTGTCGGTCACAGCCAAAAATGCACCTTTTATAATTCGCCAAATTGCTATTTTTCAGAAAATTACTCACATTCCCCCTTTGATTTTTTTGAAAAAATATCCCCCCTAAAAAAAAAATCTCTTTAACAAAGCATTTTAATAATTATTATATATTTAAAATTAAAATAAATAATTTTAATTTATATAGTTTTAAAACTTATGAAAAAATAAATTAAAATTAAATTTTAATTTATAAAGTTTAAAAAACTATAAAAAATAAATTAAAATTAAAAATTTTAATTAAAAAATAATAATAAAAAAACACTTTGAAAAAAAAATTATACCTTTATAAGGGGGAGTCGGCGGGATTTGAACCCCCAACCTGCAGGCTCCCTGAGCCTTACCGCACAGCTCACTGCCAAGTGAGCTAGCGGGCTGATCCATTTGGAACAGTGGAGCCCCTCGTATTTGAGCTACTGCCCAAGCGCAGCTTCCTCCTCTGCAAATCGTGGCCTCGCCGCTGCAGCTTCCTCCGCGCGCTGCTGCTTGGACGCCGCTGCACGTTCCGGGGGGGGTCTGCTATTTTTTTTTTTTTTTTTTTTTTAACACTCTGAATGCGGGGGGGGGGGACTGTGCTGTGTTCCGTCCTCCTCCTCGGACGTATCCTGCGGTTGACGTCCTCCAATGGGGGGGGGCGTTGTGTGTCCTCCTCCTCGGACGTAGCAGCGCTCGGCGCGCTGCGTCCTGCGGCCATCGCGTCCTCCTCCAACGGGGGGGGCATGCGTGCAAGCTGCACTGTGCATCATCCTCCTTAGATGTAGTAGCGCTCGACGTGCTACGTCCTACGACTGACGTCTATGGATGTCACCACCGCGTCCTCCTCCAACGGGTGGGGCGACGCGCGCAGGCCGCGCTGTGTGTCCACCTCCTCGGACGTGGCAGCACTGGATGTGCTGCTTCCTGTGGCCGTCTAGCTGCGCTGCGTCCACCAAGGACGTGGCAGCGCTGCGTCCAGAATTTGGGTGCGCGCGCTGCGTCCTGCGGACGTTTTTTTTTTTCTCGTTGCAGGTAGAAATCACTGCAAATCTCGCAGTGATTTTTTTTTTTTTTTTTAACACCTGCACGAAACGTCGCGCGATTGCGCGCGGCGTGAAAAGAAAAAAAATTGCCTCTGCAAAAAAAAATTCCTCTACCCAGCAAAATCATAGAACTGGCTCTGATGCCATGTTATGAAAATGAACAGTTTGAATTATTGCAGGGGAGTATAAATAATACAATCTAACAAACGGACTTCCTGGATTAGCCCGGAATGGGCGCATCTCAACAGGATGCCGCTGCAACAATAATAACCAGTTGCTAAATTATATTAACAACTAACAATAATGTAATAGTACGCTAACAACCTCCTTGCTCACACTTTGAACCATCAAAGAACAAAGTCATATCAGCTTCGTTTTTGGGTTCTTCAAGTTTTGGGTGCTTCTGATAGTGCAAAGACCACATCATCAGGAGGCTCTATGGTAAGGGGCCTACTATTATGGATAGGCACCTCAGTCACCTGATCAACTATGACCTGTCCTTTGATGAAATTTTGGCTTATGAACTTCAAATCAAATTCTATCAATAGCATGATCCACTTCACAGTACGTGTGTTATGATATGTCTTGCTCATCATATACTGTAAAGAATTTTTTTGGATATTACATATGTTGTATGGCTCAACATGTAGTAGCACAGTTTCTTGGTTGTGAAGACCACTGCTAAACATAGTTTTTCTATCTATGCATATCCAATTTCATAGCTCACCAATATGTGGCTAATGTAATATATCGCTTGCTCTTTGTCTTACACATTATTTTGATCCAACATGGTTCCCAAAGAAAAATTAGTAGTGGATATATATAGTAGGAAGGGCACATCTGGCCTTGGTGGAGCTAGAACTGGTGATATTTCCAAGTACTTTTTGATATCGACAAAGGATTGTTGACATTCTTCATCACATTGGAATGGAACTCCCTTATGTAGAAACTGATTCATGGGTCGACATTTGTCTAATAGTTGTGCGATAAATCACTTTATGGATGCTACTTTGCCCTGTAAGCTTCTTAGTTCTTTGATGTTTATGGGTGGAGCCATTTCTAGGATAGCCTTTACCTTTGTTGGATCTACCTCGATGCCTCATTTAGAAATAATGAATCCCAAGAGTTTTTCCAAAGTTACACCAAAGACGCATTTCTTGGGATTTAACCTGACATTGTGCTCAATTAGGGGGTCGAAGATCTTTGTGAGGGACTCAACATGCTCTTCATGCAATAATGATTTGGCTAGAAAATCATTGATGTAGTCTTCCAAGATCTTATACATGTAGTCATGGAAAATGTATGTCGTAGCCTGCTAATATGTGGCATCAACATTTTTAAGGCTAAATGGCATCACTTTGTAATAGAATATCCTCCATGGAGTGGTTAACATGGTTTTGTGTTGGTCTTTAGGCTTAATCCAAATCTGATTGTAACCAAAAAAATTGTCCATTAGGAAGAGCATCTCATGACCTGTAGTCACGTCTACAAGAGCATCTATGTTGGGAAATGGGAATAAATCCTTTGGAGTTGCCTTGTTGAGATCCTTGAAGTCCATGCAGATGTAGACTCTTCCATTAGGTTTTACTATGGGTACCATGTTTGATACCCATTCTAGATAGTCGATGGGAACAATAAAAGCCACATCCAAAAGTTTTTGCAACTCATTTTTAACCATCAAAGAAACATTTGGATGCATCTTTCTGAGTTTTTGCTTGACCGGTTTCTTTGTGGGATCTATCAAAAGGTTTTGGACAACCAAATTCAGATCTAGCCCCATCATGTCCTTATAGGTCCAAGAAAATAGATTTGGTCTCTCTTTTAGTAGAGGAATTATGTTGGCCTGTTCTTCTAGAGATAAGATTTCTCTGAACCTAAATTTCTTTGGTTGAGAAGGATCATTGCTAATGTCTACATTGAAAGTTTCCTCTATTGCCATATGTGACCCATCCTTGAGCTAGTGAGAAGTGGGGATTAAATAAATGTTGTCTTCTAGGTTCACGGGTCCTATTGACTCAGGGTCGAGACCAACATGGTAGACATCATGCACATAGCCTGATGTGAAATGAAATGGTTGCAATATCCCTTCATTAGGGAATAAATAATTAGGATCTAAAGGTGATTCAATGTGATCCCAATCAATAGCATCTAAGTTAAGACACAATGACTTTATAGGATCTACTGGATTATGGAGTAGAGTGGTCAAATCAATGGAGATCATGTTGATGGATGAAATTAAATCTCCAAGATCATACAGGTGAAACTCTATATCCTGGGTGTACCATCCATACTCATAATGAGGCTTTAGGGGCATAGGGATCTCAAGATTTAGTTTGTGGATAAATGATATGATGAGATCGTTAGGCAACAAATACTCTCTAAAGGTGGGTGGATTTGGGTTGACCATGTGATGAATGGCATCTAGGTTTACTAGTCTTACTAGGAAGTGAAGGTTAGGATCGACGACATGGAGTGCCGCTTCTCTCTCCATAAGTAGATCAATTGGCCACAAGTATCGAGGTCCAAGATAAGCTATATCAGTCTCATCCTCAAATTCATCATCGTTTATCCAGAAGCCATTAGCATTTGTTTCTAGCCCTAGGATGGGATGGTGGTTTGCATTTTGATGCCCCATATAATACAACTCTATTTCATCCTCATAGTTATCATCACTTATGAAGAATTAGTTAGCATTCATCTTTGGCCCAACAATGTGGCTCGTATGTCTTGGCTGTAAGTAAGCCATCTGTATTGAGTCCTCTGACTCATAGTCACTTTTTTAAGATATGTAACCACCCTCATTCAAGATGTACTTGCTCTCATTTGAGAGGTAACCACTCTCTATGTGGCATATCCAAGTACGGTTTTGCACATACCGTGGCCCATGGTAGGCTAGTTCAGCTTCATTTTTGTCCTTGCTTGGGATATAGCTATACTCCTCTAACTTATATATATAAATTGTCTCTTTATCCCATAGGATGGCTCCTAAGGGGACCACTTTGAGTGAGTATTTAGGATATACCTTAGGTGGTGTGATATTTACCATCAACACCCATTCATCACCCCATAGGTTTCTTTATGGGAGGTGATAGGGGTTACAATTGATGTCTTCCTTGACCCCAATGCTTAGCCTATATAAGGCTACTTCTATAAAGTCATCATGGATCTGTGTTTGATATCCTAAACCACATATATCAGTAGGTAGTTGATACTATGGTTATAATGGTAGTCTATGCCTCTGTTCATATAGGCCTAGGCCATAGCCATGCCAATGATACTGCTTGAAGTATCTTAGCATGAACTCAGAGTTTGATAAATAATGGACACTCATGGTGAATGGCTCATCCTCATCCTTCTCTAGGTCATGAGCAATATGGGCATAGTCTAGATTGGTGTATAATAATTTAGTTTGGTTAGGCAGAACCCCTAAGGGGACCACCATCCCTATTGGAATATTTGGGACTTTTTGCCATCCCATGTATTGTGCATACTCAATGATTGGCATGAAAGTCACATTTCGCACAAGATATTCTCCTAGCATCGTATTAGCTAGGTGCACTGTCACATGGGATATAGATGACACTATTGATGATGTAGGTGAGGTAGGCTGAGGTATCTC
This sequence comes from Wollemia nobilis, assembly GCA_028583015.1. Taxonomy (NCBI): domain Eukaryota; kingdom Viridiplantae; phylum Streptophyta; class Pinopsida; order Araucariales; family Araucariaceae; genus Wollemia; species Wollemia nobilis. Next base: position 2,306,186 of record JAQPPZ010017001.1, on the reverse strand, counting down.
CTAAACTCTTTCTTTGGAGTGTTCCTCATCCATTGGAGTAGGTATTGCTACAACTACTTTGGTCAGATGTTCTTGGGGTCCTTCCTCCACTAGTGTTACCTTCAATTTTTGTTTATTCCTATCCTTATCTGTCGAAGGATTTTCATAAGTGCTAATGGATTTGGATGTAGGAGGTGGTGCCGACATGTATGGGTCACCTCGTACTAATATACTTTTGTTTCTTGGCTATGTGGTTGGATATGAAGGTCTAATGTACAAGTGAATTGATGGCAGGTTGAATCCCCCTAGCAAGTCGACTTGATGCACATACATGAATGACTCTTCATTATATGAAACCATATGAACTTTTTCCTCATGCATATACTTGACACATTGGTGCAATATTGAGGGTATGAAATTTATGTCCCTAATCCAGGGACACCCTAGGAGGATGTTATATTGCATTGCCCCTTCCAACACATGACACATCATAGGGATGGTCTTATGCCCTAATTTTATAGGAAAAATAATTGTAACCATGGTGGTGCAGAGTGCATCGTTAAAATACCTAAGGGTGTATGAAATTAGGATAATGTTGGAATTTGGGATATTCAAATGCCCTATAGACTTGGTAGTGATGATGTTGATTGATGAGCTTGTATTAATTAGAACCCACTTGAATGGTATGTCGTTGATAGATTCAATGATGTGCAGAGGTGGGTCTACTATAGTAGTTGGAACTTCTTTAATATCATGATTGTAAAAGTGGATCATAGGTTATTGGCACTATTGAACTTACCCCACAAAATGTGTGAACACGTCTGGGTTCTGGTGTTGGAGCTCGATTAATTTCAAAATCTTCATTAAAGTCTCCCTGTGCCTAGGGGACTGTTGTATGAGCTTGTAAATGGACAACTTATCTAGAGTTATTTATTGATTTTATTCCAGTCTACTCTAAGCAGTTATCACATGTCTTGTTGGTAGACCTGGAGGATTATTTTGCACTTGTCTTTGTCGAGGTATAGTTCAGACATTAATAAGAGTTATTGGTGGTTGTGGTTTCCCATATCTCTAACTCTTGGTTTCTATGTTAACCAACTCAACCATTCCTATGCACCCTTGAATAGGTGGCTCGATCCAAACCTGGTTGACCTAGAAGCTCTGATCCCTAGGGGCTTCATGATTAGGTCAGGGGTTTTTGTACATATCCATATCTCTATTATTAGGAGCCAGTAGTTTGTCAAATTTGAGCTCTCTCATCTCAATCATATTTTGCATAACATTATTAAATCCTACGCAATTCTTGATGTCATGCCCATGTATCTGGTGGTATGGGTAGTGATGATATTTCTTATATCCCCTTGGCTTGGGATGGTTAAGGTCCAATAGTTGTATTTAAAGGAATATTATCCTCAGTTACTCATTCAATTGGTTGAATATCAACTACATCAATTCATTCAAAGGCATGAAATAACAAGGTGGTCAACGTTACTTATTTTGGAACTGGTTGTTTTTGTGATCATAGTTAGCTAGTGGGGATTGTGCCTTATAATTATTGGGTTGCTATATGTTCCTCCCTATGGCATGGCTAATACAACCTGATTAACTTGGGTAGGCTTGGCCTCCTTCTACTTATTTTTGTCATTCTAATTTTTCTTGCTCCATTATTTTTTGTTGCGGAGCTTGAGGTCTCCCTCATCAACCTTGATGTCTTCGATAAGCTTGGCATGATCCAAGGATTATTTAAATGATTTATACTATTATAGTTGTATCAGTAAAGATATGTGCTTTGCATAACTCTTCATGAACATTTAGATGAGCTCTTCTCTGGGGATGAAGAATGATAGCTTCACCATGATTTTTCTCCACATGTCCCTATAGTCCATCACTAGCTCATCATTATACTACTTCAAATTAGCCAAATCATATAAGTTCACTTTATTTTTAGCATCAAAGGATAAATGTTCTAGGAACACATTTACTAGTTGCTCAAACCCAATAATTCTATGCTTAGGCAATGGGTTGAACCATTGGGTTGTTGCACCTGAGAACATCATGATGAATGTTATCAACATGAAGACATCATTTTTGTCAAGGTGGAAGAATGCTTTCATGAAGGTGATCATGTGTTCTTATGCATCTCCCTCTCCCTTAAAATTATCCAGACTAGGCATCTCAAAGTGCCTAGGATATGCGGTACTTGGGACTGAAGGGCACAGAGGTTGGTTTTGTATCTTGTTCAATGTTGGCTTTTGTCCACTTGTGTCCTTTTTAAGATACTTGAATCTCTTAGTGATCATTTGGTATACCTTTGAGAGACAATATCATGCTCCTAAAGAGGTTCTCAAGGTGGTAAGGGAGGTACTTCGATGTTTGCCCTAATCAGGAATCTATACTCATCTTTCATGACCACGTTTGGAGGTTCAGGATGGGTTTTTTATTGATCCTCCATCCTTGTATAGCCCTCATTGAATTGTATTTTCTTAGGGTCTAGATGTTGTTGATATTTTGGATCATGGTGGGTGTGCTCATATCTTTACCTAGAACCTCTCTCTTGTGGATAATCAGCACACTTTCCATGTTGATACCTCTCACCATCTATGTGTGCATCTATTCGAGCTAGCCTCTCTGCTAGATCCTCATGCTCCTCTCTTTCTTCTCTTGAGAGTTGCTCTTGTAAGTGCAGGCACATTTTGCTATGCTTTTCTTGCTCAATATATTCCATGCATTCTTGCTTAATGTTTAGCTCTTCTTCCAACCTACGTAGACGGTTAGAGCAACCTACTATTGAGGGTTTATGTCTTTCTACCTCTACATGAGGAGTTCTAATGTTGTAACCTCTTATGGAGACTCCTATTGTGTGCTTACACCTATCTGCTAGGGCAACTTGCTCTGTGTACTACATTCAAGGTTGAGTACACTCATGATATAAAGTTGTGTATGTGTTGTGGGGTCATTTTGAATCTTCCCTTGGTTCATTGGTGCATCTAGTGGCTACACTACATGAACTTCCTAAAGTAGAACATTTAGTAGCAATACTTCTAGGAGCTGGTCTCGAGGGAACTTAATCCAACTCATCAAGTTTTTTGGTTCTCCATGGATGATCCCATGGAGTCCCATTGGCACCAATTAGATTGTGATCCAAAGGTATTCTACTATATTCTAGAAGGCTATAGGATGTCCTTGGTATGCAACTTGATGCAGGCTTGTTATCTTACCCCTTAGTGCGTTGACTTGTCATGTATAATTTGATGCTTGGGATATTGTCATCCCTTATTTTTTATGTGATTATGGAGGCTTTGTTGCCTCCTCATGTCGGTGTGATGATGGAGTCCTTGAAGCCTCTACATGTTTGTGCAACGATGGGGGTCATGATGTCTCCACGTGTCGATGTGAAGGAGTTTGTGATGCCTCTGTGTGTATATATGATGAGAGGCACCATGAGGACTCCTCATTCCTATGTTATGAGGGGGGCCTTGAGGCCTCATCATATTTATTTTATGGAGATCTAGGGAGTGTATCTCTTGTTGGGGTTTCTCATGGATTCCCCTCAAGGGTTGAGTTGTCATCCCTAATACTTGTTGAACTTCATCCAATGAAACTGTGGGTGGGCAGCTCAATGCCAATGGGTTTTGAGTGTGAGGAGCACTATTTTCCCCCTTGGTAGTGGACCGAGGATAGTTGCTCTGTGTGTTCACTATTCTGATTTATGACTTATATTCTTAACTGGATTCCAAATCACACAAACAAAGTAGGTAGATTTTTATTTCTTTTAAGGATTAACGTGTTCCCTAAACTATCTGGTGTGTTTGGATTTGTTGATGATCTTGATTTCTTATCTATGCTTTGGAATTAGAATGAGGGAACTCAATCAAAGTGGAGACTAGGAACACTAGTGCTGAACATGATTTCTCAAAATAGTCTAGGGTACACTACTTAAATCCTAGTGGGGGTTTGCCTAGCTCTTCCACTATAAAATAGTGGGATAGTTTGAACACAAGTGAATTGCACCAGCTTAAAAGGAGTTCTCTATTTCATCTAAGGACATCTATGGGGAAATCCAATGGAAGGAGATGAATTTCAACATCATCGAACTGAATTGGGGGTTGGTGATGAAATACAACCTTACCAATGTTATTGTAGAATGTGCAAGTGTGTGGTTTTCTTTTTAAATTTTGAAATATAGAATGATGCATCAACTAGAATTCATTATTTACATCCCTACATCCATAAAAATAATGTTCTACCTTCATAAATATGCATATCTAATATAATCTAGATGATTTTTATGTAATGAACTTCCTACTTTGTGAATGGGAAACCACTGGTTGGGCCACATGCAAGAAGACTTATCACACAGAATCCTAGCATGCTGGAGACTAGGGTGGACCTCAAAAGCAAAGACCCACTATTCCTAGTAGTTCCTAGAGGAAACTAAAGAAATCTAAGAAACATACAATTCAATTTTATTTTAATTTTCTTCATTTTTTCCTACTTAACTATATTTCTTCTTGCTATTTATAGAAAATAAATGCAGATAGAAAATTACAGAGAATCAGATATGTGTACCAACCTCAATTCCTCATTTGATGATAACCTATCTGACCTCTATCTCTATTTTTCTACTAGTTGCTATCAACTAGAGCGACTGAATCTGGTCACTAACAACTACAATGACTAAGATCTGTTGATCACTATTAACCAAAGTAGCTAGACCTACACAAAGAAAAATACCTAAAACATTAGTGAAACAATAAAAAAACAAAAACCTGGTGGGGGTTCCATTGTGATCACCATCTGTGCAACCTCAAGAAGCATGCACCCTTATTCTACTTAGAAATATTATTTCTAAATGAAATGCAAGACCATGAAATGCACATAACACATAAATAAAATAGAAAGAGATCTGTTTATTTATATTGAGCCCCAGTTACATGTTGATACCTCTGAGGGATACCAATTTTGATACAATAAATAACAAGTAGAGTAGTGGTGGATAAAATATACCCTTGCAAAGGTTTGGTGTGTTTCCACAAGCCTCCCGATATCACACACAAAATTATATGAGGGCTTACAGATGCCTCCTTCTCTAGATCTAGTCCTAGAGGGATCCTTGTGCTCTTGATGCTTTGATTTGATCTTGTATACATGTACCTGCATTCATGGAAACAACAAAGCACACTTAGTAGGATGGGTTGACTCTTTGGATGAGGCCTTTGTTAACGAATCTAAATAATCATGATAAAAATGACATACAAGCATGAACAAAATAATAAAATCCATGTAAAGCTATAAAATATGGAATAAATGTGTTGATGTAATCATATATAAGCTATGACTTAACTAATCAAATAAAACAACAATGAATATAGACTAAATCAATAGGGTAATAACATCTATGCCCTAAAATAAGCCTACAGTACATTGTCTAATATAGTGGCCACGATATGAAGCTCTTTTCCTTATGAATCAGGGGCTATTGCACTCTCCTCTTTGCTGCAATTGATGTTCAAGGGTTTCCTAGCCTATCTCCTACACTGATTGGCAATTGAGAATAATGAATCTAAAAATTTATGTGTGATCATAGCTCCACTAGACTATGATCCAATGCTCTTCAAAGGGACATAGCTTGGTTCTACATTTTAACAGGGCTTCACTACTTGACTCTAAAACTTTGTAGATCCTTTTCTTTTCATGGGAGATTCTATATGTAGAATTCCCTCTTAGATCTAGAACTTGGATTTCTAGAGAAGTTTCAATCCAAATTACATGCGACTGACCATTCCATATGGGAAGCATCAGTCACAAATTTGTATTGAAGGGGTAGTTAGGAGGAACTTATAGAATTCCTCACAAAAATTTGCTCAAAATAAATACAAAGGTATAGTCAGATTGCAAGATCTAGGCTTGTATTCTTCGTCAGACTATGTGTGATGATGTTCACTATCAGGTTTAGCAATCAAGTTTGGCCATTGCAGTCTTCAGTGGCTAGGTGTGCTGGCCACTTTGCTTGAGAGTGAACAAGCTTGGATGGGTTAGAACTACCTTGCTTGAGTGGTTAGGACCACTACTTGCTCTTGGAGAGATCCAAGAGGGTTCATATGATCTACGAATATGCCCATATGGGTAGTCTCCTAAATATAAAACATTTTAGGTGTCTACACAAAGTACAAGATTTTACACAAGTGGTCAACTCCATATTACCCTTAGGTTAATGGACAATCATAAGCATCCAATAAGTCTTTGATTAAGATCTTGAAGAAGTTGGTTTGTAATATTGGTTATGACTAGCATATCCAACTTTATCCTACCTTGTGGGTCTATCATACTAGCGTGTGTACTCCAATAGGTACCTCATCCTATGTCTTGGTATATGGGTCTAAGGTAGTATCCTTCAGTGTACATATTATTTCAAGATACCTTGATCGATGATGAGTATCACTCAAATCCTTTGCATAAATTGGAGTTGCTAGATGAAAAGTGCATTCATGCATTAGATAATTTGTGATCCTATCAGAATAGGCTCAAGTGATCTTACTCTAAGAAATTTTGCAATCATTATTTTGAAGTTGGGGACCTTGTCCTTAAAGAAAACTAGAAGAACACCAATACTCATTGCAATATTAAAGTTAAGTTCTAGGTCAATTAGTTAGGGCTCTTTATCATAACAACCAATTTTGGCTTAGGTGCCTATTATTTAGCTTCTTTATATGGTGAAGAGCTTAAATAACCAATGAACATAATGCATTTAAAAATATATTATGCATGATCTATCATCTACATTTCACATTGCATTTAGCATAGTTTCATATAGCATCATTGTTTTCCTGATTATTCTACATGATTGTGTGTCATATTTTGCATTAATACCTAACATTTTGTTCTATTTATATTTTTTATTATCATAAACTACACTTTTTCTTGTTCATATTTGCATGATTTCTTGTTCATATAGTTGTGTTTTGTATTTGTGACAATCGTAAGTGATGACACCTAGTTAGGCCATAGCTCATATGTATTGCATAGTCACTAGATATTTGATGCCTAGTGAATCTCCAACCTAGGATCCACCTTCATGAATTTTCATCATTTCATCTACCCATCTCATATCTTCCTTATTCCTTGACCTTGAAAGTTTTTATTGCTTATATTTCTCTAGGTCAAGAGATATGGTTCTCGTTTTACTCCATTGGCCATGTCCATACACTTTATTGCACACACAACATCCCTATCATGTAGTACTCACTTTTTTCATCACATTTTTGCATGCAATACACCACATAGTAGATAAATACATAGCCACAAGTGAGGGGTAGCCTCCATTCGATTATTTACAAGCATGCATTCTAGTGTGTACATCTCTTTTCTCTAACCATCGTAGAAAACACTATATCTATAGCAAATTCAACTCTTCCTTTTCCATATTTGTAAACTTACAACCCTCACAGGATAGCTTCATGGCCACACATGAGGGGTATCCTCCATATCAATCATTTGCAAGCATACATCCTCATAGGGCTTTTCATTTTCTTTTGGCCTTTTGGAGCTTTGTTTTCATTCACCCATGCATTTCATTTAGGTTTGCACTTTAGTTACATTGTACTTAGTTAGATTCATGTCATTCCATCTCATTCATTTAGGATTAATTAATTGAATTAATTATATTTTTTTTCATCATGCATACACCAAAAAAAGAGCAAAGAGCAAATGATAGAGCTTAAGATCCAATTCACTTTCATATTTTTTTCATCCTTTTTTCTCTCTTATTTATTTTTTGTTCCCTCTTCTGTTGGGTCCATCCTTTTTAATTTTCTCTAGGAATTTTATATTCCATCTAAAACTTGAATGGGTATCCCTAGCCTTAATTACAGTAATGGTAGTAACACCTTATTTTACATGTAAATTTGTAGTGTTCAGCCTAACACCATTTTTTGCATCGTCCCTTCATCCAAACCTAGCCACCCCTTTTTTGTGTTTGTTGCTTTTTGTCTATAGGTATATACATTTTTATTTGATACATTTATTAGGCCATAAATGCATCAAAGAGGGGGTAAAATGTAGACATGGGAAATTGACCCATTAAGATGAGTCATTTTCCTTAGATCCTAAGTTTTTCTCTTAGAAAAGTAGGGTTATCTTTGAGCCAAATTTTCCACTCTCATATATTCTCTATTCCTTTAAAAACATATACCATTGGATCAGGCTTAGATAGATATTTTCAATGATATAATTTTTATCCTGTTCTAACTACGTTTGATCCCCCAAAGTGCCAAAAAATTGCACATGAGTCTAGCTATTAAGAATTCATGATCATCCAATATAAGGCATGAATTTGCCATCTTGGTTTTTTTTCTCTCAAAAACCCTTTATAGCATCATATATTTGTGATGTTGGTCCTTACCCAAGGATAAGTTTTTTTTTTCATCCTCCAAACATCTTATAAAAAAGAGGATTGGATACCCTATTTATAATCAATCCAAGGAATCAAGAAATCTAAAATCCATCCAATGAATCTTCTTAAGGATCCTAATCTTGACTTGCTTATTTTTTCATGCTAATAAATGCTCTTTTGCTATGGGATTGCTATTTCACTCTTGGTGTTAGTTGCTCTTGGTGGATAAGTGTTGGATCCCTAAGGAGGAGTCTACTATCTTGGAGGTCTTCATCCTTTTGTATATTTTTTACTACCACTAGGTTGTTTTCACTCATTTGCATTCATATATTGTTAAATTGTACATATTTTTTCATTTTTCACATCATTCTACTCATTTTATTTCTATTACAAATTTACTGTATGGGTGTGAACTCACCATTCAGTGCAATGAATTTATTGTATAGGGTGCTAATTCATCATATAGGGTGTGAATTCACCGTACAGGATGCTAATTCACCATACATGGCATAATTTTACCTGTGATAGGATTGGATGTAGAAGTTCACCCTCAAAACTCTAAATCCATATTTCTTGTTATATCTAGAGCGTAATTGTACAATATCCATTCTATTCATCATACTATTATGCTACATTTTATTTTGTTTTTTCATATTCCAAAAAGGTACACCCTTTCATTCTAAAGGTTAGATAAAAGGACCTAGGGGTATTGATTGCTACACCTCCAAGTATAGTCATACAATAGCATAAGTAGGCCCATTAGTGCTGATTATATTTTTTAAGGGTTTGTGAAGTTATTTTGTAGGATTTAAGCTATGGAATATTGTTGGATGTAATATAAAGTTGGGAACAACCATCAAATCAGATAAGTGACATAGTATATCTTTAGGATATTTTTTGATTAATTTTTATTTGTTAATATTCAAAATAAATATCACAGGAAAGGAAAAAAATTGATTAAATTTTTAGGCATTTGAAAGAATAAAAGCATATATTGTGCATCTACGATTTTAACCTTGTTTGTACATTTTCCTTGGACCCTTGCTCAAAGGATTTATATTTAAAATCCTAGGGTTAGTGATCATTCAAGCAAAGAATCATTATAGGGATACCTCTTGTATTCTTGCATCTTGTATCTTGTATTGCTCTTTCCCTTTTCATAATGTAGTTTTATAAAGGCTAAACATAGGTGCATGCTAAAATTGATGATCAAAACACATTCCACCCCAAACTTTGAACAAGTCCTAAAATTATTCCTAGTGAACCCTTCCCCTAGTTTTCCACTGAGTATAGAGTTATAACATACCACTATGGTTCACCTTAGATCCTAGTAGATCCAACCAAGAATCATATAGGGTAGGGAAATTTTCCCCCTCTACACCTTCTAATTTTTCTAAATTCCTCTAAGGTTTCCTTAAGTCTTCTAATTTCCCTCTAACATTTCTATTTCCCCCTAATTTATAAATTCTTCTAATTTTACCTAATTTCCCTAATATTCTCATACCCCTATTAATTCTTCTAATCCCCTTTATTCTCTTCTAATACTTTCCTTTCTACCTAATCCTCCTCATTTATTCTTCCCCTCTCGTTAAAATTTCTTATAATTCTTCTTAGTTGTTTAATTATATCATTAACCCTTGATATTATGGTTAAGAATATATTTATTTCTCTATGGAGATGCAAAAAAAATTAAAATTCCCCTTTCAAATCCCTAGGGATATCTAAATCCTCACCCACCAATACTCATTTATCCCACCTTGTCTCCTCACTCATGCCTCCCTCCAAAATTATGCAATTTAAAATTGTAAGAAATACTTAAAATTAAAATGGGTTAAGTCAAAAATTTAATAGCATTGTCCTCATCAGCTGCTATGTCACATTTATGGGTAATTTAAAATTCATTTGAATAATTTCCAAGGCATACATCCCCCCATGTGAGCTCACTCCACCCAAGGTAATTCAATGTGGAGGTTGCACATTCCACCAAGTGCAATCCTCTAGATATTTCCTTGGTCCTTGCACCTACCACATCATTACCACATTCCTTCCACTTAATACCTATAGCACCAACCCTACCCCTCACAAAATTTCTATAAATCCCCTCATTTCCATTATTTGCAAGAGAAGAAGTTGAAGAGATATTATGCTGCTGAAATTACACCAAACCACCTTGTTGACTTTGGCAAGCCATCTTCCACCACTCTCTTGAAGATACCAAAAATAGCTACCATGGAGGATATTTGAAAATCCCAATGAATGCTTTAACCACCCACCATAATTGAACTAGTCAACTTCCTACAACTTCACCTGCACCAAAAGCACTCCAAAGACCACATCCCTTTGTAGGGGCACCTTGTTCCCTTTGCAACTTGGCCTCAACCATATCAGAAAGCTACATAAAATCAACCATCCTAGATGGTCACCTAGAGCTGATGATGCTAGATGGTTGTTTAGATACACATAAAATAATGTACACACATACAAGATAGGTAAATGAGGGTATGAAACATATTTTATTTTGATTTATAATTTTTTAATTTAGTTATATCAAGGTTTAAATGGTTTTTATGAATGATTTGATATCTCTATGATGTTAAGGGACTCATGAAAGGGAGGACCTTTAGATTCTTGTGACTCCATATTGTAATAATGTGTGCAGGTTCTAGTAGTAGTCAACACAACACTCAGGTAGTCCAACCAACACACAAGCACAAAACCTGTCCAAACACCTCTAATTGTGATAGGAAGAAGGATTACATATCTTGACATGTTGTAAAAGGGGATATACCCCCTGTGGTTCTCATTCTAAATAAATTGTGATTTGAGAAGCTCATTTGATAGGGCTCTTTGTATTCAAAAGAAACAATGTTATTTATCAATACATGCATGTTTGCCTTTCTTTCCTAGTTTTTTGCATGGTGCATCTTCATTGTCTACAAAATGGCATGCCCAGTGGGACCTCCCTTCTAAATCATTAGGCATTTTTTTGTTTTGTTCTTAAATTTTTATGCCTAGTGGGTCATGTTTTGGGGTCTTTTATTACTATTTTGTAGCCTCATTTTCTTGTATTATTAACTTTTTATTGTCTGCTTTTGGATGTAGGGTTTGTTGTAGTGGTGAAAGACCACTATGGTGAAAGCTTTACATTTTACTATTTGTTATATATAACTGTAGACACCTAAATAACTTCATGTTGAGGAGACTACCTATATGGACTCCTTTAAGGTCATATGACCCACCTTGGGTTGCCCTAAGGCTCAACAGTGGTTTTTACCACTCAAACAAGGTGGAATTTCCCTTTGAAGCTAGGCTCGTCTAAGAAAAGGATGGCCTCTAGAGACCGTATTAACCTAATATAGTCCCCAATTAGGGCCATATCACCCTAATACATTCAAGTCTAAAGCAATTTTGAATCCCATGCAATGGTTAAAGTGGTTACATGTGCCAAATAGACATAACAATATAATAGTTAGTTGCAACCAAGATTTAATAATGGATAGTTAAATTTCTTGAATATAACTACTTATTGGCTTCCATTGAACTCATGGAATCTATTATTGGAAGTCTATATAGTGGAACCTATCATTCACTAAAGAAATAGCAGATTTTATGCAACGAAGTGCTATTGATTGATGATCAAAGAGATATTTTCCTTCCAAGAAATGAAGTATTTTTAAATTTCAACCATGAAGCTTCCAAGCATGCCAATGGATCACTTAAAAGGTTGAAGATAACATTCATGATCCTAATGCAACCAAGTGTCCTTGCTTCGATGTCAAATTCCACTTCTAAGTTGTTCCCCATGAACACACAAATTCATCCATCAATCCATAGATCAAACTCGACATCACCCTACATCGACCATAAGAGAATCATCTATAGTTTAGCAACTATCTCTCTCAAATATGGCCCATAGATATGACCATATATTTAAGATATGGCCAGTAGGTATGACCATATTACATAGATATGGCCTCCTAGGCAGAGATCTATTTCTTATTTTCTTTCTTTTATTAAGTTTAACATTATTTTAATTACTATTTAGAATAGCTAGATTTTATTTTAATGCATGTATTTGTCGTATTTTGATTTATTTTGCCATAATTATGGGCCTATCTTGAAAGGATATTCATATGTTTTTTATGTTCTTTAAATCTTCTTGTGTGCAGATTACAAGTCTTTATGAGGAAAAAATGGTATAAAGATTCATCCATAATTATCATACATTGTGATAGTACTAAAAACCTATCCCCAATAAGTTTGTGGATGCTAAAAGATCATGTATAGTACATCCAAATTGGTTTCAATTGTATTTCATTGTATCAATATTGGTAGCAATCCCTAAGAGGGATATTCTTGTAATATTCTTGGAAAGAACAAAGCATTATTAATAAAAGGGCACCATCCACTATTTTATTGTATTTTGTTCTTTAATTTTATGGTTGCATCTAGATTAGCTAAATTTAGATATTATCTTTCATTTTATGGATGTATGGTTTTTTTAGTATTTTCAGTGGTGATCACAGTGGGACCTAGTCCAAATTTTGCATTTTTATCGCTACTTATTGTTTATTCTTGGTGTTTGTGAATTGTATATACGATCATACTTCACTGGGATAGTTAGTAGATGCAACCATCCCTTAAAAATATGGCTAGCAAGTGCAACCATCCTTGCCAAAGATGGCCTCAGATTAGAGAGTAGAAACATTAGAAAACAACATATCCATCAGACGTGGGCTATCATAGTAAGTCATTATGTATTTATTTCTCCACTTTTAGTAAATAAAGGTAGATTTTTTGTGTTTAAGTGAAGGAATTTTAGAATATTTTGACTTCCAAAATACTCTATATATGACCATACCTAGGTCAAATGACCTCTATCTGTGATCGTATTTATCCCAGAAAACCCCTTTTTTTGACCGTATCTGTGTCAGATGACCTCTGCATGCAATTTTACCTTACATAAATGGCCTCTATTTGAATACTAATATGGTATGAGTTCTTATTGCTTGTTTAAAGGTTGGTATCATTGTAGGGTTCAACATTATTAGAAGTTCTAATTATTTTAGGATTTCTAAAAATCAAACATTATTATGCATTAGTGAAAGATCATGGGATGCTTCTTGCTTTTACTTTCTTTTGCATAAACTAAAAGGAACCCCACACACCATATTTCACTTTAACATAAATGAGTTGGACTTCATTACCAACCGTTGATTGAGACCAATGACGATGGGCTTCATATCCATCCATTGGCTCGCACCCTCGAAACTCAATGGTCAAAAGTGAGTGGCTTTTTGGAATTAATATCCAAAGGGTACTCTACTCTTGGTTGCACCTGGAGTGGGAAGGTTAGCAGAGCTCTTTAAATATGAGGGTTAAGTGAAAGTGAGGCTTCATCGGTACTAGAACATTAGACAACATGGCCCCTTTAAAGGGGTATTTTATTCCCATAAGGTTACCTTGAGACAATATCCAATAGGAAGCCACTTTTTGCCATTTAAGTCACATCCCTCAATAGGGGAGTGTTCTTGAAATACCTTTTAGTAGTTTTCTATTTTTTTTTACCCTTAGTTTCATAGGAGATAGAGGTTTTTCAACATAAAAATACACAAAATAGTATAGGGAATCACAATTAAAACTTAAACAAGATAATCACAATGTTTGTTTGATTATTTATTTATTATTTTACTTAATCAAACACCATGGTAACAACATGCAGTTGAGCTCACTCACAATTTGATACTGCTAAAAATTTGCAAGGGGGTACTAAACATCTCCAATTCAGCCTTGAGGACATGGTCATTCCACCATGGCATCCTAGTATCCATTGTAACACTAACATCACTCCCAAGGAATCAGAACTTCAAGATATTCCTATCCAAGATGCACCTATGAGTCCTCAATATGATCAATAATATGAGCTTCTTAGTTTAATATGATTATGTGCTACTATTAAATATAGCCTACCCAATGAGGGACCTAGTTGAAGAGTGTCATATATTCACATCCTAACCCAATCCATCCATAAATTTGAGTAGGATCAAGATTATGCCCCATCAGTTAGCCTAGATAAGTGAGCCACTCCACTTGATCATCCATCGATGAGCTAAAAATTTGCATAATTACATAGGTATGACCCTCACCATATTGATAGGATAGCTTAATCCACTTACCTATGTCTTGAATATGAATAAGAGGAAGACCTAGGTCATCATGTTTTTCATCATGAAGAGTGTTCCATGAAAGCACATTGTACTTCTGTGCCCTCCCAATATGTAGAGGCCACCTTCAATCCTGAACACTAGGTCAATGTGGCTTCCCTCGATCATGGAAAATGGGTAGTCAAACCTATTGTGCCCACATACTAATCCAAGCCCCTTCTCATCGATACGAGGGCTCGTTGACCTTACATGATTGATAAAGTAAATAAAATACCTAGGCAAGATATAAAAATATGAGAGAATCTAAACCAACTATGGTTGGATAAGCTACAAATGGATTGAGAACACCTAGAACAAAGTTTATTAGAAAAAAAAAAGGTGCACCAAAAAAGGTTTCATTATCAATAATTGCACCAAGAATAATTACAAAGAGAAATGCATGAGGAGGTTCACACACCTAGTACTTATAGGCAACAAAACCCTCAAAGGTGTATTGTGCAACACCATGATACACCTCCTAGACCAAATCAAAATCTCCTTCCTCATGCACCCATTCATCACCATAGGTCTCAACTACATCAACCACAAAATTAATGACCAAAATATGAGGTCTATAAGAATCTAGAGTTAAAGTATTAGGACCAAGGATATCCTAAATCACTCTGTGAGGACATGGTTGATGATTATGTTCAACCACATTGTTCAAACAAAAATATTTCATTCCTACCTCCTTGAAGACCAATACAGGAATATGAGATAGTATCATCTCAAGCCTACAAGGTGCTCATTGAGTATATCCAATCATTACAAAAGCAAGGAAAGTGTTACCAAAAGCCCATGTTGCATCAACTGTGTAATCAACCACTCCATCCTTTGGTCCCATGTCCTCCATATCTTGAGCATTTTGAAATACCAAAATTGGATAAATTTAAAGGATATGATGATGCATAAGAGCATATCACTAATTTCATGAACCTTTACCTCCAACTCCAAGATGATGATGTATTTTTACTTAGAAACTTCCTAATAATACTCTTTGGCCTAGCCTTAGAGTGGTACAACCATCTACCAAGGCACAACATCCATAACTTTGAGCAACTTGCAAACACCTTTATGGAATGCTTCTCATTTATCATAAATAAGAAGGAAAACTTGAATGAATTATCTAGAATTTCATAATTTGATGATGATACAGTCATAGAATATGGTAGTAGGTGGAGAAAGGTTATGTCAAAATTATCTTTCACCTTACTGATCATAGAACTTACCTAAATGTTCACTAGGAGTTATTTGAAGCAAATCTCACTTTTCTTACAACTACAATAATACCAAACATTCAAGGAAGATTTGGCACAAGCTAAAGTCATCAAAAATATCAAATTATAGGAGGGAACATTAAACTACAAAAGAAGGAACAAAAAAAAACTCCAAGGATAATTATTCATAGCAAAAACCACCTTTCGTCAATAAAGTTGTCCTTAGTGTTCCAAATCCTAAGAAAAAAGTAGCACCCCAATGACCCAACTATCAGGATCAACTCCCTCCTATGTAAAACCTTGACCAACCTTGGTGAAATCAGGTAAAAAATTAACAATACCACCTACCTCGTAACTATACACCATTACTTGAATATTTGGTGTCATTATTTAATTGATTGTGTGAGGCGAAGGCTATCACCTTACCTAAAATTTAGCCCTTATATCCTAACCACCAAAAAAACAAAAGGTATAGAGAGGACCTGTACTATCTCTATCATTGATAATATGGTCATGATATCTAGACATGTTATATATTTAAAGACATAGTATAGGATATACTCAATAAAAATCAATTGTAAATCAATGATCCGCTTGCTACCAATAAGCAATAGATGGGCATATTAAAATATCCCTTACCTACACATGAGGTTAAGGAAGATAAAATAAGATAGGTCAATGAAATCCTCACAACCCCACCCAATTAGGGGTTTTTCTGTATGATCAATATTGTAACAAGGAATAGAAGATACCATAATAAAACTACACCACATGTAGCTCCAACCAATTCTCCTTCTATGTCACAACCCTTGCCATAATCAAATATTATCCAAGGTCCACCACCCTAATTGGTGGTGATGATTAGAAGTCAACTTACCCAAAGTCTACAAACAACATTGACCAAAATCTCCATCTATGAGCTAATACAACAATCACCATGACACAGAGAATATCTAATGGATATTTTGAAATCATTTGAATTACAATCCTAGGATACCAACTTGTTTGTTAATTTTGTGGTCTAAATTCAATTGTGTAAAGAGATTGTAATTATATTTCATGATCAAGAGATCGATCCAACTCCCAGTACTAGACCCGATTACCTAAACATCATTGCTATTGTAAATTAAATTTTCTACAAGAAAGTTTTGATTGAAATAGGCTCCTCCATAAATATAATCTTAGTACTACACCATATTAGTCTCCCAACCTCACACATAGTGGCATCCATATTCACTCTCCAAGAATTTAATGATACTTTATGCTCCACCATTAGCATAATAGTCCTTCCTATTCAGGTTGGACTAACGACTATTCCTACATTATGCCATGTCTTGGAGGGTGTAATGCAATACAATATATTGCTTGGAAGACCTTCATTGAGGGACATGAAGTGTGTCCCATCCCTTTTGCATTAGTGTCTTAAATATATACATGAAGGGAAAGTTAATGAGGTTCACGTTTATCTAGAGCCCTTCAAGTATTGAAATATGGTGTACCACTCACAAAAGTCTACCCCTCCATCTACACATCTGGAAATCATACTCAATGATCCCATACAAATTCTAGATCAATTATTGTAGCCAATCATGAAGCCATATCCAAAACCACCATTGAAATATGTATCTCCTAATATCCCTTCTTCATCCTCAGGTCCTCCAAGCGAGAAAAGTTGAAGGAACCAATCGAGGAGATTCCCTCATCCATATCAACCATTTTATTAGGAGATATTACCATTCCTATGGGTGAGGGAGAATATTCTATTGCTATGTATAATTTAGATCAAGCCACACCTTCATCATCCACCCTACCATAGATCACGATTCACTTGGCCAATCCTGGTATTGTTGAGTACTTCATGTAGAATGTCACATTCACATACTCATCGAGTCCATCCAATACATGGGTAGACATTGTGTGCCTTAACTACATATTGGTACCATTGTGCCTTTGGAGGTTCCCTTGAACTAGAAAAAATTTATGTATAGAGGTTTCGATGATTCCACCAGTTCATCACCTATGGTGGTGGATGGTGAAAAGCCATTTAGGGAATATCAATTATCTGTTAAACCTATATTTTTCCCTATGATAATTTTACAATTGCAATTGGTATGGGCATGGTATTTTCCAATACAATTAGGGTATTTAGACATCTTACCAACCATAATACGAACTCCCTACATATAAATTTGGCTTAGGCTATTACGTGCATATGTTGGATGAACTCCTCACAAACTCCCTCTAGAACCTAACCATAGGCTTTGAGGATAATGTTTATGAGAATTATTATGCTAATCCAAGATATTTCCATATAATAGGAGATCATATTCCCATTACGATGGTTTCTATTGAGCCTCCTAACTCCTTTAGTGAGACATCAAAAAAATATGAGGATGAGATAGTATTGGCATATCTAGGTCTTTGCCACGTTTGGTTGATTAACAACAAAAGATAATACTTCATCCCCATAGACCTAGATGAGCTATATATTAGGGTTTTTACTATGGACCAACCCATATAGAGGTATCTTTTATCCTTAGAATATCTGATCATCCTGGATCCTCCTAGGCCTCATCAATTCATTCCACTACCATGTCATCCACCTTTGATATATTTAGTGCTACCCATATTTGATAGACCTTCTACACCTATGAATGGAAACTATATTCTCTCCATAAATATGGTTTCCATTTATTTAACCACATCACTCCACAATCCAAAAAACCCTTCAAAACATTTGTACCTCAACTAAGAGGCCATTGATTTTGATCATACCATATCACCACCATCACTCGAAGAGTTCTTCCCTTGTGAAGAAATATTACAACTATTTCATTTCTTCCAAGGGACACCGAAGATGTTTTTAAAGTTGATATCAAACTAGATATGATCAATTATTTGAATGTAGTTGATGACATCCATTTGATCCTTACACCTCATCATCTTGAGGAGGGATACCATATTTCAATAGAGGAAATAATTGATGTAGATATTGGCACTGATCCAGAGGATCCTAAAAATGTAAAATTGGGATATCTTATATCCCTTGAAGAGTTATCCATATAGACAACTCTTTTGATAGATAATATAGAAGCTTTTGCTTGATCATACAAAGACATGCCAGATATTGACCCAAAATTAGTTATGCACAACCTTACGCTTGATCAAAAAATCAAACCAGTCAAGCATAAGCTTTGAAAAATGCAACTAATAATAGCCTTAATGGTTATAGAGGTATTACAAAAATTGTTGGATGCAGGACTCATCTAACCTATCGACTATCCTAAATGGGTTTCCAACATGGTACCTGTAGGAAAACTTGATGGGAGGATTCACATATGCATAGACTTTTGAGATCTTAACAAAGAAAATTCTAAGGATGAATTCTCCCTTTCGAACATATGTGCTTTAGTTTATGTGACTATAGGTCATGAGATATCCCTCATGGATAATTTATTAGGCTACAACCAAATAGAGGTCAATCTCAAAGATCAACCAAAAACAACCTTTACCACACCTTGATGATATTTTTGCTACAAGGTCATGTCATTTGTCCTCAAAAATACTGGTGCAACATATCAGTGGGCCATGACATATCTTTCATGACTACATGCATAAAATATTAGAGGATTACATGGATTATTTGATAGCCAAATATCTATTGCATCAAGAGCATGTTGATGTTCGAAAAAAGGTCTTCGGTCACCTAATAGAGGATAATGTTAGACTTAATACCAAAAAGTGTATCTTTGGAGTCACATATAGAAATTTTTGGGTTTTATAGTCTCCAAGAAAGGGATAAAAGTTGATCCAACCAAGGTCAAATTAATACTCAACATGCTCCATCCTATCAACCTTAACCAACTTTGTAGTTCACAAGGAAAGGTAGCATCTATTCGATGCTTCATAGCACAACTTTTGAATAAATGTTGAACCATTAATTGAATATTACAAAAGGGGATTCCATTCCATTAGAATGATGAGTGCCAAAAGGTCTTCTATGAGATAAAATAATACCTAGCATTGTCGCCAATTTTATCTCCACCTCGACCAGGTGTGTCATTCTTGTTATACATATTAGCTATTGATTTTGCCTTAGGGACCATTTTGGTTTAAAAGAATGAGTTAAATAAGGAATAAGCTATCTATTACATCAGTCATACCTTGGTGAGCTATGAGCTTAAATATGCATATGTTAAGAAGATTTTCTTAGTAGTGGTATTCACCACCAAAAAGCTTCAAAATTACATGTTTAATCACAAGACATATATCATTTCCAAAGAGAATCCTTTGCGGTACATGATGAGTCATTATTGATCCGTTAGTCGAGGCTTCTCTCTAGGATGATAAGCCTCTTACTATCAAGTTGCTTGATGATGCAATATTTATATTATCAGACTTTTTAGAACCTTAAGAACCTAAAAATAAAGTTAACATGACTTTTTTTTTTATGTTTCTAAGTGTGAACAAGGGGGTGGCATAAGGATCATATTTTTCACATTGCAAGGATCTCCTATGCCCCTTTCATTCAAACTCAAATTCCTATGCACCAACAATAATGTTGAATATGAGGCTGTCCTTGTCGATATCCAAACAACTATTGCCATGAAAATAAAAAATCTCAACATCTTTGGCAACTCCTTTCTCATAGTTAACCATGCCAAGGAAATCTATCAACCCTGGTGTTCGATCTTAAAATTATACAAAACCCTCATGGATAAATTACTTGCCAAAATAGAATGGTACAACATCGAGGTAGTATCTCGTTCATCTAATCATTTTTCAGATACAATGGCTTCCTTGGGATTCTTAATATCAGATGAGGCCTTGAACAATAAATATCTTGTCCACATGATTCAAATTGAACCAAACCAAGATTGATTATCCTTGGTACATGACTTTTTGAAACATGCATCTTGGGGGTCCTTGGTCCCATAAGGTCCCTCTGATAATGGCACAACCATTAATATTAATGTTGTCTCCCAATATGTATTCATGTATGATAATTCACAATGGGAACAAGTAGTTCATTCAATCAAGACCCAAGCATATCAATATTGGATAATCCATTTAAAATATTTCCTAAAACTTGGTAGTATTCCTTTGGGATTATTGCATGCTACAAAATGAACATTAAATAATGAAGTGATAAAATATATCTTACTCAAGGATATACTATATTGTCAAAGCTATGATGGAATTCTCATTCATTGTTTATAACCCCAAGAGTCTGCTTGGGCTATTTTGCAAGCTCACAATGGTACTTATGGTGGACATTTAAAAGACATGGATATCACCAAGCACATCCTTTGAATGGGATATTATTGGTCCACCATGGAGAAATACTATTATGCTTATGTCAAGAAGTGCATGAAATATCAATATCATGCTAATATTTCACATGTACCTTCTCAGTCCTTACAACTGATCCATTCAGTATGGCCATTTTCATAGTGGGGTTTTGATTTGATTGAAAAAATTCCACCCCATCCTCAGGCCATCACACATTTATCTTAACGACCATTGAATACTTCACCAAATGGGTGGAAGCTATCCCTCTTACCACTATGACTGGATCTCACATTTTGGAGTTCATACTTCACAATATCATGTCATTTTGGTATTCCATCCAAGATTATTTTTGATAATAGGACTCCATTTAAAATCAAATATGTGTGTGCTTTAACTTCTAATTATAACATCCAACATAGATTTTCCATGCCCTATTATCCATAAGCTAATGGTTAAGCAAAGGCATCCAACAAGACTATAGTTGTCATTATCAAAAAACTATCAAGAAAAATCATAAATATTGGCATCTTCAACTGCCTTTAGCATCATGGGCTTATCAAAATAGCATTTGGATACCCACTAGAGCAACCTTATTTTTTCTATTCTATGTAACTGAGGCTATTATACCTTTAGAGTTGGAAATTACTTTATTGCACATAGAATTACAAGAGTTCATCGATGATGACATTGCACAAGAAGCCCACCTTGACCAATTGAAATTTCTTGATGAACGATGAGTTAATTCTCTTGAGCACCTTCATGTTTGTCAGTATCACCTTAAATGAGAATATGATACAAAATTCCATCTTAGATACTTTAAATTTTGGGACCTTGTGCTTAAAGAGAACCAAAAAAACTCCAACTTGCCACCGCATTTGCATGATAAATTTATGACAAATTAGTTAGGTCCTTTCATCATCACACAAAATATAGGTCCAAGTACTTATCATATAGCATCTCTTGAGGGTCTCAAGGAACTTGAACCTCTTAACATTCTCCATCTATGGGCATGTTATGCATAAAGGATAATGCACCAAAAAAAATCAACAAAAACAATACAAAACAATAAAAATCATAGGTCCGAGGTGTAGACCAATTGGTTCATCCAAATCCCATAAGGGGGCATAGGTCCAAGGTTCAAATCTCAGGCCTTGCTAGACTGAATTCTTGTCCCTTTCCTGGTGCTTTCAGTGGCATAAAAGTTTTAAAATGATTGTGGCATGGTGGTTATAGGGGCGGACTGCGCAAAGATTTGTGTGGTGACTTCTAGGGCGGACAACACAGAATACTCGTGGCGGCCATAAAATCTGGACAGCCTGCCCAGATTCATGGTGGCTACCAATTCCACCATGTAAATTCAAAAAAAAAAAACAATAAAAATCACAAAAAAACTAATAAAATCACAAAAAAAAAAAAAATTGCAAAAACACAAAAATATTGCATTTTTGCTTACATTTAAAAACATGATGCATCTAATGTATTTGCATTTATTTACTTGTATTATACATGATTCTCCATTACATTAGCATTAGGACTATTTTTGTTCTTGCATGCTAGGATCTTGCACCACACTTGTATTCGAGTCATCTCTCTTAATAAACCTTTCTCATCATCATCATTTGTGGTTTTTCTTATGGCATTTTAATTATTAAGGGGTATTTTTAAGATAGGGTAGATACCAGATGACCATTAGTAATTATGTTTAGACAAACATTGACTATTTTATGCACACCTTTTAGTTTACAAAATATCATAGGAAAAACCCCAAATTTCACTTATCATATCATCCACATTTCCTTTTGTGAGTAACTGTGTTTCTAAAAACTACCATTAAGTTGATATAGGGTGTTTACTAGGGTTTTTAATCATTCAACCATTCCTATTTTTCTTTTTAGATTTTGTAGAAAAATATCTTGGTTTTTATAAGGGAAGGTCTTACTTTGATATCACTTTGCATATCTCAAAATCCCAAACATAAACTCACACATTAAAATCCAAGTTTGAAAAAGGAAATATGAAACTAGAATGTAGTCCTTTCCACCTTGAGAAAAAGGTATCCCTTGCTCATCCTGTTATGTACATTGTCTAGAATGTTGAAAATTAACACAAGCAAAATCTCCCCCCTACCCAAGCAATCCTTGCTCCATTAAAAAATGAGCAAGCATACCTAAAAAAAAAGTGGTTTTCACCAATAAAGTAAATAAAATCCCCTTGCTCCAAAATAAAAAGTGATTTTCATCACTAAGAATGAGCAAGTATTCCAAATAAATTAAAATAAAAGAATGGGTAATGAGCTTGAATCCCCATAATCCTCAATTATTCAAAAGCCATGGTATGATCTCCATTACAACAATGGGTTGAATGAAACTCGTATAGCAATGGATTAGTATGATGCATGGTAATATTTATATCACATTAGAGACCTTCCTTTATATATACCAATGTCAGCTCATGGATGAGCTAGCTTTTGGTGGCTTGTATTGTCTAGTAGTCAAGTCCAACTATGTCCAAAATTAGGATAAATATGACCATGAGGTGATCCTCATTACAACAATGGATTGACCAAATTCCACCTAGAAATGGGGTAGTCTTATGCATCATTAATAAACATCACATGCACACATAGGAATATTAAATATTTGGGTCTTTCTAGTAGATATTTATATTATAGATTTAGACATAGTAAATAAACAATTTTTAATTGGTCAACTATGGTGTTTGAGTCTCATGAAAACCATGTTGTTCCTTTATAACATCTTACTGGCTTTTCAATGTATTACTTTTGAGAAAGGGTTAAAACATTTTGATTAATGACTTCTATACATTTTGTGGTGCTTACATATGATTTGTTTTGCATCTTACATTCATTCATTATTTTTTAATATATAAACATAAAAAAAAAATGCATCATCATATCATTAGTACATCATATCCATGTATATATCTAGGCATACATCTATGTATTTATACTACAAATGTCTAAGCATACATCCATATCCATAAATGCATCCATAAAACACATCCATGCATAAAACAAAAACATGACATAAATACATGATGGGCCATAATAAAATATATATCATATAAATATGGTAAAGTCATGTACATCATGGTTGTAGCTCTAAAATTTTTTCACTCTTTTCCTTCAGGCTAATGGATCCACATCTAGAAGGGGAATGGGAAAATGGTAGGTCTAAACCTCAAAGGAGAGGCACTTGAGGTTGTGCCCTCTTTGGTGATATTTTGATGAATTGGGTGGGTTCACCAGGAAACATTTGTATGGAAATTTCCATGCCTAGGTTGGGATTTTGTTTGATGTGTTATTTTTATTTTTCTCACGATCACATAGTTTTGGCCAAATGCAACTAATCTATACTAAATGTAATTTATTTTCAAATGAATACAACATATAGCAAATAACATAAGGTAAATTAATGTAGTGCTTAGTTGCAAAAGATATTTGACACTCTTGCTCAACCCAGATGTCTGATGTAGAGTTATTTTTTCTTGATGCAGACTAGATCAGATGTTGTAGGGTAATATGAGACGTTTGATCTACTATCGACAGGTTTGATCTGATATTGTTAGACCTGATCTGATCGAAAACCTACAGTTTCATAAATAGATAGCAAAACAAGGATTTACAACATAATATGGATCTTTGTTAAACATGCATTAGGTTAGGTAAAAGTCTATTGTATACTACTTTTAAAGGAAACAATATGAATATGAACTATGATATGCAAATAACATAATTGAATGCAACAATGGTGAACTCCAAGTATGATAAACAACGATTTCTATATTAAATACGATGGCAAATGATAAATTTGATACTAGAAATGCATATATGAGATTAAATAATGCAAACCAAAGTCTAAAGGTGCCCCTAGGAAACCTGTATACAATATAGGATGATGAAAAATAGGATCAAGAACTTTTAAGCAATATCAAATTTCTGATATCGTATCATATCCACCGATGCGTAGCTACCATACTTTTGATCTTGCAAGTTATTATGAAAAATAACAAAAACTAATAATACAAAGAGCAAAGTGATTACTAATCAGTTAAAGGAATTAGGATGAATTCAATGGGAGGATGTATAATTAAATAGGCTAGGTAGGTTGGAGGGGTTGGGCCAAAAATAGGAGTTACAACTTCTTCCAGTCTGGGAGTGATCGAAAAATTCGATCCTGTAACCTCCACACTATTACATAGATAAGGACAAAATAAGTTGCAACAAATTTATTGCTTTACTATTCTAGGCACTTTTTAATTTTGGATGAGATCGGACATCCGATATTGCACATTTAGGTCTGATATCAGATCAAACTTTCGATATCAGTCAAATAAAGTCGATATTGTCAAGAAGGCACGAAAATTGAGGCAAATGGTTAGGAAGTTGTTTTGATTAATTTTTTGAATATTTTTGACTTAGGATGAATTGATATGGGTCAATTTAAAGCTATTACATTTTGCTCCCTCTTTAGCACATTTTTGAAAAAATGCGTTAAATAAGAAGATGGCACACTTTACAAGAAAGCAAAAAATTATTACAAAAATTATTAAGGTTTGAAGTTTTACTGTAAAATTCATTAGGTGTGATACCCCCTTCAAGTTTTTATGCCAAATTTTACATTTGGTGGAAAACTTGAAATTTTTGAATTGAGGGTAAAATGAATAAAATAGAAAAATTATATGCAAAACCTAATTCATTTGCTTTTCACTATTTTTTGGTTTGGTGCTCTGAGGAGAAAAACATGGCAGAGGCTATACATCACACGAAAGAAGTTTGAGTGAGGAATGAGAGTGGAAGGGTAAGCATCTTACAACTCTTTAGCTTAGGAATTTCATGTTTTTACATTTAATTTAATTTAAATTTGGATTTTTAGGGTACGACTACCGTCATGCAGCCACACCATCAAGATCAGATCAATTTAGCAATATCAGATCGATTTCGGTAATATCAAACTACCTGCTATTGTCAAAATGGGTTTGATATTTATCAATATCATGATTATTTCAATGATATCAAAGAGTATGATATCATCAAAATAGATCTGATATTGGCCAATTGTGTATGATCTTATGAATTTAGGTCCGATATTGAAATTTTAAGTTCGATTACTAACTTAAAATTTTTATTGCTTTAATTGTTAACAAAAAATAGCTTTAAAATATAGGGATTGGAGGTACGATAGTATCTAGGTAGACTTGGGTGCTCTTTTAGATTGAGATAGAACCACTATAAAGGTAGTTGGGATGAGACATGTGGTAGAAATTCTATAAATTCCTATAGACTTGAGTCTACTTACAACATTGACAGAGAGATGGTATCCAAGATCATATTGCTTCCAGCTACCAATAGGGGAGATGATCCCCACATTAGAGGAATTTTGGAGGATCCTTAGGGTGCCTATCATAGGCATGTTTATAGATTTTTCTGGCAACAAGGGACAGACGATGCAAAGATTGACTAGAGATTTGAGCTTCTTACTAAAGAGGATGGGATCAACATTGATAAGCTTGGATAGATGGAGGGGGTCTCTAGGCTAATAGTGGTTTTGAGTGGTATAGTGGTAGGACTTTTATGATGCCATCTTAGTGGTTGCAACTTATCATGGACTTTGGTAGAGGTCATCTATGACATGAGGGACCAGAGTGTACAATTTTCTTGGGGTTCATACATGTTGTGTAGGTTATACAAGATGTTGTACATGGTTGTCTACAAAGGGGGTAAGGCATTAGTACTTACCTCCTTCCTACAGGTATGGTGTTGGGAGCACATGGCTATCAGGAGAATTTTATGGTTACCTTTGACACAAGAAGAGGATGGGAGACCAAGGATGGAGTATGGGAGGCCTAGGGTATTTTATTGGAATTTACATAGAGCACACCATGGGTGGGTCAAACTCAATACAGTGAGAAGGCTATTTGATGAGTTGATAGTAGAGGACATTCGGTGGAGACCCTAGAGAGAGATACATGGATGGGGAGATGATGGTTATGAGTTGTCTCATGTGAGGCAAGTTATTTGGATGCGGATGGAGCAGGGAGAGGTAAAGCTACACCATGTTGATTAGGTGCTATGCTAGTTTGGATTACAATAGGACATTCCTAGGACTAGGGATGTCATATTTTATAGAGTGACTCAGGACCACATGATAGTTAGTGGTGCTCCCAACATGGATTAGTTTATGGAACCTCAGCCAGATGATGATGTGGTAGCCATAATAGAGGGAGACGATGTTGGGGTGACTGACAGGTACTGATAGTGGTACACCAGCATCTGACCTCTATGTTTGACTAGACTGAGGAGTACAGTGTAGTAGGTAGTTGATCAGGTCCATAAAAAGTGATGTACTATTGAAAAGTAGCAGTAGTAGCTGAGGATACAAGTACCTCCTGGGAGAGGGGGACCTCGCACCAGGGGAGGAAACCACATCTTTCTAAGGAGGGAGAGAGCCCCTAGTATTAGAGAGGGATCTAGAGGAGTGAGGGAGGAGAGGAGAGCATCTCCTTAGTAGGATAAGAGACCTGAATCACTTGAGAAGGGCATCATGATAGAGGAGGGAGAGAGCAAAAATATGGTAGCTCTACGAGTGGATAATCTGAGTCTAAAGACTCACATTCAAACTCTAGAGATAGAGGATGTGATTATGAGGACCAGGATTCAGACTCTAGAGATAGAACTTACACATGCATGGGATCAGGTGGCTTAGGGAATTGTGGTTCCTGGTCCTACATCTTCCCATATGACCTAGTCTAGGAGGAGTGGTTTAAGGGATGAGCTAGTTTGGTTTGTTGAGCAGGCAATGTTCTATCAGGTATTGTACTTTTTAGCTATTGGTGGATCAAAGGCAACCATTACCCAAGGCATATGAGCTTTCCACCCATTTGAGATCAATATCTTGATCAAAATCTAGGACAACTACTACTACTGGGGTGGTAGTATTTTGACCATCAATACCCCTTGGTAGGGATGATGATGCTCAGAGATCTAGGGCTTCTAGAGGATAGATATGGGTCTATGCTATGGTTTTTGCTATATACCTTAGTGACTGAGTATGTTGATGTTGGAGATTGTAGCATATCAGTTGACTTCATTTTGTACACATATTTTGAGATATATATATATTGATCTTTATTTTGTCTATGCAAATTTGTGTGATTTATTTGTATGATTTATTACATTTTCTTATAATGTTTGAATTTATTGTAATCATGCTTTGAATATTTTGATCATGCTTAACATAAAAGAAAATGATTTTATTTTTGTAAAATGTGTTTTTGAAAAAGATGTTTTTGTATGATGATAGAATTGATGGACTAACAATGAACCTCAAAGGATGTTGTGTTGTTATATGACTGTTGGTCAATATCAATGCTCTCTAGGTCATGGAGCGGATCCTATTGTGAGGAATTTTTTGTTTTGCTAATAATAAGAAATTTTGTGGGGCTCAAGATTGACCTTGAGGCTCATGATGATGAAAGAAGATGTTGATTTTAAAATAATTTGATTTTGAGAACATAGGTTGATAAATATTGTATTTGTGATGGATAAAAAATGATTTAAGAATGAAAATTGGGAAGGATGACTTGGGCTAGGAATAGAATTCCTAGTGTGAAATTTAAAAAAAATAATTACTAGGAATTAAACCATCACCACGAAGTCAAAATGCAATGTATGATAAGATTATGTGTGATTTTTTGAAATGCAAGTTCTTTTGGATTAAATCATTTTGTCACATGTTTGAAGATTTTAAAGATAATATATATATATATATATAATTGCAAAATTAAGTGATATAGATTAATGTGAATAGTTATAAACTAATATTGTCTAACAAATTTTAGAGAAATATTTTAAATTATTTCCAAGACAAAGTCAAATTTATCAAGAACCAGTGTGTGATGTGTGAGTTCATTATCCATATTGATTTGTCATAATGATACAAAATCTCTCAACTATCAAATGTGTGTGCTTGTGAAATTGATTTACTGATTTTGAGTGAGGTAATGATACAAGCCAACTTTTTATGAACCAATGTGTGTGCAAGTGAAAGATTCATTAACCATGATTTTTTGCATGCAATTGTACTTAACTACTATCTAAGTCAAGTCACCAAAATCTAGCTAATCCACAAGCGGATATTGTTTTGTACAAAAGAATTTGCTAATGTGATAGACATATCACCATGCACAAGGATACCACCATTTCCAATATGGCTTGATGCCACTGAACCTGTAATGAGGATCACCCCATGGTGTTCAAATAACTAAGGAATTCCAGGGATTCAAGATTATTACCCCCTTATTTTCTTTTGATTTCTTTTGAGTAGGGATTATTGTTCATTTTATTTGTGAACAAGGGCATTTTATTTCTTTTGTAGTAAGACTACTTTTTCTTTCTTTTTCTCTTTTTTTTATTTCTTTTATTTTTTATTTTCTTTTTATTTTAGGATACTTGCTCAGATTTGACAAGCAAGGGATTTTATTCTATTAGGGGGGAGCTTGTCCTTTTGCCAATTCTCAGTATTATAGACCATTCACATAATAGGATAGAAATGGGAAATTTTTGCTTGATGAACTAATACTACCATGTAGTATCATTTTTTGAATTTGTAAAAATCATTTTAAAATTTGAAAATGTGTTCTTGGTTCAAGAAGTAGCAAGACCAGTTTCCAAAACTCAAAATTTTATTTAGTGAAATAATAATGATTTTGGTTCAAGAGATATTTATAATCAAAGTGACAAAATAAAAATTTAGTAAATATGTAAATTAAGTGATTGGTTCAAGATAAATTTTAAGTTTATCCAAAAGAAAATAAAATATAACTTGAATTTTTGGAAAACAACACACACTAATGCAAAGAATGAGAATTTAATAATAATTTGAAATATTTTTGGAAATATTTTAATTTTTTTTATTTTTTTGGTTGTTTTGATAATTTGATGAATATATGACAGTTGCAAACTGAATGATGAAGAATTTATTTACAATTATATATAGAAATGGAACTTTTGCTTTATGCATAATATCTTTTGAGATGCATGATGTTCATTGGCTCTTTGAGATATTTTCCATCCAAAGCAGCCAAGAGATATGCACCTGATCCAAATTTAGTAGTCATAACAAATGGTCCAAGCCAATTAGGTTGAAATTTACCTTTAAGATCTTTTCTAGCATTAGTATTTTTCTAGTTTTCTATAAGTACTAAATCATCGACTTCAAAATATTGACTATGAAATTTCTTTGCATATGATCTTTTGAGTTTATATTTGTAAGAGAAAATATGATAGAGAGTGTGAATAAAATTCTCATATAGAAGATCCAACTGACTTAGTCTTTTAGCATGATATTCATCCCCTACTTCAACCTCTTGAAGTAGAAGAGCTAAATAAGGAACTTCTAACTGAAATAGAAAAACTGCTTCAGCACCATAGACCAAGAAAAAAGGTGAAGCACCCATGGGAGTATGAACATTGATTTGATAGGCCCACAAGGTGGGATATAATTGCATATGCCAATCATGGCCTGATTTATTAACCAATATTTTTAAAATATTAATTAAGGTTTTATTAGAAGCTTTAGCTTGGCCATTTTCTTGTGGATAGTATGGAGTGGACCATCGATGTTGAATCTTATATTTTTGACAAAGTTTTTTAATGTCTTTGTTCTTAAAGCATGTTTCATTATCATATATGAGAGTTGATGGAATACCAAATCTACAAATAATTTTATTAAAAATAAATTTGGATACTTGGACTCATGTGGAAGAAGCTAGTGGTATAGCTTCTACCCATTTTGTAAAACATTTTGTTGCTGTTATGATGAATTTATGACCATCAAAAGAGAGGATTAATTTTACCAATGATGTCTAGGCCCCATTTGGAAAAGGGCCAAGGAGAAGATATAGTTTGAAGTTCCTGAGCAGGAGCATAAACAAGGTCTACATGTCTTTGACACTTATCACAATGATGCACATAATCATTGGAATCTTTTTCCATGGAAGGCAAAAATTACCACATTCATAGGAGTTTTTTAGCAATGAAACTTCCACTAAAATGTCCTCCACAAGATCCATCATGGGTTTCACTTAATGCTTTATTAGATTCTTCTAAATTAAGGTATCTCAAAAGGATACCTTCAAAATACCTTTTATATAGGGTATTGCCAATAATTACGAAGCAACCAGATTGCTTACGTAATAACCTACATTGGTTTCTATCTAATCCTTTTGGGAAGGTCCCTTTTTGGAGAAAATTAAATATGTCTATGTACCAAGGTTCTAGAGTTATCTCATTAATTAAAAAAACATCCAATGGTTCTAGACAAGACTTAGATGAGGCTAGTTCTTGGAGTTGGCAAATGATGATTGTAGCATATTCATCATCCAACTCCAAAGGTAATAAAGAGGTAGCAATAGCCATGGCATTGGCAACATGATTGCTAGTACGAGGGATGACCTCCAAAGTTACTTTCTCAAATAATGATATAAGCTTAAGAACATATTCTTTATAGGGATAAATTTTCTCATCTCGTGTTTTATATACTTTATTAATTTGATTTATCACAAGCTAAGAATCTCCGAAGACTAATAAAGCTTTAATTTTTAAGGCTAAAGCTACTTGTTTTTTTTTATAAGTAAATTATATTCATCAAAAGGGTTTTTCAGGTTGACCCAAAACCTTCATACAATATCAGCAAAAATATGTGCATACGCAACAATAACAGACTGAGGATCCTTGATCCTCTACATAGTTGAGCCCAAATATTTTTAGAAAGGCCCATAAGAACTTAGAAATGCTACCCAGTGACCATGACAAATGACCAACAACACAAAACCCATAGGGGGAGATTCAGCTACTAGGACTGCTAGGAAAAAACTAGGAAGCATTCAAGCCCAGCCTATGCCAAAAATGGAGCAACAAGGATCTCAACTTAATCTTCATCGTCCTCCTCATTCTACTCAGTCCTTGTTGTCCTCCTGGTCCTCAGTCTCGGGAGTGGCTTTAGGAGGCTTGTTATTCTGGTAACCCGCATTAAATAAAACCTTGGTGAGAGCATCCAAAATTTCTTATGTCTGGCGAAAGGAAGTTTCTAGAGTGGTCAAGATGAACCACTTAAGGACCATGATGTTGGGGTCAGAGTCTTCTTCCTTAAAGTCCACAGAAATAGGTTTCGCTGGAGACTGTCCCTATTTGTTCTTCAGCCTGGCTGAGGACCTTTTTGAGCTAGCAAGCTCATCAATCCTCAGCTTCTTCCTTGCAATGCTAGCTCTTATGGACGCCTCTAAGGCATGTTTCTTAGCTAGGGATCTAGAATAGGACTTAGGTAAATCCCTATGTTGAGAGCTCTCAGTAATGGGGTTTTTAGTCAGGGGTTCGACAGGAATCTCAGGCTGAGGCGAAGTGGCCAGAAAAAATTTAAAGATCACCTTGAAAAGGCCTTTATGGAGGGGCATGGCCATACCTTTCTTGTTTTGGTAAGCGTTAATGGTGTAGTTCATAGAATTCAAAATGAATTTGGGGATGCTGATGGGGTTGTAACCCAAGGATTAGAGCCTCATATTCTATAGTATTATTAGTACAAGAAAATTGAAGTTTAAATGACAAAGGAATAATATGCTTCTATGCAGATATTAATATAATACCTTCACCTACACCACTCATACACCTATATCCATTAAAATACAAGGACCAAGATTCAAAAAGGTCCTCTTCTAAGTTAATATATTCATCTAGAAATTCAATGGTTATAGGATGAGTAGATTCAAGAGGTGCAATAGCAATTTTATCAGCTATAATTTTGTCTTTGATAGATTTTTGGCCAATAAATGTGAGTTCAAACTCACTTAGAGCAAGAAACCATTTAGTTGTGCATCCTAATAAATAAGGCCTACTCATCAAATACCTTAATGGATTAGATTTAGCAATAACAAATGTCTTTTGACTGAGCATATAGTGGCATAATTTTTATGTAGAAAACACAACTACTAGATAAAGCTTTTCTACAGGTGTATAATGGTTTTCATAGATTATTAATGTTCTAATTATATAATATGTGGCTCGTTCTTTCTTATCATCATCAATTTGAGCCAACATTGCTCCAAGTGCAAGTTTAGAAGCAAAAATATACAAAATAAAAGGACAATATAGTCTAGGAGGAACAAGCACTGGAGGAGTAAGAAGATATTGTTTAAGGCCTTTAATTACTTCTTGATATTTATCCCATTGAAATGGGATGCTTTTATTAAGTATGTTAAGAAAATGTCAGATTTTATCTACCCATTTTTCAATGAAGCGATGGATAGATTGAAGTTTACCCTGTAGAATCCTTAATTATGATATATTTTTGGCAAGTAACATATCAAGGATAGCTTTAATATTAAGGTTATCTATCTCAATGCCATGCATAGAAACAATAAATCCTAACAATTTTCCTGATTTGACTCCAAATACACATTTGTTTGGATTTAGGTGAATCTTATATTCCCTTAGTCTATCAAACACTTTTCTTAGTCTACATAATCATGCAGAATATCATACATCATATCATGAAATATGTATGTCATAGCCCTTTGATAGGTTAAACATGTATTATTTAAACCAAAGGGTGTTACTTTCCAATAGAAAGTACCCCAAGGTGTAATGAAAGTAGTCTTGGTTTGGTCTTCAGGAGCTATTCAGATTTGGTTGTATCCTGAAAAACCATTCGTAAGGGATAATATCCCACTACCAATCATAAAATCTATAATATGATCCATATTTGGGAGAGGAAAATCATCCTTAGGGCATGAAACATTAATGTCTCTAAAATCAGTACACATTTTAATTTGAATGGCCTCTTTCTTGGTTACTGGAACAAGGGCATTCTAAAATAAGTACACCTGCATTCTTTAAACCAAATGGCATTACTTTCCAATAGAAAGTACCCTAAGATGTAATGAAAGTAGTCTTGGGTTGGTCTTCAAGAGCTATTCAGATTTGGTTGTATCCTAAAAAGCCATTCATAAGGGATAAAATCCACTCCCAATCATAAAATCTATAATTTGATCCATATTTGGGAGAGGAAAATCATCCTTAGGGTATGCAACATTAATGTCTCTAAAATCAGTACACACTCTAATTATAGTGGCATCTTTCTTGGTTACTATAAAAACATTTGATATCCAATCAACATAATCAATGGCTTTAATAAATTCAACATCCAAAAGTTTTTGTAATTCATCTTTGACTAATAATGCTACATTTGGATGCATTTTGCTAAGCTTATTTTTAACAGGTTTTGCATCTGGGTGCACCACTAAATGGTGCATGACCACAGAAGAGTCTAAGTTGGGAATATCTACATATGTCCAAGCAAAAACATCAGCATACTCTGTGAGAAATGCAATATGTTGTTTTTGTCTCTCTTCACTTAATTTTGCTCCAATTTTGACCAAGTGAGGGTTAGTTTCAGTCCCAATGTTGATTTTTAGCACATCTACTACAATATTTAAATCTCTTTCAAAGTTGGGAGGAGCGGGTGACACACCAATTTATTGTAATTCTTCTAAGGTTAACTTAGCTAATTATTTCTATGGGGTTGTTGTTTGAACATGGGCTATGCATGGTATAGACCCATCAAAAAAAAAATTGTTTCTCAAAATTTCTTCAACAAAAATATCTTGAAAAATATCTCCTTCTAAATATTCATCCTAGAAAGCAATCATTTCTAGAAATTCTATTTATAACATGTTACAAGAGTATATCATTTTACTTATTTTAAAATATTCTTGATGTGCTAAGTACTCTTGATATGTTATTAGTTGGTCATCATACTCAAATGGGAATGGTTGAGTTTTGGTAGGGATATAACCAATACCACATTGGGTAGGTCATTCCTATATTTCTAAAGGTTCATGTATACCATTTTTGAGAGGTCCCAAACCTCTACCTTTATAACCCATGTTGCACATAATTTGTTTTGACTTTACATATCCATTAGAAAAATAACATCTAGCAAATCCAAATTGATCCAGGGTAAAGCTCATTTTAATATTAATTTTTCCAAGATCATACCCTACATAGATAAAGACACAACTCCCTATATGGTAGATGCTTCCAAAATTTCATGGCAAGCCCATCGTTCGGGGAGATGGTGGTAACTAGGATAACATAAGGGAATCTCGGGTAGAAAAATTAGTATATTTTGAAGTTGTGAGCATTGAAGATAAATATGGTAATAATTCATCTGAAAGAGGATATGAAGTATAGGTATTATCCATTTTAGTTGTATGTTTTTATGGTGTGGGTTTAGATTATGAAGGAGAATATTTAGGAAGAATAGGGTTTGTTGAAGAAATAGCAAGACAAAATGGGACTCCTATTGGTTATGCCATAGCACACATGTCAAATGGTCTAGGATCACCATGGATAGTGACCAATTGATTTTTAAACTTAAACTTAACACATTTATGTAATTTATAAGGCACCACTCTCATTGTGTTGATCCAAGGTCGACCTAGAAGGATGTTGCGTGATGCGGGGTAGGATACAACAAACACGGTCATATCCAAAATTCTTGGACCAAATTGTAATGGGATCGAAAATACTCCACATGTTTCTTGGGTTTCATCATTAAATGCTTTGATAATCATTTTAGTTCTTTTTAAATCTTCATTTCTAAATACAAATATTTAAAAAAAATCATATGTGCATATGTTTAATGATGATCCATTATCAATTAAGACTCTTTTAACACCTACATCCCCAATTAATGTTGTAGTGTATAGAGGATTATCCCTATACATGCTTTGAGGAGGAATATCCTTATCTTAAAAATCTATATAATTTGTTCGATGGAAAATCATAGCATTTACCATAACATCAAGTTCTATATTTTGAGGTACCATCATTTTACTTAAGGTACTCATTTATTCCTCTCTATGTGTATCACTCCAAATTTTTCACACCCTTACCTTCAGGCTATAGGATCCGTGCTCGGAATGGGGATGTGAAAAGGATGTCTTGGTAACTCGAACTGAGAGGACTTGCGAAGGTCCCGCCTCTCAATGGAGGTGTATTATTGGTGATTTTTCGATGGATGGTGGGTTCACCAGGAAACATTTAATGGCAGTTTCCAGGCCTAGGTTGGGAATGTGTTTTATGTGTTCATTTTTAAGCTTAAGCATTCAAATCCTAGGTTTGGCCAAAATGCGTCTAAGCTATTCTATATGAAGATGCAGATTAAATGAATACAAAAAAATAGAATAGGACAAAAAAATAGAGAAATTATAGAATATTAAAAGAAGAATACCTGATCTAGATGTTTGATGAAGATTCTGATTCTTGAAGCAGTCAGGATTGCCTCTGATTTGACAGGATTGTCT
Organism: Wollemia nobilis; assembly: GCA_028583015.1. NCBI lineage: Eukaryota > Viridiplantae > Streptophyta > Pinopsida > Araucariales > Araucariaceae > Wollemia > Wollemia nobilis. The sequence goes on along the minus strand of JAQPPZ010017001.1, from coordinate 2,269,722 downwards.
GAGATCAGACAAGATCGTCTAAGATCTGACGAATTCGTCAGAGACCTGCAAACAGATAAATAGATGCAAAATACAGAAAATACAATAAGGATAACAGAGAGAAACAATATAAAATGACAACAACAATATCAAACTGAAATTTGAAAATAGAAACATGAATGAATTATGCTAATTAGATAATAATTATGATTTAATTATGCATTTAATCTAGATGGGTGAACTCCAAAATGCAAAATAGTATAAAATATTGAATAAACTAAGCTAATCACAGAATAAAACAACAGAGAAAAGATAGAGAAATGCAAACTTCAGGCACTGATTGCCTCAATGTTGACTGCAGTCGAAATCGTCTCGCATTGGTAGGAAATCATCTCTGATTCAACAGGATTGCCTTCGATCTGAACAGGTTCATCGGCGATGATGTAAGCTTGCTCCGACTGAAAAACACTAAGGTACCTACAAAAAAATTGGTATACTGCTAATGCAAATATGAATTTGAGATGTCTTAATGCGTATGAAGTCGGGTTACAGGAATTATCAGCCAGGGGGGTGCTAAGGGGAGGGCTTAGGATTAAATAGGCTTAGGAGGGAGGTTAGGAGGTTGGAGATCATCCCTATTTGGGAGATCTCCAATGGGGGAGGGTCTCTAATGATGCAGACACGCTTCTGCCCGAATTAGAGGCCCGTTGGAACATAAGCTAATTGTGCAAAATCAGTTTTGGGACAAGATCGTCTAGACGTCCTACCCCAGACAAAATTGTTAGATCTAGGGTGATATCGTCTGATCGGTGACGATATCGTCAAACGGTCAAAACAACCTCTAAAAATGGCACAAAAAAGGGGAAACGGATTACCCGACGGTTAACGGGCGGTTTGGGAGGTTAAAATTTGAATTTAAATTATTTACTATAGTAAATGTAATTATTACAATTTCACTGTGCCAATTTTAGGGTGCTACATTTTGCCCCCTTTTTAGTGAATTTTTTGAAGAAAATGCGTTAAAGATGAGTTCTTCTCGATCTATGAGAAAGCAAAAATTATTCTCATTTTTAGGCGACGATTCTTGGTCGAATCGTACGACAGCTTACTATGGTGCCCCCTCTATTTTTTTACCCAAATCGAACGTTTGAGGTAAAAACGCGAAAAAGCAAAATTGTGAAAATATTTTTAATTGTGTTTTTGAATAAAATTAAGAAAAATAGGGTAAAACCCTAATTCATTTTTACTGTTCATTTTTCTTGGTTTTTAGAGCTCTGAAAGCAAAAATGGTGGAGACGACGCACAGATCAATAGAGGTCCGGTGCAGGCTATAGGTAAGAGTCTAAAATTATCTTAGAATGCTTTAATTTGAATTTACATGCTTTTTAGATGAATTTTAAATGAATTTTGAGCATCGTAGCCATTTTTGGGCCGTCGATGTCGTCGAGACGAAATCATCTCGATTTTGACGAAATCGTCTCAAGTTCGCCGATTTCGTCCAAGGGCGAAATTAGCGAAAGGGGGACGATTTCGTCAAATTAAGGACGATTTCGACTAGCAAAATCGGAGATGAACATGCTCAAATTTGGGACGATATCGTCCAATAGTGGACGATATCATCATTTGATTAAATTGAACTTGTTTTTAACTTGCATTATTAATTACTTGAATTGTTATTAATGATTTTTATTGTTTTGTTGTTTATGTTGTAGAGAGGTTTGCTAAAGAGCAGGGAATGGAAATATGGAGGTTTGAGAGATGATTTGGATGCTCTAACACAGGTAGAGCGAGATCAGCTGACATAGGCCGGCTTACTGCATGTGGCAGAAATGCCACAAGTGTCTATAGACATGGGGCTACTGACAGACCTAGCAGAGAGGTGGTATTCGGGTTCTTCCTATTTCTGGCTACCAACAGGGGAGATGACTCCCACACTGGAGGATGTATGGAGGATTCTGAGGATCCCCATACAAGGATGGTTGATCACTCCTATGGACAATTAGGGCCATTTTATGGGGCGATTGTGTGGTGACCCAAGCTTCACCCTGGAGAAGGGTGAAGTTAACATCGAGGCACTGCATCAGATGCCTGGGGCATCTAGACTCACATAGGTTCTAGCCGGAGTGGTTGGTGGACTTTTGCTGTGCCACCAGAGCGGGTGCAGGGTACCATGGATGCTAGCAGATGTGATCTACGATATGCGAGACCATGGCTACAAATTTTCTTGGGGTAGTTTTGTGCTATGCCGATTGTACAGGATCTTGCATGGGGTCATGTACAAGGGCGGCCGATGTCTAGTTATGACATTACTCCTATAGGTTTGGTGTTGGGAGCACATTGTAGTGCGAAGGCCGGTAGGGCTTCCTTTGATAGGGATTGACGGGGAGAGGCCCCGAGTTTTCTACTGGTGGCTTCGAAGAGGTTCACAGCGGTGGATTGATCTACTGATGTCCCAGATACTGTTGGATGACCTTGTCCCAGATCCGATCACCCATAGGCCTTGGCAAGAGCACCCAGGGTGGGCCGAGGACAAACAAGAGCTAGCTCATGTTAGGCAATTTTGCTGGCTATAGATGGAGAGGGGAGATGTGGAGCTCCACCGCTACGACCAAGTTTTGTGACAGTTCGGTCTACAGCAGGGGATCCCATCTCTCAGGGATTACGAGTTTTCTCGGACTGTTCGAGATAACACCACAGTGAGCGGGGCTCCAGACATGCAAAACTTTTGGATTCAAGACTCGAACGATGCCCCCATTCAGCCAGTGGATGGGGATGACGCAGGGGTAGCCGATGGCTACGATGCCTGGTATGTAGGCATTCGCCCTCCTCGAATGATGAGGGCTCAGGGTTCGATACACGTAGTTGTGCATCAGATAGGGAGGTGATGCCAGGCAGCTATGGAGGTGGCCCAGGGTCACAGCAAGAGAGAGATAAGGAGGCCACATGCATAAGAGAGGTCATGGCAACGGGAGAGGAAGGAGGCGAGACCCCCTTCTCCATAGAGAGAGAGGCCACCATTGCCCAACAAGGGCAATGATGTTGACACAGGGGAGAGTAGTGAGACAATGACTCTCTAGGTAGAGACAATCCATCTCCAGGCACAGGTGCAGACCCTACAGGAGGAGGTTGCACGACATCGAGCTGAGGTTACATAGCTCAGAGACGAGATTGCATGCCTCAGGGCACGGGGCGAAGGGGAGAGCACTAGGGAGCTGACATGGGCTATTGCCCAAATTACTTTCTATCAGACATTGTACTATCAGTTGGTGCCATAGGAGGATAGACTACCCCTGCCCGCTAACATCGTAGATCCGATCAAGATCGGGTCATCGAGGACTTCGTCCCGATCGACGACTAGGACTCGTAGTACTACACATACTGCGATGGGGCCACCTTGTCCACCTCAGGTCGGGGGAGGAGATGAGGCTGAGAGCTTGAGGGGTTATTAAGGCTAGACTACTGATTGCATTGTATAGATTGATATGATGGCATTTATTATTTTTGATAGAGGATTAAGTATGCCGAGGTACATATTATGGCATACCAATCCAATTTTGATATGATGTATATATACTGTTGATATATATATGAGATGAGATATGTTTTTGATCATATGAATTTTGTCTTATGTATTTTTATGATGCTTTTAATGTTTTGATGTGATTGATTTGATGACTGGATTGAGGATTCATGTAATTATGTCATTGGAAATATTATGATTTTGATGTCATGCTTTCAGATTTTAAATGAAATAAGCTGATGTAACAAATTGGTTGTTAGTGATGTGATGTGATAAAAGATAAAAAGAGACTTCTAACAATAATTTCAAAGGACATTGTCGCTATTATAGACCATTTCATGGAGTCGTTGCTCACTCGGTCGTCAAGCTAATCCCAGTTATAGAAATATTGTTAAAAGTAAAAGAGTGCTTAAGAGACTGTCTTAAGACTTTGGTGCAATGGTGCAAATGATGATGATGATGGTTTGTTTTCAGATTTTCATAAAAATAATATGCATGAAATAATGTTAAAATGATCTTTGCTAGGCATAAATTCCTAAGTGTGATAAATTTTTTGGATAATTCCTTAGGAATTATACCATCATTGCAAATTTGAAGGTTGACATAATGACATGAAATAATAAAAATGTGCACACTTTTAAAAAGCATAATTGTATAATAGAATGATTTAAGTCATATGTTTTTCATGATTTTTTTAAATAAATGGGGAATAAAAATTGTTACAATGGTTTGCGCTAGGCATAGAATATGTAGGTATAGACTTATACCATCATCGCGAAATCCAAAAAGAGATAGTTTTATTGCATGGTTAATTTTTGATAAACAGAAAATATGAAGATGAGGACTTGCGCTAAGCATAACATTCCAATTTTGGATTTGGAACTATACCATCGTCGTGAAATTCGATAATATATATGTTTTTATTGGATGGTTTAAAAGAAATTTTGATTTTTCTATTATGCATATAGTTGTATTTATGCTAAACAACTGTACTTGAAAGAAGAAAATGAATTATGTCAAACAATTTGCAAAAATATATTTCAAAGTATTTTAAAGACAAAAGTTAGATTTATAAGGAATCCCATGTGCATATGTGAGTTCATTTCCAATATTGATTTATCATAATGATACACAAAATCTCTCAAATATAAAATGTGTGTGCAATTGCTATGTTCATTTACCAGTTTTGAGCAAGATAATATGATACAAGTGATTTGAATAAACCAAATAAGTGTTCATTAACCATGATGTAGATGCATATAACCATACTAGACTACTATGTAAGTCAGATTATCAAGAGCTAGCTAATCCATAAGCAGACATAGGTCTATACAAAAGAAGGTCGCTAATGTGATAGACATATCGCCACGCTAGGAGTTACCCAAGGCCAAGCAGGTTGGGCACAAACCACCTGTTATGGGGCTTACCTCACGGTTTTCGAATAATTGAGAATTCCAAGGATTCAAGCTCATCAACCCTTCTTTTCTTTTCAAAGGGTAGGGAAAGGGATTTTATTGCTTTTGCTTTTGCTTTTGCTTTCTTCTTTTGCTTTCTTTTCTTTTCTTTTCTTTGTATTTTTGCTTGATTTTTGAGATAGTGCTTGAAATATTGCTGTAATGATATAAAATAGAATTTAGTTTCTTTTTCTCTTTTTTCTTGAACTTTGCCTTTTGTTCTATACTAGGGGTACTTGCTCAGATTAGCTGTAGAGCAAGGGATTTTTATTCTGGGTAGGGGTGAGCTTGTCCTTTTGCCAATTCTCAAAGATTCTAGACCATGTGCATGATAGGATAGCAGGGGAAACTTTTTGCTCAAGAAACCACTTCTACTATGTAGCAAAGCATGGAAATTACAAATATAATCATTTTATTGTGAAAAGATGTTCTTGGTTTAAGTAAATAACAATATCAATTCTCTATACTCAAACTTTATTTAATTGAATTTTGTGGACTTTGATATAAGAGAGATTAGTAATCATGCCAGATAAAATCAAGATATTTATATTTGTTTTTTGTGAAAGTGAGGGATTCCAAATAAATGCTAATTTATCCAAAATAAGTTGAAACATATAACTGCAATATTTGTAAGAAAATATAGATAAATAAATACTGTTTTGAGAAGTTTTGAGAATTTTGACTCTCTCTTTCTTCTTTATGTTGTTTTGGTTTTGAAAGAGTCAAGAATATTGGTGTTTTGATTTTTGATTTTTTTGTTTTTGAACAAAAAATTAACAAGTGCCATAAATAAATGCAACAAATAGTTTTGAATATTTTGATGATTATGAATGTTTTTGGTGTTTTTGAATTTATAAATTGAAAGAAATAAAATATAGTGATTTTGAACAAATATATACATGGATGAAATGACCAAATTTATACATAGTAACGTTTAAGATGCAAAATATTCATGGGTTCTTTAAGTTCTTTACCATCTAAGGTAGATAATTTGTATGCTCCTTATTCAAATTTAGCAGTGATAATGTGTGGTCCAATCTAGTTGGGCTCAAATTTACCTTTAAGGTCTTGTAGTTGCATTAGTATTTTTTTGAAGATTTTGAGGATTTTGATTTTTTTTTTTTTGATTTTAATTTATGAATTGAAATTGGTGGTATATACAAGATGATCTATATACACTATACAAGGTAATTTGAGTATAACATGTCTAAGGTTGCTTCAAAATCAAAGGAGGTTTTGAAGGATAATCTGGTTGAGGTGAAGGTAAGAATAGAAGGTGATGAATAAAAGATATTGATAATAAAAGCTTTGTTATAATGTAGAATAATGTAGCAAAATATTTGACTTTTAAATGTGGAAAATTGATCATGTTACAAAATAAAATGTAAGATGGATAAGAAGATTCTTCATTCTTATTACCATATTCCAAGTCTTGATAATATGGAGAAAGTATATGTGAAAGATGTGCATGAGTGTTATTTGGTAAACAAGGATGATCATATATGGATGAAGAAAAGTGAGAAATAGAAGGTACTTGTGACAATAGAGAATGTATAGAACTTGATGTTTCAACTGTTAAATATTCTTTAAATGGTGTTGGGTCACCATGTATGGTAACATTTTTATTTGCAAGTTCAAACTTCAAACATTGGTGAAGAGTGGAAGGGACAATCCTCATTGTATGCATCCAAGGACTTCTAAGAAGTAGGTTGTAAGGTGAAGGGCAATATGCCACATAAAACAGAGTATCCAGGATCTTGGATCCAATATTGAGGGGAAAAATTATAGTACCTTGAACTTCTTGAATTTCTTTGTTAAAATATTTTATAATAACATTTGATTTATTAATATCTTCTTCCTTTATTTTGAGTTTTTGGAATAATTGATGAGTGCATAAATTAAGAGAGGAGTCATTATCTGTCATGATAGTTCTAACAAGTGTTTCTTTACTAGATCCTGTAATGTAAATATAGTAGTCTTCTTGTGGAGTAGAGGAAGGAATATCCTCATCATAGAATGAAATATGGTTAACCTCAAGAGGGTTTACACCATTAATTATGTTCTTAGAGAAAATATGATGAGGAACAAATTGTTGGCTAGGTATTTTGAACAAAATTTCCTTGTGATAAATTTGTAATACTTCTAAAAGGGATATCTTTGCTTCAGGATGAATCACTTGTTGTTGGCTATCAAAGTGGATTTCAGATTGAGATTTTGATTCTAAAGATGATATTTCTATGCTTACATTCCATTTTGGATCATTATCTAGAGCCAAATATAGTTTTGAAGGTTTGTCAAATGAGGAATCCATATCTTGAATATCAGATTGAGTTGATTGAACTTGAGGTTGCTCATTTGTAGTCTTTGTTACAATATTAATAATATCATCATGATGGGACACATTAACATGCAATATGTGATTAGTTTCTTGTTGTTGATAATTGAATAGGGGTTCTTGGGATATCTCCATGTCTTGATTGATTATTGGTATTTGTTGTGTAGGAGTTTGATTGTTTAATGGAGATTTATAATCAGTTGTAGATTGTAATTCCTTTATATTAAAAAGACCCTTATCAATCAAATCTTGAATTGCACATCTTAAATATTTACAATTTTGTGTCATATGTCCATCTACTCTATGATATTCACAATGTAGCTCAGGTTTAAACCAATCTGCTATGGTATCAGGTTGTCTTATGGAAGGAAGTTCAATAATATTTGTGTCAAGTAAATACTTGAGAATTATATCCATTGGTTGATTGAGCTTAGTAAATTTACGTGATGAAGGTTTTTGAGAGGTTTTTGATAAATGCCTTAGGATTTCAGTCATAAAAGGACCTAATGGTTTTTCACCTCTATTTTCTTTATTATGGGTAGAATGATGATAGGAAGATTGCGAAGTATGAGGTGAGTGCATGGTAGAATTGGAAGAATAAGTATTTTCTTGTTGAAATGGATGTGTTGTATTGAAAGAAGAATATTGAAAGGGTGAAGAAGGATTGTATGTGGAACGATAGACATAATATGGATATATGGGAGAATAGATAATATCGTTATGAAGAGGATTGGCAAAGGGATTGTTTTGTTGGGTTATGGATGAAAAATAAGAAAAATGTGATGGAGGTGATGTTGAATAGGGATGAGGTTGGTCATAATCAACAAATGTATTTGGCTGAATTCTTCCAACATTACTAATGGGATCATATTGATTTGAGTAAAAACTCATGGTTTCTTTAGTACTTCTAAAAGTGATATTTAGCATCTACTATTTAGAGTTGAATCTAAAACATACAAACTTGAAATGATGATTTTGTTTTTGTTTTTCTTGTATATATATATATATATATATATTTGTTTTTTTTATATTTTGAATAAAAAATATGCCTATGTTATTCACGTCGGGTTCACCAAAATGTATCGCTCCAAATTTTTCACACCCTTACCTTCAGGCTATAGGATCCGTGCCCGGAAGGGGGATGTGAAAAGGATTTCGCGGTACCTCGGACTGAGAGGACTTGCGAAGGTCCCGCCTCTCAAGGGAGGTGTATTATTGGTGATTTTTTGACGGATGGTGGGTTCACCAGGAAACATTTAATGGCAGTTTTCATGCCTAGGTTGGGAATGTGTTTTATGTGTTCATTTTTAAGCTTAAGCATTCAAATCCTAGGTTTGGCCAAAATGCGTCTAAGCTATTCTATATGAATATGCAGATTAAATGAATACAAAAAAATAGAATAGGATAGAAAAATAGAGAAATTACATAATATTAAAAGAAGAATACCTGATTCGGATGTCTGATGAAGATTCTGATTCTTGAAGCAGTCAGGATTGCCTCTAATTTGACAAGATCGTCTGAGATTAGACAAGATCGTCTGAGATCTGACGAATTCGTCAGAGACCTACAAACAGAGAAATAGGTGCAAAACACAGAAAATACAATAATGATAACAGAGGGAAACAATATAAAATGATAGCAACAATATCAAACTAAAATTTGAAAATAGAAACATGAATGAATTATGCTAATTAGATAATAATTATGATTTAATTATGCATTTAATATAGATGGTTGAACTTCAAAATGCAAAATAGTATAAAATACTGAATAAACTAAGCTAATCGCAGAATAAAACAACAGAGAAAAGATAGAGAAATGCAAACTTCAGGCACTGATTGCCTCAATGTTGACTGTAGTTGAAATCGTCTCGCATTGGTATGAAATCATCTCTAATTTGACAGGATCGCCTTCGATCTGAACAGGTTCATCGACGATGATGTAAGCTTGCTCTGGCTGAAAAACACTAAGGTACTTGCAACAAAATTGGTATAGAGCTAATGCAAATATGAATTTGAGATGTCTTAATGCGTATGAAGTCGGGTTACAGGAATTATCAGCCAGGGGTGTGCTAAGGGGAGGGATTAGGATTAAATAGTCTTAGGAGGGAGGTTAGGAGGTTGGAGATCATCCCTATTTGGGAGATCTCCAATGGGGGAGGGTCTCTAACGGCGTAGACAAGCTTCTGTCCAGATTAGAGGCCCGTTGGAACAGAAGCTAATTGTGCAAAATCAATTTTGGGACAAGATCGTCTGGACGTCCTAGCCCAGATGAAATCATCAGATCTGGGGCAATATCGTCTGATCGGTGATGATATCATCAAACAGTCAAAACAACCTCTAAAAATGGCACGAAAAAGGGGGAAACGGATTACCCGGCGGTTAACGGGCGGTTTGGGAGGTTAAAATTTGAATTTAAATTATTTACTATAGTAAATGTAATTATTACAATTTCACTGTGCCAATTTTAGGGTGCTACACTATGTATAGATGAATTTCTTAGAAGATCCAAAATAGAAATTCTAGCTATGATATTTGCCAATTATTCATTAATGTCATAAGGATATTTTTTTTGTGGATTTGATACATTATTTCCTTTTATGGGTGCTTTTAATACAAATGGAGGTGATTTCTCATTTTGATTTTATGTTTGAGAGTTTTGATTTTGAGCTTGTTGTTTAGTGATGGCTCCAATAGTGCCCACAATGTTATTGTTTGTAAGTGATAAAAGTGAGATCTAGCATTAAATGCTTGTTCAATTGAAAGTGTTTATTGAGATGAAGGGCGAGTGGTCATTTGTCTAGGAAATGGTTCTTCTAGAAATAATAAATCTATGATAGGAAGAATTTTATTTGATTCATCTTTAGAACTATTTGAACTATTTTAGGTAATGTCCATTTAACTTTTTGTTTCACTTTTATGTGTCACTTTTTGTATCTTTAGAAGATGAATATTGAAAGTATTGTATGGCCTAATTGTAACTACAGATTGAGAAGGCACATATGGAGTCTGCAAATTTTGTTATGGTAAAAAGTTGCTAATGGTCCCCACATACCGAGTTGGAGGAGGAATATTATGATGTTCTAGTTGATTTACAACCTCTTTACCATGGTTGGGTAAAGGATGTTGGAAAATATCTAAATTTTGATTTACATTTTGAGTTGGTTGTTTTTGGGTATTATTTTGAGGATTATTGTTTGAGGGAAATTGTTCTACTTCCATTTTAACTTTATCAATTAGATCTTGTATGACATGTTTTAATTTTTTACAAGAATGGTTGAATGTCCATCTACTTGATGAAAATTACAATGTAAATCAGCCATATATCCAACTGCAATGGTATCTGGTTGTCGTATTTCTGGAAACCATATTAATATTTTTTCTAATATTTGGGATAAGATCAAATTTAAGGGCTTATTAAATCTTGTAAATTCTCTTGAAGTTTTATCAGGAATATTCAACACAATTTTTTTTATAGCTTTAGTAGCATTGATGTTTGGGGTGTTTCTACTATTAGTGACTCCATCACCTACTACTTGTTTATTATTATATTGGTTTTTGGAAGTTTCATCTTCATAATTTTTCTTGAACCACCCTATTTTGATAAGGGAATATTCTACCCTTATTTTTAAATGTATAGCTTGATCAAAAGAGGTTATTGTAGTTGTAGCAAGTTCATACAATAGTTTTTCTTGTAAATTACCAATAAAAAATTCCAACATGTCTTGATGAGGTAAAGCAAAATGCAATTTTCCTAGAAGTTGCCACCATTTTCCTAGGAATTTAGCAAATCTCTCATCTTTTAATTATTTCAAATTATATAAATCCTTAATAGTGACATGTCTTTTTATGTAGGCACTAAATTGGTGAACAAACATTTCTGCTCTCTTAAAATTTTCTCAAAGAATTTGTTGGTAATTGATAATACCATTCTAAGGCCATGCCTCCGAGATTTTTAGGGAACATTTTTAGTAACAAGTCATCATAAGAAATATCATGATAGGTTGTCCTAAACATGTGAATACAATCAATAGGATCTTCGGTTCCTTTATATATCGGAAGGACTGGCATAGGGAAATGTTTGGGGTAAGGTTGAGCAACTACAATAGGATCCAAAGGTTGACTACACATCTCTCTATAACTATATGAGGGACGGTAAGGATCTATTTGATCTAGACGTGAAGCTAATTGTTTAACCAAGGCTTCAAGTCCTTATGGTTGCTCACTAAATTGATTTTGTGGTATCATATTTTTATGTCTTTGATTATATGGTTGTGTTGTCATATAAGGATTTCTAGTAGAAATACTATTGTGTAAAGTATTTGTGGGAAGGGTGTTGTGAAGTTTATATGGGATTGCATTTTGTTGAAATTTTTGTTGATAATGATTGGAATTTTGCATCTTCTTAGCCTTTTGTTGGTTAGGAGCTTGAGAGGAAGAAGAATGTTGTTTTTTCTTGGAATTTGGTTGTGTTGCTTGTTTTTGACTATTCGAATCTATGTTTTGATTGGTGTTTTGAGATGGACTAGCTTGATCTTGATTTGTTCTATTTATGTATGTCATTGGATTTGCATTCAATCAGAGAGTAGATTCTATAGTGTACTCTATTGAATAATATCCCATTGAAATTAAATGCTCTATTTCCAAAACATAATTGATCTTACCTATATTACTTTTTAGGAACTCAACAAAATGTTGGATAGATTTAAAATTAACATTACCTTGAGCATCTACAATAGGTTTATTAGGATCTTCATCCTCTTCTTCCCCTTCTATATTATCTTCCTCACCTTGTTTTGTGAGTTTATCATCTTCAATAATTACCCTATCATCAAGGTTTTCTTGATCTGGTTCATCAAATTCTATTTGTTTACCATTTCTCAAGATTCTAGGCATCTTGTCTTTAGGGTGTTTTGTTTTTCAATGATATATATATATATATATATATATATATATATATATATATATATATATATATATGTTATAAATTCTTGGGTATATATGTTATATATACCTATATAATATATTATATTTTGTTTTTGGTTTTTTTTTGTGTTTTAATTTTTGAAAAGAAAGCAGAAATAAAAATTATAATACTCTAGATAATAAATTTAATATTATTGAAATAGTTTGTGAATTTCATTAATAGGCTCAAGTTCTTCAGGTGTCATATAGTGCTCTTATTCAAATTAAAAATTTACTTTTAAGAATTTGATAAAATGGGATATAATTATACTATCAATTTTAGAATCTTGAGCATAAAAGTATATTTCATGACAATACTCACGAAAATGGACTGCCCTAGGAGTTTTGTGATATCTTATTTTGTTTTCCAAGACTATCTCCTGATCCTCTATGTGTGCTAGAAATCTGTGTACTATTATAGTGTTTTCAAGATAATCTTCAAAAGTGTACATAGATGAAGAAATACTGACTCTCTTATCCACTAACCACCTCTCACATGATCTTTGAATATCAAAGTAGTAAGAAACCTTATCGGGCTCCAATATTCTAGCTATGCCAAATTTTTTTATTTGGCTAAGTCTTGGTGTGTTGGATTTTATAATGTCTAGTCTCTTCCAAAGTTCAATCCACTATTCTTGAGATGGAATACTAGAGTTTTCAACCACTAGATAAATTTATTATGTACATAATAAGGCTCTAACATCTATGATTACTACTCTTCCTATGTTGAAATCCAACATCTACGAAATGAATCTAGAATGTGCAAGTTTGACTAATGATATTTTTTTTTCATACTTTTTTTTTGTTTTATGTTTTTTATAAATTATAAATATACCAATTTTTTTCATGTCGGGTTCACCAAAGAATGTAGCTCTAAAATTTTCTCACTCCTTTCATTTGGTCTAATGTATCCACACCTAGAAGGGGAATGGGAAAATGGTAGGTCTACATCTCAGAGGAGAGGCACTTGAGGTTGTGCCCTCTTTGGTGATTTTTTGATGAATTGGGTGGGTTCACTAGGAAACATTTGTATGGCATATTCCATGCCTAGGTTGGGAGTTTGTTTGATGTGTTCTTTTTATTTTGCTCACAATCACCTAGTTTTGGCCAAATGCAACTAATCTATACTAAATACAATTTCTTTTCAAATGAATATAGCATATAGTGAATCACAGAAGGTAAATTAATGTAGTGCTTAATTGCAAAAGAGGTTTGGAACTCTTACTCAACCTGGATGTCTAATGTAGAGTTTATTTGCTTGCTTCAAACCAAATAAAATGTTGTAGGGTGATATTGAACGTTCAATATACTATCGACATGTCTGATCTGATATCATTAGACCTAGTGTGATTAGAAACCTACATTTTCACAAATAGATAGCAAAATAGGGAATTGCAACACAATATGGATATTTTTTAAGCATGTATTAGGTTAGGTAAAAGTCTATTGTATATTGATTTTAAAGGAAACAATATGAATATGAACTATGATTTGGAAATAACATAATTTAATGTAATAATGGTGAACTCCAATTATGATAAACAATGATTTAATATTAAATGTGATGATAAATGATAAATATGATACTATAAATGTAAATATGATATTAAAGAATGCAAACCAAAATCTGAAGGTGCCCCTTGGAAACTTGCATATAATATTGGGTGATGCAAAATAGGATTGAGCACTTTTGAGTAATATTAGATGTCTGATATCGTATCGTATCCACTAATACACATCTAATGTACTTTTGATCCTACAAATTATTATAAAAAAAATAGAAATTAATAATGCAAAGAGTGCGAAAGCAATTACTAATCATCTAGGGAGTCAGGATGAATTCAAGGGGAGGATGTTTGATTAAATAGGCTAGGTATTTTGGAGGGGTTGGGCCAAAAATATAAGGAGTTACAACTTCTTCCAATCTGGGAGTGATCAGCAAATTCAATCCCATAACCTTCACGCTATTAGGCAGATAAGGACAAAAGAAGTTGCAAAAAAATTGTTACTTTGCTTTTCTAGGCACTTTTTAGTTTTGGATGAGATTGGACATCCAATATTGCACATTTAGGTCCGATCTCATATTGAACTTCCGATATCAGTCAAATAAATCCAATATCATTAGGAAGGCATGAAAATTGAGGTAAATTATTAGGAAGTTATTTTCATTACTTTTTTGAATATTTTTGACTTAGGATGAATTTATATGGGTAAATTTTAGGTTATTACAATGGTAAAAAAATACCCTTAGGCTAGAATAATATGGGTTCTCAAACCTCACACCCATAAAGAGTACAATACAAAAACTTTAAATCAATAGGCATGCATCCCTAGAATCACCTCCACCCTCGACCTCATCCTGATGAGGCTGAGTAGATCCACTAACCTCTAACCCCTATGGGATATCTCAAAACCTAGGTACTGATTTCCTCACTAAAGTATTACCTACCCCACTACATCAACTCTAATGAGATATCACTTATGAGGCTCATAAAGGTAACCTGCCTCCCAACCACTCCACCTCATCCTCCAAAATAGAGATATAATCTTGATCTGACCATCACCAAGTGATGTAATGGGCCAATATCCCCTAAAACTCTACCACCCATGCTTATAGCCTAGCCTCATCATCTATGGCCTATCCACCTATATATACCTACCCTTGAGCCATAGTTAAAGCCACCACCTAAGCTTGTAGATCATATTTCTCTCCTATCCTAATAACCACCTAAACCTATAGAGCATATTGCTCTACTATCTTGGCATCCATCTACATCCATAGATCATCTCGCTCTACCACCACCCTATCAATATCTACTTGGGAGTAATCCAACTAGGCTTTTAGCAAGTCCCTCTCCTCAAATAATCTCCTTCACTATGTATCCCCCAAGATAGTTAGCTCTAGATTACTAAAATAGTAGCATCTCTCTTTGTAATAATCATATCCCACTCTAACAACTATACCTGTAGAGACTACACCTATCCTCTAAGTTGAACATCCTCATAATGGGGATTCTCATCATCCCTACCCTCATCCTATGGCTCCTCCACTCCCTCTATGGTCTGACCCCACTCTCCCTTCATCTGGTGATGAACTCATTGCCCATCCTTAGCCTCCTTAAAGCCCTCCTTTGCTACCAATCCAATTGGTACACCCATAGGTCCATCACCCTACCATAATCAATTCATTCACCATACATCATACTCCATTACAATATCTAAATCCTCCACATCTGTATCTGGTAGTAACTAATCTACCTCATATGCTATTGGCTCAATCTATGGCCACTCTAGCTAAGTCATAACTCCTTGGTGAAAATAGAAAATAGTATTTCTAGGTGTATCTTGATGAACCCCAAATTTTAGAGTGATGTGAGAGTATTGGATGTACTCCCGCTCCATGTTGTGCTAACCAAAAATCCATCACCCATGCCTCATACACCTTAGCTACTCTACTACCTCTATTTATGGTTGATAGTCTTGATGCAACTACCATATCACCTATCCCAACCTCAATCCCTCCAAGGACTCTATATAATGGGTAATCCTACCTGATTTGGATTGACTCTAACCCATATCCTATTCTTGATCCCATCAAGACACATAACCAATATCCTAATAGCCCATATGTGTTTACGGTGCCCATAGAAGCCTTGTTGGCCTATCCACTTGGATATACTCCTACCCCTAGATCTAAAGCAAGAAGCTACACCCCAATATGTGCCTACCCCACTATTGAAACTTATATAACTCATCATATACATGCACTAGTAGGGTACTCCCCCAAGCCATAATCATCGGCTCCTCAATAGTGCAATAAACCAAATCTTAGACCAGTTCAAGGGGGTTTAATGGGAACCTTGCTCCTGAAGAATATGGTAGTAGTATGTTAGACATGAGTGACATTAGCATCGCATATCTCCTAGTTAGGACCTCCACATCATACTAGGCCTCCACTAGTATCTTGCTATTATCTAAGTTGCATCAAGCCACATCCCAATCCTCACCAAACAATCCTTTACAACACTTTGTCCTACTAACTAACATGCATCAAGCTAATGGTGTGTTCCTTAATCGACACATGAAGGATCCTGTAAACATACTCTATAGTGACTATCATCTTGATAGTTAAGAAGTGGAAGGTATTGGTTTGACTATCCCATTTATTGACCAATATAGTCAGATAAGCTTGATCTGTAGTCACTACCTCTAACCTCATCACATGCTTGATGCCAATGACCTCAAGCCATTTCCAATTAGCATTAGTAAGGTTCCATTGCACAATCTCAAATACTATTGGAAACCTGTGGCATGCACTAATAAGTTGTACCACATGTAAACCATCTCAAAAAAAATTAAAAATTAAAAATAAAAATACACAAAATAGTGTCAATATTCACTCCCAATGAGAACGTCTTGACCTGATACAGTATCTCCATGAGGTCATCTCGGGTCAATATGGTCTCTCCATGCAACTATCTTAGGTCGAGATAGTCTCTCCATATAGCCGTCTTGGATTGGTAAGACCCCCATAATGGTCAAATTTCTAACCATTGGGTATTCAAACTTGGTCGTCCCACCTCGAGATGGCCCCCCACCCACAAAATGGGAACCATCTTACCTAGAGACGATCCCAAAATTGGAAAAAACATGATCTAAAATCATGCCCTCCCCCAAAAAAATAAAAAAATCAAGTAATAAAGTAGAAGCAAACAACCTACACTACATCCTAATCTAAGGTGTGATTCATTACCTTAAATTTTTAAGTGAGGTTCATTACCCTAATTAATTAGTGAGGTTCATTTTAAATGGAAAAATAACAAAGAAGATAATATTGTGCCTACCTTTATCTCTCCATCTCCTCCACTCATTGAATTCTTGGGTTGGTCCATAGTGGTAGTGGGTTAACTTTTTAGTAGCGCTCCATGTCACAAATTTTTCTCCTCCTATCCACCTATCCTTTTCTCCAACTGCCAGTTGTGAAAATGACATCAAAAATTAATAAAAAAATCTTTTATATTTTCAAAATTCTATGATTGTCTTGGGGTTAGATGGTTGCATTTAATGCAATCATCCTACCATGGTATGGCCCCAAAATTTACAAAAAATTAAAAATTTAAAAAACATATAGAAAGATACCCAATTTTTTTTGTCAAAACTCTCAAGTGATCCTCATTTTTAGTGATTTACCCTACATACCTGGTGGTTGCAATGACTAATTATCCATGCAATCCAGTTGGATGGGTATATATTACCATAAGTCCACTTGAACAAAAATAATCACCAATAATCATCAAATCAATTTAAAAGGCCCCAAAGGCTCATAACCCCTTTGGTTATACAAAAAAAGCTTGAGTGAATCTCATATCTAGTGATTTTCTCTATCAACCTGGCGATTGCAATGATTGGTTGTCCATGCAATTTATTAGGATGAGTAAATTACCATAAATTCACTCACAAAAAATAGTAATATAATGGTTGAAATCAAAGATATAACAAGATCTTCCCCCCTTTCAATTTTACAAAAGTATTGAAAAACCCAAAATAAATCAGCTTGGTCAAGTGACTCATTGCTTTCATCACTTTCCATCTTCTCTATCGACTCATTACTTGAGGGAGTAGTCATATAATCACAAAGTTTATAATAAAATTCAATAATCAGACACTCAATCAATGCAAACTTCATTCATTCAATAAGCATTGCCAACAACTATCATACACCTCCCTATTTATTTTGGTAAAAGATAAAAATTTAACAAACATGTGGTATGTCTGAAACCTAGCTTGTAGAATCACCTACCTAAAATATTTTTAGCTTACCAAGATTAGGTATGCCTAGATTCATTTGACATAGAAACTCTACCCTCGACTAGAAAGTTTACCTAAAACCAAATACATCAATGTGTTGGAAGCAATAATTCAAATATACATGCTCTTTCCATGATTGGGGCATCTGAATTGATTAGATCAATGAACACCATCAACCCTCAATCTGACTATCAGGTCATCTATTTTTGCTCAGCATTATGCTTTCACACAATGCATCCCCAAAATGGGTATCTATAGACACCTAAAGCATGCCATGTTGAGAATAATATCTATATGGACTCCTTTAAAGCCATATGACCCACCTTGGGCAGCCCTAGGACTCAATAATGTTTTTTACCACTCAAACAAGGAGGAATTTTCCTTTACAACCAAGATCATACCATCAAGAGAAGACCTTGAGAGACCATCTTACCTTGATACGGTCCCCAATTAGGGTTGTCTCACCCTGAGATGGTTTATCCCAAAGTAATTTTGAATCTTGTGCAATTTTTAAATAAATTATATGTACCAGTTGAGCATAACGACATACCAGTTAGTTGTGGACAAGATTCAAGAATGGGCAATTACATTTCTTAAATATAACTAGTTCTTGGTTTCCCTCGCAAAATTGGACTCCCTTATTGGAAGTCTATTTAATGGCACCCACCCTTCACTAAAGATTTAGTAGTTTTCATGCAATGAAGTGTTATCAAATTGAGGATCAAAGAGAGCTTTCACTTCCAAGCAACGAAGTGCTACCGAATTTCAACCATGAAGCTTCCAAGCATGCTAATGGATCACTTCAAAAGTTGAAGATCATATCTAAACTCCTCATGCAACCAAGAATCCTTGATTCAATATCAAATTCCACCTCTAAGTCTTTTCCCATGAATGCACCAATTCATTGACCAATCCATAGATCAAACTCAATGTTGCCTCGCATTGACCACAAGAGAATCATATATAGTTTAGCGGTTGTCTCTTTTATAGATGACCCATAGTTATGATAATCTCTTTAAGAGATAGCCAGTAAGTATGATCATCCTTCATAGAGATGACATCCTAGGTAGAGATCTATTTCTTATTTTATTTATTTTTTTAAGTTTAGCAACATTTTAATTATTGTTTAAAATATCTAGATTTAATTTTCATGCATGTATTTATCATATTTTAGTTTCTTTAATGCTTTCTTTTTCCATCATTATGCACCTTATATTGAAATGCTCTTCATATGCTTTTTATGCTCTTTAAATCTTCTTATGAGCAGATTACAAGTATTTACGAGGAATAAATGGCATAAATATTCATCCATCATCATCATACATTACGATAGTCCTAAAAACTTGTCCCCAATCAGTTTGTGGATGCTAAAGATCATGTGTAGTACATCCAAATTTGGTTTCAATTGTATTTCATTGTATCAATATTGGTAGCAATACCTAAGAGGTATCTTCTTGTAACCATCTTGGAAAGAACAAAGCATTATTAATAAAAGGGCACTACCCACTATTTTCTTATATTTTGTTCTTTACTTTTATGATTGCATCTATATTAGGTACAATTAGATCTTATATTTTTTTTTGGTAAATAAAAGTCCTCATTAATTACCATTTTTTGTAGGTTAACCCAAAACCTATTAAAATATCCAGCCTTCTACTGAGATTGTAGATCCTAGTCATCCTTGAAATTTTCTTACCAGAACTTGTGTTGAATCCCCTACAACACCTTACTAACAAGGCACACCCATACCTAAACATAACTGTAAACATTACTTACATTGATAGGAAATTGAAGTTTGGAACTTTGCACTTGTGAAACCTGTTGCTTGCCCATTTCCTATTCTCTGTCGGAATCCTCCAAGGCTTACACCCAGTTACCTTCATTTCCAATTTGGTATGATTTAGAGGGAAACCCCATAGTTATTACCAACTCTATGGGGAAAGAACACCCATTCATATTTCTCCTTAACGAGTAGGTTTCTTTTCATGACTAATAATGTTTTCCACTTCACGTGGCACACCTTGTGTCCATGTCACCAAACTACCAACATCAACACCTATGTTGGCTAGTTTTTTAGCTGAGCTGGTGGCCTCACAGTACACGAAAATGATTCTCACCTCATGGATGACTCCCTCGATTCTCCATGGAGGTTTCTTGCCATTGGTTAACAGGTTGATGATGTTCATTGAATCACCTTCAATCATCAAGTTACCTTGAGTTGCTTGGGCAACTTGCAACCCTCTCCAAAGGGCTCTAGCTTTTGCTTCGTTATTAGTTATGATTCCCAATGGTTCAACAAAGGCCTTGACCAGATTTCCTTGATGATCCTTGATTATTTTTCTAGCTCCAACTCTTCTTGGGTTCTCCTTGGTGGCAGCATCAAAATTTAGTTTAAACCAACCCTGGGGGGGTGGCTCCCAAGAAATCCTATTTTTGTGATTGGGCAAAGGAATGGAAGGTTTCTCCTCAATACCTAAGGCCCGAGCTAATTGTTTTTCTTGGGGAGGAATTGAGTGGTTCTCATCCACTAAGGTGCTAAGGTTTTCTTTTGCAAAGAAAATAATCCTATTGAGGATGGTTTTTGGGTTGTGAATGGTATCCTTAAAGGCTCTATGGTTCCTTTCTAGCCAATTCTGCCAGATAAAATGATGCCAACAGATTTTCCATAGGTACTTAAGTTTTAGGCTAACAAAGGGTTGAGGCCATTGATGAAACACTTCGAATATAAGAGCAGGCTTAACCCACGAGATCCTAAAGGCTTGGAAAATTTCATCCAGGATGAACTCCGCTACCAGACACTCCAGAAACAAGTTTTGGGTTGCCTCCCATAATGCCCTGCACATGTAGCAATGGTTAGCAATAACCATACCTTTGGATAACATATTGTCCATAGTGAGGATTTTTCCTTGAATCACCAGCCATGAAAAAAGGATATTTTAGGAATTAAGCCTTTGATCCAAACCAAACTCGATTGAAATTGTTGACCTTACACATTGAGAATCAAATTATAGGTAGACTTAACTGTGAAGTCACCACTTTCAGTCTCAGCCCAAACAATGTGATCTTCATCCTCTCTATAGGGAATAATTTGCTGAGTTAAAATGTTATAAAGCTCTTCAGACTCCGCTTCAAAACCCTATACTCTGATGTGTTTCCACCTATTGATATTTATATCCTACCACATATAATTTGCAACCTTCTTCCCAATATGTTGCTCCATATGCTCTTGAATCCTATCCAAATGAGGATTCTAGGATAACTCCTCAGCTCTCACCCATCGATCCTTCCAAAAGTCTATTGTTTACCCATTTCCTAGAATCCATCTAAGACCTTTCTTGAAAATATCCCTACTCATGAGGATTACCTTCCAAAAAGCAGACCCCCTGCTTGCTAAGTTGTCATTAAGGAAGTTCACACCTTGGAGGTATTTCCTTCTAACTATGGTAGTCCATTCATTATCAACCTTAGTCAATAACCACCATGCTTGTTTGGCTAACAGAGTTATATTGAGATGAGCAACTCTCCTCAATCCTAACCCTCCATCAGCTTTAGGTTTGCAAACCTTGTTCCAACCTACTAAATGGGTCCTTTTCTTATCCTCAGTCCCTGACTAGAGAAATTTTTTTGAAGCTGCTCAATTTTGTGATACACCTTGTTGGGAGCTCTGAACACTGATAGGAAGTAAATGGGTATACTTTGAAGTGAAGCCATAGTTAAAACTACTTTGCCTACTTGAGATAACAGATGTCCTTTCCAACCTGCTAGATTTTTTTGGATCCTCTCCAAAACTGTGTTCCACATTGATCCTTCAAGTTTCCCCGTAAACAAGGGAAGACCTAAATAGGATGTGGGAAGGGATGCAATCTAACATTCCATGATCCTTGCTATGTTGTTTTGCCTAGGAATGGGGGTATTGATGAAATAAAGTTTGCTCTTATAAAAATTCACTTTTTTTCTAGTCGCTTCTTCATACATTATGAGAATATTTTTAATCCTTCTTGCCTCAACCACAGAAGCCAAATTCAATAGCAATGTATCATCAACAAATTGCTGATGTGTCATTAGGGTAGTTAGCAACATGGCCTTGATACCAGCTATGAGTCTAGCTACCACTGCTGCCTTAATGGTTCTTCCTAAGGCCTCATCTACGATGATGAACATCATAGGAATTATGGGATCTCCTTGTCTTAAACCATATTTTCTTTGAAAAAAACCTACAGTAGACCCATTAACCAAAACTAAAAAACAAGGCTTAGAAATGCACTCTCTTATTAACTTGACCCATTTCATGTTGAAGCCAAATTTTAATAAAACTGCCTCTAGAAATTCCCAATTTATCCTGTCATAAGCTTTGTTCATGTCTAACTTTAAAGTCATGACTGCTTTTTTGGTTTGAGTGGCTATATGAAGAGCCTCATGAACGATAATAACTCCATATAAGATTGATCTTCCTTGTACAGAACTTCCTTGACTTGGATCAATGATGACCTATAGAACTTTCTTCAAACGGTTGGATAAAACTTTGGACAAAATTTTATAGGATATATTACACAGGCTAGCTGGCCTAAAGTCAGCCATAGTCTTGGGGTTGGGGAATTTAGGGATCAAAGCAATGAAAGTGAATTGAAACCCCTTGGAATATGATTTGAACTTTGGAACTCCTTGATTGCAGCAATAACTTTTGCTCCAACAATATCCCAACAAACTTGGAAAAACCGTAGTGAAAACCCATCCGGCCCAGGAGCTTTTTCAAGATCCATGTTAAACAAAGCCTCCTTGATCTCTTCATTTGAAAAATTTGTTGTAAGAGACTCGTTAATCATTTCATCAATGAGTTGTGGAATGAATTGAAGGAGAGAGTCCTTTTCTTGGGCATTACAGGCCCGTTATTCACCCAATAATGAATTGAAAAAATTAACAGCCTCATCCCTGATCTCCTAAATGTTTTGAGTTGAGGATCCATCCACCTTAGTTAAATTTCTAATATTATTGTTGCTTCTAAGCTCAATGTGGTAACATGGAAAAACTTTGAATTAGAGTCCCCTTCCTTTAGCCATAATGCCCTTTATTTCTGCCTCCAATACATCTCCTCACAAGATGAAATATTATAAAACTCACAAAGGGTTTTCTTCTCTTCAGTCCTTGTCACCTCATCATAGGTTCCATTTTGGATTTTGCTTTCTATAATTATCAGTTTTTCCCCCACTACTCTCTTATTCTCAAAAATATTTCCAAAGACTTCTTTATTCCATATTCTAAGGTTGTTTTTCACCATCTTAAGTTTTTGAGATAGTTTGAAGGAAGCACTTCCATGGATAGGCTGCTGCCACCATTCCTCTATTTTTTTCTTGAAGTCCAAATGTTTAACCCACATTGAAAAAAATCTGAATGGATTTTTAAAGGAGTTAGCCTAAAATGCCTCCCACAGAATAATATTATGGTTTGAAGTGCATTTAGGAAGGGCTTGTAACGTTGAATCACCAAAAATTGTTGTAGCTTCCTTGGATAAAAAAAACTTGTCCAACCTTTCTTGAATTAGCTGACTTCCTATCCTCTTGTTACTCCATGTAAATTTGGCTCCTTTTAGTCTTACATCCATCAATTCATTTGTGTTAATGAATTCATTGAAGTCCTCCATGCTCCTTGAGGGTAACCTAGATCCTCCCTTCTTATTAGATGGGTAAAGGGGGGTATTGAAATATACCTCAATCACCCAAGGAATGTCTTTAAAGGCTTGGCTCAAATGCCCCAAAAACTCCCATAGTTCAGACCACCGTTGGACAAAGGTGGGGGCATAAACATTTGACATAATCCAATTCTTATTAGTATGAAAATCATGAAATAATACACTTAAGACTCTTTCATTTGCCTGAATAATACTTTCTTCTATTTTAATAGGATACCATAATATCATGAGGCCCCCAGATGCTCCTCTCACCTATTGAAAGGCCACTTCCCCTTTCTTCCAAATCCTTCTAGCTATAAGTGTTGATTGTGCCGCATCTGTTTTGGTTTCTTGAAGAAAAATGATAGTAGGATTCCAATCCTTCCTTATAGACTTCACCATCCTTTGTTTTGGTGGGCTATTTAGGCCTCTCACATTCCATGAGAGAACCTTCATTTAGACTAATTTTATGGATGTATGGTCTTTTCCAAAAATTTCACTAACCATCTCAGATGATCCTCTATTGTCATAGATAGTTAGCAACTAGTTCAGATGGTCACATAGGATAATGTTAGAAAAAGAGACTAGACCAAAGAGCTTATGGCTTGTAGGTGAGTCCTTCAAACCCAGTTAGAAATAGGTCCTTTACATCCATTTCCATTTCCTATTATCCTCCTTAGTTTAGTTAGAGTTTTTAGTATAAAGAAGTGCTTTAGATCCATTCCTTTGATAGAGTATTTTTAGGCTCCCCTTTATTGCAATCCTTTATTCTCTATCATAAAAATAATAACAAAAAAAGAGGGGCATGTTATATTTGCTTGCACTTGGTTGTCTCATTTTCAAAAAAAAAAATGTTAGCTTCAATTTTCCTTTTTCTTGCATCTCAAAAAAAGAAAAATAAAAAGAGCATGATAAGCCTAGGCTTCATTTTAATTACATGAAAGTGAAAAGGTACATTTATAATAGGTTTCCTTTTCTTTTTTGAGTATCAAAACAAAAAGAAAAGAATCAAAATTCTTGTTCAATAATGTGGCTATTTTCCTTCCTTCTTTGTTTTCTTCTTGTTTGGTTTTCATTAGCTTAGATAGCCTAGTATGGCATAGTTTCCTTAATGTATTGTTTTAGATCAAACACATCTATTATAATTTATATTTGTTGTCATTCAAGTAGTTCAGTTGCATCATATGAATAATTTTGAATTCCCTAGCATAGGTTGCACTTTTGAAATCCCTAGTGTAGGGCAGTTTACATTCACCTTAGGGTAAAATTTGTTCATTGTCCTTTTTAGGAGTAGGTCCCCTATCCCTATAGGGTAGTTGATTTTTAATATCCCCTATTTTTTGTACCTTTTGAAAGAAATTTTCACTATTTTTTCCCATTGACTATGTCTGGGACATAGGTCTAACCATCCCTACCATTTTTCAATGTCGATTTTCTTTGTTCAACCATCCCAGATGGTTGATTGTTGTTATAGACGGTTGTATCTGTGACTTAATATCCATTTTGTAACTTATAGAAAAAATCATTTGCCACATTTTGTTATGGAATAGGTAGTCTTTATCCTATCTACCACCTACATTTGTTTTTAGATCTACACTTTAGGTCGTAATTGTATCTTGCATCTTAGGATAGTTGCATACCATATCAGATTTTCCTAGGGGTAGTCTTGGTCATTGTACATGCATTTAGTTATTTTTACAAAAAAATAATAAAGGAAATAAATTATAAAACAAAAAAATCAAACCAAAATAAAACTCAATATAAAGAACAAGTGAAACACACAATAACCAAGTTTTGCATACACTTAGCACTTTTGATTCTACACTCTTTTATACATATACAGTGTGAGGAAAACCTCCTAGCGATATGGAATTCATCCCTAGCTATTGGTTGAGCCCTAGATCAACTATTTAGTAAACATAGTTTCTTGAACTTCATCACCAAGAAATTGGTTACGCTTGGGACTAGCTCAGGGTAATATTTTAGGCTAGATACCCTTTTACACAGGGCTTAATAATTAGTGGAATGTTGTTCTTGTTTGAACCTACCTAAGGGTGAAGTGAAAGTCTAGGTAGATCGATAACAATACTAAGATAGTTTAGCCTCTCTTAGGAGGTACTTTTTGATCCCTTAGGTTACCCCTTTAACAACCATCCATCCTAGGAAGCTGTATTAGTTGTTTGTGGCTCATTCCTTAAAATGGAAGTAGGTATGAAAATGCCCTTATATAATTCACTCCACCATCTACATTTTATATTTCTTAGGTGTAGCAACATAAAAACACATAAAAAAAAAAACAAACCACTTTCAAAACC
This sequence comes from Wollemia nobilis, assembly GCA_028583015.1. Classification (NCBI taxonomy): domain Eukaryota; kingdom Viridiplantae; phylum Streptophyta; class Pinopsida; order Araucariales; family Araucariaceae; genus Wollemia; species Wollemia nobilis. The sequence continues at coordinate 2,243,682 of JAQPPZ010017001.1, read as the reverse complement.
TTTTTTTTAATTTTGGCCAACATCTCTCCAAAAACACTATCACTTTTCAATATTTTACAAAACACTACAAAATATCACAAAAATATTTCAAATAAAAAACATGAATAAAAAGCCAAAAAAATATTGTACAATCAAAGAATGTTCAAAACCAAAAAAATTGTTTGATTTTTTGCTTTGCTTATGCATTTATTGTGATTCTATTTTTGGGAAAACTCACCAAAACTCACTCTTTTGCCTTCATCCCATAATCTTACCATTCCTATACCTTGTTTTTATTTTTCTATTCCATGGTATTGACTTATCATCAAGCCCAAGCCCAAGCCCATGCTTAATTTCAAGCTTCCATGGCCTATTTTAGCTAGTACTCCTATACTTTGATTACTTATTTAATCCATTAGAGGGACATATCTCAAGTTTACCATGATAACCCCCTCTGTAAGCCCTCCCATCATAATTCATGTCCCCTTGAGAATCCTCATACTAGATATGACCCTGGTATGATGCATCACATTATCCATGCTGCCATTCTTGATATCCCTCATTTTTAGATACCTTTATCTCCTTCAAACCCTCACTTCATCCCCTTTGATAGTGATTCTTGGTGAAATTTTAATATTGGGTCCCTTACTCCATATACATCACCATGACCATCCTTGTTATCTCTCAATATTCCATATCACATAGTCCCTTCCCTCCATCAAGAGTAAACCTACTCACACACATCCTCTCAACCCCTCACATCAGATCCAACCACATCCCCTTTTAAAATTGCAACTACTTCAACTCAGACTTCTTAGTTAACACCTAATTATGACATCATTGATATATATTTAATTAAACCACCTTATGTATGCATGAACCATTCATACACAATTGGTAAGTCAATGTCCTTTGATCCAAACCAATCATATTCATCTAAATAGGCCCATCAATCACAAGTGCCTCATATTCCAAAATTCTCATCCTACACCCATCCTGACTTTAATTAATCTCACTCAAATCAAGTCAATGTTATCTCTCAAACACCCACCTTAATACCTTTTGCAATTTATCCTCCCTTGTTTGTCATCATTCAACCTCTTGGTGTACATGTTGCACAACCTCATCTATAATATTCCTATAATCCTCATCCTAATATTTTAGTTTCTATTCAACAAGGTTACCAAGCCCATTATCCTCTCTCTCAAGGCTATTATTCTATGCAACAAGTGCTCACCAATGCTACCTATCAAAAAAATACCCTTCATATAGCATTCACATCCTTGAATAAAAATTATAGGTAATCAATCCACATCCAATTATAGGTAATCAATCCACATCCTCCTCCCACATCAACCCATAACACCTTATTCACCCAAGATTCATCATGGGCCTCTCACACATAGAATATCTAGGTAAAAATGCTCCCACATCATAACACCTATCAGGGGCCATTGACATAGTTTCAAAATATACCTGCAACACATTATTAACAACAATATTACACCCAAATACATACCAACCAACAATAAAGACATATGTACCAGTATCAACCTCCATTAAACCCCCTCAAGCACCTTCCACTTCCATGCAACCACATCCTGATTATAAGGCATATCCTCAATACCACCAGTACCAAAACCCTCCATCCAATATATATGGGACCCAATCATAGTATCAATATCAACTACCTCCTTATAAATAGCCTCCTCAGACACCATACCAAGCTCAATCATAGTAGGTACAATCAACCTCCACGTATCAACAACCTCTATCCTACCAACATCCCACCAATAATTATCCATATTTTTATCAAGCACCCACCACATATCTAAATCAACCCCCACTTATCAAAAACCAAGCCCAATAGTCATACCTTCCACCATCTTACTCCATCTCTCAACCATCCTTGGATGCATTCCAATTGTTGGCTAATCAGGTCAAAAATTTGGAGCTATAGTCCATTAGTATTGGATATATAAGCCTACCCTTAATTAACTCATAAACCATCCAATCCACCCCTCCATACCTTCATCACCATATCCTCCTAGTTTTGGCGTGCTCAAGCTTAACAAATTCAAAGAAGACAAGGATCCTCAAGAGCACGTGAGCACTTTTATGAATGCTTGTTTTTTCATTCAAGAAAATGATCCTCTTATGCTCTACACTTCTTCCCAAACCCTTGGGAGATATACATTATACTGGTGTAGTCACTTTACCAATCATAGCATATTCACTTTTAAACAAATAACCAAATTATTTCTAGAGTGTTTCTCACTCAATGTTAAGAAGAAGACTACACTAACTGATTTATAAAATCTCTATAAGTCTGAAGATGAGCCTATCCTATATTATGGCAAATGGAGAACCATAATCACTAAATTTCCCTTAATCTTGCATATGACTGAGCTAACTTGAATTTCTATGAGGAGTTACTCAAAGCCCATCTTTTTACTATTGCAACTTCAACAATACTGAACACTCGAGGAAGCTCTAACTTAGGCCAAGATTATTGAAGATATCAAAATTCAAGAAGGTGATATCAAAATTAAGAAGAAAGAGTGGTCCAACAAGAATAATAAAGACAATTTTAATAATCAACCTAAGAATGCTCAAGTAAATTAGCTGGTGTTGACCATACAAGCCCCTTCACAATCACAACCTCAAGCTCCACCTCTAAGGTAACTACATCATCCACTCCCACAACAACAATCCCAACCATAATGTCCTCATTTGCTATATTTATATCCACTAATGTAGCTAAAATACTAGGTTGTATCACCTCCACCCTAGATCTAAAATTCTAATCATCTAGACAACCACACTAGATGCCTTAACCCTTGACCCCCTCACAATTTCACTCCTCTCACTGAGCCACTTTCAACCATTTTTCAAAGACTTTATGAAGGACAAGCCATAACTTTATCATGAGTACAACCCAAATATCCTAATAAACCTAAAGAAAGATATTATAAATACTATATTTTCTATGTCTTCCACCATCAGAGGGTCCATGACTTAATAATTGCATGCAATTTAAACATTTGGTACAAGATTTAATTGAAAAGGGGACTATCCAAGTTGACAACTCTCTTATCCCACCAAATTAAAATCTTGGTATTTATCAAACCTGATTCCCTAACATGGAGTACCACAATTGAGTATTGGGCATTGAACTTCCATCACACCACCAAACCAAGTGAATCATGATAATACTCTTCCACACTACCAAGGTTTTATTGGGATGATTCATGTGGTCACTCACAACCAAAGGTATTTTTATCGATCCTTAAAATCCAATGGCCCTTACAATAACCCTATCACTCAACCAAAAACACCACCAGTACAACCTACACATTTTCTTCCAATTCACCTTGCAACTCCCCCTCCATGACCCATCATTTCATTAAGGATTCATCTCACTCACAACCTCAAATTAACATCTACCAAGCTCTTGATCTATGATATTATTCAACATTATTCCCACACTATGAGACATTAATGGACATCCTTAAATCCATTAAAATACAAGGCCCAATACCTGAATACCTTTTCCCACTTTGTAGGGAGCATCCAAACTTGCATGGAGCCCTCGATCATTTTATATGACTATGAAATTAAATTCATGCCAATCGAGTTACCTAACCCCTCTCTACACATAGTTTCTCATATAGATCATCACTCTTTTAAATGTGTATTGGTTAACGCTAGATATTCTATTAACTTCATTACCTCCATTGCTCTTCAACACCTTAACCTTCCACCTTCCCATGTAGCCACATCCATATTCACTCTTTAGGATTTTAATGATGCCTTATGCTCCACACTTGAAATAGTGGTTTTTCCCATCCAAGTTTGTGTAAAAACCGTCCACATGATCCTCCATATCCTTTAAGGGGAAATATAATACAATATACTTCTTGATATACCATGGATAAGGGATATGATATGCATCCCATCATCCTCATACCATTATCTTAAATATGTTCATGAGGGTCATTTTCATTGCATCCATGCTAACGATGAACCATTAAAGTATTACAACCTAATATCCAATCCATATGATCCTCTCCTTCCTTCCACACACCTAACCATAACTCTAGTAACATGTACACTTAGCACTCACCTATTCATACAAACTACTCAATCTCATTCACCTTTGGATCCCTCATACACCCCTTCTTTTCTTTCTACCCATGTGTACCCCTATCAACCTCTACCACATTACCTCAACCCTCCCCATTTGGCTTAGTCCCTTTATTCTATATAGCCTTCATCATCCCAACTTCACCTAACCAACCCTCATCCTTCTTCCACCTCACTCACCACTATCAAACCCTCATCTACCATTTTGTCCTTTTGCATCCCTTTCCCTTAGGCTAATAGATTCATGCCTAGAAGAGGGATAGAAGTCATAAGCCTATGCCTAAATGTGAGGGGTACTTGGTGATGTACCTCCTTTGGTGATGGTTGACTGATTTGGGGGTTCACCAAGAAGTTGTTTTAAGACCACTTCTAATTCTAGACAATGGGGAATGTTTGAATTTATTCCTTTTAATTAAAAAGCACCTATGTATGGCCAGATTGCAACCAGGGGCTAAACTATATGCAATTTTGCTTTCTTTGAAAACAACACATAACAAGAAAAATTTTACTAAACTAAATGCATTGCAATTTCATTTTTTTGGTATTTTATTATGTTTTGAAATGATCTATGCATGAAACAAATACAAACAAATAGAAAATAGAGAAATGGAATTGAAATTTGTTTTGTTGAGCACCTACTTGAATTAGATGGCTGAGCAAAGATAATTCATGTTTAGAATTGCAAATTCATGATTGGAAAGTGATTTGTGTCTAACAAGATGATTCATGGATGCTAGTTCAAATTCACAAAAAAACTACAATAAACTATAAATAAAACACAAAAAATTGCAACTAGGATTTGGGGATCTGCTTAGGTCACTGTAAGGTTTGTCTTAGCAATATGGTAGTAAAATACCTTTGGTCTCTTTAATAAACCATGCATAAAATATGGAAATCTAAGACCTATATACAAATATATGAAAAATAAAATGAAATATATAGATGATGAAGGAATCAAAGTGCTATAAGATGCAAAATAATTAATATAGAATGTGCAGGGTGCAATGATGGATTTGGAAGCAAAAATTTACCCCCAAGCTTGTAACAATGCAAATTAGTGCCTTTATAGTGAATTCACTCTTATAAATTTGAAGTCATGCTACCCATAAATTTAACAAAAATATGCTAATTGTAGATGCATGTACATAAATGAAATGATGATGCAAAAAATGATTTGATGATGCTAAAACAATTACAAAATGACCTTCTCACAACGGGGATCTTGTCAATTTGAATTTTGATGATCAAAGTGGCAATGGTAACAAACTGAATCCCAACATCAACAAGGTAAGTTCTAAGGTAGTTCTACAATTTACAAGAAGCTTATCTCCTATTACTCAACCTACAACAAAATGGTCAGTTCTCTCACAATAATTCTCAAGTTAGCCATAATTCTCCAATTTATTATAAGTTTTCATAAATGAGAATTAGCCTCAATTAGGAGGTAGACTGCTAAATTTAAGGCCTTCATATGGATGCAAGAAAACCATAAAAATCATGATTTGGGGGGGTAGTTTAGTTTATTAGGCATATTGGTAAAAATTCCAATTTGAGAAAATTCATGGGTAGGATTCCTAGCCATGAATTTGTGGAAGTTATGGTATCTGACCAATTTTAGACCAAATCGCAATGATATACAAGTGGTTTAATGGTTTTCAATTTTTAATGAATTTATGGGTAGGATTCCTTGGTGCGAATTCACTAAAATTAGATAAAAAAATATAAGTTGCGGTTCGCAAGCAGTTTTGGTAGCATAAGAAAAAATATGGGCTAATGAGGGGTGATCTTATGTGCATTAGGGGGGGTTATGGAATTATGGCATGGGTCAAAATTACTTTTCTACATATACCTCTTACCCATGCCTCCTTATCTTCACATCCTACCCCTCTTATTACACCCCCTTACCCCAAACCAACCACCTTGGCTAGTTAAAACCCTAAACCTATCACCCTAGTTTCAACCTCTTAGTCATACAAAAGAATGCATGTTGCTACCACACCTTTGGCCCCCACCACCACTCCTCCTATAATTATACCATGTGAGTTCATCCCTCCTATCATTATTTGATTCCAACTCTCTCATTTGTCATTGAAAAAACCACCATGATCTCTCCACTAGTGCACCCAATATTGTCATCCCTCCTAGTTTTCCCAACCATTCTCCCTTTCACTCAACCTAAACCTCCACCTCCTCTAGATGCCTCTTATATACATCCCACCATCCTTGATGCTCCTCCATTATCTCTACACATTTATCTCCATCTTCATACAAATTTTTGCCCCTGGTTGATGAGGACTTGAAATTCCCTTTATCAATTAACACTTCACTCACTCAAGTTGCAATTCACATGACTAATCCTAGCATAGTCAAGTACTTTGTTCAAAATGTCACCTTTACACCACAAATAATTGAGTTAGTTAGGGATTATAATTGACTATGAGATCCTCCCATAGCTATAGGTGTAGTCTATCCTATGGGTTCCTCCTCTAATCCCATTAAATTTGTATATAATAAAATCAACACTAGCATAGATCAACCACCTGATAGGGAACCTAAACCACCATTTTTTGGCAATACAAACTTGTCAAATCCTTCCTTTTCCTTATGATACCTTCATCATTTCAAATAGCATAGCTATAGCCTTATATATTATGAGAAAGGTATTCACAACATCCTTTAGCCCCATTATCAATTTTCCTACTAATCGATACAATTTAGAATATGCATGATCCCATTCATCTAATCTGCTGATCAATTTACTTCAATGTATTACCCTTGGTCTCATTAAAATAAAATGATGATGATTTCATTGACCATGAACCTATACATATTTCACCTAATGATTGTCCTAAATTGGCCACCATTATGCCTTCCCACTTGAATCTTCATAATATTATCTTGATGAAATATTTGAATAACTTTCAATTTCTTGTAATAGTTCTAAAGAGGATTTGTCCTCAATTATCCCCATAACTTTATCCCATGGATGATTGTAACATCTACCTACATCTGTTTCCCATTACTCACCCTATCATTCTATTCTCATTCCTTTAAAGTGTGTTGATCCCCTTGTCCAACCACTACTAGCTCAACCTTACCCTCATCCCTCCATTGTAGCACAAATTCTCCCTCACGGGTAATGGAACACAAACTCTAATCCAATTCCTCACCTGCTACCACAAATCAACATGATCTACATCAATATTTTTGCTCTAATTTACAATCCAAATTATCCTTCTAACACCATTCACATCAATATTAGCCTCATTTAATTTTATTGCCTTTTCTCACCTCCTTCCCCATATGATTTCTTTCCCTTAAACCAACTTATCTATGAAGCCAACTAGTACATTCCACTCTTGCTTGTTGCTTCACTTGTTTGTCAAGCTAACCTTAGACTTAGATCCATTGATCCCTATCAATACCACTGATGGCATACATGTTATTCCTACTTTGCATTATTTTTAAAAATGTTCCCATATGCTTGTTGAATATACCATTAACATTGATCTTAGAAATGACCCTACAAACCCTTAAATCATCAAGCTTAGCCAAGGCCTTTCGACTAAATAAAGGGCACAATTCATAGCCTTGTTAAATAAATACAAGCAAGTATTCACTTGGTCCTATAAGGATATGTCTAGCCTTAACCCTAATTTAGTGGTCCACAACCTCATCTTGCATCCTCATGCCAAGACAATTAAATAAAAATTGTGTAAAATTCATCCCATTGTGTTTCTCTTGGTCAAGGAAGAATTGCAAAAGCTATTAGATGTGGGTTTTATTAAACCCATTGACTATACAAAGTGGATCTCCAAAATTGTGCTCGTTAGTAATCCCAATAAGGAAATTTATGTATGCACTAATTTTTGTAACCTAAATAAAGCATACCCTAAATATGACTTTCCTTTGCCCAATATTGATAAACTTGTAGATTCTACCGTTGGCCATGAAATGCTCTCCCTTATGAATAACTTCTTAGGATATAACCAAATTCATGTTAGCCCTATTGATCAACAAAAAAAATCCTTTATAATGCCTTGGGAAACACTTTGTTATAAATTTATGCCATTAAACCTTAAAAATATAGGAGCCACCCTATCAATGTGCCATGATGTACATATTTCATGATTACATGAATAAGATCATCGAAGACTAAGTGGATGATATTCTATAAAAAATCAAAACTTATCTTAGACACCATTTTTGATCAACTTTTAGAAAATAATTTTTGACTTAATCCCAATAAGTGTGTTTTTGGTGTCACTTCTAGCAAACTCTTAGGATTCATAGTCTCCAAGCAAGGTATTGAGGTCAACCCTCACAATACCAAGATCATAATTGAAATACCTCCTCCTAAGAACCTTAAATAATTACATGGCTTGTAAGAAAATATTCAAGTGATTCATCACTTCATTACACAACTCTCAGACAAATACAAGCAATTTAACCATCTTCTCCAAAAGGGGCTCATTTTCACCTAGAATCAAGAATGTCAACAAGCTTTTGATACCATAAAAAATTATTTTATGTCCCCACGTATTTTATCACTACCTCATTCATGCATTCCTTTCCATATGTACATTTTTACCATTATTTTTAATTAAGTACCATGTTGACCCAAAATAACAAGAATAATCATAAGTAAGCAATCTATTATATCAGTCATACCTTAGTAAGCTATGAGACTAGATATGCCTACATGGAGAAGCTTTTTCTTATTGTGGTATTCAACACTAATAAAATTTACCACTACATGCTAAATAAAACAACTTACATCATTTCTAAGGAAAACCCTTTCCATTACATTATGAGTCATACCTACACCAATAGTAGAAATACCAAATGGATAATGTTCCTCATAGAATTTGACCTTGAATTTATTAGCCAAAAATCCACTAAAGGTTAGGTCATCATTGACTAGCTCACTAAATATCCACTTTCTACTAACACACCTCGCATAGTCGAGCTCCTTGATGATTCTATCTTCATCATTACAAAACAATAAGAACCAGTTGAATCCAAAGATGTTGATCTCACTCTTTTATTTGACAACTCTAAATGCGAATGAGAAAATTGTGTTGGGATAGTATTTTTCACACTGCAAGGAGTCCCTATCCCCTTCTCTTTCAAACTTGACTTCCCTTACATTAACAATAATATAGAGTATGAAGCCCTAATTTTGTGACTCCAAACCATTATGGCTATGTGCATTAAATACCTTTGAATCATAGGTGAATCTCAAGTTATTATTAATCAAATTTAAGGGATGTACCAATGTAAATACCTAGTTTTGAAAGCTTGTAAGGAGCTAGTTGATAAACTTCTCATCAATTTTATTTGGTACAATATTGGTGACTCATCATGGTCAACCAAACACTTTGTCGATACTATGGTCTCCCTTGGGTCCCTTATCTCATAGAACCCCTTTAACAATGTTTTTTATTGTTTGCATTTCCAGGATTTCCCAATATACTCTCTCTCATGATGCTTCTTCAAGTTGATGGGATATTAATTTTGTTCATGCAATACCATACCACAACTATCTCTCTCAAGTGTGATACTTTCTCAAGTTTGGAACCCTCCCTCTAGAATTACCCTCAACTAGAAAATAAACATTTAAAAAAAAAGGTATCTCGATACATTCTTTTAGAGGATGTCCTTTATCATAAAGTATGTGATGGTATTCTCCTTTGTTGCCTTAAACTATAAGACGCGACTTGGGTAATCTCTCAGGTGCATGGCAACACATGTGGTGGCCATTTCAATGTGATGGACATCACAAAGTGCATATTGTGCATGGGCTACTTTTGGTCCATAATGGAGCATGATTATTGTACATACATAAAGAAATACCTCAAATATCAACATCATTCCAACCCAACATATTTAGCCTCATAGGCTTTGCAACCCATCCAAGCAATATGGCCCTTTTTCCAATGGGACCTTGATCTTATTGCCAAAATTTTCTCTATTTCTTAGGGTGACATATATTTTTTTGGTAGATTGATAAATTAAAATGGGTTTTGAAAGGGACCCAAAACCTTATTACAAAAGGTGTAGCATTATAGCTAAAAAAAAAAAAGGTATTAAAAATAAAAATGGTAATCCCATAAGGAAGATCCCAGCCACAAAGGTAAACAAAACATGTAAAAAAACCTAGAACACATAAACTAAAATACAAATATTTTCCACAACAAATTAGATATTTTCCATAGAAAAAAGAGGAAATCAACCTTTAGTGATCTCCGTTTGGTCTTCTAAGGTGTCGCTTCCATTCTTGAAAAGTTTCTTGAGTCAGATGTGAAGCTCCTCCATGGTTTTGTTAGATTATTTGATAGATTGTCCAAGTAGACCTAGTGGCATTAGTAGTAGCGATAACGTTGACTGTATTATTTGCTACATGGGTAAGAATGTAATTCTGAAGCATAATAGCAAAATTTGGCTTCAATGTACTTTTATCATTAGAATTTTAAGGGTCACCTTTGAGGGGTACTATCGATCTTAACCTTATTGGATATTTCAGAGCATTGAGCCTTGCTCGAACTTTTTCAAAACTAGTAGAATCAATGATATATTATTCCTTAAATAATGATTCCTTATCTCAAAACTAGTAGAATTGAACTCCTACTTCACAAAACTAGGGGTATTTGACTTTGGTTTAGAGGAGATAAACTCAAGATCATCCTCATTTTTGGGTACCTCAATAACAGGGGTAATGTGGCTAAGAATTTTCATAGGTAGATCATAAGGGTTATAGGTTATGATAGATTTCATAATGTGCTCATCGAGGGTATGCTTGTAAAGGATTAAGTGCAGACCCTGATGGGTTGGGTGGGTAGACATTTGCTTTATGAAACTTTCAATAGATAGATTTATGGACCTAAATAGGTAATACGGAATTTTAATAAGCTTAATATCCCTAAGGTGGTCTAGGAATGCAAGATGGAAACTATGTAATGGGAGGTTTATGTTGTCAACTATCAAATACTGCTTGATGGGAACCATAACCTAGTCCCAAGGTGAGCGAAGAGATGTCTGAACATTCCCTCCATTATCCCAAATAAAATTTTTACCTTTATCGACTAAATATTTAGTATTGACCATGAAATTATGTTTGTCCCTTCTTATGGTGTGACCGTCAACTAGAAATATAGTAACATCTACAAGTAAATGAATGTTGATGATAAAATCCAAGCCACAAACAATCTCTTTTTTTTCTATGATTTAACAATATCATTTGAAAATTCTTCAAAAATGAAATAAATACATAAGAATGTAGGATATATTTACTCATAGGTTCTAATTGAAGGGTATTAGGCTCGAGGAGGGCCATGGGAATTTTTTAGGAAATGGGCCATGAATAGGGAAGCAAGAGGAAATGATGAATTAAACCATTGTTATCACCAAACTTATACATGTCAAGCATGTGGAATATTCTATATTGAGAAACATCGACCATTAGATGCATCGATTAGTTTAAATGATTGATTTGTGTGTCCTATTTCAATAAACACTTCTTATATGGGAAAGGTACAATCAAGGATGGCTAAATTTATAAAATAGCAGAATCACTAGGAGGAAAGGAGCCCTCAGAAAGGAATTATCACTACCACTAAATATTTTACTAATGGGTTGAAGCCATCCCTCTTGTTAGTAAGATGGGTCCTTGAATCATAAATTTTATCCTCCATAACATTGTCTACCGATTTGACATTCCCTCTAAGATCATCTCTAATAATGGTCCTTATTTTAAGAATAAGTATGTTCATGCACTTTGTAATAAGTACACATTCAACATAGTTTTTTGACATGTTATTAACCCTAGATAAATAAACAAGCTAAGGCTAACCATAAGACTATTATTGCCATATTAAAGAAAATTATTCAAGAAAATCATAAGGACTGGCATATTCAAATCCCCTTGGAATTTTTGGTTTATCAAACTTCTTTCTCATTAGTCTATGAAGTTGAGGTGATAATGAATCTTTATATTGAAATCTTGTTCTTGTGTGTCACTTTATAAGAGTTTATCGATGATGACACTATGTGACAAGCATGACTCGATCAATTTAATCTTCTTAATGAATGACACATCAAAACTTTAGAGCATCTTTGTGTGTACTAAATTTGAGTCCAATGTGTTTATAATTTCAAATTCCATCCCCAATAATTCCAAGTTGGAGATCTTGTCCTTAAGGAAAATTAGCAAAACTTCTACTTGTCTCCTGTAGACAACTAAAAATCACACATTTTCACTTACCTCGTGTTCATGGTTGATTAAATCACAAAAATCATAGAATTGCAATAATTAGCCTTAAAAAACTATGCATTTATTAAAAGTACTATGCATAATCTCTTTGGACCACTTAAGCCATTTTCTATGCTTAACCATGTTCCTCATGTGACCACCATAAAAAGCTTAACCTTGGTAAACCTTTACCTTGAACAAATGTTACATAATGAGAAAAAAAACTACTTTATCATTAAAGTGCACTTAAAAGGATAAACTCATGTCTAATTAGCATTAATCATAATTAATCCCTAGCCTTCCATGCCATCCCCTTGACCTTGGTCTAACATATGGTCAACCTAATTAGGGTTAACACTAATCCTTACTGACACAGGTGGGCACCCATAATACTAAGGGATATTTATTCACACATGTGTGCACTACTCTTTCAAATGGATATTTAAAATATCTTCTCTTAAGGCATGGAAGAGGTGAGTCATCTTCCACCTCATACTCCACATAGATGAAGTATTCCTTCACAAAAAAACCCATCATGAGGCACATTGCACATGGGCCACCTCACAAAGAATATCTCATGATGGACACCTCATAGGGGACACCTCATCCCCTCCACTAGCCTCTCCAAATTTCTATAAATAGTAGTCATTTTCTTCTAAAAACCATCCACCCTAATTTTACATAACAAAACTCTACAAAAATCCAATTAAACCATCATCCATCAATCACCATAAAAACATTCTCTTTGTCCTATTTTGTGTACTATTGTGATAGGTTTTGATAGGTACCAAAGAAATTTTGGCAACAGCCAAAAGTTACAATAGTTGTAGAGTAGTATCATCTTCTACAAAAACCGAAAAAGGATAATCATAAGCAGAGTTGTAGGGTACCCCATGACCCATAGTCGATCGCACCCTAGGGTGTGACTCTGGCCAAAGTTCAATCACAAGTGGTAGCAAGCCACAAAACCCTTTAGATAGGTAACTTGCACTAATTTTTCTAGCATTTATAGTTATTTTTGGAAACTTTCATTATGCATCATATTAGTTTATTTTGTATCTTTTGTCTTCATCAATATGGGATCTAATCCATGATAGGTCTCCAAAATTTCTAACCTATTTTTTCAATTCATATAGGTCTTGAGGATAGGTTTGATCAATAGTGGCACACTAGAATTAAGCCCACCCAATTTGAGGATCTTTGGAAGAGATATTCAAGACATTTTTGACTCATTTATTGAAGAAAAGGGACCTTCATCCCATTAAATCCCACTTTGTAGCCTTCTAAGGTAAATTTATAAAGAAAAGGAGAATCTCTTGTAACCTTTTTTGATCATATAGATTATAATACAATAGTCTATTTTCATTCATTTTTATTATTACATGCACGATGAGACCCCCACTATTTTTCTTCTTATTAGTTAACCCATTCAAGTAGGTTGATTTTTACTATTTTTTTGTGTTACATGTGATACAAAATCATCTAGAACCCTGTATAAACCTTGAAAATACAACTCAGGTCTAATACAACTATCTTTATGGTTTGCAAGCTAGAGTCGTATGGTAGGGTGTGACCCACATGAAGTTGTAGGGTACCCTACGACCCAACCAAACACTCCAAGAAATGGTTAAGGATCAAGCTCTTACACAACCGATAACAATCATTTATTTGTAGGTAAGTTTGAGGGATTGATTTTCCATCATATATGATTGCTATCTCCCTTTATAAATATAGACTCTGTAGGACAAAAATCTCCTAAAAAACTAGCATCCCCAAATGTATAATCAACCCTTCTCTATTAACTTTGAGCTTTGGCAAAAATCGATACTACACGATCTTGCTAGGTTCTTGTTTTTTAGTTTTGGTAAAACTTGGTACCACACCATCTAGCTAAGCTTTTATTGTTTCTTGAACTCCTAAAAAACTCGGTATCATACCATCTTGCTAAATTCTTATGTTTTTTAGCTTTGTCAAAACTTAGTAGCTCACCATATTTCTAGGTTATTGTTCTATTTGTGTTTACAAAACTCGGTACTACACCATCTTGCAAACTTGTGTTTATTTTACATCTTGCCTTCTTAGGAATTTATTTTTTCACAAGAAGAGATATATTATTCTTTGTAGTTGCATGTACTTACCCATAGAAAAATTTACTATCAAAAAGCTCAAATTTAGCCTAAATTCATCTTTTTCACTAAAGTCGCATGGTAGGTTGCGACCCTGATTAGTCACATGGTAGGGTGTGATCGAAGCTAAGATGCTCTTCAACCTCTAAATTTCATTCTCAAAGACTTACAGGAGTTGGAGACTATAGGTAAGTTTGTAAAACCTATCCCTCTAGTTCAAAAACAACAAAGTTCCAAAGAAATTTTATCTTCTTACTCCTTCAAACACATTAAAATCACTTTAGTATTTCTTGCAAGAAGTTGGGAGTCACTTAGAGAAGGATTATAAATAATTTTGATCATTCTATGAATACATGTGATCTCTTATTTTGTTCATATTGGAAAATATTTCATCATAGCTTTTTAAGTTTTACAAAACACATTGTGCATAGTTTTTATTTACATCTCTCTTTATTTTCAAAAGGTATTTTACTTTTGAAAAAAAAAGAAAAAGAGTTTTTTTGTTTAGTTTAGCTTACTTTTAAAGCATTTATTGCTTTCTTAAAGTAGGGTACACATTTCACATTTCTTTTAAATAGTGGAAAGATTATATTTCATCACCAATACCCACTCAAGACTAGTGACATTGGCTTTCATCTCCTTCCACCAGCTTGCCTCCTACACACCATAGTAGCCCCCACGAGTGGTTTTCTAGATGTCATCACTAGAAAATCCCTTACTCTTGAAAGAATATTGGAGTAGGAAGGATTAGCAAGCCCCTTTACCACATAGATTTTAAAATAATTAGTGTATGTAGCTATTGTTGGAAATTTTGGGTACTTTGGGTACATTGCCTTTGCTCAAATGTATAATTTGTCATTGATGTCAAGAATCTCTTGAAGGAATTTGATTTAATGTCAAATAATTTGTTTTGATGAAGGTTACGGCATGACAGTTTCAAAGGTCTTTTGCAAACCCCAAGATGACAGGTTCGAGAGAAAGAGCTCACAAAGAAAAGTGTCACAATTTCGTGAAAATTTGCAAGAGAGATTGTACAGACAAAAAAGTGTAATGATTTCATGACAGGTTCAAGAGAAAGAGCTCACAGAGAAAAAGTGTTGCGATATCGCGACATGTCGAGTTTTCACGACCCAAAGAAAAGAAAAGCGCTAAGGAGAAAAAGTGTCGCTATATCGTGACATGTCTGGTGTTCACGACATGAAGAAAAGAAAAGCACTAAGGAGAAAAAGTGTCATGATATCGTGACATGTCGGGTTTTCTTGACCCAAAAAATAGAAAAGAGCTAAGGAGGAAAAATGTCACGATATCACGACATGTCGCATTTTCACGACTTAAGCAGGAGAGAGAAAGCAAGTTAGAAAAATGTCGCGATATCGCGACATGTTGCATTTTCGTGACTTAAGCAGGAGAGATAAAGCAAGTTAGAAAAATGTTGCGATATCGTGACATGTCACATTTTCGTGACTTAAGCAGGAGAGAGAAATCAAGTTAGAAAAATGTCATGATATCGCGACATTTCGCATTTTTGCGACTTAAGTAGGAGAGAGAAAGCAAGTTAGAAAAGTGTCGCGATATCATGACATGTCGCAGTTTCGCGACTCAAAGAGGATAGAGAATGTATGGTGTCAGAAATGTCATGATATCATGACAAAAACAAAAAGGAAGTCTAAGGAAGCAAAAGTGTCGTGATATCGCAACAAAAGCTAAAAAGAAGACAAAGGAGTTAGAAGTGTCGTGATATCGCAACATAAGAAAAGAAGAAGAGTACGCAAGCAGAAAGTGTCACGATATCATGACAAAAGAAAGAAGGAATAGTTCAGAGGTGAAAGTGTCACGATATCATGATATGTTATGTTTTTGCGGTCAACAGCCAAGAAAAAGTTGAAGAGGCAAAAGTGTCGTGATATCGCGACATGTGGCATTGTCGTGGCAACAAAAATAAAAGAAGCTACAGAGATAAAAATGTCATGATTTTAGGACAAGTCGTAAGAGCGCAAGACAAGAAGAAGAACCCGACTGGAATGAGAAGTATGACAGAGGACCAACATCTCCATGGCATTTACAGGGGTAGATACAGGGTGAATACTTGCAGCTAAAATGTGAAGAGTGAAAAAATGATAGTGCAACGACTACAAGGTCAGTTATCGAATGAAGTCTTCGAGCAGTTGAGTTACCGAATATCTTCATGAGTTGAAACCAATGAAGATCAATGACAGCCAACTAAAATTAGGGTTTACAACCGACTAAGTTTAGGGTTTGTATTTGTTATAACAGTCGACTAAGATTAAAGTTTTCATCATGAAAATTTTGTTATAAAAGGAGGGCTATTTGGAGAGTTGATGTGTGGTTGGATGTGTTGTTGAATGTGCTTTGAAGTGTGTGAGATGCAACCGAAAGAGCTCAGATAGCACAGAAGTGGTGTGATGATATTGAAGTGTGCAGAGTGAGAGAAGATTCATGGTGAATTGTTCCAAGTTCCGTTGTGATTGCGTAGAGAGTGCAAAGGTTGAAGTTTGACCAAGTGTGGCTATGATTGCATAGAGAGAGCAAAGGGCAAAGAGAGCACAAAGGGCAAAGACAAACGTGGAGTGCTACTATATGGGTGCAGAGTGTGTGTAGAGAGATGACTGAGAGAAGACTTGTACTAGACCAACTGACTATGATTGGTACAGGTTGCTGAGCTACTGTGGATGTGATCATAGAAGGCAGAGGTCTCTTAGGCTAAGCATTGAATACAAGAGGTCTTTGGTGGAAATGATTTCCATGTGTTTGCAAGAGGTAGAGGCAGTTGATCTTCTGGGGGATCATTTCCAGAGCAGAGGGGAACGTATCTCCTTTGAGTAGAGGCTCATAAATTTTGATTGGGGGAAGGTATCTCCTTTGGGTCGAGGCTCATAAAAATTGTATTTGGGAAGGATTCCCAAAGAACTTTGAGATAAATTTTAGAGAAAATTTTTTTTGGACATAGCCCAACCATTTTGGGTGAACCACATTAAAAATGGGTCTTCAATGTGTGATGCTTTCTATATTGATTAATTTTGTGTTGATGCCACTGCTATCTAAAGTTAAAATTATTAATTGGTTAAGTCTTATATTGTTCACCCCCCTCTCAGTATAAGCTTGTGTTCTTCAATTGGTATTAGAGTTGGTCTCTCCAGAAAGAGCCTAACAGCTTGGAGAAGGATCTATCAGAGGAACATACAGATTCAGAAAGAGATGAAGAGGGTGAGTTCAATCTCAAAGGTGAATTCTTCTTGGCTTTAAGAAAGCTTGAGAAATTCAGGGAAGATAATTATGTTCTCAAGCATCAATGTCAGGAAGAAGAGATAGCAAGATCAGAATTGTCTCAAAGTGTTATAGACTTCAAAATTCTAGCTAAAGAAGGGAAGAAGGTTGAACAGGTTCTGACAGAGGCTCTAAAATGAAAAGAAGTTGATTGCGAGAAACTAGAAGAAGAGGTTATGTCTGTTAGAGTGAAGTTGGAACAGTTGGCTCTCAGACAGAATACTCTATGTGAAAAGCAAAAGAAGGATGGTATCACCATTCATGAAATAGGGTCTTCGAGCAAGATCAATCTTCATCCTGAAGAGCAATGGATTCCAGTTGGTCATAAGAAGAACAATCATCCAAGGCATCAAAACAAGTTACATAATACTTTCCATGGCTATTATTTTTCCTGCAAGAAATTTGATCACAAAGCTATGCATTGCAATAAGTCTTGGAATATCCATAGTAAGGAAAATTTTAACTCTTTTGCACCTCTTATGAATAAAAATTTCATGTGTTACAAGTGCAAGAATTTTGGACATATAGCAAGGATGTGTAGTTTGGATAGATCTAGCCTTGAGTTTACTAAAAAGAGAAATGAGATCAAATCTAAGTCAATGATAGTGAAAACTACTTTTCATGCTCAAGAAAAAGTAGAAAAATGGTATCTTGATAGTGGTTGCTCAAAAAATATGACTGGTGAAAAGGAAAAGTTTTTGGTCTTAAAAGAAACAAATAGAGGAACAGTCAGTTTTGGAGATAACAGGTCAGCTAAAATCTATGGTAAAGGGACTCTTAGTTTGGATGGGAAATCCAAAATAGAAAATGTGCTTTACGTAGAAGGCCTAAGACATAATATTCTTAGTGTGAGTTAACTTTGTGATCAAGGGCACATAGTATCTTTCTTTTCAGATAGATGTGAGATAAGTAAAGAAGAAAATGGAAAACTCATTGCTAGTGCTACAAGGACTCCAAACAATCTTTACATGCTAAGTGAGATAAAAAAGGAAAAGTGTTTTCTAACTCAAGAAGATGAGAGTTGGTTATGGCATAAAATATTGGGGCATTTGAGCTTTGATAATCTTGTCAATATTAGTAACAAGGAAGCAATTAGAGACTTGCCCAAAATAAAAAGGCCCCATAACATCATTTGCGGTCCTTGTCAACATGGAAAACAAACCAAAACTAGTTTCAAATCAAAAGGGTATACTTCTTCAAAACCATTGGATCTTATTCATACTGATTTATGTGGACCTACTAGAACTCAGAGCATTCAGGGAGAAAGCTACTTCATGTTGTTTATATATGATTATTCTAGTATGACTTGGGTTACTTTTCTCAAAGAAAAATTTGAAGCTTTTGAAAAATTTAAAACTTTCAAAGAAATGATTGAAAATGAGACTAACAAGAGAATCAAATGCTTAATATCATATAGAGGAGGAGAGTTCACTTCAAATGAATTTTTGGAATACTGTGAGCAACAAGGAATCAAAAGAGAATATTCAACAACAAGAACTCCTCAACAAAATGGAGTAGTTGAAAGGAAAAATAGAACTATTGAAAATATGGCTAGAGCTATGTTAAATGAGTCAAAAATTTTAGATGGTTTTTGGAAAGAGGCAGTCAGTACGATAGTCTACATTATCACCAGGGCCAAACTTAGAGTCAATCATCATAAAACTCCTTATGAATTGTGGAAAGGAAGACCAGCTATAGTAAAATACTTCAAAGTGTTTGGGAGTAAGTGCTTCATCATAAGGGAAGATCAGAATTTGGGTAAGTTTGATCCTAGGTGTGATGAGGGAATATTTCTTGGATATTCCAATAGAAGCAAGGCCTACAGATGCTTCAACAAAAGAACTCATACAGTTGTAGAGAGCATAAATGTAACGATTGATGAAAAGATAGGGATAAGAGAACCGATCAAGGTAACTCGGTGATGAAATTTTTCAAGAAGAATTCAGAGAGGTTTCAGATGAAGAAGAGGAAAGACAAAAACTGCTTCCCAAAACTCCTTCACGATATGTTTAGAAACATCATACCAAATATTTGATCATTGGTGATCCAAATAGCAGGCAAATAAGAAGAAGAGTCATTCCTTCACATGATTCTACAAATGTTTCATTATTATCTCATATTGAGCCAAAAGATTTCAATGAAGCATGTGCAGATAAGTTTTGGAAAGCAATGGATGAAGAGCTAAATCAAATAGAGAAAAGTGAAACTTGGGAATTGGTTACAAGACCTAAGGACAAGAATGTCATTGACACAAAATGGATATTCAGAAAAAAATTCAATGAGGATGGAAAGATTGTCAGAAACAAAGCTAGGTTAGTATGCAAAGGTTATGCTCAAGTAGAAGGTGTTGATTTCGAAGAGATGTTTGCTCTTATTGCTCGTCTTGAAGCTATTAGAATTTTTTGGCCCTTTCAAGCTTCAAATCATTCAAGGTATATCAAATGAATGTAAATTCAGCTTTTCTAAATGGGGTGTTGGTAGAAGAAGTCTACATAGAACAGCCAAAAGGAGTGTCTTTCTCAAAACAATCAGACTATGTGTGTAAACTAAAAAAGGCCTTGTATGGGTTAAAGCAAGCACCTAGGGCTTGGTACTCAAGACTTGACGGTTATCTTCATGAGCAAGGCTTCAGGAAAGGCATGGCGAGATAGCAATTTGTATATTAAGAATGAAGATGATGATATGTTGATTATGGTTGTCTATGTTGATGATATTATTTTTGGGGGAAATAATACTCAGATGTGCAAAGTTTTTGCTAACACCATGCAGAAGGAATTTGAGATGTCTATGATTGGAGAGTTGTCATTCTTTTTAGGTCTTAAGATTGCTCAATCAAAATATGGTATATTTCTCTCTCAAGGAAAGTATATCAAAGAAATGTTGAAGAAATTTGGGATGATGGACAACAAACCAGTGTGTACTCCAATGATTACAGGGTGCAAGATGAGTAAATATGATGAATCTCTAGTGGTAGATCAGAGGTTGTACAAATCTATGATTGGTAGTTTATTATATATTACAACTACCAGACCAGACATCATGCAGGTAGTTGGGTTAGTAGCAAGATTTCAGGCAGCTCCAAAATATTCTCATGTTATAGCAGTTAAGAGGATATTCAGATATCCGAAGGGCACTATGGACTTTGGGCTTTGGTATCCCAAAGGTGATGATTTCACCCTCACAACTTATACAGATGCAAATTGGGCAGGCATTATTGATGACAGGAAAAGCACTAGTGGTGGAGCATTCTTTCCGGGAAAGAGTTTGGTTTCTTGGCTAAGTAAGAAACAACCTTCAGTTTCCTTATCTACAGCAGAGGCTGAATACATAGCAGTAGTGGCTGGGTGTACACAGGTTTTATGGATGAAGACCACATTGGAGGATTTCAAAGTCAAGAATGAACAGCCCATCTCCATACTTTGTGATAATACAAGTGCCATAAGTATTTCCAAAAATCTGGTAATGCACTCAAGGACAAAGCATATTTCCATCAAGTATCACTTTCTAAGGGAGAAAGTGCAAGACAAGCAAGTCAAGCTAGAGTATGTGTCTACTAAAGAGCAGATTGTAGATATCTTCACCAAACCTCTTCCAAGAGATATGTTTGAGTATCTAAGGGAGAAATTGGGAGTTGTACTCCCACCCCAGAATTAATCACCTCATTAGGAGGTGGGGGAGGGACCAAGCTAAGAGGCTCATTCTTAGTCTTGAACCCCAAAGGTGACCCTTTGCCATTGATGACAAAGGGGGAGAGATATGAGTAAGTGGTAGAGCTTCAAAGTGAAGAGGAAAGCTTCAAGTCATGGGGAGCAAAACTTCAAAGGAAGTTGGTTAGTTGTTAGCACAGTTGGTTTTAGGTTTGTCTCTTGAGAAGTGTTTTCAGTAAAGGTTTGCCATCAATGACAAAGGGGGAGATTGTTGGAAATTTTGGGTACATTGCCTTTGCTCAAATGTATAAGTTGTCATTGATGTCAAGAAGCTCTTGAAGGAATTTTATTTAATGTCAAATAATTTGTTTTGATGAAGGTTACGACATGACAGTTTCAAAGGTCTTTTGCAAACCCCAAGCTAACAGGTTTGAGAGAAAGAGCTTGCAAAGAAAAGTGTCGTGATTTCACGACAATTTGAAAGAGGGATTGTACAGACAAAAAAGTGTCATGATTTCGCGACAGGTTTGAGAGAAATAGCTTGCAGAGAAAAAGTGTCACGATATTGCGACATGTCGGGTTTTTGCAACCCAAAGAAAAGAAATGCGCTAAGGAGAAAAAGTGTCATGATATCGTGACATGTCAGGTTTTCATGAAACAAAGAAAAGAAAAGCACTAAGGATAAAAAGTGTTGCGATATCGCGACATGTCAGGTTTTCGCGACCCGAAAAAAAAAAGAGCTAATGAGGAAAAATGTTGTGAAATCATGACATGTCGCATTTTCGTGACTTAAGTAGGAGAGAGAAAGCAAGTTAGAAAAATTTTGCGATATCACCACATGTCACATTTTCGTGACTTAAGTAGGAGAGAGAAAGCAAGTTAGAAAAATGTCACGATATCGCGACATGTTGCATTTTTGTGACTTAAGTAGGAGAGAGAAAGCAAGTTAGAAAAGTGTCATGATATCGCGACATGTCCTAGTTTCGTGACTGAAAGAGGAGAGAGAATGTATGGAGTCAGAAATGTCACGATATCACGACAAAAATAAAAAGGAAGTCTAAGGAAGCAAAAGCATCGTGATATCACGACAAAAGCTAAAAAGAAGACAAAGGAGTTAGAAGTGTCGCGATATCGCGACATAAGAAAAGAAGAAGAGTACACAAGAAGAAAGTGTCGCGATATCGTGACAAAAGAAAGAAGGAATAGTTTGGAGGTGAAAGTGTCACGATATCATGACATGTTATGTTTTTGTGGTCAACAGCCAAGAAAAATTCGAAGAGGCAAAAGTGTCACGATATCGTGACATGTGGCATTGTCGTGGCAACAAAAATAAAAGAAGCTATAGAGACAAAAATGTCACGATTTCGGGACAGGCCGTAAGAGTGCAAGACAAGAAGAAGAACCCAATTGGAATGAGAAGTATGATAGAGGATTGACATCTCCATGACATTTATAGGGGCAGATACAGGGTGAATTCTTGCAACTAAAATGTGAAGAGTGAACAAATGACAGTGCAGCGGCTACAAGGTCAGTTACTGAATGAAGTATTCGAGCAGTTGAGTTACCGAATATCTTCATGAGTTGAAGCCGACTAAGATCGATGATATTCGACTAAAATTAGGGTTTGCAACCGACTAAGTTTAGGGTTTGCATTTGTTATAACAGTCAAATAAGATTAAAGTTTTCATCATGAAAATTTTGTTATAAAAGGAGGGTTGTTTGGAGAGTTGATGCGTGGTTGGATGCATCGTTGAATGTGCATCGAAGTGTGCGATATGCAGCTAAAAGAGTGTAGATAGCATAGAAGTGGTGTGATGATATTAAAGTGTGTAGAGTGAGTGAAGAGTCATGGAAAATTATTCCAAGTGTTGTTGTGATTGCGTAGAGAGTGCAAAGGTTGAAGTTCGACCAAGTGCGGCTGTGATTACATAGAGAGAGCAGAGGGCGAAGAGAGCACAAAGGGCAAAGATGAATGCGGAGTGCTGCTGTATGGATGCAGAGTGTATGAAGATAGTGCAAAGTGTGTGCAAAGAGATGACTGAGAGAAGACTTGTACTAGACCGACTGACTGTGATTGGTACAGGTTACTGAGCTGTTGTGGACATGATCATAGAAGGCAGAGGTCTCTTAGGCTAAGCATTGAAGACAGGAGGTCTTCGATGGAAAGGAGTTCCACGTGTTGGCAAGAGGTAGAGGTAGTTGATATTTTGAGGGATCATTTCCATAGTAGAGGGGAAGGTATCTCCTTTGAGCAGAGGCTCATAAATTTTGATTGGGGGAAGGTATCTCCTTTGGGCCGAGGCTCATAAACATTGTATTTGGGAAGGATTCCCAAAGAACTTTGAGATAACTTTTAGAGAAATGTTTTTGTGGACGTAGCCCAACCATTTTGGGTGAACCACGTTAAAAATGGGTCTTCAATGTGTGATGTTTTCTGTCTTGATTAATGTTGTGTTGATGCCATTGCTATCTAAAGTTAAAATTATTAATTGGTTAAGTCTTATACTATTCACCCCCCCTCTCAGTATAAGCTTGTGTTCTTAAGCTATCATTCTTGTTCACACCTTCAATGTGAGGGTTAAGCAAAGTACAACTATGTTGATAGAAAAAAATTAGACAAAACGACCCCTTCAAGGGTTATTTACTTCCTTAGGTTGTACTGTGAGCCATTACCTCCATTATAAGCCATTCACCTATTTGTATACAATTACCCCTTGCATGCCTTTGGGCATAATAGGATATTTTCCACAAATATGGATTCTTTTAGAATACATCCACCACACCCTATCTCATTTTAGTTTTAGGATTATTCTAAAATCAAAATACACTTTTACAAAATTTTAGTTGTTCATGGTTGTTTCTTGTTGTGTTATTTGATTTTTGTTACAAAACACTCAAAAAAAATTTCAAAACCAACAAAAATAGACTTAACACTTCTCTAGATCTAGGTTCAAAATATTTTTGTTTCTATCATCAATTTCAAAAAATTTGTAGGGTATCCTCTGACCTAAATTAGTCACACCCTTTCCTATGATCCAAATTTTTTGTTTTATAGAAAGTTCTGGTTACTGCTAGAACATCATTCTGATTCTTGTTTCACCTTAGATTTGGAAAAACTAAGTTTTTTTTGGTTTGTCCCCTTTGATCATTGTATTTACCTGTCTAAATTTTAAGCATAAACATTCCTAGCCATGGAGGGTTTCCTATGCTCCTTTATCTATGAATGAATTTTCCAAGGCATTAAGAGGAAACAACCTCTACCCAATCTTGGAATTCATCTATGTCCTCTCAATCTAACAAAAAAGATATACCAATTTTCTCTTATTTTGATAATGATCTTCTATCCATTTCTTCTCATTCTCACCATAAAACTCCATGTATTTCTTCTCACACTAGAAACAAAAATATATCATTTCCCTCTCATTCCTTAAGCCTACCTCATAGGTCAGGTAATAGGATTTCATCCTATGATCAAGACCTTAGGTGTTAATCTAGTCACATCACATCACAACATCGGTACTCTCCCTAAATATCACTTGTTCCACCTTTTACTACTCCTCTTCACTTCTCCATTTTTCCTTTCTTATATATATTTCCCATGGTTTCTATCATGGTTGTACAACCACTCTTCAAGTAGCTATGTACCTATGACTAGTCATTTTTCTCATATTTCTTACTTTTTTCTCATCATTTTCTTCCTTTCCATAATTTCTTTTTATTTCTTATCTTCCTCTTCTTGCCAGCCGCTTACTTTCCATCATCACTTCTACACCTTCACACCAATTGTATGATTGGAGAAGGGATGTTTTCCTTTTCTCCCAACCCATATTTCACACTTGGGGGAGTTTTATCTCCTCCTAACTACATCTTCCAAAACTAGGGGGAGTTTTCATCTCCCTCTATCACATCTTCTATAGATTGTGGAATTCTTTTTCTACCACCTCCTCTTTCACAATTAGGGGATTTTTCCATATTCTATCCCCACTTTCTCTATTTTCTACCTTTTTCCTTTAGAACCGTGAAAATGTTGTATGGTCACACTATGAATGGCTACATATATTTGATTTGGTTCAAAATTTATTCTCTTACCCTTTCCTTTCTTCTTCCTCTATCCTACTTTATTCCTCTATTTATTTTCCACATTTTCTTCTCTTCCTTTATTCATCTTTCTCCATTTCCTAGAATTTTCACTGGTTCCATCGTCAGGGCCTCCTATTCATATTTCTAATTCTTAACTCATCATAACATCACTTTTTCACACACATCACTCATTATTTCTATTACCACACATTGGAATTCATTTCACTCAACATATGCATCCATCCACATATTTTGGATCGGGTCCAATACATTGCAAACCATATGGGGATACACCACCTTGCATTTGTCTACCTCACTTTATTTTTTTCTCTCAAAAAAATATTGGTCGTATACTACCATGAATTTCTAGGTATTTTGTTGTGTTATGCCCTCTTGTACATATCATCTTATATGCATTTTCGATAGTCATGTCCATATCTTCCTTGTACATAGGCCATCCATCGCTTGTATATAGTACCACTCTGAGGAGTTAAAAATACATTTTTTAGCATGACTATCATAATTTTCTATCATATTATTTGTTGCATTGTAATAGGAATATTTTCTATTGCTTATCCATTCATAGTTATTCTAATCAACTGGTATCGAACACCATCAAATTATAAATGATTTCAAGGCTACCCATAGTTGAATTGAGTTCATTTATGGACCACTCACATTTTATATATTAAGTAAATTTTGAATATAGGGAGGACAACACCTTGCATAGGCCTTTCCATTTAGTGAATAGTTTCTCTTGCCCATCCTATCATTTGCATTATCAAAATAAACCTAGGGATAAACAAAGGGACAAGCACAAGTAAACAAAAAATGGGATAGAAAACAAAAGCCAATGCCCACAAAAAAAGAGAGAGAAAAGCACTACAAAAAGAGCACCATAAAAAGAGAATAAAAACAAAAATGGGTAGAAAACAAAAATAAAAGCCTCAAGAGCATCATCGTTAGTTTGAATCTCAGAGGTCCTTAGGTCAAAAATAACATCACAGGGTGCTTTCCATTTCTATCAATAGGATCCAAGAGCTTGTCTAGTAGTGGAATAAGCCTTACAAGTGGTGACACATCTATCACATTAGTGACATTCTCTTATGCAAATCATTATGCACTTGTGGATGAGCTAGCTAATTTATCTAGATTTACAATAGGTTAGTCTAACTTTCCTCAAAATGGATAAATGAACATCATGTGCACACACAAGTCCATGATAGACTTAACCTTAGTTAGGATAGTCAATATATCTATAGGATATTGAGTGACTATTAGATGAGTTTGATTATTCAAACTATGATGTTTGAGTATCTACATACTTTCATCATCAATTACATTCTTGCCATGTGTGAATTGTAAATTACTATCCATTTGTACATTTCATGTTTTCTTATTGCATATCATGGTCATTAGCTCATGTGACTACTTATGTTTTTTTGGAGTAATCATCACACCTGAGACAACCCAAATACAAGATGGATTGCTATCCCCATTGCTACATTTTTATGATTCACATGTACATATGTTATCACATCATACTTTTGTACAATATAATTTATGCATATTCATCATTATATAGGTTCATTTTACCTATCATCCATCATGTATTGCATCACATATATTTTTTTTAAAGCAAAAAACCCATTTTGGAGATGCCTTGGTATGAGAGATCATGAACAGGGGGGTCTACACCATCAAAGTCACCCGGGGGTTGCACCCGACCCTGTCGGTACCAACATTATCAATTGGATTTTAGATACCCAATTCAGCTTTTTGGTAGGGTGGATATTTGAACCTAGGACCTCCCTTGGAGGATTTCCCTCTCCTCTCCAACTCACCTACAACACCTGGGTGTATTACATCATATCATCAATACACAATCATAAGTGTTTAAAGTCATGCACATACATCATTCACATCCATCACATTTACCACACTATATACACCATACACATTGTACATACTCACACAAAAATCATCATGTATATATATCATGTCAAAAACTTGAATACAATGTACATAATCACATCGCTTGTAGGCTACATAACATATTCACTATGCCATACATCACCTCACTTGGCTATAATATACAAAATTACTAGCACTCTAACCACATCAAAAATAAAAATACAATACAATACAATGCACGTTAGCTCAACTATGTACCTCACCATGAGTCTCTCCAATCAATTCTCATGGGATAGGAGGCTCCTAAACTCTCCTTGATCCCCCTCTACTACTTTAGCCTAGGCCAAGCTCACTCACTTGTGGTTGTCTCATAGACTGCACACTCCTACTCTAATGAGACTATGATCCAAACTCAAATGATTCTAGGACCCTAATCCCATGCATAGCCAACTATTATTGTAATTTATGTACCTTCCTCCCATCCTTGTAGTAAAAATCCTCTAAGTAAACCTTCTCCTAGTGCATATCATGTATATTTATCACCATTATCTCTCTTTATCCTCTCTCTTGTGTGATATCCTCTCGTAATCACTCTATATTGGCCTAAACAACCTTTACATGCACTCTATCCCTCTCCATTCCTCGCTCTACCACCAAGTGACTCATTATAACTCCATATCTCTCTAATATTAGTATAACTCACTCCATATTCCACACCATCTCCCACCACATCATCTGGACATCTAGCTGATGTAATCTATCTTACAACATGTGCATATCCTTATAAGTGTGCATCATGTTGAGTAAATAAATACTAAAATCTATCCCACTTATAGCTAGATATCCAATCTCCTTAAACACCACCATAAAATCCTCCCATACCTTCATGGGAGACCCTCCTCTCTCAATACACTATTGCATCCATTATAGCACATTTACATCACTCTCCTCCTCACTCCCCCTCTCATCCATCACACCACTAGATCCCTAATCATCCTGATGAGGACTAATGTAGCACCCTAAAATTGGCATAGTTAAAACATTAGTAAAAATATAAAATATTAAAATTTGAATTTCAACCCCAAAACGCCTGTTAAACCACCTTTTACCCGCTTTCTCCATTTTACGTGCCATTTTTAGGATTTGTTTTGACCGTTGGACAATATCGTCGCAGATTAGACGAAATCGTTCTCGATCTGACGAATTTGTCTGGAACAGAACGTCCAAACGATTTCATCCCAAAACCAAATTTTCATAATTAGCTTCTGTTTCAACAGCCTCTCCAACTTGGGCAGAAGCATGTCTGCGCAGTTGGAGATTTCCCTGTTGGAGATCTCCCAGATTGGGATGATCCCCAACCTCCCAAACCTCTTTCTAATCCTATATAAACTAGGATTTTTCTAGTTTATCCCCCTGTCTCTCCCTAATTCCCCCTAGCTGATTCTCCCTGAACCTCTAACCCCTTTGTTGATAGGATTTCATTACAGAGTTAGATCCTTATTCCCTCGCATTATTGCTTGCATTTGGTATTTTTGCATTTTTTATTGCAGGAACTCTACTATTTTTTAGTCGAAGCTAGCTTGGATCATCGCGGATGATCTTGGATGATTTCGGACGATCTTGTACGATTGGAGGTGATCCTGACTGTAGTCCAGATTGAGGGCAGCCCGGGTTTAGAGTTTACATTTTCTTAGACTTTCTACATTTTTCATATCATATCTCTGCACTGTTTTTAAGTTATTATGTTTTATGCATCTTGGAGTTCACCTCATTTAACATAATTGCATGATAAAGTTAAAATCAATCATTAAATCTACTGCATTTCCTTATTTATGATTATAATCTATTACTTAGGCATGTTTGCTATTATTTCTACCATTACCCCTTGCTTTTGCATTTTCATATTTGGTATTTTGCATCTATTTTTGTGATTGCAGGTTTCTGACAAATTCGTTTGACGAATTTGTTAGATTTTAGATGATTCTGTCTGATTTCAGATGACCTTCTATGATTTGGGATGATCCCAAGAAATATTAGACGATAACATACAAACTGAGGTGATCTGAACTGCTACAAGAATCAGAATCTCCATCAGACATCCGAGATCAGGTATGATACCTTTTGGTTAGCATATTCTCTATTATTTGCATCCATTTTTGTTTTTTGTATTCATTTAAATCAGCATTGGCATATAGAATAGTTTAGATTCATATTGGCCAAACCTAGGAGTTGAATGATCAAGCATAAAAATGAACACATCAAACACACTCTCAACCTAGGCATGGAAACTGCCATTCAAAAGTTTCTTGGTGAACCCACCATCCATCGAAAATTCACCCTTATACACTTCCCCTGAGATGTGGGACCCTCAAAGGGCCTCTTAGTTCGAGGTATTGTCTCATCCTTTTCACATACCCCTTCTGGGCACGAATCCTATAGCTTGAAGTTAAGGGTGTGAACATTTTGGAGTGATACATTTTGGTGAACCCGACATGAAACATAAACCTTTTGAAAACAATATATATATATATATATATATATATATATATATATATATATATATATATATATATATATATATATATAAATGTATATGTATACAAGAAAAAAAATATAACAAAATCATCATTTCAAGTTTGTATGTTTTAGATTCAATTCTAAATAGTAGATACTAATTAGAAGTGCTAAAGAAACCATGAGTTTTTACTCAAATCCATATGAGCCCATCAGTAATGTTGGAAGAATTCAGCCAACTACATTTGTTGATTATGACCAACCTCATTCCTATTCAACATCACCTCCTTCACACTTTTTCTCATTTTTCATCCATAACCCAATAGGATAATCCCTTTTCCAATCCTCTTCATAATGATATTATCTATTCTCCCATATATCCATATTATGTCTATCAATCTCCATACAATCCTCCTCCACCCTTTCAATATTCTTCTTTCAATACAACACATCCATTTCAACAAGAAAATACTTATTCTTCCAATCCTACCATGCACTCACATCATACTTCACAATATTCCTATCATCATTCTACCCATAACAAAGAAAAGAGAGGTAAGAAACCATTAGGTCCTTTTATGATTGAACTCCTAAGGCACATATCAAAAACCTCTCGAAAACCTTCATCATGTACATTTACAAAGCTCAATCAACCAATGGATATAATTCTCAAGCATTTACTTGATACAAATAGGATTGAACTACCTTCCATAAGACAACTTGATACCATAGTAGATTGGTTTAAACCCAAGATAAATTGTGAATATCATAGAGTATATGGACATATGACACAAAATTGTAAATATTTAAGATGTGCAATTCAAGATTTGATTGATGAGGGTCTTTTTAGTATAAAAGAATTACAATCTACAACTGATTATAAATCTCCATTAAACAATAAAACTCCTACACAACAAATACCAATAATCAATCAAGACATGGGGATCTCCCAAGAACCCCTATTCAATTATCAACAATAGGAAACCAATCAAATATTGCATGTTAACGTGTCCCATCATGATGATATTACTAAGATTGTAATAGAATCCACAAATGAGCAACCTCAAGTTCAATCAACTAAATCCGATATTCAAGATATGGATTCCTCATTTGACCAACCTTCAAAACTATCTTTGGCTCTAGAGAATGATCCAAAATGGAATGTAAGCATAGAAATATCATCTTTAGAATCAAAATCTCAATCTGAAATCCACTTTGATAGCCAACAACAAGTGATTAATCCTCAAGCAAAGATATCCCTTTTAGAAGTATTACAAAGTTCTCATAAGGAAAATTTGTTCCAGATACCTAGACAACAATTTTTTCCTCATCATATTTTCTCTAAGAACATAATTAATGGTGTAAACCCTCTTGAGGTTAAACATATTTCATTCTATGATGAGGAGATTCCTTCCTCTACTCCACAAGAAGACTACTATCTTTACATTACAGGATCTAGTAAAGGAACACATGTTAAAACTATCATGGTGGATAATGGCTCCTCTCTTAATTTATGCACTTATCAATTATTCCAAAAACTCAAAACAAAGGAAGAAGATCTTAATGAATCAAATATTATTATAAAATATTTTAACAACGAAATTCAAGAAGATCAAGGTATTATAATTTTTTCCCTCAATATTGGATCCAAGATCCGGGAGACTTTGTTTTATGTAGCATATTGCCCTTCATATTACAATCTACTTCTCAGAAGTCCTTGGATTCATACAATGAAGGTTGTCCCTTCCACTCTTCACCAACATTTGGAGTTTGAACTTGCAAATAAAATTGTTACCATACATGGTGACCCAAAACCATTTGAAGAATATTTAATGGTTGAAACATCAACTTCTATACATTCTCTATTATCACAATTATCTTCTATCCATCACTTTTCTTCATCCATATATGATCATCCTTGTTTATCAAATAACATCCATGCATATTTTTCACATATGCTCCCTCCATCTTATCAAGATTTGGAATATAGTGATAAAAATGAAGAACCTTCTTATCTTTTTGATATTTTATTGTGTAACATGATTGATTTTCCACATACAAAAGTCAAATATTTTGCTACATTATTCTACATTATAACAAATATTTTGTTACCGCTACCTTTTATTCATCACCTTTTGTTCTTACCTTCACCACAACCAAATTATCCTTCAAAACCACCTTTGATTTTGAAGCAACCTTAGACATGCTATACTAAAATAACCTTGTATAGTGTATATAGATCATCTTGTATATACCACCAATTCCATCATAAATTAAAATCAAAATATAAAAACATCAAAATCATCAAAATCTTCCAAAACATCTTTTATTTTTGTACCTGTCAAATTCGTGCAGTATTGCAGTTATATTTTCAATTATTTTTGATAAATTAGCATTTATTTGGAATCCCAAACTTTCACATTCACATGAATAAATATCTTGATTTTATTTTTTCTTATTAATCTCTCATATATCAAAGTCCACAGTTGAATTAAATAAAGTTTTGAGCATAGAGAACTGATCTTGTTATTTACTTGAACCAAGTATATCTTTTCACATTAAAATGATTTCATTGCAAATTCGATATGATGCTACATAGTAGAAATGGTTTCTTGAGAAAAAAGTTTTCCCTTCTATCCTATCATGCACATGGTCTAGAATATTTGAGAATTGACAAAAGGACAAGCTCACCCCTACCCAGAATAAAAATCCCTTGCTCTACAACTAATCCGAGCAAGTATCCCTAGCATAGGAAGAAAAGAAAAGTTCAAGAAAAAGAGAAAAATAAAAAGGTTATTTTGTATCATCACAACAATATTTTAGTATTTTCTCAAATACCAAGCAAAATACAAAAGTACAAAAAAAAAAAGCAAAAGAGAAATGCAAAAGCAAAATGCAATAAAATCCTTTCCCTACCCCTTGAAAAGAAAAGAAGGGTGAATGAGCTTGAATCCCTAGAATTCTCAATTATTCGAAAACTATGAGGTAAGCCCCATAACAGGTGGTTTGTGCCCAACCCACTTGGCCTTGGGTAATTCCTAGCGTGGTGATATGTCTATCACATTAGCGACCTTATTTTGTACAGAACCTCTGTTAGCTTATGGATTAGCTAGCTCTTGATAACCTAACTTACATAGTAGTCTGGTACGGTTACATGCATATAAATCATGGTCAACGAACATTCATTTGGTCAAGGCAAATTACTTTTATCAAATTATCCTGCTCAAAATTGGTGAATGAACAATACAATCGCACACACATTTGTATTTGAGAGATTTTGTATCATTATGATAAATCAATATTGGTAATGAATTCACATTTGCACATGAGGATTCCTTATAAATATACATTTCTCTTTGAGATAATTTAAAATATTTTTGTAACTCTTTTCGAAATAATTTTATCCTTTTATTTCAGAATTCTTATTTTCTATAAGAGCAATTACATACATCTTCTCACAAAATCTTAAAAGTAATTTCAAACAAAATTTTCATATTATTATTTTCTATTTATCAAAGGTCAAAAAAAATTATTTTGCAATAAAACCAACAATCTATTTTCTTCTTTGGATTTCGCGATGATGGTATAAGTCTATACCTATAATTCTATGCCTAGCGCAAACCATTGTTCTAATTTTCTTTTCCATTTATTTTAAAAAAAATTCATCAAAACATATGACTTGCATCATTATGTTACACAATTATGCTTTACAAACAAATGAACACCTATTCTATTTCATGTCATTATGTTCAAATTCAATTTTGCAACCATGGTATAAATTCTAAGGAATTGTTCAAAATTTTATCACACTTAGGAATTTATGCCTAGAAAAATCATATTTTCATATCTCATGCATACTATTTTTATGAAAATCTAAAAACAAATCATCAAACCATCATTATCTCCATCATTACAACACAAAGTCTTAAGATAGTCTCTTAAGCACTCTTTTACTTTTAACAATATTTCTATACTAGGATTAGCTTGACGACCGAGCGAGTGGCGACTCCATGAAATGGTCTATAACAACGACAATGTCCTTTGAAATTATTGTTAGAAGTCTCTTTTTATTTTTCATCAAATCACATCACAAACAACCAATTGTTTACATCAGATTATTTCATTTAAATTTCACAGCATGATTATAATATTTCCAAACAACATAATTACATGAATCATCAATCAAACAAGCAAACAATTCAAACATTGAAGCATCATAAAAACATATGAACAAGTCATATCAAAAAGATCATATATATATCACAACAATTATATACATCATATCAAAACTGGATTGGTATGCCACAATCTATACCCTGGCATACTCAATCCTCTCAAAAATCTACAAATCCACATTTTAAATTTTTTGCTTTTCCACGTTTTTACCTCAAACATTCGATTTGGGTAAAAACACGGAGGGGGCACCATAGTCAGCATTCGTACGATTCGACCAAGAATCATCGTCTAAAAATTTGAGTATATTTTTGCTTTCTCGTAAAACGGGAAAAACTCGTCTTTAACGCATTTTCTTTGGAAAATTCGCTAAAGAGGGGGCAAAATGTAGCACCCTAAAATTAGCATGGTTAAAACATTAGTAAAAAGATAAAATATTAAAATTTGAATTTCAACCCCAAATTGCCCGTTAAACCACCTTTTACCCGCTTTCCTCATTTTTTGCACCATTTTTAGGATTTGTTTTGACCGTTGGACGATATCGTCGTAGATTAGACGAAATCATCCTCGATCTGACGAATTCATCTGGAATAGAACGTCCAGAAGATTTCATCCCAAAACCAAATTTTCATAATTAGCTTCTGTTTCAACAGCCTCTCCAACTCGGGCAAAAGCATGTCTACGTAGTTGGAGATTTCCTTGTTAGAGATCTCCCAGATTGGGATGATCCCCAACCTCCCAAACCTCTTTCTAATCCTATATAAACTAGGATTTTTCTAGTTTATCCCCCTGTCTCTCCCTGATTCCCCCTGGATGATTCTCCCTGAACCCCTAACCCCTTTGTTGATAGGATTTCATTGCAGAGTTAGCTCCTTATTCCCTCGCATTATTGCTTGCATTTGGTATTTTTGCATTGTTTATTGCAGGAACTCTACTATTTTTCAGTCGAAGCTGTCTTGGATCATCGCGGATGATCTCAAATGATTTCGGACAATCTCGTACGATTGGAGGCGATCCTGACTGTAGTCCAAATTGAGGGTAGCCCGAGTTTAGAGTTTAAATTTTCTTAGCTTTTCTACATTTTTCATATCATATATCTGCATTGTTTTTTAAGTTATTATGTTTTATGCATCTTGGAGTTCACCTCATTTAACATAATTGCATGATAAAGTTAAAATCAATCATTAAATCTACTGCATTTCCTTATTTATCATTAGAATCTATTATTTAGGTGTGTTTGCTATTATTTATACCTTTACCCCTTTCTTCTGCATTTGCATATTTGGTATTTTGCATCTGTTTTTGTGATTGCAAGTTTCTGACAAATTCGTATGATGAATTCATTAGATTTTAGACAATTTTGTCTAATTTCAGATGACCTTCTATGATTTGGGATGATCTCGAGAAATATCAGGTGATAACATACAAACTGAGATGATCTGAACTGCTACAAGACTCGAAATCTCCATCTAAAATCTAGGATCAGGTATGATACCTTCTGGTTAGCATATTCTCTATTATTTGCATCCATTTCTATTTTATGTATTCATTTAAATCAGCATTGGCATATAGAATAGTTTAGATTCATATCAGCCAAACCTAGGAGTTGAATGATCAAGCATAAAAATGAACACATCAAACACACTCTCAACCTAAGCGTGGAAACTTCCATTCAAAATTTTCCCGGTGAACCCACCATCCATCAAAAATTCACCCCTATACACCTCCCCTAAGATGCGGGACCTTCAAAGGGCCTCTCAGTCCAAGGTATTGTCCCATCCTTTTCACATCCCCCTTCTGGGTGCAGATCCTATAGACTGAAGGTAAGGGTGCAAAAAATTTGGAGCGATACAACTAATAACTCCTACATTAGGGGATCACTTGAAATCCCTAATCTACCCTCAACATATCCATCAATCTATCCCAAACCTCCACCTACCCCAACTATTATAGCCTCGATGTATCTAACAATCATTCCTACTCCTAGATCCTAGCTTGGAGTAGCCCACCAAGCATCATATTCTAGTGTGGCCCCTCCATAATCCATATATGGTATATATATGGCACTGTACCCTACTAAATCTAGAGGCTTCACCTCTAGTCACCACCCAAGATCTCCCTTAACCCACTAAATCATGATGGGTGCTTCAGATACCTCCTATCATAACCCAAATTATCATAGTACATGATTGAATGGAAACCATTCTATCTAGGATACCTCCCCATTAATCACCCATCATCCTTACCTCAATCAATTGAGCTCTCATCCTATCTCATCCTAATCTGGCATCCCCCTCCATCATCACTAGATAATCTCCTATGACACCAATCTTCTAAATGCCTCTCTATAATGAAGATCCTATCCCTCATGTGGCCTATGTAATCGTACCTCCATATATGTCCTCCATCACAAGGCATAGAGCACAAATGGTACCATTAGCTCATAAGCCCTATAGGATAGGCCCTTCGATCTCTCTATAATTATATGCTCCCATCCCCATATTTGTATTAATAAACCCACCCCCATCATCCACCATCCTACCGATCACACTTCATGAAACTCTTTGTAGATATATTCTAACAAGATGGATGCCCATGCAAATTGATTCCCATGCTCCACCACATCACAAGTTACACCCATCAATCTCCATGGGAACTAATAATATAAAAAATTAGGCACCACATGGTTGGCTATCACTATCATAGCCACATAGTGCCTCAATGAAATCATCCTTTCATGTCAACAATCCTCATAATCCATCCCACCACTATGTACTCTCACCTCCACCCATATATCACCCAACAATCACTACAACATCACCTTCCATTTACATTTTCCAACAATGATAATTATCAGCCCCTCCATTGATAATCTATATATCCAAAATATATCCTCCAAAGTAATCATCATCTCTGCTATTGGGAAATGGAAGGTATTCTGATCTCGATCCCATTGCTCACACAATACCTCCACATATGCATGGTCATAGTGTATACTCTTCATCTTGACCACATCAT
Organism: Wollemia nobilis; assembly: GCA_028583015.1. Taxonomy (NCBI): domain Eukaryota; kingdom Viridiplantae; phylum Streptophyta; class Pinopsida; order Araucariales; family Araucariaceae; genus Wollemia; species Wollemia nobilis. The sequence goes on along the minus strand of JAQPPZ010017001.1, from coordinate 2,206,549 downwards.
GCAATCCTATGTCTTGCAACCACTATAGGTCACTAGCACCCAACATGTTCTTTATATCCTCCAATAAAGGATGAAAGTGGTGCTCCAAATTAACATATGGTACCTATTTCATAACATCAATTCATGTTAGTAAAAAAATCACACACACATGTCATCCATAAATCTATCAAACCCATTTCATTCCCCCACCCTAGTGGTATTTCAATCACAAAACACGATATAATCATTCTAATCTATTAAACTTATTTCCAAGTGTATGGTCATAGGGCACCTCGTGATTGTAGTACAATCATAGCATACCCTACGACCTCCCAAATTTGGGTATTTTTGGACACCCATTTCCATGTTTTGCATCCCATGGAAAAATATCTCACCTAATCATCATAAATAATTCAAAATCATACCATAGAAACACACATGCATGTATTCTAATGCATCTCACCAAACATGCATTCCAAAAAACAACAACAAACAAATAAATATTTCACACATGCACACACATCGACACACTTTCATTTTTCCATGCATATATTTCTACATATATATTCTTCTATTTGTCTTATGCATATCTAAAAGGGTCCTAGGGTTCTTTTTAATTTCCCAAATACAAATTACACGGGTTTCAAATTCCACTTACCACTCACCCTCTGTCATGTCCTTATGCGACATTTCCTACCATCTTACCCTTCAAAAATCGATTCTAGTAGCACTTCATTGTAAATTATTCTCCTCTTTATCCTCTCTTGTAAATTCACATCATAGAGGTAATTAGGTCCAAAATAACATCATAGGGTGATTTCCATTGTTATAAATAGGATCCAAGATCTAATCTAGTAGTGGAATAAGCCTTACAAGTGGTGACACATATATCACATTAGTGACCTTATCTTGTGCAAATCACTATGCACTTGTGGATGAGCTAGCTAATTTAGCTAGATTTACAATATTTAAGTATAACTTTCCTCAAAATGGATAAATGAACATCATGTGCACACAGAAGTCCATGATAGACTTAACCTTAGTTAGGATAGTCAATATGTCTATAGGATATTGAGTGAATACTAGATGAGTTTGATTATTCAAACTCTGTTGTTTGAGTGTCTACACACTTTCATCATCAGTTATATTCTTGTCATGTGTGAATTGTACCTTACTATCCATTTGTACATTTCATGTTTTCTTATTGCATATCATGGTCATTTGCTCATGCTACTACTTATTTGTTTTTGGAGTAATCATCACACCTGAGACAAGCCATATACAAGATGGATTGCTATCCCCCTCGCTACATTTTTATGATTCACATGTACATATGTTATCACATCATACTTTTGTACAACATCATTTACGAATATTCATGATTATCTAGGTTCATTTTACCTATCATCCATCATGTATTGCATCACATCATCAATACACAGTCATATGTATTTAAATTCATGCACATACTATGCGATCCTTAGAAGTGCGCACCACATTTACCCTAATTTCAATGTTATTATATCAAACAAAAATGAAGAAGCACACAAGCACATATAATATGAAAGTAATAATAAAAGAGAGATACTTTTATTAATGCTTCCAAATCTCTGTTACATGTACGTCCCTATGAGGGATACTTATTTTTTATACAATCTATTACAAGTGGAGTAATGATGAATGCATCCCCTGCAAGGGGATGGTGCACCCTCGTAGGCCTCCCAATCTTGCACACCAAACTATCTGAGGGCTTATAGATACCTCCTTATTCTTATTTTATCTTGGATGGATATCTTACTCTAGATACCTTGAACTGATCCTGTGAACTTGTATTTGCATGCATGGAAACCACAAAGCACAATAAGTAGCATGGATAGCCTCTTCAAATGAGGCTTTTTGTTAGCATATCCAATAAACCAAATAAAATGTAGTAAATCTAAGCCATCTATGCACATGAATCTCAAAAATATTGATATAAATGTTGTGAAAGAACCAGATATATGCTACAACTATCTAATAGAACAAAGAAAATTAAGGATCTAATGCTAAGAACAAAGAAAATAATTGTTCTAATCCTAGACACTACTGCTCATAGTGGCTATGACTGTGGGCCACTGTTGAAGATAGTGGCCATGACCTAAAAGTTTTACCTTAGATTTTATGGGCTATCATCATTGATCTCTTCACTTGAATTGATGTTCAAGGGTCACCAAGTGTGTCTCCTACACTAATTGGTGATTGGGAATGATGGATTTGAATACTTATGCATGGATGTGGCTCAGCCGAATGATGCTCCAATGCTCCTCAAAGGGGCGTAGATTGGATCTCCATTTTGATAGGGCTCTGTTGCACACAATTTGAATTCTTTGTATATATTTTTGCCTTCTTGGAATTTTGCATATGTAGACTTCCTAGTTTTAGGTCTAGATCTAGGGCTTGGCTTCCTAGGAAAGACAAGCTCTAGATCTGCATGCCAAATGACTATCCCAAAGAGATGATTCAGTCACAAATTGGCATTGAAGGGATAGTCAAGAGGAACTCTAGGATTTCCTAACTGAAATACTTTCACAAACCATGCAAATTTCTATCTCCACCCATGATTTAGGCTCTCCTTGATGGTAGTCTATTTTATAATGCTAGACACTATCATCAGTAGTGGCTAGCTATGGCCACTCTTAGCTTGAGTGGCTAGGATTGGTGATCACTTTAATAGATAGCAGGTAGGCCTAGATGGGCTAGAACTACCCCTTTTGAGTGGTTAGGACCACTACTTACTCTTGGAAAGGTACAAGATTGATCATATGGTCTGTTTATGTGCCCATATGAGAAGCCTTCTAAACATGATGCATTTTAGTTATCTACAGATGCCCCTTTTTGGTATGCATTGTGGGAAAATACAACATAGAGAAAAAATAGACCATCTAGGGCCACATTGTAGGGTGTGTGATGATCATTGATCTTATCAAAGTTGGATATCCCAATCATGAGAAAGGATATGTATCCTAGAATCATTTCTTCCAATAGAATGGAAGGCTTAAATTTGCAAAATCTTGCACTTGTTCATCAAAAAATTGAGTAGCTTCAATGCTACTATAGGCTTTAGTGATACTATAGATCTGAAATGAGGAGAGCTACAAATTTAACTATCATGTTTGCTTTTTTTCCTATAAAAGGGTAAGATTATAATAGTTGTTGGAAATGATTCATAAGAAGAATGCAATTTGACATGATCGAGTGATCTTTTGTTGATTTTTATTATGATTTTTTGAAAAATTTAACTACCCCCTTAGGTGACAAGTCGATGAGGGAAGGATAATAAATGAAATGACAATTCACTTGACCAATATGATTGATATGAATCCTTTTTATAGGATCACTTTGTTATATGTTAGATCCCATTACAAGCATAATTTCAACCATTAATAGTAATTGTATATCTCTATCCCATGGAGCAGTCCAACCGTAATGGCCTTCTTAGAGAATCAATATGATAGCAATTGCATTTAATCTTATGTTGAATCAATATGTTCGATGATCAGGTCAACGTTAGATACCCCAATCATGGAAATAGCATACATCATTTAATAATTACCTTTTATGATTTGAAAAACTTGATTTTGGTAATATTAAGTCAAAATCCTAGCCTTGGCGGTAATTAGGAGATAAGCTTAAATCAAATCCTAGCCTTAGTGGCAATTTGGAGATAAGATTAAGTCTAATCCTAGCCTTGGGAAGCAATTAGGAGACAATATTAATCCAAATCCTAGTCTTCGTGGCAATTAGGAGATAATCTTAAGTCAAATACTAGCCTTGGTGGCAATTAGGAGATAAGCTTAAGTCAAATCCTAGTCTTGGCGATAATTAGGAGACAATCTTAAGTCAAATTCTAGCCTTGGCAACAATTAGGAGATAAGCTTATGTCTAATCCTAGTCTTGGTGGCAATTAGGAGACTAGTTTTCTGGTTTTAGGAGATAAGCTTATGTCTAATCCTAATCCAAGTAAGGGAGTGCATGATTATCTTCAGCAATGATTATTGAACGAATACACTTAGCTATGATTAAGTGTTTAATTGTTGATTTGGATTATACATGTTGTTATTATGACCAATGGGCTTAGCATATGCCATTGGGATATTTTTGGTGACCAAAGATTTTATGGATACCTTCAGGGATTTTTGGGTGACCAAATAGTTTATGGGTACCTTTGGGGCTTTTTGGGTGACCAAAGAGTTTATGATACCTTTGGAGCCTTTTGTGAGTTGACCAAAGGGGGTTATGATGCCTTTGAAGTATTTTGTGAGTTGACCAAAGGGCTTATGATGCCTTTTGGATGACCAAAGGGTTTATGATACCTTTGGAGCCTTTTGTGAGGTGACCAAAGCAGATTATTATGTCTTTGGATCCTTTTTTGAGTTGACCAAAGGGCTTATGATTCCTTTGGGGAATTTTAGATGACCAACAGGTTCATGGATACCTTTGGGGTTTTTTGGGTGACCAAAGGATTTATGATACCTTTGGAGCCTTTTGTGAGTCGACCAAAGGGTTTATGATACCTTTGGAGCCTTTTGTGAGTTGACCAAATGGTTTATGATACCTTTGGGGATTTTTAGGTGAAAAAAGGGTTTATGATACTGACCTATCCAAAAAGCAATGCACCTATCTAATACATCAATCGGAATCAACATAAAAGCATAAAATGATAAACAAGATTGCATATAACGATAAAATGGATGTTTCTTTTATTAATATTGAAAATGAATCTCGGTTACAATCATGCCCCTCTTAGGGTCACCCAAATGTTGATACAATTGATACAATTCCAAAGCCCCCAATGGGGTAGGCACAATACTAAGGCTCTCTAAATAGTCACAAACTGCTCTAGGGTGGAGTTGACCCTCTTCTTCGCGTTGAGGAAGGAATTAGATGATTGAATCTCCTTCGAACTTGCTTTCCTGCGGTCAAGAAACAACACAAAAGCATTAATAGCATAGGCAACCTCTCATGATGAGGCCCTTTAAAGGATATAAACATGAAAATGCCATAACACTAATGAAATCAAGAAAATGAACAAAACATGCTATACTTATGCAAAACTCATAAATATTGCTTGAAACATAGAAATGAAGAGTATTGCTATCTATCTAATAGACTAATTGCATGAAATGATGCATGGAAACAAGAGATTAGTGCAAAGTTGCTTAAATGGAAAGAACTCACATAAAACCCTAATTAAACCAGTTAGTGTCTCTAAAACATGAAATAAACCACTAAAATGCCTAATCTAGCCTAATTAAGCACAATGCAAAAGAAATAGTAAGGAGATCTATCACTTGTTGCAAACCATAGCTCAAATGAGCGGTCTGCACTGCACACCATGGTTGTCAGCTACGATGAGCAATCAAGTAGCTTTGCCCTCCAAATCAAGGGTTGTGGGCTTGATCTTCCTTGTCCAATTGATGATCAAGGGTCACCTTGGTGTCCTCTGATTGGATTGGTGGTTGAATTCCACAATTGGGCCTCCGTTTGCCCGAATTAGCATTTCTTGGCATTCTAGCTCCTTAGGGCATCCATGGCACAAATTGACATGATGCTTGGTGAATTGGCAAGTGAATGGCAACTAGGCTCTCTCAATGTACTCAAGTGAGTCCACAATTTGATAGGGCTTCACTGCTCTAATTAATGCTCTCTCTCTTTATTTTGCCCTAATTCTAAGGGGTACTTATAGGACTACCCAAGGGCTAGGGGTGGCTTCATGGAGAAGCCAAGATCAAGAAGAGGTGGTTAGGATAGTTGGATTGGAAGATTCCATCCTTCAACTACCTTCTTCTAGAACAAATGGTCATTCAACCTGATTTGGCTCGGATGAAGGCCAACTGAACTTCAGTTTAGACCGTAGGTGACAGTTGTGGCCTAGACTGTAGACCGTAGGTCTTAGCTACGGTTCAGACTATAGACCGTAGGTCTCAACTATGGTTCAGACTGATTAGGCCAAGGAGCCCAAATTGAGTGGTTAAAACCACTACTCTATCTTGGAGTCTATCCAAGATCTTCCATATGGTCTTGTAGCATGTCCCATATGAGTAGTCGCCATCGACATGACGCATTTTAGGTGTCTACAGATGCCCCTTTTGAGATGCATTGTGAGATCGAACAATGCTGAGAAAAAATAGACCTCCTAAAATGATGTCGAAGGTTCCATGATGATCATTGATCTGATCAACATTAGATGCCCCAGGTCTTGCAAAAGGATGCGCATCCTAGAATCATTGCTTCCAACTGGGTGAAAGGCTTAAATTTGAAAGAGTTTGCACTCATCATCAGACATTCGGGTAGCTTTGGTGCTACAATAGGATTTAGGCCTATATAACCGAAAGGATGAGAGTTACAAACTAACTATCATATATGCTATTTTCCCCAAGCAAAGGGGTAAGCTTATGATAGTTGTTGACAATGATTCGTAAGGATGAATGCAATTTTGACAAGATCAAGGGATCTACGATTTCAGGGATCTTCTATTGATTTTGATTATGATTATGATATTATGACTACCCCCTCAAGCGATGAGTCGATGAGGGTAATGACAATGAATAAAGTGACGAGGTCACTTGACCATTATGAATGATCTGAACAAACTTAGAATTTAGCATTTAATTACTTGGCTAGGCCTAGTTCAGCTTATGATTGCAACTATTAATAGTAATTGCACATTCCTATCCCATGGAGCGGTCAGGCTGCAATAGCCTTCTTAGGGAATCAAAATGATACAAGTCCAATTAGATTTATGTTGAATCAATTTGTCGATGATCTGCTGAAAATATGTCATAGGAGAAATGACATGAAACACCTCATTCCCATGGAGCGGTCCAACCTTGAAGGCCTTCTTCGGGATTGAAAAGAAGCATATCAAATCAATGATGATAATTTTACCCCAAATGTCCTTATGGTTATTTACTCATCTCATCGGATTGCATGGAGCGTCAGTCACTGCAACCACCAAGTGTCTAGGGTAAATAACTGAATACGAGGTGCATTTGGCTTTTGACTTGTTTTATAATATTTTTTTTTGAATTTTTGAATTTTTAATTGATCCTGGTGCTTGAACATCACCAAATTTGATAAATTGATTGCTCTTATTGAGATTATGATCCATTAGGAATCATTAATTTATCATTTAAAACCTTCCCATGATGGGATTTTGGTGCATTTAATGCTAGTTGCAAACCATGCTTATGGGCTACAGTTAGAAATTTCAAATTTTGGGAACCGTAGCTCAGAGCTACGATCACAAAACCCTAATTTTGGGACCACGATTGTCAGTTATGGTCTGATGAAATTAGGAAAAGTATATAAATTTTTCCCATTTGAAAATTTCATTATTATTCCTTGAAAGCGATTGCAACTGGAGAGCTCTGAGAGGTGAGGAAGCATTATTGATGTGAGATGCTACCAAAAATGCTACCTATGACCTCCTACACATCTTGATGGTAGACCCTGGATAACCTTCATCCAGCCGAGGCATCGGTGTAAGAAAGGTAACTCAAAACCGAGTCCTCGCACTCCTTACTAGTTTAAAATGAACCACATTAAGTAATGGGTTAATTAACTTCACTAAATTGTTGGTAAAGAACCTCACAGTAGTTTTAGGCTAGATTAGGATTTAATTTTTTGGTTTCCAGGCTAGGAAGTGACCCAAAAAAGGTCACATTCCTAGACCACAGTTGGCAGATGTGGTTCCCAATTGTCAGATTGGGGACTGCGATTGTCATCCATGATGGGATTCAAATCCCAATGGTAAAAAATTTGACCATTACACAGACCGCAGATTTGACCCGCGGTTTCACAATTTTTGAAAAAATTTTCAATTTATTTGATTTTTTTATTTTTTGGCAATTAATGCCATTTATTGCACTTCTGAGATGCATTTATGATTTTTTGAATGATCACTTTTTGCATGTTTTTGTATTTTTTAGCAATTTTTAGATTTGTTTGTATTTTTTAGGTCATTTTTAATCTATTTTTAGTTATTATTAGTCATCATTTCCTTATACATTTTTTCTCTATAGAAATTGACCTCTAGAGCTAAGGAGCCAGATATCCTCTGCACCCTCCATGGATAGCTCACTGACTAGGAGCGAGCATGGTTTGGTGTGGTTGGCTTTGGCTATGTGCTCGATCTACCTATGATCAGGGTAGATCCGGCATACATGACTACATTGGCCTAATGTTGGGATGCGTGGACCAACACATTTCACCTGCCCATAGGTGAAATGATTATTACATTGGAGGATGTCTACCGGATCTTTAGGATCCTGATTGATGGTGAGCCTATCACCTCCTCTCCCTTTTGGAGCAAGGAGGACATCTTTGATGACATATTTGGTGATCGTAGTGAGGATGCCTAGGGTAGGATTGATCATGGAGGTATCCATATTAGATATTGGTAGGAGAAGGGTATCTTCTCAGTTTGAGAGGTGGTATTTATGCACTTAGTCATTCATATTGTGCTTCTAGACTCCTCGGGTATGAGGATCCCTTGGAACCTCCTGGCCATTGTTAGGAGAGTTACCTAGAGTTTGACATAATGGTCACTACTCTTAGCTTGGGGGAGCACTCTATTATGTTAGCTATACTAGGAGTTATACTAGGCTATGCGTAGGAGCTAGGTTGGTATCAGATGTAGCCTATTACTTTAGATCTGGGGTTGGCAGCATATCAGGATTGAGCGATCGATCGACTTGTCACTCACTATTACCACTATTCCTGTCGCATGCTAGTGCTATGTGGCATGTTGGCCTCATGAGGAGGAGGGGTTTTAGAGTAGGTCCCATGTTGGGGATGTGGACCATTATATTTCTATATTTGCATAGCTTTGGGTGGATGACATAGAGTGGCATCCGTACATGGATTGTCCTACATGGTCGAAGGTTGACGAGTGGTTGTGCTAGGCTAGGAGGGATAGGTGGTTACTCAGTTGTAAGGTTGAGATCCATGAGTATCAGTTCTACTCATGTGTCCTCTACTAGTTTGGGCTTGTACAGGATATTTTAGAGCTGCCTACCATCTATCGATGCTTAGTACTAGAGAGGGATTTGCCCTAGATTCAGTCGACACCACTTGGAGATGAGGTAGATGACTTCTAGGAGATAGGCATGGCTAGGGCTGGGACCACCCTAGTGTATGATACTTGGTGGTCCCTACTATAGTGGTAGAGAGTGGCCCCTCGATTGGATAGATGATGGTGCAGAGGTTGATCTAGAGGGGCACAATGTGCGCCAGTGGACCGAGGGTGGATGGGGCGTAGAGGGCACCATAGAGGATGCTCCATAGGTTGAGGCTGAGGAGGAGGTATTAGAGGAGGGTGAGGTACCTCTTGATAGTGAGGTGGGGTAGCTACTAGCTTAGGTTGCTGATATTTAGAGTTAGGTTGGGAGGCTACAGACCCAACTGTTGTATTGGGACACTTCTATCATCGTACTAGAGGTGAAGCTGGCTCATAGCGAGAGGCAGCTACAGTAGGCCTAGGAGGAGAGGACAACTCTCTAGGCATGGGCTACAATGGTGGAGGGACAGGTCTAGGATCTCACTAGTGAGCATGATCTAGCATAGGTATGATTGAGTGTGGCTATTATAGAGAGGGATCTACTTTGGGTATAGAGGGGGATCCTTCATCCTCCTAGGCTATCATGGGACCTCCAACCACACCATATTCATTGCTACTAGGTGGTCGTGACCCCATGGTAGAGATCTAGTGCTTACAGGCCCTCATGGAGGAGGGCAATGAGAGGCACATATGTAGGGTAGCTCGCATAGACCAGCTAGAGGGCTACATCAGGTTGATTGGTGGGTAGGTCCTAGAGGATCCACATGCTTTCAGGTCATAGTGGAATAGGACTAGGATGATAGGGTAGTCCTCTACTAGTTCGAGCCATAGAACTAGAAGATCGAGAGGACACATAGGTCCTCTAGCACACATGGAGCTAGCTCTCACAGGAGCCACAGGGATGATGGGTGACTCTCAGGCTGGGGGTGTAGGCCCTTAGTATAGATTTTAGATATACTCTGTTGTACTATTTTTGAGTGTAAGGTCGAGGACCTACATAGTTGTAGCCTATGGGTATTTTGATGTACCTCTATGTACTCATTGATACACATATTTATATGATATATGATCATTTTGGCTCATTATGTGTACTTGTCATTTATATGTTTTATGTTTATGTTTATGCACATGGATGCAAATGTTCATATTGATGCTATGTTTATATGATGTGATGTATGGATGACATGCACTAGATAGCTATTTTATTTTATGATGATGATGATATGTAGTGATCTAGATGCTTAGATGTGCTACTTATGATGGATGCATATGGATGCGATATTTACTTTTAAATGCATATTTAATTTTGCTTTATTGTATGCATTTAATTTATGATGATGTCACGATATGTTGGTGCAATGTATGTAATGCATTATTTACATGATGGTAATCTAATGTAAATGAACCTGTATGCTTTAATCACTTAAAACATAAGGAATGAATGTGATATGTGTTTAACAATCTAATGGATGACACCATAGAATGTATAACAATCATGGATTGTAATTGCTTTATCTCTTTGTGAAAGATAATACACCCATATGTGAGATGTAATGATGTATGTTTTTTGTTCATAAGCTTTTGTAAATTAAAATAATATGTATGATATAATCAGTGGTCATCTAAATATCATTTTTGACATCCATCCGGTATCTAATCATATAATACAAATAATTCTAATAAACAAACTCTTATAAAAAGAAATTGATGTTTGATGATTGCATTTGAAAATTTGATTGTTGCTATTTGGGAATTTTTGAGGTTTACCATGAGACTCAAACACCCTAGTTGACTGATCAAAAGTTGTATACTGACCAAACTAGACTTCTGAAATGTAAGGCTTTTGCTAGGATAGGCCCTAACTATTCATTATCCCTATGTGTGCAAATGAATATATTAAGATAAAGCATAAGCATACCCCGATGTCAGGCGGGATTCTTTCAGCCCATTGCTAAGATAGGGGGTCCTCAAATGTTTATCCAATCCTAGGTTTAGATTTTAGTTGGACTAGACCACTAGGCGATACCTGAAGACGAAGCTAGCTCTTCCACATTCAAACATTGGTCTGTACATAAGCAAGGTGCTAATGCATCAGACATATCATCATGCGTAAGGTATAGTAGTGCTGGAAATTCCATGGATTCAAGTTCACTCCCTTATTTTCTTCAATTTTTTGGGATACTTGCTCATATAAATTGTGCAAGGGATTTGATTCCACTTTGACTTTGAACTTTCTTTGGATCTTCATTTGATCTTCATTTGAACTTGCTTTCTGATCTTCATTTGATCTTCATTTGAACTTTGATTTCTGATCTTCATTTGATCTTCACTTTCTGGAATTTACATTTGATAATTTTCTTCAGAAACTTCCCTTTGGGGATTTTACTTTGGAGAACTATTTCTGGGATATCGATTGAGGATATCGATCTATGATATCAATATGGGATATCAATCTAGGATGTCGATCTATGATATCGATCTAGGGTATCAATATTGAGGATTGATGTGGGATATCACTCTGGGATATTGCTCATTTTATCGTAAGCAAGGGATTCTGGGTAGGGAATGAACTTGTCCTTTTGCCAATTACCAACATTTCCCATACCATCCACATAGGGGGATAAGCAAGAATAACTCTTTTCACCTCAGGATACCTGGTCCTGCTTCGTGGCTTTCATCTTCCCCTAGTCCTTATTAGGATTGTTTAATTTTTTGATTAGTGATAGGATTCTGATATGCTAAGGGCTATACTAACTAGACCTCAACTACAAAAGCAAAGCAAGATTTCTATCAACTCTTGAGAAGACCTCTAGGTATGGTTGAATAACCAAAAAACCCTAGTATATTCCTCATAGCAACATTATGGGTTGTGTTGAAAAACACAATTACTCACATGAATGATGGATTATGATAAATGCAGAGGTGCATGATTGAAACACAAATGTGGCATCATTTGTAAGACTGACAAACACAATGCATCCTACTACGGAATGCAATGGATGCAAAATGCCTATATGCAATGCAATGATGAAATGAATGCATGTGTAAATGAAAATGCATAATGCAAATGCAAATGTTTTTGGATTTTATGCTTTACCATTTTTTTTGGATTTTATTGATTTTTTAATTTTTATTGATTTTGAGCCTTTATATTTGACCAAATGATGAGTACATGCCTTTGGAGCCTTTGGGATTTGACCAAGTAGTTTTAAGAACCCTTGGAGCCTTTTTGGATTGACCAAAGAGCTAACAGATGCCTTTGGAGCCTTTAAATTGACCAAGCGATTTTTTAGAAAATCCTTGGGGCTTTTAGGTTGACCAAAGGGATTATGAGCACCTTTGGAGCTTTTAGGGATGACCAAGTGATTCTTAGGAATCCTTGGAGCCTTTTGGGATTGATCGAGTGATTTTAAGCAAACCCTTAAGCCTTTTGGGATTGATCGAGTGGTTTTAAGCAAACCCTTGGGGCCTTTAACTAACATGACCAAGCGGTTTTAGGAACCCTTGGTGCCTTTTGCTATGCTCTCAAGCATAGAATGCCTTAATATGGATGATGTTGAGAGGTTCAGGCTCTTCAACACCCCCTAGCGATGTTAGGTGATAGGTACCTAGACCAATATTTTTAGATATGATATAGGGTCCTAGCCAATTAGCCATGAATTTGTCTCGCATATCAGGTAATAAATTAGAGTTCTGTTGGTTCTCTTTCAAGACAAGATCCCCAAATTCAAAGTCTCTCTGATGGAATTTGTTATTATAAGCTCATTTTAATCACTCTTGATAAACATGAAGATGCTCAAGGGCATTCACGTGATGTTCATCAAGCAACATCAATTGATCTAGTCGAGCTTGCCGCATGGTGTCATCATCAATGAACTCTTTTAATGCGATGCACAACATTGGAATTTCCAACTCTAAGGGCATAATGGCCTCAGTGCCATATACTAGTGAAAATGGCGTTGCCCTAGTGGGCATCCGAATGCTAGTCTTGTAAGCCCATAATGCAAGGGGCAGTTGGATATGCCAATATTTATGGTTTTCTTGGACCATATTTTTCAAGATAGCCACCACTATCTTGTTTGAGGCCTCAGCTTGCCCGTTTGCCTATGGATAATAAGGAGTCGCAAAATTATGTTTGATTCTATACTTAGATATCAAAGCTCTCATAGTTTTGTTCTTAAATGATGTTCCATTATCCAAAATTATCTTGGATGGAATCCCAAAATGACATATGATATGCTCGAGTATAAACTCTGCTATGCGAGCTCTAGTCATCGTTGTTAAGGGTATTGCTTCCACCCATTTGGTAAAGTACTCAGTAGCCATAATAATAAAAGTATGTCAGCCCGATGATGGAGGAGAGATCTTACCGATAAGATCTAATCCCCACTGAGCAAATGGCCAAGCCGCTTGAATGGGCTGTAAGGCCTATGATGGCAAGTGCATAAGATTAGCATGATGCTGACATTTGATGCATTTCTTGACATACACATTGCACTCCTTCTCCATAGTGGGCCAATAGTAACCCATTCAAAGGATGCACTTGATGATGGCCATGCCACTAAAATGGCCATCGCATGTACCATCATGAGCTTGTGAAATCACCCAAGATGCCTCTTGGGGCTCTAGACAATGAAGGAGAACTCCATCGTAGCCTCATCGGTACAAAATATCTCCTAGCAAGACATATTTAGTCACTTTCTTCTTGAATGTGCATTTTACGGCATACGACAATCCCTCTGGGATCACACCAAGTTTTAAGAAGTCTTGGATTTATGACATCCAACTCTGGTAAGCCTCAGCTTCGACTGCCAAGATGACTTGCTCCCCCTACGTATCTACATGTGCAAATGCAGACTGGGAAACAACCTTGTGGTGAATGGTGGTACCACTCCCTGTCGGACTCTGAGAGGTTAATGACCCCTAGGGTGCCTTCTTTAGAAAGTCTTCAGCTCTGTAGAACCATTCAACTTTTGGCTCCATGCTAATCATGTTGATTGACTCTTTATTATCAAAGGCTTCATGCTCCACTGTAGGATGCGAGAGCATTTTAACATGGATGGTAGTAAAATCGATAGATGGATTCTGAGGGATTAAGGATCCCAAATATGCCATGGTGTCTACGAACCTATTTGATGAATGAGGGATTGCCTCGATGTCATACCATTCCAATTTAGCCAAATATGTAACAACAAGATCTTTATAAGCTTTTAACATGGGACATCGACATTGAAAGAGCCCCTTAACTTGGTTGACTATGAGCAAGGAGTCACCAAAGATGTTTAATATTTTAATGTTCATGGTGATGGCTGTATGGAGGCCCAATAGTAGGGCTTCGTATTCAGCATTGTTGTTGGTGCAAGGAAAGTCTAATTTGAATGACAAGGGCATTGGAGCTCCTTGCGGCATGACAAACACTATTCCTGCACCACCCCCTTGCTCGCACTTCGAACCATCGAAGAACAAGGTCATATCAACATTATTTTTTGGTTCTTCAGGTTTGGGAGCTTCGGATATGATGAAGACCGCATCATCCGGAAGCTCAATGGTCAGAGGCCTACTATTTGATAATGGTGCCTCAGCCAGCTGATCAGCTATGACTTGTCCCTTAATGGAATTTTGGCTTATGAATTCTAGATCAAATTCTATCAGTAGCATGATCCACTTTGTAGTATGTGTGTTATGATATGTCTTGCTCATCATGTACTACAAAGGATTTTGTTTGGATATAACATATGTCGTATGACTTAGCATATAGTGTCACAATTTCTTTGTAGTGAACACTACTGCTAAACACAACTTCTCTACATATGCATATCCGAGCTCATAGCTCACCAAGGTTTGACTAATATAATATATGGCCTGTTCTTTGCCTTGCACATTCTTTTGGGCTAACATGGTCCCTAATGCAAAGTCGGTTGCTGATATATATAGTAGAAATGGCACATCTGGCCTTGGTGGAGCTAATACTGGTGATGTCACTAGGTATTGCTTTATTTCAGCAAAGGCTACTCGACAGTCCTCATCCCAGTTGAATGGGACCCCCTTGTGTAGCAGTCGATTCATGGGTCGACATTTATCTGATAATTGAGTGATAAATCACTTTATCGATGCTACTTTGCCCTGTAGGCTTCTTAATTCTTTGATGTTTGAGGGAGGACGCATCTCTAGAATAGCCTTGACCTTTTCTGGGTCGACTTCGATGCCTCACTTTGAAATGATGAACCCTAAGAGCTTTCCTGAAGTTACACCAAATATGCACTTCTTAGGGTTCAACCTGACATTGTGCTCTATCAGGTGATCGAAGACCTTCCTTAAGACCTCTGCATGCTCAGAATGTAGTAATGACTTTGCCAACAAGTCATCAATATAATATTCTAATATTTTATGCATATAATCATGAAAGATATATGTCATGGCATGCTGATATGTGGCACCAACATTTTTAAGGCCAAATGGCATAAATTTATAGCAGAATGTCCCCCATGGCATTATAAACATGGTTTTATGCTGGTCTTCGGGCTTAATCTAAATTTGATTGTATCTAGAAAAACTATCCATCAGGGAGAGCATCTCATGACCTACAGTTGCATCTACAAGAGCATCAATATTTGACAATGAAAATGAATCCTTTGGTGTTGCCTTATTCAGGTCTCTAAAATCTATACAAATATGGATCCTTCCATCAGGTTTTCCTATAGGCACCATATTGGATACCCATTTTGGATAGTCGATGGAGATTACAAACTCTACATCCAACAAATTTTGCAATTCATCCTTCACCATTAAGGCTACTATTGGATGCATCTTTCTAAGCTTCTACTTGACTGGCTTCTTTGATAGGTCTAGCGAAAGGTTATGGGTAACCAATTTTGGGTCTAGACCTGGCATATCTTTGTAAGTCCAAGCGAAAATATTAGGTCTCTCTTTTAGTAGAGGGATGAGGGTGGCACGCTCATCTGGAGTGAGACTCTCTCCAAATTTAACCTTCCTTGGATTGGTGGGATCATTACTGATATCCACATCGAAGGTTTCCTCTATTGACATGTGTGATCCCTCCTCAAGCTGATGAGGCGTAGGGATCAAATGGATGTCATCTGCTGGGTTTATAGGTTCCGTATTGGAAGCATCCTCAACATGATAGACATCATAAGCATATCCTGGTGCAAAGTGAAATGGTTGCAACATTTCTTCATTAGGGAAGAAATATTCAGGCTCAATAGGTGAGTCAGCGTGATCCCAATCGATAGCATCTACATTTAAATGCAATGGTTTGGATGGATCGGTTGGATTGTGGAGTGGAGTGGTCAAATCAATGGAGACCATATTGATGGAATGGAATTGATCTCCAGGACCACATGAACAAACATCTACATCATCGATGCAGCTCCCATACCCGAGATCTGGCTCTATCGACATGGGCACAAATGGGTCCTCTCTATGCAGGCTATGGATAACTGGGTCCTCTCTATGCACTGATTGTAATATTGGATCATTCGGCTCAATGAGCTCCATGTACATAGGTGGTTCGGGAAACACCATGTGATAGATCACATCAAAGTTTGGTGGTCTTCCCCTAAGGTGAGGATTTATATTGATCTCTCTGTGCATGTCCTCAATCGTATACGGTGCATTGTGATAGCGTAAGTAGGGAGGTCCTAGGTAGGCTCTCTCTATCTCATCTTCTTCATCACTATCATAATACAATCCCTCATTTTCCCCCACTAGAATGGGATGTTCTAGAAAATGTGGCCCCATATAGGCTATCTCCTGATCACTATCATTGTTGTTTGGTAAAATTGGGTATAAGTGTCGTAAATATGATACTACCTCATAAATTGGCTCAGCCTCATCCCTCGACTGATTGTCGGGTGAAGACTCACTATCCACCAAGATATTCTCATGATACGTCTCGGGTGGTGCTATGGTGATGTAAGACACCATCCGATTATCCCTCTAGAATGTAGAAGGATTAGGGTGATATGGGTTGAAATCCACATCGTCCCCTAGACTAAGGTATAGGTGATCTAAAGATACGATAAGCAAATCATCCTATCCTCGTATTTGCAACCCTAGCCCAAACCTATCAGTTGCCAATTGATAATGCGGCTCAAGCGGAGTCCTACGTCCTTGCTCAAAAATACCAAGGCCATACCCATGCCAATGATATAATTCAAAAATGCGCATGGAATATTCAGGGTTGGATAGGTAATGAACATTCACTATGAATGATTCACCATCATCTTCATCCATGGGTGTTCGAGTAGGAAGTTGATCCAGCCTAGTGTAGATGAAGTTCATTTGATTGGGTGGCTCTCCCAATGGCACTATTGATCCAACCAAAAAATGATGAGCATGCGGTCGACCCATCTCTTGTGCAGTCTCTAGAATTGGTCCAAAGGTGACATTCTACATAATATATTCACCTAACCCTGTGTTGGCTAGATGAATAGTCACCCATGGTGTGGATGACCCTATTGATGATGCAGGTGAGGTAGGTTGAGGTACCTCCTCGGCTTTATCCTGGGCTTCTTCCACTTCCATGGGAGTGGGAGCCTCTTTGGTGACTAGTTTGGGCACCTGCTTCTTTTCCTTTTTACCCATTTTTACCTTTAACTTCCTTTCATCCCGAAGCATCGTTGATGCAGTCAGTTTCAAAGAAGTTGTTGTAGTGTGCTCGAATCTGATTGATATAGATGTCGATGGTTGAGCACACACTTTTTTTACCTCCTAGATTCTTAATCGATGATGCTGGCTAGACATCTAGGTGCATTGATGGGAGTATGAAACCCCCTGGAAAATCAGCTAGGTTCATGAATTTGAAGGGCTCCTCATCTGATGACACCATGTGAACCTGTCCCTCATGAATGTATTTTACACATTGATGTAGTATGGAGGGAACACAATACATTTCTCGAATCCAAGGCCTTCCAAGAAGGATGTTATATTGCATGGCACCTTCGATCACATGACACATCATGAGGATGGTATTTAGGCCCACTTGAATAGGTAGGATGATTGTGCCAACCGTCGAGCATAGCGCATCATTAAACGCTCTCAATGTAAATGTAGTGGGCACAATATGTGACTTGGGCAGCTTTAAATGACTTAATGCCTTGGTCATTATAATATTGATCGATGAACCAGTGTCGATCAAGACCCTCTTGAATGGCATGTGATTAACACATGTGATGATATGTAATGGTGGGTCAATCGTATCTGTAGGAACCATCCTGATTTCATGATCATAGAATTGGATCATAGGTTCTTGGAACTATTGTACATGTCCCACAAAATTGGTGAATGCTTGAGCATCTTGGGACTACACCTCGATGGACCTCAGAATGTCCATGAGAGTCTCCCTATGCTTAGGGGACTATTGTATCAACTCATAAATAGACAACTTCGTAGGAGTTGTCTATAGGTTTTGAACCAACCTACTTTGTATGGTCACCACCGGTCTAGTTGGTGGGCCTAGAATATTCTGAATTGGTCATTGATTCGATGTAGCTTGTATCCTGATGGGAGCGCAAGGTTGATTTGGCTGCTCATACCTCCCATGTCTGGTAACAACATTAACCATACCTATGAACCCCTGGGTAGGTGGTTTGATGCGCACTTGATTGACATGGCCAACGTTGTTGTGCAGTGCCTCATGGTTTGGCAATGGATTTTTATAAATCCCCATGTTTTGGTTGTCGGGCACCAATGGATTATTCGACACTATAAGATCACCTTTATCGATCATATTTTGCACAATATGTTTGAAGGACCAACACACTTCGATGTCGTGGCCCTTCGCACGATGGAAGATGCAAAATAGATCATCCTGATACCCCTTTGACTTGGGCTGATTAGGATCGACTAGCTTAATCTCGGGTAACTTGATTGCCTTAGCCTCACATAATTGATGGAATATTGATGTCAATGATTCTGTCAAAGGCATGAATTGGTGAGGTGGGCATTGTTCCTTATTTTTGCCCTTGTAATTATTCTTGCACTGCTCGTATTGCATAGGAGGAGGTTGGGCCTGATAATTCTACTTTTGTTGCCCCTTATCCTCTCCTTGGAGGTTTAACCTCACTTGATTGACATGGGCCTGCTTGCCCTGATGTTTTATGGAGCTCTTCTTGTGCCCCTCCTTCCTATTCTTGAGCTTCAAGTTGCCCTCTTGCAACTTGATATCCTCAATTACTTTGGCTTGCACCAAAGCTTCCTCGAATGTCTGGTACTATTGTAGTTGCAACAATAATGAGATGTGCTTGGCACAACTCTTCATGAACATCCAGGTCAGTTCTATAGTAGGAATGGGGAATGGCAACTTTACCATTAATCTCCTCCACCTCTTTCCGTATTCTAGGATTGGCTCATCATCACGTTGAGCTAGCACAGCTAGATCGGAAAGGTTAGCTTGCTTCTTGATGCCAAAAGAAAAGCGTTCTAGAAAGGCATCAGCCAGTTGCTCAAAACTGGTGATACTATGCTTCTTCAGCTGATTAAACCACTCCTAGGCTGGGCCTGAGAGGGTTGTGATGAATGTACACAAAAGTAAGGCATTGTTGCTTGCAATCTGGAAGCATACATCCAAAAATCTTGTGACATGCTCTTGCACATCTTCGTCACCTTTGAATTTATCTAGCCTGGGCATGACAAAATGCTCAGGATATGTTGGAGTAGGCACCGAGGGGTCCAAAGGCTCATTATGAATCTTGCTCAATGTCAACTTTTGAAAATTCATGCCTTGCCTCTCGATTGCTTTCACTTTCTCTGCTAGAACCTTATAGGCCTACGAGGAAAGAAAGTCCTCCTCCCTAAGCTGATGTGAGGGTGGTCTTGGAGGTACATTCTTCCTCTATCGAGGTGGAGGACATTGCTCTTCCTCCTCCTCAACATGGGAGCTTTTGGGATATCCATGATCGGCTCCATCTCCCTCTTCTTCCTCATATTGTCTTTGCCTCTGATCTTCGAATGGTGGTGGTCATTCTCTTTGTTGGGCACTGACATGAGTGTGAGCATCTCTGTGCTCCTGATGCACGTCGGCTTGTGAAAAATCCCTCCTATGAATACGCTCTTCATGCTCAACGTGAGTGTATAAACCAGCCCTGGCTAGCCTATCCTCTTGTTCTACATGCTCCTTTTGGGTAAGGATGCATTCCTCATGCATACACTGCTCATATAATATTTGTCTAATGAGCCTTTGTGACTGAATATTCTCATCTTCAATGCACTACCTCTCTGCATGGGCATCCTCCAATTGATCTTGAAGGAGTTGTCATCTCTGCTCGGATACCAGTCTATGTGATCTATCAATGTGATCAACCGTAAGAGGCCTCTGGTATGTGTGCTCCATGCGAGTGACCTTATGGGTTCTGTACCCATATGGCAGATTTCCTACGCCTTTGCCTTTGTCCATGAAGATGACATTGGCATCATGCTGAGTCCTATGTTGTGTGCCACCATGCATGGATGGTGGATGCGAACCATGAGGGCACTTGGAAGCCTCCCCATGTTCTCTGGTAGCCCTAATAATGCTCCCACTATGCTCACTCGGAGCATGAGTGGGTGGAGCTGAAGGCTTATAGCCTAACTACTCGAGGATGCCACCTAAACCATCCAACTTTCTGGATCACCATGGCTCATGCGGTGGTGTACCATTGGCTCCCACCTTTGATATGTCGATAGTGATCTTGCGAGGTTCACTACGTATGGGAGTGTGAATAGACCTATGCTCGGAAGTGGGCCTATCAGCATGCCCCTGAATGGGTGGATCTCGATCTCTTCTATACTCTGAATTTGGAGGTATGGAACCTCTTGTAGGCTTAGTATGTAGGGGTACCAACTTGGCCCCCTGTATGACATACTCATCGGTCGATCCTGTGGATGCACGTGCACTATGATCTCGATAATGGCTTCTGAGTGGAGCACCCTCATGTTGAGAGGCTCCATGCTCTATCCTATATCTAGAAGAGTGTATAGAAGCTCCTCTATCAGGGGTACACTCAATGGGGTCCCCTCATGTCGAATTGTCTCCTCTGATGCTCATCGAATGACGTTCGGGAAGCGCATGTGGGTGAGGGTTCGACACATTTTATTGTGAATTTGGTGGGGCTTGGTCATTGGCATCAAAATTAAGCCTCTATCGACCTCCCCGTGTCTCCACCATGGTGCACCTAGTGTCTAGATTTATCTTTTATTATGCAAACAAGGTATACAATGGTGATTATCTCTTTTACAATTTAAAATGAGCCCTAAACTGTTTGATGTGTTTTCAATTTGTTGTATCAGTATTAGAAACTCTTATCATGTTTGAAAGCTTGTTGGATGATAATCTCAGTTTAATTGGCTTTCACCTGTATACTCGCAACTCAACAACTTGGCTATGAACTCCAAGTCACGTAATCCAACCTATAATGTGTGGTAATGAAGCCCACACACGGTCAGGGAGCACAGGTCCTCCCAGATCCTCACCCGTTTTCCCCTAGTCAGTGTTATACCCTCCAAAGAGAATACATGCAAATTTTCTAGGGTACAAAAGGTTCTCGGATCCGGTATTGGTCTAGTATCCAAGGGTACGTAGGATTTGGGCCAATGGATGGAAATCACCTCCACCATCATTGAAACCCTACTAGTGGTTGGATGTCACTTCCAACTCACTAGCGTTTAATTGAAACGTGGTGTGTGTGGTTCTTTTTAAATTGCATAAAAGGAAAGATGCATAATATAGCACTCACATGATCATTTCCTACATGATATGCATAAAAAGAACATTTGATATTTAGAAAACATGCATGCTACATCCTACATGACCTTTTGACAATGCAAGTTTACGATGACTAATGGCCTTTGATTAGGCCTCAAGCATGCAAAACCACCACATGAAATACTCTAGCATGCTGGATTCTAGGGTGGACTACAATCAGAGGTCCATTGTTCCTAGCAACGCCTAGCTAAAATATAGAAAAAGAAACCCTAAGGACCTAATTCATTTTCATGTTCTTTTATCCTTAGTCTAATTTAGGTTTCAATTTCTCTATTCTAGAAAAATATAGAGGTAAAATATAGAGATAGAGAGTGTCATAAGGGCCTACCTCAAGTCCTCATCTGATCTAGCTTTGAACTCCTATTGTCTGTTGTGTCTACTATAAACCATAGATCTGTGGTGTGGTTGCTACTATAGACTACATTTTACAGTCATGGGCCAACAATGAGACCGCAACTGTAAGCTATGGTTTGCACCTGATATAAAGAAACACAAAAAATGTCAAAAATCAGGGGCATGAATTGTGGAGTTCCATCGTGATCACCTTCTGACCTATCCAAAAAGCAATGCACCTATCTAATACATCAATCGGAATCAACATAAAAGCATAAAATGATAAACAAGATTGACATATAATAAGAAAATGGATGTTTATTTTATTAATATTGAAAATGAATCTCGGTTACAATCATGCCCCTCTTAGGGTTACCCAAATTTTGATACAATTGATACAATTCCAAAGCCCCCAATGGGGTAGGCACAATACTAATGCTCTCTAAATAGTCACAAACTGCTCTAGGGTGGAGTTGACCCTCTTCTTCATGTTGAGGAAGGAATTAGATGATTGAATCTCCTTCGAATCTACTTTCCTATGGTCAAGAAACAACACAAAAGCATTAATAGCATAGGCAACCTCTCATGATGAGGCCCTTTAAAGGATATAAACATGAAAATGCCATAACAACTATGAAATCAAGAAAATGAACAAAACATGTTATACTTATGCAAAACTCATAAAGATTGCTTGAAACATAGAAATGAAGAGTATTGCTATCTATCTAATAGACTAATTGCATGAAATGATGCATGGAAACAAGAGATTAGTGCAAAGTTTCTTAAATGGAAAGAACTCACATAAAACCCTAATTAAACTGGTCAGTGTCTCTAAAATATGAAATAAACTATTAAAATGCCTAATCTAGTCTAATTAAGCATAATGCAAAAGAAATAATAAGGAGATCTATCACCTATTGCAAACCATAGCTCAGATGAGCGATCTACATTGTACACCATAATTGTCATCCGTGATGAGCAATCAAGTATCTTTGCCCTCCAAATCAAGGGTTGTGGGCTTGATCTTCCTTGTCCAATTGATGATCAAGGGTCACCTTGGTGTCCTCTGACTAGATTGGCGGTTGAATTCCATAATTGGGCCTCCATTTGCTCGAATTAGCATTTCTTGGCATTCTAGCTCCTTAGGGCATCCATGGCATAAATTGACATGATGCTTGGTGAATTGGCAAGTGAATAGCAACTAAACTCCCTCTCAATGTACTCAAATGAGTCCACAATTTAATAGGGCTTCCCTACTCAAAAATTTCCCTCTCTTGCTATATATTTGCCCTAATTTTGAGGGGTACTTATAGGACTACCCAAGGGCTAGGGGTGGCTTC
Source organism: Wollemia nobilis (assembly GCA_028583015.1). NCBI lineage: Eukaryota > Viridiplantae > Streptophyta > Pinopsida > Araucariales > Araucariaceae > Wollemia > Wollemia nobilis. The sequence goes on along the minus strand of JAQPPZ010017001.1, from coordinate 2,183,037 downwards.
ATGGAGAAGCCAAGATCAAGAAGAGGTGGTTAGGATAGTTGGATTGGAAGCTTCCATCCTTTAACTACCTTCTTCTAGAACAAATGGTCGTTCAAACCGATTTGGCTCGGATGAAGGCCAACTGAACTTCAGTTTAGACCGTAGGTGACAGCTATGGCCTAGACTGTAGACCATAGGTCTTAGCTATGGTTCAGACTGTAGACCGTAGGTCTCAACTATGGTTCAGACTGATTAGGCCAAGGAGCCCAAATTGAGTGGTTAAAACCACTGCTCTATCTTGGAGTCTATCCAAGATCTTCCATATGGTCTTGTAGCATGTCCCATATGAGTAGTCACCATCGACATGACGCATTTTAGGTGTCTACAAATACCTTTGGAGCCTTTTGTGAGTTGATCAAATGGTTTATGATACCTTTGGGGCTTTTTGGATTGACCAAAAGGTTTATAGATACCTTTGGAGCTTTTTGGGTTGACCAAAGGGTTTATGGATACCTTTGGAGCTTTTTGGGTTGACCAAAGAGTTTATGGATACCTTTGGGCATTTTTTTGAGTTGACCAAAGGGTTTATGATACCTTTGGAGCCTTTTGTGAGTTTACCAAAGGGTTTATGATACCTTTGCAGCCTTTTGTGAGTTGACCAAAGGGGGTTATGATGCTTTTGGATATTTTGGGGTGACAAAAGAGTTTATGTATACCTTTGGAGCTTTTTTTGGGTTGATCAAAGGGTTTATGAATACCTTTAGAGATTATTGGGTTGACCAAAGGGTTTATGGATACCTTTGGAGCTTTGTGAGTCAACCAAAGGGTTTATGATAACTTTGGAGCCTTTTATGAGTTGACCAAAGGGTTTATGATACCTTTGGAGCATTTTGTGAGTTGACCAAAGGGGGTTATAATACCTTTGGAGCCTTTTGTGAGTTGAAAAAGGGAGTTATGATGCCTTTGGAGATTTTTGGGTGACCAAAGGGTTTATGTATAACTTTGGAGTATTTTTGGGTTGACCAAAGGGTTTATGGATACCTTTGGAATTATTTGTGAGTTGACCAAAGGGCTTATGATGCCTTTGAAGCCTTTTGTGAGTTGACCAAAGGGTTTACGATACCTTTGGAGCCTTTTGTGAGTTGACAAAAGTGGGTTATGATACCTTTGGAGCCTTTTGTGAGTTGACCAAAGGGGGGTTATGATACCTTTGGAGAGTTTTGGGTGACCAAAGGGCTTAAGTATACCTTTGAAGCATTTTTGGGTTGACCAAAGGATTTATGGATACCTTTGGAGCCTTTTTTGAGTTGACAAAAGGGCTTATGATACCTTTGGAGCTTTTTGGGTGGCCAAAGGGTTTTGGATACCTTTGGGGCTTTTTGAGTTGACCAAAGGGTTTATGATACCTTTGGAGCCTTTTGTGAGTTGACCAAAGGGTTTACGATACCTTTGGAGCCTTTTGTGAGTTGACAAAAGGGGATTATGATACCTTTGGAGCCTTTTGTGAGTTGACCAAAGGGAGTTATGATGCCTTTGGAGATTTTTAGGTGACCAAAGGGTTTGTATATACCTTTGGAGCATTTTTGAGTTGACCAAAGTGTTTATGGATACCTTTGGAGACTTTTGTGAGCTGACAAAAGGACTTATGATGGCTTTGGAGATTTAATGGTGACCAAAGGGTTTTTGATACCTTTGGGGATTTTTGGGTTGACCAAAGGATTTATGAATACCTTTGGAGCTTTTTGGGTTGACCAAAGGGTTTATGGATACATTTTGGGCTTTGTGGGTTGACCAAAGGTTTATGGGGCTTTGTGAAATTGATTTCTTGAGTGTTTGACTATTTATTATGGGAGGTATGATACCAATAATACCCCAGTTGATGTTTATAAATGTTTATGTGATTTGCAATTATGTGATTTTGGACTATTAGATGCATTATGTGTTATGACTTGTGGATGCATTAATGGATGTAATACCTATTGATGATGTAAATATGCTATATGTATGCTACTGATGACATGCACTAGCTATATGATGTGTATGATTATGTGTTGTGATCTATATGTGTAGATGATCTACTATATATGTATTTATGGATGCAATGATTGGTGTTTAAATGCATGTTTGTTTTGATATAATTATATGCATCTAATTTATGTTGTTATGATGTGGTAAATGCAATGTGTGTACTACAATATTTACATGATGGTGATCTAATGTAAATGAACCTATATGATTTAATCACTTAAAACATAAGGAATGCATGTGATATGAGTTTTACAATCTAATGGGTGACATCGCAAAATGTATGATAATAATTAAAATAATAACTCTTAGCATAAGAATTAATTTAAGCATCTAGATGTGAGATGAGATGATGGGATATGTATGTACTTTATTTATAATCTTTTGTAAATTAAAAGATATCCCCAAAATAGTCAACGGTTGTCTAAATGTCATTTCTAACATTCATCCAGTATCTATCCTATTTCATGAACACCCTTTAATGAAAAAAATCTCATAAATAAAGTTGATGATTTGACTGATGGAATGATTTGTTGCTATGAGGAGATTTTTGAGGTTTTCCATGAGACTCAAACACCCTAGTTACTCAATCAAAAGTTGTATGCTGACCATACAGAGCTTTTGAAGGATAAATTTATTATTATGAAGACCTAGATACTCATTATCCCTATGTGTGTAAATGAATATATTAGATAAAACATAAGCATACCCCAATGCCAGGTGGAATTCATGCAACCCATTGTTGTATTGGGGATCCTCAAATGTTCATTCTAATCCTAAGTTGTTGAATTAGACCACTAGGTGATAAATGACACCTTAAGCTAGCTCTTCCACATGCAAACATTGGTCTATACAAAAGCAGGATGCTAATGTGATAGACATATCATCATGCGTAAGGATACCGTCATTGCCAGATAGGCTTGATACCACCATACTTGTAATGAGGATCACCTCATGGTTCATCAAATGCTGAGAGCTCTAGGGATTCAATTTCAATACTTCCTTATTTTTCTAAATATTAATTTGGGATACTTGTTCATGCTTAGTGATAAAAATCATTGTTTATTCTAAATTTTTATTTTTTTTTAGCAAGGGATTTTTTTAGTGATGATAATCATTATTTATTTTATTTTTTTGAATTTTGTTTTGTTCGGTATTTTTTCTTGTTTTTATTAAATCAAGGGATTTATTAAGGTAGGGGTGAACTTGTCCTTTTGCCAATTCTTAGAATTTCCTAACCGGTCACACAGGGGGATGAGCAAGATCAATTTTTTACTTGAGGATACCTAGTACCACTTTGTAGCATTCATATTTCCCTTGTTTCAACTAGGAATTTAATGTTTTGATTAGTGATAGGATTTTGAAATATACCAGGTGCTATCAAAACCAAACCTCATCTATTAAAATCAAAGATAACTTTATACAAAGTTTGATAAAAGCACTAGGTATTTCTGAGTGACCAAAAAACCCTACTATATTCCTTATAGAAATAGGAGGGGTTATTTTGAGAAACACGGTTACAAACATGGGTTATGGGTGATGATGGATTTTTAAGATGCAAGATTGTGAACACAACCTACATAATGTAAATGTAACAGATGCAAATGTCTATATGCAATGCAACTACATGAATGCAAATGCGAAATGCAAATGTTTTTGTATTTTTGATGCTTTTAATTGTTTTTGAGTTTTGATTATTCTAAATGTTTTTTAACTTTTTGACTTTAAATTGTTTTTGTACTTTTATATTTTGATTTTGACCAAAGGGCTTATGGTGCCTTTGGGGCTTTTTGTGTTGTGACCAAAGGGCTTTCAAGATGACTTTGGGGATTTTTGTGTTGTGACCAAAGGGCTTTCAATATGCCTTTGGGGCTTTTGTCAGTTTGACCAAAGGGCTTTAAGATTCCTTTGGGGCTTTTGGTGAATTTTACCAAATGTCTTTAAGATGCCTTTGGTGCTTTTGTGAGTTGACCAAAGGGCTTTAAGATGCCTTTGGATTATTTTGTGATTTGACAAAATTAATTTAATATGCCTTTGGAGCCTTTTGTGATTTGACCAAAGGGCTTATGATGCCTTTGGAGCATTTTATTTTTGAAGTTTTCTATTGTTTTTTATTGTAATTTTGAAACTTTTGATTTTTTTTGGGTTTTGTTGTTTTTAAAATGTGAATGTATGATATCTTAGGTACCTCTAGTGTGCATTTTTCCTACTATAATGTAGTCATATTACTTAGGAAGAGTAACTAAAATTAGCTCTCCAAATTGGGGCACAAACCTCTATAAGGTGCCCTTGCCTTGGTGGGGAGAAATGAGTGAACCATCTTCACAGAGCTTATTTTGTTCTAATAGGTCTTGGAACACCTTTCATAATGACTAACAACTATGGATTTCATGCCCCTATTTATTATAATACATACAAAAGAGGCTTTCATCATTGGACCCATTTTTGGGCTCTCTTTGCTTGACCTAGGGCAACACAAATGCATTTGCCTTGTACAACTTTTGAAATAAAGTTACAGTAGTCATTTCAAATGTGATCACTCATTGAGATGGCTTATTTGGCCTACAAGGCTACAACTGACATTGGGGTCTCAATTGAGATGATGTATCCTCTATTTTGGTAGGCTGGGGTTTTGTGGATGAACCATCTAAGGAAAAAGCCCCACTATCTATGAGATCTTGAACCACATTCTTAAATTCATGAAAATTGTAGATGTCATGGCCCTCTATTCAATTATATAGATAGTAATGGTCCTCCCTATAACCATTAGGTTTACCTCTATTTGGTTCTAGAATTTTTATGTCAGGTAAGGTTAAGACCTTAGCTTCTTGCAGATTCTGGAAGATGATAGACATAGGCTCATTTAAAGGAGTCCAGATGCACTACGGATGCTTCGAGAGTGCAACATGCATTGGTCTAGTTTGAGGACTAGGTTTATCCCTAGGCATATCACTTTTTTTCTTAGGGGTCTCCCCTTACATTTTGGATGAAAGGGATAGATTGTAGCCTAAGACCATATTTTGGTTGGCAACCTGCAGTTGCTTCTTTTCAAGCATGTTATATACTATGGCTTGAAATATTTGACACGATTGAATATCATGATTACTTTGTCTATGATATAGATAGTGCAACTCTTCCTCATGCCCTTGGGGTTTTGAACAATCTAGATTCAACTAGAAAATCTCAAGTAATCTGATAGCATTTGTAGCACATAATAGATTGAAAAATGATACTATAGGCTCAAGCAATGAGGGATGCTTGCCAAGTTGTTGAGGTGGCTGAGTTGGTGCTTACTCTGGTTGAGTATATTCCTATGGCTTCACAAGGGATAGTTTGACCTCAAATGAGGGTTGCTTTTGTATCTCCTAGCATTAAAGTTGGATCAAAATATATTTCAATGCCTTATTTTTTTTCTCCATTTGTACCTCTATATTATATAGGTGATTTTGCATATGCTTCAATACTGATAAGGCTCTCATGTGTATTTCTAGCAATTGGTTCTAAATACCATTTTCTACTGAAGAAGGTGAAAGAGTGGGTGCTAAAGATCCACCAAGTAACTGTAAATCACCCATTTCATTCATTTGAGTCAATGTGGAGGCTTCACGATGATCCATCTGGATAGTAGTATCCACATGCTCATGTTTATGACTTAGTTTATGTTTCTATTTCACTTTGTGGTTTTGAACTATGTCAGCTTTGGTACCCCCATTCTGATGTGGGGGAAAAACATGTTCTTGTTCTTGAGGAGGCATCGTGAGAAGTGAGTTAGGGGTAACTAATGCTAATGGTTTTAACCCCTTAAATGTGGTAGCAACATCTTATTGCACCATATCTTGTTTTATCTACCATAGAGTCACTTGGTATTCTAACTTAATGTTAAACATTACCATGAAATCTTGAGAAGGTACTTTAGTCATGTTAACTGATGTTTTATTCTCCTCATCAGGTAATATGATACCATGATTTTTGATGATGGTAAAAGGTAGTGACTTCTTTATGCAAGCCTCAGTCGAATATTTGGTGATTTTATTCAACTGAATATTTGGAGGCATTCATTCCACCAGATTTTCTTGTGGCTCATCGAACTTATTTTAATACTTGAATGGCTCAGGATCATGGGGGACCACATACACTTGTTCTTGGTGTATGAATTTTAGATTTTGGTGCACTATGGAAGGCACACATTACATATCCCTCATCCATGGTCTACCTAGAAATATGTTATACTACCTCTCACCCCCTAGGATATGGTGCACTATGGAAGGCACACATTCCATATCCCAACCTATATAGGTAGGATTATTGTTCCAATTATTGGGGAAGTGGCATCATTGAAGGCTCTCAATGTGAATGGTGAGTCCTTAATGCGTGAAGGTGGCAAATTTAAATGCTTAAAAGCTACAACTGTGATGATGTTGGAAGATGACACAATATCAATAAATGCTCTCTTGTATGGAATTTTATCGATGCTTTCTATGATGTGTAGCAGAGGATCAAGTTCATTCATAGAGATTGGCTTAATCTCTTATCTATGAAAATTAATCATAGGATCATTTTGTAAGTGAATTAAATTCATTGTTGGTATGGACCATGATAGATTATTATATTTAGTTGAATTTTTTGGTATATTGGGTTGATCAAGGTATCTTTTACTTCCTATTGTAGTATTGATCATACCAATAAAACCCTCATTAGGTAGGGCTATGTGCACCTCATTGACGTGCTCAACTTGATTTTTGGGTGCTATGTTTACTTCATGTGTAGGCAAGGGGTCTTGGAAGACTCCTATCTAAAGCTCTTGCCTCTCAATAATATCCTGCACTAAGTCTCTAAAGGGATGACATGTCTGAATGTCATGACCCCTTTGTCGATGGTACACACAATATAGATTTTCTCTATGTGCCTTTGATCTACGCTTGTTAGGCTTCCATGGATGGATCTATGTAAGATTGATTCTTCATGCCTCATATAATCAATCAAAGAGTGATGCTAATGTCTCTGGAAAATTAGTATAATATAATTATGGCCAATGTTTTTGGCCTTGTATCTAATTCTGTTGCATATGATTTTGGTCCAAAGAAGGTTGGTCTTTGTAATTATGTTGCATTGGCAGAGGTGGTGTGACCTGGTTTGTAAATTCAGGGATACTAAAAATAACTTGATTGATTGGGGCCACCTTTTATTGCATGCTGCCACCTGTAATATTCCTATTTTACCATTATTTTTTGTGGAGTTGAATATCAGCCTCCTATATCTTGATTGACTCAATGAACTCAACCTGTTCTAAGGCCTCCTCAAATGTTTGATACTGCTACAATTGTAAGAGAAGCGAGATTTTTTTTTTAAATATTCTCGTAAATATTTGAATGAGCTCTATTGTGGTTAGGGTGAAAGGTAGTTTTGAAATCACCTTCCTCCTCTTATTTTTATACTCAATTATTGGCTCATCATCAAGTTGATGAAGGCTATCCAAGTCAGTCAAGTTTATCATTTTCTTAGCACTAGATGCAAAACGTTATAGGAATGCATCAGCTAATTGCTCAAAGGTGTATATGTTATGGTGTGGTAGGTGAATATACCATTCTAAAGCATCTCCAAATAGTATTGTAAGAAATATTCTCAACATCAAGGGGTCATTATCTTTAAAATAGAAGCACTTATTGATGAATATTGTCACATGCTCTTGTACATCTTTGTCATATTTAAATTTTTCAAGTTGAGGCATCTTAAAATTTGATGGATATGTTGGTGATGACACTGATGGATGCAAAGGCTCATTTATAAGATGATTTAGTGTAGGTTTTTGATAAACCAATCTTTGATTTTGTTTTTTGAATGAATTTATCCAATCAGCTAGTGCTTTGTATGACCCTGATGAAATGATATGATCTTCCTATTATGGCCCTTGATTAGGTAGAGGAGGCCACTTTTGATGTTGATATGGATGATAAGTATAATCATTAGGTACCTCACAATAAATGGATTTAGGGTAAGCATCCACTTCTTCCTGATGTTCCCATTGGGACTTTTCATATTATTACTCATCATATTGATCTTGGTACTATTGAGGAGTATGAGGTTCTCGATGATAACTAGATAATGGAATTTGATGTTGAATATGATTTTTGCATGGTTGAGGGGGTATATTATGATATTGTACTTGATGCCTTATACGTTGTTGCATTTTTTGGGTGCTAGGTGTAAGCATCGCTTTATGTAATTCATTTTGCACTTGCTCTTATTCTATATTTTGTTGTTCTTGTATCTTTTGTTGATAAAATCTTTGTAGGTGTGCTCGTTGTGAGTCCAACCCTTTTTTATTTAATTATTGTTGATCCAATTGTATTTTCTCCATATACTATTTTTAGTTAAGTTGTGACCTTAGTGCCTGATGTGTATGATCATGTTGTTCAGTTGTATGGGAGCTATGTACCCTCATATTGGAAATATGAATGGGTTTGTCATGTCTTTTCTCCCTAGTAGGATCTATCACTTGTTTTCCACACTCCTTAATGGTTACATTGACCTGATACTTTAGTTTATGAATTGGCTTTGTATAGTCTGACGATGCAGATATGCAACATGGCTGCCCCACATACTCTTCATGAGGAGTAGGAGGATGAGTTGGGTCCTCTTACTCATCTATGAGGAATGCCATATATTTAGTCTTAGATGTAATCTCTATATATTCAGACTACACAGAAGCACAATGTGTATGTGCATAATTCTCTCTATGAGGAGTGGGGGGATGACTTGCTTGATCAAATGGGGTGGTTTTTTTGTCCAGGCTAGGTCATGGTGTGCTCTCATTTTCATATTTTTATTGATGTATAGAGAAATCTAGGATGTGATCTTGTGAAATTGATCTACTAGATCCCTTAGTGGGTGGATTTTTCCTCATATAGAATTCTATCAAGGTGTTCTAATAAATAAGGTTTCCTAGAGGATCTGTGGGTGCCTCCCTAATAGGGATATCTCGAAGGTTTGACTTCATGTGGATGGTATTGATGTTATGATAAGACCTAGGATGACATTCAAGGATGGCCATGTCCTCTGAATTGATTTGGATATGTTCATTGGTTATGGAACCTGATTCCATCTCTAAATTAGAGGTCTTGCTCATCATGGGAGGTCTCCCAACCATAATTTTGTTATAAAAAAATTTTGACTTACGAAAAAAGTTTTGGGTGTTATATATCAAAATGATCAGTACAACGAGCTAATCACAATGGGATGACTTTGAAAAGTGACTTCCAGATCAAAAATTTTTATTTTTGAAATAATTGGTCAATCGGGGTTCATGGGGAAATGCCCAATTTTAGGAATTTTTAGTAAATTTTGAAGCATAAAGAGTTAGGACTAAAAATTTCTAGGAGAGGTGCACAAAGGGCTAACTAAGACAACAAAACATTTTGGGGTTGTCTAGCCCACTTTATGACTATTTTAGTACAATTTTTCCCTATTTTCAGCTTCAAAAATAGAGTAATCATAAAACCAACATAACATTTTTGTTATAGCTCTGATTTTCATGATTCTCGATCCATTGGATGTAGAATCAATAAGTAGATTTTACTTGTTTTTTTGTTTTTGTTTTCAATAAATTTATTTGAAAAATTAGGGTTTGGTCCTAGATCAAGGATCTTAGGTTGATTACCCAAACAATAAAGAAACACACAAAGTAGACAATATGATTATCTCATTTAAGAATTATATGTGTGTCCTAAAACTTGTTTAGTGTGTTTTTGATTTGTTGAATATACAAGCTAACTCTCATCGTGTTTTGAATTTTGTTGATGATATACTCATATTGTTTAAAGTATTTCACCTATATACTCACACAAGCCAAATATGGGAGTGAAGTCCATAGTCAACGAGGTAGTATAAGTACTACAAACCCTCACCCAACACACTATGCACAATGATACACTCCTATGAAGAGGAGTGCATGCTATTTTGCATGGATATAATAGTTCTTGGGTCGTCCTTGGCCATGAATGGGTCCTGATGATACTCTTTCACACAAGCCAACCAAGTGTTAATGACATCCAATGTTGGTCTCAATCAATAGGTTGGATGTGAAAGCCCAACACTACTGATGTTAAAAATTAGTCACGATGTATGTGGGGTTCATTTTAAACTTGCATGTAAACAAAATGCATCACCAAGCAGACATAATATTTCCTATATGCCTAAGATAAAAGATGTTTCATTTTAGAAAGATATATGTTTTCAGCTTATATGAACTTTGGAGAATGCATTCCTAATTCATAAATTAATGTCCATTCATTGGGTTGCATGCAAGTAAACTAAAAAACAACCCAGACCACTAGAGACTAGGGTAGACCTTGAAAATAGAGGTTCGTTGTTCCTAGTAGTGATTGGAAAAAAGCTAATAAAACTATAAAAGCTTCAATGCATTTTTATTTTATCCTTTTCTATTTTTTCTTAATTAAATTCAAATTTTCCCTACTGTATTATGATAGAAAAACATAGATAGAGAAAGACAAAAAAAGTAGAGAGTTTTCCCAACCTAAAATCCACATTTGATGAAGCCCAAGCTAACCTCTGTGGCACTTTTCTCCTGGCCATTATAGACCAGAGCGGCTACTTCTAGCCATTGACTTCAAAAGTGGTTTTTGTCTACTAGCCACTATCGACTAGAGTGGCTACTTCTGAATACTAATTGTAGGTGCATCTAAGCTCTATTGGTCACTATCGACCAGAGCAACCAAACTTGCACACAAAAAAAATACCTAAAATATTAGTAAAATAGTCAAAAACAAAACTTTGTGGGGGTCCCACCTTGATCACCATCTATGTGACCCTAGAAAGTGCACACCACACTTACCCTACTTGAATTTTTATTATATCAAATGAAAATTAAGAATAACACAAGCACATATAATGCAAAAGTAATAAACAAAGAGAGATTATTTTATTTATGCTTCCATATCTCGGTTACATGTATGTCCCTCTAAGGGATACTCATTTTTTATACAATATATTACAAGTGGAGTAATTATGAATGCATCCCTTGTAAGAGTATAGTGTGCCCTTGCAGGCCTCTTAATCTCACACACCAAATTGTTTGAGGGGTTATAGATGCCTCCTTCTCCTGATTTCATCCTAGAGGGATCTCGTACTATAGATACCTTGAACTGATCCTGTGAACCTGTATCTATGTGCATGGAAACAACAAAGCATAATAAGTAGCACGGGTAGCCTCTCCAGATGAGGCTTTATGTTAGCAAATCCAATAAACCAAATAAGCAAGCATAATAAGAACTAAAATGTAGTAAATCTAAGCCATCTACACACATGAATCTTAGAAATATTGATATAAATGTTGTGAAAGAACCAGATCTATGCTATAGCTATCTAATAGAACAAAGAAAATTAAGGATCTAATGCTAAGAACAAATAAAATAACTAGTCTGAACCTAGCCACTACTACTCAGAATGGCTATATCTGTGGTCCACTATTGAAGATAGTGGCCATGACCTAGAAGGTTTACGTCAAATTTTATGGGTTGTGACCATCGATCTCTTCACTTGAATTGATGTTCAAGGGTCACTAGGTGTGTCTTCTACACTAATTGGTGGTTGGGAATGATGGATCTGAATACTTATTCATGGATGTGGCTCAACCAAATGGTACTCCAATGCTCCTCAAATGGGCATATATTAGCTATCCATTTTGATAGGGCTCTAATGCACACAATTTGAATTCTCTATATATATTTTTTCCTTCATAGAATTCTACATATGTAGGCTTCCTAGTTTTAGATCTAGATCTAGATCTTGGCTTCCTAGGGAAGACAAGCTCTAGATCTGCATGTCAATTGACTATCCTAGAGGGATGATTCATTCACAAACTAGAATTAAATGGATAGTTAGGAGGAACTCTAGGAGTTCCTCACTAAATTTCCTTGGTAAACCATGCAAACTGTTGTCTCCATCTATGATTTGGGCTCTCCTTGATTATAGTCTATGTTTTAGAGCTAGATTCTATCATCAACAATGGCTAGCTATGGTCGCTCTCAGCTTGAGTGGCCAAGATTGGCAACCACTCTAATAGATAGTAGTTAGGCCTGTATGGGCTAGAATTACCCCTTTTGAGTGGTTAGGACCACTTATTTCTCTTGGAAAGGTTCAATATTTATCATATGGTCTATGGATGTGCCCATATGAGTAGTATCCTAAACATGACACATTTTAGGTGTCTACACATACATCATTCACATCCATCATATTTACCATATTATATACACCATAGACATTGTACATACACACAAATTATCACGTATATATATCCTATCAAAAAATTGAATACAATGTACATAATCACATCACTCATAGGCTACATAACATATTCACTATGACATACATCACCTCACTGGGCTATAATGTATAAAATTAGTGGCACTCTCACCACATTAAAAATAAAAATAGAATACAATATAATACATGCTAACTCAACTCTATGACTCACCATGAGTCTCTCCACTCCCTTCTCATGGGATAGGAGGATCCTCAAATATCTTGATCCCCCTCTACTACTTTGGCCTAGGCTAACCTTGCTCACCTATGGCCACCTCATAGACTGCACACTCCTATTATTATGATACCATGATCCAAACTCAAATTATTCTAGGACCCTAATCCCATGCATAGCCAACTATACTTGTAATTGATGTACCTTCCTCCCCTCCTTGTAGTATAAATCCTCCAGGTAATCCTTCTCCTAGTGCATATTATGTATATTTGTCACCCGTGATCTCTCTCTAGCCTCTCTCTTATGTGATATCCTCTCGTAATCACTCTACATTGGCCTAAACAACCTTTTCATGCACTCTATCCCTCTCCAATCCTCGATCTACCACCAAGTGACCCATTGTAACTCCATATCTCTCTACTATTAGTGCAACTAACTCTTGAGTGTACACCATCTCCCACTACATCATCTAGACCCCTAGCTGATGTACTCTATCTTGCAATGTGTGCATATCCTCATAAGTTTGTATCATGTTGAGTAAATAGATACTAAAATCTATCCCACTTATAGCTAGATCTCCACTCTCCTTCAACACCACCATTGAATCCTTCCATCCCTTCATGGGATACCATCCCCTCTCAACATACTATTGCACCCATTATGTCACCTTTGCATCATTCTCCTACTCACTCCTCCCCTCATCCATCACACCACCAGATCCCTAGTCAGCCTGATGAGGACTACTCACTCCTACATTAGGGGATCCAATTGAAATCCCTACTCTACCCTTTGCATCTCCATCAATCCATACTAAAACTCCACCTACCCCAATTATTATAGTCTCAGTGTATCTAACAATCATGCCTACTCCTAGCTCCCAGATTTGAGTAGCCCACCAAGCATCGTATTATAGTGTGGTCCCTCCATTATCCACATATGGGATATATATGGCTCCATAACCTACTAAATCTAGAGGCTTCATCTCTAGTCACCACCCAAGATCTCCCTTAACCCACCAAATCATGATGGGGGCTTCAAGTACCTCCTATAATAACCCAAATTATCATAGTACATGATTGAATGGAAACCACTCTATCTGGGATACCTCTCCATTAGTCACCCATCATCCCTACCTCACTCACCTTAGCTCTCATACTAACTCATCCTAATCTATAATCCCATCCATTATCACTATATAATATCCTATAACCCTAATCTTCTAAATACCTCTCTATAATGGAGAGCCTAACTCTTATGTAGCCTATGTAATCATACCTCCATATATGTCCTCCATTAAAAGGTATAGAGCACATATGGTCCCATCAACTCATGATACCTATAGGGATGGCCCTTAAATATCTCTATGATTATATGCTCCCATACCCATATTTTTATTAGTAAACTCACCCCCATCATCCACCATCCCATCGATTGCAATTCATTCAACTCTCTGTAGATCTATGCTAACAAGATGGATGCCCATGCAAATTGATGCCCATGCTCCACCACATCACAAGTTACACCCATCAATATCCATGGGAACTAATAATATAACAAATTAGGCACCACATGGTAGGCTATCACTATCATAGCCATATAGTGCCTCAATGAAATCATCCTTTCATTTCAAAAATCCTCATAATCCACCCCACCACTACGTACTCTCACCTCCCCCCATCTATCACCTAACAATCACTACAAAATCACCTTCCATTGACCTTTTCCAACAATGATAATCATCAACCCCTCCATTGATAATTTGTATATCCAAAATATATCCTCCAAAGTAATCATCATCTCTGCTATTGGAAAATGGAAGGTATTCTTATCTCGTTCCTATCTCTCATACAATACTTCCACATATGCATGGTCATAGTGTATACTCTTTATCTTGACCACCCCATGCAATCCTATATCTTGCAACCACTATAGGTCACTAGCACCCAACATGTCCTTTATATCCTCCAATAAAGGATGAAAGTGGTGCTTCAATTAAATCTATGGTACCTGTTTCATAACATAAATTTTTGTAAGTAAAAAATCACACACACATGTCATACATGAATCTATGAAAATCCATTTCATTCCCCCACCCTAGTGGTATTTCAATCACAAAATACAATACAATCATTCTAAAACTTGTGTCTAGGTGTATGGTCGTAGGGCACCCCGTGATTGTTGTTCCTCCCAAATTTAGGTATTTTTGGACACCTATTTCCATTTTTTGCCTCCCATGGAAAAATATCTCAGCCAATCATCACAAATAATTCAAGATCATTCCATATAAATACACATGCATGCATTCCAAAGCATCTCACCAAACGTGTATTCCAAAAACAACAAACAAATAAACATTTCACACATGCACACACATTGATGCACTTTCATTTTTCCATGCATACTTTTCTACATATACATTCTTCTATTTGTCTTATGCATATCTAAAAGGGACCTACGGTTCTTTTTTAATTTCCCAAATTCAAATTACACATGTTTCAAGGTCCACTTACAACTCACCCTCTGCCAGGTCCTTATGCCACATTTCTTGCCATCTTATCCTTCAAAACTCGATTCTAGTAGCACTTCATTTTAAAATTTTCTCTTCTTTCTTCTCTTGCAAATTCACAAATGGGTAAATGATGTGTGTACCCTATGACTATAGTTTTTATTATCACATTTGCACAGTCACATGGTACCCTACAACCCTAAAATTTTGTATGGTACCATGCAACCAAACCCAATCCTTTCTAAAACCTACCTGTTGGCCCCGCATGTTGTTTTTTACCTTCATCCCATGCAAAATACTTATTTTCTTCCTAGTCCATCCATTTTATCATCCCATTAACCACTTTGTTAAGCATTTTGTTGCTACTTCATTTTCACCTCTCATCACCTCATCACTTGAGGGGGTAGACATCTCAACTAAAGACCTTTATGTGTGATCAATAATCAAACACTCAATATTAAAAAAATGTGGTTATATAAGAACCTTTGCCAAAGATAATCCTAAGACCCCCCTTTTCTAGGGAAACTCAAAAGGAAAATTTCTCTTCTCATCAAAATTTTAATCCAAATGAATATTTTATGGAACAAATACCTAAGCCTATAGGTTAATCATAGATTTCCTTCTTTAGAATGGTAGTCATAAGACCACTCATGAATGAAGTACCTAATTAAGACCTATAAAGGGTTGAATGACTTATCAAATCAAATTATGCTCAACTAAGCATCAAAATAAAAGTTTCAAAGATATTTTCTCCTTTTACAATTGGGGTATCTTACATTAATCATGATAGTAAGACAATCCTGCATCTAATCTCCCAACAACCACCATGGAACGACAAAGACCATCATCATCCGTAATCATCCATCATCAATTCTTATTTATTAAAATTAAATCATCACATGCTATCATAAATGTTTGTACTACCCCATGTCTTCACACACTATAGTACAAAAAAGAGGTAAATGTACATACCTAAAAATCACACATCATCACTTGCCCCATATTCACAGTTGATTAAATAGAAAAATCACAAAATTGCATTAATTAGCCTTAAAACACCTTGTATTTATTAAAATTACTATTCATAAGATCCTTGGGCCACTTAAAACCTTTCATATGCTTAACCATGGTCCTCATGTGACCACCATAAAAGGCTTAACCTTGGTAAACCTTTAATTTGGATAAAATTTACTTTATGAGAAAAAAGTTACTTTATCATTAAAGTGCACTTTAAAGGATAAAATCATGTTTGATTAGCATTAATCATAATTAAGCCCTAGCCTTCCACCTCATCCCCTTGACCTTGGTCTAACATATGGTCAACCTAATAAGGGTTAACACTAATCCTTGCTCACACATGTGTGCACCCATAATCCTAAGTGATATTTGTTCACACATGTGTGCACTACTCATCCAAATGGATATTTAAAATATCCTCTTTCAAGGCATGGGAAGAGTTGAGTCATCTTCCACCTCATCCTCTACATGGGTGAAGGATTCCTTCACACAAAAATCCATCATGATCCATATTTTACATAGGCCACCTCATAGGGGACACCTCATGAGGGAAAACTCATCCCCTCCCCTAGCCTCTCCAAATTTCTATAAATAGTAGTCCTTTTATTCTAAAAACCATCCACCCCTATTTTAAATAAAAAAACTCTACCAAAATATAATCATATCATCATCCATAAATAACTATGAAAAACATTTCATTTGTCCTCTTTTTTGTACTATTTTGATAGGTTTTGATAGGTACATAAGTATATCCAACACTAACCAAGAGTAAAAATAGTTGTAGAACAATGCCATATTCTACCAGAATCAAAAAAAGGACAATCACAAGCAAAGTTGCAGGGTACCCCACAACCCAAAATCGATCACACCCTAGGGTATGACTTTGTCTAGAGTCTGATCATAGGTGACAACAAGCCACAAAACCCTTGAGATAGGTAACCTGTAATGATTTTCCTAGAATTTACAATCATTTCTATAGACTTTTATTATGCATTAGATTATTTTATTTTGTATCTTTTATTTTCATAAATATGGGGTCTGATCCATGATATGTCCCCAAATATTCTAACCTATTTTTGTAGGTCATACAGGTCTTAAGGACAATTTTGATCAACAATTGCACACCATCATTAAGCCCACCTAATTTGAGGATCTTTAGAAGACTAATTCAGGGTATTGTTAGCTCGTTTACTTAATAAAAGAGACCTTCATCCCATGAAATCCCACTTTGTAGCCTTCTAAGGTAAACTCATAAAGAAAAGAAGAATCTCTTATAACTCTTTTTTATCATATATATATTATAAGACAACAACCTATTTTTCTCTATGTTCACCTCCACATCTTTGTGATAAGTTTATTTCTAATTGGTTTAGACAATTTATTATTAATAAAAAACTCAAATCTAGAGCCTACAAACTGAATAAAATTGAGGGAGTTGAGGATATTGAGCCAATCAACATTATACATCTCAAATATTTCTACACCTGGTGCAAAAAAAAACATTAAAAAAACAAAATAATAAATAATAAAACAAAAAAAAATAGAGAATCACATCCTTTCAAAAGTTGCACATCATCATCAACACATCTCCATTTACACGTGATATTCCACCTACCGTAGTGTTTGTGTTATCCTTTGTGTTTGTCCAATCCATCTATGATATTTCTTATAAATAACATAATATTGGAGTGATGCATTTGAACTTTAATGGATATTGTAGGTTAATTGGCTGAACATGAAATATACCCATTGAATCTTGTCCTTGTCACCACCTCCCATTTTCATGTTGTATTTTCATCCAACCTTTCCTCAACATTCTACAGGGTATGAATCAACTGAACACCGACAGATAAAAATGCCCAACTATCATTCATATACTAGGGAATGTTGCATAGTGGTATGATGAATGTGGAATGTGAGTCCCCTCACACCATCTTCCACCTTTATATGCCCTTTCATTATCACTCCTAATTTTCATCTAACTATTCCTCAAAGTCTTGTAGGATAACAACTAGAAATTGGATGTTGATCATCACACTTATCAAATATTTCACAACATACTCTGGTCAACATTGAGAAATGGTTAGGTAAAAATAAGGATTTTTATTTGACCCCCCCAAAAAAAAAAATAAACAACAACAAAAAATCAATTCAAATCAATCAATACTCAATTGCTATTATCATACCATAATGTGCATCCCAATTTTTCATCTTCAATTTGTATTGGCTTCACGTGCTTTTGCTTCTTTGATTTTTTCTTTGCATCTTCTTGCTCTTTTTCTTGTTTTCCTCACTACACATCCCTCCTTATTGTATGTTCATGCTTTGAGTGACTACATAACTTGGACTATTGTGCATTCTCTATTTTCTCCTCTCATTTTTTTCCCCCTCTTTCTTTTCCTTATCTTTCCCCTCTTCATTCCCTTTCATTTCCTTCATATTTTCCCTTTCTTCTTTTCCATGGTAATTTCATCTCCTTTTTGCCTCTCAAAGCCACCTTGATTTCTATATTCCTTTTATTTTTTGTCATACCACTAGCTATTTTCATGTTAATTAAGGGCATCCCCTTTGTTATAGCTATCTTGTCCCCTTTCTATTTTTTATACCACCCCACCAATTTCACTCACATTTGACCACTACCCCTATTGTACATTCCCACATTACCTCATGACCCCTTGTCTTTGTTGATATCTTTGGTTCATAGAATCTCTAGGTTTTTTTAGTCACTTAGTGATACCTAATATTATAATCAACTATAGACACCTAAAAGTCGCACATTGCTATACCTACGTACTTGTAGATCCTTTTGGACACTTGTAGGTTCACATAGGCCATCCTAGGTACCCCTAGGCTATTGTAGACCAACGTAGACTATTGTAGATCATCCTAGACATGCGTAGATTGTTGTAGTCATGCGTAGTCATGCATAGATGGTATGCATAGTCATGCGTAGATCACCGTAGATTATCGTAGCATTGCGTAGACTTCCACATACCACTTTGCTAGTTTTTAGGTCCAAAACCCTAATAAGTTAGCAAAATCACATCACAAACATTTCCCATGCATCGGGATACCTTCCATCAGCTTCCCAAGGTGATACAAAGCCTATTTGCACTCAATTGAGGCCCCCACGGGCTATTAATTGGCAAAAGCAATTATCAAGTCAATTCCTAAAATCTAATTTAATGTTGACTTCACTTAAGTCACCTTTTTAGGGAAAAATTGATTAATTAAACTCTTAATCCCTAATTAACACTAATTGCACCCTCCCACATGTGTGTAATTAGGGTTAGCTAAGATATTTTCCTAAGAACCCTAATCAAGCCCTAATTTGACTTAGGACCTCCTAATCCTGATTAGACCTAATCCTTCCTCACACATGTGTGAGGATAGGATATTTCCTATGGGGAATGTGAGGCTTCCACCTCACAAACCCTAACCTAACTCTAGTTAGACTTCAGCCTAGGGTTAGTTTCCTTAACTCTCCCCCTACACCTTGCCATTTTCTATATATAGTGGGCCCAAACCCTCATTTATATCTCTCTCCATATTATGTCCAAAGTACAGAAACTCTACCAAAATACGTACCGAAGTACAACAAAGCATATCTGAACCTACACATCGATATTACAATAGCAAAGGAACCTCTCCATCGAAGGATTTTTGTAGAATATCACTCAGGGTCTGATTCACCCCCGCCCTATGAATCTGGCACCAGTTCACCCCCGGGTGGTGAATTGGTCCTACAGGTCCCAAATCAGCTCATATTTGGGAGGTAAGCTTTGTTTTGTCATTTTATGAGCTTCTACACAATTTATTTTAGTTTTTATCATGTTTTTATAGTCTATTTGTCTTTCTAAATATGGGGCCTGACTAAGGCAAGCCCCCCAATGAACTAACCCCTTTTTGTAGGTTTGTCCTAGAACCAAGGAGGGAAAACAACTACAAACTACAACCCCATGGTGGTACGCAAGCCCATCTACACTGAGGAACACAAAAGGAAGGCATCAGGCCTATTGTATCATTTATGGAAAGAAAGGATAAAGGGGAATTTTCCCCCATTGTAACCTATGCACTCTTTACATGAATAAAAATACATTTTCCTGAATAACATGTGTCATTAATATGTTGTTAGATCAAATGCCTCTTTTTGGCCATTTCATTCTGGCACGCTCGGTGGGACCCCCACAATGGATAGTGTCAGGTTAACTTTTTCTTGCAAATCTGATAATATCCTTTATTTCTATGTTTTCTAGGTACTAAATCTGACTATCACAGAGATTTTTAAAGCCTTGGGAACCATCTCAGGCCTTCAGAATAGATATTTGGGGTCTCTAAACCCAATTCACCCCTACCCCATGAATCAGATCTCAATTCACCCCTCGGGTGGTGAAGTCAACCAAACAACCTCAAAAGCCCCTAAAATTGTAGGGGTGAGTAGTACAAGACCTAATCAGACCATCCACAACATCAGAGACTAGGTATTCCTCTGTATTTTCTCTGTGTGTAAATTTTTGGGTCCATGTAAAATGCTTACTAGTTAATACACAATAGCTAGTAACAAATTTCCTTCTCTTCACATTTCCATTTGGTTTAAGTATCATTGTAATTATAAAACCTATCAAAATTCTAGCAACTTCAAATTTCAAAATCTCAAGTAAATTTTACTTTCTCTTTTTCTAATTTGCATGTATAAAGTTCTTATGATTGTTTGTTTATACTTGTATACATTTCCATTGCAATTACTACATGTTCTCACACATATTTAGGGTCACTTAAACCCCTTCTTTCACACCTTCATATTACATGTTTCTATGCTTTGAAAAATAGAGTAAACTTATTTTCCTAAAAGCATCTAGGATTAGATTCTTTGTTTACAAAAAGTATTTCATTCTAGTCTTTTGCTTTTAAAAAATGCATATAAGGCTAGCTTTCAATTTGAAAAGGCAATTAGTTAGATTTCCTATTTTACATAACATCGTTAGCAAAAATGAAAACCCACACACACTCACATGGTATCTTAAACAAGTGGTGATATTGGACTTCATCCCCAATCCATCACTCGAGATTGGTGTGGTAGGTGTTTTACCCTCCACCAACTCACCCCCTAGACACCTAGCAGCCCCATAGGAGTGGTTTTCTGGGCCTCATCATCAAAAAACCCCCCACTTTTGAGATTGGGCTTCTAGATTTCATCACCAATTGTTACCTTTAGAGTGGGATAGGATTAGATACCTTTGTTCACAAGGCTTACATAATTAGTGAATATGGTAACTATCGTTATTGACTAAGCCCACCCGAGGGTGAAGCGAAAGCATGGGTATGTCAGTAGCAGGTCTTAGATAGTGCCACCTCTTCTCGTGAGAGGATATAGCGAACTCACTTCAGCATAGTGGGTTCCCCCCCTTTTAGGATATCATTTTACTACACCTTCCATATAGGTCACCATTCGCACGTTGCGATATCATTCTATTTTGTGCATCTTTGGGTGTTGTAGGAGGTTCAATACCGATGACATTCTTGATTTACTAGAGTATTCACTCCACTACCTATGATACTACCTAGGAAGTACCAACATCAAAACACACATAAATGAACAAAACACTTTTATTTTTAGCATTTAGAATTGATTCTAGTCTACCATTGTTTGCATGATCACAGACTGGTCTCAGCACATCACACCATATATTGTTTAGCTATACACAACACTTCATTTCTTTACACTTATATCAGGCATAGTCGAGTCCACACCACACTAGGGTTATTCCTAAACCCCTTTACACACTACACATAGAATTATAGGATTTTATTCCTACGTAGTTCTAAACCCTCATGACACCACACATGTTATCATGCCTATTGTCACCCGTAGTTGGGCATGCGAGCAAGCACACCTTATAGAGGAGGTACCTACCACTTCTTCTAGTCAGTCTCCTCCTACTCCTTCGATCATGAAGGGGAAGACCATAGACACATCTGATTTACTCATAGGATCCGATGTACAGTTCACACACATGACACCTCAGGATGAGACGTCCACCCTGAGTGAAGCCTTAGCTACTTCACTCATAGAGGATTATCCACTTCTTTCATCCCCATCCTCACCTAATCCACCCACCACATTCTATGACCATGTGATCTACATAGCACTAGGACAACCTCACCCATTCTTCACTATATATGAGGAGGTCATACCTACTTCCCCTACCTTTGCACACCCATTTTTCTAGAGTCTATCTCAATCCCTATTTGAGAATGACTCCTCCCTCTTGAACCGTACCTACCTGAAGGTCACATCATTCACCCCTACTATAGGAATGGTTTCTGATCCTTCTTCCTCTACCATAGGTACCTAGAGGCTAACATTCCAAACTATACAACAACAACCTCCTCTATAGGAACAAAAAACACCCTCTCAAATATCATACCCACACTCTTCCCAAGAGTCCCAACCATCATCATCCCAACAACTATTTTTCACAATGTTTGAAGACCTAACACAAGAACCTCTTCAAACCCAAACCACCCAAGTGTCAACAATGACAACCCATAACCCAAATTCATTCAAGAGGGGACATAGGCACCACCTCCTATTCCCAAGCTCCTACTTTGGAAGCTTATCCTTCCCTCTCCATAGCATTCCCACCTACATCTCAGATCCCTGAGATGTACAATACCCAATCTTGCACCTTACCTTCACCTTCACCAACCTTTAGGATACCTCCTCCTCCTCCTTTCCAAGCATCGACCACTAATATTCCTCCTACCTATGAATCAAAACCCATAGCTTATACGCCCACTTCCCTAGGCTATTCCACATAGTTTAGCTTCACTACCACCCATCCTTTAGGATAGAGGTAGGTTCCAACTTTTGACACCTTACCTCGACCATCCCTACCACCGGTAGCATCGATACCTCCACTTCCACCTACTGGTGCCACATTTTTCACACCTCCTCCTTCATGGTCATCACCTCCTATGGCCCAACCATTACAATAGGCTCCTACCCAGTAGGAACCCATGCCACAACAACACATATCCCAATCATAGTATTATTATCCCCAACAAACATCCATTCCATAGCCTAGTATCCCACTAGCCCCTACATTATATGCTACCCAATACCCAACATACCAAGACTAGTTGGAATAGTTCCCCTCATAATATGGGGATGAATAGTAGCAACCTCACTATCCACCACACTCCCAGGCTCAACCAACCCTAGCTCAATCACCTACACCTTTAACACCTAAAATTCAACTCCTACGAGATGAAGTCAAGATGTTGAACCTACGCACCACAAGCTACGGGCCACAAAAACCATCCTATGATGAACTCTACAATGAGCTAGTTCATCCATCCATCCCTATCCCACCTTACCCCTACCACTTTGAGATCCCAAAGTTTGATAAGTATAAAGGTAAGGAGGACCCTAGAGAGCATGTTAGTAACTATCACTCAGCTTGCTACCAACTTCATAGTAGCAACCCCCTTATGTTGTGAACCTTCTCCCTCTCCCTTGTAGGACAAGCCTTAGATTGGTATAACATGCTACCATGACATAGCCTTTATACCTTTGAGAAATTAGCAAACACCTTCTTAGAACACTTCTCAATTAACATCAAGAAGAAGATAACCTTTTCAGATGTCTATACTTTACGACAAGCTGATGATGAACCTATCACTGAGTTTGTATCTAGATGGAGAGCGATCATCCATGACCTCACCCATAGCCTTCCTACTATAGAGCTAGTGACACTCTTTTCCAAGAGTTGCCACAAACATATCTCTACCTCTCTACAACTTCACCAAAGTCGCACCTTCGAGGAAGCCATTTCACAAGAAAAGGTTATCGAAGATATTAAAGTCCAATCTAGAAAAATTAAGTTAAGATCAAAGCCTAACTACAATTCAAACTTCCATTTTAATAGAAATACACCCAACCAACCGTATCCTCGACCTCCACAAACCAACCAAGTGGTAACTTCTACCTTAGCACCAGCACCAAGCCCACCACCTTATGCTCCACAACAACAAGTATTCCAAACCAATGCACCTCCCCCACCTAGGCCTCAATAGTCTTGAGGCATGCATCCATAGGGTCCACAATGTAACCTCACACCACTATCCGAACCTTTACCCACCCTCTTTCATAGGTTACAAGATGGTGGACATCTTCTTCTACCTAAAATCTGACCATTAGATCCAAATGCACCTAAGCCTCATGGATACAATGAGCAACTCTATTGCCCATACCATAGATAGTGTGACCATGACATCGAGTCATGTCACTCCTTCCATGCTCAAGTGTAAGACCTAATTGATAGGGGTACCATTCAGGTATCAAACCCTTTAGCCCCACAAAACCAAAACCTAGGGATCTTCCAGAATCCTCTATCGGACCATAGAGGAACCAATCCCCAAAGACCTCCAACCAATCCTCCAGGACCACCTCACCAAGTGAATAGTGTCCAATGTGATCCTCCATCATGTGGAGTAGTAGGTATGATAAACCTTACCATATGGAACCAATGATACCCATCATGCTAGACCACACCTATTGTATCTCCACCTACCCAATTTACATCACCACAGGTTTCCCAAACTCCTAGCATTATACCACCTCCACCTCAAAATGTGATTACCATCTGTGGTAGCCTCACCCATCAATTACGTAATGCCCCTACATGATTATCCATATTTGACCTTTTACAACAATCTCAACCCCATCGTGAGGTATTGAATGACATTTTATGGTCTATATATTTAGAAACACATGATACAAATGCATTTGTAAATTTTTTAGGGAACATCCCATGATGCCTCCAACCATCCATTAGTTTCCATGACCATGAGATAATAGAACTTGTAGGAGAAGGAGTGGATCCCCCTCTCCACATACAAGCCAATATCAATGATATCACCTACAAGTGGGTCCTTGTTGACATGGGCTCATCCATTAGTATCATATCTACAATAGCCCTACACCATTTACATATATCACCAACCCATTTTGCCACACCTTCCCTCGATCTACGAGCATTCAATGGTTCTATGAGACCTACGGTAGGATCCATAGTACTACCTATCTGAGTAGGTATCCATACCATTTCCATCCTCTTCCATATAATCCAAGGGGATATGTAATACAACATTCTCCTTGGTCACCCATGGATCAGGGATATGCAATGTGTCCCTTCCATGCTACACCATTGCCTCAAGTATATCCATAATGGACTTGTCCATTGCATCCCAGCTGATGGGGACCCCTTTAAATTCTACAACATTATAGATCTCCCACCTACACCTTCCTTCTCATCCATGCAACTCTTCCTTGTTTCTTCCCATCAATTAGTTGGAGCATCGACATCTGCTCCTACATCCACCTCGTTACCCCAATATTCATCAAGGACACATGCTTCAGTGTCAACACCCTTAGCACCATCATCAATAATGCCTAATCCCACTACCATACCATTCTTGCCTCCCATATTATGGCCACCACCACCATCCCAACCTTCATCCTCTATGAAATCACCTATGGTATCGACACCATAACCACCATCCACATCATGCCCTATCACTTCACCCCAAGCATCCTCTTCGATGGAAGCACCTATTCTCCCTACACCATGCATACCTCCTCTTCCTTTTCATCCATGGCCTAGGTCATTCACTTCCCTACATCATCCAATATCCACTCCATCACCTTCATAATTCCCATAGGCCAATCACCCTATACCAGCTACTATGATCGAATGCCATGAGTGGGAGCAATGAGCATCTCACTTAGATGATCAATTGTTACACCCTTCTAGTGCTACTATTAGAGACTCTTAGACTTCATCTTCATCATCTAATTCATATTTACCACCTCATGCACTAGAACATGCAACACCATGCATATATATGTTTATGACAAACTCAGGTCTAAGGGATTACAATGTGTATGACGCCCATGTACGCCCACCTATTATCCAATCTACCCAAGACTTTGGCCACCCTTAGCTTTGGTCTTAACTATCAGAATAGTAGTACAATTAGGATCCCTTGAGAATCATACCAACTTTGTTTATGCTAGAGTTGACTCCTCACTCCCACCTGTAGTATCTCCACCACCACAATCCAGCTTGTGTGGTACAATCGATCACTTGGCTAATCCCTACTTTACCTTACACTACCTTCGATGCTTCCATTGGCATGGATTTGGGCTAGGCCATTATGAGCAAGGGTTACATGCACCCATCAACCCTCATGTCCAATCCCCTATCGATAAATCTGGCTTAGGTTATCACCCAACCACCATCCATACATTAGAATATGAGCTCCAAGACTTGTCCCTACATCCTTCCCCACTTTCGACACACACTTTGGAAGAATATATTGATATGGACATCTTAGAGGATACCCCCTCACCCAAATCCACCATTATAGTCCCTGGAGATTTCTTCCAAGAGCCCTCCATATCTGACACCACCTCATCATGTTGTGTTGATGAGTTGACAAACCAATTTATTGTGCTATCCTTAAACATGCACTACCTAGAGCATGACATGGTATCTCCACCACCATCATCAACATACTTAGCTCCATTCCCACCTATACATCGACAACTTCAATGAGCTACCACTCGACCATGATCTCCACCAGTCATCTTGCACCCTCCTCTAAGCCTTCTAGGATGCTCATAGGTTGTCAAGATGTCATCACTAGAATCTTCACCACCTACATCCCCCATAACATCAATTAATATGGTAGAAGTGGATCTCTTCTCTCCACTATGATACACACACCAATCGACATGAGATGATACACCAAACCCCAATTTCATCGATCTCACCCACATCTCACCCATATCGGCACCCCAAGATTTCTTACTCTCACCACATGTTCTACGTACTACAAATGCTCCTTCATCATCTATGCCACCTCATATACCATAGGTCCACCACATGGACATCTACCTAGATGATGAATATGAACTTATCGAGGCCATCGATGACCTCCATATTATCCCAATTCTAGAACAATTGTATGATGGTTCCCACATGCTTATTGAGGAAACCATCGACGTTGACATAGGTGATGATCCTAAAAATCCTCACATAGTCAAATTAGCCACTAGCCTCTCTCTTGAGGAGTACATCCTATTCATAAATTTCCTTTGTAAGTATATCTGAGTCTTTGCATGGTCATACAAGGATATGCTAGGACTCGATCCTACTCTAGTAGTTCACAACCTTACACTCGATCAAAATGCCAAACCTGTAAGGCAAAAGTTATGATGCATGCACCCCACCATTGCATTATTAGTAAAAATTAAGCTCCAAAAGCTCTTAGATGTAGACTTCATAGTACCCATAGACTATCCTGAATGGGTCTCTAACATGGTCCTTGTACCCAAGCCTTCTGGTGAAGTTCATATCTATACATATTTTCATGATTTAAACAAAGCTTGTCCCAAAGACAACTTTCCTCTACCTAACATTGACTCACTCGTCGATTCCATCATTGGCCATGAGATGATATCTCTAATGGATGGATTTTTAGGTTACAACCAAATCAAAATCAATCCTGCTGATCAACACAAGACATCATTTACAACCCCCTAGGGGACCTTCTGCTACAAGGTCATGCCATTTGGCCTTAAAAATATTGGGGCAACCTACCAGCATGCAATGACCTACATTTTCCATGATTACATGCATAAAATTATGGAATATTATGTAGATGATCTCATTGCTAAGTCCAAGAAATGCTTAGAACATCTTGAGGATCTTCATCGAATATTTGACCACCTACTAGAACACAATGTCTACCTCAATCCAAAAAAGTGTGTCTTTGGTGTTACCTCAGGTAAAATCCTAGGATTCATCATCACCCAATGAGGCATTGAAGTCGACCCTAACAAGGTAAAATCCATCATCGAGATGCCTCCACCTACTACCCTAAAATAGTTGCACAGTATTCAAGGCAAAATCACCTCTATCCATCGATTTATAGCACAATTATCAGACAAGTGCAAACCCTTCAACCACCTCCTACAAAAGGGAGTAAATTTTAAATGGGATGATAACTACCAGTAAGATTTTGATGACATCAAAACTTATCTTACTTCATCACTAGTTATGTCACCCCCACATCCATAGCTACCACTCATCTTATACATTTCTGCTATATATTTTATGCTAGGTACACTTCTAGCCCAAAATAATGCACTCAACAAAGAGCAAGCTATTTACTACATCAGTCACATGCTAGTTAGCTATGAAGCTAGATATGGATACATGGAGAAACTATGCCTAGCTGTAGTATTCACCACCCAAAAGTTATGCCACTACATGCTTAACCATACTACCTTTGTCATCACCCGAGACAATCCCCTCCGTTACATGATGAACAAAAGCTACCACAATTCTCGCATAACTAAGTGGATCATGCTTCTAACCAAATTTGACCTCGAATTTGTTTCACAAAATTCCATCAAAGGGTAAGTCATAGCGGATCAACTTGTAGAAGCTCCCTTGTCCGATGACCAACCCCTCCTCATTCAGCTCTCGGATGACTCCATATTTCACATAATAGAAGATGAAGAATATGTGGAACCAGAAATGATAGCCGACTTAACACTATTCTTTGATGGCTCTCGATGCATGCATGTTGGGGGTGTAGGCATTGTATTTTTCACACCTGAAGGTGAACCACTTCCCTTTTCATTCAAGTTAGATTTCCCTTGTACGAACAACAATGTAGAATATGAAGCTCTAATCCTCGGATTGAAATAAGCTCATTCCATGCACATCAAATGCCTCCACATCATAGGTGATTCCCTTTTAATTGTAAACCAAGTACAAGATATCTGGCAATGTAATTTCCCAATCCTCCAACAATACAAGCACATTGCACAACAACTCCTCTATCGATTTGAATGGTATGACATCGAAGTCGCACCATGATCCTCTAATCATTTTGTGGATACAATGGCCTCCTTAGGATCATTAATCCCACAAAATCCAACATCAACAACCACATCCATAACAATTCATACACTCACTCAATCTACCATATCACCTACATCTCCTAAAGATGATGGTGGTATTCATGTGGTCGATACCGAACCACATGACCCATGGTTTGCGTAGATCAAATATTATATTAAATTAGGATTTCTACCATGCGAATTACCCCATGCTCAATTTCAAGCATTTAAACAAAGAGCAATCCACTACACATTGTTGGGGGACATCCTCTATCATCATAGTTATGATGGCATGCTCTTGCATTGCTTAGAACCACATGAATCTCAATGGGTTGTACAAGAAACCCATGATGGTACTTGTGGTGGCCACTTCAGTGGCATGGCAATCATGAAATGCATCCTTCGCATGGGATACTATTGGCCAAATATGGAACATGACTATTGTGAATATGTGAAGCATTGCATTAAGTGCCAACAACATGCAAACCTCACACATCTTCCATCTCAAGCACTCCAACCAATTCAATCCATGTGGCCTTTCTCCCAATGGGACCTTGATCTTATTGGATAAATTACACCTACTTCCTCAAGCAATCATAAGTTCATCATCACTACTATAGAATACTTTACAAAGTGGGTCAAAGCCATCCCACTTGTCCAAACTATAGGAGCAAAGATAGCAACATTCATCATAGATCATATCATTTGTCATTTTGGAATCCCTTCCCAAATCATCTCTGATAATGGGAAATCCTTCAAAAATAAAACCATCCGAGCACTTTGTAGCAAATTCCACATTCACCATAGCTTCTCTACCCCATACTACCCATAGGGTAATGGCCAGGTAGAAGCCACAAATAAAACAATTTGCTCCATCCTATGCAAAATAGTAGTAGAATCACATCATGACTGGCATAACCAAATATCCCTAGCCTTGTGGGCCTATCGTACAAGCATTCATACCCCCACTAGGGCAACCCCATTCTCACTTGTCTATGGGGTTGAAGCTATCATGCCCCT
Source organism: Wollemia nobilis (assembly GCA_028583015.1). Lineage (NCBI taxonomy): Eukaryota > Viridiplantae > Streptophyta > Pinopsida > Araucariales > Araucariaceae > Wollemia > Wollemia nobilis. The sequence goes on along the minus strand of JAQPPZ010017001.1, from coordinate 2,153,013 downwards.
TGAGCTTGAGATACCTTCCCTAAGGATATCCATGAAAGAATTCATAGATGATGACACCACTCATCAAGCCCACTTAGATCAGCTCACACTCCTTGATGAACATCGCATCCATGCCATCGAGCACACATGAGTCTACCAAGATCACCTTCGTCATGCCTACAATAGTAAGGTACATCAATGTGAGTTCCAAATCGATGATTTAGTCCTCAAAGAAAACCAACAGATCACAAGTCAGCCTCACCAACAATGAGACAAGTTTACCCCTAACTGGTTGGGCCCATTCATCATCACACATAAATATGGTTTAGGTGCCTATCACTTGGCTAATATTGAAGGCCTCGATGACCCTGAGCCTATTAAAATTTTACACCTTCATGCATTCAATGCCTAACACAAATAGGCATTCACTATCACAAGTGGTACACACCGATATGCACAAACACATCACTCACTAAGCACATCATGATAAATGCATGTCTTTTTATTTTTACTTTACATATTTTACATGTACTTTCTCCTTTATGTCATTTTTATGTTGTTGGTATCTATTTTCCTTCTTGTAGGATCTACATCATTTACAACTACACCATCAACAATGAGATACGACAACATCTACATACATCATCATGCAGGACCCTCCACCACCATAGACTATACCAATCATATCGGTTGACCTAGCCCGACCACCAGTCACTCATCACACTAGGCGGTCTTCCCATTCCTCCCATTCAGACCATAACACTTCACCTTGATGCCTCTCACCTCACCATCGAGGTTCATCTTACTCACCCCATTCAGGAGATAGCTAGGTCACCCTATCCTCTTTTGATGAAAATGAGGAAACATCCCATCCTCAAACACAAGGGTCCCCTTCTCATCCATCAAGATACTATGAATCCTTATTCACCAACTAATTCCCCCCATCACCCTCTAGGAGCCTACCACCCTCCTAATAGAGGATACACTCCTCATCCAGCCCATCCTTCATGCCTATCGACCCCACTCCCTAATGGAGAATCTTCTTATGCCCAAGCCTTGCAAGCCCATGGCTCAAGCTGCTCAAGCTGGCCATGCGCACATGCCCCCATCCCATTCATGTCACCATCTAGAACCATCTCCTATGCCACCTATTCTTAAGATACCACCTTCACCACTATGAGGCCTACCTTCCCAATAAGCTTACCAATCCCCAAGGCCATTCCATTCTTCCCCCTCATCATCATGACCTCATCCATTCTCCCATGCATACCAGGCCACTCCATACACATTGGAGTCTCGATCACCACCTTCCCTAATATTATCACCTCTAGACAATGACATACAACATCTCCTTTCTCGTATCGAGGCTCTCGAGCTATAGATGAGCCATTATCATTGTCATGTTCATCCATACTAGTCTCCCATGGCTCGTGCATCATCACCTCCATGTAGATCCATTCCTCGACCTAGGATTTGATCCACATCGGATTCTCGACCTACACTTCCACTGTCGGATACCCCTTCATCCACCCCCCATTCACCTCCACTCGAACCCTACATTTACCCTATGCCTATTCCATTCACTCCATTATCAAAAATATTTTATCATCTCATGCATCAGGGCCTTATTGATTTACCTAAGATTCGACCCATAGACCCCTCATATCCTAAACCATGTAACTACCATGAGAACCAATATTGTATCTATCATCACCAACCAGGTCATGACATTGAGGAATGTTGAACATTCAAAAACCTAGTCCACAACATGTTGCATGGCAATCGAACTCCATCACCTGAATGTTCCATCCCATTTAGTCGACTCTTGAGTCCTCCATGCTGCATCATCCCTAGAACTTTGCCATCACATGAAACATTGATAGCACCAACTCACTACATTCACAACATCTCCAATTACACCACCCATCTAAGTCCAAGTCATACCATCACTTCACCACCTCATTCTTGACCTGACCCATGACACTTCACCCATCAGTAGTTCCCATATCTTGTTCTTTCTTTCTTCTTCTTCTTCTTATTTCCTCGCATAGTTGTATGGTCACGCTTCGAGTGGCTACATACCTATGTTGATCTACCCCCCTTCTTCTATTATCCTTTTGACTTTGGTAATCCCCTTTTCTTGTTGGTTTCCAAAGACTACTTCTTCTAAGTTCTTCTAGTTGTACATTCCACCTTCATCCATTTCCTCCTTTCGATATTACCACATGCATCTAACATACTACAACTTATACACCTACTACACACACACCCCACACGTTGGGGCAACCATTATTATAGCATCACGCTTTTTGGTCATTATGATACACCATACTCATCTGTAAATAAGTTTTCTAAACTTCTCCTTCTACACATCATAAATTTCCTCTTGTAGATATTGCATTTCCCCACTTGCATCATTTACATTACATCCATTGCACATATCCATATGTTTTTCATGTTAATTTCATTTTAAGTTTGTACATTCTTCCTCCCAAAAAAAAAAGTGCCTTCAATAGGAGTAATACATGCACTTGTTAGCATCACCACCTGGATGTCCATTCCCCCTTTTTAGGATTAGGGTATACATAGGTGTCATGTTAAGCTTTGACTACTTACTAGTTTAGTCAATCAAATGTCACCCCTAGCTGATAGGTTTTACATTCTTCTTATGGTTCTTTAGGCTGGTTCAACTTCTCTCATGGACCATTCACAATAGGTTACACATTAAACAAATTTTGAGCCTAGGAAATATGACACCTTGAGTAGATGTCACCATCTAGCGAATGGTTTCCCCTACTCGTCCTATCACTTGCATGGTCAACATATGACCTGGGGATAAACAAAGGGATAAGCATAAGCAAAAGTAAAATAATAGGGTAGAAAACAAAAGCCAATGCCCATAGAATAGAAATATTGAGAAAAAGAGAATAGAAAAAAAAGGAAAAAAAGAAAAAAAAGATAAAAAGAGCACCATAATAAATAGGTTAACAATAGATGAGGGGCAGAAAATAAAAGGAAAAGCCTCCTGATATCACCCATGTTATGCTTCATCACCTTTGGTCCTTAGGTTTAACATAACACCATGGGATGATTTCCATCGCTAGCAATAGGCTCCAAGAGCCTGCCTACTAGTGGAATAGTCTTACAAGTGGTGATATATCTATTACATTAGCTACCTACTTTTGTATAGATCATTGTTCATGTATGGATGAGCTAGCTAGTTTGGCCATGTCTACAATGGGTTAATCCTACCTACCTCAAAATGGATAAATGAACCTCACTCATTTACACACATAGGTCCATGACATATTTTGAACCAGTCCGACTAGTTATGAGTTGCCACATAAACTCACATAGTTTGGAGTCTGAGATTTGATTGCCAAAACTACATTGGTCAAAGCCATTACATGTCTCCTATACCATCCTACATCTCTGAGATAATGTAATGGATAACATCCACATAGGTACATGTAATGATACAAGTGCTTCCTCTACACATTTTAACATTCCCATACATGCATACATGCATCTATGTTACATAGATTACATTTTTCACATAATAAAATACTAAATCAAGGCATTCATCATGCATATACTATCTCACACTCCATCATTTACATTACATGCATTCACTACAAATATCATTTCACATTTTATTACTTCACATTGCATTCAAAATAAAATCATGCAAGTCTACTCTACAACATATTCACACTACAACGTGATAATAGATCTAAACCACAATACACATGAATATCCATTCATCATACATACCTACAAATCATGTTATGATATCTATGCAAACATAAAGAGAACACATTGCAAAACCATAACACATGTATATATAACAACCAAAATCAAAATGTATATATATATCATCCATAAAAAATACTCGTAGGCTACAAACTGGGACCATGCCCATCATCTATCATCCAAAATACCCGTAGGCTACAATCAATAATAATCCTAACTACCACTAGGAGTCTCCCCATATCCCTCATGGCTCACCCACATCTCTGTAGCTCTGCTCGACTCTGCCCTAGCTCCTATAGCCTGAACCATAGTAGGTGGATCTCGCATCTCAACCCTAGCACCTACCCACTCCACAAAGTAGCACTATGCTAACTATGATAAGAAGGTACCCACACTCATGATCTTGACTCATCTTGAGTCACCACCTAACTATAATCAGGAAGTGTGATCCCATGCACCATCAGAGCAGACTCACATAATGACCTCTTCATCGACTCTATAACCAATACATTGGTCAATCCTCAATACCTCGGGAAGCCTCCTCCTGTGCCTATTATTGGTTGAGCATATCGACCCTCATCTACTCTATCTCTACTCTACCTCTCCTCCTATAGGTGAAGCTTAGTCTCCAACTCATGAACTCTATCTCATAGCTCTCGAGCCTCCTCCTCTGCATCCTACCTCTCCTGGACCTCGAAAGGAATCTCCTCCATATCCTTAAAAATACCAATATTAATGGTGTCATCCACACCATCCCTAGTGGTAGACATACCTACCTCCTCTACACCATCCCTAGTAGCAACACCACCCCCTTCCTCTACTACCCCACCTACCTACCCCATAGCCATGTCAACATCTACAGGCACCTCCTCCACCCCCACTCCTTAAGTACTCAGTGCACCACCTAAGCATCATCATGACCATCATAAAGGAACCTCTCTCTCACTACCAACTACATCCTCTGACCTAGCTCGAGTCCCCCTACCTACTCTCCTCTCTAGTGGAGGTACCCCACCATATGGTGGCACCCATCGATCAATCACACCCCTACTAGGCTCCCAACTCTACATCGCCCACCAGGCCTCAAACTCTGGTGTCATCCTAACATTATCCACATTCGGGATAATCATAGGTGGATCACTCTCCCCAACCCAAGGTAGAACCATAGGATGCTCTCCCCTATCACCTCATCACCTAAAATACATGATAGGAGCCCCTGGAATATCCTATCGTAATCCAAACTATCACCTCACCCGATCAAACTAGAAATACTCAACCTACCGAGTATATCTCCCCACTAGCCATCTACCTTGATGAATGGCCTGCAACTACTCACCATCCTCATCCTAGCTCACCCCACCCAACCAAGGCCTCCACTTAATATCATCAGGTGTCAAGTCTCCAAACTTGACCCTCCACAACAAAGGATCACCCTCATGTGGCCTCTTAATACCCATCTCTACCTCTGTACTCCACCTCAAAGCATAGGGTAAATACTCCTTACCCCTAACATGAATAGGGTGAGGCAATAATGATGACCTCTCAATGGCTATGTGCTCCCATGCCCATACCTACAACAAGGGAGTCCAACTCAAACCCTTTCGCCCATCATGCACAACATCATGCAACTCTCTGTACACCTGGGCCAATAGTGTAGGCACCCATGCAAATACAACCCTACGCTCCACCATGTCACTCACCATATCCAACATATTCTAGGTGAATAGTACCTTAAAAGTATCAGGTAATGCATAGGTAGATATCATCATCATAGTTGCACACTGACGCTTAGATATCTTCTCCTTCAACCATAACCACTCATAATCCATCTTTGAAGCATCGATCTCCTACCATCCCTCACCAAAGAACCACTCCAACACTATTACATTACTATCATCTGGTGCTGCTCTAACTAGAACACCCTCAATCGGTAACTTGTAAATATGATACACATCCTCTAATGTGATCGTCATTTCCCTAGTAGGAAAATGAAAGGTGTTCCTATCCACATCCCATCTCTCACATAACATGGATATATATGCCGGTTGGCATGTATACTCTTACACTCCCATACACCCTAGAACCATATATCATCCAACCACTCGAGATCATCCTCATTGTTCATTGATTCATCAAAAGTACTCTTCATATTTCGAACACGATGATGGGGCTCGAGCATCTTCACCTGTTCATCCACAAACAAACACAACAAAACATACATTAGTCATCAATACAATGATGCAATCCAATAAAAATCCATAAATCAAATTTACAAATTAAACTATTTAATTTGACACGCACTTCGAGACATAAATAATGCACAATTCACATATCAAAACATATCAACAAAATAGTCACATATTTGGATACCCATTTTGTCATTTCATGGCAAAAGTTTGAACAAATGCGAAAAATAGTACATATTTGGCTTCCAACAGTCAAAAATAAAATTACCCACATACCCACTATGGCACGAAATTCAAAACACAATCAATTCATCCAACATACAAAAACAAAATACATTTTTGAATACCCATTTGCCCACTTCATGGTAAAAATGTCGACAAAATTCAAAAACAATATACCAATCAACACGGATTTCAAGGTCAATTTCACCACATAAACACCAAAATGGAACACACATCAATACACACAATACAAAAATAATAGTCACATTTTTGAACACCCATTTGCCCACTTCACGGTGAAAGTTCAAACAGATGTGGAAAATAGTACAAATCGGGCTCCCCACAACTCATTTTCAATTTAACACTACCTACATCTTGGCACGTAAATCAAAGGTAGGCCAAATGAAATCATCTACAAAAACAAATAATATTTTTGGATACCCATTTTGCCCTTCTACGGTGAAAGTATCATCGGTTTCTACAAATACTATCTCTAAGGTGGCAAATCTAACAGTCAAAGTTTACTACCTTACACCCAAAAACAACACATTCAGAAAACATGCCAAACGAAGGTACAAAAATATAACAGTCGCATAACGGGATACCCATTTCCTACTTTTATGGATAAAATTCAATAACATTCCAACAATAGTACCCCATTGCTTCAAAAATGGATGGTCAAACTTTACACCTACTCTACCCATTACCCGATCAAACTAGCACAAAATCAGGTCAAACCTAGAAATAAATCATGTTTTTGGGTACCCATTTGGCTAGTTTTACACTATGTGTTCGAATTTCAATTAAAAATTGCAAAATTTTTCAAAATGAGATGAAAACCTCCCCCCTAATTTACTTTTCTCTAGAAAATTAAAAACACAAAAAATGAGGTAAAGAAGAACACTTACCATTGGATCCCCATGCTACCGACTCCAACTCATCCTCTCACCATCCTTGCATCTGAACTCATCAACCGCCTCATCCACACGTCATCGAATACTCCTCTCGAATGCTCCATGCAGCTTGTCATCATCCAAATGAGCCCCTTCCAACTCAAAATTACCTTAAAAATACCTAAAACCCTAATTCACCCCCACCCCATGATTTAGGATCTAATTCACCCCTTGCCCTATGAATTGAGCATATGACCCCCAAATCCAATCAAATTCATTCCAAAACCCTAGGAAATCATGCAAATGTCCTCCAAAACCCTAGGAACCTTCCTAAACTATCCTCTCACCTACTTTTTCACCATTTTTCATCATGCATTGGTATTCTATCAATCGTTGCATCACCAAATCACCACATTCCATTCACCTCATTGTTGATTCCTCGTTTGAGGGGGTATTCATATCCAAAGTCAACTTTGCATGTAAAAGTACGGATATCACATCTATCTACAAATTTTTTTGCTGAATATTATCTTACGATTATAATCTCAATCCCAACCAGATATTTGTTATATCATGAGAGCTATGTGTTTCGATGGAGAAGTCAATCTAGCATTCATGTATGTCGAATACATAATGAATGATACGTTTGATGTAATCCTAGTGCAACATTTGGAAAAGGATTTCTTGAATTCATGATGCATAATGAATGACACGTTTGAATAATCCAAATGTCCCTTTAGCTCAAATGGTTTGACACTTGTCACCATGTACTCATCAATCAATCAACAACAAATATTTGAATAGGCATTTGTTCTATTCATACTTTTGGACCACGTTGATCTGGTCATAAAAGCAAAGCAGTCAAAATTTGCCTACCCCAAGCAACTAGTATGACATCAAAAATGTCATACGGACTCAGCAAAACCACCACGTTGCATCCGCAATCATCCATTTCCATTTACCGGTATTGTTTTCATTGCATTTTATCTCTTTCCTCTTCTCTTCTTCTCCTTCCTCCTTCTTGGCTATCGATCAAGTTGGTATGGTCACGCTTCGAGTGGCTACATACTTTTGATTGGATCCCATTCTCCTTCTATCCCTTCTCTTCTACACAAACCCTTCACATTTTTGTATTAAACTGTGCTTCACATAGTATAGTACAAAAAGGGGTAAAATGTAGACACCTAAAAGTCGCACATTGCTATACCTACGTACTTGTAGATCCTTTTGGACACTTGTAGGTTCACATAGGCCATCCTAGGTACCCCTAGGCTATTGTAGACCAATGTAGACTATTGTAGATCATCCTAGACATGCGTAGATTGTTGTAGTCATGCGTAGATCACCGTAGATTATCGTAGCATTGCGTAGACTTCCACATACCACTTTGCTAGTTTTTAGGTCCAAAACCCTAATAAGTTAGCAAAATCACATCACAAACATTTCCCATGCATCGGGATACCTTCCATCAGCTTCCCAAGGTGATACAAAGCCTATTTGCACTCAATTGAGGCCCCCACGGGCTATTAATTGGCAAAAGCAATTATCAAGTCAATTCCTAAAATCTAATTTAATGTTGACTTCACTTAAGTCACCTTTTTAGGGAAAAATTGATTAATTAAACTCTTAATCCCTAATTAACACTAATTGCACCCTCCCACATGTGTGTAATTAGGGTTAGCTAAGATATTTTCCTAAGAACCCTAATCAAGCCCTAATTTGACTTAGGACCTCCTAATCCTGATTAGACCTAATCCTTCCTCACACATGTGTGAGGATAGGATATTTCCTATGAGGAATGTGAGGCTTCCACCTCACAAACCCTAACCTAACTCTAGTTAGACTTCAGCCTAGGGTTAGTTTCCTTAACTCTCCCCCTTACACCTTGCCATTTTCTATATATAGTGGGCCCAAACCCTCATTTATATATCTCTCCATCTTATGTCCAAAGTATAGAAACTCTACCAAAATATGTACCAAAGTACAACAAAGTAGATCTGAACCTGCACATCGATATTTCAATAGCAAAGGAACCTCTCCATCAAAGGATTTTTGTAGAATATCACTCAGGGTCTGATTCACCCCCGCCCCATGAATCCAGCACCAGTTCACCCCCGGGTGGCGAATTGGTCCTACAGGTCCCAAATCAGCTCAGATTTGGGAGGTAAGCTTTGTTTTGTCATTTTATGACCTTCTGCACAATTTATTTCAGTTTTTATCATGTTTTTATAGTCTATTTGTCTTTCTAAATATGGGGCCTGACTAAGGCAAGCCCCCCAATGAACTAACCCCTTTTTGCAGGTTTGGCCTAGAACCAAGGAGGGAAAACAACTACAAACTACAACCCCGCGGTGGTACGCAAGCCCATCTACACTGAGGAACACAAAAGGATGGCATCAGGCCTATTGTATCATTTATGGAAAGAAAGGATAAAGGGGAATTTTCCCCCATTGTAACCTATGCACTCTTTACATGAATAAAAATACATTTTCTTGAATAACATGTGTCATTAATATGTTGTTAGATCAAATGCCACTTTTTGGCCATTTCATCAGCCTCAATCGAATGTTATCCAATTCTTGAGTGCTATAGGTCATTCCTGGTTAAATCAAGTTCCATTTTGGACCATGCACATATACTACATATTAAAAAAAATTGGTGCTTTGGGAAGATGAAGCTATGTGTGAATCTTACCATAAAGTGAATCCCTTTTCCTTTCTCATCTTGTCATATACATAATTTGAACCAAAGATCCATGTTGTCAAAACAAACAAACAAAAAAAAACACAAAAAAAAATGCAAAAAAAATTATTTTTAGTAGTCACCATGGATCCTTAGGTATTCTAAATGACTTCACCGGGGCTATAAATACTTGAATGGTAGTGGAGCAATGTTGAAGGACTATAGGACTATCTCCATAGAGGCTATAGAAACCTGACTAGTAGTGGAGTATACCTTTTGTAGATGATATCCCATATAATGGATTGAGTTTCAAATGGTCAATCTAACCTAACTCAAAATTGGCAATGAAAATTCACTACATACAAAGTTGGTCCTTGAGAGACTTGATTCCCTAGGGTTGGATTATTATTTTTAAGGGCATGTTTGATTACTAGATAAGTTTGATTGCAATCACTAGGGTTTTTGAGTCTTTTGAAAGCACCTCTATATTCTTCATCCCTAATATGTCCACATTGGTACATGGTCCCATTTTCATTTTTATTTTGCAATGTATCCCTATACCATCCATAATTTGCACCCCATATTACCACTCATTTCCTAGCCAAGAAGTTCAACATTGTTGATGCCCTTGATTAAGTGATAAATCACAAGTTTACCTCTACTTATCTAAATGATTGTTATTTTATCATTACCCACGCAGAATATCCATTTTTGTGTTCCACTACTTTCACATATATCATCTATACTATCTAATTTTTGCACTATCATCATCCATAATAATGTTCCAACTAATGCACATCACACCATCAAGTCCATTCATTCCATGTAACACACATGTCACAAAACAAAATCTATATATATATATATATCTACAAAATACAAGTACATCATCATCACTCATAGGCTACATATAGTTGAGCCCTTAGGCTCATCATCACCATACATGCAAAACTATGACACCCACTATCATTGGTTATCTAGCTCTTAGCTTATCACTCATCACTCATATAGTTGCTCCACTCTGACCTCTCATGCCATAGTTTCTCACTCATACTCTACTGCTCGCTCAATCTCCTATGCATATAATCAACATCAAATGCTTGTGAGGTTGTGGGCTACCTATTGTGTGGCACTAGTTGTTGCACTGAAGTCACCCTCAAACCTCCACTCCTTTGACTAGACTCACCTCATGATGAAGAATTTCATGGTGGTATCCTTGTATCTCAATAGTAGTTCATCCTCTAGGACCTGCATGTACGCAATATCTTATCAATCTCAATACTCTATCATAGTCACCTACTCTCGCATAGTATCCATATATGATCATAGTGTGATAATGATAGATCCATATCTCTCCTACCCTCACTACTCTCATAGCTCCTTGACCTCTAGCAATAACTTTTTCCTCTCTACATACCTAAAATCTTGCTCCCATTGAGCATAATCCCTCTCCACCACTAGTGCATCTACTATTGTCATAGGCTTTATCACTTAACAGCATTAACTAGTTGCTCCTCCTTCATTTACTCTAGCAAGCATGTTAATCACACCCACTCTACCTCCAGAATATCTTTCTCCACTTGGAGTGTTGACCACTCTTCCTCACTCTTCCCTCTCTATCCCTTTAGCCTTTGCTTAGGCTCCTTAGGATCCTCGACCACCTCCATCATATTAACCTCCTTAGAAATCTCCATGATGTTGACCTTCTCATCACCTATATCCCTAATATCCTCCTTATCCTACCTTGAGGTACCCATGCCACTGTCAACCCTATGATACAATCATCATCATAGTGGCTCCTTAGCCTCCTCAAGCTCATCCTCTTCTCCATATCCTCTAGTTGCCTAATATATCTCCCTATGTGGATCCCATAACTATATCATCCACAAAACATCATACTCTATAGTGGTCCCTACATTATTCATGTCTAGTATGTCTATCATCTCATCCTCCTCTTCTTCCACTGGCCTCACCTATGGTGCTACCAAGGTTAGCTCATCACCTCATCTCCTATAGATCACAAGTGGTTCAAATACCCCCTCACTAGCCCAAAATGTTATTGAATACATGAGACTTGTACCAATTCACACTCTATCTTATGTTGATCCTATATCCACCATATTCAACTCAATCATGCCAAGTGCATCTCATACTCATTCTAAGCCTCTACCTCATACCATGGCCTTCATACCACCTGGTCAACTATCAATCTAGCCCGAGATCACCTAGCCCACTCCCCATCCTTCAACCATAGATTAATCTATTATCCCTCCTTGTCTACCCACCATTGCATGGCATAAGGCTCTCCCATCTCCTTCTCACATGGTAACCCTCTAGGGTGACCTATATTGAAGTGCTCCTAACCCCATATCTATAGATTCAAGCTACACCCCAAGACCATACACCCTCATTTTTATACCTCATAAAGCTCATTATATGTTTGCACCAACAATGTGGGTGCCCATGCATACACTATTGGTCTCTCCATAAAATCAAACACCAGTCCTATCAATTTCTAGGTGAACTATACACCTAATAATTCTAGCAAGATGACTATAGAAATTAGTGACATCAGTATAACATGTCTCAACCCCAATCATCACATCTAATAATCATATAGATATGGAATCCCTCCATGGCCTACCTCCACCTCTCTCCATCCATCACCATACACTAGCAACATCACATCCTCTCTCCCATGCCACATAAATCAGTAGACCCTCCACTAGAAACAAAAATATGTGATATATATCCCCCATTACATTGTAATATCCCTTTTAAGGAGCTATAATATCTCTATATTTGAATCCCACTACTCTACAAGGGTTGATAGATATGCACTATTTGCATAGATGGGCTCTATCCATACTGTCCTCTTTAGGCAAATCGCCCTCAACAACTTCTAATCCACCTCATTCAACTAATCCCTAAGCATTGGAAACTTTGGATCGAAGTGATGTCATGGTTGCAAAAACCTCAACTACAATAGAACACAAAAAATCCATCCACCCAACCATACCATCAGTGCGTGTGTCACACAATCCCACAATCAACAAAAACAATGCACAACCTTCAAAAAATAAAATAAAAAATCAAGCAAGCATTTCTCCTAGTCTCTTTTTCCAAAAACAAAAATTCATCTTTCATTTTCTTCCCTTTTTTTATTTCTCCTTTTCAAAAAAAATGAGAGAAACCAAACAAATGAAAAAAAATAAACAAAATATTTTTACCCTTCCCTCCATTTTATTTTTTTCAAAACAAAAAATAAAAAAACCCACCCACTAAACCAACCAAAAAAAAAACACTAACAATCAAAAAAATGCATATGAACCCTCCAAAATCACCTAATTACTCCTAATCAAAACTACATAATAAAGGGTACCTAACTGCATACCTTCCCCACAAGCTTTTCCCTAGCATTGCACTTCTTGTCCTAGCTCCTCTTTCTTTCTCCTCAATCGTCATGTGCAAATGGCATTGACATTTATCCCCTCATGCCTCTTTATATCCTCTCTATCCTCTATTGACTAATCTGATCACTTTCATACCCCTAACCAACCAATATGATCACTTTCATACCTCTAACTCACCAAGTCAATAATTTTCCTACCTCTAACCATCTCTGACAGTCACCTTTAGCTATTTTGGATGGTCAGCAACCATCTTGGACAACCAGTTTTCATTTTGGATGGTCCAAAGCCTCCAATTTTAGCCCACAAGCCCTCCTACCACATTTCCTTTTTATTTACCTCTTCATCACTTCACCCTCCATTGCATATCTCATTCACCATTTTTTTCAATTAGCTCATTGTTGTCATCCATTCTATCCTCCATCGCCTCACCACTTGAGGGGGTAATAAGAAAATCTAATTTTAGAAAAAGTTTAATTTTGAATATCATTCACCATTTTTTGTGGCAACAAATTAAAATTCACCCATTGGATAAGGTTTCTTATGTGTTTGCATTGCATTGTGTTTCACACAATGCAGTAAAAAAGGCGTATTTGTAGACACCAAATTTTAATCATTTGTAATTGAATTTCCATAAAACCACCAAAATATCTCTCAAGTCATTACAAATTCACAAAATCCCCCAAATCATTACAAAATTACCGTTAGATACCCAATTTTGCCCAATCTTGTCCAATTCTGCTTAAATTTCCTCAAGTCTCATTCTTTTCTATTCTTCCTAAATTCTTCTTAATTTTCCCTTTTTCTTAGTTCCCTCCAATTTCCTCTTCGTCACCGCTAATTCCTCCTAAATTCCTCTAGTTTTTCCCTCTCCCTTCCTAAATTCTTCTAGGTTCTACCTAAGATCTCTAATTTTATTTTAATTTCATCTATTCCTTCTAATTTTCCTAAATTCTTCTAAGGATTCCCTAAGTCTTCTAATTTCCTTCTAACCTTTCTATTTTCCCCTAATTTCTAAATTCCTCTATTTTTTTCTAATTTCTCTAATATTTTCCTGCCCCTCTTAATTCTTCTAACCCCCCTTTATTCTCTTCTAAGCATTCCCTTTCTACCTAATTCCCCTCATTTGTTCTTCCCTTCTCCCTCAAATTTCTCATAATTCTTCTCAGTTGTTTAATTTTGCCATTAACCTCTCATTAGCCCTTAATCTTATGGTTAAGCATCCATTTAATTCTCTAGGGATATGCACAACAATTTAAAATTTCCCTTTAAAATCTCTAGGGCTATCTAACTCACCCACCAATGCTCATTTATTCCACCTTGTCTCCTCACTCATGCCTCCCTCCAAAATTGTGCAATTTAAAATTGTAAGAAATGCTTAAATTCAAAATGGGTTAAGTGGTAAATTTAATAGCCTTGTCCTCCTCAGTTTCCATGTCATATTTGTGGGTAATTTAAAATTCATTTGAACAATCCCCAAGGCACACATCCCCCCATGAGAGCTCACTCCACCCAAGGTTATTCAATGTGGAGGTTGCACATTCCACCAAGTGGAATCCTCCAAATCTTGCCTTGGCCCTTGCACCTACCACATCATTGCCACATACCCTCCACATCACCCCCATTCCACCTACCCTACCCTCACCAAATTCCTATAAATCCCCTCCCATTTCCATCATTTGCAAGAGAAGAGGTTGAAGAGTTGTTATGCTACCAAAATTTCACCAGACTACCTTATTGCCTTTGGAAAGCCATATTCCACCACACTACCTCTTGAAGAGCCCAACAATGGTTGCCATAGAGGATGTCTAAAAATACCAATAAATTCATTGACCACCCACAATCCTTGAATCAATCAACGTCCTACAAATTCACCTATACTAGAAGCACTCTAGAGATTACCTACACCCCTTGGTAGGAGCACCTTACCCCCTCTACAACTTTCCCTTAACCATATTAGATGACAACACATACTCAACCATCCTATATGATCACCCAAATCTGACCATCCTAGATGGTTATTTAGATACACATTAGACAAAGCACACACATACAAGATAGGTAAATAAGGGTATGAAACATCTTTTATTTTTATTTATAAGCTTTTACTATATTTTTATGAAGGTTTAAATGGTTTTTATGAATGATTTGATATCTCTATGTTGTTAAGGGCTTCATGCAATGGATTCCCTTAATATGCTTTTGATTCCATATTGTGAGAATGTGTTCAAGGTCTAGCAATAGACAACATAGCAACCAAGAGGTCCAACCAACACTCAAGCACAAAATCTGTCCATACACCTTTGATTTTAACACGAAGAAGAATTGTCCCTCTTGACATGTTGTAAAAGGGGACATCTTCCCCCATGATTCTTATTTTAAATATATTGTGATTTTAGAAGCCCATTTGATAGGGCTCTTTATATTTAAAATAAATATTGTTATTTATCAATACATGCATGTTTGTTTGGATTTGACCACACTTGCATAGTTTGCAAACCTTAGCTCAATATTTGTTCCTCTTTTCTCCTTTTCCTTATATCCTCAACATATTTTAATCTACTGTTTCTTCTACCTTTGTAGGCTACAATCCACTTTCATAATTGTAAAGGATATTTTTCATTTGAGCTTGTCATCATATGGTGATGATTATTCCAATACTCCATTATCTCCATAGCTCTTTTCATGATTTTCAACCTAGGATTTTTGCAAGCAACCTTGTTGTGGCTATGATACCATTGTTAGCTTTATTATCATATTAACTCATAGAAAACCCTTTATAGGATCTAAAATAAATTAAATCAATGCTACTTAACAATGAAACTCAATATTGAAATTACAAAAATATCTCAAAAATATAATCCAAATGACCACAATTTCATAATAGTACATGTATGGTATAGATTGATTACATTGCATGGATCTTAATCTCAAATATATCAATTTACATGACTTTTCAGTACTTTAACTATTGCTCTTCTCTTTCATCTAAGAGATACAACCTTTCATATTCCTCTCATAAATACAAAGCTCTCATATTGCCACATATCATGTGACTCTTCATTCTCTATCCTAACACCTTGCACTTTCTCTAATATTGACACATAAATTATACAAATATAAATCATCTACCAAACTAATATTACAAGGGGGCAAAATAATGTAATATCTCCAACAGTCATGTATTCCAAAAAATGGATTTAATAAATTAGGGGATGTTAGAGAAAGAGTTTATGATAGTTGAGTTTTCCATACTCCATTCCAATATAAAAATACACATGAGTCTAGTAACTCATGAAAAGAAAGGCATAAATTTTGTAGAAGGTCTAAAATACATGGAGGAGCTAGTAAAGGAATCATGAGCTAAAGGGAAATTATATTTTTTGAGTTCTAATTCTATAACCCATACAATATTTGGAACTCATTCTTCCACAAATCCAACCTAAGAATAGATCTTTACCTAAATAAGATACACCTTCCAAAATATGAACAAGTGTTAAAAGTAGGATTTTAGGACCATATGGTCAAGACATTGCTAATTAAGATGAATTGGTAACGTCTAACACAACTAGCATGAGAAGGCACACTAACATTTTATGTATATAGGTAGCATTTAAATAAAATTTATTACAAATAAATGTAATAAATCTATTGGATAAACCAATAGTGGTGCAATTATCTCATGACTTCCAAAATAATTTAGAAAAATGCATTAGATAATTCATATGCATATCAAGAGGTTCAAAATGGATAAGCATGTATATTTATGATTCAGCTACATTTGAGAGTCCTTTCACATAAGCTGGACAAATAATAAGTGATGACAAGAAGTATGGACTATATAGACAACTTTAATTACTCTCCTATTTGTATAAGTCTATATAAGACATCTTCTCTTCTTAGCATTTTGTAAGCCTAGAGAAAAGTCATTCTTGAGAAAAAATATCCTATCCATCCTTGTGAGACAAAAATCTAGTCTCAAGGGGAGTTTTAAGCAAATATAGGGCCTAAATCTCAAACAATATGAGAGGGTCTAAGGCTCCATCAATTTATTAAGTTGTCAGTGCTATACAAATATTGAATATGCTTACAATAGGGGACTTAAAATAAATTTATAAGAAATTTTGAAGCTCTTTGTACCATGAGGATCTACTAACCCATCAAAATCAAAGGAGAATTATTTACATCCCTTCTAGTGGTAGCTAAGGTATGCCTTGTCATAAGTAGAAACCCCAAAGCCTTCATGGTGGTAGCTAAAATGGTTATGCCATTGGCAATATTTGCATCCAAATTGCAATTGTTATAACATATTCCAATTCAAGAAGTGGGCCAATAGATACAACCACACTCTTTTGGTAACTGGGTTTGTAGAACACCATACACCCTAGTGTTGTTATATAATGGTATCAACAATAATACAAAAAAGAAAATCTCAAGGACAAAAGAGGAAGCTAGGGAGAGGGACAATCTAAGAGGCCAGTAAGCTTGGATGAGTTTGCTAGACCAAATAGAGGTCTCCCTTAAATTAGGTACAAATATAATATTCATCAAGAAGAATTTATAATCTATGGAAACACAAGAATCCTGGGTGTTTCATATTGTTAAAATTACATAGATTGTATAGCATTAAAGGTCCATATAAATTTCACCTCAATCATGGCAAGTTATGAAAGAAAAGATTTTTAGGCATTATGGCTTGTCAAATATTTCATCCAAAAGCAAAGAGATAAAATAGGATATTATTCCCATATGAATATAACCATAAAACCTTAAAGAGCAAGCAAGAAGCAAATAAAAATATTGGGTATTCTTCAGAATAAATATAAAATACAAAGTGAAGCCACCATAACCTTATTCCAATAATATCAACTAGTACACACATTCAAAGCAAGGACAATACATGACACATGAGTATGTCAACAAAAAATCATGCTTGTAAAACAAACACATGGTATTCATAAATAATAAATAAAACAAGGAATATGTTGTCAAGAGGATCTTGGCTCTAATATAAGCAAGGCATGTGATCAAACCAGTCACACAATTTTAAAATTTTGGAAAGTGTATATGTTCTAATAGAGGATCCATGATCATCAAAAATTCTTAGTTACAATACTCATCAATAAAGGCTATAAGAGCATATATGGGCTAGTAATAATTTATAATATATTTTAGTATCTTAGAAAAAGCTTCAATCAATTTAGTAGAGTAGCTATGGATATCTTGGGATTCTTGGATGCCTTGAAGCCACCTACAATTCTAAAGAGATAATTTCTTATGTAATATCATGAAGAATAAGGTAACAAGCATTTCTAGGGGTTGCTAATATTTATGAGTTTGGAACATTTACCTTATACACTTTAAACTTGTTTGAAAAGCTAGCACAAGATATTGTAGATTATTATTAGGAGGAATCTAGCTCACCAAAAGGCACTACCATTCAAGTATATCTACTTTCTTCTCTCCCTTTTCCTCCTCCTATATATTCCTATTTTTTATTCCATATTTTGTTTCTCTCTCCTCTTCTTCTCCTTATTCATACCCTTACCTCTAATTATTAACTAAAATGTCACATTCTCTAGTCCTCTTAGTCACCAAATTTTTCTATTTCACTCCTAGAGTAGTTTCCAGTTTTTCTTTTCCAACTCATTCTTTTCCTCCTCTTTCTATCATAGTGTAGACACCCAAAAGTCACACATTGCTATTTTTGCATATCTATAGGTGATTCCAGACATCCCTAGGATATTGTAGACTATTAAAAACACTTTATTCATGTGTAGACATTCATAGACATGTGTAGACACATGTAGACATGCGTAGACATGCATAGACTTCCATAAGTTCACCATAGTAACATGTAGACTTCCACAAATGGCTTTTAGGTACAAAATCCTAATAAGCCCTCAAAACTACATTTTATGCATCTATATACCTTCATACGACAACCTGAGGTGATGCATATCCCATTTACACTCAATTGACACCCCCACGGGGTATTAATTGGTAAAATCAATTAAAATTCAATTATCAAATTCTAATTTAATGTTGACTTCACTCAAGCCGCTTTTTAGGGTAAAATTAGACTAATTCACTCTTAATTCATAATTAGTGTTAATCAAATCCTCCCACATGTTCCAATTTAGGGTTTCCTAGGGTTTTATTTTAGTCCTTCCTTAAACATGTTTAAGGCCTAATTAGGATTAGCACTAATCCTTCCTCACACATGTGTGAGGATAGGATATTTCCTACTTATAATGATATGTTGCCACATAGCATCTATTAACCGAACCCTAGTCATAATCAAACCTAGGTTTAGTCTATCTAAACCTCCCCCCTAAACCTTGCATTTTCCTATAAATATTGGGTCCTAAACCCCTAATTAAATTTGATTCCCAAATTCAATAAAGTATTGTTACTCTACAGAAATGAAAATCCAATAGTACATATTCTGCTTCCAAAGCATACAAATGGATTTTGACAGCACATAGGCACCCTAGCTACCTTAGGATAGATTCACTGAAGAGATTTCACCAGAAGAGCATTACATCTCAATTTGCAGCCTACCTTGCAAATTCGGTCCCAATTAGCGACCCAGGTCACAAATTGCATCTACAGGTCCCAAATCACTCCATATTTGGGAGGTAAGATCTATTTCAACATGTTATTATCTTTTGCATATTTCATTTTAGTTTCTATTACAATTTTACAATCATTTTTGTCTTCCTAAATATGGGGCCTAACTAAGGCAAGCCCCCCAACGTATTGACCCTTTCTTGCAAGTTTATTTCAGGTTATGCAATAGATTTGAAGGAAAGGAACACCAACAAACAATAACCCAATGGTGGCCTACATACATCAAAGCCCACCTACACTGAGGGATGCTAGAAGAAGACATCATATTGATTGTAACCTTGTTAGGAATAGAGATGGATAAAGGGCATCAAGACCCTCTTGTAACACATGCTCATTAATATCAATGGAATACAATTTCTCTATTTAATGCATCATTTATGTTTATGTGTTAAATTATCAAATGTCATTTTCTACCCATTTCATTTTGTTTCTGTGTTTTGTAGGTACCAAAACTATGTTGCACTGAAACCTCCAAAGTCCTAGGAATCATCCTAGGCCAATAGATCTCTGATTTGAAGCCTCTGCACCTAATTCGTGACCCACCCTATGATTTAGGTCAAATTCATGACTCGGGTCGTGATTTGAGCACAAACACCTCAAAAACCCCCAAATCAGCTAGTGTGATCTTTTCAAGGGCTAAGAAAACCCCCCTTAGCATAAGAATGTAGGTATTTTCATGTTTTTTGCCTCTGTTGCAAGTTTTGGAAGTATAAATGCATTAATTAGTTGAATTACCATTACTAGGCCTAGTTTTTGGGTTCATTGCAAAGTAGTTAAAGCATTAGGGTTTCTAAAAAATTTAGGACTTGCAACTTTCCAGAAAGTGTATAAAATTTATTTCTCAAATAAATTTGCATTTGTCTTTTGTTTTTACATATAGCATAAGCCTAAGTTGTTCTTCCTTCATTCATATCTTACTTTGCTAAAAGGAATTTTACATTACAAAGTGAAAATAGGGTTTCTAATCCCCTCTTATATTTTTAAAAGTATTTTTACATTCTGAAAGTGCAAGTTAAGGTCTCATAATCCCTTTTAATCCACACACATTTGGATTGCATGTTTCTATGTTTTGTAAAGTAGATTAGTTCACTTCACAAAGGCATTTAGTCTATCTCATTTCTTTGCAAATATTGTAATCCATCTAATCATTTGCTTTCAAAAAGGCATTTGGATTAGTTTTATTTTGAAAAGGTAAGTAGTTAGTTTCTTATCTTGTAAACATCATTAGCAAAAAACAAACCCACACACACTCACATAGTACTTAAACAAGTGGTGAGATTGGACTTTATCCCCAATCCATCATTTGAGACTGGTGTGGATCGAGTTTCACTCTCCATCAGATCAACCCCCTAGACACCTAGTAGCCCCATAGGAGTAGTTTTTTGGATTTCATCATCAAAAAATCCTCACTTTTGCAATTGGGCCCTAGTTTTCATCACCAGTAGTTACGTATAGAGTGGGATAGGATTAGCACCTTCATCCACAAGGTTTGTATAATTTGTGGAATTTGTAACTATCATTCTTGACTAAGCCCACCCGAGGGTGAAGCGAAAGCATAGGTATGCCAGTAGTAGGTCTCAGACAGTGCTACCTCTTCTAATGAGAGGATATTGAAAACTTACTTCAGCATAGTGAGTTTCACCCCTTTAGGATACCATTTTACTACACCTTCCATACAGGTCAACATTCGCACATTGTGGTACCATTCTATCATGTGCATCTGTGGGTGTTGTAGGATGTTTGTTATTGATGAAATTCCCAATTTTCTAGAGTATTCACTCCATTACCCGTGATTCTACATAGGTAGTATCAACATTACAACACACAAAATGAACATAACACTTTTATTTTCTCAACATTTAGAATTGATTATGGTCTACCGTTGTTTTCATGATCACAGGATGGTCTCAACACACCAAACTATATATTATTTTTCTACACATAGCATGTCACTTATTTTACACTCACAATAGACACACTTGAGTCTACATCATACAAGGTTTATTCTTAAAATCCCCCTTTGACACATGCCACTATGCCTATGGTCACCCATAGTAGAGCGCGTGAGAAATAATGCTCTATGGAGGAATGGCCTCCCCCTTCCTCTAGTTATTCTACTCTTACTCATTCGATCATGAAGGAAAGGATTATAGATACATTTGATTCACACATAGAATCTGATGCATAATTCACACACATGATACCTCATGCTGAGACATCAACTTTGAGTGAAATTATTGCTACTTCACTCGTAGAGGATTATCTGCTCTTTGTAGTCCCATCCTCACCTAATCCCTCGACCACATTCTATGACCATGTAATCTACATGACACCATGACAATATCCTCCAACCTTCACCATAGATGAGGAGTTCATGCCTATGTCACCCACATTTGCGCACACCTTTTCTAGAATCTATCTCAATCCCTATTTGAGAATGATTCCTCCCTTCTAAATTTTACCCATCTTGAGGTTGCATAATTCACCCCTACCATAGGAATGGTGTCAGACCCATCCTCATCCACTATAGGAAGCCAAAATACATCCTTCCAAACTAAACAATAGATATCTACCTAGTAGGAATCACAAATATTCCATCAAACCACACGCCCGTACTCCTCACAAGAGTACCAACCATCCTCTTCTAAAGAGTTATTCTTAACCATATCTGAGGGTACTTCCAAATAGCCTCTTCAAGAGCAAGAAATACAAACCCAAGTGGGAGTATACACTTACACTTTCCCCTAAACCCAAGCTCCTACCTTGACATATTATCCCACATTTTTAGTAGCATTCTTGCCTATCTCATAGGTATTTGGAGTGCATGATGCCCAACCCTTGGATCCACATTTGCCTATGAAGACATTTAGGATACCACCACCTATGGATTTTTAGGCTCCCACTATCCACATCCATCCTACCTATGGACTAAAACTAGCAGTGTATGCACCTACCCAACCAAATTATTCTACATAGTTTATCTTTCCTATTTCCTACCCTCTAGGGTAGATACCAATCCCATATTTTGATACCTCATCTCAACCACCCCTAGCACTAGTAGCACTAACACCTATACCACCACCAGCTACACCTAGCTTCTTTATGCCTCCTCTAGTTTGGTCATCGCCACCCATAGTCCAACCAGTAGAATAGACTCCAAACCAACAAGTACCCATGCCACAACCACATGTTACTCAGTCACAATATTATTATCCTCAAAAAAAACCTACCCCACAACCTAGTGTGCCTGTAGATATGACAACACATGTTGCCCAGTACCCACCTTATCATGATCAGGTGCAATAGTATTCCCCAAAGTATTGTGAAGAACAACAATACCAATACCCACCACATCCATAAGGTTAACCTATCATAGCCCAACCTTCAACTCCTATGACACCCAAAATTCAACTCTTGTGAGATGAAGTCAAAATATTGAACCTACGCACCTCTAGATACAGATCACAAAATCCTTGCTATGATGAACAATGCAATGATCTAGTACATCCATCAGTCCCTATCCCTCCTTATCCCTTTCACTTCAAAATATCAAAATTCGACAAGTATAGAGGTAAGGAAGATCCCAGAGAACATGTGAGCAACTACCGCTCGTCATGTTACCAACTACATAGTAGTAACCATCTTATATTGCGTACCTTCTCCCTATCCCTCGTTAGTCCAGCATTGTATTGGTACAACATGTTATTGTGCCATAGCCTATACACCTTTGAACAGCTATCCAATTCCTTCTTAGAGTACTTTTCCATCAACATAAATAAAAAAACCATAGTTTCTGATGTCTACACCTTACGATAGGTGGAGGATGAACCCATCACTGAGTTTGTTTCTATATGGAGAGTGATTATTCATGATCTCACCCATAACCTCCCCACATCAAATCTTGTGACACTCTTTTATAAGAGCTACCACAAACATATTTCCACATCCCTCCAAATTCATCAAAGTCATACATTTGAAGATGCTATATCACAAGAAAAAGTGATCAAAGACATTAAGGTGTGATCTAGAAATATTAAGTTGAGATCTAAAACCAACTATAACTCCAAATTCCAATTCAACAGACCCACACCAAATCAACCTTACCCACGACCACAACAAACCAATCAAGTCGCAGCTACTACTCTAGCATGTTGAGAAAGGTGCAATGACATTATTGTCATTGTTGTCAACACACTCAGATGGATAGGTTGATGGAGTGAATAGTTATTCAGAGGTTTTTTAGAGTATGTATAGTTATGTTTAATGCTAATGAGGATTTTTAGATGTTTGGGTGAAGTTGTTATAGGTTGTTCGTGCAAATTTGCAAAAGTTGAAAAAATCATTAGGAAGTTGTCAAAAAATTGCAAAATTCATCATGAGTGTAGTTGGACAAGATGGATCATTTTGGAACATGCCATTATGTTAGGAAAAATTATATAATAGCATTGGAGGTATCAGCATAGTGTTTGAATTGATCAGTGATGTTTTCGGTATCTTGGCGGATGATTTGGCAAGTGGTTGTAAATGCCAAAAAAGGGTAGTTTTATCAGAAGCACTGTGAGCAAACCGAGAAGAATTCGATAGTGAAATTTTAACTAGATGTGGTCATTATATTCAAGAAAATTTTTGCAAAATATCCACAAAAATTGAGAAACGAGGTTAATATTACAAGCATTACAAGACTGTCACAAAAATGCCCTTTTTTGAAAAAGTGTGTCAGCAGCAGTTTTCATGGAGGTGGTACATGAGAACCGTAAGGATTTATGTAGTAATATTTTTACTGGATTTAGTAAAAATTGCATATATTCTATGTTTCAAATTTTATATAAAATAGAGTTACGAGGTGAGAGTTATGATTGTTGCAAAAATGGTACAGGTCACTTTTATGTCAATTTGTTCCACTTGTACAAAATCATTTAGTTAGTTGTTTCGACCTTGCAGAGTCACCAGAGTTTTGGTTTCAATGTTGTTACACCTTCAAGGCATAAAATAGATAATATTTAATTTTTGTTTTGAGGTATCACGTGGCTCCGAAGTAAGAGAACGAATAAGGTGTCAATTCTTTGCATGTCACATGTTTGACGAAATGCCTCAAAAAGGAAGTTATATTGTTTTAAGAAGCTTCATTAAAGAAAATATTTTTAAAATTGAAATGGTAAAAAGAATGCAAGTGTGTGATTTTTAAGTGACAAGGTATTTTATTGAAAAGTGGGGACTTTATTTTGTAAAGAGAGAAGTGTGTGTGGAGAAAAATAAAGAGTGAAAATCCGTGATTTTTGGAGAGAGGTGAAAAATGTCACTGCAATTTTGGGCATAAATTTCTCATATGATATCTATTTTGGCTGAAATTTTTAGAGGAGTTTACAGAAAAAGTGGTGCACAATACCCAAAAAGTGTTTAGCAATTGATATAATGAGCTAAGAGAAAAATCATTTTTTTTGTGAGAAGAGAAGATTCAAATTCTGAGTAATGCAGAGAGAGGGATGTTATACTGGGTGAAATAGAAAGTTTTAGATTTTGAGCTTACATACCATAGAGGGTTCTATTTTTAGTGAATACATTCATATATGTCATTTTATTATCAATATCAAAATCAAGTGGGTGCTTGGTAGAGGGGTTGGTGCTCCTTTCTATTGGTGTAGATAAATCAAGGGTTGGTGCTCCTTTCTATTGGTGTAGATAAATCAAGGGTTGGTGCTCCTTTCTATTGGTGCAGATAAATCAGGGGTTGGTGCTCCTTTCTATTTGTGTAGATAAATCAAGGGTTGGTGCTCCTTCCAATGGGTGCTGGTAAATTTATTGTAAAGTTGGTGCTTTGCAAAGGCTATATTTAGATGGGAGTGCAAACAGTCATTTTCAGAGATGTAGTCAAATTAGTGAACCTCGATACATCTTGTGTTTTGTGATATTATCTTGTTATACTTTCTTTATTTGGTTTTATGTTTTCATTTTTTTTGCTTTGAGTGTTGAAGATTTAATTTTTAAAGAGCTACACTGATTCACCCCCCCTCTCAATGTTATTGTGAGACTAACAATTGGTATCAGAGTGAGTTTCCTGAACAATATTAACCGTCTAGAGTGATCTTGGAAGTGACACAATGGCAGGTGGTGAAGGCTTCTCATCAAACAAAGCACCATTTTTTGATGAAACTAATTACACATTTTGGAGACTCAGGATGCAGACATATATTTGTGCTTTAGGATATGACATTTAGGATTTAGTATATAGTGGATACACAATACCCACCACTTCTCCAACCGATGCTACCTATAAGAAACTATTTGAGAATGACTCGAAAGCAAATAATGCTATCATGTGTGGATTAGTGGATAGCAAACTCGAAAATATTATGGATTGTAAAATGGCAAAGGAAATATGGGACAAATTAAAGAGCATTCATTAAGGAGATATTAAGATAAAGGAGGCCAAGTTACAAACACATCGATCTCAGTTCAAAGTATTAAAGATGAATGATGATGAGAATATAGAGGCATATATGCTGAGAAATCAAAGATTTGGTTTTAAAGTATAACATTTGGTTTTATCAAAGAAATCAAAGATTTTATCATCATGAAAAATGTATTAAGATTTGGTTCAAAGTATTAATATCGATGTGATAAAATCATAGAGGACTCAACAAAGAAATCAAAGATTTTATCATCATGAAAAATGTATTAAGATCCTGTCCCCAAAGATTTGATTCTAAATTTTTAGCTATAGAAGAATCTAAAGATCTAAATTCTTTTGTACGGATGAGATGCATGGTTCTTTGACTGCATATGAAATGAGAATAGGAAAATATAAACCCACATATAGAGAAGCTACTTTTAAAGCTCATAAAAATATGAAAGCAAAACAATAATCCAAGGAAGAAGAGACATTAGATGAAATGGAAGCAAACTTTGTTCGAAAACTAAAAAGGGGAAAAGGAAAATACAAAGGAAAGTTACCATTTAAATGTTTCAACTATGGAGGCATTGGGCATTTTGTAGCTAAATTTCCACTTAATGAGAAGAACAAAAGTGATGAAGGATCGCACGAAGAAAGAAGTGACTGGAAGAAAAAAACAAATTTCAGAAAATGCAACTTCAAGAAGAAAAGTTTCATCTCCAATAATTTCAATTCATCAGAAGATAGCTCCATTGAGGATTTTGAAAAGGAAATAGGTGAAGCTCTTTTCATGGCACTCAAAGAAGAAAAAATAGAAAAATAATAGGAATGTGATGAAGAAGAAATTAATGTTGAAGTGAATTTGGAAGAGGAACTAATTGTAGCTCTAGATGAATTGAAGATAGAAAGAAAAAAGAATAAGAAAATTTCAAGAAAGCTTGAGGATGCAAATGAAATCATAACAAATTTGAAAGTACAGATAGAAGAATCCAAGAAAATATTCAAATATCTCGAAGTACAAGTAACCATAAAAATAGATTATTGCAGCAAGATAGAAGAAGATATTGTTGGTTTAAGAATGCAACTAGAAGAGATGAATCAGAAAATTAGTTGTTATCACAAACGTGAAGAAAGTTCTATGAAGCTGGATAAGATCATAAATAACCAAAATACTACAGGCATAAAATTTGGTTTGGGTTTTGATGAAGGAGAATCATCAAATGGATCAAAGGCCATAAATGAAAAATCCACAAAGAATGAAGAGAAGAAACAGGTTGATCAAGCAAAAATAAATCATGCAAAGGAAAGCAATAATGCAAGGGAATAAAGGAGAATTGACAATGATGGCTTCACCAATGTCACACATCAAAGAAGAAGATTTATGGATCCTATGACAACATGGCAAAGACCACCATCCAGGTTCAATCATATCTTTTTTGGTTACTATTTTAAATGCAATGGTTATGGACATAAGATCTCAGATTGCAAGTATAATGTAGGACCAAGGAATTTTACCAATAGAAATGCTTTTTCACCTTTGATGGATTATGTAGTAGAATGTTATAACTATCATAATTTTGGGCATATTGCAAGAAATTGTTGAAGTACATTTGCATCAAATCAATTTCAGGGAAGAAAATTTCAGCCAAATGGAATAAGACAAAATATAAAATTTCCCAAAAAACATGCACAAGCTATTGAAAAAGAAAAGCCAAAACAAGAGCCCAAAATTGTAAACAAACCTGAGTGGAAATAAAAGGAGAAACCTAAGGAAGAAAATGAATCCTTGATTGTACAAACAACATTTAAAGCACATAATAAATCCACACCATGAATACTTGATAGTGGATGCTCTAGTCATATGATAGGTGACAAACAAAAATTTGAGAAGTTGTAGCAATATGAAGGTGGTTCAGTAAAGTTTGGAAAGAATGATGGAGCTAAGATAGTTGGCAGAGGTTCAGTTAAAATTAGTGATGGAAAAATTAGGTCAAAAGAAGTCTTGTTTGTGGTTGGTCTGAATCATAACTTGTTGAGCGTAAGTCAGATTTATGATAGAGGTCATGAAGTGATATTTAAGAAGCAAGGTTGTGAAGTCAGAAAGGCAAACAATGGGAAGTTGATAGCAACAGGATCAAGGAAATCTGGCAACCTGTACACTCTCTCAGATACTTTAGAAGGAGCTTGCTTTATTGGAAAGGAAGAAGAGAATTTGTTGTGGCACAAGAGGCTCTATCATATCAATTTTGACAATCTAGTAAAAATAAGCTCAAAGAAAGCAGTGAGAGATATTCCCACCATTGGCAAACCATCAAATAGAATTTGTGCTTCATGTCAAAATGGGAAGCAAACTAGAGTCTCATTTAAAACAAAAGAGTACTACACAAGAAAACCTTTGTAACTAGTACATACTAATTTATGTGGACCCATGAGAACGCAAAGCATAAAAGGTGACAAATATTTCATGTTGTGTATAAATGACTATTCCATGATGACATGGGTACTATTTTTGAAGCATAAATCAGAAGCTTTTGAGATGTTCAAGGTTTTCAAAAACTAAGTTGAGAATCAAATAGGAAAAATGATTAAATGTTTAATGTTAGACAAAGGAGGAGAGTTCATTTCAAAGGATTTCATAGAGTATTGTGAAAATATGGTATTAGGAGATAGTTTTCAGTAGCCAGGACACCTTAGCAGAATGGTGTGGTAGAAATAAAGAACATGATAGTGTAGGAAATAGCACAGACTATGTTGACTGAGAGCAAAGTAGTAGATAGAATTTGAAAAGAGGTAGTCCATGCTGTGGTATACATCCAAAATAGGTGCATGTTGAGGATGCATGAAAGCAAAACAAGATACTTTAAAGTTTTTTGCAGCAAGTGTTACATCAAAAGAACTAAAGAAAACCTTGGTAAGTTTGAAGATAGAGTGGATGAAGGTATTTTTCTTAGCTATTATTCAAAAAACAAAGCTTATAAATGCTACAACAAGAGGCTAAGGAAAATTGTGGATAGTGTCGATGTTAAAGTTGATGAAGGAAGGGAATGAGTAATTATATATGAAGAGAACTACCCAATTTATGAAGAGGTCATTGAAGGAGATGAGGAAAAGGAAACAAAAAAGAAACCAAAAATTGACTCAGAGGATTCAAACAGTGATTCAAAAGTGGAAGAAAACAAGAAATTCAAAATAGGTAGCTAGCAGAAAGATCATCCTAGAGAGAAAATAATTGGAGACCCCATAGTTGGTGTTTAGACAAGAAGAAGATTAGTAAGTAACTACTCTTTATTATCCAAAATTGAGCCCAAAAATGTTGCTAACACAAGCAAATATGAAATTTGGGTAAAGGAAATAAATGAAGAATTAGATCAGATTGAGAAAAACAAGACTTGGAAGTTAGTACCAAGACCCACAAATAAAAATGTAATCGGTACTAAATGGGTCTTTCGAAATAAATTTAATGAAGACAGATAGGTAGTCAGGAACAAAGCAAGATTGGTATGCAAAGGATATGCACAAGTTGAAGGTATTGAATTTGAGGAAACCTTTGCATCTGTGGCTAGAGTAGAGGCAATTAGAATGTTTCTGGCTTTAGCTGTTTACAAGAATTTCAAAGTTTATCAAATGGATGTGAAATCAGCATTTTGAATGGGAAACTTGAAGAAGAGGTTTATATTGAGCAGCAAGATGGTTTCTAGCTTGGTGATGATCCCAAATTGGTTTGCAAGTTGAAGAAAGTGTTATATGGCTTAAAATAGGCACCCCGAGCATGGTATGCAAGGCTAGACAATTATCTTACTCAGCAAGGGTTCAATAAAGGTATGGTGGATAGTAATTTGTATGTCAAAATATAAAATGGTCATCATATTGTTCTTGTTGTATACGTAGATGATATCCTATTTGGAAGCAACAAATATGAGTTGTGTAAATATTTAGAAATAAGATGCAAAAATAATTTGAAATGTCAATGATTGGTGAACTTTCGTATTTCCTCGGACTGCAATTTAATCAAAAGGAGAAGGGCATATTTATTTCTCAAATTAAATATGTGAAAGAGATGCTGAAAAAGTTCACAATGGAGGATTGTAATCCAGTTAGCACTCCCATGATGACAAGTTGCAAGTTGAGCAAGGATGAAAAATCTCCATATGTTGATCAAACTATGTATAGATCTATGATTGGGAGCTTACTATACTTGACAACTACCAGAACAAATATTTTGCAGGCAGTATGCATGGCATCATGATTTTAGGCTAGTCCCAAGGAGACTTATGTGACAGCAGTGAAGAGGATTCTTCAGTACCTCAAGGGTACTATGGAGTATGTGTTATGGTATCCAAAAGTTAAGGACTTCACCCTTACTGTGTATTCAGATGCAAATTGGGTAGGATTTTTAGATGACAGGAAGAGTACCAATGGAGGTGCATTCTATCTTGGAGACAGGTTGGTCGTGTGGCATAGTAAGAAATAGGAGTCAGTATCCTTATCCACAGTAGAGGCAGAATACATTACAGTGACAACATGTTGTACGTAGGTGTTATGGATGAAATAAACTCTAAAGGATCTTGGCATTAATTTCAATGAGTTGATTTTAGTTAAGTGTCATAACACTAGTGCCATTAACATCTCAAAGAATTTTGTTATGCATTCTCGTACAAAACATATTACTATCTGGTATCATTTTTTGAAGGAGAAAGTTGCAGAAGGTGAGGTTAAGTTGGATTTTGTTCCAACAATAGATCAAGTAGGGGATATATTCACCAAACCATTTCCCAAGGAATTATTTGAGTACCTTCACAAGAAATTAGGAGTGGTCACACTTCCTAATAATTAACTAGCTATTGAGGCCACATTCTCAGGGGGAGCATTTGTGTATTTGTTTATATTTTTGCTCATGTTTGTGATTTTTGCTAAGTGTAATAATTTTTGCCTAAGAATTTTGTGCATGGAATCGAGGGTAGTTTGCAACAACCCTTTGGTCTTGTTGTCAAAAGGGGAGAATATTTAAAAGAAATTGTGCATGTGTTGCCAAAAATTCCAAAGGGGGAGATTGTTGAGCAAGGTGCATCGACGATATTGTCATTATTGTCAACACACTCAGATGGACAAGTTGATGTAGTGGATAGTTGTTCAGAGGTTTTTTAGAGTATTTATAGTGATTTTCAATGCTTATGAGAATGTTTTTGATGTTCGGGTGAAGTTGTTACAGGTTGTTTGTGCAAATTTGTAAAATTTGAAAAATCATCAGGAAGTTGTCAAAAATTTGCAAAAGTCATCACAAGAATAGTTGGATAATATGGATCAGTTTGGAACATGCCAGTATGTCAATAAATAGTCCAGAAAAGTGTTGGAGGTGTCAGCACAGTGTTTGTATTGATCGATGACGTTTCCAATATCTTGGCGGATGATTTGGCAAGTGGTTGACAAGCCGAAAAGGGGTAGTTTTGTCAAAAGCACTACGAGCAAACCAAGAAGAATTTGATAGAAAAATTTGAATTGGAGGTGGCCGTTATCTTAAAGAACATTTTTTCCAAATTTCCACCAAAACATTGAAACAAGACGAATGTTACAAGCGTTTCAAGACTGTCACAAAAATGCTCTTTTTGTAAAAAGTGTGTTAGCAAAAGTTTTCATGGAGGTGGTACAGGTGAACCATAAGGATTTATATAGCGAGATTCAGACCAGATGTAGTTATTATTGCAAAGATTCTACTTTTAAAATTTCATAGAAAATAGAGTTACGAGGTGAGAGTTAGAGTTAAAATTTCTATTGGTGAAAATAAATCAGGGGTTGGTGCTCCTTTCTGTTTGTGCAGATTAATCAAGGGTTGGTGCTCCTTCCAATGGGTGCTGGTAAAATGATTGTAAATTTGGTGCTTTACAAAGGCTATAATTGTATGGGAGTCCAAACAGTCATTTTTGGGGATGTAGCCAAATCGGTGAACCTCGATACATCTTGTGTTGTGTGGTGTTATCTTGTTATAATTTCTTTATTTGGTTTTATGTTTTCATTGTTTTGGCTTTGAGTGTTGAATATTTAATTTTTAAAGAGCTACACTGATTCACCCCCTCTTAGTGTCATTGTGAGACTAACATAGCACCAATACCAACTCCTTTGCCCTATACCCTACAATCACAAGCACTCTAAGCTAATGCACCTACCCCACCTCAACCACAACAATACTATGGAATGCACCCATAGGATCCACCGTGCAACTTTACACCTTTATCTAAACCATTACCAGCCCTATTACATAGATTGTAAAATGCGAAGAACACAAGCTTATACTAAGAGGTGGGGTGAACAATATAAGACCACCTTTAACTTTATCTATCAATACAACTTTCAAACCATTAACATGCAAAATAATATAGCAGTAATAATAGCAGTAAAACAATGCACAAAATGCAATCCACAAAGAGACACAACAATTTATGTGGTTCACCCAAGGTGGGCTACTCCATGGATAAAACTTTTCTTCTAAAAGTTGTATCAAAGTCCTCTAGGAATCCTTCCCGATTACAATGTTTATGAGCCTCAGCTCAAAGGAGACACCTTCCCCTAATTTTGCTTTGCTGGTGATCCTCTAGAAGACCTCTATCTCTTTTGCCCTTAGCAAGTGGAACTCTATCCATAGAAGACACTTGTCTTCCCTGCTCTAGCTAGAGATCTCTGTCGTCAACTCTGTCATTGCAAAGCTGGTCCTCTTATCTGCACCAAAAAAAGTCCTTCGGTCTGGCACAATTGTCCTCTTCCTCTATTATTTTTTGCACTTGGTTGAAAACAACTTTTCACTGTCTATGCAACTACAACAGCACAGTCTTCTCAAATTATAGCAGCACTATCTTCTCAACTTTTGCATAAACACAGTAGTGAAATCTTTACAAAATGCAGCAGCACTATCTTCTCAACTTAGCTTCTGCTCTGTTGCACATCCACCGCAGCGTAGTCTTCACACACTCTAATTTCTTTACACAGTCTATGTAAATACTATAGCACTCAATCACACAGCAAATTATGCGCCTATGTGCAGCCACAACAGCATCCTCTTCGCATAGTCTACTTCTCCTTGATCGAACTTCTTCCTACACTTTGCTTCTGTGAAAGTCGCACTTCAAACGCACACTTCGATCAATTCGATACAACTGATCTTTGCACACAGCGGACTTCACTTGTGTAAACTCGACACACACATTCGATTCATGACACTCGAAAATAGTCCTCCTTTTATAGCAATAATTCATGATTAAATTCTTGATCTTAGTCGGCTATATATCCTTAAAAAAATTGTTGGCTGCACAACCTTACACTTTGTCGACAAAGGTTAACTTCGTCGGCTTCAACCGCCTCTGCTGTTCTGTAGCTTTTCTAGCATGAAACTCAAACATGTCATGATATCGCTATGCCTTTGTCTGCCATACACCTTGTATTGCTTGCTATCATGAAATCATGACACTACTGCCTGTTGTGTGCCTTATTTGGTTTGTTGTCATGAAATCGTGACACTACAGCCTACCGTACACTTTTGCTAGCTTGTTGTCACGAAATCGTGACACTGTAGTCTGCCTTACACCTTGCTTTAGCTTGTTGTTTTGAAATCGTGACACTCCCTGACTTTGTTGATGTCATCATGATTCTTGTCGTGAAATCATGATGCTTTAGTATGCAAGGCCTTCTTCTCTACTCTTGTCATAAAATCATGACACATCTACTTTTACTGACATCATCAGCAACTCTGTCATGAAATCACGATGCTTTAGACTCCAAAGCCTTCTTCTTAGCTTTTGTCATGAAATCACGACACCTTTGCCTCTTGCTGATGTCATCTGCAACTTTGTCACAAAATCGTGACACTTCTTGCTTCTTCAACCTTTTCTCGGTTTGCACTAGAAAAAATGGAACATGTCACGAAATCGTGATGCTTTTGCAGCCTTAAGCACTTTTTTGCCAATTGCTCACGAAACTGGAACATGTCATGAAATCACGACGCTTTCGCTGCCTTAAGATCTTTTCTACCAACTACTCATGAAACTGGAACATGTCACGGAATCACAACGCTTTCACTGCCTTAAGAACTTTTTTTGCCAACTGCTCATGAAACTGGAACATGTCGTGAAATCACGACGCTTTCACTGCCTTAAGCACTTTTCTCAACCTGTCGTGAAATCGTGACACTTTCTGCATCCGTACAAATTTATTGAAAATTGTCACAAAATCGTGACACTTCCTGCAACTCAACTCTGCCAACTCAACTTATCACAAAATCATGACACTTCCTACAACTCAACTCTGCCAACTCAACTTGTCGCGAAATCATGACACTTCCTGCAACTCAATTTTGCCTTCTCAACTTGTCACAAAATCATGACAGTTTTGCCCGAACTTTCTCTCTCCTCAAACATGTCGTGAAATCGTGACAGTTTTGCCTGCTTCGTCTCTGCCTTCCAACATGTCACGAAATCGTGACAGTTTTGCCAGAACTTTCTCTCTCCTAAAACATGTCATGAAATCGTGACAATTTTTCCAGCCGCCTGCAAAATTTTTCTAACTTATCTTTTTCTTGATATTTTGCAACTGGGCTACTCTGATTTTCTTGGAGACTTACTGACCAGCTGAAACCTTCATCAAAACACATACTTAGACATAAAAACAAATTTCTCCAAGAACTCCTTGACATCAAAGACAACAACTACCAAGAGCTCCTTTGACATCAATGACAACAACTATACTTGAGCAAAGGCAATGTACTCAAGGTACCCAAAATTGCCAACAATATCCCCCTTTGTCATTGATGGAAACCCTTAACTAAAAACATATCTTAAGAGCCAAAAATGAACCAAATGATCCAACAACTGAGAATCTGTATTTGAAGTTTTTGCTCCCCCTGACTTGAAGCTCTTCTCTTCACTTGAAGCACTTCCCCTTACACAAATCTCCCCCCCTTACTCAAATATCTCCCCCTTTGTCATCAATGGCAAAGGGTCACCTTTGGGGTTTGGGACTAAGAATGAGTCTCTTAGCTTAGTCCCTCCCCCACCTTCTATTAAGGTGATTTAAAACAGGGTTGGGAGTGAAACGCCCATTAGACACTCATCATCATTAATGTCTACTATTTCTTTGTTGGGCCTTCTCTTGAATTATTTTTCCACATTGATGTTCTTGTTACTGTTTTGATCCTCGGACTTGTTCACATCACTTTTCTTATTTTTGTTGTCATTCCTGTTCTTATCCATGCTTTGATCCTTGGACTTGTTCATACTGCTATTTTTGTTCCTGTATCTCGGAAGATTAGCTCTACACTGTCTAGCTAGGTGACCTTCATTGTTGCACTTATAGCAAGTAACAATATTATTTCTTTCAAGCATGGCTATTCTTTGAATCCGCCTGTTCTGACTAACCCAGTTCCTGTTATTTGCCTTGTAGAAAATTGCCTTGTGCTCGAATTGTTGACAAGAGTAGCAATACCCTTGAAATAAATTATGGCCCCTAAACCTGTCATTTACTTTCTTCACTTGAGTCATGCACTGAACAGCCATGTGACCAAATATGTGACACGCAGAACATGTGCCGTGAAATTTTCTTTTATTCGACTTCATGGGTCCCGAAAACTTCTTCTTCTCAATCTGAATATCGTTTTCTATTTCTGTGTATCTATCACTTACGGACTCATGATCTGAAATATTTCTTCAATAGAACTCTCTTTCTTATGAAATATCTTGCTAGATTCCCCAACCTGTTCCTTGTGCGGCTCAACAAAACTAAGACCTATTTTATCTGTTGGTTTTCTTTGTCCTTTAATAAGAAATTTAACCTTCTTGGAGCTATCCTAAAATCTGTAGAGCTTATCCTTGTACTCTTTATTTTCTTCTTTCAAAGAAGCCATTTCCTGTTCTAACTCACTATACTCCAGAATTTTAGAATCCAACTCATTCCTGAGTTCTTGTGACTTAGCCATAGAGACTTCAAGATTTTCTATAAGTTCATCTCTCTCCATACAACATTCATCTAATTTAATCTTGAGTCTATCATTCTTCTTTCTTTCCTTTTTCAAAACACTAAGAGCATTATTGAGTTCACATTCAAGATCCTCTATTTGATGGCACTTTGAATTATCACGACCTTTTTTAGATTTCTTATCACTAGAGGTGCTACCTTTTTCAAAAACCATACATGCATCTTCATTGTGGTTTTCTAAAGCATCCTCATACATACTAGCAGCCAAATCATTATTTTTGCAATCATCCTCAAGGTGCCCAAAATTTCCACATTTAAAACATTTCATGATAATGAATTTATGTTTCGATTCTTCCTCTTTTTCTAAAATGAATAGCATCTCATTTTCATCATCACTAGAATAAATTTCACTATCACTACTATAACACTTACTTGCTTTGTCTAAGTAGAAGCTCTTCTTATTCTTGTGAGAATGCCTCTTTCCATGATTTTTGTACTCATCTTTGCTTTTCTTGTGATTGTTGTACTCATATTTGCTCTTACCTGTAATTTTCAAAATCCTTGCTCTTAACATCCTGTATATCTTCATCACTTTCATTTTTGGAAATAGTACAGTCAGTAGCATAATGACCAAATTTTCCACAATTGAAACATCTTATATTTTTCTTGCTTTTGTGCTTTCTGGAAAACTTGCCTTTCTTGCTGTAATATGCCTCTTCCTCACTAGAAGACTCATCACTTTCTTGAATTTGTTTGCCCTTTGATTTCTTGGTAGCTTTGAAAGCTGCCTCTTTCTTTACATCAACTTTCACTTGAGTTCTCAACTCAAATGCTGCAAGAATACTATGGAGCTCATACTTTTTCAATTTATCTAAATCTTTAGCTTCCTCAATAGCAAAAATATTTTCACTAAATTTATTAGGAAGGGATCTTAAAATCTTATCACACATCATTTTCAGCAAGTTCAAGACCTAAGTCTTTCATAGAATTAACAACTTCATCCATCCGAAGCATGTAGTCACTAATATTTTCATCATCATTCATCTTGAGTTGTTCAAACATACCTTTAAAATGTCTCAACTTGGCCTTTCAAACATTTGCATCACCTGTATGAACAACCTGCAATTGTTTCTACATTTCACTAGCTATCTTGCAGTGAATAACTTTGGTGAGATTTGCCTTTTGTAAACCCTTCAGGATTGCATTCATGGCTTTTGAGTTGTTGTGATGTAGAAGCCTGTCTTCTTTAGTGTAAGGACCATTTGCAGGAATGGTGTACCCATATTCAATAACTTCCCATACCTCATTACCAAGTGCCATTAGATAGACTTTCATTCTTGCACTCCACAGGCCAAAATCTGATCCGTCAAGAATAGGTGTTGCATTGCCACTTGAGTAGTCCATTGTGTTCTTTGCAAAAATTTTCTTCAAGCTGTTAAACTTTTCGAAGGCACTGGCTCTGATACCAATTGAAGAACACAAGCTTATACTGAGAGGGGGGGTGAACAGTATAAGACCACTTTTAACTTTATCTATCAATACAGCTTTCAAACCATTAACATGTAGAATAAGATAGCAGTAAAACAATGCATAAAATGCAATCCACAAAGAGACACATCAATTTACGTGGTTCACCCAAGGTGGGCTACTCCACGAATAAAACTTTTCTTCTAAAAGTTATATCAAAGTCCTCTGGGAATCCTTCCCGATTACAATGTTTATGAGCCTCAGCTCAAAGGAGACACCTTCCCCTAATTCTGCTTTGTTGGTGATCCTCTAGAAGACCTCTATCTCTTTTGCCCTTAGCAAGTGGAACTCTATCCACATAAGACACCTGTCTTCCCTGCTCTGGCTGGAGATCTCTGTCCTCAACTATGTCACTGCAAAGCTGGTCCTCTTATCTGCACCAAACATAGTCCTTTGGTCTGGCACAATTGTCCTCTTCCTCTATTCTTTTCTGCACTTGGTTGAAAATAACTTTTCACTGTCTATGCAACTACAGCAGCACAGTCTTCTCAAATTACAGCAGCACTATCTTCTCAACTTCTACGCAAACACAGTAGTGCAATCTTCACAAAATGCAGTAGCACTATCTTCTCAACTTAGCTTTTGCTCCGTTGCACATCCACCGTAGCGCAGTCTTCGCACACTCTGCTTTCTTTACATAGTCTATGTAAATACTGTAGCACTCGATCGCACAACAACTTATGTGCCTATGTGTAGCCACAACAGCACCCTCTTCACATAGTCTGCTTCTCCTTGATCGAACTTCTTCCTACACTCTACTTCTATGAAAGTCACACTTTGAATGCACACTTCGATCGATTTGATACAACTACTCTTTGCACACAGCAGACTTCACTTGCACAAAATCGACACACACATTCAATTCATGACACTCAAAAATAGTCCTCCTTTTATAGCAATAATTCATGATTAAATTCTTGATCTTAGTCGGCTGTATATCCTTAAAACAATCATCGACTGCATAACCTTACACTTTTTCGGCAAAGGTTAACTCCGTCGACTTCAACTGCCTCTACTATTCTATAGCTTTTCTAGCATGAAACTCAAACATGTCATGATATCACTACGCCTTTGTCTGTCGTACACCTTGTATTGCTTACTATCACGAAATCAGGACACTACTGCCTATTATGCACCTTCTTTGGTTTGTTGTCTTGAAATCGTGACACTACAGCCTGTCGTACAATTTTGCTAGCTTGTTTTCACAAAATTGTGACACTACAATCTGCCTTACACCTTGCTTTAGCCTGTTGTCATGAAATCATGACACTCCCTGACTTTGCTGATGTCATCATGATTCTTGTCATGAAATTGCGATGCTTTAGTCTGCAAGGCCTTCTTCTCTACTCTTATCATGAAATCGTGACACATCTACTTTTGCTAACGTCATCAACAACTCTATCATGAAATCGTGATGCTTTAGACTCCAAAGCCTTCTTCTCAGCTTTTGTCATGAAATCGTGACACCTTTGCCTCTTGCTGACGTCATCTACAACTTTGTCGTGAAATCATGACACTTCTTGCTTCTTCAACCTTTTCTCGGTTTGCACTAGCAAAAATGGAACATCACAAAATCGTGACGCTTTCGCTGCCTTAAGCACTTTTCTGCCAACTACTCATGAAACTGGAACATGTCATGAAATCACGATGCTTTCATTGCCTTAAGCTCTTTTCTACCAACTACTCGTGAAACTGGAACATGTCGCGAAATCGTGACGCTTTCGCTGCCTTAAGCACTTTTTTGCCAACTGCTCGTGAAACTAGAACATGTCACAAAATCGTGACACTTTCGCTACCTTAAGCACTTAACCTGTCATGAAATCGTGACACTTTTTGCATCTGTACAAATTTATTGAAACTTGTCGTGAAATCGTGACACTTCCTGCAACTCAACTCTGCCAACTCAACTTGTCGCAAAATTGTGACAGTTTTGCCTGAACTTTCTCTCTCCTCAAACATGTCATGAAATTGTGACAATTTTGCCTGCTTCATCTCTGCCTTCCAGCATGTCGTGAAATCGTGATAGTTTTTCTAGAACTTTCTCTCTCCTAAAACATGTCACGAAATCGCAACAGTTTTTCCAGTCGCCTGCAAAATTTTTCTAACTTATATTTTTCTTGATCTTTTGCAACTGGGCTACTCTAATTTTCTTGGAGGCTTACTGACTAGCTGAAACCTTCATCAAAACACATACTTAGACATAAAAATAAATTTCTCCAAGAACTCCTTGACATCAAATACAACAACTACCAAGAGCTCCTTTGACATCAATGACAACAACTATACTTGAGCAAAGGCAATGTACTCAAGGTACCCAAAATTGCCAACAAAAGGGTAACCATCTTGTTCTACCCAAAATTTTCCCATTGGATTCAAATGCACCTAAATATCATGACTATAATGAGCAGTTATTTTATCCCTTTCATAGGCAATGTGGCCATAATATTGATTTGTGTTTCTCCTTTCAAGGGCAAGTTCAAGATATCATCGATAGGGGAATTATTCAGGTAGCAAACCTTTTAACCCTACATAACTAAAGCCTTTGGATTTTCCAAAACCCTCTACCATATCACAAAGGACCCAATCCCCCTAGACCTCCAAACAATCCTCCAACCCTCCTTGCCAAGTCAACAATGTCCAGCATGATCCTCCATCATGTAGAGTAGTAGGCATGATCAACCTTACTACGAGAAACCAACGATACTCGTCACCCCAAACAACACCTATTATTTCTCCCCATTTATAGTTTACATCCCCGCAAGAATATTAGAGGCCTAACACCATATTACCACCACCTCAAAATATGATTACCATCCATGGTAGTCTAACCCATCAGCTATGTAATGCACCATGCATCTATCCATATTCGACCTCCTACAACTGTCTCAACCCCATCATGAGGCATTGAATGACATTATACATTCCATTGAATTAGAGACACATGACACAAATACTTTTGTCAATTTCATATAGAATATCCCATGATGCATTCAACCATCAATTAACTTTCATGACCACAAGATAACGAAACTCGTTGGTGAAGGAGTCAATCCTCCCCTCCATATACAAGCTAATATCAATGATATTACCTACAAGCAGGTACTCATTGACATGGGCTCATCCATAAGTATCATATCCATAGTAGCCCTACATCACCTACACCTCCCTCTAGCACATTTTGCCACACCTTCCCTAGACCTACGTGCTTTTGATGGTTCCATGAGACCTACTAAAGGATTTGTAGTGTTGCCCATTCATGTAGGCATCTGTATGATTCCCATCATCTTCCACATCATTCAAGGAGAAATGCAATACAA
Source organism: Wollemia nobilis (assembly GCA_028583015.1). Classification (NCBI taxonomy): domain Eukaryota; kingdom Viridiplantae; phylum Streptophyta; class Pinopsida; order Araucariales; family Araucariaceae; genus Wollemia; species Wollemia nobilis. Next base: position 2,112,066 of record JAQPPZ010017001.1, on the reverse strand, counting down.
TATTCTCCTTGGTCACCCTTGGATCAGATGCATGCAGTGTGTCCCATCCACATTGTATCATTACCTCAAGTATATCCACAACAGACTTGTTCATTGTATCCCAACTGATGGAGACCCCTTTAAGTTTTGTAATGTTGTAGACCTTCCCCTTGTGCCTTCATTATCATATTCTCAATTGTTCCATATATCTTCTCACCAATTATTAAGAGAATCGGTATCCTCTCCAATTTCCACCCCAACACCCTAGTGTTCATCAACAATACAATCCTCGATATACGCACCATTAGCATCACATACTGGGGGACCTAAAACTGATACTATACCTTCTTTGCTGCCATTCTCATGGCTTCCACAACTCTCTCAACCTCTATCATTCCAGTTCCCACCCATGGTTTCACAACCACCATTGCCATCCATTACACAACCGACTACATTACCTCCTTCACCCTCGCATATGAAAGCCCCTATCCTTTCTACACCACAGACACTGTCTATTCCATTCTAAAAAAAACCTAAGACATTCATGTCTTCATGCATCCCTGCACCTGCACCGATGCCATCCCATACAAAGAACAAACATCTTGTTCAACCCATAACAACCAAACATCAAGAACCTAAACAACCAATACCCAGCTTGAATGAACCTTCACACCCTTCAGCTGCCACCATCAAGGAATCCCAACTTTCTCCTTCCTCATATGACTCGGATATGCCACCCTAGTCACCAAAGCGTGCCACACCACACATATCCATATTCATGATAAACAATGGCCTAGGATACTATAACATATATGACACCCATGTATGTGATACCCTTATCCAATATACCTAAGATTTTGACCATCCCTTAGCCTCGATATTGACCATTGGAATCGTCATGTAGTTAAGAAGTTCTGAGAACCATACCAACTTTGTGTATGTAGGATTAGACTCTTTGATCCCATCACCAACTTCTTCACCACCACAATCTAGCTTTGGTGATGCAATTACACACCTAGCCAACCCTCAATTTATATTATGCTACCTACAATGCTTTCATTGGCATGGGTTTAGGTTAGGTCATTATGATCAAGGATTGCGTACACCCATTAACCCTCGTGTCTACTTACCTATCGATAAAACTAGTCTAGGTTATCGCCTAATCATAGACTATACATTAGAAGATGAGATACAAGATCTATCCTTACATCCTCCCCCATACCCAACACACACCTTGGAAGAGTACATTGACATGGACATGCTAGAAGATACGCCTTCACCCATATCAAGTGTCACCATCCCCTATGATTTCTTCCAAGAATCTCCTATACCATATACCTCTTTGTTATGTGACGTTCAATGATTATTAGAACACTTTGCTACTTTATCTCTGGCTACACCACCAATAGAGTCGAATACACTCCTACATGATCCACCACCTATAGAGCTAGATCCATTTTTTCCTGACCCATAACTGATATGTCTGCTTGCATTTCTTCCTATACATAGATAGTTACAGAGAGCAACCTATCATCCCCGTTCACCATTAGTCATCTTGTGACCTCCATTGAGCCTTTTAGGATGCACACAACCTATCCAAACTCCATCACCAAATTCTACCCCACCTGCTTCACCTACAACATCGATTAACATGGTTGAGGAAGATTTATGTTCTTCCCTCTGTTATGCCACTAGAAAATTTGAGACGATACCCCAAACCCAAAATTTATTGATCTCACACACATTTCACACATACCAGCACTTAGATACTTTCTTCTCTCTCCTCATGTATTACTGGTAGCAAATACACCTTCCTCATCCATGTCTTCACAAATCCCTCAAGTCCATCACATAGGCATTTACATAGATGATGAATTTAAGTTCAGTGAGGCCATTGATGGCTTCAATCTCATCCTTATCCCTGAAATGTTGTGCAACAGATCTCGCATACTCATTGAGGACATGATCGACGTAGACATCGATGATGATCCAAAAAATCCACACATACTTAAATTAGTTGCTATACTCTCATCCACGGAGTGCATCGCCTTCATGAACTTCCTATGCAAGTATATAAAAGTGTTTGCATGGTCTTACAAAGACATGTCTAGACTTGACCCTACTGTGGTAGTGCATAATATTATACTAGATCCCAATGCCAAATCAATAAGACAAAAATTGTGATGCATGCATCCAACTATCACATTGATAGTAAAATACGAGCTTCAAAAGCTCCTAGACATTGATTTTATAATATCCATCGACTATCTCGAGTGGGTATCCAGCATGTTTGTTGTCCCCAAACCATCTAGTGATGTTCGCTTATGTACAGACTTTTGCAACCTAAAAAAATCTTGTCCCAAAGACAACTTACCTCTACCCAACATTGACTCCCTTGTTGACTCCATCGCAGGTCACGATATGATTTCCCTCATGGACAAATTTTCTAAATACAATCAAATTTGGATCAACCTAGTTGATCAACACAAAACTTCCTTCACAATACCCTGGGGGACTTTTTGCTACAAGGTCATGTCCTTTGGCCTTAAAAAAGCTAGGGCAACCTATCCATGAGCCATTACCTACATATTTCATGACCTAATGCATAAAAATATGGAATACTATGTAGATGACCTCATAGCCAAATCAAATAAACGTGTTGATCATCTTGAAGATCTTTGTCAAATTTTTGATCGACTACTAGAATACAACATGTGCCTCAATCTGCATGTTTGGTGTTACATCTGGAAAGATACTATGATTCATTATCTCCCAATGAGGCATTGAAGTAGATCCTAGTAAGGTGAAATTCATCATCGAGATGCCTCCTCCTACCACCTTAAAATAATTATGCAACCTACAAGGCAATATTACCTCTATTCATAGATTTATAGTGCAATTATTAAACAAATTCCAACCATTCAATCATCTCCTACAAAAAGGAGTACACTTTAAATGGGATGAAAAATATCAATCCACATTCGATGCTATCAAAATGTACCTCACATTGTTGCCAATTATGCCACCATCGCATCCATAATTACCACTGACTCTATACATCTCAGCCACAAATCTTACGCTAGGTACACTCCTAGCTCAAAAGAATGCTCTCGACAAAGATCAAGCTATCTACTACATCAGTCACACGCTAGTTAGTTACGAAACAAGATACGGGTATATGGAGAAGCTATGCCTAGCAATAGTATTCACCACCCAAAAGCTAAGACACTACATGTTAAACCACACAACTTTTGTCATAGCCCGAGACAATCCCCTACGATATATGATGAACAAAAGTTATCACAACTCCCACACAACTAAATGGATTATACTCCTAACCGAGTTTGACCAAGAATTCGTATCTCAAAATTCCATCAAAGGGCAAGTCATTGTTGACCAACTAGCCAAAGCCCCTATAACTGACAACCAATACCTACTCATCCAACTCCCTGATGACTCTATCTTTCACATAACCAAATATGAGGAGTACTTGAACCAGAATTCATGGCTGGCCTCACCATGTTCTTTGACGGGTCTAGGTGTCTCCACACTGGGGATGTAGGCATTATTTTATTTACAGATGAAGGAGAAGCACTCCCATTTTTAGTCAAACTTGATTTTCCCTATACCAATAACAACGTAGAGTATGAATCCCTAATCCTAGGACTGAAACAAGCACACGCTATGCACATAAAGTCCCTACACATCATAGGCAATTCACTTTTTATTTTCAATCAAGTGTAGGAAATTTGACTATGTAATTTCCCAGTCCTCTAAAAATACAAGAAAATGGCCCAACAACTCCTATCCCAATTTGAATGGTATTACCTCGAAGCCGCATCATGCTCATCTAACTATTTTGTAGACACCATGGCCTCCTTAGGGTCCCTTATCCCATAAAATCCAATTCCTAGCACAACATCTGTATCCATTCATATGCTTGCACAATCTGCTATATCACCCACACCTCCCATAGATGATGGTGGTGTATATGTGGTAAACACCGAACCTCATGACCCATGGTTCTCATAGATCAAGAAATACATCAAACTAGCCTTCCTACCGTGTGATTTACCCCATGCTCAATGCTAAAATTTTAAACAAAGAGTGATCTGCTACACCTTGTTGCGGAACATCCTTTACCACTGCAACTATGATGCTATACTCTTGCATTGCCTAGAATTGTAAGAATCACAATAGGTTGTACAAGAAACCCATGATGGCACTTATGGGGGCCATTTTAGTGGCATGGTGATTACCAAACGTATTCTGCATATGGGATACTACTAGCCTAAAATGGAGAAATACTACTGTGAGTATGTCAAACGTTGCATCAAATGCCAACAACATGCCAAATTAACACATTTACCATTCCAAGAACTTCAACCAATCCAATCCATGTGGCCCTTATCCCAATGGGGGATGGATCTAATTAGACAAATTACACCTGCATCCTCTAGCAATCATAAATTTATCATTACAACAATAGAATATTTTACAAAGTGGGTCGAAGCCATCCCACTGGTCCAAACTATAGGAGCCGAAATTGCAATATTCATCATGGAGAAAATCATATGCTGCTTTGGAATTCCATCCCAAATTATTTCAGATAATGGGAAATCTTTTAAAAATAAAACTGTTCAAGCCCTGTGCAATAGATTTCACATACATCATATATTTTCAACCTCATATTACCCTCAAGGAAATGGCCAGGTAGAAGCTACTAACAAAACCATATATTCTATTCTCATAAAATGGTAGAAAAATCTCACCGATACTAGCATAATCAAATAACCCTAGCCCTATGGTCCTATTGTACGAGCATTCATACTCCCACTGGGGCAAAACCTTTTTCACTTGTCTATGGGGCAGAAGATATCATGCCCCTTGAGCTGAAGATATCCTCTTTATGTATATCCATGAAATATTTCATTAACGATGACACTGCTCGCCAAGCTCATCTAGATCAACTAACACTCCTCGATGAATGTCACATCCATGCCATCAAGCACACACAAGTATTTCAAGATCGCCTTCACCTTGCCTACAATAGTAACGTACATCAATGTGAATATCATATTGGCAACTTGGTTCTCAAGGAAAACTGGTAAATCACAAGTCAACCCTACCAACAACGTGATAAATTCACCCCAAACTGGTTGGGTCCATTTATTATCACACACAAATATGGTTTAGGAGCATATCATTTGGCAAACCTTGAAGGCCTTAACGATCCTGAACCCATCAATATCTTGCATCTTTGTGCTTTCAATGCATGATTCATAAACACAATCACCATCATGAGTGTCACATAGTATTAGAAATAAATCATTAAGCACATCACTAAGTGAATCTATTATTTTTGCTTTATTATTTTGGTATACATGTACATTTCACATTTCTACCATTTTTATGCTCAGGGTATTTATTTTTCCTTTTGTAGGACTCACGTCATCAGTAGGAGAGCTCTATAGTAGCCTCACCTACCACCATGAAAGACCATATATAGCCACAAAAAAACCCATTACATCATCTGATCTTGCCCAACCACAAATCACCCTTCATATCAGGCACTCCTTGTACTCATCCTATTCAGGTGACCATACTTCAACTCGACACCATTCCCCTCACCAGTAAGGTTCATCCTATTCACCACACTCTGGTGATAGCCAGATTACCATGTCCTCTTTTGATGATAAAGAGGAATCCACCCAATCACAAGCAAAAGGATCATCCTCCCATCCGTCTGATGATATTATATGTTACTATTCACCTCCAAGTCATCCACAACATCCCATAGGATCTTATCACCCACCTAATAGGGAATACACACCTCATCAACCTTGCCCTACATTTCTACTTGCTCCCATTCCCAATGGTGAGTCTACCTATGCCCAGGATCTACAAGCCCACGTGGCCCAAGCTACTCAAGCTGATCATGCAAACATCCCTCTTTCTCATTCACATCATTGCCTAGGGCCATAACCTATGCCACCGGTCCTCAAGACACCACCTTCACCACTATGATACTTACCACCCTAGAAAATCTTACAATCACCATAGTAATTTCATTCCACTACTTCCTCATCATAACCCTATCCTTTTTCTACCATGCATCGAGCCATTCCATTCACCTTGGAATCCTGATCACCCCCTTCTCCAATACCATCACCACCACACCATGAGATACAACATCTCATATCTCGTATTAAAGCTCTAGAGTTGTAGATGAGCCACTACCACTACCATGTTCACCCACGATAGTCTTCCATGACCCATCCATCCTCACCACCACATAGATCCCTTCCTCAAACTAGGACTCGACCCATGCCAAAACCTAGACCCATGCCTCCATTACCATATCGTCTTTCACCCAGACCTCGCTCACCTCTAGTAGAACCATACATCTATCCTATGCCTATTCCACATACGCCCCTTTTTGAAATGTTCCATCATCTCATGAACTAGGATATTATTTACCTACCTGATATTTGACCTACTGACCCCTCGCATCCTAAACCATGCAATTACAATGAGAATCAATTTTGTATCTACCATCACCAGCCAGGTCACGATATTGAAGAGTGCAGATCATTCAAAACCCTGGTGCACAACATGTTGCATGGTGAACATACCCCATCACTAGAACATTCTTTTCTATTTAGCTGAATTTTTAGTCCTCTACGTCGTGTCACTCCCAGGACTTTACCACCCTGTAGTACCCTAATATCACCCACCCACTATATTCATAATATTGCCAACTATGGCTCTAGCCACAACTCTAGCCATGTCATCACTTCACCATCCCACTCCCGCCTAGATCTATGTCATTTTTCCCAACAGTAGTGTTAGTTACTCATCTTCTTCTATATCATTCTTCTACTTCTTACATATGTTTATTTATTTCTTCTCTTCTATCATTACCAGCTATTGGTGATCCACTTACATTTATTGGTCACAAAAGCTTGTTTCTTCTCACTTCTTCCACTTGTACATTCCACTTTTACATCTTGTTTCTTCTTGGCGACTATTACATACACTTATACAACTCACATATTATACATATACTACACACACACACCCCACATGTTGGGACAACCATGATCATAGCATCATGATTTTTTTCATCATTACACACTTCACTTATCTGTAAATATGTTCTTCCAAAAATTCTCTTCCTAAACAACATAACTTTCTTCTTTTAAATATCGTATTCTTCCACTTGCATCACTTCCAGTTACATGCATTGCACATATCCATATGCTTTATAGTTGAAATTTTAATTCATGTTTGTACATTCTTCCCCAAAATGTGCCTCAACAGGAATAATACATGCACTTGTTAGCATCACCACCTGGATGTCCATTCCCCATTTTCAGGATTAGGGTATACATAGGTGTCATGTTTAATTTTGATGACTCTATAGTTTAGAAAATCAAGTGTTACCCATAGATACTGAGTCTTGTACATTATTCTTATGGTCTTTTAGGTTGGTTCAACTTCTCTCATGAATCGCTCACAACAGGCTACACATTAATAATTTTGAGCCTAGGAAAGAGGACATCTTGAGTAGATATCGCCATCTAGCGAATGGTATCCCCTACTCATCCTATCACTTGCATGGTCAACATATGACCTGGGGATAAACAAAGGGATCAATAATAAGCAAAAGGCAAGAACAGAGCATAAAACAAACACCAATGCTCTTAGAATAGATGAAAAAAATCATAGAATAGCAAAAGAAAAAAATAATAATAAAAAAAGAAATGAAAAGAGCACTACCATAATCAGATAGGTCAACACTAGAATAGGAGTAGAAAAAAAAAGGAAACACCTCTTGATATCACACATGTTATTATTATCACCTTTGGTCCTTAGGTTCAACATAACACTATGGGATAGTTCCAAAAACCTACCTAATAGTGGAATAATCTTACAGGTGACAACACATCTCTTACATTAGTATCTCACTTTTGTAGAAATCACTATTATGGAAGGATGAGCTAGGTAGTATGGTAGCATCTACAATGGTTTAATCCTACCTCCCTCAAAATGGATAAATGAACATTACACATGCACACACATAGGTCCAAGACAGACTTTGAACCAACCCGATCATGTTATAAGTTGCCACAAAACTTGTATAGCTAAGGGTTTGAGATTTGATTGTCATAACTATGTTAGTCAAAACCATTACACATGCCTTACATTATCCACCAAACCTAAAATCATGGAATGGATAGCATCCATATAGGTAAATGCAATGATACAAGTGCTTCCTTGGCGCATTTTAGTAAGTTCATACATGCATACATGCATCTATTTCAGATACATTTGATACACATTATAGTATTGCATTCATTCTACATGCATTTCATATCAAATTACATTTATTACATTCATCCCATATGCATTTCAAAATTGCATCATAGTATCGCCATTACTATACATACATTCATTACAAAATCATATTTGATATCACATCATATCACATTGGAAATACAATCATAACACTACTCTACAATCCATTTATACCACAACACGATAATAGATCTAAACCATGTCATACATGTATATCTATTCATTAGACATATCTACAAATTATGTTAAGCTAATCCATGCAAACATAAACAAGAACACATTTCAAACCATTAAAATAACACATGTATATAATAGCCAAAATAAACAAGGTATATATCATCCATACAAAATGCCTGAAGGCTACAACCTAGGATCATGCCCATCATCGCCTATCATAAAAACAAAATGCCCATAGGATACAATCAGTAACAGCTATCCTAGCTCCTACTAGAAGTCTCCTTGTAGCTGTCATGACTCACTCGCATCCCTGCAGCCCAACTTGACTCCATCCTAAACTCTAGCACTGGATCCATAGTAGGCTAATCCTAAACCTTAGCCCTACCACATCTCTGTCCCATAGTAGCTACACTACACTGACTCTAATGTGATGGCACCTACATCTATGACTGTTATCCAGACTGCACCATAATTATACCATAATTAGGTAGAGGGATATTGTGCACCAAAAATATAGTTTCACACATCATCTTCTTAGCGATCTCGGCCACCAACTAACCAGTAATAGTATTAATCACCTAATCCTACCTAGACATAGCAGCCTTCATCTCCGCCATGTCTGACTCCAACAGTTGAATCTAATCATGCAACCCTTGTACATCCTTTATAGCTGGCCCCTCCAAAATGTCACTGGTAATTTGCTATGCTATATCATCAAATACCCTAATATCAATGGTATCATCGATACCAACCATACTGGTCACCCTACCTCCCTTAGCTTGAGATCCAATAGTCTACTCCATCCTAATCTCTACACACACATCCACCTCCTTTGTCCTCACATCCTGGGTGCTCACTGAGGCACCTACGTAATTTCATGATCGTCACAGAGGAACATCCTCCTCAATAGTAATTGTACTTGCTCCCCTAGCCTGAGTCCTCCTGCTCATCCTCCTCTCTGGTAGAGATGCCCCAACAGCATGTGCCATCCACCCATCCACCACACCTCTCCTAGGCTCCCAAGACTATAGCACCCATTAGGCGTCAAACTCCAATGTCATCCTTGCATCCCCTACATCTGAGATATCCATAGGAGGTTCTATCTCCCCAACCCAAGGTGGTATAATATGGTGCTCCCCTATGTCTCCTTATCACCTAAAATAGATAACAGGAGTTCCTATAATATCCTATCATAATACAAACTAGCGCTATAATCAATCAAACTAAAAATACTCAGTTTACTGAGTATATCTCCCAACCAACCATCTACCCCATCGTATATCCTGCAACTGCTCATCATCCTCTCTCCAAATCACTCCACCTATCCATGGTCTCCATATAATTTTGTCTACTGTAAACTCATTGAACTTAATCCTCCATAAAACTAGATCACCCTCATGAGGCCTTTTCATACCCTGCTCTGCCTCCATACTTCATCGTAAGGCATAAGGAAGCTCCTTATCCTCCACGTGTACAGGTTGAGGTAACAAAGAGGGACTCTCAATGGCTATGTGCTCCCATGACCATACCTATAGTAAGGGAATCACACTCAATCCCATCCATCTTCCCTAAACCACCTCATATAACTCATGATATGCTTGGGCTAGAAGCACAGGCACCCAAGCAAACACAACCTTATGCTCCACCAGGTCACTAACTATGTCCAACATGTTCCAGGTAAATAGAAACCCAAAACTATTAGGCAGGGCATAGGTAGATATAATCATCATAGCCACACACTACCTATCAAATATCTTCTTCTAACACCACAACCACTCATAGTCCATCTTGGCAGCATCGATATCTCTCCACCCAACCCCAAATAATCTCTCCAACACCGCATCCTTCCTCCCATCTTTGACTGCTCTCACGGGAACACCCTCAATCGGTAGCCAATAGATGTGATACACATCCTCCAATGTCATGGTCATTTCCCCCATAGGAAAATAAAAAGTGTTTCGGTATGCATCCCACCGCTCACATAAGATAGAAAAAAATGCCCTATTAGTGAAGATGCTCTTACACTCCCACACACCACGTAAGTGTGTCATCTAACCACTGTAATTCCTCCTCAGTCTTCATCAGATTTTTAAAACCTTACTTAAAATTTCTCACCCAATTATGGGTTCAAGTGACTTAACTTGTTCAACACATAGCACAACACCCATAAGTAACCCACATAACAAATCAATCACATATAACATCATCACTCAGAATTTACATATTAAAAACACTTAATTTGACATGCGTCTCAAGACAAGATAACATACAAATAAAATGATAAAACACATCAACAACACAATCACATATTTGAATACCCATTTTGTCATTTTATGGCAATAATACAAACACATATGACATACAGTACACATTGGTCACCCAAACAACCAACAAAAAACTCAACTATATAGCTAATATGGCACGCAATCCAAAACATGATCAATTAATATGACATACAAAAAACAAATCACATTTTTGGATACCCATTTACCCACTTAATGGTAAATGTGTCGACACAATTCAAAAACAAAGCACCAATCAATACAAATATAATAGTCAAATTTATCCTAAAAACACCAAAATCAAACACATATCCAGGCAAGTAATCTAAAAATAACAGTCACATTTTTAGATACTAATTTTTCCATTTAGTGGTGGAAATTCAAACTGACATCAAGTACAGTCACACAAATCAAAGGCATATCAAATGAAGTCAACTACCAAAACAACCAATATTTTTGGACACCCATTTTGTCATTCTATGATGAAAGTGTTATCAGTTTTTAAAGATTCTACCTCTAGCATGGCAAATCTAACTCCCTAGAGTTCACACATTACACCTCAAACCATCGAATACCGAAATCACATCAAAAAAAGTCATAAAAATAAAATACTCACATAATAGAATACCCATTTCCTACTTTAGCAGACAAAGTGCAAAAGCATATCGATGTCAGTACACCGTTACCTCACAAACTGACAGTCAAACTCTACACGTACTCTACCCATTACCTAGTCAAATTGGTGATAAAACAAATCCAATTGAAAAACATACCACACTTTTGGGTACCCATTTGGCTCGTTTATCACTATGTATTAAAATTTTACTTAAAATTTACAATTTTTTTAAAATCAGGATGAAAACCTCCCTACCCCTCATTCATATTTTTCAAAAAAAATAAAATACAAATAAAACAAATTCAAATATCACTTACCGATGGGATCCCGCGCCTGATGCCAGCTGGTCTACGTCCCTTCATCATCCTGGATCTCACAATCTCTAATTGTGCTCCTTGTGTGTCATCAACTACTCTCCCAAGTTGCTTTCCACACATGTGTGTCATCCAAATGAGCTCCCGTCATGCATATTTGGGCTTACAAACCACTCAGATGTCATTTCATGACCCAGGTTGCAAGTTAGGTCAGAATTGTGACCCAGGTCATGAATGAGGTCAAAACTATGACCCAAGTTGTGAATTCAATCAGAACACACCAGAGCATCACCAAACCCTAGGAAAGCAGGGAAATGCCCTCTAAAACCTTAGGAGCCTCAAAAACTTGCCTTTTAACACCACTTGCAAACACACATTGCATTTTACTGACAAACTTGTCACATTCATACTTTTGGACCACGTTGATCTAGTCATAAAAGCACATCAGACAACCATTGCTATTCTCAAGAAACTAGTATGGCATCATAAATGTCATATAGACGCAGCAAAATACAACATTGCATTCGCAATCATCCATTTCATTTTATTAGCATTACTTTTTATTTCTTTCATCTTCTTCTCTTTCCCTTTGGTTTCCTTCTCCTTCTTGGATATCCAGTCAATTTTGTATGGTTATGCTTCGAGTGGCCACATACCTTTGATTAGATCCCATTATTTTTCCTTCTCCTTCTTGGCTATCCAGATCAATGTTGTATGGTCATGCTTTGAACAGCTACATACCTTTGATTAGATCTTGTAGCACCCTAAAATTGGCGCAATAAAACCTTAAATAATTACAATTACTCTAGTAAATATTCAAATTCAAATTTTAACCCCCAAAACCGCTCCTAAACCGTCGCTTAACCCGTTTCCTCGTTTCTCGTGCCATTTTTAGAGTTTGTTTTGACCGTTTGACGATATCGTCGTCGATCAGACGATATCGCCTCAGATCGAACGATTTCATCTGGGCTAGGACGTCCAGACGATCTTGTCCCAAAACTAATTTTTCACAATTAGCCTCTGTTCCAACGGCGTCTCTAATCCGGGCAGAAGCGTGTCTACGCCATTAGAGACCCTCCCCGTTGGAGATCTCCCAAATTGGGATGATCTCCAACCTCCTAACCTCCCTCCTAAGCCTATTTAAACTTAGGACTCCCCCTTGGCATCCCCCTGGCTGAAATTTCCTGTAACTTGACTTCTACATGCATTAGAACATCTTAAATTACCATTTGCACTTCCATATTTGTCCAAATTTTTTTGCAGGAACCTTGTCATTCTTCAGTCGGAGCAAGCTCAGATCGTCGTGGACGATCCTGTTCAATTCGAGATGATTTCACACCAATTCGAGATGATTTCGACCGCAATCAACATTGGGGGCAATCGGTGCCCAGAGTTTGCATTTCTTCATTCTTTTCTGCTACATTATTCTGCATCTAGTCAGTTTATTTATTATTTTTTGCTATTTTGCATCTTGGAGTTCACCCATATAGTTTAATTGCATAATAAGGTCATGATTAGCTATTAAAGTGTTGCAATTCACTTGCATTTCTATTCAGGATTATCTTTTAACATCCTTATTGTCATTTTACATCATTATCCTCTATTAGCATTGCTGCATTTTTTGTATTTTGTGTCTATTTCTCTGTTTGCAGGTCTCTGACGAATTCGTCTGATGAATTCGTCAGATCTCAGACGATCCTGCAGGTCGGAGACGATCTCGTCAAATTCCAGACGATCCTGTCTGCTTCAAGAATCAGAACCTCCATCAGACATCCGGATCAGGTATGGCTCTTTAATTTAGCTTTTTCTCTCTGTTTCTTTTCAAATCTATTTGTTGTATTTCATTTAGTCTGCATTTTCATAATAGAACAACTTAGATTCATTTGGCCAAACCTAGGACTCGAATGTTTAAAGATAAAACTGAACACATTAAACACATTCCCAACCTAGGCGTGGAAACTGCCATTCAAACGTTTCCTGGTGAACCCACCATCCATCGAAAAATCACCATAATACACCTCCCCCAAGAGGCGGGACCTTCGCAAGGCCTCTCAGTCCGAGGTACCGTCCCATCCTTTTCACATCCCCCTTCCGGGCACGGATCCTATAGCCTGAAGGTAAGGGTGTGAAAAATTTGGAGCGATACATTTTGGTGAACCCGACGTGAATGCATTTAAAACCTTTTGAAAACAAAAACAAAAACAAAAAATATAGATGCATTTCAAATCATTTAAAACTAATAAGTTGCATATCATGTTTAGATGGTAGCTCCTAAGAAAAGACTAGCAGTTACTATAAATGTTGAAAACCAATTAGCAGCCATAGAAATCAATTATGTGCTTAGTGTGCCCGAAACAGATAGAAATCAACTTTTGTGGGACGAACTTGATAGAAGACTAGGTGTCATTTCATCTAGGTCAACAAAACTTAAACAAATCAAAAGGCTTGTCCTAGATAGAATCCTGGATCCTCATCAACTCATTTTTTATCATGAACTTCAGAGAGCCTGCCATAGGTGGTTAGCTTATAGGAGAGCTCTTGTGTCTTCTAGATTGTTCACCTTCGAGGAATACCTCAAGAACGCAGCTGTGGTACGCCAATTTCTAGTTCATATAGAAGTCCAAGAAACTGATCTTATGATAAGAAAAATATGGAATAGAGTTCCTAGAGCTATGTTATATCGAGAGTATTGCCACGAGCTTTATTTCTATCAACCAGAATCTGAAATACATAATATCACTATAGCACTTTTCATTAAATTCTTGAAAGAAAATTTTCAATTTGAAGAAGAACACTTCATGACTCCTGAAGAACTTGAGCCCATTAATGATATTTATAAATTGTTTATAGAAAACTAGATCATTGCTTTCATTATTATTATTTCTTGCGTTTTGTGTGTTGTTTGTTATCTTTATAATATTGTTATTAAAACCAAAAAAAAACAAGAAAAACTAAAAAACATAACAAAAACCAAAACATTTCATTTTAAATATTGTAGTAGGTATATAATTAATATATACCTCTTAAGCTGGTTGCATATATATATATATATATATATATATATATATATATATATATATATATATATTTTTTTATATATATATTTGCTGAAATCTAAGTTAAGCACAATGCCTAAACTTAGGAATGGTAAACAAACTGAAGGAGAAGAAGAAGATTGGTTAGGAGACAAAACAAGAAACCCAAATGTCCTTCCTGAGGATCCAATCCCGGAAGAAGAAACTCTAGACCAGCAAGACGATGAGCTTGTTGTAGATGAACAAGAAGAAAATGTTAAAGAGGATGGATCCTCATCCCCTAGAATAGCTCCAGATGGAACTATTGCTTTTGATAACTTAGATCATTTCTGGAAATTTTTCAATAATAACATTGGCGCTCTTAATATGGCAGTTCGTATTGATAAAGGACAAATTAGTGACACTCAAGCAGCCATGGAAGATGTGTTTAATATACACACTAATCCCTTGTCCTTTATTGATCAAGAAAGTGATAAGGCTGGACCATCCAATAGAGATATGGTCACTATGATTCAGAACATGCAAAAACAACAGGTTACCCAACCTCCTAAAGAACCCGTTATTGAGCCTAAAATCATTCCCACACAAAAGAAACTTTCCTTCACTGCTTTACTTCGCCAAACTATTGATCAATATGCTTCAAATCAACAAAAACCTAAAATGAAGCCAAACACCAATTTCCAACAATCTGGAATACAACATAATACAACTTCAAAACTTCTTCATAACACCCTTCCTACCAACAAATTACACAATAGCAATATAGCATCTAATATTCATGTCCCTCCATCATATGCTCACAAATCCCATATTAATGCCCTACCGAACCAATATGGTGGGCAAACCAGTAATCTGGAAGCCATGGTGAAGCAGTTAGCTTCCCGCATGGACCAGATAGATCCCTACCATCCCTCGTACAATTATCGAGAGATGTGTAGTCAACCTTTGGATCCCATAGTTGTAGCACAACCGTACCCTAAACATTTTCCCATGCCCGTCCTGCCTATATATAAAGGAACCGAAGATCCCATAGAGCATCTTCGCATGTTTAGGATAGCATGTCATGATATATCACATGATGACTTGCTATTACTAAAAATGTTCCCAAAAAGTTTAGGTGGAATGGCATTAGAGTGGTACTATCAATTGCCCACTCATTCTTTGAGAAATTTTGAAGAAACAACTGAATCTTTTGTCCATCAATTTAGTGCCTACATCGAGAGGCATGTCACCATTAAAGATTTATACAACTTAAAACAAGACAAAGATGAATGTTTTGCTGATTTCTTAGCTAGATGGAGGCAGTTGACAGGAAAACTGCACTTTGTGCTACCTTATAGGGAAATGTTGGACATTTTTATTAATAATTTGCAAGAACAAATATCTTATGAGTTATCAACTGCTACTTTAACTACCTTCGATCAGGCTATAGATTTAGCTCGAAGAGTAGAAGATGCCCTCATTAGGAGAGGCCAACTTAGGAAGAAAGATGATGAGAAAACATCCAAAAATCAATATAAAAACAAACAAGTCGTAGGTGACGGAGTCACTCGATAGCAAAAATGTTGCTAATATCAATGCAACGAAGACAACAAAAAAATTTATATTGAAACCTCCTGATAAACCTCCTCGAGAATTTACTAGATTGAATCAACCATTATCAACTATTTTACCTCAATTACTCGAAAGAGGTTTGATTCAATTACCAGCTATCCGGGAACCTGATCCAACCATACCCGGATACAAAGCTGACTTACACTGTGATTTCCATAGAGGGCCTGGACACTCTACCAATGCTTGTAAAAGGTTGAAACATAAAATACAAGATCTGATTGATAATAATGAAATGGAGGTGCAAGCCTTCCAACCTAAACAAAATGCTCCTAATAATGCTCAAAAGAACATTCCCCAAAATCAAAATCAAAATGCTAATCAATCATTAGACATATTTCAACATCCTTTACCAAGACATGGTAAAGAGGTGGCCAATCAAATTGAGCATCATAATGTTCCTCCTCCTACCCGATATGTAGGAACTATTAGCGGACATTTACCTAATCATGATTTACAAAAATTTGACACAACTTTATCCATGGTCACGACCAGGCCCCTACATAATATTCAAACACCGGATCCTAGTGATGTAGAATCAGATACTGAAAGTGACATGGAAATCACTTCAAACCAATCGAATAGTTCTAAAAATGAATCAGATCCTATTCAACCTATCACAGATGCTATGATTCTAGAAGAACCATTTCCTAGAAGAGTTACTACTCGACCCTCTTCTGATCAATTCCTTTCTAATGAACAAGCTATAAATGCTAGACCAAGACCTATTCAACGTCCTCAATATAACATTGTAGGTACCATCGGAGTCGTTACCAGACAACAGGCTCAAAATTCTCAACAAGAACCAAACCAGAATGATGGATCAGCTCCATTTGTTTTGAAAAATCCCAATAAAGGGAATCATGCTCCCAATGTTCAACCTAAACCCCCTTACAATATTAATGAGCAATTATCCAATACTACAGCCAAAATTTCTCTTTTGGATTTATTAAGATCTTCTCCTACCCATAGAGATGAATTAATGCTTACATTAAGCCAAATGATGGTACCACAAAACATTCAACCTGAAGCCATGGCCAATACTATCATCACTAGAGAAGTCGATTGTATTGACTTTCGGGATAAAGATATACCACAACATAGTTTACATAAGGATAACCCCTTATACATTACTGCCCTAATTGGAGATGTAGCCGTTAAAAGAGTTTTGATTGATAATGGTTCATCTCTAAATATTTGCACTTTTGACTTCTACCAACGATTTGGGTTTAGAAGTGATGAAATGAAGAAAACTGACATGATCATAAAAGCTTTCAATGACGAAACACAAGAAACGTGTGGAGTTATTACCATCCCATTGCAAGTTGGTCCTAGAACCTTAGATATGACCGTGTTTATTGTACATTGCCCCGCATCGTACAATATACTCTTGGGTCATCCTTGGATCAATGCAATGCAGGCTGTCCCATCAACTTTACACCAATGTGTTAAATTCGAATTTAAAAATCAGTTGGTCACTATCCATGGTGATCCTAGACCCTTTGATATGTGTGCCTTGGCAGAACCTGTTGGAGTTCAATTTTGCCCTGCTCTGTCATCCACACATCCTAATTCTTATTTTTCATCTAAAACTATGAAACACACACCCATAACTTCATCTATTTCTCCTCCATTAATTTCACCCTCATATATAGATCAACAATCTTCTAAACAAACCACTCTAGAACCTCAAAAAGATCTTCAATCCACAACCAATCCTTCATGTTCCATCCCTATAATTTCAAAACCTATAGACCCATCTATTAACACCTCCACATTATCTACATCTATCATACCTTCCACATCTAAAGATATAGGGAATGATCCTTCTACATCTTATGCTCTTTCTGATGAACTCTTACCTGATTTATCTCAAATTCTTATATCAGAAAAAACAAATGCTTCTATGCAAAATTCCATTATCTTAAATAACTTGCCGCCATCTCCTCGTACTTTGGGCCTCCCACAACCTATGGGAAGTACTTACCAAGTCGGGAGTTGTGCCTTCATTTATAAAGGATATGACTGGGGAAGAATACCTCGGAATATCAAAACTCATCATGATGGATATGCTCGATGTTATTTTACTAATGAGTATATTAAAGCTAAACCTATAATGCTTAAAATGGGATATAAAGGGAAAGGCTTGGGACCTTTCCAAAATGGTATGAAAGAACCTTTCGAGGTAGAACCGTGGCCTGCCCGCTGTGGTGTGGGCCTATTTCCTAGTAAGGGTCAACCCTTTCCTTTTGAAGATGATGATCAACTCATATGTTATCAAGATTATTTGGATAGGCGTGATGATTTGCCTCTAAAAAATCAGCCATTTACATGTAACATGCTATCCATAGCTTACCCTGAAATGATCGCTGAATCCGATGATGAGTTGGAAGGAGATATTTTCCATGATGTCTCCGTTGAAGAGATGTTACACAATGGGTTTTATTTTGATGGTTCTATACCTACTATAGCCCAACTTGAGGCCACTACTCCTCAAGATGAATTATCCAAGTTAACCTTAAAATAATTACAAGAATTGGGCGTTTCACCCGCCCCACCTAATTTTGAAAGAGATCTACACATGGAAGTAGAAAACGTCATTAAAATTAACATTGGAACTGAGGATAGTCCTCACATAATCAATATTGGATCAGAATTAAGTCAAGAAAAACAAGAGCAATACATTGCATTCCTTAAAGAATATGAAGATGTCTTCGCTTGGACATATGAAGATATGCCAGGTCTGGACCCTTCTGTAGTCATGCATCACCTAGTAGTCCATCCGGATGCTAAACCTGTTAAACAGAAACTTAGAAAAATGCATCCCAAAGTGGCCTTACTAGTCAAAGGGGAGTTAGAAAAACTCCTGAATGTTGTTTTTATACAAGCTATTGATTATGCTGAATGGATCTCAAATGTAGTTCCAGTCACCAAGAAAGAAGCTACCAAAGTTAGGGTTTGCACAGATTTTAGAGATATTAACGCTGCATGCCCTAAAGATGATTTTCCTCTTCCAAACATGGACCAAATCATTGATTTTACTATTGGGAGTGGGATGATGTCCTTAATGGATGGATTCTCCGGTTATAATCAGATCAGGATAGCTCCTGAAGATCAGGCTAAAACAACCTTTATTACCCCCTGGGGTACCTTTTGTTGGAAAGTGATGCCATTCGGCTTAAAGAACGCAGGTGCAACCTATCAACGAGCTATGACTTATATTTTTCATGATATGATGCATGATATCCTACATGATTATGTAGATGATATTATAGCTCGCTCTATTAATGAAGATAACCATTTAGATGATTTGAGAAAAGTTTTTAATCGGTTAAGAGAATATCTTATTCGATTAAATCCAGCCAAATGCATATTTGGAGTTAAGTCCGGTAAACTATTAGGGGTTATAGTTTCTTTACGTGGCATCAAAATTGACCCTCTTAAGATTGCGGCTATCACTGATATGCCCGCACCTACCAATATATCTGAATTACGAAGTTTACAAGGTAAGCTTCAAGCTATCCGTCGCTTCATCGATAAGTTGGCGGACAAAACCGGTCCCTTTCTTAAGCTCCTTAAGAAGGATGTCCCTTTTAATTGGGATGACGAATGTAAGGAAGCTTTTGAACTTCTCAAACAATACCTCCTTAACCCACTTGTGCTTTCCGCCTAGACCGATCGCCATTTCTCTTATATTTCGCTTGATTCTTTAGGAGCTATGTTAGCTCAGCTTGATGATGAGAAGAGAGAAGTGCTAATTATTATATTAGCCAAACCCTCATCAGTTATGAAACGCTACATAGATTAGAAAACTATGTCTAGCAATCGTGTTTTACGCAAAAATTATGCCATTATATGCTTAGTTGAAACTATGTCATTGCTAAATATGATCCCTTGAGGTATCTCATGAGTCGACCTTATTTATCGGGTTACAGTGGGTTCTTGCTCTAAGCGAGTTTGACCTCACGTTCATAGGCAGTTTAAGGGTCAAATCATGGTCAATTATCACCTGAGTCTACCCATCCCTATCATTAGAAGTTTCTTTTTGGCTCTACTACTTCAAGATACAAGTAGGAGATGAATATTGGAGAACTCCTAGATGAAAAAGCATCAATGCTTTGGAGCATCTTCGTGCTACCAAAACAAGCTTAAAATATCATATGCTAAGAAAGTTCGTCATCGATCCTTTGAGATCGTGATCTTGTTTTAAAAGAAAATCAAAAAAATACTAATGCAACTAAAGACCTTAAAGGTAAATTTGAGCCCAACTGGCTTGGACCATATATTATCACTGCTAAATTTGAATCGGGAGCATACAAATTATCTACCTTAGATGGTAAAGAACTTAAAGAACCTATGAATATTATGCATCTTAAACGATACTATGCATAAAATTTGGTCATTTCATCATTTGTACATATTTTGCATGTTGTCTTATTTTAAAAATATATCAAAAACAAAAACAAAAACAAACAAAAATAATAAAAATAAAAACAGCAATATTCTTGACTCTTTCGAAACCAAAACAAAATAAAGAAGAAAGAGAGAGTCAACATTCTCAAACTTCTCAAAAATATTTGTATATATTTCTTCTTACAAATGTTGCGATTATATTTTCAAATTATTTTGGATAAATTAGCATTTATTTGGAATCCCTCACTTTCACAAACACAAAAATAAATATCTTGATTTTATCTGGCATGATTACTAATCTCTCTTATATCAAAGTCCACAAAATTCAATTAAATAAAGTTTGAGCACAGAGAATTGATCTTGTTATTTACTTAAACCAAGCACATCCTTTCACAATAAAATGATTATATTTGTAATGTCCATGCTATGCTACATAGTAGAAGTGGTTTCTTGAGCGAAAAGTTTCCCCTGCTATCCTATCATGCACATGGTCTAGAATCTTTGAGAATTGGCAAAAGGACAAGCTCACCCCTACCCGAATAAAAATCCCTTGCTCTACAGACTAATCCGAGCAAGTATCCCTAGCATAGGAAGAAAAGCAAAGTTCAAGAAAAAGAGAAAAAGAAAAATGTTATTTTATATCATTACAACAATGTTCCAAGCATTATCTCAAAAATCAAACAAAAATACAAAAGAAAAGCAAAAGAAAGCAAAAGCAAAAGCAATAAAATCCCTCTCCCTACCCTTTGAAAAGAAAAGAAGGGTTGATGAGCTTGAATCCCTGGAATTCTCAATTATTCAAAAACTGTGAGGTAAGCCCCATAACAGGTGGTTTGTGCCCAACCTGCTTGGCCTTGGGTAACTCCTAGCGTGGCGATATGTCCGTCACATTAGCGACCTTCTTTTGTACGGACCTATGTCTGCTTATGGATTAGCTAGCTCTTGATAATCCGACTTACATAGTAGTCTGGTATGGTTATATGCATCTAAATCATGGTTAATGAACACTTATTTGGTTAATTCAAATCACTTGTATCAAAGTATCTTGCTCAAAACTGGTAAATGAACAATGCAATTGCACACACATTTGTATTTGAGAGATTTTGTGTATCATTATGATAAATCAAGATTGGAAATGAACTCACATATGCACATGGGATTCCTTATAAATCTAACTTTTGTCTTTAAGATACTTTGAAATATTTTTGCAAATTGTCTGGAATAATTTCATTTTCTTCTTTGAGAATAATTGTTTAGTATAAAGACAACTACATGCATAAACCAAAAATCAAAATCATTCTTTCAAAACCATACAATAAAAACACACACACACACACACACACATATATATATATATATAAATTTTGACTTTCGTGACGATGGTATAGTTCCAAAACTAAAATTGGAATTTTATGCCTAGCGCAAGTCCTCATCTTCATATTTTCTGTTTATTTTCAACAATTAAAAATCAACCATGCAATAAAACTATCTTTCTTTTTGGATTTCACGATGATGGTATAAGTCTATACCTAAATATTCTATGCCTAGCGCAAACCATTGTACCAATTTTTATTCCCCATTTATTTAAAATCATCAAAAACATATGACTTAAATCATTATGTTACACAATTATGCTTTCAAAAGAACGAACATTATTACTATTTCATGTCATTTTGTCAACATGCAAATTTGCAATGATGGTATAATTCCTAGGGAATTATTCAAAAATTTTATCACACTTAGGAATTTATGCC